>CACTHL010000126.1:0-1480833 GCA_902712375.1 Dioscorea dumetorum | reverse complement strand
AGGGGGTTCATTGAAGCTCAAAAACAAAACAAAAAAAAATAAAAGAACAATGATAACATAAAACTAAAATAAAGCATGAGTAAAGACGCCTCATGCGTCAGAATCATCTGTTGGTGTTGTTGTTGTTGATGGTGGTGCTCGTCGGATGGCCTCTAATTTGGTGTCGCGAAATTTGTATGGTCTGGCCAATGTGGCAATAAAATGATCAAAAGCTCATAATAAAAGCATGTTAAAGGTTTTTATGGAAGAAAACATTCTATAAGCACCAATTCATGAAGAAATAACAAAATAAAGGATCATGACAAGACCTAGTGTGGGTGAGAGCTTACCGACAAAAATAACATTGAAATCTTGGTCTAATTATCAGACAAACTCTTTAAATCCTTTAAATATATGGAGAAATGGTTTTTGAAGTCCAAAGGATGGTTTTTTGGCGTGGAGCGGTTAGGAGATGAAATGGTGCAAGTGTTGGAATGATAGAAAAATCATTTCTCATCCTTGAGTAGCCAACATGGGCATGTGGATAACCCACACCCCCATATGGTTACTGTACACGGGCGTGTGGAAATTCCACATGGGTGTGTGGATTTATTTTCATCGTCCAGAAGACCACAAGGACACTCACACGGGCGTGTGACCGCCCGTGTGGGCTGGGGAACCCACAGGGGGAGCCACACGGGCGTGTGGTTGCCCCTGTGCCTCTTTGGACATCAAGAAATGGTCCACATGCCCGTGTGAAGTGCCCACACGGTCGTGTGGCCCTTATGGAAGGCCACAAGGGCTCCCACAGGCTCGTGTGGGTGCCCCTGTGTCTCTCAAGTTGCTATTTTTCTGAAATTTCAGCAATGCATAGGGGCACTCACACCCCCATGTGCCTGCCCTTGTGGATATGCAGATATTTCCGATTTCTCCCATTCCAAGGCCTATTTCTCAACTAAAAACATATAAAGCATACTAGATCATGCCATACACATGTATCTAAAAATAAATACCAAAAGTCTACAAGAAAAACTCAACACCAGCAGAATTAAAAAATCAACATCTACTCATGCTAATTATTTCAGCAGAATTGAAAACCTAACTAGAAATTAATGCAATTACTTGGGTTGCCTCCCAAGAAACGCTTTTTTAATGTCATTAGCTCGACATACCTGATCTTCATGGGGGTTTGTGAAGGTGGGACATCTTAGTTGCTGCAATTACCTGGCATCGGGAACAAAATTTTTTATAGGGGGAGAAAATTGATAGAGCTTGTTACCAGATGGAAAATTGTCACCCTCTACCCGTGAGCACACATCCTCTACGTGTTTGAGGTGTTTCTTTTGGCAACGCCTTGGCCTTGTCATTCGACGGAAGATTCCTTTTAGAATCCCCGGAGCTGGTTGGTCTTCGACTAGCAGAACCTCTTGTTAGCTCATTTCCTCCTCTTCTGATTCGGGCCACCCCTCATATGCATCTGGGGTGGAGAAACGCCTGCATATACTCGTCAACAAGTTCGTTAGTAACATCTAAACAGTAACAAGTATGATAAAAATCAAGAGGATACTTCATGGCTTCGGCGAGACGATAGGTGATGTTTTCATCTCCAATGCGCCGAGTCATCTCACCTCCATCCATGTTTATTAGTGCCTTGGAAGTGCACAAGAATGGCCTCCCAATGATCAGCGGCACATCAACATCCTCATCTACATTGAGCATTACAAAATCTACAAGAAAAATATACTTGTCAACTTTAATTAAAACATCTTCAATTATACCTCTTGGATGCTGAACTGAATGATCTGCTAGCTGTAATGTCATCCGGGTTGGCCTCGGCTCTCCTAGCCTCAACTTTTGGAAGAATTTGTACGGCATCACATTGATGCTTGCCCCCGAATCGGCTAGTGCCTTCTCTTCACCCAAATCTCCAATTATACAAGGAATGATGAAGCTTCCTGGATCTTTTATCTTGCTCGGCAGATTTTTCTGAAGTATAGCTGAGCAAGTTCCATCTAAGATGACAGCGGCACTCTGCTCAATTTTCCTCTTATTGGTTAAGAGGTCCTTTAGAAACTTCACGTACTGGGGTTTTTGTGATAATGCCTCAATGAACGGGATATTGATGTGCAGTTGCTTGAACATATCCAGGAACCTCTTATTTTGTTCATTGGTTTGGTCATTCTTCAAGCGTGCTGGGTAAGGAATTCTGGGTGTGAATGCAGGAGGTGTTGCAGCCACCCCCTTTTCTTTGTCTGGCTTCTCCATTTGTTTCTTGGCAGCCTTCTCAGTAGGGTGTCTACTCTCTAACTCTCGACCACTTCTCAATGCGATTGTCTTCACATGTTCTCTGGGGTTTGTTTCAAAATTATTCATCAAGCTTCCTTGGGGTTTCTTCGGCAATGATTTCGCTATGTGGCCAACCTGGGTCTCCAGATTATGCAAAGAGGCTGTGTGGTTGTGGAGTGTTACCTCCACATTTTGAAACCTGGTATTAGTAGATTGAATAAATTTAGATAATACCTTTTCCAACTCAGAAACTCTCTCTGGAATAGATGGTTGTTGCTGGGATCCTAGTGGGCTGCTGGCTGTTGTTGTCCTTGGTTGCTCCACGAGAAGTTTGGATGGTTCCTCCATCCCTGATTGTAAGTGGTCGAATAGAGGTTCCCTTGCCCCCTCATTGCATTCCCAACGAAGTCTACTTGCTCGACAGGTGCTGACGTTCCCACGGAGATGGGGCAATCTGTAGAGTTATTGATGAGTGCATTTCATATAGATATATTTTCCATTGTATCCAAATTGTTTCATGAATATGTTGGTATTAATTCTCCCATTTCAGTGCTATTTGAGGTATTTTTAGTTATTTTGGTAGCTAAGGGACTTAGAAGAAACCTCACCAAGCTAAACACGGCCTCAACAAGGCCGTATCCCAAGGCATGCAATTCACAGAAGAATTCAGCCAAAGTCAGCACGGCTTTGGGTCTCTAAGCACGGTCGTACAACTCACAACACGGCCACAACAAGCCTGTGTTGAATCCTGTGCAGATTACAGGCAGCTGAGTTTCAAAGTTTTTATTTGGCAGCAATCTGCACGGCTTGGAACACTGCCTAAGCACGGCCGTGTGTACATCGGGAGAATGTTAAAACATCCTGGAAGTTAGGGTTTGAGGGACTTTTTGGACAGCGGAAAAACGGGGAAAGAAAAGGAGGATACAATATAGTTATTGGAACCATTAAAGAGTGAACCAAGCGTGAATTGTAGGCCAATCGGAACCTCAGACGGTGACAAGAATGCAAGCAAATAGGGAGTCATTGATTTCTTTTGTATTTGCTTCTTTAGTTATTTCTTTGTTGTCTAAATCTATGAGGGGCTAAACCCTTCTTGGGAGCCTCGGGTTGAGAACTTGTGTGTGTATTTTAAACTTGGATTCTTCTATTTCAGCATTTATGGATGTCTTTATTTCCCTTATTAAATCTTTGGTTGTTGGCTTCATTGATGGTTGTTGGTTCTTGACTTAGCTTGCATATTTTCCCGATTGATGCAAGAAGTTAGAATTCAACCTAGGGTTCAATTACACTACAAGTATCTTCCTCATAGCACAACAAGATTCTAGAATTTAGGGTCCATGAGAGACACTCCAGATAAGTGTTGTAAGAATCGAAGTTAGGTAGCACCAGGTGATCAACCCGAGGCCCCGTCTCCTTCATTGAGCAATCCCAAATCTCTCCCTCTAGGGCGATTCCTCTTCTCTCACATTCTCGCTTTCTCACGCAAGTGTCATTTCACCCTAATTCCATTTGATTAGATACTAAGTAGGAAGATAGTATTAGGAGATATACCAGTTCTATGGAATAGACTACACGACCCTCGGGTACATTATACTACTTGTACCACCCGTGCACTTGCGGTTACGTAAGAGGCGTATCAAGTTTTTGGCCCTGTTGCCATGGACTGGCAACTTCTAAGAATTCTCGCAATCTTAGTAATCTAGTCGTTTACTTTCTACAATTTTCTGTTCTATTTCTTTTCTTATATTTTTGCTTTTCCTGTTCTTGAGCCGAATCTCCAATTGTAATATTTCCACCTTGTTGCCTGCAACCTTCTTCTTTTCGCTTGAACTCCACTGAAAACTGTTTAAAGCCATGTCTTTAATAAGTTGCCTTGTATCTTCTGGGGTCATGTTACCCATAGTGCCCCCTGCGGCTGCATTTAGAAGTTGTCTAGTGCTTGGATTCAGTCCATTGTAGAACATATGTATAATCATCCAATCGGGGAATCCATGTTGGGGACATCGCCGCAGAAGGTTCTTGAACCTTTCCCATATCTCGAATAGAGACTCCAACTCATTATGAAATATCGTGCAAGAAAGGCTTCCACTGTCTCGCCCCTTGTCGTGATGGATGCTCTTGGCAATGATTGGAGCCACTGTTTGGCTCGTCCTTTCAATGAGAATGGGAAGGTCTTCAATCGAATAGCATCTTCGGAGACCCCATTGATCTTGAGCATATCGCAAACCTCCAAGAAATTATCAATATGAGCATTGGGGTCTTCATCAGGCAGCCCATTAAACTGTGCGGGCTGCTGGACCATCTAGATGAATGTCGGCTTCAGCTAAAAATTGTTAGTTGCAATTGGTGGTCTAACAATGCTCGACTGGGTCCCTCGAGCTATAGGTTAATAAAATCTGCAAGAGTCCTTGCTTCATCTTCTTGATCTGCCATGGATGCAGATCCTTCAGCTTCAATTTCAACTTGCTGCTCTTCCACTAATTCAAGCTCCTTGCTTCTCTTGCGAAGTCTTCGCTCAATTTCAGGGTCCCTTAAACTAATGTCGATGGGTTCTCTCTGGTCATAAGCTGGAGCTGCAATCAAATAAACAAAAGAAAAGAGAACAATGAAAGTAAAGAAGATGGAATAGAAAAACTGTATAAATAAATGAATGACAAAAGTAACAAAATACTAGAGTTCCTAATATCCTGTTCCCCGGTAACGACGCTAAAAACTTGATGCGTTTCCGCAACACAGGGTGATGTGTCAACCCCTTGGGCTACCGCAAGTGTACGAGTCATCAAGTAATAATGTAGACCCCAAAGGGTCGGGTTGTCGAATAGCAGAGAACAGGAGTACAAATAGTTGCTCCTCTTTGTTATCTAGCATAATGAGTGTAGTGTATAATGATCTAATGGCTAAGCTTAAGAGTATCACTACAAGTGAACAGGGACTGAAAGAAGAGGGAATTATCAATCAATAAAAGTGGGGTATACAGAAAATTTTTCCCCTAGAATTAGGGTGTTAAATGTAGATTACGTGTTTCTAGAAGAAAACAATGAGTCATGGGTATCTTAAGGTAAAACGGCCCCTGCCTCTAGGTCGCCGATAACTAGTCCTCTACGAGGTCCCGGCGGAGAATTCTCTCGACGCCTCACACTACATATGACTGCTTAAAACTCTATGCCCAAAGATATAACCAATTCCTAAGAATAAATCCAACCCTGCCTCCAGGTGAAAGATCACTAACCCCCTACGTGGTCCCGACGGAGAATTCGCTCAAGGCCTCACACCACATATGGTTGCTTAAGACTTAGGGAATATAAAGATTGGAAATATCTATCGGAAGGGAAAGGGGACACTCTGCTATCTCACGGCTCAACCTCTCTACTTTCTTCACACTTGGGAATTCTAAACCTAGTGGTGATTTTTCGCTTCACTAGATTGAATAAAACATGCAAGGCAATTAACAGTACAATCAAAAGCACAAGCAAGCATTAAGAACTCAAGAGCAAAACTCAATGTATCAAATTCGAATAGAAATACAATGTAAATCTAATAAAAATATGAATCCTAGTGTTTACATGTCCGAATACTCTCTAGGGGTTTACCTCTCCATAGAGCAAGTCACAAAACAAATAATGCAATAGTAAACAAGTCCACAAGCTATAAAGAATAACCCCCTAAATCCGTGATGATGGTCTTGATGGGTAGCTTCCACGTATGGATTGAATCCACTCCGAAGCTAGGTCACCGGTGGCTTCCTTCATGCTATGCTGGAGGAGGAATCGATCCAAGTTGATGAAGAAAGCTTCCCGAAGCCGCAAAGAACTCCCTCCAAGCCCTAGCAGTCTTGCCTCTTGAAAGTAGCTGAAAAGATCCCAAAAAATTAGCACAAGGCGGCTTTTAAAAACTGAAATCGGGGTTTGACATGGGCATCCACATGCCCGTGTAGTGTAGCCACACACCTGTGTGAAAATTCCATGCTGGCGTGAACAGTAATTCTGCTACATTACTGCCACATCGAACTGCTACAGTACTTTTGCTACACTGATTTTCGCAAAATCATTCTTCGAGTCCACACTATCTGGCACACACCCGTGTGGTAGGGTGTGTGGCTTTCTGTTCTTTGAACTCTTCAAAAACCTTCTTTGTTTTGGGCGTGGAAGCTGGGACATGGACGTACTACTGCCTTTATGCCCTTCCGGTTCGTGTAATGACTGGGAAACCGCCAAAAGTTGGCAACACCTCTACGTATATGAGCACAGCTTCTATTTTTGGTCATGAAATGTGTCAGCACACCCTATCTTTGCTTCTTTCTTATACTTTATACCTCCAAAACCCTGTTTGCACAAAAGAACACAAAATACACCTTATTAGTGATACGACCTGATAAAATTGATGCTCAATGCATACAAAATGATGTTATAAAATATATGTATACAAGCACGTATCAGAAGTCTACAAAAGCTGCTTATGCCTGTAAGGAGGAAGGTATGATCAACGGATGAGGCTTACGGTATTCTCATTACGGCTGTAAAGGGGACCAATAACCCGTAGACAGACACCCTTACAGGAGAGACTTACGACCGTAATCAGGGTAGTAAGGTACGAGATCAGATAAAACTCCGAGGCTTATGGCCGGGGCTTGCGCCTGTAAGCTACCCATAAACTTACTTGTATAAAAGCTTTCTTGGATTTCTGAGGAGAGGGGGCTAGGTTTTGAGATTGAGTTTAGGGGAAAATGGAGGTTGGAGAAGGGAAGACGACGGCTACAAGATCAAGTGTGATTTCAACCCCTCCAAGGCAAGGAATCCATGTGAGCGCCTATCATCATCATCCACATCATCCATTTGGACATCATGAAGGTCAAGCGTCATCACTCCATCAATGTCGAGGGGAACTTCGCATCGACTTTTGTTTTCTTGACCTTTGAAGGAGCGCTTATTAATTTTCTCATTATGACCATGAATTCATTTAATTCTCCAATGGTTTCGTATTGATAATGAACTAAAGCCCCATTGGGAGCTTGGACTTGAGACCTTAGGGATTTGTATTGGATTCTAACTGTACCCTTTACTCTTATTTGATTATGAAGTTTGATTGTGACATGCATGCGTAGTTGGATTTAATTCTTATTGCATGTTGCGTGGCTTTTGATGTGCGGTCAAAACTCGTTTGTTATCGAAGCTAATGCGCGGTGAAAACCTGTTGGTTCTTAAGAACTAGCTTGCGGTGAAAACTTGTTAGATCTTGGTAATTAGCGTGCAGTGAAAACCCGTTAAGACGCCACATTTCTATTCAACTTCTATTTCACTTGAGTGAGGAGTATTTATAGAATTTTGTGCGTCATCGTTGAAACCCTAAGGGAGTATTTGATACGCCCCTTGTGTAACTGCAAGTGCACGGTCGTCATATAAGTAGTATGATGCACCCGAGAGTCGGGTAGTCGATTCCACAGGGACTGGTATATCTCGTAATACTATCTTCCTACTTAGTATCTAATCAACTGGAATTAGGGTGAAATGACTCTAACGTGAGAAGACGAGAATGTGAGAGAAGAGGAATCGCACTAGAGTGAGGGATTTGGGATTGCTAAATTGAGGAGATGGGGCCCCGGGTTGATCACTTGGTGCTACCTAACTTAGATTCTTACATCACTTATCTGGAGTTCTCTCATGGACCCTAAATTCTAGAATCTTGTTGTGCTATGCGGAAGATACTTGTAGTGTAATTGAACCCTAAGATGAATCCTAACTTCTTGAATCAATCGGGAAGATATGCACTCTAAGTCATCATCAATATCTCAAGGTAATCAAAACACTCAACAACCAAAGATTTAATAAGGGAAATAAAGACATCCATAAATGCTGATATAGAAGAATCCAAGTTCAAAATACACACACAAGTTCTTAGCCCCTTATAGATTCAGATAACAAAGAACTAACAAAAGAAGTAAATACAAAAGAAATCAAAGACTCCCTATTTTCTTGCATTCTTGTTGCCATCTGAGGTTCCGATGTCAATAGATTTTCTCCATTCCCTCTCCAATCGTTCCGATAACTATATCCGCTTCTCCCTTTCTTTCCCTGTTTTCCTGCAGTCCAAAAGTGCCTCAAACCCTAACTTTCAGAGTGTTTTAACACTCTCCTGATGTGAAGACGGCCGTGCTTAGGCCGTGTTCTAAGACGTGCAGATTGTTGCCAAATAAGAACTCTAAAATTGAGCTGCCTGTAATCTGCACGGGGTTCAACACGGGCATGTTGTGGTCGTATTACTAGTTGCACGACCTTGCTTGGACACCCAAAGCCGTGCTGACTTTTGCTGAATTCTACTGTGAATTGCACGCCTTGGGACACCGCCGTGTTGAGGCCGTGTTTAGCTTGGTGAGGTTTCTTCTAAGTCCCTTAGGTACCACAATCGCTCAAAATTGTTTCTTCTTGCTTCGGGGCTTCAATATCTGCATAGAAAATTAGAAATACCTCAAATAGCACTGAAATGGGAGAATTAATACCAATCATACTCATGAAACAACGGGTATACAATGAAAAACATATCTATATGAAATGCACTCATAAAATACCCCCATACTTGAATCATTGCTTGTCCTCAAGCAACCTTAATCCCCTAACAAAGAGATGAGTGCATGACCTCTGATCTCAGCTAAGTCAAAGAATTCCTAAAGCTTGGGGAGCCAAGAATATCAAGTGCCTTAGTCAATTAAAAGCTCTTGAAAGATTTTTACTCTTACTTCGTACTGCCATGCGTGTGTGCGGCCTAAGGAAATACGTCACGAACGTCTTTTAGGGGGTCTAGTTCAAACCACATTTTTCTTTCACGATGACTCCTAAACTAGGTAGTAGCTTCATACACCCTAGAGGCAGCCATTTCATCCGGTAGGTCATCAAAAATGATATTTGTGATGCCTAAGATCTGACTACTCAAGTGTGGCTTTCGCTTGTTCTAAAGTGATAACTCTTTCTACCATCTTTCTTACAGAATTCGAAAGGGCATCCTAACAGGAATCTAACTTTTCGAAATTTAATTCTTAACACTTCTTAATTTTTTTTCACTTTCAAGCTTTTATTGTTTGAGTTTGGAGGCCATATTTTTCTTTTACAATTCTTAAAGTTAAACCTTCCTCTCAACGAAGTGAAGCACAAAATTAGGCGAGGTGTTTGAATTAGGGTTTCCAAAGTAAGAGCAAAAATAGCCTTTAAGTTCAACAAAAGTACACTAGCATGCTCATTGTCCCCTAAGATTAGGTATTCTTAACCAAAAATTTTTATAGATCGTCCTAGGTCATGCACTAACATCAAAAGACATACAAAACATACAACCCTCCCCCACACTTGTATAAAACACTGTCCTCAATGTTAAAAGAGTAAAATAGGCAACACATGTAAAAGGATTCAAGTGCACGTGGAAATAGAGTTGGGGAATTTTCACCAAGTAAAAAGGCGAGGATCCCATGAATGAACCGTGGAGAAACACTTGATTTGTATGACCATTTGACACAAACAGCAAAGGAGTTATCAATATATTCTGAAGTAGAGCACACAAGCATTAGAGAGACAAGAGAACAAGCATAAAAACAAACTGAAGATGAAAATAGATCAGTTTAGTAGGGGACTCCCCTTGCTAACTGCCTCAACTACAAACAGAAGGCAAACTGGAAAAAAAGTACAAGAACAGAATATAATGAAAAACAGATAAAAGTAGAAACAAAGAGCTCAAAAAAATTGGCGCTCTCGGAGCTAGTCTCGGAGTCGGAGGCAAGGTCCACAGTATCAACCCCGACACTCCTGGAGGTGGACGCAGCAGCAGTAGAATGAGGTGTGGTGAGTGCGTAACATCCAAACGAGCTGCCAAGCGCTGCAAACTCATGGCCATCCATCGTCTGAAGGATGGAGAACAGGGGGGGGGAAGACCCGTGCTGACATGAAATTGGGGAACTTATTAGGAACACGGCCGTGCTTATGTAAGTACGCCCGTGTTTCCAAAACCCTGCGTCGTCGCTGATGACTCCTAGTATAAAAATCGATGGTTCAAAGTCATTTAAATTAGCTAACTTTACCCAAGATGGCTCTAAGGCTCAAAGCTAAACATTTAGACAAATCATACAAGCATTCAAGCCGTGAATTCAAGGAAAAAGCATCAAGGGGCCGTCGACTTACCAAACTGTCATGGAAGATAAATAAAGGCGAGGAGAACTCCGAGTAAATACCAAAAACTAAGCACGGCGAGAGCAAATCGTGAAAAATGAGAGAACAAGAGATGAGACCACGCGAGAAGAGGTGAAGAAGGGACGCGAAATGACCAATGTTTAAAGGAAAACTCGTTGTAATAAGAAAAGCCGCACCGAACACGCCCTCGACATGGCCATGTTGGGCCCATGCTAAACAAATCACAAAGAAAAATACTGGCAACACAGTCGTGCCAGCCTCAATATTGTGACCGTGTTGAAAATTTTTTTATAAAAGCTGAAGAACACAGCACGCCCGTGCTAGTGGCACGGTCAGCGTGTTTGTTAAAAGCACGGCTGAAGCACAGTCGTGCTTCAGTCGTGTTGACTGGAAAACTAAAACAAATATCACCTGTAAACTACATGGCCCTAAACAAGGCCATGCAGGGCCCATGTTAGGCCTGAAAATTGCTCCAAAACTCAACTTTCTTACTCATTCTCCTGAAAGCACCTTTCCAAAAATTGCTGGTTACAAGAACACTCACTACTGGCAGAGAAATGCCAAAAAATAACACGAACAAAACAAAACACTAACAACAAGTAAACATGACTCAAGAATAAAAGGAAAGAAACTACTCTGGTTGCCTCCAAAGTAGCGCTTGTTTAATGTCACTAGCTTGACGTATCTGCACTCACCTTATGAAGGCTCAAACTCGTACCTTCTCTCTTAAGAACCCACAGCCGAACCATCAACATTGGGAGTCAATGAATTAACCAAAAATGCCTCACCGATATCGAATAAGCCTGAAGAGATGTGTTTTGGAGCAAGGGCTTGCTGTTTCTTTTTGTTGGCAACCTTTTTCCATCATGTCCGAGCCTGAGATGGTTTCTTCTCCTTGGGGGGTCGGGTCAAATCGTTAGTGCTCGGTGTCGAGACTGTAACTTCTTCTTCCCTCGAGGTAGGAGCTTCATCCGTGGCTCCCTCCCCCAAAGATTCTGTAAGGTCATCCTTCAGTAAAGTGTCATGCACACAGTCATCAATAACACCGTCGATAGCATCTAAAAAATAACATGAATCATCGAAAGCCATTGGGTGTCGCCTAACATCTTTCAATCTAAACAGCCATTGGGTGTCGAGCGTCTTTCACATCTATAATTGCTTGAGAAGTTACGAGGAACGGTTGCCCAAAAATCAAGGGTACCTCAGCTCTATCATCTAAGTCCAAAATGACAAAGTCTACCGGGATGATAAACTTGCCCACCTTCACTAAGACATCTTCACCAATACCCAAGGGTCGGCGAGTGAAGCGATCAGCAAACTGGAGTGTCATTTGAGTCGGTTTGAATTCTCTGAGTCCTAGCTTCTGAAAGTTTTGTATGGCATCAAATTAATGCTCGCCCCCAGGTCAGCAAGTGCTTTCTCGTCCATCATCCCTCCCATAGTGCATGGGATGATGTATCCCCCTAGATCCTTATCCTTCTTAGGAATTTTATTGGAGATGATCGCAGAGCACTCCTCACTCAAGGTCACGGTCGAGACTGCGTCCAATTTTATTTTATTAGTCAACAATTCCTTGAGGAATTTGGCATACTTGGGCATCTGTGACTGATGAGCGCATTTCATATATATGTTTTGCATGCTTTACCCTCATCATTATTGAATATTTTGACTAAATTCTCCAAGTACGGTGCTATTTGAGGTATTCGTTGTTCGTCATGCAGATATCAACGTCCTGAAGTAAGAAGAAGCGTTTTTGGAAAATTTTAGAAGCTAAAGGACTTAGAAGAAACCTCATCAAGCTCAGCACGGCTTTGAGCACTGATAAACGTCTAAAAGTACGTATTTTATATGTATGTGTTGTGTATTATTTTCATATCTTTTTATTGAATCTATGCCCTTTTAGGTCTAAATTGCTTTATTTTTGTATTTCAGGCCAGCCAGAAGCCCTGGGGACTTGACGACGAGATGGGGAGCGAATTCGACACCAAAACAGCGTTTTCGAGACGGGATACTGCAGCACGGTACTGCAGCATTTACTGTAGCTCATCGCGGACTTCTCGGCAGAAAAGTAGAAATCCCGAGGGGTCAGCATACCGGCTGTATGCTGACCCGTTTACCCATCGGGATTTGGGGTTTTAAGGGCGATCTAGGGCATTTTGAAAGAGACGTTTTCATCTTCTTGGAGAGCTTTTGGGGGAGAAAGAAGGCTAGGGTTTGGACATCATTTCCACACCATTTTGGAGGGCAAAAGGAGAGGAAATTCGGGTTTTCAAAGGAGATTAGAGCAAGATCTGGGAGGATCTACTTCAAAAGCTTCATTGTTTGGAGGTTGAAGACAACGGGAAGCCACCCCTTCGAGTGGCGTCTTCGGAATGTTTTCTCCGGGGATTCAAGCGGCATTTGGCCTTCACCATTTGAGGGAGTGTTCCTCATGTTTATTTTAGTTATTTGCATGGTTTGTGTGGTGGATTTGTTGAACATGAACAACTAAACCCCAAGGTCACCGGATGTAGGTGAACCTTGGGGGCAAAACTTGTGATGTTTTGGATTATTTGAGTTATTTATTGTATGATTGGCTTGTTGTGATCCTTGTTTGGTATTCTTGATTGTTTTGGTACATGTGCTTAATTGATGTATCAAATTCTTGGTAGCACTTTGTAGCATGACCATTGCTTTAGTGCCAGGCTCTACCAAACTTGGAAGGGATTATTGTATAAATATGCTGTGACCATCGGGTATTTATACCCCTCCATTTCTAGGGTTGAAAACTAACTAGTGTTTCCTTATTCAACACTTGTACCGGGTTAGGGGTCAATTGCCGTGACCATCGGGTTGACCTAAGCTTAGGTTTTCTTGGTCCAACTAGCCACATACTTAATTTCTCAAATATCCTACTCACTTGAGTAACCCCCTTGGGGATCCTCATCCATGACCGTTTTCCATCCCTGAGCATCTCCCGTGTTTTAATCCAGTTGCATTTATTTAGAAAATTTCTCTTGTTGTTATTTGTTTTCTTTCTTATTTATTCTCTTGAAATGGAATCGGTGAGCTAAACAACAAGTGAGAAGTGAGTAAAGTAGCTCCTCGGGCCCCTTGGGAATACGACCCACTCGTGCGTGCACGAGTGGTTTATTACTTGACGACCCCATGCGCTTGCGGGTGTTGATACTTTCCGTGTCGATCAAGTTTTTGGCGCCGTTGCCGGGGATTTCACCGAGGGATATTTGGAAAGCTTTAAGCTTGTTGATTTAGCCTTTTCTTTTTCTTTTGTTTTTCTTTCTTTTTGTTGTGTGTTTTGTTTTGTTTTTGTGTTTTCTTGTTTTTGGGTGTTGAGATTTTGTAATTATTCCAGCTTTGTATTTTTTGTTGCTCTTGTGTATTTCTTGTTGTTAGCTAACGTCGTGACTCCTCAATCCGTGTACGTACCCATCTTATGACACGAGCGAGTCAAGCAAACTTGATTGAACCCGATAACGAGTTAGAAAGAACACTGCACCATCGTTTGAGAGAAGGTATTGAGGGTTCAAGTCAACGTGAAGTTCAGGTAGTGTCCAGTGAGCCCACAGTCATGGCCGAGCCAAGAAGAACGCTATCAGATTATGAAAGGCCACAATTTACAGGAGAAGAATTTAGTGTCCAAGTTCCAACTGTTCCGGCCAATAACTTTGAAATCAAGGCCATCACCATAGGGATGATTCAAAATTCAGTCCAGTTTGATGGTCTAGCTGATGAAGACCCGCATGCCCACTTGTCCAAATTCCTTCAGATATGCTCGACCTTCAAGATCAATTCAGTTTCTGATGATGCAATAAGGTTGAGACTATTTCCTTTCAGTTTAAGGGGAGCAGCATATAGATGGCTTACCTCTTTGGCTCCGGGATCGATTACTACATGGAAGGAAATGGTGGAGAAGTTTGATGTGCTCACTACTTTGGCAGCACAAGTGGAGGCAATCTCTAAAAGGTTGGACACAATGCACGTCCAATCTTCAGCATTGAACATGAATACCGATAGTTGGGCGAACCAAGGAGGGTCCAGTTGTTCATCCGAGGGAGTTAGTGCCACAGAACAGGTGGATTTCATTGGTCAGAATCAGAGGTATTCAGGCAATCCCTACAGCAGCACCTACAACCCAGGGTGGAGGAATCACCCTAATTTCTCTTGGAAAGACCAGAATCAGGGGCAGCAGCGCCCCCCTCAGCAACAGCAGCCGCAGCAGACTCAGCCTCAATTTTCGAGGCCTTCACCACCAGAACAGAAAGGATCGTCTATTGAAGCGCTCCTGGTTCAATACATTCAAGCTAATGATGCCCGAATCACAGGGCATGAAGAGATGATGAGGAATCAGCAGGCTTCTTTACAGAACCTTGAGCGTCAGGTTGCACAGATCGCCAAGACGCTTGCTGAACGACCCCAGGGTGCTCTACCGAGTAATACGGAAATTAATCCCCGGGAGTCCCTCAAGGCAGTCACTTTGAGAAGTGGCAGGGAACTGGAACCTTCAACCCCACAAGCACAGCAAGAATCCCCACAAGAATTAGAAGTGGAAGTTCAAGATAAAGATTCAGGGGCAAGCTTGGGGAAAAAGGATAAGGGCAAAGGGAAAGACATTGTAGCAGACTATAAGCCTACATTGCCCTATCCAGCAAAACTCAAGAAGGACCAACAGGAGGCACAGTTCAAGAAGTTTCTGGAGATGTTTAAAACATTGCACATCAATATTCCATTCGTGGAAGCTCTCTCCCAGATGCCGAAGTATGCCAAGTTCCTCAAGGAATTATTGACTAACAAGAGGAAATTGGAAGCAGTTTCGACGGCCACCTTGATAAGTGCTTGCATGTAGATATTTTTGGAAATGTTTTCCACGCATGAGCATCACATTTCTCAGGTTTTATTGCTAATTTCGTGTACTTTGGTGTTCTTTCATGCAATTAGGATTGTGAAGACTTGGTACGTGAACAAAGGCAAGATTTGGTCATAATGGTGCCAAGTGGAGCTCTTTTGTGCAAATACGAAGTTCAAGACACAAATCGGGTTCAAACGAGGGGGTGTGTGCCAACTTCTAAAGACTTCAAGACAATTCTTGTAGAAGGACACGAAGGCAGTCATGCCCGCTTGTTCCGATTTGTTCGAAGATTTCAAAAGCTCTCCAAGGTTTTATCATCATCAAGAAATGCCACATGACCTTTCACATGGGCGTGTGTCCGTCCGTGTGACCTCCAGAGAAGAAACGGGCGAAATCGGGGACTAATATGAAGTTTTCCACATGGCAGAAATTCCACATGGGCGTGTGGAATTTCCACACGGCCGTGTGGATCCTCGAGATGGCCAATTATAAAGCCGTTCTGAAGTGTTATTTGGAAGATCTTCTTCCAAACTTGAGAGGGAGTGACGGCTTGGGTTCAGGAGGTTCTTGCTACACTTTGAGGGTGCTTCTTCACCGATTTCATCATCAATTCCTTCCAAGGAGAGCTATTGGGGGAGCCTTCGACGACTCGATTCGACGAGGTGTGCCCTAGGCTTGGAGGAAGGAGTTCTTTTTAGAAGAAGGAGAAGCCCTCATAGTCTATCAACACAAAGCTTAAGGGGGTTTTCCTTATGGATTTCTTGCACTTATCTTCATTTATTTTGATGAACTTGTCTTGCTCCATGGAGGGCTAAGCCCCTAGTGGGTACTTGGACTTGTAAACCCTAAGTTTCCTATGTTTCATTGACTTTAATGCTTTTATTCAATTTGAGTTTAAATTTGAGTTTCAATCTTGTGTGCTTAATTGTTTCTCCCCTAGAGTGACACTAGGGTTGAGGGCTAATCCAGTCATCCTTTTGACGAGTGACCATCACCATTAGGATTAGATTAACCAAGGTTGAAGAGGGTCGAGAGGGTAAGTTGAGAGGTAGTGACACGTCCCCTTTCCCCTCCGGTGTGGTTTTCCCTACCTTCTTATTCCAAGCATTACCTTCGATCTCAAAGAGAGTTAGGCGTTGAGAGAGGCCTTTCCGCCGGGACTTATTTACGATTAGGGATCTTTCGCCTGGACCAAAAGGATTGATCTATAGTTGGGAATAGGGTTTACCACTTGGAATCCCTAGAGCATAGCGCAGTCATACGTTGTGTGAGGTGTCTAGAGTCTTCTCTCCGCCGGGACCTCGTAGGAGACTAGTCAAGGTTGACCTTAGATTTGGGACGTTGTATCTTTGGATTCCACGACTCTTGAAATTTCTATTGAATAAGAGTACTTGAAGTCTTGCACTTGAAACAAGGATTCTAGGGGGAGCATTGTCCGAGTACCCCATCTTCTTATTGATCTATTTCTACACCCTAGCTTTTATTTTCAGCACTTTATTTCTATCTCTTTCTTATTCTATTTTCTTTCACAACAACAATTGGTTTATCTTTGGCTACTTAACAAAGTGTGATTGTTCTTACGTCTACTCCCTGTGGATTCGACTACCCACCCGTTTGGGTACTTTATTACTTCGACACCCGTGCACTTGCGGAGTACACATGCAAGAGTGTGTCAAGTTTTTGGCGCCGTTGCCGGGGAGTTAGGCGTTTTAGGAATTGTTACACTTTGTTTTGCTAGTCAGTTTTCGCACATTCTATCTCACACTTCTTTTACTTCCATTATTCTGATTTTACTTTCTTTTCCTGATTTCAGCTCCAGGTTATGACCCGTTGACATCCTTCGACATTAGTGGAAGGTGATCCGGAAATAGAGAATAGATTGCACAGACGGGGAAGACAACCTGAACAAGAACAGTTTGATCAAGCTGAGATAGAAGTTGAAGAGTCCGCAACCATGGCTGAACAAAATGAGCAACAGCGGACACTTTCTGATTTTGCTAGGCCGTTTGTCCATGGTACACAGTCAAGCATAGTCAAGCCACCAATTTCAGCTCATAACTTTGAGCTTAAGCCGGGGTTCATTCAAATGGTTCAACAGTCCGCACAGTTTAACAGGTTAGCAGATGAAGACCCGAACAATCACATAGAAAATTTCTTGGAAGTGTGCGACATGTTGAAGATCAATGGAGTCACGGACGACGCCATAAGATTGAGAGCCTTCCAATTTTCCTTGAAGGGGAAAGCAAAACAGTGGTTGCAATATTTACCTAGAGCATCAATTACCACTTTGGAAGAGATGGTTGAGGCCTTCCTTGCCCGATATTTCCCTCCTGGGAAATCGGCAAAGCTGAGAAATGAAATGTCTTCCTTCATGCAGTCGGAATTGGAGTCTCTTTTCGAGACATGGGAAAGGTTCAAGGATCTTCTGCGCAAGTGTCCTCAACACGGGTTCCCTGAGTGGATGGTCATCCACACCTTCTACAATGGACTGAACCCAAGCACAAGACAGCTACTTGATGCCGCAGCATGAGGTACCTTAGGAAGCAAGACCCCCGAAGCTGTCTGCCAACTGATAGAAGAAATGGCTATGAATAGCTATCAGTGGAACGCTCGAGACAAGAGGAAAGTGGCGGGTATTCATGAAGTTGATGCAGTAACATCTCTAGCAGCTCAAGTTGAAGCCTTGAGCAAGAAGTTAGACACTTTGGCAGGCCCATCTAGAATGGCTGCAGTGATGAGTTGTGATAGTTGTGGAGGAGGGCATGTTTCTTCTGATTGCCCTATCTCTGTGGTCGGAACAGCACCTGTTGAGCAGGTGGATTTTGTGGGAATGCCGGACGAGGTCAAGGGAATCCCTATAGCAACCAAGGGAACCAAAGGCCCTCTGCACCCCCCGGATTCCAGCAGCCCCAACAACCAAACATGGAGGGCCGAGTTTCAAGGCTTGAGAGCCGAATGACGGACTTGGAGAAAGCATTAACCAAGTTCATTCAGTCTTCAGACACACGCTTCCAAGGTGTGGAGAGTACACTTCGCAACCACACCGCTTCATTACATAACTTGGAAAATTAGGTGGGCAGATTGCAAAGTCTCTATCTGAGCGACCTCAAGGAAGTCTCCCGGGAAATACAGAGACCAACCCAAGAGAGCAGCTGACGGCAATCACTCTGAGGAGTGGTCGTGAGGTCGAGGGTAGACTTCCCGCTGAAGAGGTTGTTCAAGTTCCTGCTAAGGAGAACGACATGGAGAAGGGTAAGGAAAAGGAGGTAGCACCCGCATCATACAAACCAAGGATTCCTTATCCTTCAAGGCTGAAGAATGATCAAAATGATGAGCAGTACAAGAAGTTTCTGGGCCTTTACAAACAGCTGCACATTAATATCCCTTTTGTGGAGGCTTTGTCTCAAATGCCTCGGTATGCAAAATTCTTAAAGGACCTCTTAACCAACAAGAGGAAATTGGAAGAGGGTGCAGCGGTAATTTTGGATGCATCTTGTTCAGCTGTGTTGCAGAAGAATCTACCTAACAAGATGAAAGACCCCGGAAGCTTCATCATCCCATGTAACATTGGGAATTTGGGTGAAGAGAAGGCATTGGCAGACTCAGGAGCCAGTATCAATGTCATGCCTTACTCCTTCTTCAAGAAATCGGGACTGGGAGAGCCAAGACCCACTCGGATGACCTTACAACTAGCTGACCGTTCCGTTCGTCACCCGAGAGGCATCATTGAAGACATCTTGGTGAAAGTAGATAAGTATATATTTCCTGCAGATTTCGTGGTACTGGATGTAGATGAGAATGTCGACGTGCCGCTGATACTTGGAAGACCCTTTCTGCGTACTTCCAAGGCTCTTATAGACATGGATGGCGGGGAGATGACATTGAGGATAGGAGATGAGAAGCTGACCTACCGCCTTGCTGAGGCCATGAGACATTCTCTTAACTTTGATGATGCTTTGTATTTTCTTGACACTACTGATGCATTGATTGATAATTATGTGCAGGAAACCTTTTGCCCGGATCCACTAGCTGGTTTGTTGGATCAAGAGATGGAAGATGATCATATTTCATCAGTTGACTTGGAGAACAAGGGTACACCTCCCACGGGTACAGTCAACAAATTAATGAAGAAGCTAAGAAGGGTAAGACATCGCCGCAAGAAGCAAACGAATGAACCTGCGGACGGTCCTTCAAGGTCTAAGAATGATATCCCTCTATCTGGTAACAAATTCGATCACTCATCCTCTAAATTCCAGAACTTATGCTCATCATGTTTCACAATTCCAAGCAGCGAAGTGCTTTCGACCCATGACCCCCCTTGAGTCTAGAGAAACAGGTACGTCAAGCTAATGACGTAAAACAAGCGCTTATTGGGAGGCAACCCAATTTTTAAAATTCTTTGTGCGAGTTGTAGTTAATTTTTATTTCTGCATTTTAGTTTTTGTTTAGTTTGTAGTTTGTGTGGATTCATTGCTGGTGTAGTGCATTTTAATGTTTTCATCGTTTCTGGCAAGTTAGGTGGTAGTCCTGTGAATTTTGCGAGATTTCAGTTGTAAACGTGTTAGTTTTCAACTTCTACAGTCGTTCCATGTGTTTTCAATGATTTCTGCAGAGTTTAGACTATATTTGAGTTGAAGAATGGAAACACACGGCCATGTGGAATTTCCACATGGCCGTGTGGATGACTTTGCGAAAGAATTCTCTCATCCAGAGAATCCACACGGCCGTATGGAAATTCCACACGGCAATGTGGATTTATTCAGTAAAAACTTTCACAATACAGAGAATCCACACGGCCGTGTGGAAATTACACACGGCCGTGTGGAAAATGGGGAGTCGGATGAGGGTCATACAGAGAATCCACACGGCCGTGTGGAATTTCCACACGGCCATGTGGGGTACTTAAACATGAAAAAGTCTCTTTCTCTTCATATTCCCCGAAGCAACCCTTCATCTTCAAGCGCCTCCTCTCCAAGGGTCGCGACGGTTTCTCTTCTCCTTCCATTCTCTCGCTTATTTAAAGGATTTGTAGGCCTTACTCGTTGCTACATTGTGAGATTGGACTCATCTTCTCCGGTAAGCCTTCTTCCCCTCTTCTTGCCATGAAACCTTCAATACTTGTTGTGGATGTTGAATCTTGTGTTTTTGCATGCTATTTTCATGATTGATACTTAGATTATTGTTTAAAACACTTGTGCTCAACTGTGTGAATGATTGTATGAAACGATGTGGATTCACCATGGCATTTTGGCCATGGTCGAAGATCCACACGGCCGTTTGAAAATTCCACACGGCCGTGTGGATTGTCGGGGTGCCCCCTCTAAATTCCAGAGGAGACACACGGCCGTGTGGAAATTCCACACGGCCGTGTGTATTGGTTGTTTCTTTGTCCTGAGTAACCCAGAAGAGACACACGGCCCTGTGGAATTCTGGGAACCTATTTTAAGCTCCGAATTAACTCATTTACCTCTCTTATGCACAGGAATGGCTCCAAGAACAAAGAGACTCGCTCATAAGCGTCCCCGTCAGTTCCGTGATATTTCGCCCGCACCATTAGAGTTCGCCGTGCACGAACATCAAGCACGGTTTGATCGGCTTTCAAAGCTGAAATTTGGCCAAACGCGAACTCCTGACTTGCAAGCTCTGGAGGCGATAGAACACGCGCGTGCGAACAAGTTGGCGGATGAAGTCCGAGAGCTGATTGCTGTGGGTGGGTGGAATCGACTATTGTGCATCAAAGACCCAGCCACTCGCGACATCACTCTCGAAGTCCTCGCGTCATTCGAGTTTGATCGCTCTCACACGGACTACCACCGGCCAGACACAGTTCGGTTCCGCATTTTTGGGCAGTACCACAGCATGAGCCTGACTGATTTCGCTGTCGCACTCGGCCTGTACGATCGAGAGTTCATCCACACGGAGGAGTACGCGCAGCTACCATTCGATTACCCCTTCCGCGTCACTCCAAGCCGAGTTTGCCGGATGCTATGTGGGGATATACGGTACGAGCCCGGGTTGACCAAGGCCTCTCTGCTCCTCCGCCTTGCCCACAGGTACATTTATGCCATTCTGAGCAGGTCTATCACTGGGCGAGGAGACAGCACAGGCGTATTGGGGCTGCTGGACCTTCTCTACTTACATTCTATGGTCCAGAGCCTGCCCCTGCACCTGGGATACGTGGTAGCTGATTTCTTGAGGTATCAGGGACAGTACGCGCGGATAGGAGTCCTCTTCTCGGGTCCCTACATCACTCGACTCGTCAGAGGGATGGGACTGATTGGTGCTGTCCGGGGAGTTGATAAGATCATTGTTCCCTCTCCACTATGCCTTGATACCTTGCGTATGATGGGCATGGTGAAGAGGGCCGCCCTCAGCAGGTATGTGCTTGTTGCTCCTTTCCCAGATGAGTCCGAGAAGTCTGAGGACGAAGATGAAGACTTGGAGGAGACCCGGGCAGGGCCGTCATCACAGCCCACACCAATGGCGGCAGAGGACACCCCAGCTGCCGAGGAGGTGCCACCGGTGTCAGCACATGCATCTCCTCCGGCACAGGAGCGCATAGACAGACTTGAGGCTGCTGTAGGGACCCTCCAGACTGATCTCGCCGCAATGCGGATGACCCAGGCAGCGAACCACACTGAGGTTCTCGCTCGTATGGCTGAGTACCATTCGGAGATGATGGCGCGCATCACTTCACTCCACCAATTGATGGCGAGAGGTAGCGACTCCACTTCGCCGTCCACACCCAGAGCACCCCACGCATCCCCAGCAGCACCAGCAGCACCAGCAGATGACGACGCTTGATGCGTCTTTTATTCCTCTTTTTATTTGCTTGTACTTTCATTTATGTTGAGTCTTTGTGTACTCAGAAAGGTTACACCTTATGAGAGTTATCTTACTGCTTTTATTTTTCGTGTCTTTGTTTGAGTTTGAGTTTGGTTTGTTTACTTTTTTACTCTTTTAATCTTAGTTTTTGTTGAGATCCACCGAACCCCTTTTGTGATGTGCAGATAGGCTTGTCAACTTGGTTTTGAGAAATGGTCATAGGCACGGCCGTGTGGAATTTCCATACGGCCGTGTGAGCTTCACAACCCTACGCAACTTCACTTCCCGCTTTCACACCTCCATTCAAATACTACACTCGGAGATCAGGGGAGTGTTGTTTTAATACCCACGCCCTCATGTTATTATTTGTGTTCTTATATTGCATGTTTGTATGAGTACATTGAGGGCAATGTACAGCTCAAGTGTGGGGAGGAGTTCACACTGCACACGTTCTTTATTCTTGATCATCATTTTCATGCTCATCTAGCCAATGACAGTTCACCTTAAGGAAAAGGAGTGTATTTTCAAATTTAGGTGAAATTTTAAACATCGGTTGTTACCATGCTCTAGTTTATTCGAAAAACTTAGAAATTTTTTGTCTGATTGTATTTTTTGCACTTTACTTGCTCTGTTAACCCTGATAACGCTAGTCAGTTTTGAAAGGACTTTAGTTTCACTCTTTGAGTTAAAAAAAAAAAAAAAAAAACAATAAATAATTTCTTGGGGTGGAAAGAGCTACCACCTATTCTGTATGCAGCTACTCTCATAAGTCGGATACTAGCTATGCCCTAATGAGAGAAAGAGCTATCTAATAAGCTGTGTGAAAGCTAACACTCCCGGGTGGAAAGAGCTACCACCTTGAAAGGGTGAAAGCCGCCTAGGAGGCATCTTGGGAAATGGCTACCTTTGAGGTTGTGTGCAGCTACCACCGATTTCTTTTTCCCTAAATAAGTCCTTGTTGTAATAATGTTCAAGCGTAAACTTGGGGTTGGCATGAGTAAGTGTACACACACACACGCTTTCAGATTTTATTTTCTTCGTAATTTGAGTTTTTGCTAGAGTTTTGGTTTTTATCTATCTATGTTTAAATTTTCCCTTTTTGAGAATACTATCTTTGTACACTTTTGGTGAACTTAAGGCCAAGCATTTTCATCACTCAATCCTTTAATTCTCATGGTATGAACTTTGCTTGAGGACAAGCAAAAGCTTAAGTGTGGGGGAGTTTGATAAGTGCTTGCATGTATATATTTTTGGAAATGTTTTCCACGCATGAGCATCACATTTCTCAGGTTTTATCGCTAATTTCGTGTACTTTGGTGTTCTTTCATACAATTAGGATTGTGAAGACTTGGTACGTGAACAAAGGCAAGATTTGGTCATAATGGTGCCAAGTGGAGCTCTTTTGTGCAAATACGAAGTTTAAGACACAAATCGGGTTCAAACGAGGGGGTGTGTGCCAACTTCTAAAGACTTCAAGACAATTCTTGTAGAAGGACACGAAGGCAGTCATGCCCGCTTGTTCCGATTTGTTCGAAGATTTCAAAAGCTCTCCAAGGTTTTATCATCATCAAGAAATGCCACATGACCTTTCACATGGGCGTGTGTCCGTCCGCGTGACCTCCAGAGAAGAAACGGGCGAAATCGGGGACTAATATGAAGTTTTCCACATGGTAGAAATTCCACATGGGCGTGTGGAATTTCCACACGGCCGTGTGGCTCATCCACACGGCCGTGTGGATACTCGAGATGGCCAATTATAAAGCCGTTCTGAAGCGTTATTTGGAAGATCTTCTTCCAAACTTGAGAGGGAGTGACGGCTAGGGTTCAGGAGGTTCTTGCTACACTTTGAGGGTGCTTCTTCACCGATTTCATCATCAATTCCTTCCAAGGAGAGCTATTGGGGGAGCCTTCGACGACTCGATTCGACGAGGTGTGCCCTAGGCTTGGAGGAAGGAGTTCTTTGGAGAAGAAGGAGAAGCCCTCATAGTCTATCAACACAAAGCTTAAGGGGGTTTTCCTTATGGATTTCTTGCACTTATCTTCATTTATTTTGATGAACTTGTATTGCTCCATGGAGGGCTAAGCCCCTAGTGGGTACTTGGACTTGTAAACCCTAAGTTTCCTATGTTCAATTGACTTTAATGCTTTTATTCAATTTGAGTTTAAATTTGAGTTTCAATCTTGTGTGCTTAATTGTTTCTCCCCTAGAGTGACACTAGGGTTGAGGGCTAATCCAGTCATCCTTTTGATGAGTGACCATCACCATTAGGATTAGATTAACCAAGGTTGAAGAGGGTCTTGAGGGTAAGTTGAGAGGTAGCGACACGTCCCGTTTTCCCTCCGGTGTGGTTTTCCCTACCTTCTTATTCCAAGCATTACCTTCGATCTCAAAGAGAGTTAGGCGTTGAGAGAGGCCTTTCCGCCGGGACTTATTTGCGATTAGGGATCTTTCGCCTGGACCAAAGGGATTGATCTATAGTTGGGAATAGGGTTTACCACTTGGAATCCCTAGAGCATAGCGCAGTCATACATGGTGTGAGGTGTCGAGAGTCTTCTCTCCGCCGGGACCTCGTAGGGGACTAGTCAAGGTTGACCTTAGATTTGGGACCTTGTATCTTTGGATTCCACGACTCTTGAAATCTCTATTGAATAAGAGTACTTGAAGTCTTGCACTTGAAACAAGGATTCTAGGGGGAGCATTGTCCGAGTACCCCATCTTCTTATTGATCTATTTCTACACCCTAGCTTTTATTTTCAGCACTTTATTTCTATCTCTTTCTTATTCTATTTTCCTTCACAACAACAATTGGTTTATCTTTGGCTACTTAACAAAGTGTGATTGTTCTTACGTCTACTCCCTGTGGATTCGACTACCCACCCGTTTGGGTACTTTATTACTTCGACACCCGTGCACTTGCAGAGTACACACGCAAGGGTGTGTCATACCTTGAGTGAGGAATGTTCTGCCATCATCTCAAATAAAATTCCCAAGAAGGAAAAAGATCCGGGAAGTTTCATCATCCCGTGCACAATTGGAGGGATGATGGATGAAAAGGCGTTGGCTGATCTAGGAGCAAGTATCAATCTCATGCCATTAAAGATTTTTCAGAAGCTGGGGTTGGGGGAACTCAAGCCAACTCAAATGACGCTCCAGCTTGCTGATCGCTCAACCCGCCAACCCTTGGGAATTGTTGAGGATATTTTATTGAAGGTAGACAAATTCATTTTCCCGGTAGATTTTGTTGTTCTGGATTTGAACGAACGGGCTGAGGTACCTCTAATTTTTGGGCGGCCATTCCTCGCTACTTCACAAGCCATCATTGATATGAAGGATGGTCGCCTAACCTTAAGAGTGGGGGATGAAGAAGTTGTATTCAAGCTGAAGGAAGCTATGAGACACCCCATGGCATTTGATGATTCTTGCTATTTCCTAGACGCGACTAATGACATTATTTGTGATTGTGTGCAGGAAATTTGGCAAAACGATCATCTTACTGATTTACTAGGTGAGGAACCCCCAGATAAAGAGCTCATAGACCAAGAGGAAGCTATGATGGCCAAAAATGATGGCCAAAAGAAGGAAAGGCAGGGTCCAAAGGCCCAGACATGGTGGCAAAAGGTAGAGGAAAGGAAGAAACAACAAGCCTCTGCCCCGAAATGCAATCCCACTAATGACCTCAGCTTTGGTGAGGCATTTCTGATAAATTCTTTTTGTCCTTTCATTGAATGTTGGTCTGCAGGGCACCAAGAGGAAAGTTATGTCTTTGAACCATCCTAAGATGTGACTAGACCTGTCAAGCTAGTGACATTAAAAGAACGCTTATCGGGAGGCAACCCGATTTGTTTCATTTCTTTGTTATTTATTTGTTGTGGTTGTTGATTGGTGTTTTTTTGTGTTTTTGTTGCGTTTTGTTTCGAATCCGGCGTGTTTTTCTTCATGAGGGAAGGTTCCAGGCCCAACACGGGCATAACACCCCCGTGCTGATGGGGGTGAAATTCACAGGCTTTCCAGGTTTGATCATTTCCAATCAGCACGGGGAGAAGCACGGCCGTGTCGTAGCCGTGCTGAATCCCTGAGCACGCTGCCCGTGCACGCGTCACGGACGTGCCGTGTTCTTCATTTTTCGTTAAATTTACTTAAGCACGGGCACAGCACGGTCGTGCTAAAGCCGTGCTCAGCGCGGCGGTCCCTCTTCCTGCGATTTTCTCCTTTTTAAACGCGCCGTTCCCCTTTCTTTCTTCTTACCGGCGACTCTCTTCCTTTGTGCTTTCATTTTCTTTCGTTTTTCGTGAGTTTTCGGGTGGTTGTCGTGGTTTCTCGGAGTTTCATCGCTTCTACCCCTTCTTCAACACTTTTGGTAAGTCGACGAGCCCTAGATTTGTGTTTTCTTTATAAATCTTTGCCTTTATGCTATTATTCTTATTGAAAACATCTAAATTCATCGTTAGAGACATCTAGGGTGCTTTTGATTGAGTTTAAATGAATTTGTTCCGTCGATTTTTGAGTTAGAGTCCGTCGGTGCCGAAGCTGGATTTTGGCAGCACGGCCATGTTCACTCAAGCACGGCCGTGCTTTGAATTAAGATGTGGAATTACACGGAAGCACGGCCGTGCCTGTTAAGCACGCCCGTGCTCGTTGGAAACCTTATATTTTAAATTACATGGGCGTGCAGATTTGAAGCACGCCCGTGTTTCACTGTTGATCTTAATAGTTTATTATTCTTCTCTCAACAGATCATGCCGAGGAAGGCTACTACATCTGGCTCGTCTTCGAAGAGGGCTAGAGGGGAATCCTCGACCCTAGCCGCTCCCCCTGCGCTAGCCCTCGGTACTCCCATCCACCAGGAGTGCCATGACCGTTTGAGCGCGAAGCGGTTTGGCGAGATGCGAGCTATAGATTGGGAGGTCCTCCGCGAGGTGAGCTTAGAGGCAGACGTGCGCCGCTACCTTGGCGGGGGCGCCTGGACGAGGCTGTTTTCCATCACCGACGCCGCCTACCGGGAGTTGTCTCTGGAGGTCCTTGCGACCTTCGAGCTGTCCAGAGGCCCCATCAGCTACCACCGCGCCGGCACAGTACAGTTCCAAGCGCTCGGCGAGCTACATCAAATGAGTCTGACAGAGTTTTCTATCAGACTGGGCTTGTACGATGAGGAGTTCAAAAGGACTCCGGAGTACGACGCCCTCCTCGTAGCCCGACCACCCGGCGAGTCCCAGGAGGCTTGTTGGCAACGACTGAGCACGGACCGGGAGTACAACCCCCGCCAGTCCAAGGCCTCATCTCTTCGTCTCCCAGCCCTCAGGTACATCCATTTTATTCTCAGTCACTCCATCAAAGGGCGGGGAGACAGCACCGGAGTCGTGAGTCGCCGCGACTTCGGCTTCTTGCTGAGCATGCTGGATGGATTCCAGATGCACCTCGGCTACGAGGTGGCTTTTAGCATCCAGCATCAGGGACAGGACTCCCGAGTCGGCGCCATTTTCTGTGGGTCCTACATCACACGGCTGATTCGGGGGATGGGACTCCAGGCAGGCACACGTGCGATGCGGATGGTAGGTGGCGTTCTTCCCGTCTCCGTGGACACACTCCGGGCGATGGGGATGCTGCGATCCACGTCCACCTGCCAGGGTACCAGACACCAGGCCCCCCTGCTGCCAGTGTCCCTGATTCTCCCCCTGACTCACCCTCTCAACCCACTTCAAACCTGGTTAATATAATCCTAATTGTGATGGCCACTCGTCAAAAGGATGATTAGATTGGATTCTCAACCCTAGTGTCACTCTAAGGAAAAATCAATGACGCACACAAGTTTGAAACTCAAATTAAATCTCAAAGTAAATAAAAGCATTAAAGTCAATGAAACATAGAAATCCTAGGGTTTACATGTCCAAGTACCCACTAGGGGTTTAGCTTTCCATGGAGCAATACAAAATCATCAATACAAGTAAAACGAAATGCAAATAATCCATAAAGAAAACCCCCTTAAGCTCCGTGCTGATGGTCTATGAGGGTTGCTCTTTTTTCTCCACGAATCCCTTCTTCAAGCCTAGGGCACACCTCGCCGAATCGAAGTCGTCGAAGGCTCCCCCAATAGCTCTCCTTGAAAGGAATCGGTGTTGAAATCGGTGAAGAAACGCCCCCAAAACGTAGCAAAAACCTCTCCAAACCCTAGCCGAACTATCTCCAAAAGATAGGAAAAATATGCCACAAAAACGTTTCCGAACGGCCTTTAAATGGCAAAAGTCGAGGATCCACACGGCCATGTGGAAATTCCACACGGCCATGTGGAAAATCCACATGCCCATGTGGATTTTCAGCCTCTAATAACTGCATCTATATGTCCCCGATTTCGCCCGTTTCTTCTTCTGAGGCCACACGGATGAACACACCATTGTGTGGTAGGTCATGAGGTATTTCTTGATGTCGAAAAAACCTTGGATTGCTTTTGAAATCTTCGAACAAATCAGAATGAGCAAGTATGACTGTCTTTGTGTCATTCTACAAAAACTGTCTTGAACCATTGAGAAGTTGGCACATACTCTCTTGTTTGCCCCCGATTTGTATCTTGAACTTTGTATTTGCACAAAAGAACTCCACCTGGCACCATCATAACCTATTTTTGCTTTTATTCCCATAAACCTTCTTCACAACCCTAATTGCATGAAAGAACACAAAAACACACGAAATGAGAGATATAACATGAAAAATGTGATGCTCATGCATGCAAAACATCTCAAATAACATATACATGCAAGAACTTATCAAACGCCCCCACACTTAAGCTTTTGCTTGTCCTTAAGCAAAATTTATACAATAAAATTCACAAGTAGAGTGCTAACCCCAAGTTTACTCTTAAGAGTTCTTATTGAAAATGTCTTATTTGAGGACAAAGACGAGGTAGTAGCTGCACAAAACCTCGAAGGTAGCCATTTCGCAAGATGCCTCCTGGGCGGCTTTCGCGCTTTTAAGGTGGTAGCTCTTTCCACCTGGGAGTGTTAGCTTTCACACAGCCTATTAGATAGCTCTTTCTCTCATTAGGGCATAGCTAGTATCCGACTTATGAGAGTAGCTGCATACAATATAGGTAGTACCTCTTTCAACCCCGAAAACAAGTAAACAAATAAAAGCATTCTTCTCTTTTTATTTATTTTTTTTATTTATTTTTGTTTATTTTTTCAAACTAAAAGAATGAAACTAAGGTCCTTTCAGCACTGAACTAGAGTTATCAGGGTTAACGGAGCAAGAAAGGTGTAAGAAATGTAATCAGACAAAAAGTTTCTAAGTCTTTTGAGTAAACTAGAGCATGGTAATAAAGGATATTTAAATTTCACCTAAATTCAAAAATACAATCCTTGTCACTTAAGGTGAACTACAATTGGCTAAATGAGCATGAAAGTGATGTGCAAAAACTAAAGAACATGTGTAACATGAATTTCCCCCCCCTCGAGATGTACATTGCCCTCAATGTACAAATACATGCATAAAGATTAGAAATTTATAAAGAATTGAACATGAAAATGTGGGTATTAAAAACAGCACTCCCTTGATCTCCATATATATATTGTGGTGGAGCTGAAGTGGAGGGGACTAAAGCTGTGAAAGGTTGTGAAGTTCACACAGCCGCGTGGATGAAGCACACGGCCGTGCCTATGACAATTCCTCAAACATTACTCACAAGACCATCTGCACGTCACAAAAGAGGTTCAGTAGAACTCAACACAAATAAAAGATAAAACGGGTTTATAACTAAACATGACTAAAAACAAGAAGATAGATCTCAGAAGGTAAACCCTTTCTGAGTAAACAAGTTCATAAACAGCAGAAAAGTAAAAACAAAAATGAAAGTAGAAAGAAAACTAAAGACGCCTCAAGCGTCATCATCTACTGGTGTTGCTGGTGATGCGGGTGATGCATGGGGTGCTCGGGGTGTGGGAGATATGGTGGAGTTAGTGTATCTCACCATCATCTTGTCCGCCAACTCTACCGCTTGTTCATGCTCAATCGCGGCCAATGCTTGCAAGTCGGGGGTCCGTGTCTAGCCGAACTTGAGCCTTGAGAGCCGCTCAAGCCGAGTTTGATGTTTGGGTACGGCGAACTCCAACGACTCAGGCGAGGGCTCACGAGGCCCACGAGGATGCTTATGTGCAAGTTTCTTTGTCCTTGGAGTTATTCCTGCGCAAAAGAGGGACAAATAGGTCATTTCGGGGTCCAAAACTAAAAGTCAGGGGTCCACATGGCCGTGTGGAATTCCCACACGGCCGTGTGGACCCTCTGGATGAGAAAAACTCCCCTTAATGATCCACATGACCGTGTGGAATATCCACATGGCCGTGTGGATCTTTGGCCATGGCTATATGGCCATGGTTGATCCACTTCAACACATGCAAAGTTGCAATACTTCTACCATTGGTGTTTATAGCATAAAAACAAGTATTTCCCATGAAAATAGCATGCTAAAACACAAGAATCATCGCCCAAATCCAAGAAAGAAAATTCATGGCAAGAAGAGAGAAAAGAGTGCTTACCGGAGAAGATGAAGTGCAAAACCTTGATAAAACTCCGATTAGAACACTTAATCCCTATAAATACACGAGAGAATGGAAGGAGAAGAGATTTGGTCGCGATCTTTGGTGTGGAGGCGTTTGAATGTGAAGGGTGCGAAGTAGTGTTCAAGAGATTAAAAATTTCTCATGCTCAAGTAATTCACATGGCCATGTGGAAATTCCACATGGCCATGTGTTTTCTCTGGATGAGCCCAACACACAATAACCCAAATCCACATTGCCATGTGTTTTCTCTGGATGAGCCCAACACATAACACCCCAAGTCCACATGGTCATGTGGAAATTCCACATGGCCTTGTGTTTTCTCTTGATCGCACATAAACTTCTGAACAAAATCCACATGGCCATGTGTCTTCTATGGATTGTAATTTTTCAGCTTATGAATAGTACTCACATGCCCATGTGGAAATTAAATCTTTGCCAAAGAAGCTCAAAATCACTCATATGGCCATGTGGAAATTCCACATGGGCATGTGGATTCTCTGGATACCCAGAAAACATATTAAAATCCATCCACATGGCCATGTGGAAAATCCACATGGCCATGCACTCCATAATGCTTTAACACTTTCTCAAGCCGACTGTTACATAAATATGTTCCTTTATCACTGATGATGATTCTAGGCATTCCAAACAAGGAGAAAAGTTTCTTGAGGAATTTAACCACAGTTCTAGCATCGTTCGTAGGCAATGCTTGAGTTTCTACCCACTTAGATACATAATCCACTACTACTAGAATGTATTTATTTCCATTAGAGCTTGGAAACGGTACCATGAAATCAATTCCCCGCACATTGAAAACTTCATAGAATTGCATAGGGTTTTGTGGCATCTCATCGCGCCGAGAGAGGTTTCCTGCCCGTTGGCAATTATCGCAACGAAGAACAAATTGATGAGCATCCTGAAATAGTGTCGGCCAGTAAACCCTGCAGCTAGTGCTTTTTCAACTGTTCTACTAGAAGCATAATAACCCCCAACCGGGCCTGAATGACAATGTGCAAGTATATTCCATCCTTCTCGGGAAACACATCTCCGGATCACATGATCTGCACAAATCCGAAATAGAAAAAGATCATCTCAAAAATAGTTCTTCAAGTTACTGAAAAATTTCTTCTTCTGATGAAAAGTAAGACCCTGCTTAAGGATCTTTCCCAATAAATAATTAGCAAAATCTGCGAACCATGGTGCTTCTTCTGTTGATATATCTTGGATTCTATACAAGTGTTCCTCCGGGAATGAGTAATTAATTTCCGGTCCTGATGACCCATGTCCCTCAAAACCTTCCAACCTAGAAAGATGATTAGCAGTAACATTTTCAATAACGTTTTTGTCCTTGATTTCCATGTCAAACTCCTGCAAAAGCAAAACCCATCGAATTAACCTTGGTTTGGCATCGGACATACTCATGAGATAACGCAAAACAGAGTGATCTGTAAAGACTGTGACCATGGATAAGATCAAGTACGACCTGAATTTGTCAAAAGCATAAACCACTGCTAGCAATTCTTTCTCAGTAGTAGTGTAATTTTCTTGGGTGCTTGTGAGCGTTTTGCTTGTGTAACAGATGGGCTGAAAATGTTTGTCCTTTCTCTGCCCCAGCACTGCCCTAATTGCATAATCGCTAGCATCGCACATAAGTTCAAAAGAGGCATTCCAATCTGGTGTAATCAAAATTGGTGACTGAATCAACTTCTCCTTCAACACGTTAAATGCAGCTAAACATTTATTCCCGAACTCAAAAGGAGCGTCTTTTTCTAGAAGTTTTGTTAATGGTTGGGTGATTTTGGAAAAATCCTTAATAAATCGCCGATAGAAATCGGCATGCCTCAGAAAACTGCGAATCCCCGGCATGCCTCAGAAAACTGCGAATCCCCTTCGCGTTGGTTGGTGGTGGAAGCTTCTCGATCACTTCAATCTTTGCCTTATCCACTTCCATCCCCTTTTGAGAAATTTTATGCCCAAAAACTATCCCTTCTTTGACCATGAAATGGCATTTCTCCCAATTCAACACCAGATTTGTTCTTCACATCTCATAAGAACTTTTTCTAAATTCTTCAGACAGCTATCAAACTTGTCCCCAAACACTAAGAAATCATCCATGAATACTTCCATGATATTCTCCAGAAGATCATCAAATATAGCAGTCATGCATCGTTGAAAGGTAAATGGTACATTACATAGTCCGAACGGCATCCTTTGGTAAGCAAAAGTCCTATAAGGACATGTGAAAGTAGTCTTTTCCTGATCCTCGGGAACGATGGGAATCTGAAAATAACCGGACATACCATCGAGGAAGTAGTAAAAATTATGACCAGCTAACCTTTCCAACATCTGGTATATGAATGGTAACGGAAAATGATCCTTTCAAGTTGCATCATTCAATCTTCTGTAGTCAATGCATACTCTCCACCCTGTGACTGTTATGGTTGGGATTAATTCATTCTGCTCATTCTTCGCGACAGTCATGCCTCCCTTCTTGGGGACCACCTGAGTAGGACTTACTCAAGCACTGTCAGAGATCGAATAAATAATTCCAACATCCAAAAGTTTAACGACCTCTGCCTTTACCACCTCCTTCATGTTCTGGTTCAAACGATGTTGAGGTTAGATCACTGACTTGTAATTGTCTTCCATCAATATATTATGAGTGCATAATGAAATATTTATGCCTTTGATATCAAAAATTTTCCAAGCAATGGTAATCTTATGCTTCTTCAACATATTCACTAACTTATCCTTTTGCGATACGAACAGATCTGAAGCTATAATCACCGGGAGCTTTGATCCCTCGCCTAACAAAGCATACTTTAGATGTTCAGGTAACGTTTTAAGCTCCAAATCAAGTGGGTCTTCAATGGAAGGTCGCAATCTGTGCCCTTTTAGGCTATCAATTTCCTCAAACTGTTCAGACTTTTCTTCAGAAGTCTCTTATAAGCCCTTTTCTTGAGTATGTGTAACTGGTTGAGTTTCGAGACCTTCTAGGCTTTTTACTCCACCTTTTGCACATATTTCATTGGAAAGACCCAAAGAGAGAATTTCTTGTCTTTCGCCTTTATCAAATGAATCAAATCGATGAAGGACCTCTTCCAAGCTCTCCTCTAACTCTCCGCTCTTACATGTCAGTGTTGCTTCTTCAAATTGATTGAGCACATTGAATAATTCACAACTTCAAACATCGGTATACCCAACAAGATCAAAGTTGCACTCCCCCACACAATAATTTATTCCAGCTCTATTTTAAAGCAAGTTATGCGGAGGTGATTGCTCGGTGAACCAATACATCTTTTGTTCAATGTCTCTCACCATTCCAGTGATTTTCTCGAACAATTCTGTTTTATTGATCATGATTCCTACAAAATTAATAAAGAATAGACACTTCAGAATGGTGGAAGAATAAGAGAATAGGTAATAGAAAAGTCAAAGAATGACTAAAGTAACAAAGCATAGATGTTCCTAAATGCCTAACTCCCCGGCAACTTCGCCAAAAACTTGACACACCCTTGCGTGTGTGTTTCGCAAGTGCACGGGTGTCGAAGTAATAAAGTACCCAACGGGTGGGTAGTCAAATCCACAAGGAGTAGATGTAAAAAAAAAACACTTTGCTAAGTAGTCAGAGAAGACCAATTGTTGTTGCAATTAAAAAGTAATTAATAACAGAATTAAAGAACTGAAAGTGAAAGCTAGAACGTAGGAAATGATCAAAGTGAAAATGAAGTACTTGGACAGTGCTCCCCCTAGGATCCTAGTTTCAAGTGCAAGACTTCAATTACTCTTACTCAATGGAGATGTAACGAGTTGTGGAAATCCAACGATACAAGGTCCCAAACCTAAGGTCAACCTTGACTAGTCCCCTACGAGGTCCCGGCGTAGAGAAACTCTTGACGTCTCACACCTTGTATAACTGCCATAAACTCTTGGGATTCTAAGTGATAAACCATATTCCCAACTATAGATCAACCCCTTTGGTCCAAGTGAAAGATCCTTAATCACAAATAAGTCCCGGCAGAAAGGCCTATCTCAATGCCTAACTCTCTTTGAGATAGATACTAACTCTCGGAATATGGAGGTAAGGTGTATAACACCAGAGAGGAAAGGGGACATGCCACTACCTCTTGACTCACCCTCTCAACCCTCTTCAAACTTGGTTAATATAATCCTAATGGTGATGGTGACTAGTCAAAAGGATGATTAGATTACTCTAAGGGAAAATCAATGAAGCACACAAGTTTGAAACTCAAATTAAATCTCAAAGTAAATAAAAGCATTAAAGTAAATGAAACATAGAAATCCTAGGGTTTACATGTCCAAGTACCCACTAGGGTTTAGCTCCATGGAGCAATACAAAATCATCAATACAAGTGAAAATAAATGCAAATAATCCATAAAGAAAACCCTCTTAAGCTCTGTGCTGATGGTCTATGAGGGCTGTTCCTTCTTCTCCACGAATCCCTTCTTCAAGCCTAGGGCACACCTCACCGAATCGAAGTCGTCGAAGGCTCCCCCAATAGCTTTCCTTGGAAGGAATCGGTGTTGAAATCGGTGAAGAAACGCCCCCAAAACGTAGCAAAAACCACTCCAAACCCTAGCCGAACTCTCTCCAAAAGATAGGAAAAAGATACCCCAAAAATGTTTCAGAACGGCCTTTAAATGGCAAAAGTCGAGGATCCACACGGCTATGTGGAAATTCCATACGGGCGTGTGGAAAATTCATATGCCCATGTGGATTTTCAGCCTCTACAAAACTGCATCTATAGGTCCCCGATTTCACCCGTTTCTTCTTCTGAGGCCACACGGACGGACACACGATCGTGTGGTAGGTCATGAGGCATTTCTTGATGTCGAAAAACCCTTAGAGAGCTTTTGAAATCTTCGAACAAATCAGAATGAGCGAGCATGATTGTCTTCATGTCCTTCTACAAAAACTGTCTTGAACCCTTTAGAAGTTGGCACATACTCTCTTGTTTACCCCCGATTTATATTTTGAACTTTGTATTTGCACAAAAGAACTCCACTTGGCACCATCATGAACTATTTTTGCTTTTATTCGCATAAACCTTCTTCACAACCCTAATTGCATGAAAGAACACAAAAACACACGAAATGAGAGATATAACCTGAAAAATGTGATGCTCATGCATGGAAAACATCTTAAATAATATATACATCAAGCACTTATCATTGTTGTTGTTGCTGAGGGTGTTGCTGCCCCTAAGTCTGCTGACTCCACAAAAATTTGGGTGATTCCTCCACCCAGGATTGTATGTACTGCTGTAGGGGTTGCTCTGGTATCTCTGATTTTGGCCAATAAAATCCACCTACTATGTAGTCTGCACCCCTTCAGAAGAACATCTAGGCCAAGCTTGGCCTCCCCAGTTGTTATTACTCACAACTTGAGCAGACGATTGCACCTGCATCATGTCCAATCTTTTGGAAATAGCCTCGACTTGTGCTGCCAGGGTGGTAAGCACATCCACCTTATACACCCCGGCTATTTTCGCGGGCTTGTTCCTCTCTGAACTCCACTGATACCTATTCAAGGCCATGTCTTCAATCACGTTTTGTTCTTCCTCAGGTCTCTTACTGCACAAGGAACCCCCTGCTGCCGCGTCCAACATCTGTTTGGTCGCCACGTTCAACTCGTTGTAAAAAATCAGGATCTGCACCCACTCCAGTATCCCATGCTGTGGGCATTTTCTCTTCAGATTCCAATTGTCGGAAAGAGGATATATCACTTCGAAGTTTGGTGATCTTGGGCGGTGGGAAATATCGGGTAAGGAATCTCTCAGCCAGCTGCGCCCAACTTGTGAATGAACCCGCCGACAAAGAACTTAGCCAGTGCTTGGCCCTTCCTTGCACCGAGAACGGGAACAGTCTTAGGTTGACTGTATCCTCGGACACATTGTTCGCCTTGAATATATCACAAATTTCAAAGAAGCTTGGTAAATGTGCATACGGGTCCTCATCTTGAAAACCATCAAACTGGCACATCTGTTGCACCATCTGAATGAAGTTGGGTTTCAATTCGAAATTATTGGCTGCAACTGAGGACCGAGCGATACTCGATCCGGATCCCTCTAAATTAGGCCTTGCATAATCCGAGATGCTCCTTTGATTTTCAGCCATGTTTTCCTCTTGATTCACTTTAACACTCACTTCCACACCCGGTCTCCCTCAGATTGATCTGCCTCAGCCTTCTATGAAACGTTCGATCAATGTCTGGATCAAGGCTTGCTAGCTGGGATGAACTTCCCCTTGTCAGGCACTAGACCTGCGTGCAACAAAGTGAAAATATTAGTATTAGAGATTCGGCTCACAACAAGAAAAGCAAAAATATAAGAAAAGAAATAGAACAGAAAATTGTAGAAAGTAAACGACTAGATTACTAAGATTGCGATAATTCCTAGAAGTTGCTAGTCCCCGGTAACGACGCCAAAAACTTGATACGCCCCTCGCGTAACTGCAAGTGCACGTATCGCATAAGTGGTATAATGCACCCGAAGGTCGGGTTGTCAATTCCATAGGGACTGGTATATCTCCTAATACTAGCTTCCTACTTAGTATCTAATCAACTGGAATTAGGGTGAAATGACTCTGATGTGAGATGACGAGAATGTGAGAGAAGAGGAATCGCACTAGAGTGAGAGATTTGTGATTGCTCAATGGAGGAGATGGGGCTATGGGTTGATCACTTGGTGCTACCTAACTTAGAGTTTTACAGCACTTATCTGGAATTCTCTCATGGACCCTAAATTCTATAATCTTGTTGTGCTATGAGGAAGATACATGTAGTGTAATTGAACCCTAAGTTGAATCCTAACTTCTTGCATCAATCGAGAAGATATGCAAGCTATGTCAACATCAAGATCTCAAGGTAATCAAAACACTCAACAACCATCAATGAAACCAACAACCAAATATTTAATAAGGGAAATAAAGACATCCATAAATGATGATATAGAAGAATCCAATTTCAAAATACAAACACAAGTTCTCAACCTGGGGCTCCCAAGAAGGGTTTAGCCCCTCATAGATTCAGACAACAAAGAACTAACTAAAGAAGCAAATACAAGAGAAATCAATGACTCTCTATTTGCATGCATCCTTGACCTACAATTTACGCTCTGTTCCTTCTCCAATAGTTCTGATAACTATGTCCACTTCTCTCTTTCTTTCCCCGTTTTTTGCCGTCCAAAAGTGCCTCAAACCCTAACTTTCAGGGTGTTTTAAGACTCTCCCGATGTGAACACGGCCGTGCTTAGGCCGTGTTCTAAGCAATGCAGATTGCTGCTAAATAAAAACTCTGAAACTCAGCTGCCTGTAATCTGCACGGGGTTCAACACGGGCGTGTTGTGGCCATGTTGCGAGTTGCACGACCGTGCTTAGAGACCCAAAGCTGTGTTGACTTTGGTTGAATTCTTCTGTGAATTACACGTCTTGGGACACGGTCATGTTAAGGCCGTCTTTAGCATGGTGAGGTTTCTTCTAAGTCCCTTAGCTACCAAAATCTCTCGGAATGTTTTCTTCTTGCTTCGGGGCTTCAATAGCTGCATAGAAAACTAGAAATACCTCAAATAGCATTGAAATGGGAGAATTAATACCAATCATACTCATGAAATAATGGGTATACAATGAAAAATATATCTATATGAAATGCACTCATCAGTATTGTCCAAGTATTCCCAATAATCTTGATAGTGTGAACCTCCTGGTTTCACTTTCGTTCCCTGTTTAATCTCTTTTCATAGTAATTAATCTGTTTCCCTGTGCCAAAGTATTCAGGTTAGACTTCAATTACTAAAGTTAGTACTGATAGTCTTACTCCCTGTGGTTCGACAACCCGACCCTTCACTGGGTCTACTTTAGTACTTGACGACTGTGCACTTGCGGTGACGCAAAGGGTGTGTCAAGGTTTTGGTGCCGTTGTCGGGGATCTAAGATATTAGAAACACTTTAGTTTTATTAAACTAGCCGTTTCCTTTTCTTTATTTTATTGTCTTTCAGTTCTATTTCTGTAAAACTTATTCTTCTTATTTCCTCTTTGTACATACCTGCTCTTCCCAATTTTACTGTTTGTATTGAATTTTACTTGTGCAGAAAATGATCGACAAAGCCAATCTGATTCAGAAAATATCGGCAATGTTGATCGACATTCAGAATAAGATGGAGCTTTGGTGCCAGCAACCTATGTTACTAACCCAGAATGATTTGACCCCTTGTCGAACCTGGTTAGAAATACAGCTGACATAGGATGTGTTGCTGGGTGGCACTAAAGAACAGGAGAAGGAAATCATAAATGTGGTGCAAGATTTATGTGGAATGGAGGCAGTTGAATGCCAGAGTGTTGAGACGAAAAATAGCATAGCAACGGGATCGAAATCTATGGAGAAGGAACATCTGGAAGGAGGGTAGTCAGACTTAGAGGATTATAGGAAAATTAACCCATTGATGGGTCATCAACTTCAACCTTCGATAGAGGACCCCCCAGATGTGGAGTTAAAAACTCTCCCTGACCATTTGGAATACGCCTTCCTGCAAGAGGGAGCCAAATTGCCTGTGATGTGATTATAGCCTCTGGTCTAACTCATGTGTAGAAAGGCAGATTAATTAATGTGTTGAGAGCGTATAAAACAACCATTGCTTGGAAAATTTCAGATATAAAGGAAGTAGTGCGAGCTAAGGTTATGAAGTTGCTGGACATTGGAATCATATACCCAATGTCAGACAGTGCTTGAGTGAGTCCAACACAGGTAGTGTTGAAGAAAGGGGGCATGACAGACTGTGACAGGTTTGTATTGACTACAGAAGGTTGAATGAGGCTACAAGGAAAGATCACTTCCCATTACCGCTCAAGGATCAGATGCTTGAGCTGCTAGCTAGCCATAAATTCTATTGTATTCTGGATGGGATGTCATGATACTTTCATATCCCAATTTCCCCTGAAGACCAAGAGAAGACCACATTCTCATGCCCTATGGCACGTTTGTATATCGAAGGATGCCATTTGGACTGTGTAACACGCCTGCCATTTTCAGCGTTGTATGACAGCTATTTTTGATGACCTAGTAAAGTAAATCATGGAGGTTTTCATGGATGATTTTTCGGTGTATGGGGATTCTTTTGATAAGTGTTTGGTCAACTTGGAACAGGTTCTAAAAAGGTGCAAGGAGACAAACTTGGCCTTGAATTGGGAAAAATGTCATTTCATGGTGTAAGAAGGTATCGTCATCGTCCTTGGTCACACGATCTCCAAACATGGAATAGAAGTAGACAAGGCGAAAATAGACACCATTGGAAAGTTGCGTCCTCTTTCCAATATTAAAACGATTCGTAGTTTTTTGGGGCACGCAAGCATCTATCGTCGCTTCATCAAGGACTTTTCTAAGATCACGTGTCCATTGACAAGATTTCTTGAAAAATACGCTCCTTTTGATTATGCAGTGGGAGTAGTTTTGGGCCAGAGGAGGGAGAAGCATTTTCCGCCCGTATATTATGCTAGCAAGACTCTCACAAGTGCCCATGAAAATTACATGACTGCATAAAAAGAATTGTTAGCAGTGGTATTTGCTTTCGACAAATTCAGACCATATCTTATCCTTTCCAAGGTGGTTATGTTCACATATCACTCGGCCCATTGATACTTAATGAATAAGGCAGATGCAAAACCAAGGCTGATACGTTGGGTGCTATTGCTTCAAGAGTTCGATGTGAAAATCAGGGATAAGGGAGTTGTTGAGAATTTAGTTGCTGATCACTTGTCGCGATTAAGGGAAACTGTTGGTAGAGAACTGGAGCGATAAAAAATTAATGAAGCATTTCCCGAGGAACATCTATATTCAGTAAACAACACTGAGGAAACAGATAATCCATGGTTTGCAGATTTCGTTAATTACCTGTCGTGGGGAGTTCTTCCAAAAGAATGCATAAATCGGCAAAGGAGAAAATTCTTTAGTGATCTAAAGTACTACTTTTGGGATGATCCCTGCCTTTTCCGGTTGTGTGCAGATCAGGTTATCAGAAGATGTGTTTCTAGAAATAAAGGATGGAGCATCTTAGAGCATTGCCATTTTGGACCTACAGGAGGTCACTATACCTAGAGTAGAACCACAGAGGAAGTACTTGCAGCAGAGTTTTTCTGGCTAACTATATTTCAAGACACTCGGGAATTTGTTCGAAGATATGACAATGTCAGAGGGTAGGGAATCTATCTCGCCGAGATGAGATGCCATGGAATACAATGCAATTTTTTGAGGTGTTTGACGTCTAGGAGATTGACTTCATGGGGCCATTCCTTAACTCCAATGGGAATAAGTATATTTTAGTGGTGGCAGATTATGTATCTAAGTGGGTGACAGCTTAAGCACTACCTATAAATGATGCCCGCATTGTAATCAAATTTCTTAAAAGACTGTTCACAAGGTTTAGAGCTCTGATAAGTATATAATTATACTATATTTTACATATTAATTTGTATAATTATCGAGTTAGTATTAGAGTAATTTTATGGAAAATGAGGCTAAATCTAGTGTACATTATTGTAACAGGCACCAGAAGGTGTTTAAGACAAAACAGAGCCAAAGGAAACAATTAGGAACCAAAATGTAGTAGATGGCGCTCTCATGACATATTGACCTGGGTGCCAGAACCACTTACGGGCTGCTTACGTCTAGGCTTACGGCTGTAAGTCATATTCAGAAGGCATTGCGGGCATCCTTATGTCTGTAAGAGGAGGAAGCTGTCAAACAGGGAGACTTACTATCAACCTTACGGTCGTAAGTCGGACCGTAAGTGGAAGACAGAGGAGTTTTCGGAAGCTACTTACATCCGTAAGGAAGAGGGTAAGATCAACAAGATGAAGCTTACGGTCATCCCGTTATGGCCGTAATAGGGACTGTAACCCGAAGGCAGACACCCTTACGGGAGAGGCCTACTGCCATAAGCGCGGACGTAAGGCACGAGATTAAATGAAACCCCGAGGCTTATGGCCACAGCATACGCTCGTAAGCCGGTTCTAAACTTACCAGTATAAAAGACATTACTGAATCTGAGAGAAGGGAGTTTTTAGGTTTTCAGGTTTCTTTGGGGAAGAAAGGAAGCTGGAGAAGTGAAGAAGGGGGCTGTGAGATTGAGAGTGATTTCAACCCCTTCAAGGTAAGGAATCCACATGACCGTCTATCATTATCATCACCGTCATCCATTAGGGTGTCATCGTGGTCAAGAGTTATCTCTCCACCAATGTCGAGGGGAACTTCGTGTCGACTTTTTCCTTCTTAGTTTTTGACGGAGTGCTTAGTAGTTCTCTCATTATGATGATGAACATGTTGAATTCTATGATTGCTTTGTATTTCATAATGAGCTAAAGCCCCATTGGAAGCTTGGATTTGAAACCTTAGGAATTTGTTTGAATTCTATTTGTACTTTTTTACCACAATTGATTATGAAGTTTGATTGTTGAAATGCATGTGTAATTTGATTTAATTCTCATTGCATGTTGTGTGTGGCTATTGATATCCGGTGAAAACCCATTAGTTATCGAGGCTAGTGTGCGGTAAAAACCCGTTGGTTCTTAAGAACTAGCATGCGGTGAAAACCCGTTAGATCTTGGTAATTAGCTTACGGTAAAAACCCTTTAAGATGTCACATTTCTATTTGACTTCTGTTTTAATTGAGTAAGGAGTATTTATAGAATTCTATGCTTCACTGTTGAAACCCTAAGGGAGTATTGTCCAAGTACTCCAAATCTTGATAGTGTTGCTCTCTTATTTTAGCTTCTATCCCCTGTTTAATCTCTTTTTAGTAGTAGTTAATAGATTTGTCCTGTGCCAAAGTATTCAGGCTAGATTTCAATCGCTAAAGTTAGTACTAATAGTCTTGCTCCCGGTGGTTCGATAACCCGACCCATCACTAGGTCCACTTTAGTACTTGACTACTTGTGTTCTTACGGTAACATAAAGCGCGTGTCGAGGCCCTTGCTCAAATGACTCGCTATGCAAAGTTCCTCAAGGAATTATTGGCCAACAAGAGATGTTGGAAGAGGTTGCCACTATCATGCTAAGTGAAGAATGCTCCACGATCATTTCCATAAAAATCCCGAAGAAAGAAAAAAACTAGGGGGGTTTATCATTCCGTGCATAATTAGAGGGGTGGTAGATGAGAAGGCACTTTCCGATCTTGGGGCAGGCATGAATTTGATGACCTATATTTTTTTCAAAAGCTAGGGATTGGCTAGCCTAAACTGGTGAAGATGACACTTCAACTCAGCGATCGATCTATTCACCATCCAATGGGCATCATTGAAAACATTATAGTGAAGATGGATAGACTTATTTTTCCAGTAGATTTTGACATCTTGGATTTAGATGATAAGGCTGAAGTACCGTTGATCCTTGAACGACCATTTTTGGTGACTTCGCGAGCTCTAATTGATGTCAAAAATGGTCGAATGGTTTTGAGAGTTGGCGACTGATAAGTGCTTGTGTACATATATTTTATAACATCATTTTGTATGCATCGAGCATCACTTTTATCAGGTCGTATCACTAATAAGTTGTATTTTGTGTTCTTTTGTGAAAACAGGGTTTTAGAGGTATGAAGTACAAGAAAGAAGCAAAGATAGGGTGTGATGACACATTTCAAGACCAAAAATGGAAGCTGTGCTCATATACTTGGAGATGTTGCCAACTTTCGGCGGTATCCAAGTAATTACACGATCCGTAAGGGCACAAAAGCAGTAGTACATCCATGTCCCAACTTCCACGCCAAAAATGAAGAAGGTTTTTCAAGAATTTAAAGGACAGAAAGCCACACACCCTATCACACGGGCGTGTGCCCAACCGTGTAGACTCCAAGAATGATTTTAGGGAAAAATACTGTAGCAAAATTACTGTTCACACCGCTGTGGAATTTTCACACGGGCTTGTGAGTGCCCATGTGAAGCCCAGATTTCAGTTTACAAAAGTAGCTGATAAACGTCTAAAAGTACGTATTTTGCATGTATGTGTTGTGTATTATTTTCACATTTTATTGTTGAATCTATGCCCTTTCGATCTAAATTGCTTTATCTTTGTATTTCAGGTCTGTCAGAAGCCATGGGAGACTCGACGACGCGATTCGAGACGAATTCGGCATCAAAACAGCGTTTTCGAGCCTGGTAATACTGTAGCACAGTACTGTAGTAGTTACTGTAGCTCATCACGAGTTTCTCAGCAGAAAAGTAGAAATCCCGAGGGGTCAGCATACGGCCGGTATGCTGACCCGTTTACCCATTGGGATTTAGGTGTTTAAAGGCTATCTAGGGCATCTTTTTGAAGAACTTTTGGATTTTTGAAGAGAGTTTTGGGGGAGGAGAAAGACTAGGGTTTTGACACTACTTCCACACGATTTAGGAGGGCAAAAGGAGAGGAAATCTGAGCATTCTTCGGTGGGTAGAGCAAGATCTAGGAGGATCCACTTTAAGGACTTCATTGCTTCGAGGTTGAAGACAACGGGAAGCCACCCCTTCGAGTGGCGACTTCGGAAGGTTTTCTACGGTGATTCAAGCGTCATTCGGCCTTCACCCTTTGAAGGAGTGTTCCTCATGTTTATTTTAGTTGTTTGCATGGATTGTTTTGTTGATTTGTTGAACATGAATAACTAAACCTCAAGGTCACCGGATGTAGGGGAACCTTGGGGGCTAACTTGTGATGTTTTGGATTATTTGAGTTACTATTGCATGATTGGCTTGTTGTGATCCTTGTTTGGTGTTCTTGATTGTTTTGGTACATGTGATTAATTGATGTATCAAATTCTTGGTAGCACTTTGTAGCATGACCATTGCCTTAGTGCTAGACTCCACCAAACTTGGAAGGGATTATTGTATAAATACGCCGTGACCATAGAGTATTTGTACCCATCCATTTCTAAGGTTGAAAACTGACTACTGTTTCCACCCTAACTTGAGGAAACTATCATTCTCCTTGCGACTATGTGAGAGGTTGAGTGGAAGAAATTCCTTATTCAACACTTGTACCGGGTTAGGGGTCAATTGCCGTGACCACGGGTTGACCTAAGTTTAGGTTTTCTCGGTCCAACTAGCCATGTGTTTAATTTCTCAAATATCCTACTCACTTAAGTAGCCCCCTTGGGGATTCTCATCCATGGCCGTTTTCCATTCTTGAGCATCTCCCGTGTTTTAATTTCGTCGCATTTATTTAAACAATTTCTCTTGTTGTTTATTTCTTTTCTTTCCTGTTTATTCTCTTGAAATCGAATCTGTAAGCTAAACAACAAGTAAAAAGTGAGTAAAGTAGCTCCTCGGGCCCCTTGGGAATACGACCCACTCGTGCGTGGGCGAGTGGTTTATTACTTGACGACCCCGTGCGTTTGCGGGTGTTCACACTTTGTGTCGATCAGCCGCTTTGTTCTAATTATTAGGGATCTTTTCGGTTACTTTTAAGAGGCAAGGCGGCTAGAGTTTGGAGAGAGTTCTTTGCATCTTTGGGAAGATTTCCTCATCAACTTGGATCGATTCCTCCTTCGTCATAGCATCAAAGAAGCCATCGGCGACCTAGCTTTGGAGTGGATTCAATCCAGACGTGGAAGCTTCCCATCATGACCATCATCACTGTTTTAGGGGGGTTATTTTCCATGGTTTGTGAACTTGTTTTCCATTGCATTAATTGTTTTGTTACTTGCTTCATGGAGAGCTAAACCCCTATAAGGTATTCGGAAATGTAAACCCTAGGATTCATATTTTCATTTGATGTACATTGTGTTTCTATTCGAATTTAATACATTTAGTTTTGCTCTCGAGTTCTTAATACTTGGTTGTGTTTTTGATTCTATTGTTAATTGCCTTGCATGTTTTATTCAATCTAGTGAAGAGAGAGATCACCACTAGGTTTAGAATTGCCACGAGTGAAGAGAGTATAGAGGGTGAGCCGTGAGATAGCGGAGTGTCCCCGTTCCCTTCCGATAGATATTTTCTATCTTCATGTTCCCTGAGTCTTAAGCAACTATATGTGGTGTGAGACATTGAGAGAATTCTCCGCCGGGACCTCGTAGGGGGTTAGGGATCCTGCACCTGGAGACAGGGTTGGATCTACTTTTAGGAATTTGTTATATTTTTGGGATCCCTAGAGTGCTAAGCAGTTATATATGGCATGAGGCGTCGAGAGAGTTCTCCACCGGGACTTCGTAGGGACTAGTTATCGGTGGTTTGGAGGCAGGGATCGATATACCTTAGGATACCCACGACTCAATTGGCTCGTTTAGAAACACGTGTAATCTGCTTTTAACACCTGAATCCTAGGGGAAGCATTGCCCGGATACCCCACTTTTATTGATTGATAACTCCCTCTCCTTTCAGTCCCCGTGCACTTGTAGTGACACTCTTAGGCTTAGCCATTAGATCATCACACACTATTACTCATTAGGCTAGATAACAAAAGAGGAGCAACTACTAGTACTCCTGTTTCCTATGGTTCGGCAACCCAACCCTTTGGGGTCAAGTTTATTACTTGACGACTCGTGCACTTGCGGTAACGCAAATGGTTGACACATCACCCTGTGTTGTGAAAACGCATCAGCGATGAGGAAGTAGTGTTCAAATTATGGGATATTATGCGCCAATTCATGGAATTCGATGATATGTGTTTTGTATTAGATGTGATTAATGATTGATAAGTGTTTAAATACAATATATTCCATTGGAATTATTTCATACACTTTCATTAATTTTTTATAACATTGATGCCCATTTAAGCCATTTTTGTGTAATTTCATTTCAGAACATTAGAGAACCTTTGAAGTTCGTGGAAATATTTTAGAGATGATTTGGAGGTCAAAGACATTATTTTCAAAGACCATTTAAAGGCCATTTGGGCCCCCAAGCACCGGGTGATGAGAAAATGAGCTAACAGGCCTAAAACATAGCAAAACAACCTCCATCTAGGGGCCGTGTAGCCGGCACATCAAACCGAAAAGAGCAATGGCACACCCCTTGTGTGCGTCCTCAAGTACACAGGTTGTCTTGTAATAAAGTGTTCCACAAGGACCGGGTTGTCGAATCCACAGGGAAATACAAGAGTACTAGTAGTAGCTATTTCTTTGTTATCTAGCCGGAATAAAGAGATGGTGAGCTGAACTAATGTGCAAATAAGTAGAAAGAAAAGGGCAAGGGGAATATAAGGGAGATCTCAATCAAGTGAAGCGGGGTATTCAGGTAATACTCCCCCTAAGATTCAGATGTTAAAGCTTTGACTTACAAGGGTTTTCTAACAAGAGTATCGAGTCATGGAAATCCAAAGGTATGTCGGTCTCTGTTTTTAGATAACCGATAACTAGTCTCCTACGAGATCTAGTGGAGAGAAACTCTCGACACCTCTCACCATATATGACTGCTTAAGAATCTTGGGATCCCAAGGATGTGTCCATCTCCTAAAAGTAGATCTAACCCTACTTCTAGGTGAAATTCCCCTAACCTCCTATGATGTTCAGGTAGAGAGAAACTCTCAACACCATACACCATGTATGGTTGCTCAGAGCTTAGGGATATAGAGATAACGACACATCAATCAGAGGGGAAAAAGGACAGTCTACTACCTCGCGGCTCACCTTCTCAACCCTCTCCAATCTCATGGTTCTACTCCTAATCTTGATCTCTCTCGTCAAAAGGATTAACCAGGCATGCAAATCAATCAACATATAGAATCAAATAATAAGCAAGCATTAAACATTCGAGATTGAAACTCAAATACTCAAATCAATTGAAATACAATGCAAGTCAATACAAAAATAACATCTTAGGGTTCACATGCCCGAATATCCACTAAGGGTTTAGCTCTCCATGGAGCTTGAAACAAAATCAAAATACGAAGTAAAATGTTCGGAAAAGCCATCAAAAAACTCCTATAGTCATGCTTGATGATCTTGATGGGTAGCTCCCACATCTCAATAAAATCCACTTCGAAGCAAGCTCGCTAATGGCTTCCACGGGTCTTGATGGAGAGGGAATCGATTGAAGTTGATGAAGGAACTTTCCCCAAACCACAAGGACCTCGTATCCAAACCATAGCAGCCTTTTTCTCTCTGAATCGCACAAAAGATCCCTTAAAATTCTGAAAGGGGACTATTTATTATTTGGTATCGGGGTTCCACATGCCCATAAGGATTTCCACAAGGCCGTGTACCGTGCTTGCTATAGTACCGTAATGTGTAGAGTCTTCATTGAGGCCACATGATTAGGCCCACATCCATGTGGTAAGGTGCACGACTTCTACTCTAATAAAACTGTTGATGATCTTCTTGGAATCTTCACATAAGCTGGTGCATAAGTGTATGACTGCCTTCGTGCCCTTCTAGCTCATATCTTGACTTGAACTCCTCTAGAAGTTTGCTCACACATTTATGAGTACGGGTACAGCTTATGTCGTGAACTTTTGTCCCGTTCAAGAGGACCTCACATCTTGTCTTTGTTTCTTTTCTTCTTATAAACTTCCCAAAGCTCGATTTGCACAAAGCAATACCGAATGCACATTATGAGTTATAAACATGATAAAAGTGATGCTCAACATGCATAAATTGTAATGGTAAAATACATGTATATAAGTACATATCAAACTCCCCCACACTTGAGTGTTCGCTTGTCCTTAAGTAAACTAAACGTTTGTCCCACTGCAAGAAATGAAAAGTGCTTGGCCTTAGGTTCACAAGGGTGTGTAAGAGAAAAATTCTAACTTTAGATGGGGTCTATTTAACACCAAGTGGTACAATAGACACCTAGCAGATAATCTAAGATAAGGAGTAAATAAGAAGTCCGGAAGTGTGTGTGTGGACAACTCAACTAATATCGACACTATGACCAACCACAAAAGTTCTTATTCATGAGAGACTATTTATGAACAGAAAGAGTAAGTAGCAGCTGTACACATCCTCTAAGGTAGCCCTTTCATGGGTGGCGTCCCAAGTGGCTTTCACACTTTCGAGTTGGTAGCTCTTTTTACCAAGGGAATAGCCTTCACTCATCTTATGGGATAGAACTTTCTCTCATTAGGGTATAACTAGTATCCGACTTATGAGAGTAGCTCCATACATCATAAGTGGTAGCTCTTTTCACCCTAAATTCTCATTAGTTTTATATATATATGTCTATATTTTCTTTTATTACATCATAAGGTTTGCTTTTCAAATAGATAAATAAGTCTCAAAGACTGAAAGATTGTGTTTACAGATCTAATAAGTGAGTTAAGTGCAAAGACAAGTCTGACAAAAAATATTCACAAAAAAAATTTGGATAAAAACTAGAGTAAGATGGCACCTAGTGTTCGAAGTCTATCTACAAGAGAGAATTAAGCTCTTCACCCTAGTGTAAACCTTCATTTGTTTCATGAGAGTGTCATGAAGAATATAGATGGCATAGGTTCATAAAGTAAAAATCTCCCCCACACTTATGATGTACATTGTCTCCATTGTAAGCATGCAAGCACATAAATGATATTGCAATGAATTGAAGCATGCTGGAAATGTGCAATGGAAACAATATTCTGTTGAACTCTTGACGAGGGCCTTGGTGGAGTCTATGATCAGGGTGTTGTATTTGTTGAGCATTGAGATGAGAACACGGCCATGTGCACTAGGCACACAGCCATATCCATTACTCTATCCACTTTAGAGAACTCTCAAGACCATCTACACAAACATGTAGAGGTTCAGTAAAGCTCAAACAAAACTAAAAGAACAGATGAGTTCATAAAAATATAACAATAAGCATAACTCATACAAAATGCAAAATAACAGAAATAATGACTCAGAAGGTGAAACATTTCTGAGAATACAAGTCCAAAATGACAAAAGGAACAATAGTAACAAGCTGAAAATAACATAAAGACTCAAAAGAAGGATGCCTCAATCATCCTGATCGATGGGTGCTGTATGATGCGTCTCCGCAACAACACAACAGGGTGATGTGTGTCAACCCCTTGCGTTACCGCAAGTGCACGGGTCGTCAAGTAATAAAAGTGGACCCAAGGGGGTCGGGTTGTCGAACCACAGGGAACAGAAGTACTAGTAATAGCCCCTCTTTTGTTATCTAGCCTAATGAATGTAGTGTTTGATGATCTAATGGCCAACACTAAGAGTGTCATCACAAGTGCGCAGGAAATAAAAGGAAAAGAGTTCTCAATCAATAAAAGTGGGGTATCCGGACAATGCTCCCCCTACGATTCGGGTGTTGGATGTAGATTACAAGTGTTTCTAAACGAAAACAATGAGTCGTGGGTATCCAAAGACATAACGGCCCCTGCCTCCAGGTCGCCGATAACTAGTCCCCTACGAGGTCCCGGCGGAGAATTCTCTCGACGCCTCACACCACATATGACTGCTTAAAACTCTAGGAATCCCAAAGATATAACCAATTCCTAAAAGTAGATCTAACCCTGCCTCCAGGTGAAAGATCCCTAACCCCCTACGAGGTCCCGGCGGAGAATTCTCTCGACGCCTCACACCACATATGGTTGCTTGACACTTAGGGAATATGGAGATAGGAAATATCTGTCGGAAGGGAAAGGGGACACTCCGCTATCTCACGGCTCACCCTCTCAACCCTCTTTACTCTTGGTAATTCTAAACCTAGCGGTGATCTCTCTCTTCACTAGATTGAATAAAACATGCAAGGCAATTAATAATGAAATCAAAAGCACAAACAAGCATTAAGAACTCAAGAGTAAAACTCAAACTGATAGATTCGAATAGAAACATAATGTAAATCTAATGAAAATAAGAATCCTAGGGTTTACATGTCCGAATACCCTCTAGGGGTTTAGCTCTCCATGGAGCGAGTCACAAAACAAATAATAAATTCAGAATAAAGTTCCAAAGACATAAAGAATATCCCCCTTAAATCCGTGATGATAGTCTTGATGGGTAGTTTCCACGTCTGGATTGAATCCACTCCGAAGCTAGGTCGCCGATGGCTTCCTTGACGCTATGACGGAGGAGGACTCGATCCAAGTTGGTGAGGAAAGCTTCCCAAAGCCGCAAAGAACTCCTTCCAAGCCCTAGCCGCCTTGTCTCTCGAAAGTGGCCAAAAAGATCCCTAAACATTATCACAAGGCGGCTTTTATAATTTGAATTCGGGGCTTTACGCGGGCATCCACACACCCGTGTGGAAATTCCACACGGGCGTGTGAAGTACTCTGCTACAGTACTGCTACAGTACTTCGCTGCATTGATGCTACAGTGATTCCCCCCCCGGCCCTCCGAAGTCTTCCTTGGAGTCCACACGGTCGGGCACACGCTCGTGTGGTAGGGTGTGTGGCTTTCTATGCTTTGAAATCCTCAAGAACCTTCTTCTGCTTTGTACGGAAGCTGGGACATGGGTGTACTACTGCCTTTGTGCCCTTTCGGTTTGTGTAATGACTTGTACTCCTCCGAAAGTTGGCAACACCCCCATGCATATGAGCACAGCTTCTGATTGTGGTCTTGAAACGTGTCATCACACCCTATCTTTGCTTCTTCCTGTATGTCATGTCTCCAAACCCCTGTTTGCACAAAAGAACACAAAACACACCTTGTTAATGCTAAAACCTGATAAAAGTGATGCTCAATGCATGTAAACTGATATTATAAAATATATATAATCAAGCACTTATCACTGTAGCAGGGGTAGGTGAAGTCAGTAGTGCTAGTGCAAGTTGCAGGAAATGCTATACCTACAAAGACGGGTGCAGGGCTACCGTCATCAGTGTCGGTCTCAGAGGAGTGATGAAGGGCTTCCAAATATCGCATAATGATGGCTTGGTTGGCCAACTCCAAATCGTGCTTCTAAATCGTTGCTTTGATTCCCCTCTAGATGGTGGTGAAGATTGCCCCAAAGGTCCTCTCCAAATCTCCAAACCAACATCCCCTTTAACCCTAACTTTGGGGCTTAAAAAGGTGTTTTCAACATCAAAATACCTTTTCTCCAGACAGTAAAGTGTACGGCCTAATGCACGCTTCTGTTTGGCTGTGCTTCCATAAACACATCTGTACTCTGAGGACCGTGACCTTGATTTTCATTCATTGAATTTTTGTTGAAGTCCAGTAATTTGCATGACTCAAGAGCACCCCTTGTTCTGGTAGTGTTTATCCTGGCTGATTGCAACTTGGTTCTTTTGATGCTTGTTTCGTCTAATACTTCTTTTACTCACCCAAAACCTGCTAATTTATAGAAGAAAGCAAAGATACCTAAATAAACACTAAAATATATAGAATGAATGCTAAAAGACAAGAAAAACATAGAAAAGAGGCATATAAAATATGTGTATGAAATGCACTCATCAAATACCCCCACATTTGAATCATTTCTTGTCCTCAAGCAAATACACCCGGTTCAGACAAAAGAAGATGAATGCATGACCTCTGATCTTAGAAAAATAGGAATTTTCTAAAGTGCAGGAAGACTCCAAATGGTCAGTGCATAAATCAAATGAATTTTTAGTAAAACTTTCACCCTTACCCCTGATACGCCCTTTGCGTATCCGCAAGTGTATAGGTCATACAAGTAGTAAGTGTACCCTAAGGTCGGGTAGTCGATTCCACAGGGACTGGTATATCTTCTAATACTATCGTCCTACTTAATATCTAGTTAATTAAAAAAGAGTGAATTACTTGAACCAAGAAAAGAGTCAGCTGGGAAAAACAGGACGTTTAGCGCGAGGGGTAAATAAGGGTGCTCAAGAGAGAAGATGGGGACCCCGGGTTGTACCCTTGATGCTACCTAATTTAAACTCAACCAGCATTTATCTGGAATGCCCTTTAGAAACCTCTAATTCCAAATCTTGTTGTGCTATATGGTAGATTATGCTATGTTGATAATACTCTAAGAAGAACCCTAACTTCTTACATCCATTGTGGAAACATGCAAGCTAAGTTATAGTTGAAATCCAAGAGAACCATAAACATTCAATCACCATAAATAAGCCAACAACCAAAGATCTAATACAGGTACAAAGGCCATCATAAATGCTTGATAAAAGAGTTTAAATCCAAAGATGCATAACAAGGTTCCAACCCGGGGATTCCCCGAAGGGTTTAGCCCCTCATGGATTCAAATAACTACAACAAACCAAAAGACACAAATACAAAAGAGTTCCCCGACTCCCTATTTGCTTCCATCCTTGATGTTGCTCAACGTTTTGATGTCGATGAATCTTCTCCTCTCCTTTTGCCTACAGTTCACGCGTAGTTCCCTCTCCGATGATCTTCAGATCCGTCCTGATGCTTCCCTAAGCTCCTGCCCTTTTTCCATGGCCAAAAAGTCCCCTAAACCCTAGTTTTCGGGGGTCTTTAAGCTTCTCCCGATGTAAGCACGGCCGTGCTGAAGCTGTACTCCAAGCCGTGCAGTTTACGGCCAACTAAAAACTCTGGAAAATCATCTGCCTGTAAACTGCACGGGGTCCAACACGAGAATGCTCTGGCCTTGTTGAGAGTTGCACAACCGTGCTCAATGACCCCGGCCCGTGCTTACTTTGGCCAAATTCTCCTGTGAATTGCACGCCTCAGGGGCACGGGCGTGTTGAGGCCGTGCTTAGCTTGATGAGGTTTTCTCTAAGTCCCTTAGCTACTAAAATCACTCGGAATTGCTTCTTCTTGCTTTGGGGCTTCGACATCTGCATGAAAAACTAGAAATACCTCAAATAGCACGGAAATGGGAGAATTCAAAACAATGTATTCGTGAATAATGGCTAAAAGATGGAAAATATGTCTATATGAAATGTACTCATCAACCCCCTACTCCCCCGTGTGTGTGAAATACCTTTAAACATGTGCCCCAAGTGTTTTTGGAATGACCTAACTAAAGAAGACCTTATTCTGACTAACTAATTCAATAAGAGGGTAATCACCCAAGACCTACTAATCTACACAAGAATGCAAAGATACCCAAAGTAGCACTAAAATATATAGAACAAATGCTAAAAGACAAGCAAAACATGGATAAGAGGTATATAAAATATGTATATGAAATGCACGCATCAAACCTCAAATGCCATTCAGCCCACTTTGACCAAAATAAATTTTCCTAGTGTGTGGATTTACTGGATAAAAGTGTGGCATACTTCTACTTTCTCCTTACTTATTAATGGTCAACCCACTTCGGTGATTTTTTTCTTCGAGAGGAGTTAGGCAAGGTGATCCCATTTCCTTTTACTTTTTTATCGTGGTTTCTCAAAATCTTACTGCCCTTCTGAATTTTCCTTCAAGAAATAATATGATTCCTTGGTTTTAATATCAATCTTAGAAATAATTTCAACCATCTTATATATGCTGATGATTTAATTCTTATTTCTCATGTGGGAAGGAAAATAGCAACTAGATATATCAAACTCTGTTTGAATATTTAAGAGCATCTAACGGGTCAAATCTCCATTAATATAAAGTCTAGGATTTTTTTACCTTCTTGGACTAACAAAAGAATAATCAAAAGCATTAGCTCTATTATGTCCATTAAAGTGGGTTACTTTCAATTCACTTATTTAGGAATCTTGATTTCTCCAAATAAGATTGTAGCTTCCCATTTTAATATCATGTTGGAGAGGATTGATAGAACTATTTCTAATTGGAACAGGGCTAAAATTTCTTCTTCTAGCAAAGTCACCCTCATTAACTCTTTCTTGTTAACTATTCCTCTGTACTATTTTTCTATTTATCCTGTCTCTGATGGTAATTTAGACAGAATTTCTGCATGTGCTAGGAATTTTCTTTGGTCTAATAATGATCATAGTAGTGGCATTTATCTGGTTAATTTCAAAGATACTATACTTAATCGAGCTGAGGGGGGCCTCTCTATAAAAGACTTAAAATCTCTAGGATAGCTTTGATGGCTAAGCATGCTTTTAGTCTTTTAAATGCTCGGGATACTACTTGGGTTGACATTTTGGTTCATCAGTATGGTAATTTTCATATTTGGAAGGACAGCATCCCAACTAATTGCTCCTGGTTCTTCAGGAGTCTGTGCAGAACTTCCAGTAATCTTAGGCCTTTCATTTAGATCAGGGATATAAATCCTCATTCTATTTCCTTGATGCATTATCCTTGATGTTTTGAACTCCCTCTAGCTTACAAACCGACATTTTTAAATGTGGATTTCGACTTTACACCTCTTACTCTCCGAGATTTTCTAGTGGATATTGATTGGAACTTATCCATGATCATAATGGCTTTTGGTAACTGTTTGAACTCTCATGCTTTTAGATTTAGTACTGATAAGTGCTTAAATGTGTATATTTATTTATAGTATTTTTATATTAAATTACATGCTTTTGATAAGCCGACGTCCGCTTTTGTGGTTAAATTAGTTTTATTTGTGTTACAGGCCCTGAAGAAGCCAAAACGAGCTCAAAAACGTATTTTTGAAAAAATCGACACCAAATACGGTGTTTTCGGAGCTATAGTACTGTAGCCGTACTGTAGCAAGATTACTGTAGCACCGCAGAAACGATTTTCTGAAAAATTCATGGGAGCCTTGCGGGCAAGCATGCGCCCGCAAGGCTGCCCGCATAACCCCCCGATTTTCATGTTTTAAAGGGCGTTAGGGCTAAAGATTAAGGAGTTTTTTGGTGAGGCTTGGGAGAGAGGTTTCTTGAAGCTTGAAGGAGGCTTGAATCCGGGAAAGAAGGGACCTTTTCTCATCAATTGGAGAGTGGAGATCAAGAGGAGAGTAGAAATTTGGCAAGATTCATTTTCTACTTCACCTTTCAAGGCTTGAAGAAGAAGAAGGAAGCCGCCCTCATTACAGCGTAGATGGAGGCTCGTGGCGACGATCTGGCTCACCTTTTCATCACCAACAATTGAGGGAGTGTTTGTTATGACTAGATTAGTTGTTTTAATGATGTGTTTTATGTTATTTGCTTGTATGAACAACTAAGTCCCAAGGTCACCGGACGCCGGTGAACCTTGGGATGAACGAGCTTGTATGGATGCTTTGATTTATATTTAATGCAATTTGTTAGTTTGTGGTTCATGCTATGTGTGCTTGATTGCCTTGAATTATATGAGAACTCTGTAGTTCAATTTCTAGGTTGTACTTGGAGCGTGGGATACGCCCTTGTATTAAACTCACATAGTTTGGAAAGGATACATGTACCTATACGCCGAGGGATTCGGATATGTGGTACCCTTCCAATCATTAGGTTCGAACCTAAATACTGAGTTTGACCCTAATCAGAGATTTCCCTAGTCGTAGTGCAATCATAGGGGGAATTGGTCAGAAGAGAATCTGTCCAATACCTGTATGGGATTAGGGGTTAATCGCCGAGGGATTCGGAGTTAACCTATTTTAGGAGTCTCTTGGCCCAAACCGCAATTGCAATTTTAACCCTATCATCTGTCTAGCTTCAGTAGTCCCAGGGGGATCCGCGTGCGTGACCGTTTCTCCCCTTTGTGATTCTCCACCTATTTCGGCTGTAGTTCGTCATTCAGTTAGATTTTCTAAAAGTCAGTCTGTAGAACTTAGCACCCAACTTCGAGACATTTGGTTAGACAATAAGTGAAAAGGAAGTAAGGGTAGATTCTTGATCCCGAGAAATACGACCCCTGTGGCACACACAGGGTATTACTTGACGGCCCCGTACACTTGCGGGACGCTCATCAAGTACAATTAACCCCAATGCCAATTCGCATTGGATTTGGTTTCACAAATCTTATAATAGTAAACTTTCCTCCATTGTTTATAAATAGATTAAGTCTAATATTGCAGACTGTGAACCCTGGAAGGGTTGGAGCAATCTATGGTCCTTGAAAATGACTCCTAGAGCCAAACATTTTATTTGGTTGCATCTTAAGGGTAAAATCAAAACTGCGGACTTCTTACATGATTTGCATATAGGCCCTCAGGGCCTCTATGTCTTTTGTGGTCTCAATTATGAAACAACAGAATATCTTCCAAACTTATACCCTAAATCTCAGTTAATTTGGAACTAGGTTAGTAATTTATTTGGCAAAGAAATCATTTTTCCTGAAGGGTTTACTTCTAGAGTGTGGATTGATGATGATCAATGGAGGTACTCTAGTTTCATAATATCTATAATTACTGCTACTGTTTGGTACATTTGAAAGGCTAGATGTATTGCTATTTTTAGGAATGAATCTCCAAATTACAACAACATTCCGAGGAAAGCATATGCATTGGCACATGAATACTCTGTTGCTTCTGAATAGCAAAGAGGGAAGAATCTTATACCTATTAATTTTTCTTATGTTGATGGATCTTTTTATTTTCGACAGCCTTCTGCTCCAGGGACCTTTCAGTGGATGGAACTGGTTTCCTTATTGCTGATTCCAATTATAATGTTTCATTAGCAGGTTGCTGACCCACTTTGATCAACTCAGTAGTAGATGCGGAGATCAAAGCGCTAACCATAACCATGCAATGTGTTGGGATGCATGGAGTCATGATCCAACATATCTTTGTTGCTTGCCCTGATCTTTAAGTAGCCCTCCATGATGATATCCAATTGTGAGACTAGAGATCTGAATCAGCCCTCAAACTTCTCAATCTCATACTTACAGAGGCCGGGTAACTCAGAATTCATTTAATCCCTAAAAATTGGTGTCTTAATGGTGCTAAACTAGCGAGTCCCAACATCTCATGCCATTCTTTGTCTCTATTTCATCAAGAAAGAGATCTGCCGATATAGTTAATAAAAACCTTGCAGTTGAATGGATTTCATATGTAACTCCATTGTATTTGGTTTCCTTCTAACTTCTTTCTTTGTTAGTTTGAACTTGCGCTTGTTTGCTTCTTGTTGTAGTTTAGTTTCTTTATTCAATAAATTCAGCTTCTGGCTCTTTTATCAAAAAATAAAAAAAATGCTGAGCATTCTTAGAAGCTAGCCCATTAGAAAAGGACCCCATGGGCAAGGGATCAAGTTGGTGAAAGGCAGTTAAATTCAGAGAAATTGAGGAAATCACATCGATAATAGAAACACATCCTTGCCAATGACATGGTTATCTTTGTGTCATCTGTTTTTAATTTTAATGAACTTTCGATAAATCTTGTGACTAGTCCAATTTCCTTTTGCAAACGATAACATAAAACAGCTTGCCACATCTTAGTCAGAGATGGAGAGAGAATAAAGAAAGGCCACAAAACTTCAGTTTTAGTTTTTGTTGCTCATTCCATTGACTTCAACTTCAAAGTACCAGCTACTTACCAAATTTATGAGATTGTTGCTGTAATTGAACAAGCTGGGAGTATAAACTTGCGGGCTTTTGAAGTAGATCACAGTGACTGCCAGTTTCTTCCACTTTTCCCCCTTGAAGTACCATAATCATATTAGCATCTCGAATTGTTGATAACCTGTGAGCAACCACAACAGTTGTTCTTCCTTCCATAAGTCTGTTCAGAGCCTCCTGGACTTGTTTTTCTGACGCTGTATCCAATGCACTAGTGGCTTCATCAAGAAGAAGAATAGATGGATCTTTCAAGATAGCTCTAGCAATTGCTAATCTTTGTTTCTGTCCACCTGAAAGTTGTGATCCTCGCTCTCCTATTGATGTATTGTACCCTTCTGCCATTCTACTTATAAATCCATGAGCATTTGCAGCCTTAGCAGCTTTCATTACCTCGATCTCTGATGCACCTTCTCTCCCATATGCAATGTTTTCATAAATAGTTGTTGAAAACAATGCTGGTTCTTGCTGAACTAATCCAATTCTTAGTCTCAAGGATCTTAAGTTTAAATTTCTAATGTTCTTATTGTCAATCAGTATTGATCCATGGCTTGGATCATAAAATCTCATTATTAGAGCAATCACACTACTTTTTCCTGATCCACTTCTTCCGACAATTGCAAAACTAGTTCCTGCCTCCACTTTTAGATTCAAGCCATCAAGAACTGCCACTTCAGGCCTAGTAGGATATCTGAAACTCACTTTTCTGAATTCTATGTCTCCTTCAATTTCTGTCACCATTTCTGAATTTCGGTCATCAGGGTTTATCCTTGTTCTTCTTTCAAGGATGGAAAACACTGCACCAAGAGCTTGTGATCCTTTAACAATGTCAGGTGCCATTGATAGAGTTTCAGCGATGCCAAGTGCAGTGATAATCAGCACCATGAAGGACTTCATGATGTTGCCGAAGTTAGAATTTCCATGCTTGATAAGTTGGGATGCATACCAGAGGCTAAGCGCATAGGAGCAAAAAACAAATAGCTGAGACAAACCGAAGCCGATTCCTGATATATGGCCCCGCAATCTAGCTTGTTTCTTCGGCTCAGTTAGTTCACTGATGAACTGAGTTGAAATTCTATCCTCTGCACCAAATGCTGTTACTGTTCTTATATTGATGATGGCTTCTCGCGCAATTGATGTAGCTCGAGCGTAGGCATGTGTGTAGTTTCCTCCAAATCCTTTTAAAAATAAATGCTGCAAGTTTGATAAGAAGATGACTAAATTTGGAAATTTTGTGAAAAAAATAGTTGGTTAATAGTTATTACCTCAGCTACTGATGCACCAATTATGAGAGGTAATGTTGCAACAACAACAAAGGTCATGCGCCAACTAAGAACAAATGCAATTACAAACGCCGTCAAAGCTAGAGCTACATTCTGAACAACTGTCGACATTCTATCTGCAAATGTACTTCTAACTAATGTTGCATCAGCTGCTAAAGACGAGGTGATAAATCCACTCTTATTCCCCTCCAAATCAAACCACCCAATCTCATTTTTCAGGATTGCTGCAGCCATAAAACACAAAAAGGAAGTCACAAATTTCACAGAATTTGTTAGTGATGAGGAGACGGGCATTTTATTCTTGATTTCCCTTTATATCAAATGATGAAAATTATATGAGATTCAAGTACTACCTGTATCGAAAATATTCTCTATATATCTATGGATTTCAGATTTTAATCTGTTTCTTTTTCTGAAAATAAAAGTGAGTGTAGTTTGAATTGCATGCTTGTTTACCCTTTGAAACGAAACTGCAGGACGAAAAATAGCAAAGGAAAGAAGAAAAACCTGAAAACATAAGAAGGCGAACACGGGAAGTAAGTTTCTCTCCCATCAATGTATAGAAGTAGTGTTGCAGTAAGTATATGGGCACAGTGCTAATTGCTGCTGCGATAAATATAAGTGAGACAAGCTTTATCTCATGCCTTATCTTCACACTGTCATGAGTATAAAGTGTATCAAGGATATGAGTGATTCCAAGGGCAAACAAAGGACCTTCAATGCCTGCCAATATGGCACCTACTGATCCCATTACTCCATATGGCCACTCTGGTTTATTTAATTTTACGATTTTCCATATTGAAGGCATTCTTTCTGACTCTGCTGAATTCAATTCAGTGACCTTCTTGTTATCTCTGATCACGGCTGATTTAGAACTCCCTTTATCTTCTTTGCAAACAGGAATGTCAAGGTAGGTTGATGTTTCAGAATAAGTCCTGCAATGAAGAACATTGAGGACCCAAAGAACTTCATATAAGATTACTTGAGAAGAGAACTTACTTTTGTCCCTTGGTACTATCCTCACTCAAATTTTGGTTGCTTGATGATAATTGCAGACTTACGAGCATTGCATACTCTCCGCTATCTCCCTTCGACATTAACTCTGCATGCGTTCCACTTTCAATGATTTTTCCATTTTTTAGGACCGCAATCAAATCCACATTGCTTATTGTTGATAAGTGGTGCGCAATAACAACGGTTGTTCTGTTCATCATTACTCTTTCTAGTGCTTGCTGAACGTGGCATTCAGATTCAGCATCTAGAGCACTTGTGGCCTCATCCAGAAGTAGAATGGTTGGATTTCTTATTATAGCTCTTGCGATGGCAATTCGTTGTTTTTGGCCTCCTGAGAGTTGAGTTCCACCTTCTCCTACCTTTTCATTCAGTCGGCAGATGTTAAGAACATTGAAAAAGCATTACTGATTAAATTCAGATACGGTTATGCGAACCTCTGTTTTGTAACCTTCAGGTAAAGTTTGTATAAAAGAATGCGCATTGGCAACTTTTGCTGCTTCAATGATCTCCCTCATTTCTGCATCTTCTTTGCCATAAAGTATGTTTTCAGCAATAGAGGTCGAAAATAATGCAGGTTCCTGACTGACTAGTCCCATCTGGTTTCTTAGCCATTTCAATTGAAGATTCTTCATGTCGTAGCCATCCAAGAGAATTTCACCTAACAAACATCAGTGCTCATTCCATTTCTCTAATGGCATTACATGCTTGCAATGTAGAATTCATTACTATTTATTGATCTTATCAATCCATCTATCTACCTGATGTTGGCTGATAAAATCTTTCAATCAAGGATATGATGGTGCTTTTCCCTGATCCACTTTGACCAACAACAGCATGTGTTCTTCCAGCCAGAATGGATAAGTTTAGTTCTTCAAGAATCATGTTCTTCCGTGAAGGATATGAAAAAGACACTTTGCAGAAGTCAATGTTTCCTGAAACATTTTGTAAGACAATTCCCTTGTCACCTGTGCTTGAAGCACTTGGCACATCATTGATCATGCTACTAATGTTGCTCGCCGCAGCCCGGCCTTTAGCAAAAGAGCTAATGTTTGGTGCTGCTTGTCCAAGAGCACTGCAAAAACAAAATTTACATTTTAGTGAATGAAAGGTTGATCAGGAGCATATGTATTTCTTAGATTAAACTTACAAGCCACTGAAGATAACATTCAGAATTGTCGTAAATGCTTTGCCACCATTTGTAACTTCATGTGTCACCAGAACACCTGCATACCAAAGAAGCAATGACCATGCACAAAATAGTAGCCCATATGTTGTGCCTACCCCTAGTCCTTTCACAAGTCCGCTTTTCTTGCCGAACTCTAATGCTTTCTTAATTGATCTCGAATAAGCTCCAAGTGATCTTTCCTCCCCCACAAATGAATATACAGTACGAATTTGAGATATTACCTATCATTTTTTGGCGATGTAATTAGATTAGTACCTCATTTTATGTAGTGTATTTATGTCCATATAGAATTTTTCAAATTGCATTTCTTCATTCTGCGTATATTTATCTACCTCATCAGCGATTTTGCCTGCTTCAGCATATGCGGCCTCACCCTTCTTTGATAAACCAGATATTATTACAGTATATATTCCTCCAGCAATGACCATCAGTGGAACAATAGCTAGAGTGAGTAATGTTAGCTGCCATACTGAAGAAAACCCGACAATGAATCCAACCAAAAATTGAGAAATGTATCTTAAACAGTGGCCAATCTGGTAATTCAAAAATCAAAGATCATTTATTGAAAGATTTAAGAGTGAACTTGGTTTAATGAACTCATAGAAATGATCAATTCAAAATGCTCATCAAAGTAACTCATTGATCATAAATCTACCTTATCACCAATGGCATCCTGCACAAGTACTGCATCACTTGAAATATGATAGAGTATGTTATTGTTCTTTGCATCTGCATCAAAGAAATGTATTTCTTGCCTTAATACTGACTGCATATATTTTACTCTCAAACTGGATGCTTGTCTTTCTCCGGTTTGCATCCAACATGACACTCCTGCATAAAAGTTGCCATAAAATTGTTCAATATTAATACTAAATTCTAATCTTTACCAAAAAGATTATTATTAACTGGCATATTTGTTTTTCATAGTTGTGTATTACGTGAATTACAAAAGGTGAAAAAGTAAAAGGAAGATTGAGGCATGTATATGTCATTAAAAAATACTTTTGAGGGCATACCTATCCAAGATGATGCCATGACAAGAAGTCCTAAGTAAACCAAGTACAAAGCATTCTGCAGGTTTATAATGAGAAATGTTTGAAGTTAGAAAACATTGAATCTGATCATTATTTAATACAGAATATTTTAGTGTGAATACAGCAAACCCGAATGTTCCTGACTGACGTCTGAATACAACATATTGTGGCAAATGGAGATTTGATCATTGATGAAAACCTAGTGTTGCGAATACTCTCACCTTTGACACCTCTGAGGAAAAACTTCGCGGATCACTAGATAAACTTCCCAAAGAATCAATGAGTCTCCCAAAGAGAACAAAGAAAACGGGAAGAGCAGCACCGTGAATGCATGATCCCACTGAGCCAAAGAATATCAAGAACCAGTCGAGCCTTTCTGCACCAGTGAAAAAGCCTGAAACTGAAGGAGCAGCACCAAATGCAGTACGCACAGAGTTTGTGCTAGAATTGGATTCTTGGGCCTCCTCAGGAGGCAATGTAGATAGCTCTATGTCTTCCATTCCTCCACAGGTGAAGAGTAGTACGAGCTACATGTGTGGGATAAGAAAGCACTGAATGAGCAGTCTCCAGACGTGCGAAAGCTATGTGATAAAATTTTTCATGAAGAACTCGTGGTTCCGTTATTTCTAATGAATAAATGAAACCTACTAACCAACTACATTTTGAGGCTTTAGTTGGTCGTCCAACCAACTCTTTTCTGCCTGCTTTATAGCTCTTTATTAATCATTTTTTTTAGGCAATTGTCACACTTGAAAAGAATCCTTTTATGAACTAAACCAAGTTAATAAATCTCTCCTGTCATCAAACCCTACAGAAGAAAAAAATGACATCCTCCCATAAGAGACTCAATAAACAATAATGAACAGTGCTATGATAGTATTTTATGGTATTTATATAGTATTTTCTACAGTCTGTTACAGTACCATCGACCCAAGAATTTGATCTTGGGTATACTAATTTAACATTCAATAATATTTCACTACAATTTTATATTCTTCTAGTAAATTTTATTTCAATATATAATTATTTTTAATTTTAGTGCTAATTTCTTTTTTTTAGGCCTTATAACTCGATACATCTTATTATAATGATTTTATGCCAAATTTTTATAAATTAAATTATGGTTATATTTGAATTCCTAGTCTTATTGAAAAACAAAATACAGAAAATAAACAAAAAGTCCCTCCGAAGTTCACGTATCCACATAAAATCCATGATAGTTTCATTATCCAGAAAAAATCCCTCATTTTTGGATTGGCTTTCATTTGAATCCCTGCGTGACGTAACGCCATTTGTAATCACGTAAATTAACTATTATGCCCTCTACTTAGGCACGATCCCTGCTGGTGGCTGTGGCAGTTCGTTTTCTAATGTATTAGATATGATTGCATTGATTACAGCTGCTTCTCTTTTATTCCCAAATAGTGGCAAGAAAATCTCTTTTCTCTTCTTGAAGACTATCACAATTGTGAAGCTCGACCAAAAAGCCTTCTCACATTACCTATTTACCAGAAGCCTCCATACCCAGAAGTTGTGATCGAAGATAGGAAGGCAAGTTATCAGTTTACCGGAGACCTCCCTCGGAACAGTACTTCTCTTGTACCACTTTTGATTATGTTGTCTTTGTGGTTTAGGGTTGTGAAGTCATGCACTCTAGTTTACGTTTTTATAATAATCAAGTGTGGTTCTGACAGTAAATATCAATTGTGATATGTGCAGAGGCCCCTGTGTTGTAGCAATTGAAGTATTTTCCTCTTGGAAATGTGTAATTTCTTGTTTAGAATATAGTTTAGGGTTGTTTTCTACTCTATTGAACTATTTTTAATTTAGAATGTGCAATTTCTGTGTATTAGTTTTTGTTTCCATTTATATGCAAGGATTATTGGGTGAGTAATGTATTAGCTTTGGTGTATGTAATGCAGACATGGCGGCAATCTCGTGAACGGCAGATGCTATTTGGTCCCAGTCGTGGAGACGCTAGCGGAGCTGAAACCATAGATGAATGAAAGGCAATTAGAGATGGTCAGGGGGAGACCGTTTGCCAAACTTATAGCAATTGAGGGACTACTATAAGAAAGGGGATTGCTTGATGTCCTAATAGAGCGATATGACTATCGTAGCTGATGAGTGCAAGTTATATACATTTTTTCATATACATTTTACCCTTTTTAGCTTGTCTTTCGCATGCATTTATGATAAATCGGTGCTTCTTTGGGTATTTGTGCTTAATTGTGCAGGAAGGGAGGTCTTTGAACGAAAAAAACAAGTTTAGATCAATTTCGGCACAAAACAGATCTTGAGTGCATTTTTCAGGATTAGCACGCCCGTACTTAGGCCGTGCTTATTTCAGCACTTAGAATAAATCAACACTTTTGAGAAAGCACAACCGTGCAAGTAAGCACGGGCAGGAAGCACGGTCGTGCTTCTGCCCATGCACTTTTCAGGAATTTTGAATATAAGAAAAGCATGGCTTCTTTGCTCCTAGCACCCCCGTGCTCTTTGAAGCACGGGCTGAAGCACGCCCATGCTTCTGCCCGTGCACTTCACAGGAATGCTAAAGTCGAGGCGAAAACATGTTCCAAGACATCCTGAGAAAAACACAGGCAAGAGCATGGCCGTGCTTGCATCGGGAACTGACTTTTTAAGCCCAAAGGTAGGGTTTCAAAAGAAAACTTCATCTTCTCTTTTCTTCCACTTTGGGGGAGGTTATGTGAGGGGAAAATGGTGCACCTTTGGGGATCGAATCTAGACTGAGAGATCGTTGTGGGAATGGAGGAATGTTAGCAAGATCATAATCGGATGCTCTCCGACGAAGATTGTGAAGCACGAAGGGAGTTTATGGATTTCATCTCATTCTCTTATTGCTTTCTTTATGTTTCTTGCAGAATCATGAGGGGCAAATCGTTCTCCGGTGCCCCGGATTCATGAATTCTGATGTTATTTTGTAGTTGAAGATTTTCTTGCAATGTTTATGGAGTCTTATTGATTTCTATGTTTAATCTTGTGTTGCATAACTTGATGGGCATGATTAGCGTAGTATGATTATAAAACTTGGTATGTATTGATTGGCTTAGTGCGATCGCCGTAGGGTGATTGCTTTCCTCGAAGTGCATGATTCCCGTAGTTATAGTCATAATACTCGACGTTTATGATTGCCATAGATGTAACAAAGCTTTGATAGCACACATAGGTTTCGTAGGGTGTACCTGATAGGCATTGTGAGAAATTGACTACAAACTATTCTGAAGGATTGATTGGGGGTGCTACTCCTATCACTGATCTCTCGTTACCTGAATCCTGCCTCTCTCCCATTCTCCTTATTTTCCTTACTTTTCTTTGTAATTAGTTTTCAACCTAAATTATTGAGCCAGCTAGATATTAGAAATCCAACGCGTATCGAAAGCTTCAGGATCGGTGAGAGGTTGCTAAGATTCAGACCCAAACATGTTGCCATCATTCTTGGTCTCGATTGTGATGGGGACATTGTCACGTTTAGAAAAAAAAAAAGCATTGTCAGACTTTGAGGAAAAATATCAATGTAAAACTTTTGAATGCCTTGTAGAGATTGTGCAGAAGAAAGGGGAAGAGGAGAACTTTGTGAAGCTATTGATATTATTTATTCTAGGAACAATTTTGTTTCCAAACACAACTTGTTCTGTGCCAAACTGGATTGTTGACTATGTTCTGGATCTCCCAGCACTGGGAAGATATGCATGGGTGGAGGCCACACATAGATGGCTTATGGAAGACATCCCATAAACGGCCGCCACAGTGCAATCAAGATCTAGTAGAGAAAAGACAGAGATAGGTGAAAACAATTGCTTGTATGTGAAACCCAAAACGTAAGTGGAAAGCACGTTTACCAAGCGGTAAGTCTCATAACTACATCATAACTAGATGTATTAAATGGAAACTCATGCTTTGATAACTAGTCAGCACAGTTGTATACATAAGCAAAGAGGAACCTGGAGGCTCGCCCACCGCATTCTCAGTTGTTTCATTAATAAGGTCGACGGCAGAGCTGTTGAACATATGATATAAGTGGCACATTCGCTAGAAATCCACCTCAGAGTCAATGGGATAAACAGTTTGGTGTGCATCCGACGTAAAAGACTTCACCTTAACAATAGAAATTTGGAGGCTCAACCTCTCAGATATCTCCCTTAGCATTGACCCCCAAGAGGTTAATACCGTGAACTGCAGTGCTTGGCTCTCTCCTTTATCTCTAGCGACTGCGCAAAATGTATTCATTGACTGTTTGTGGCCTAAATCCTCACGCTATTATGGTTTAGAATAAAAAAACATTTATAAATTGTCATCAAAACAAGATATGAAAGTAAACCCTTTTTCATGACACCCTTACACGGCAACAAATGCAGTCGACCTTTGGGAGTAACTCAAACACGAGTAGAAGAGACAAATATATCCTATCTAAATGAAGAACAAGCGGAAACAAAAGGAATTATGAAACAAGATGGGGAGATCTCATTTAAAATATACAAAAAGTACAAGTTCTACCCGAAATACTGGTAAAAAAGGTGCAACTTGTCATGTCATGTTAACTGTACACTTTTTTGAAATCCTAGCAAGACATGGCGGGCTTTTTCCCACCAATAGCAACGGCAAACTTGGTTTAGATAAAAATATACTAACGGAGTTGGCTCGAGGGATTAAAAAGTAAGAGAATTGAAAAAGAAATGACTGCCAGTGGAATTCAAATGTCAAAGAGACTAAGCAAGATTTTTTAAAACGTCTTAGGACTAATAATTAATTTCCTTTGAAAATAAATAGTATTATCATTTGAGCTAATATTTTGATCACTATCAAATTCTAGTGCTAGTCACATTCAAACAAATACCCTGATCAGATTCAAAATATAGTTTGGTTGAATTAAAAAAAAAAAAAAATCCTACTGTAAATCAGAAGATATATATACGTATGTCATAATTTTTTTTAAGAAAAGAAAAACATTATATTCTTTGAACTTCATGATAAGCACAAAAATGTTTTAAATAAAAGAACGAGATGGAATTCAAATTATAAATGAGTTTATTTTCATAATTCAAATAAATGTTCTCACACTATAAAAGCAAACCTGAAAGAAATGAAGAGGTTTTTTGTTTTTTTTTGTGGAGGGGTTTTCATAACAAAGAGAAGTGATGAGAAAAGAAGGGGTTTTTCAGTAAAGGGACATTTGACAAATTATAAAGTGGAGATTTTAGCCAAGAAAGGATATGTATAACCATATGGCAACAAGAATAAACACCAAAGAAATGCAAAGATTTTCAGCCTTAAATGTAAACTTTGTCCTATTTACTCCCAAATAATGAGGTTAAATATTTAAATCATTCTCTAATCTCGCTACTTTAAGTGAAGATTTAAAGTACATTTTTATTAAATTTGGATGGTAGACGTTATCTTCAGAATTCAACATACTTCCCAAGAAAACTAATGGAAGCAATGAGATTGGTGTTGCTACAATAACTGATTATCACAATAATAGCATCATGAGATTGGTGTTGATCATATTGTTGGCTAATTCAAGCTCTAGCCACTTGGCAGTTTATCGTTTGTTGCTTTTTGATTTCTTGCATCTGTTCAGTTGGCTCCTAATGATTAGCTGTTAGTAATGTGATTGACATGTAAGTAGTTAGGATTTGGTTTGTCTAGTTCATACCCCTATTGTATGGATCAAGAGTGCATTTAAGGATTTGTAGTTCAATGTGTGGGTGTGTGCATTTCCACACTTGACCAACAATAAAAGGTAAAAGGTTTTTTACTTGTCGGATACTAGGAGTCCACACTCTATTTCCTTCTGCATGTTGTATCAAAGATAGGTTGTGGAAAATAAGTGTATAGTGAGTGGATTTGCGGAGAGTTGAGAAACTCACAAAATTGAGAGGGATATATATCCAAGTCTAACTCATATGGCTGGCAACAACAATTCTTTAAGCATCCCTATTTCACCAGCTATAATTTTTTTTGTCTATAAAGTTGTCCACTTCATTCAAATCTCAAGACTTGAGGTACATAGTGGAAAGTGGATATGAAGAACATGCAGGTTTTGAGCAGGCTCCAATCTTGACATTAGCGCAGCAGAATTCCTTAAGGGAAAAGCAAAAGAGAGATGCAAAGGCATTGTTCCTCATTCAGAAAGAGGTAGATAATGCTCTTTCTCCCATATGTGATGGGAGTGACAACATCATGGGATTTGCTTCATGAGAGCTATCAATGATTAAGCAAGGTGGTTACCGTGAAGTTGCAATCTCTTTATTGAGATTTTGAGACCTCGTTAATGAAGCCCAAAAGATTCAGTACAAGAGTTCTTTGTAATAATCTATAGTCTTGTGAGTCATATTTATTCTCTCTATGAAGATTTGCTCAACCAAAAGGTTGTGAAGACAGTTTTGAGAGGCCTTCTCTCAAAATGTGATCATGTTGTTGCAGCTATCAATGAATCTAAGGATTTGTCTAACTATTAAGTTATAGAGCTAATAGGCTCTCTTAATCTCATGAAACTAGTTTGAATTGGTGAAGTGGCTAGGAAAAGCAATACGTTGGTAGCCGAGTATGCCGATGACGATTCGGAGGTTCAAGCTTTAGTAAAGAAGTGGAACATTTCCTTTTGGGTGCCCATTTATTGTATGTATTTGGTTCCATTTCAAGAATATAAGATTGCCCTATCTATTTGAGATTTCTAGGGTTAGTGGAAGGATGGCGTTAGTAGATCTCTTCAGGGCACCAGTGATCTTCTTGCTCGAGCCATCATCTGAAGCATGTAGTTGACTTGCTAATGTGTTTGTTTATACATATTTTATGATATCATTTTATATACATTGAGCATAATGTTTTAGCATGTTTTATCATTGATGAAGCGTATTTTGTATTCTTTTGTGCAAACAGGGTCTTGGAGGTGTGAAGTACGAGAAATGAGCAAAGATAGGGCATGAGGGCACATTTCAAGACCAAGATAGAAGTTGTGCTCATATACATGGAGGTGTTGCCAACTTTCGGAGGTTTCCAAGTCATTACATGAACCGGAAGGACACAGAGGCAGTAGTACGTCTATGTCCCAGCTTCCGTGCATAAATTGGAGAAGGTTTTTGAGTATTTCAAAGGATAGAAAACCACACATTCTACCACACAAGCGTGTACCAGACCATGTGGGCTCAAAGAAAGATTTCCGGGAGGGGGGGAGGGAATCTCTGTAGCATACTGTATCAATTTAGCACAGAAACTACTGTAGCAGCATTATTGTAGTCGTACTGTACCAAAATCACTATTTGAACATGTGCTAGTACACGGCGTGTGGATGCTCATGTGAAGCTCCGATTTTTTGTTTATAAACGTCACCTTGACATATTTTCTAGAGATCTTTTCGGCTACTTTCAAGAGGCATGGCGGCTAGGACTTGGAGAGAGTTCTTTGCGGCTTTAGGAAGCTTTCCTCACCAACTTGGATCGATTCCTCCTTCGTCATGGCATCAAGGGAGCCACCTGCAATCTAGTTTCGGAGTGGATTCAACCCAGACGTGGAAGCTACCCATCTAGGCATCGTCATGGATATAGGGGGGTTATTTCCTATGGCTTTTACAATTGTTCATCTTTACATTATTTGTTTTGTAACTTGCTCCATGAAGATCTAAACCTCTAGTGGGTATTCGGACATGTAAACGTTAGGATTCACATTCTCATTAGATTTACATTGTGTTTCTATTCGAGTTTAATATATTGAGTTTTGCTCTTGTGTTCTTAATGCTTGCATGTGCTTTTGATTTCAATATTGATTAACTTGTATGTTTTATTCAACCTAGTGAAAAGAGAGATCACCGCTAGATTTAGAATTACCAAGAGTGAAGAGGGTTAAGAGGGTGAGCCGTGAGATAGCGGAGTACCCACTTTCCCTTCCGATAGATATTTCCTATCTCCATATTCCCTACGTTTTAATCAACCATATGTGGTGTGAGGCGTCGAGAGAATTCTCTACCGGGACCTGGTAGGGGTTGAGGGATCCTTCACTTGGAGGAAGGATTGGATATTCTTTTAGAAATTTTTCATATCTTTGGGATCCTTAGAGTACTAAGCAGTCATATATGGTGTGAGGAGTCAAGAGAATTCTCCGCCGGGACCTCGTAGGGGACTAGTTACCGGTGGCCTTGAGGTAGGGGCTGGTATATCTTAGGATACCCGTGACTCAATACTTTTGTCTAGAAACACTTGCAATCTGCACTTAATACCTGAATCCTAGAGAAGCATTGTCCGTATGCCCACCTTTATTGATTAAGAACTCACTCTTTCCCGTTCCTACGCACTTGTTAGTGACACTCTTAGGTTTAGCCATTAGACCTTCACAACACTACACTTATTCGGCTAGATAACAAAAGAGGAGCAACTACTGGTACTTCCATTCCCTGAGATTCGACAACCCAACCCAATGGGTCTACGTTATTACTTGACAACCCGTGCACTTGCAGTAACTCAAGGGGTTGACACATCACCCCGTGTTGTGTGCATCACTTGCAATAATATATGTTTAATTCTTTGCATTTGATGTTTACCATTGTACTATCAGGGTTAGTCATGCATAGCTAGACATAGGATGGAGTATATAAGTCCTCGAGTAAGAGAACTGGTAGACAAAAGAAAGCATCCAACATCTTGAGGCGCTACTTAAGGGTCATGTTGGTAGCATACCTCCAACCTGTTTTTCCTTAAGGGCTTCGGCATTTCTAATGTGTGGTTATTCTCAGTTTTGTCGGTTAATATTATTAGAAAATATCATAAATTTCTATTAAAATTCAACAGCATGCGAAAGCGAAATAAAATTGTGATATTAACTAGTTAATTTGATGAATATCCTATGTTTAATTCTAATTATAAGTAAGATATGGAAAATACCTTTCGATGTTTCAAATCCTTGCTTTGATGAGCCGATTTGTTCTTGAGATCGTTCTAAATCTTCTACCATAGAACAAAAGTCCCATGTCTCCAAACCACACACCTTAATTTAGAAATAGCTTTCTCTAACTCTCCATAATAGCTGCTGGTGTTAGAAAAGAAGAGAGAGAGATTGGAGAACTATTTTCACAAGAGAGTAAAATTCTTTTGCAACCTCATTGAGTTAGAGACTACTTGATAAAATATGATAAACACCATATTATTCCATTTAGGAGTCCTAATAGAAATATGATTATAAGGACTTCATAGAAGATGATAAATATTATTCTATTATGGAGTCTTAATAGAAATAAGAGTCTTAAAGCAATTAAGGCAACTTCTGTCTTCAAGTCCTACCTATTTAAATTAATTATTTGATCTAATCAAACTTTAATTAAAATTCATACTCACGACAAAAATCTAATACAATTTACAATTATACTTCATCTAAAGAAGTAAAATTGTAAATTGACAATTTTACCTTGTTTTTAAAAATAGATTAATTTTGAATTCCTTTAAGCATGACTCTTTAGATTCGTCCCAATTGGCAATGGGAAGTGACACACCCTTACATGTGTGTCCCCCAAGTGCACAGGTATCGATGTAACAAAGTACCCAAATGATAAGTAATCGAATCCACAAGGAGTAGACTTTAGCAGCAAATAAACTTTGCTAAATAGCGAAATGAAGATCAATTGTTGTGATGTCAAACAGGAACTAACCAAACAAGAATAAAAGAACTAAAAGTAATAGGTAGGATAAAGGAAAAATCAACGTGTAAATGGGGTACTCGGACAATACTCCCAAAAAGCTTTTAGTTTCAAGTGCAAGACTCAAATTACACTTCCCTAATTGAGATTCAAAGAGTCGTGGAAATCTAAAAGCACAAGGTCTCAAATCTAAGGTCAGCCATGACTAGTCCCCTACGAGATCCCGGCGGAGAGAAAACTCTCAATGACTCACACCACGTATGACTGTTTGAAGTTCTAAGGATTCCCAGTGATAAACCCCATTCCTAGATCTAGATCAAACCCTTTGGTCCAGGCGAAAAATCTCTAATCACAAAAAAAGACTTTTCCAAGATCACTCGACCGCTTACCAAACTCTTGGAAAAGGATGTCCATTTCGAGTTTAATGATGAGTGTGTATCTGCTTTCAGCTTACTAAAGGAAAAACTCACTCATTCACCCATCCTTATCACGCCTGCTTGGAACCTTCCCTTTGAGCTCATGTGTGATTCAAGTAATAAACCACTCGCGCACGCACGAGTGGGTCGTATTCCCAAGGGCCCAAAGAGCTACTATTACTCCCCTTTCGTCTATTTCCTAGCCTAACACTTCAAAAGATAAACAGTGATTGCAAAAAGATAAAAAACTATTAAAATGAAATCCGGGCTACTACTACACACATTTAGCGAACAAGGGAGAATCAAACACACGAAGAGGTGATTTGGACAATGAATTCTCCTAGGGTTGTCATTAGGTCCTGAATTTAGGATGAAATATTGAGATGGTAGCTGGGCCAAGAGACTCCTAAAATAGGTCAACCCCGATGGTCACGGCGATCAACCCCTAATCCGGTAGAAGTATTGGATCGGAATCACATCCGCCCAAATCCTCATATGATTGCATTAAGCTTAGGGAAAACTCTAATTAGGGTCAAACACAATATCTATGTTCATCCCTAATGGTTGGAGGGGTACGAAATACCCGATGGTCACGGTGTATTCATACATGAATCCCTTTCAAGCTTGGTGAGTCTAATACTAGGGCAATGGTCATGCAACCTAGCATTTCCTAGAATTGGCGCACCAAGTTCTCATGCATACCAAGGCTTTAAAATACACCAAACATGAACCACAAACTATAAGATTCCATAAAAGAAATACAACATCCAACAATACATCACAAGGATGATCATCCAAATTACAAACAAACAACCCTAGAATTCATCATGTCCAAACCACAAATAAGTTAGTTCCTCATGAAAGAGGAACACTCAAACAAGTTCAAGGAGCAAATATACAAGAAAAGAAGGAAGAAACACTCCCTCTAGCTTTGGAAACCCTTGAATGGATGAAGACCTTCAAAATACACCTTGATGTCTTGGATCTTCCCTCCAAATCTTCTCCTTCGATGTGTGCCTCCCTCTTGGTGAAGCTTGCGCCATAGATAGCCGGAAATGGCCGGCAAAGAAGGTGGGGCGCCGGCCCTAGAAGAGTAGATGATGACCTCCTCAAAGAATGCCCTAAGTTTCCTTTATAAACCTCTTTTTCGGGCATCCATACGGGCTGCCTTGCCGGCGCATGCTTGCCCGCAAGGCTCCCAGCCTTGTTCCAGAAAATCCCGTTTCGATGCTACAGTGCCCGCTACAGTAATCATGCTACAGTAATCCTTCTACAGTGTTACTACAGTGAGAGAAACTCGAAAAGGTCGTATTTGATACGGATTTCTTCCCAAATACGTTCTTGAGCTCATTTTGGCTTATTTAGGGTATGCAACACAAAATAAAGAGATTTAGACCATAAGAAGGGCATCGGCTCATAAAAAGATAATAAAATAATACAAATTAATAAGTATAAAATACGTATACTTAGGCGTTTATCAGTGATGCCAGTGACCATGCAGTAGGGGCTGTGTTGGGACAAAGAAGAGACAAACACTTTCATCCAATCTATTATGCGAGCAAGACATTGACTAGTGCCCAAGAAAATTATACAACTACCGAAAAAGAATTATTGGCTGTAGTTTTTGGTTTTGATAAATTCAGACCCTACTTAATCTTATCTAAAGTGATTGTTTTCACAGACCATTCTGCCCTTCGTTATCTAATGAGCAAGGCCGATGCCAAACCAAGACTAATTCGTTGGATTTTGTTGTTGCAGAAATTTGATGTAGAAATCAAGGACAAGAGGGGTGCAGAAAATCTGGCAGTAGATCATTTATCCCGGCTGGAGGGCTTAGAAGGCGATGAAGCCATTCATCATGAAATCAACTACTCATTTCCTGAGCAGCACCTGTATGGAATTGAAGATCTGTCAATATCTGATACTCCATGGTTTGTTGATTTTGCAAACTATCTTTCGGGCAAGGTTCTCCCCAAGGGACTCACATTTCAGTAAAAGAAGAAGTTTTTCGCCGACCTGAAAAATTTCCTTTGGGAGGACCCATATATGTTCCTAGTATGTGCAGACCATGTAGTGCGAAGATGTGTTTCAAGGGAAGAAGGGTGGAGCATCCTTACTCACTGCCACTCGGGACCTACTAGTGGTCATTATGCAGCATGCCGAACTGCAGAGAAAGTGTTAGCTGCAGGTTTTTATTGGCTAACCCTATTTAAATATGCTCATCAATTCATTCAAAGCTGTGATAAATGTCAAAGAACTGGTAATTTGTCTAGACGGGACGAGATGCCTCAAAATCCCATTCAGTTTTGTGAAGTATTCGATGTTTGGGGTATTGACTTTATGGGACCATTTCCTAGTTCAAATGGAAACCGATACATTCTAGTCACCGTGGATTATGTGTCCAAGTGGGTTGAGGCACAAGCTCTCCCCACAAACGACGCTAGAACTATAGTTAGATTTCTCAAGCGGCTGTTCACGCGTTTTGGTACTCCCAGGATCATCATTAGCGATAGAGGGACTTATTTTGGTAATGTGCAGCTCGATAAGGTACTAAAAAGATATGGAGTATATCATTGGCTAGCCACTCCGTACCACCCACAAACAAGTGGCCAGGTCGAGGTAACAAATAGGGAGTTGAAGAGAATTCTAGCGAAATCGGTGGAGCACAACCGGAAGGACTGGTCCGAACGTCTAGATGACACACTTTAGGCATATCGTACGGCCTACAAGACACCAGTGGGAACAACACCATACAGTCTGGTTTATAGGAAATCTTGTCACTTACCGGTGGAACTTGAGCATAAAGCTTATTGGGCAATCAAGGCGATGAATTTTGACCTTGCACAAGCTAGAGAACAAAGGAAGCTGCAGCTGAACGAGTTAGATGAATGGCGATTGCGTTCATATGAGAATACGAAGATCTATAAAGAGAAAATGCGTCGGTGGCATGATAAGCACATCAAACTGCAGAAAGAGTTCAATGAAGGCGACTTAGTGTTACTTTTCAATTCTCGTCTGAGATTATTCCCAGGGAAATTAAAATCGAGGTGGTCAGGACCATATACAGTGACTCAAGTATCTCCGCACGGGGCTGTTGAAATCACTCACCCAGAAAAAGGGACGTTTAAGGTGAATGGGCACAGATTGAAGCGCTATTTTTCAGGGGAAGAAGTAGCTGCAGGAAAGGAGGTATTTCACTTGCATGAACCCCCATAAAAGATCAGGTATGTCAAGCTAATGACGTAAAACAAGCACTTCTTGGGAGGTAACCCAAGTCATTTTATTGCTTTCGTAGTTAGTTTTTCATTCTGCAGTAATAATAAGCTTGAGTAGGCGACTTTGCGTTAATTCTGTCGTTGCTATGTTTTTATTGTTTATTCTTGGTGTTTCACGATAATTATACATGTGTGGCATGATCTAGAATGTTCTAGACATTTGAAGTTAAGGAATTGGCCTTGTACTTATTTGTTTCATGTTGTGCTGAAAATCCACAAGGACAGGCACAAGGGGGTGTGAGTGCCCTTGTGCCTTGCTGAAAAATTGAAAAAAGCATGAAACAGAAGGGCACAAGGGCACTTACACGCCCATGTGAGTGCCATTGTGACCTTCCTGAGGAGCCACACGCCCATGTGGCTCATCCACATGGGCGTGTGAGACCAGAAAATCCAATTTTCAGGTTTCCAAAGAGGCACAAGGGCAGCCACACGCCCATGTGGCTCCCCTGTGGATTTTCCAGGCCTACAAGGGTACTCACACGCCCATGTGAGTGCCCCGGTGGCCTTCTGTCTCGAGTTTTTTTATCCACACCGGCACTCACACGCCCGTGTAAGTGCTCTTGTGGCGTCGAATTTTGGAGTCACAAGGGCGTGTGGATCATCCACAAGGGCGTGTGGATCATCCACAAGGGCGTGTGAGACCCTCACACGCCCATGTGGCTTATAAGGAGATGAGAAGGCCTTGAAACCACTGCATGGTCACAGATATGGCCCCCAGGACTAAGAAGGTCGCCCACAAGCGTTCTCGCGCCGCTCGGGCGCCTTCTCCTCCCAAGGAATTAGAGTTTGCCGTCCCTGACAATCAGCAGTGATATGAGCTCTTACAGCGTCTCAAATTCGGGCAGGCGCGCGTAATTGATTGGAAGGCACTCGAGGAGATCGACTTGGCCGATGAGGTGCGTGAGCTTACCGCTATGGGAGGCTGGGACCGTCTCCTTACTATTCGTGATCCCACTTATCATGAGCTCACACTGGAGGTCCTGTCCTCATCCGACTTCAACCGCGCTCGCCCTGATTTTGGGAAGGAGGACACGATCCGCTTCAGATTATTCTGTCAGTACCAATCCATGAGCCTCACGCAGTTCTCTGTTTTTCTCGGTTTATATGACAGAGAATATGTTCACACGGGGGAGTACGAGCAACTCATTGTCGACTACCCTATTGGACTCACCCCGAGCCGTGCGTACGCGACCATATGCGGAGGTTTCCAGTATGAGCCGGGATCCTCCAAGGCCACCATGCTCAGCAGTCCGGCCTACAGGTATATACACTCTATCTTTAGTAGGACCGTGACGGGGAGAGGCGACAGCACCGGAGTTTTGAGCGCCTCGACTTGATTTACCTATACACCATGGTCCAGAATATCCCCATGCATTTAGGCTTTGTTGTGGCGGATTACCTCCGCCATCAAAGCCATTACGTGCGGGTCGGTGTGATCTTCTCAAGAGTATACATCACCCGACTCGTTCGTGGCATGGGGTTGACCGAGGCACTTAGAGGGATGGAGAAGATCGGCGTACCTGCACCCTTGGGGCTTGCATCCCTCTGAGCCATGCGTATGGTGAAGAAGACAAGTACCGGCTGATATGTACTCGCAGTGGAGTTTGAGGAGGAGGAGGAGACAGAAGAAGAGGCAGCTGATCCAGCAGATGCTCCTGAGTCACCGGTACCCACAGCTGTGCCGATAAACACCGAGGCCCCTCCATCTGAGCCAGAGCCAGAGCAGCCTTCCACTCTAGCCCGTGACCGTTTGGCGAGGCTCGAGGTGGCAGTTGGAGCTCTCCAGCGGGACATGGCGACTGTGCTAGCCAACCAGTCCATGATGATGTCGCAGTTGTCCATCATTCGACATTTTCTGGAGAGCGACACCGCATCTGAGGCGACGACATCAGCACCACCAGCAGAGTTTCCTGACGCATCAGACGTCCTTGAGTCATTTTATTTTATCTTCTGTATTTTTATTCTCTGCACTTTTATTTTCAGCATGCTCGTTGAGACTTTGTCTTTTATTTCTGTCATTTTTATTTTGTGGTTCTAGTTGTTTTTCGTTGTTGTCTTTTCTAATTTTGTTGAGCTTCATTGAACCCCCTGAATCCGTAGATAGTCTTGAGAGTCTTGGGAAATGGAAATCAAGTTATGTACATGGCCGTGTGACTAGGTCACACGGCCGTTTCACCTCCAAATGCCTGCTGAGCCAAACACACCCTTGTACAAGATTCCACCAACTTCTTCACTTGGAATTTAGGGGAGTATTATTTTAATTTTGCACACCCTCACATGCTTTGTTTTCAGAATTTATAATTTTATTGTGCTTGCATGTGTACATTGGGGACAATGTACATCTTAAGTGTGGGGGAGGGATCACTTTATACACCACTTTATTGTTTGTTTTCATTATATATGCTCATGCAACCTATGAAGGTTCACTTTAGGGTTAAGAGTTAGATTCTAGACTATAAGAGAGCTTCGAACACTAGATTTCATCATGCTCTAGTTGTCATCCAATTTTTTGAGAAATTTTTGTCCGATTTCCATTTATGCACTCTACTCACTCATTAGACCTATAGAAGCTCTAGTTTAATGTCTTGAGACTTGTTAGTAGTTGTTTTATTCGAATATATATATATATATATATATATATATATATATATATATATATATATATATATATATATATATATATATATATAGTAGATATTTACAGTTTAGCAATTGTGAATTCTTTCTTGTATATAGGGAGTGAAAAGCGCTACTACCTTTGATTGTATGCAGCTACTCTCATAAGTCGGATACTAGTTATGCCCTAATGAGAGAAAGAGCTATCACAAGGGATATGTGAAAGCTAGCACCCTCGGAAGAAAGAGCTACCATCTCTAAAGTGTGAAAGCCACTAGGGAGGCCGCCTGAGAAAGGGCTACCTTGGAGATTGTGTACAGCTACTACCATTCTTTTTGCTATTATATGAGTCTCGAGCAATAAAAACTGTAAGTAGTGGACATAGAGTTGAATTGAGATGAGTTTTCCACACACACACGCTTTCGGATTTCATTTTCTTTCTTGTCATTGGATTGTTTTCTAGAGCATTGACTGATTGTTTGGTGTTAAATAGTTTCCCCCTTTGTTATAGAATCATACTCTCACACTCTCTAGTGAACCTGAAGCCAAGCACTTATTCTTTCTTTCCTTGTAATAAATGTTTAGTTTTCTTGAGGACAAGCAAAAGCTTAAGTGTGGGGGAATTTTGATAAGTGCTTGATTATATATATTTTATAATATCAGTTTACACGCATTAAGCATCACTTTTATCAGGTTTTATCATTGACAAGGTGTGTTTTGTGTTCTTTTGTGCAAACAGGGCTTTGGAGACATGAAGTAAAGGAAGAAGCAAAGATAGGGTGTGATGACACGTTTCAAGGGCACAATTAAAAGCTGTGTTCATATGCATGGGGGTGTTGCCAACTTTCGGCAGAGTCCAAGTCATTATATAAACCGAAATGGCACAAAGGCAGTAGTACGTCTATGTCCCAGCTTCCGTACAAAAGTAGAAGAAGGTTCTTGAAGATTTCAAAAGCAAGGAAGCCACGCACCCTACCACACGAGCGTGTGCCCGACCGTGTGGACTCAAAAGAAGAATTTTGGGAAGCTTTCCTCACCAGCTTGGAACTTTATTCTCACGGATTTAGGGGGGTTATTCTTTATGTCTTTGGAACTTTATTCTCAATTCATTATTTGTTTTGTGACTCACTCCATGGAGAGCTAAACCCCTAGAGGGTATTCAGACATGTGAACCCTAGAATTCTTATTTTCATTAGATTTACATTGTGTTTCTATTCGAATTTATCAGTTTGAGGTTTACTCTTGAGTTCTTAATGCTTGTGCTTTTGATTTCATTATTAATTGCCTTGCATGTTTTATTCAATTTAGTGAAGAGAGAGATCACCGCTAGGTTTAGAATTATCGAGAGTAAAGAGGGTTGAGAGGGCGAACCGTGAGATAGCGGACTGTCCCTTTTCCCTTCCGATAGATATCTCCTATCTCCATATTCCCTAAGTGTCAAGCAACCATATGTGGTGTAAGGCATCGAGAGAATTCTCCGCCGGGACCTCGTAGGATGTTAGGGATCTTTCACCTGGAGGCAGGGTTAGATCTACTTTTAGGAATTGGTTATATCTTTAGGATTCCTAGAGTTTTAAGCAGTCATATGTGATGTGAGGCGTCGAGAGAATTCTCTGCCGGGACCTCGTAGCGGACTAGTTATCGGCGACCTGGAGGCAGGGGCCGTTATACCTTAGGATACCCACGACTCATTGTTTTCGTTTAGAAACACTTGTAATCTACATCCAACACCCGAATCCTAGGGGGAGCATTGTCCGGATACCTCACTTTTATTGATTGAGAACTCTTTTCCTTTTTATTTCCTGCGCACTTGTAGTGACACTCTTAGTTTTGGCCATTAGATCATCACACACTACACTCATTAGGCTAGATAACAAAAGAGTGGCTATTACTAGTACTTCTGTTCCCTGTGGTTCGACAACCCGACCCTTTGGGTCCACTTTTATTACTTGACGACCCGTGCACTTGCGGTAAAGCAAAGGGTTGACACACATCACCCTGTGTTGTTGCGGAATACGCCAAAAACTTGACACACCCTTGCGTGTGTGTTCCGCAAGTGCACGGGTGTCGAAGTAATAAAGTACCCAACGGGTGGGTAGTCGAATCCACAGGGAGTAGACGATAGAAACAAAAACACTTCGCTAAGTAGCCAAAGAAAACCGATTGTTGTTGAAATTAAAAAGTGATTAAAAACAGAAATTAAAAACTGAAAGTTAAAGCTAGAGAGTAGGAAAAGATCGAGATAAGAATGGGGTACTCGGACACTGCTCCCCCTAGGTTCCTTTTTTCAAGTGCAAGACTTCAAATACTCTTACTCAATAGAGATTTCAAGAGTCGTGGAATCCAAAGATACAAGGTCCCAAATCTAAGGTCAACCTTGACTAGTCCCCTACGAGGTCCCGGCGGAGAGAAGACTCTCGACACCTCACACAACGTATGACTGCGCTACGCACTAGGGATTTCAAGCGGTAAACCCTATTCCCAACTATAGATCAATCCCTTTGGTCCAGGCGAAAGATCCCTAATCAAAAATAAGTCCCGGCGGAAAGGCCTCTCTCAACGCCTAACTCTCTTTGAGATCGAAGGTAATACTTGGAATAAGAAGGTAGGGAAAACCACACCGGAGAGGAAAGGGGACGTGTCGCTACCTCTCAACTCACCCTCTCAACCCTCTTCAATCTTGGTTAATCTAATCCTAATGGTGATGGTCACTCGTCAAAAGGATGATTGGATTAGCCCTCAACCCAAGTGTCACTCTAAGGGAGAAACAATTAAGCACACAAGATTGAAACTCAAATTTAAACTCAAATTGAAATAAAAGCATTCAAGTCAATGAAACATAGGAAATCTAGGGTTTACAAGTCCAAGTACCCACTAGGGGTTTAGCCCTCCACGGAGCAATACAAGTTCATCAAAATAAATGAAGACAAATGCAATAAATCCATAAAGAAAACCCCCTTAAGCTTCGTGTTGATAGACTATGGGAACTTCTCCTTCTTCTCCAAAGAACTCCTTCCTCCAAGCCTAAGGCACACCTCGTCGAATCGAGTCGTCGAAGGCTCCCCCAATAGCTCTCCTTGGAAGGATTGATGATGAAATCGGTGGAGAAGTGCCCCCAAAGTGTAGCAAGAACCTCCTTAACCCTAGCCGTGACTCCCTCTCAAAGTTGGAAGAAGATCCCCCAAATAACGCTTCAGAACGGCTTTATAATTGGCCATCTCGAGGATCCACACGGGCGTGTGGATAAGCCACACGGCCGTGTGGAAATTCCACACGCCCATGTGGATTTTCTGCCCTATGGAAACTTCATACTAGTCCCCGATTTCGCCCGTTTCTTCTCCTGAGGTCACATGGACGGACACACGCCCATGTGAAAGGTCATGTGGAATTTCTTGATGATGGGAAAACCTTGGAGATCTTTTGAAATCTTTGAACAAATCAGAACAAGCGAGCATGACTGCCTTTGTGTCCTTCTACAAGAGTTGTCTTGAAGTCTTTAGAAGTTGGCACATACCCCCTCGTTGGAACCCGATTTGTATCTTGAACTTCGTAATTGCACAAAAGAGCTCCACTTGGTACTATTATGACCTAATCTTGCCTTTATTCACGTACCATGTCTTCACAACCCTAATTGCATGAAAGAACACCAAAACACACGAAATTAGCGATAAATCCTGATAATTGTGATGCTAATGCGTGGAAAATATTTCCAAAAATATATACATGCAAGCACTTATCACGCATCAGTCCTCCTGTGATTCTTCTTCCCCAATTTCTCCCGTTCGTAGCTTAGAGTTATTTATCCCAATTTCAATTGATTATATATTAAGCAGTAAAAGAGTATTAGATATACACCAGTCCATGTTGATTCGATTACCTTACCTTTGGGTACACTTTACTACTTGTACGACCCATGCACTTGCAGTTATGCAAGTGGCGTATCAAGTTTTTGGCGCTGTTGCCAGGGACTGGCAACTTCTGAGAAATCTTACAGTCTTTGTAATCTTGTCATTTATTCTCCTTGTTTTATGTTTTCTTCTTTTCATCTCTTGGTGTTTTGTTTGTTTGTTTGTAAGTGGTTGTGTTGCTTTAATTTGTGCATATTCTTCCTATTTCAATCATTGCTTTCATTTATTTTGTACACACAAGATCCTGCTGGAAGAAGAAATCAAACCTAAGGTACAACCTCAGAGACTGTTAAATCCGAACATGCAGGAAGTGGTTAAGGCCGAGGTTAAGAAACTTTTGGATGCATGGGTAGTTTATCCTATTTTGGACAGTCTGTGGGTTAGGCCTATATAAGTGGTTCCAAAAAACGGGGGTATGACAGTGGTCCGGAATGACAAGAATGAGGTAATACCTGCTCGCACAGTCACTGGTTGGACTGTCTATATTGATAATCGAAAACTAAATGACGCCACTAGAAAAGATCATTTCCCCATCCCATTCATAGATCAAATGTTAGAGAGACTAGCAGGCATATATATTATTGTTTTTCTGGATAGGATGTCAGGGTACCTACAGATCCCAATAGCACTCGAAGATCAAGAGAAGACCACCTTTACATGTCTCAATGGCACCTTTGCTCACTGTCGCATGCCTTTTGGATTATGTAATGCCCCAGCAATGTTCCAACGCTGTATGATGTCCATCTTCGACGAATTCATTGAAGACATCATGGAAGTTTTCATGGATGATTTTTCGGTTTTTGGCTATTCATTTGACGGGTGTCTAGCCAACTTGGAAAAAGTCCTTGCTCGGTGTGAGGAAACAAATCTGGTACTGAGTTGGGAGAAATGTCACTTTATGGTTCAGAAAGAGATTGTTTTGGGGCACAAAATTTCAAAATATGGGATCAAAGTTGATAAGGCAAAAATTTTAACAATTGAACAACTACCTACCCCAAGCACAGTGAAAGACATTTGAAGTTTCTTGGGACACGTGGGTTTTTATCAGCAATTTATTCAAGATTTTTCGAGGATATCAGCACCTATGACCAAGCTTTTGGAGAAGGACACTCCTTTTAATTTTGACGCCAACTGTCGAGCTGCTTTTGAATTACTGCGACAAAAGCTAATTAAAGCCCCATTCTAAATCACCCTAGTGGGATCGACCTTTTGAATTAATGTGCGATGCCAGCGATCGAGCTGTGGATATGATGCTGGGACAAAGGTATGATAAACAGTTTCACCCCATCTCCTACGCAAGCAAAATGTTGACTTCCGCACAAGAGAATTACACCCCCACTGAAAAGAACTGTTGGCGATTGTTTATGGTTTTGATAAGTTCCGACAATATTTGGTCCTCTCTAAGGTGATAGCATTCACAGATCATGCGGCTTTACGCTATCTGATGGCTAAGTTTGACGCCAAACCACGACTGATACGGTGGGTCCTTCTTTTGCAGGAATTCGATGTGGCAATTAGGGATAAGCGGGGCATTGAAAATGTAGCAGCTGATCATTTTTCCCAGCTTGATAACACTACTGATGATCTGGAATTGTGGAGGGTCGTGAATGACTTTTTCCCGAAAGAACACTTGTACCTTATGGAATAGTAAGAGTACCAAGATGCGTCTATAGTATGGTTGCTGACATTGCAAACTATCTAGCAGGGGGAGTGATCCCCACAACATTCTCATATCAGGAAATAAAGAAATTCATGTATGATATTAAACACTATGTATGGGATGATCCATTCTTATACAAACTTTGTGTTGATGAAATGGTAAGACGATGTGTGTCTCATGAGGATGTTTAGCGCATTTTGACACAATGTCATGTTGGACTAGCTGGAGGGCATTTTGGCCCGAATTGAACTATTGAGAAAGTGTTAGAAGCTGGTTTTTTTTCCCACAATGTTTCAAGATGCAAGGAAATTAGTAGACTCTTGCAACGCCTGCCAGCGTAGTAGAAACTTGTCGAAGAGAGATGAAATGAATCAGACACCGATCCAACAGTGAGAAGTTTTTGACGTTTGGGTATTGATTTTATGGGGCCGTTCCCTTCATCAAATGGTTATCGGTATATCTTGGTGACTGTTGACTATGTATCCAAATGGGTGGAAGCTTAGGCACTTCCTACTAATGACGCAAGAGTAGTGGTGAAATTTAAAAAAAAAACTATTTGCCCGATTTGGTTGCCCAAGAGCTATCATTAGCATTCGTGGAACACACTTCTATAATGTTCAGTTTAAAAGAGTTTTGAAATGATTTGGGGTGACTCATCGCATTGCTACAGCTTATCACCCTCAAACTGGCAGGTAAGTTGAAGTCACAAATCGGGAAATTAAGCGAATCTTGGACAAGACGGTTTAGTTTAACAGGAAGGATTGGTCTGATGGGCTGGATGAAGTGCTATGGGCATACAGAACTGCGTATAAGACTCCTACGGGCCATACACCCTACTGCCTAGTTTTATGGTTAGGCATACCATTTACCAATTGAATTAGAGCATCAAGCTTACTGGGCTATCAAGAGACTAAACTTTGACGTCACAAAGGTTGGGGAGAAAAGAAAATTTCAGCTGAATGAATTAAATGAGTTCCGACAAACTGCGTACGAAAGCTCTATCATATATAAAGATCTGGTCAGCAGACTGCATGATAAGCGATTGAGGGGTGAGAAACAATTCGAGGTCGGAGATCAAGTTTTGTTATTCAACTTCAGATTGAAATTATTCCCGGGAAAGCTTAAATTGCTTTGGTCGGGTCCCTACCAAGTGACTCAAGTTTACCCGTATGGTGCTGTCGAAATATCTCACCCGAACAACGGAACGTTCAAGGTTAATGGTCATCATTTGAAGCATTATATTTGCCCAACGGAGTCGTCAATGGGAGATAGTTCTCATAGTTGGCACCTCACTCAACTCCCGTGAGATATCTACGGGTATGTCAGGCTCGGGACATTAAACAAGAGCTATTGGGAGGCAACCCATAATGTTTTGGTTCGGTTTTCCCTTTCTCTTTTATTTCTTTTCAGGGTTTTGCACTTCATTTAAGAGGCTGACCCTCATGTGAACCCTACCTCAGCCAGCGCCGCCGCCCCTCCATTTCAACTTCTACTATGCCGACAAAGCAAGTCACCACGAGGCCTTTTTCCAAGCGACCCCCACTCACCATCTGTGGCTGTGCACGCATCGTCATCTCCCACCACCAGCGTTACCAACGGCTCCCCCACCAACTGTTTGGGAATTTTCAGACTCTTGATTGGCTTGCTTGGCAAGAAGCGGGGTTAGCCGATGATATTCACCATTTGCTCCATGTCGGATCGTGGTACAAGCTATTCACCATTACGGAACCGGCATATCATGAATTAACTACCAAATGTTTAGCTACTTTCAAGAAGAGACGTGGACAAGTAGTATGGAATGATCCTAGAGCGTTGAAATTTCACTTGATGGGGATAAGCTACGTTATGAGCTATACCGAGTTCGCCGTATGTATGGGATTATACGATGAGGCATTCACCCAAACTTAAGCCTATGCCTCCCTAATATTTTATAGCCTCCTTAGGGAATCCATAAGCGATTGTTGGCGACGTCTAAGTCATGATCACTCTTTATATAACCCGGGGCGCTCAAAAGCTTCTACTCTTCGATCCCCCGCATTGCGTGTCATTCACACTCTTCTTACTGGGACTGTTACGGGGCGTGGCGTTAGCACGAGGGTAATTACATGTCGGGAATTTGATTTCTTAGTAAGCATGTGGGATGCCATTCCATTTCATTTAGGCTATGTGCTTGCTACTGCTTTTCAGTACCATGCCAAAGACCGCCCGCTGTAAGGGAGTTATTTTTGTGGGGCCGTATATTACCCATTTAGAGCGCCACTTGCATGTTTTACAGTCCAGTGCTGCTCTCAGAGTGGCGAGCAAATTTCAACCGATCACTTTAAGAATACTACGGGCCATAGGGCTTTTTCACCCTCTGTCTTCGCAGGATGCAGCCACGACTCCAAGTGTTGTCACCACACCGTCATCACCCTCGAGCTCGAATTCATAGGACGTTTCCACCGATGTTTCTTTTTGCTGGTGGGTTTTGCGGAGCTTTCAAAAGTTGATCCAGCATTGCAACACTCTAGTTCATTTGCCGCTGCTTCTACCTCTCAGAGCGTCAGAATTGGCACTGCAGACTTGGCCTCTGACTCCGAGTCTAGCGCCGAGAGTGCCGATTACTGACCTTCTCTTTATTTTGTTATGTTATTTCTTTTTCAGCACTTGTATTTTGTTCTTCAGTTTAGTGTTTGTGTTCGTGTTGTGAGTTAGTTAGGAAGGGGAGTCGCCTACTAAACTGATTTCTTTCTGTTTTATGATTTCTTTCTATTCCTTTTGTTTTATCTCTCTCTAATGCTTGTGTGCTTCAATTTAGGATGTATGGATGCCTCTTGTGCTGCCTTTATCAATGGTTTCATTCGATGATAAGCATTACACGACCTTCCTCCACTATCACTTTATCCATTTAACTATTTTTGCATGCCGTATTCTTTTAACATTGCGGACAATGTTTTATTCAAGTGTGGGGGAGGGTTCTTTGTTCAATTTTTCTTTATGATGTTAGTGCATGACTTAGGATGTTCTATAAAATTTCTTGTTAAGAATCTCTAAACTAAGGAGACATTGAGTTTGTTAGTGCACTATTGTTGAACCTAAAGGTTATTTTTTGCTCTTACTTTGGAAACTCTAAATTTTAGCACCTCGCCGATCTTGTGCACTCACCTTGTTTAGAAGAGGGTCTAGTCTAAGGCTAGTAAAAACAAAATGATTGACTCCAAACTCAAAAATACAAGAAAAAAGTGAGAAGAAAACTTAAAAAGTAGAAAAGAGAAGAATTTTGAAAAGTCGGATCCCTTGTGGGATGCCCTATCAAATTCTTTGAAAAAGTGATGAGCAAGATGGTGGAAAGAGCTGTCATCCTAGAAAAAGCGAAAGCCGCACTTAAGTAGTCTGATTTTAGGCATCACAAATGTCATTCTTGATGACCTACCGGGTGAAATGACTGCCTCTAGGGTGTATGAAGCTACTACCCACTTTAGAAGTCATCTGGAGAAAAATACGCCCTTAGCTAGGACCCTTCAAAAACATTTGTGGCGCATCCTTTTAGGCTGCACACATATACACGATAGTATTGAGTAAGAGTAAAAATCTTTCTTAAGCTTTCAATTGTCTTATGCACTTGCTACTCAAGGTCCCTTAAGCTTTAGGAATTTCCTTACCTTGTTGATATCAGAGGTCATGCACTCATATCTCTTTCAAGGGGTTAGGGTTGCTTGAGGACAAGCAATGATTCAAGTGTGGGGGTATTTGATGAGTGCATTTTATATATATATATGTTTCCCATTTTTATACCCGCTATTTCCTCATCCTCATTTCATTATTTTCTCATTTCAGTGCTATTTAAGGCATTTTCAGTTGATTGTGCAGTTATCTAGGTCCCGGAGCAATAGCAAGTACTTCTAAGTGATTTTGGTAGAGAAAGGACCTAGAAGAAAGTTTGACAAGTCAAGCACGATCTAAGCATGGCCATGCTCCCAAGGCGTGCAAATTCTAGGAGAATTCAGTAAGAGTCTGCACGCTCTCAGGTCTCTGAGCAGGATCGTGTAACTGTCAACACAGCGCAACACGCCCGTGTTCAACTCCGTGCAGATTACAGCTTGGCGAGCTGAAAGAATTTCTATTTGACCGCAAACTGTATGGCTTGAAGCACAGCCTAAGCACGGCCGTGCTCACATCGAGAGAGGGTTAAAAAACACTGAAAGTTGGGGTTTCAGTGACTTTTGGCTGGGGGCGAAGGAGAAGCGAGCCGAAGGGCGGAGCTTGTACAGTCGTCGTCATCATCAGGAGGGGGAGAGCACTAATTGTAAGCCCAATTAGAGGTGGAATCCGATCAACATCAGCAACTCAGATCTCAAGAAGGATGGAAGAAAAGAGGGAGTTCTTGGTTTTTCTTATTTTTGCTTCTTTTGTTATCTTCTTGTTGACTGAACCAATGAGGGCTAAACCTAGTACGGTTCCCCGGGTTGGTGAATTGGTTGTATTAAACTCAGTTTCATTTAATGTAACATTTATGGATGTTTTAATATCTACTTGTTATATCTTTGGTTGTTTACTTGAATGTTGGTTGTTGAGTGATTTGATTGTTGAGTTACTTGATTTTCGCTTAGCTTGTATATCTCTTTGATTGATACAAGAAGTTGGAAATAGGCTCACACTTCCAATTCCACTATTTGCATAATCCACATTAGGGCAACAAGATTCTAGGACATAGATTGATTGAGACACTCCAGGTAATTGCTATAGACTCTAAGTTTCGAGTTACACCAAGGCACTAACCCGGGGCCCCATTCCTTCCATTGAGCAAACCCTAAGTTTCTCCTCCTGTGATTCTTCTTCCCCAATTTCTCCCGTTCCTAAGTTAGAGTCATTCATCCCAATTTCAATTAATTAGATATTAAGCAGTAAAAGAGTATTAGGAGATACACCAGTCCCTGTGGATTCGACTACCCTACCTTTGGGTACACTTTACTACTTGTGCGACCCATGACTTGCAGTTACCCAAGGGGCGTATCATTTATCATAATTGAATTGATGATTTAATTAGTTGAAAAGTATTTTCCATGTTTTATATTCTGAAAGCAAAACTTTTGTTATTGGAAGAAAATGAATAATGCTATATTGTTACATGTTGCTATATTGGTTTGAACTGAAGAATTTCATACATGTGTTACACTCTTTGATCTGGTTTAGACAAATGTGAACATTTGTCTTAGGAAAAACCCTATGAAATGTTTTATTTGAATTTCTTTACTGGCACTTCTTGTGATGTTTTGATGGTGATGGGGTTGTAACCCGCCTGCTACAGTTGGGGGTCCTCATGGTCCAGTCTTTAGAGGTGGTGCGGTGGACCTGACTAATCTATCCACTCAGGTGGTGTGTAGAGCAACGACTGGATATATATCATGGGTCAACGTCAAGGACATGAGTGCCTTGATGGCTCTGAACTTAGCCGCGGCCACGACTAGAGTTTAGAGAGGTTTTTAGACCATTGTTCGGCTGTTTGAGATGAAAATTTCGTATTTTAAGAAAGTATATTCTTATGCAAATTTATTCAGTTACTAAAGAGCTTTGTGATTTACCGGCCTAAGCATCTTATATATATATGTTGGGTGTTCAACCCTCTATGTATTACTACAGAATTTGATTTTGTCATTTTTTTATTTTATTTTTGTATTATGAGGGACTACTGCTGACCCATTCTCTGAGTGACTCCAGTTACTCACCATTTCCCTCTCTCTCAGGATGTAGCTAGTAGAGGCATTATGGCAGACCAGACTGCTTTGCATCTTCCAGTTATTTATTTTCAATTCCCATTTTTATGTATGTTACTTTTTGAACATAAGCATTGTCTAAGGACATGGGTCCACTAATAGAATCGACACTTTTATGCAGGTTTATGTGCCTGTCTAATTTTGGAAACCTTGCTGCATTTATGACAGGCATGTTTTGCTGAACTCTTTTATCAAGATACTATTTAGTAGCTTCCTTTGTGTGCTCTTGTACCCTATTTTATGATTATTGATTTCTATGAATTTCTGTTCAGAGTTGTTCTTCTCAGATTGTCAATTAGCTTTGCAGCGACTCGAGGGTTGAGTGGTGTCGGTGTACCTCCTCGGGTTGTCATGGCGGTTATGTCGTGCCGATCCCGAGGGGCGGGGCATGACAGGCAAGATAACTACTATCAGACTTGTACTAAGTATTGTGGTTGTAGAGGACTTACATCAAGAGTAACTAAATGGTAACACTGCTTTCTTGCATGGTGATCTTGAGGAATACATCTACATAGCACAATCAGGAGGTTTTCATGTAATTGGGAAAGTAAAATTGGTCTGCAAGTTAAAGAGAAGCTTATTTGACTTTAAGCAAGCTCCAAGACAGTGGTACTTGAAATTTGACAGTCTTATGAGGAGTGGGCAGAAGAAATGTGCATTCGATCATTATTGCTACTTAAAGAAATATGATTCATCATACATCATATTAATTGCAGTAGCAAACATGAGTGAAATCAACAAATTGAAGAGCCATATGTCTAAAGTGTTTGAGAAGAAAGACCTGAGTGTTTCAAAACAAATCTTTGGTATGAGTATCAAGAGAGATAGATCTAAAGGTACACTTAAATTATCATAAGAGAAGTATATTAATAAGGTATTGGAAAGTTCAGTCTCCATGATGTTAAGATTAGAAGCATACCTTTGGAAAGTCACTTCAATCTCGCGAGGAAGCTGTCACCACAAATGAATGAAAACAGGAAAAGTATGACTCAAGTTCCTTATATGCATCTGCAGTTGGTAGTGTTATCTATGCAATGGTATGCACGTGGCCGGATATTGCTATACAGTAGGAGTTGTTAGTAGACTCATGTCCAATTCAGGAAGAGAGCATTGAGAAGTGGTTAAGTGGCTATCACTACTTAAAAGGTACTTCCAAAGTTACCTTATGTTACAGAGGAAGCACTACAATATATATTTTCGCAGTGAGTGGCATAACAGTGAGTTTGATGTCTCAACTTCGAAAGAGCGTTGCTCCTTCAACCATAGAAGCAGAGTACATGGTCGTCTCAGAGACCGGAAAGAAAATGATTTGGTTAAAGATCTTTCTTGAAGAGTTGGACAAGAAATAGATTGACGGTGTTCTTTATAGTGATTGTCAAAGTACTATTTACATTGCGAAAATCCCGTATTTAATGCTAAAACAAAACATATTCAGCTGAGATATCATTTTATTAGATAATGGATTAGTGGTGGTGTCTTGCTCTTATTGAAGATCCTTAGTCTAAACACTCCTGCCAATATGTTGACTAAAGTGGTTATTACAGAAACTTTGAAGCTTTGGAAAGCTTCCGCTGACCTTTGAAGTTTATTAATGAGAAGGCACCGCATTAGTAGAAGTTGATCATTACAGATTTTGAGTTTACATGTGTGTGACTGCAACTGATGTAATCAGCCTTAAAGTTGGAGATTGTTGGGTATGTGGAGTCTTGATTAGTGTTTATTTTTTCAGGTCCAAGGCCTATATGAGAATTTTTCTTAGTGTTTATCTTTTCAGATCCAAGGCCTATATAGAAATTTTGATTAGGATTTATTTTTTTCCTATAAATATCATGTTATTTTCTCCCTATAAATATATTTTTATCTTTTCCTTATAAATATCTCTGTAATTATAAAACCCTAATTTGCTATAAGAGAAATAGATTGATATTAGTGCGGCCATGGACGTAAATCTTCAAGATCGAACTATGTAAAATTCTTGTCTTCTTATGTGTGTGTTTTCTCTTCTTGTCATTGTTCAGGTTGCCCGATCCTCAACAAGATAAGTTTTTATTGATGTGAATATGTTTGATAAATCTTTTGTATACAAATGTGATGCTGACTGCATCAGCAACAAAATAGAGCATAACCCTTGGGATGAGAATTTTCTGAAGCAAGGTAAGTGGAACCTTAGATTATCACAAGAAGAGTACATTAAAAAGGTACTCAATAGATTCAGTATGAATGAAGCAAAGCTTGTAAGTGCTTCTTTAGCCATTCATTTTAAACTAGATAAAGAACATTCATCCTCAACAGAAGAAGAGAGAGTATAAATAGAGAAATTTACTTATCCCTATTCTATTAGAAACCTCATGTATGCAAAAGTTTTGTCCAGGATCAAATATGGCAAATGAAATGGGAATCATAAGCTAATTTATGGATAATCTTAAAAACAACATCAGAAGGCATTTAAGTAGATTCCTAGGTATTAGAGAGGTAATACTAACTCATTTTTCAGTTTTTGAAAGTTAGACTTAATCTATAAGGTTATATTGATGCCAACATGCGTGGTGACCAAAATAATAGGAAGAATATTGTTGGACTTGTGTACATAAGTGGTAGATACAACAATTAGTTTAAGTCTGTAAGCTGTAAAAGATTGTTTCACTTTCAACTACTACTTACAATTTTGGAAACTAGTAAAGACATGATATGGTTCCGATCCTTCTTAGAAGATTAGGGTCATAAGAAAGCATATTGTCATGTAAGAGTCAAAGTGCTTTTCATTTAGAAAATAATGCAATGTATTATACCAAGGCGAATGATATGCAAGCATAATATCATTTTGTTAGATTAGTTTTGAAAGATGGAGTCTTTGGTGCTTGAGAAGATTTTATGAAGTAAGAATCTTTTAGATATGCTAGTGATGGCAATAACTAATGATAAAACAGAAGTTCTGTTCAAAATTAATTAATTGGATTGCAATTTAAGGTTGAAGACGAAAAATGAGCTATTGCACTAATGGTAAGATGGCATGATTAGTAGAAAATCTTCCGGTGAGAGATTGTATGTTAATATTAAGGAAATTAAACTCAAATAATTAATATTAGCATAAACAACAAATATTGTTTAAGGAAATTAAAAGAAATTATTATTATTACTTTGGATATCGGACTCAACTTGAGCATAAGAAGAATAATTGATATTTCAATGAATAGTGGATTCTACGAGAGGAAATCAAGATGAATAATTGATATTAAAAATTAAAATAACATATATAAATTAAGACCTCGTGAGGAATACCATATAAAAGTAATTGATTATCACATATAGTAGCCTATAAATAATATGCCCCTCCTCTTATTAATAGTTTAAATTTGAATAAAGAGTTACTATTTTTATAAAGACAAATAGTGAGGTTTACTTGGGAAAGTTAGAAAATTTGTTTTCTTAAATGTACTGGGAATTAAGATGGTGACTCCATGTTTGTAAATATTTAGAGATTTCTTCCTTTTCTACCTATGGTGAAGATTTGGAGAAGTTTCATTTATTGGGTATACTAGGTAAATTTGTTATCTTTGCTTTACTTTCCTTTATATATTTGCTTTTTCATTCTATGGTTTTAAATAAATGTAATATGACAAAAATATATCTCTTACTTGACATTCTATATAAAAATTAGAATGCTATAAAATAACAATAATCAAAATAAACACTGAAACTTACCCAATGATGAGCACAACCTTTCCAAATTAATATCATTTAAACATATAACTAAATAAAAGCTCTCAATAAATCAAACACATAAATAAACCTTCTCAGTAAAAACATCCTAATACAGATATTTTCTTCAGAGAAAATGATTTTTTTAAAACAAGAAAAATTTGATCAGGGAAAACACCATCCACATTATAATGTTGCTTTTGTCCTTTCTTGTTCCAAGATGCCTTCTCATTTGTGAACATTTGGCTTTTCCTCTAGATAAGTGACGCTTGTAAGCACCTCCAACATTATGCACAACAGTCACCTTACTTTCCCATAACTTAATCGTTACATTGAATCAGAATTGTGGTCCACCTTGTTCTTAAAAAAAGCTTTCACTAATACGTGGCAGCACATTATGTGCCATAACATTTTTTTTGTTAGGTCCTTGCATGTCTATCTTGATATTGGTTCTATGTATTACTCGTTCGAGTTTTCATCATTTATTTGGTATATATAAGACCATTGTGGGAATTCTCCATCTGTCATGATCTTTTGTATACAGTGACATTGTTGGGCAAATGTCCATCTGGAGTGCAAGTGTGTGGGGTCTCTAGAGCACGCTCAAGAATATCTTGTTGATATTCTCTACCTTCTCTTTTAATCAAACCTAATCATGGCCACTTGGTTTTTTTTTTTTTTTTTTCAGTTTAAGAAAAGTAAATATCTTTGAAAAAATCATTGAATTATGTTATGCTTTCTTGGTATTTTTTAAGAACACAATTATTTGCGTTATCTAACATTTGAAACTAGTAAAAATTAAATTTATTGAATTAATTTACTATGAAAAACATAGAAATCATGGAAACCATTTTTTGCTGGATTTACTGAATAGTTCCTTTTTTTTTAAATTCAAACTATAAGGTTTTGAATTTTATTATTAGAATTTTAAATTTTCTTAAACTTAAATTGAATCCATCATAAGCATAGGTGACCAAAGTTTATGCCCAGGGCCTCACAATTTTCTCAAGCCCCAATTTTTATTTTTTAAAAAAGTATATTTAGTATTTTCATTTGGTAATATCATATCAGCATATATAGTTATAATCTTGAAAATTTAATTATTTTTAAACTATAAAAAATAATTTATGATAATACCAATATCCAATAAATTTAGTGCTATAATAAGGCCATGTAACTTTTGAAGGCCTCGCCATTCATTCTTTTTAAATTATATTTAAAATTTTTATTTACTATTATCCTTTCAATATGAGAGTTATAATTTAAAAAATATTAAGTGTTTTTTAAACTATAAAACTTATTTATGATAATAATAATATATACATAATATAATGTTTATCCCTAACAGCTTCTTTAAACACCATTTGTCACGTTTTAATTGGCTGTAGAGTTAAAAGAAAGATCCGTGTTTCTTTGCTCTCTTTCTCTATCACCGCCGCTTCAAAGCTCACCCCCTTTCTCTTTCAAAAATGTTTATCCCTAACAACTTCTTTAAACACCATTTGTCACGTTTTAATTGACTGTAGGGTTAAAAGAAGGATCCGTGTTTCTTTGCTCTCTTTCTCTATCACCGCCGCTTCAAAGCTCACCCCCTTTCTCTTTCAAAAATGTTTATCCCTAACAACTTCTTTAAACACCATTTGTCACGTTTTAATTGGCTGTAGGGTTAAAAGAAGGATCCGTGTTTCTTTGCTCTCTTTCTCTATCACCGCCGCTTCAAAGCTCACCCCCTTTCTCTTTCAAAACTCTTTGCTCCCTTTCTCTGCCCTTTCTCTTCGCCCTTCGCCCCTCCAGCTTGGAAGCAGTGATTTCATCGCCTACTTTTTCAACAAGAAAAGACTCGGCCTTTGCAGGAGTGGGACTTGCAGAGCAACAAAGGAAGGGTAAGTTGTCTCCATTTCCTCTCTTTCTTCTTCCTCTCTTTTGAGTTCACCATCAATGGCCTCAAACCTTGCTCAGAAGTGAAGAAGAAGCTATTAATGGAAAATATAGATGCTTGGTTTTCTATATTGGAGAAATGATTGAGCTTTCTGGTTTCTTTGTGCTTTTGGTTTTTTGTTGCTTTTCTTGAAGAGAGAAAAAATAAAAAATGAAAAACCTTTTTTCCCCCTCTTTTCTTTTGTTGCTTCTTTATGCTTATTCGGTTAAAAGAAAGATTCAATTTGTTAAGAAGATAAGATTGTGATCCTTGAAATTCTCATGGCTTGGAAACCCTGCCCTATTAATCCCTCATATAATTAGTTCCGTTTTCTCAGGTGATATTTTATTAAATTATATATTATCTTTTCTCATTATTTTTTTTGAAAACCCTGCTGATATATTGCATTAAATTAAAACCCTTTTAAAGATATGGATTATTGTTTTCTCATTTCTCATTATCCCTTTTTAAAAAAAAAACCTAATGATATTGCAGTAAATTTAAAGATATTGATTATTGTTTTCTCATTTCTCATTAATCCCAGCATAAAAATATTCTAACCTTATAATGACACATTTTTTTTTTGTGGTTTCATTTTTTAATAGTGGATTAGAGCAGATTTTTTGAATTTTTTTGGGGGGTAATTAGGCTATAAACAAGTTCTTTACTCCAATTTGTTGCGAGAACAACTAATTTATTGTTGATTTTCACATGTTGAATACAACTTTTTGTGGTCAGGAGACTTAATTAGCCTAGAAGTTATTGGCCTATCCATTTCTTTTGGTGTTGATGGACATTGATTCTGTTGTTGATATTTATCGCTTTTGATTACACCTTCACATTTAATTAAACAAAATCGATGTAATCTGCATTTGAAAATGGTTATGTAGAACTTTTTATTCCTTTAAGTCTATGCCCCACATTAGTCTGTGTCTTTAATTAACCTTATTATTTTTATTTTCTCTACTTTTTGTATGTGCATTGTGAAGTATTTTTGGTAGGAGTTTCATGCATACACCTGTTTAGCGTAGGTTAGTTTTACTTGGAGTTCCCTAAATACTTCTTGATCTTACTTCAGAGTGTGTATACCCTATTATACTTAAATGCTCAGGGTTTGATATTCCTTTTGATTGAGCATTTCGTGTAAACATCATTGTGTATTTTAAAAGTTGTTTCTTTATATAAGTGTTCAAATTGTGGTCTTGATTATTATATTTCTTGGTCTGATAGTGTTGTGAACATGATGAGCATATAGAGGTAAATAATTTTATTTTGTTGGTAAATCATTATTGAGGAAGCTTTGTTTGAGTTAATATTAAGTTGATTCTTTAAAATATCACTTTTTTAGTATAATTATTATAATTATTACTGAATTTTTTTAAAATATTATTACAATTTACATGAATCCCGGAGCGTAAGCCCGGGCATCCATGCTAGTATAGATTAAATTTAGCCTTATATTAGAGCCCCACAATTTTATGGGGGCATCAAACCATTTTTAAAATAATTATATTTTAAATTTTCATTTAATGTTATCATTTTCACATAGTTGTAATCATGAAAATTTTTAATATTTTTTAAATGATAAAACTTTATTTATGATTGTACTAATATGTAATAAATTTCGGCTTATCATAGGGACCCACAATTTTGAAGGCCCTCATAATTCTTGTTTTCATTTTAAAAAAATATATTTAAAATTTTCATTAACTATTGATAAGTGCTTAAATGTGTATATTTATTTATAGTATTTTTGTATTAAATTACATGCTTTTGATTAGCCGACGCCCGCTTTTGTGGTTAAATTAGTTTTATTTGTGTTACAGGCCCTGAAGAAGCCAAAACGAGCTCAAAAACGTATTTTTGAAGAAATCGACACCAAATACGGCGTTTTTGGAGCTATATTACTGTAGGAAGGTTACTGTAGCACCACAGAAACGATTTTCTAAAACATTCCTGGGAGCCTTGCGGGCAAGCATGCGCCCGCAAGGCTGCCCGCATAACCCCCAGATTTTCATGTTTTAAAGGTTGTTAGGGCTAAAGAGAATGGAGCTTTTTGGTGAGGCTTGGGAGAGAGGTTTCTTGAAGCTTGAAGGAGGCTTGAATCCGGGGAAGAAGGGACCTTTTCTCATCAATTGGAGAGTGGAGATCAAGAGGAGAGTAAAAATTTGGCAAGATTCATCTTCTACTTCACCTTTCAATGCTTGAAGAAGAAGAAGAAAGCCGCCCTCATTGCGGCGTAGGTGGAGGCTCGTGGCGACGATCCGGCTCACCTTTTCATCACCAACAATTGAGGGAGTGTTTGTTATAGCTAGATTAGTTGTTTTCATGATGTGTTTTATGTTATTTGCTTGTATGAACAACTAAGTCCCAAGGTCACCGGACGGCTGTGAACCTTGGGACGAACGAGCTTGTATGGATGCTTTGATTTATATTTAATGCAATTTGTTAGTTTGTGGTTCATGCTATGTGTGCTTGATTGCCTTGAATTACATGAGAACTCTGTAGTTCGATTTCTAGGTTGTACTTGGAGCGTGGGATACACCCTTGTATTAGACTCACATAGTTTGAAAAGGATACATGTACCTATACGCCGAGGGATTCGGGTATGTGGTACCCTTCCAATCATTAGGTTCGAACCTAAATACTGAGTTTGACTCTAATCAGAGATTTCCCTAGTCGTAGTGCAATAATAGGGGGAATTGGTCAGAAAAGAATCTGTCCAATACCTGTATGGGATTAGGGGTTAATCACCGAGGGATTCGGGGTTAACCTATTTTAGGAGTCTCTTGGCCCAAACCGCAATTGCAATTTTAACCCTAGCATCTGTCTAGCTTCAGTAGTCCCAGGGGGATCCGCGTCCGTGACCGTTTTCTCCCCTTTCTGATTCTCTACCTATTTCGGCTGTAGTTCGTCATTCAGTTAGATTTTCTAAAAGTCAGTCTGTAGAACTTAGCACCCAACTTCGAGACATTTGGTTAGATAATAAGTGAAGAGGAAGTAATGGTAGATCCTTGGCCCCGAGGAATACGACACCTGTGGCACACACAGGGTATTAGTTGACGACCCCATACACTTGCGGGACGCTCATCAAGTTTTTGGCGCCGTTGCCGGGGACACAAGGGATACTAGGAAAACCTATAGTCTATTGCTCTAGTCATTCTTCTTCTTCTTGTTGTACATATTTTCTTATTTATCTTCGTTCTTTTGTTGTGCTTTGTTTGACTTTGTGTTTTCGTTTTGTGCGAGGTATACTAATCTTGGCAAATGCAAGGAGCATTGACCTTGAATGATCCAAACTTTGCTTTGGCCGCTCGAATAGATGCTCTTGAGGAGAAACTCAACAAATTTATTAACCACAAATCACTTCAAGAGCAACGGTGCATTCCCCCTCCAAGTCCTCAACATGGAACAACGCAAGAAAGGAAATATACTACTGAGGATGTATTGGCAAAATTCATGGTGAATACTGAACATAGATTTCGCACCATTAACACTAAATTTGAAGCCATCACCGCCGAACTTCAATCCCTTGATGCTAAATATAATTCCGGTTTTGAGGCTATCCATGCCACACTTTTGAATGTGCAAGCATCCCTTCACAAGCTAGAGGGCCGAGTTGAACAATTAATCCTCATGCCAAGAATAGAACTCCCAACTACAAGCAATAATAAAAAAGAAGAGAGCTACATTGAAAGGGAGATAGAAGAGAACTTTGGTATAGTGAAGGTTGAAGGAGAAGAAAAGGTGGTGCCAATACCAATTGAGCGAGCCCTTTGCATAGAAGCCAATCCATTTATCATGCACAAAAGAGAATTTTCCGGGACAATTTAAGAAGTGGGTAGGAGGTCGAAGCCATCCAATGACCCACCTATGTCATTGCTAGACACGTCCCACCCAAAATTATTTCCTTGGAGACCCAAACGATTTTTGTCGGTAATTAAAGGAAGATTGACAATGGTTGAAGAAGGAGAAGTGGGTAGGAGGTTTACACCACCCAAGGACCCACCTATGCCGAGCTTGAAAAATCTTCATCGTAACCTATTCCATTGGAGGCCCCAAAACGATTTTTGATGAGGCTCCAAGGAAATTCAGCCGGGACAAATGAAGTGGCGGGAAGAATGCTAAGACCATCTAAAGATTTGCCAAGATTAAAATTGCACAATGCCGAGCCGAAGCTCTTTCCATGGAGGCCCAAAGGTAATTCATACTTGACCTCCACATTGACACCATCCCGGAAGGTACGATTTAATTTTCTTGGTAGCTCGTATGCCACTTCTAGCCGGGAGAAACACACCATTTTCAAGCCACCCTAAGGTAAGAACAAGGTACGTCGAGCTAATGACGCTAAACTAGCGCTTCTTGGGAGGCAACCCAAGTTTTAGATTCATGTTCTTTGAATTTTTGTATTTTAATTGTGTGATGGATTGTTGTGTTTGTGTTTTTCTTTACTCGTTGTTGTTTGAATGTTAGATTGTTTGGTTGTTTGTTTGAGTATGATCCATGCTTGTTCTTGAATTTATTGGTTTTGTCCTTTGATTTTATGACATTCAAATGCAAATTCTGGTGTGAGTTTTTGCTGAAAACATTGGTGCATTGTTTGTGCTTAAGTTGCAATGGAAAATGTGTGTAAGGGCTGATTTTTGCAGGCCTTACGGGCTAGCTTGCGGGCGCAAGCCAGGCCGCAAGGAGCTGGGGCTGGCCATCTCTTAAATCTACCTCTTCACCATTTTACTCATATCTCTCTCATTTCTCATCCGTTTTCCCTCATTCTTTCACCGTTTTTCTTCATTTTTTTGTCCTCTACACTCCTCTCCTAACTTTTGCAATGAGGATCCAGTGGTTTATTCAAGGTTTCATCATCTTCTTCACCGATCGTTTTCGATTCAAGCTTTGAAGCCCTAACTTGTGCGTTGAAGCAAACTTGATGTTTCTTCTTGTTTTTCATGCTTATCTTGCTTCAAACTTTGGGATATGTCGTGTGAATGTTTAATCTTTGATTTAATTGTATTTTAAGGCATTATTTGTAAATTTTTGGGCTTCAAAAACAAGGGGAAACTCTTACAAAATTTCTGCTCGTGCTACAGTAACTTTTTAGTGAAAGTTTCCTTGAATTTATTTGTTTACTTGTAGATTGAGAAGAGAACTTGCATGGAGTCATACTTTGTTGTTTTGTTCGACTTAGTTTATTTTTATTTTTATTTTTGTTCCCTACTTTTGAATTGGTGAGATGAGATTTGCTTCTTGATCTTTGTAGGATTATCATAAAAGGAGCTTCACTCTCACCACCCTTCGATGATTGAACTTACCCCATATTCGTGCATGTATTGTCCACTCCGAACCGAAAATGGGGAAGTTTTCTTCACTCCATCTCTTAATTCTTATTGCATATTTATTTCCCACCCTGTACTGTTGATTTATGTACATTGGGGACAATGTACAGCTTTAGGTGTGGGGATGGAGTATTTTCTTTTAATACATACTTGAATTGCCTATAATAGCTATGATCTTATTGTTAAGGACTTCCTAGCTTGGTAGAATGACAGTAGTGAGTTATACTTTACATGTGCTTGAATGTAGTTCTGTTTCATCCTTAGTACACATTTATACCTGCTCACTATAACTCCCACTTCTGACGCTCTAACCCATCTTATTGATTTTTGTGTTAGGATGTTAAATTCTTCTTTCAATAGTCCTTTAAAAGCTTTTGAGTCTCCTGTTTTTGCTTTAACCCTAAGTGAGGTTTTTAAGTGAGGTTTTTAGCAGGCAATTGATCAGGCGTCTTAAAAAAAAAATGAAATTAAAATGAGTCCATGTCAGTATTCCTCTGCTTGTAAAAGCATGAATGCGTACATGTAGATCTGTAATTAAGTAAGTTGGGTGGCTCTTGTGCCTCGCCAACATGTGCATTCTTCTGAAAGATTTTTGTGCAGTCTACGTTAGACGGACTCGAAAAAAAAAAAATTGTGACCTTTTGGGCGCCTGAAATCTGTTTTACCTTCACTTGTTGTTAAAGTTTCGTTGTGAGACCAAAAGATTTTTAACTGACTATTGAGTGAGTCTTTAGCACTTCTAACACTAACATCAATTTGTGTGAGGTGAATGGACATCCTGGGGTAATCCAGGGTGTGGAGGTCAAGATGGGAGTCAGCACACACTCACAAGAACACTTTGGATGAAACAGAGCTAATATTACTTGTTTATACATTAAACAACTCACTTCTTGATTTCTAACCATTTGTGCTTGTGGAGTCCTGTACATTTGAGCTTGAGGTCGTATATTTAGCCATTTATCTTCTTGCCCCTGTTCTTCATGTTCGTTTGCTTGGGGACAAGCAAACAGTTAGGTGCGGGGATGTTTGATAAACGTCTAAATATACGTATTTTATACGTAATTGTCTAAATTATTTTATTATCTTTTTAATGAGCCAATGCCCTTCTTTTGGTTTAAATCTCTTTATTTTGTGTTACAGGCCCTGAATAATCCCAAATAAGCTCAAGGACGTATTTATGAAGAAATCGACACCAAATAAGGCGTTTTTGGGCTTCATCACTGTAGACGCACTGTAGCAGAATTACTGTAGCAAGGTACTGTAAATGGCACTGTAGCAGGGTACTGTAGCACCGAAAAAAATCTGAGAAAGTCTCTGGATGCCTTGCGGGCAACCTTACGCCCGCAAGGTCACCAGCAAGGCATCGTGATGTGATGAATTAAAAGGTTTTTAGGGCATTTGGAAGGGGGGACTTTTAATCTATTCTTCTAGGGCCGGCGCCCCACCTTCTTTGCCGGCCATTTCCGGCGATCTACGGCGCAATCTTCACCAAGAGGGAGGCACACATCGAAGAAGAAGGTTTGGATGGAAGATCTAAGACATCAAGGTGTATTTTGAAGGTCTTCATCCATTCAAGGATTTCACCGCTTTATTTTTTTTTATTTTTTTTTATCTTCTTTGTTTTTTTCGGTATTTGCTGTACATACTTTCTCCACTCTGTTTTACTCTATTTCATTTATTTTGTGGTCATCTCGTTTTTATTTTGAGTTTAACCCTCTACTGGCTGGATTTTTCAAGGTACCTGTTGTATGACAAGAGCAAGGCATTCAAATTTATTGGATCAAGATAACGAGATTGAGAGGACCTTGCATTAGAGGCTTAGAGATGGGATAGGGAGCTCAGAAAAGCAAGAGGTTCAGATTGAAGAAAGTGAACCCTCAGTCATGGCTGAACCAAGAAGGACATTGTCAGATTATGAGAGGCCACACTTTATTGGAGATGAATTCAGTGTGCAAGCCCCAACAGTGCCCGCAAACAATTTTGAAATCAAGGCTAGTACTATTGGGCTGATCCAAAATTCGGTCCAGTTCGACAGATTAGCTGATGAAGACCCCCATGCTCATTTGTCGTGCTTTCTCCAAATATGCTCCACCTTCAAAATTAATTCTGTTTCGGATAACACGATTAGATTACGACTGTTTCCGTTCAGCTTGAGGGGAGCGGCTTACAAATGGCTCACTTCACTAGCCCCCGGGTCCATCAAGACCTGGAAGGAAATGGTGGAGAAGTTCTTGGCAAGGTACTTCCCGCCTAGCAAGGCAGCCAGGCTTAGGCAAGAAATTTCAGCCTTCAGACAGGGGGATTCAAAAACATTGTTTGAAGCACATGAAAGGTTTAAGGATCTGCTCAGAAGATGTCCCCATCATGGTTTTTCAGCTTGGATGAGAGTCCAAACACTGTACAATGGACTGAACTACCAGACACGTCAGCTGATTGATGCCGCGGCAAGCAGATCTTTGAGTAATAAATTCCCTGAGGACGCCGAGGAATTGTTTGAGAACATGGCTAGCAATGAATCCCATTGGAGTGCACGGGGGAATTTATGAGGTCAACGACACCACGGCTTTGGCCGCAAAAGTGGATGCACTGACTAGGAGATTTGATCAGTTCTTGATGGGATCAAGCTCAAATTCTGGGGCAGGGCATGAAACTACACAGTGTCCAATTTCTAGTGCCGCTATTGCCCCAAATGCGAGAGTTGATTATGTGAGTGGGAGCCAAAGACGCCCAGGAAATCAGTATGGTGCCAACTATAACCCCGGGTGGAGGGACCACCCCAATTTCTCATGGGGACAAAGTTCACAACAAAGGGCACCACCGCCACCAGTACATCAACAACAACCACCACAGCAGCAAGAGAGAAAATTCACCACAGAGGATGTGCTAGCAAGGTTCATGGTCAATACTGAGGCAAAATTCGAGAATGTTAGTGCTAACATCAGAAATCTACAAGCCTCAGTCCAAAACATCGAGAATCAGATAGGCCAAATGGCCAAGACTTTGGTAGAAAGACTCCTAGGAAGTCTCCCGAGTAACACTGAAGTGAATCCAAGGGAGCAGCTGAAAGCTATCTCGCTAAGGAGTGGCAAGGAGGTGGAAACAAGAACTGAAAAGAATCACATCTTGGAGGACAACGAATCAGCTATGCTAAAAACTCCAAGTGCATGTAAAAATTCTGAAGGAGAAGAAGCTCCACCATTGCCCCAGAAAATGGAAATTCCGGAGTATAAGCCTCGCGTCCCTTACCCTGAGAGGTTAAAGAAAGACAAATAAGACGCTCAATTCAAGAAATTCCTCAGTGTCTTTAAGCAGCTTCATATAAATATTCCCCTTGTTGAGGCGTTATCCCAAATGCCCAAGTACGCCAAGTTCATAAAGGATCTTCTCACCAACAAACGGAAATTGGAAGAACTAGAGACTGTGGCACTTACTGGGAATTGCTCAGCTGTGATACAAAGGAAATTGCCGAAGAAGCTGACTGATCCGGGGAGCTTCATAATACCCTGCATAATTGGCGATGGTATACAGGAAAAAGCTTTAGCAGATTCAGGGGCTAGCATTAATGTTATGCCCTACAAGTTATTTTTGAAGCTTGGGTTAAAAGAGTTAAGACCCACTTGGATGACATTGCAACTCGCCGATCGGTTTGTGCGGAAACCCCGGGGTGTAGTGGAAGATTTGCTAGTGAAGGTTGATAATTTGATTATCCCGGTAGATTTTGTGATCCTGGATGTAGATGATGATGTGGAGGTTCCATTGATCCTCGGGCGCCATTCTTGAACACGGCGGGGGCCCTTATAGATGTGAAGGGAGGAAAGATAGCGTTGCGGGTTGGGGAGGAAGAAGCTGTTTTCACTCTCCCGCATGCCATGAAACATACACTGGATCACGATGATGCGTTTTATTTTGATGATGAGACTGAATTAACCAATTATGATTGTGTGCAGGAGGTCATGTCATTAAACCCGCTGGATGAATACTTGGAGGAGTTGGACGCAAAAGGAGATGAAAAAGAAGTCCCTACTCATCCACCAGCACACCAGTTAAAGCTTATCGAGAGGAACTCCCCACTGAAAAAAGAAAAAGAGAAAGGTATAAAGAAAGTGTGGAGTAAAGTGCTTGGGAAGAAGAAGAAAGACTCCAATCTTACACACTCTAGGCCAAGCGAAGTAGATCGATTATATTTCGAAGGACAAGGGAAATTTCAGGTCTACTCGTGCCTCTCGATGAATATTCCAAGTGGTAATGTGTGCAAGAAAACCGGAGGTAATTCTCCTCCATTTGACCCACCCTGAGGTAATGTCGAAGGTACGTCGAACTAACGACGTTAAACAAGCGCTCCTTGGGAAGCAACCCAAGTTTTAAATTACCGCAATTTATTTTCTTGTACTCTTTTATTTTGTGTTGTTTGGTTTGATTGGCGTGTTTAATTTTTCGTATTTTTGGTTCTTGTTTGAACCCATGTTACCCTTATTTTGATGAAATTCAAGTGTGTTATTTTAAATGTTTCGGCAATTAGTTGTGTATTTCATATTTTTCCTTGAAGTTGTAGGGGAGACCATGAAAAAATTTTGACTTTTCAGGGCTTTCCGGGCGTTTTTACGCCCTTAAAAGGCATGGCAAACTTCTTTGGGAGCCCCGCGAGGAAGGCCGCAAGGAGCCCCAGCACAAAAGCTAGGAGCCTTGCGGGCGCATATGCGCCCGCAAGGCTGGCCGTGAGGCTTCCAGCCTCACCGCCAACCGTAGGGCAGAGCGCCTTGCGGGCAGCCTTGCGCCCGCAAGGCCCCCCGCAAGAGGCCCAGGCCCGCGCGGGCGGGGCGCCCGCCACTTAAGTGGCTGCCCTTCTCCCCTTTCTCCCTCACTCTCTCTTCTTCTTCTTTCTTTTCCTTGTATCCCTTCTCCTTTCCCCACCATTTTCCCACCATTTTTCTTGGTTTTTCTTGCCCTAAACTCCTTTCCCATCTCTGGCAACTTCATTTTAACAAGTTTTTGAGAGTTTTACCAACTTTTTGGCCGTATTTCTTCGACTTGAGTTTTGGAGCCCTAATTGGAGGTTTGTTCTAATCCTCTTATTTTCTCTTTGTTTTCACATAATTTGTTTTCAATGGGGGTCGTTGAGAAGCGTAATGGCACATTTACCCTTGTTCGATATTCAGTTCTTGGCGAACGCATCACTGACCCTTCACAATCGCCCGAGTCAGATTCAGACGACACCCAAGCACCATTTGAACACCGATTCCAAGCACTAGAGAATGAGGTGCAGTCTCTTCGACAAGGACAACAACAAATCCTTGACATCCAGCATCAAATGTTGAGAGACATGAGCGAAGTTTTAGCCTATATACGGGGATCCTCTTCTTTCGTTGGCACTTCTTCTGCCTCCACCACATCTGGGGCTCCGACTGAGCCTACCGCCAGGCAGCATCCACTTTGAGGATTAGGCACATGGGACTTTTGTTTTTATTGTTTCGTTTTTATTTCCTTGTTGAGTGTGGTTTTGTTTGAACTTCTATTTTTCTTGGGTGTTTTATTTTGTAGCTGTACTTTTCTCTCTCTGTTATAAATGGTGAGTTTAATCTACATTTTGGATCTTTGCAGGTGCTAGTAATGAGTTCTCTCCCACCACTCTTCTACTTTCTTGCCCCAGTGTACCACCAGTCTTCATCTAATAACTGGGGAAGTTCTTCTTATACCCTACCCTTCTAGTTTTATCTTCCTTATTCGTTATGCGCTGCTGATCATGTGCATTGGGGACAATGCACAATTCTAGGTGTGGGGATGGGGTATGTATATATCTGCATTTATAATTCACCTGTGATGGCTATGATTTGTTGTAAGAATTTCCTATCTTGAAAGAATGTTAGAATTGAGTTGTATCTTATTCATGTGCTTAATTGAAAGTTCTGTCTTATCTCTAGTGTAGACCACGTATTGTATCACTGAACTTTCACCTCGTACACTCCGACTAACCCATTACGTTGATACTAGTCTTAGTTTGTTAAGGGCTACTTTCAATGGGCATTTAAGAACTTTTGATTCTTGTGAACCCTAGCATTAGTGACATGATGATATGTTAGACCAGGAGACATGAAATAGGTTGTAAATAGAAAATAAGTTAAAGACAGTATTCCTCTGCTTTCATTGGCTAAGTAACTTAGGGTACAGGCTCCTAACCAGAGTGTACCTTTGGCCAACAGCTAGTGAAGTATGAATGCGTTCATGTAGATATGTAATAAATTAAGTAGGTGGGTGCTCGGGTGCTTAAACAGCATGTGTACCCTACCGAAAAATTTTGTACAGACTACGTTAGTCAAAAAAAAAAAAATTGATCTCCTTGGCCTGTCTAGGACCTTTAAAATCAAGCTAGAGGTCTAGTTTAGATTCAAAAGGGTCTTAATTCCTCATTGATGGTTTTTCTTGACATTTCTAAGACTACTCGTCATAGTGTGTGGAGTGCATGGAAACCCTAGATTGATCTAGGGTGAGGAGAATGAGGTAGAGAGTTCGCACACACTCACAGGAACACGTTAGATATGACAGGACTATCTTTGCAGAGCTGATCTTGTTCTATATACAACTCAATTTCTGGTCTTTCTTTCACTTCATGCTAGCGGAGTTCTTTACTGTTGAGCTTGAGGTCACATTTAGCCACTTATCATCTTTCCCTTATTCTTCATGTTTTTATTTGCTTGAGGACAAGCAAATGCTTAGGTGTGGGGATGTTATGATAAGTGCTTAAATGTGTATATTTATTTATAGTATTTTTGTATTAAATTACATGCTTTTGATAAGCCAACGCCGGCTTTTGTGGTTAAATTAGTTTTATTTGTGTTACTGGCCCTGAAGAAGCCAAAACGAGCTCAAAAACGTATTTTTGAAGAAATCGACACCAAATACGGTGTTTTTGGAGCTCTATTACTGTAGCAAGGTTACTGTAGCACCGCAGAAACAATTTTCTGGAAAATTCCTGGGAGCCTTGCAGGCAAGCATGCGCCCGCAAGCCTGCCCGCATAACTGGTGGTGATCCCGCAAGCGCACGGGGTCGTCAAGTAATAAACCACTCGCGCAAGCACGAGTGGGTCGCATTCCCAAGGGCCCGAGAATCTATTCTTACTTCCTTTTTGCAATGTTGTCTAGCAGATCCGACTTGAGATTTGGAATGGGAAAGTAAAGAAGTAAAACAAAAGCAATTAAACTACTAAATACCAAGGGCGTTAAACGGGAGGAAAATCAGGGTAAGAAGATGGTCACGGATGAGGATCCCCTCGGGGTTACTAAAGTGCGAAGGATGTTGGATTAACATGCAAGTGGCTTGATGGACCGAGAAAACCCTAGATTAGGTCTACCCGATGGTCACGGCAATTGACCCCTAATCCAGTACTAGTATTAAATACGGGCTCTACCCGTATTATTCCTCCTACGATTGCAAAGGGCAAGATGGTTTTCTCAAACTAAGGTTGAATCACAAATGAGTAATTAACCCTAGAATTGGAGGTGTACAAATACCCGATGGTCACGGCATATTTATACGTATTTCCCTTCCAAGCTTGGTGAGTCTAATACTAGGGCAATGGTCATGCAACCTATTATTGGCTAAGTATGGATACACAGAGTTCTCATGCATACCCAAGCGTTCAAAAACACCAAACATGAATCACAAACAAACTAACAAGCATGAATTAAACCAAAACATCCAAACATCACAAGTTCACCCCAAGGTTCACCCACATCCGGTGACCTTGGGGTTTTAGTTGCTCATAGTCTCAAAATACATGAATGAAAGCCTGAAAAACAACTAAACTAAACATAAAAGACCTCCCTCAAAAGATAAAAGTCGAAGAAGCTTCCAAAGACGCCAATCGAAGGGGTGGCTTCCCGTCGTCTTCAACCTCCAAATTGGAAGCCCTAGAAGTAGATCCCGCTCAAGATCGCGCTCTCCTCGCCGATTCCTCCGTGGAAATGCCCTCCAAGCTCTCCTTCTTGGTCAGATTTGGAAGTAGGGGTGTGGAGCTCCAAGAAGAGGCAAAAGTTTTCCTTTAGAATGCCCTAAAATCCTTTAAAAGGGTAAAAGTTGCGTCTCCTCACGGGCTACCTCACGGCCGTGAGGCGTCCAGAAAGTTTCGCAGAAAATTTCACCTCGGGTGTTACTGTACCCTGCTACAGTACATTGCTGCAGTGATTTTGCTACGATGATTCTACTACAGTACTGCTACAGTGAAGAATCCCAAAAACGTCGTATTTGGTGTCGAATTCTTCCTAAATACGTTCTTGAGCTCATTTTGGTTTATTTAGGGTCTGCAACACCAAAGAAAGGGATTTAGACCATAAAAAGGCATCGACTCATCAAAAAGATAATAAAATAATACAAATGAATACGTTTAAAATACGTATATTTAGACGTTTATCAATAACCCCCCGATTTTCATGTTTTAAAGGGTGTTAGGGCTAAAGAGAAGGGAGCTTTTTGGTGAGGCTTGGGAGAGAGGTTTTTTGAAGCTTGAAGGAGGCTTGAATCCGGGGAAGAAGGGACCGTTTCTCATCAATTGGAGAGTGGAGATCAAGAGGAGAGTAGAAATTTGGCAAGATTCATCTTCTACTTCACCTTTCAAGGCTTGAAGAAGAAGAAGGAAGCCGCCCTCATTGCGGCGTAGGTGGAGGCTCGTGGCGACGATCCGGCTCACCTTTTCATCACCAACAATTGAGGGAGTGTTTGTTATAGCTAGATTAGTTGTTTTCATGATGTGTTTTATGTTATTTGCTTGTATGAACAACTAAGTCCCAAGTTCACCGGACGCCGGTGAACCTTGGGACGAACGAGCTTGTATGGATGCTTTGATTTATATTTAATGCAATTTGTTAGTTTGTGGTTCATGCTATGTGTGCTTGATTGCCTTGAATTACATGAGAACTCTGTAGTTCGATTTCTAGGATGTACTTGGAGCGTGGGATACGCCCTTGTATTAGACTCACATAGTTTGAAAAGGATACATGTACCTATACGGCGAGGGATTCGGGTATGTGGTACCCTTCCAATCATTAGGTTCGAACCTAAATATAGAGTTTGACTCTAATCAGAGATTTCCCTAGTCGTAGTGCAATCATAGGGGGAATTGGTCAGAAGAGAATCTGTCCAATACCTGTATGGGATCAGGGGTTAATCACCGAGGGATTCGGGGTTAACCTATTTTAGGAGTCTCTTGTCCCAAACCGCAATTGCAATTTTAACCCTAGCATCTGTCTAGCTTCAGTAGTCATAGGGGGATCCGCGTCCGTGACTGTTTTCTCCCCTTTGTGATTCTCCACCTATTTCGGCTGTAGTTCGTCATTCAGTTAGATTTTCTAAAAGTCAGTCTGTAGAACTTAGCACCCAATTTCGAGACATTTGGTTAGACAATAAGTGAAGAGGAAGTAAGGGTAGATCTTTGGCCCCGAGGAATACGACCCCTGTGGTACATACAGGGTATTACTTGATGACCCCGTATAGTTGCGGGACGCTCATCAACTATCATACTTTTCACATAATATTATTCCATCACTCATTTTTTTATACATGGCAATTGATTAAACAAAGGTTTATAACAAGATTTCAAATCTTTAAAAAAAATTATACATCGCAATCGATTAAACAAAGGATTGTAACAAGATTTCAAATCTTTAGATTTTTTTTAAGATCAATAGTTTAATTAATAATGCTTTATATTTTTTATTTTTATTATGTACTTTGTTATTTAATAATAATAATAATAATAATAATTTCCTATGATTTTGTCAAGGCTCCATTTTCAGTTAGACTAGGCCCATTGAATCTTACAACCTATACTACAAAATAATTGAAATGACTACATTTATGATAACAATGCCGGTATTTCATTCTCTTCTCAAGTAGTCAATAATTCAAATTCATGACGCTTACATATTTTTTTTAGAAAAAACTAGTAAAACATTTTGCAATTGAATAATTAACTATATGAATTTTTTTAAAAAAAATTTTGTGTTTGAAATCCACTAAGATAATTAATAGAATTATTTAAAAAGAAATGGGGAAAATGGTAGTGGCCTCTTGAGCTCAAACAGTCAGAAACATCTCATGAAACCGTGTAATGAATTTATAATCACCCATTCTTTGAGATAGTGGCGCATTCACGATGATCCAGATATTGAACTGAGTTTGAGCCAATCATGCATACGATAACAGTGAGAACCATTTAATTAAATCTTGGCTGAATGAGACGCAAGTGGAACCTCTGGACAAACCCCAACTCAATGAGATATTCAATTTCTTGCATTTCTCATGAATCTGATTGCGATTGCGTATTTGTCAGAAATAATTTTGGCAGGATTTTAAAATTATTAAGCAGTTGATTTTAAAAAATTATTAACAACAATAAATATAAATTTTTGATTAGGACAATTAACAATAAATATTTAACCTTAACATCTATTAACTGAAGGACTATTTAGGTATATTTTTTTAAAATCAATGTTTAATTTATGTTTTACATTTTTGTATGAAAGTTTTTATCAGTGCCATAGGCTAGGTTGCATATTGACTTTTATTGTTTATTTATTTATTTATCTTTGTGGTGAATGGAAAAATATTTTTTAATTCAAAATTACCACAGATGCCACATAGAATTACATATCCAGTAAAACTTGTTAGAGTACATATATCATGTATTTGAGTACATATATTATGTATATTGTATTTATACATATTTACACATGTGTGTACACCCTTTTCTATTTATATGGGCACATTGCCCTAATGAAAGATAATTACATTCACTCATCTTATCTATCATGGTATCAGACTAGGTTTGCCGCCAGAGGATTGTTTGGAAAGAAGTAGGAAGATACTCGCGTGCCCCATCAGAGTGAAAGATCTTAATGCGTTTACCGAACTGAGTATAAATCATTTGCGAAACTTGAGAGTAAATGGCAAATACCTCATATCGAGAACGCATTAAATAAAGCCAAGTATAGCGCGAGAAATCATCAATGAAGGATATATAATAGAAGAAACCACCTAGAGATGAGATCGGTGCAGGACCCCAAATGTCAGATTGAACAAGATCAAAAGTAGATTCAGAGATAGAGTCACGTGCAGAGTAAGGAAGAGCAGTGGATTTAGCTAGTTTACACCCTATACATGGGTGTAAAGGTAAAGAAGAAACAAATCCAATACTACCTGAACTTGTTAAGAGTTGCAGGCGAGGACTAGACAAAGGACCGAGGCGACTATGCCAACGATCAAGAGAACATACAGAAGCAACAATGGCAGAGGAGAGAGGAGCTGGAAGATGAAGAGAGTCTAAATGATATAGACCGCCAATTCTACGCCCGATCCCAATCCTCTGGCCTGTAAGATGATCCTGCAGTCCCCCGTCGTTATCCAGACCGCCCTCAACGTCCTCCTGCTCGGTATGCTCTTTCTCTTTCCTCTACTTACTCTTCCGATTTCCAAGCATTTCGTGCTACTATTCACTCTCACTCCGAGCCACAGTCATATTGTGAGGCCGTCACACATCCCTAGTGGCAACACGCTATGGCAGAGGAACTCGATACTCTTCAGCATATGCATACATGTGATCTTATTCCGCTTCCCTCTGGGGTTACTCCTATTAGTTGTTGGTGGGTTTATCGCATCAAGACCTGGGCTGATGGTACTATTGAGCGCCATAAGGGGCGTCTTGTTGCTCGTAGCTTTACTCAGCAGTATGGTATTGATTATTAGAAGACATTTGCTCCCGTGGCCAAGTTGACCACTGTTAATCTTCTTTTCGCTATTGCTGCTGCCCGACACTGGCCACTTCATCAGTTAGATGTGACTAATGCCTTCTTACATGGGGATCTTTCAGAAGACGTCTATATGACTCCTCCTCCTGGTTTCTCTCATCCTTCTCAGCATGTCTGTCATTTTCGCCGCGCTATTTATGACCTCAAACAGGCTCCTCATGCCTGGTTTGAGTGTTTTCGTAGTGTGGTTCTTGCTCTTGGTTTTACTGAGAGCTCCCATGATTATACCCTTTTCACTCGACATACATCTCGAGGCTTTACTATTTTTCTTCTTTATGTTGATGACATGGTTATCACTGGTGATGATGGTGATACTATTCTTTCTTTGAAACAGCAGTTACACACTGAGTTTCAAATGAAAGATCTTGGTCCATTTTGTTACTTTTTTGGTCTTGAAGTTGCTTATTCTCGTCGAGGTTACTTGGTCTCTCAACAGAAGTACATTTCTGATATTTTTCAACGCGCTGATATCACTGATTTACGTACTGCATATACTCCGATTGAATTGCATCATCGCCTCTCCTCTTCTGATCCCACTCGCTATCGTGCACTTGTCGGTGCTCTTGTTTATCTCACTATCACTCGGCCTCATATAGCTTATGTTATTCGTGTTCTAAGTCAGTTTGTGAGTGCACCTCGCTCTACTCATTATGCTGCCTTTTTACGAGTTCTTCGTTATCTTCGTGGCACTATATCTCGATCGTTACTTTTTTTCTGCCACGTATTCTCTTGAGTTACGAGCCTATTGTGATGCTGATTAGGCAGGTGATGCTTCCGATCACCGATCTACTATTGGTTTCTGCATTTTACTTGGCGATTCTCTTATTTATTGGAAAAGCAAGAAACAATCCGCTGTTGCTCTTTCTACTGCTGAGGCTGAGTATGGTGCTATGTCTTCTACTGCTAAGGAGGTTCTTTGGCTACGACAGATTTTGATGGACTTTGGTATCTCTATTTCTACTCCCACCCCCATATACTGTGACAACCAAAGTGCCATCAAAATTGCTGCTAATCCTGTGTTTCATGAGTGTACGAAACATTTTGAGGTTGCTCTTCACTTTGTTCGTCATCATTACGTTGCTGGCAGTATTCTTCTTCCTTATGTAGCATCTGCCCAGCAGATTGTTGATTTCTTCACTAAGGCTCATACTATCTCTCGCTTTCAGTTTCTGGTTGACAAACTCTCTGTTTATGATCCCCCGTGAATTTGAGGGGGCGTGTGAAAGCACATACATCATATATACTGTATTTATACGTATTTACACATGTGTGTACACCCTTTTCTATTTATATGGGCACATTGCCCTAATGAAAGATAATTACATTCACTCATCTTATCTATCAAAACTTATATTAGACATGGTTGTTTTGCCAAAAAACAAAAAAAATGCTGGATTGTTTCTGAGAAATATATTAAAGGGAGATATTTATTTAAATATATTAGCCGTTGTGCCATTTTAAGAAATTAAGCATCTAAATAGGGCATGTTAAAGTACATATATCATGTATACTATATTTATATGTATTTACACATGTGTGTACACCCTTTTCTATTTATATGGGCACATTGCCCTAATGAAAGATAATTACATTCACTCATCTTATCTATCAAAACTTATATTAGACATGGTTGTTTTGCCAAAAAAAACAAAAAACAAATGCTGGACTGTTTCTGAGAAATATATTAAAGGGAGATATTTATTTAAATATATTAGCCGTTGTGCCATTTTAAGAAATTAAACATCTAAATTGGGCATACTTCCATAGAAATGTTTAAAATATAATCTCTTAAACACATGACTTTATTGAAATAAAAAGAAATGTCAAACCTAGTAGAATGATAATTCTCACGTTTAATAATGTTAATGGGCATTGATCTATTTGAAACGTTATCAATTCATACAAACGGTCTAAATTAATTGAGAATTATTTTATTTTCAATTTTCTTTTCGTTGAATATTTACTCAATAGGTCGATCTTCATATATATGTGTATTTTATATTTTGGAACAAATAATTGTGAATGTCTAAGCTTCACCACATCCGCAATCACTTTTAAAGTTTTCTATTCTTCCAACACTTTCATTGTTTTATTTATTTATTTATTTATCTATTTCAAGGTTGAAAAGCTTTCAAGAAATGGTTGTACTTCTGTTTAATGGTATAGATAGAGAGGAGAATCTTCCCCTCCTATTAAAACTCTCCTCGATAGGACACAGATTCCCCGAAATGCCCCTTTCCCTCACCCCCCATGAGAGCATGCGAGGAGGAGTAGGGGAAATCCCTCTTTTCCTGCTTGGGCAAGAAATACTTCTTTCACATAGCAAGGTTCCCCATGGAATTCAGATGAGCGGGGTGAGAAATCCCCATTTCTATAATGGTGGTGGCATGTTAACATATGGTGGGTCAGTTCAAATCCCATGTATTATACCTCGAGTTTTTCAGAACAGGTCCGAGTCAAATAGCAATGATTCGAAGCACTTCTTACACTATTTCAGAAACCCAAGGACTCGATCGTATGGATATGTAAAATACAGGATTTCCAATCCTAGCAGGAAAAGGAGGGAAACGGATACTCAATTTAAAGTGAGTAAACAGAATTCCATACTCGATCTTATAGATAAGATACATATAGAATTCTGTGGAAAGCCGTATTCGATGAAAGTCGTATGTACGGCTTGGAGGGAGATCTTTCATATCTTTCGGGATCCACCCTACAATATGGGGTAAAAAAGCCAAAATAAGTGATTCGTTTTTAGCCCTTATAAAAAGAAAACTGATTCTTGAACCTCTTTCACGCTCATGTCACGTCGGGATCCACCCTACATATGACCATAATTTAAATACTTGTATAGTTTAAACTTGAAAGGTTACGATAATGTATTATATAATTTCTCTATATATAATTATAATTTATAAATTACTATTATTAATAACATATAATGAGTAGTAACATAGTTACCTAAAATGCTTGACCATCTGAGTTGAAAGAGAGGTTTGCTTATGGAAAATGATGTTTTGACTGTATTGGATACAAAAGGGTAGGTTTGGTTACTATGTTTGTTTAGGGTGATACAAATCGAAATTGAATCTAAGTCACTTATATAAAACGTTATTGGTAACTACTTTAAATATGAGATCCAATACAACATCTACAAATTCAATCTTTAAAAACTCATACTTAGCTCAAACACTCTTTCGGATCGCATGAGTGATGCACACAAAATATAGGGTGATATGCCAACCCCTTGTGTCATCGCAAGTACACGGGTTTTAAAGTAATACAATGCACTCAACTGGTTGGGTTGTCAAGCTATGCAGAACAGAAGTATTAGTAATTTCCACTTCTCTGTTATTTAGTCTAATGAATGTAGTGTTGTAATGACTTAATGTGCAAACTAATGTGTGTCACTGACAAGTGCCAAGGATTAAATAAATGGAGATCTTAATAAGTAAAAGTGGGGTATCCAAACAATGTTCCCATTAGGATTCAAGTATTAGGTACTGGATTCACAAGTGTTTCTAGATGGAGTAATTGATTTGTAGGTATCCTAAGATGTACCGGTCGTTGCCTACATACCACCGATAACTTGTCACCTATAAGGTCCCCGTGGAAAATTCTCTCTATGCCTCACACCACATATAACTACTTAACGCTCTAGGGCTCCCAAAGAAAGAATTGATTCCTAAGAATAAATCCAACCATATCTTTTAGTGAAGGATCCCTAACCATCTACGAGGTCCCGGAGGAGAATACTCTCAACACCTCACACCACATATGGTTTTTAGAGCTTAGGGAATACAAAGATACGAAATATCTTTCGGAAGGGAAAGGGGATACTCCGCTATCTCAAAGCTTGCCCTCTCAACCTTATTCACTCTTGGAAATTCTAGACCTAATGATGATCTCTCTCATCACTAGGGTGAATGAAACATATAAATCAATCAACAATAGAATCAATAGAGTATGTAAGCATTAAGAAAACAAGAGTTAAATCAACAAACGGAATCAATTAGAAACACAATGTAAATCACATCAAGATTAGAATCCTATAGTTCACATGTTGTACCTGATCCAAGGATGGACCCGGGTGACTTCTATCTTTAGTGTACGTATTAATGGAAAATTGGTCTTTTAGCACAGTGGCATTCTTGTATGCTTGCACAGTAACCTCTGTGTGAAATCTAGCCAAAAACCGGTGGCAATTCGGTTATTTGGACACTTTGTTTTTCATCCTTGAATTAGAAGGGAAAAAGGATAATTTGCTTATTTCAAAGTACAAAAAGAGAAAGAATAAGAAAACTGATGAGTGGGTGTATGACACGCTAAAGAACGAGCACATGACTTTCCCGGCTGCAAGTGCATTGGTTGCTAAGTAATAACCCTCTCGTGCTCGCATGAGAGAGTCATATCCCCTGGGGCCAAGAGAGGGTCATAGGGCCTGAGAAGTACTATTACTTCCTCGTCAATAACACTATCCTGTCGATCGACTAAAAGTGGTTGGTTTTGAAATAATGATTACTTGAACAAAAATATGAAAAGTAGCACTACTCGTACGAAAATGGGAATAAAATAATGGAGAGGAAAAGACTCAAGTGTGGATTTCCTCGGGAGAATAACAAGTATAAACTGCGAACTAGGATAGCATAAACTTGGCTAGAGTCTTGAGTAAAATTTCGAGTGTTCTTTTGTGTAAAATTTGTGTAAAATTTCTACTTCTCTTGTGTGTTCTTTCTTGAGTAAAATTTATGTATTTGAGTTTTTCGAGTGTTCTTTTGTGTTAGGGTCTTAGTTAAGGTCTTTTTGAGAGGTTAAAAGGCCGGAAACTTGTGGGCACTTAGTGTGCCAGCAAGAAGCCAAAACAGGGGGCCTTGCGTCCTCCCTTGATCCCGCAAGGGAGCCCTTGAGACAGCAAGGGAGCCCGCGAGGGAACCCGCGACTCTTGGCCTGTTTAAGGCCCTCATGAAGCTTCTTGATCTTTCATGAGGCCTCTCTCGTCTCCCTCTTTCTCCTCTTCTTGAACCTTCATTCTTCCTTTCTGAAATCACCATCCTTGCTCTCCAAGAAAGAAGAGAAATAATGATCTTCTCCTCCTTCTTGTGCAAAGGTTTCTTTTAGGGCTAGGTGAAGCTTGGAGGTGAGTTCTTTCTACTTCTTCAATTTCTTGTTTTTATTGCTAATTTCTCTTAGATTTATGAGGGAAAAGCTTGGTTTTGGTGTGGATTTAAAGTTTAGAAGGAATTAGAGTTGTAAAATCTTGTTTTAGTGAAGAATGGAGGAAGATCCTTCATCTCTAAAACTAGGGTTACTGTAGCACCGAACCAAATTGAGTCTTCTTGGCTTTCTTGTTGATTATGAGGGTTCCATTCTTGTTAGCTTTTCTTGTTAGATAGTTTGTCAAGCCCTAGAAGCAATTAACCCTCATTTTGAGCATTTTTCCCTCTTTCTACTTGGTTGGGTTAATGTCAATGATTCTTGCTTTTATTGGATGTTTAATTACTTTTAGGAGGTGAAATGTCAAGCAAGGGAAAAGAGCGAGTAGCCAATTAACCCCGGAGGGTTTTAGCTCGCCAAAGTTGTGAGTGGGAATTTACTAGATAATAGACTATAAATCATGCTTGTTTTTAATGCCCAATAATGCTTGTTTTTGAATGACGAATTTCTTGTTGTCAAAAGACTCTTTAAATAATTTTCATGAGACTTAGAAATCATGATGATTTATGTTTTCGTTTATTTCATGATTATGAGTAAAGATTATATAAATTACTTGTGGTTTGGAAACCATATGTATTGAAATTCATGTTTACAAGATTTGTGTCTTTAAAGACTTAATGTTTTTGTTATAATGAGGCAAAAAGGGCCTATGTGAACCAAATTGAATTTCCTTGTGCTGATGTCATATTTAAAGCATATTTTCAAATAATACTCTTATAGGATATTCTTGATGAAAATAGTATCATTGATGATGTTTTACTCAAGTATTCACTCTTGGATTGAAAGTGGCATATGTGAGAACTTGTGATCTCTTGAAGAGATTTATGCTATCATATTAATGTATATATTGAGCCTGCGGGTTGGATTGTTATTTATATGTTTGATGGTGATATGGGGGGATCTCCAATACCTACTGCAGTAAGGATTAGAGTTTCCACGGACCGACCTAGTTGGGGTGGCGTGGAGTACTCAGGTGAGGTTCACCGTTTCAGGAGGTGCGTAGAGAGCTTGAAAGGTGTACAGGGTTGGGTGTCCGGAATCACCACACGGGTTCCTTAACGGCCAACGCGAAGATACACGCATCTTGGTGAGTCCTGACCTAACTGCGGTCATGGTTAGTAATGGAGGGTTTTTGAGGCTATTTGTGACACTATCGATACTTGATTTACTAATTTGGCTACTTTATGAATTGTTGAAGTGTTGAGTACTTAAAAGAGTATTTAAACTTGGATTTCAGACTGGTACCATTTTATGATTTATTTTACAAAGTTTTATTGTTGAAATTATTTGGGAAGGTTGGAAAGCTCCTTATCTTAATTCCGATATATATATATATATATATATATATACTTGTTGATGACTATTAGTGATATTTTATTGGCAGTGCATTTTATTTATTCATGTATGAATTATAGTTCCATGTTTAGCCCCTCACGAAGTAACTTAGTTACTCACCCTCTTCTTTTCTTCCTAGGTGTTAGCACAGCATTGGGGTGAAGCGTGAAGTGCTTGGCAAAGTTTGTCTTGTATTTTCCCTTGAATTGTGTATGATTCTCAAATATTGTAGACATGTAATAGATGGATCAACTAGGACTTATATTTTCGTATTTTGCTTTGTTTCTTGAATATTTCTAATTGTGTCAGTTAGGACCTTATGTTGTATGAAATTTATACCCAGTGTTTGGGGGAGATTATTTCATGGCCATGACCTATCATGTTGTGATTATTCAAGCTTATATCTGGTGTGACTATGTTATTCTTGTGTAGTGAAATTGTTGCATGTCCTCATTTTTAGATCATTTTTTGTCATTATACCCATCTTGTACAGGGAACAAGTTAGCCTTATGGCGATCTAGGATTGAGACAGGTGCTTGACCTCTCATGGGTTCTTGTGACGGTATGTCATGTGCGGCACCCGCTGGTCGGGGCGTGGCAATGTCCTTCTTAGGTTAGTTCGACATTAGGAAAATAGAAGATACAAGATAAGAAATACAATTATTAAAAGTCATTGTAAAACCTCCTCTTTGTCAACTAATGATGGTGGTGAGAACTTGTCGGAACTGCGTCGTCGAGTTTCTGAGATGCTCTCCTTGATGTCCGCCCACTTCTCCTATTGATTCTTGACTAGAATCACCTTTCTCTAATGAGTATGTACATTAAAGATCATCAGATTCGTACGGTGGCTCCCCCCTTCCAAAAGCCCTAACTTCGCAGGGGCTACAGGGGTAGAAATTAAGCTAAAACAGGGCTCCTTCGCGAGGTGTGTGAGTGCCGTGTGGGCCGCACAATGTCCGCACCGCCTTTTGGCCATGTCGTGTGGTCTACTATGCGGGCACATCAGCGCCGCAAAAACTTGTGTGGGCCGCACGAGGCCCGCACGGCCTCTGGACAGAGACCATTTTGCAGTGTTTTCGCCCCATTCACTAGTTTTCTCATCGCCTAGTGTTTGGGGGCCCATATGGCCTTTAAATGGTCTTCAAAAATAGAGTTTTTGACCTCCAAAACACCTCTAATTCTCTTCACGAGCTCGAAGGGTTTTATGATGTTCTGAAATACAAATTAAACAAAAAACAACATAAACGGGCATCGATGTTATTAAAATTACATGAAAGTGTATTTAATACTCTAATAAAATATAATGTATTTAGACACTTATCAAAAACCAACCATTTTTTCTTTCTTCTTCCCTTCTCCACCGACACCTTCATCACATCCAAAATTCGCGGATGGCCAATCTTGATCCTTTGATGCCTAAAACCTCCTTAACTCTTCTTTGAGAGTAAGGTATACCATTTAGATGATTTTTATTTTGAAGTGAACCATGATTTTCCTTGTTTTTTTTTTCAATTTGGAAACTTAAATTAAATCCTTTTAAATTCTTTAGAAAACTTGAGTTATTTGGGCTTAAAATGAAGCCCTTGTTCTTGTGAGTGTGTTTGTATATTTATTTATAAGAAATTTCTTGTAAAGCTTGGTGAAAATGTTCATGTTTTTGGTCGGAGTTACTATAACACAAGCATGGTTACTGTAGTACCAGAAATTGTTCATCATTTCTTTTATTTTCTTGGCCTGATGCATAGCTCCTCATGTTTGGAACTCATTGATATCACTTTCATTTGATTTTAGGAATTTCTAGGTCCAAAATGATGTCATTTTGCCTTAAAACAAAAGTGTTGCATGTTCGACATGTAACATTGCATATGTACATTTTAGCTTTTCTTTTTTATTAAATTGCTTCTTGGGTTCCCTGTTTGTGTGCAGGTGGCGAAACATCTTCCAAGGAAAAGGAGATTTCCAACCAATGAGCACGTCTCGAGGTTAGATGACATGTTTAGTGAGTGGTTGAAGTATTTATGTATAGTCTTGATATGAGTAGTATAATAGATTTTCTATATGATTTACAGTTTACATTCATATCAAATCATATTTTATTACCAGAAATGATTTTACTAGAAAGAATTGAACATCTTGGGTAATTGAAAAATATTTATACATCTTACTTGAACTTGACATTTCTATTTTCATATATGTGTTTATGGTGGGAATATCCTAGTGTGCATATGTAGTTATACTCCAAATGTGGAATAACAGTTTTATTGAAATATTTACACTTGTGATTGGTATTGATGGTCACTACAGGCCATAGCCCAACCCCGGATTTTAGTCCAACACTGCAGTGAGGGTCGCTACAGTCCAGCCTAATAAGAGGCACCGTGGCTGACTCTATGATTACTCTAGTCAAGAGGTGCCATCAACAGGGTTTAGAGGGAATTATCCCTACATTCATGTTGGGATACTGGGTGTCACCACACGGGGATCGCAGTGGCCAACACCAAGAAACTCGGTATTTTGATTCTTTTTCTTAAATCTCTTGTGATTTGAAAACCACCTTAGCGGTCCTATATCTGGTCCCGGTCACAACTTGGTTGGAAATAATTTTAAGGCCTGTGTATGTTGATTTTTGTGAATAAGTGTTGAAAATGCTATATATGTATTTCTTTGAGAACTTACTATTTCAAAAATGTTGCTTTTGGATTCTTTATACTATTATTGATGAACAGTTATGACATAGAACATTATGTTTACTTGTCTATTTATTTCATTACTCTGTTTGAGACTACTACTACCATTCACTCAGTAATATATATGTATGTTACTCACCACTTCCTTTTTCTATCTCTCTCAGGGTGTGGTCTCGGCGTTGGCTCTGCTAGGTAGTCTTTGAACTAAGTCTTTCTCCTATTCTGTGTCTTGGTATGTTTCCTTTGTTCTTATTCGTTTGGCATGTAGGACATGTGAATCCACTAGTTTATGCACTTGTAGTTGTGGTTGTATTTTATACTTCTTGTATTCTTATGTCTCGATGTATGGGAATGTATGGTTGGGTTTATATTCCTGGTTATGTGTTGCTTGATTTTATTTGTGAGATGTTTATTAGGTCTTGTTTATTAGGTGTGTGACCCTCCCCTAGTTATCGTGGCGGTCTCCACGTGCCTGGGTAGGGTCGGGGCAAGACATCACATGTCCGAAGACCCTCTAAGGGTTTAGCTTTCCATGGAAAACAATACAAAACAAACAATCAATAGATGAAAGTACGTAAAAGCCAAAGAAATAACCCCCCTATTTTAATGTCTAGAGGAAATAACCCCCCTGTATATGATTACAGCTTATGTTTTGGTCCTTGCACTATGCAAAAGGATCTCAAAATGTGCCACCAAGCCCTATCTTTGCTTTTCCTACTCACTTCACACCTTCATAGTCCTATTTGTACAAAAGAAATACAAAATACACTGGATGAGCAATAAGACATGCTAAAAGTGATGCTCAATGTATGTAAAATGATGTGATGAAATAATATGTATATTGAAGCACTTATCAATGAAGAATTTATACCATAAACCATTTATAATTCAAAAATGTAATATTGTTTTCAAAATAATGCAAATCCAGATAAGTGCATGTGTGTACATAATATTTGCTATAATTTACTTTATTTGAGCATCATTTTCATCTGGTTTTATCGCTCATTCATGTGTTTTTGTATTCTTCTGTGCATTTAGGTATGTGAAGACGTATTGGAGGAAAATAATACAAAAATAGGTCATGGAGGTTCCTTGTGGAGATCGTTTGCGCAATCATAAAGATCAAGATACAAGCCATGATCATACATGAGGGTGTGTGCCAACTTCTAGGGAGTTCAAGTCTTTTGGCGATGTAGAAGGGCACAAAGGCAGTCACGCACTTATGTTCCGATTTATTCGAGGATTTCAAAAGTCATACAAAGAGTTTTCAACATCAAGAAAAGCCACATGACCTACCACATGGGCGTGTGCCCGTCCAGGTGACCTCAGAATAAGAAAAGAGCGAAATTTGAAGCAATAGGGTGTATATCTACAAGGCTGGAAATCCACATGGCCGTGTTGATTTAACAGGGCCATGTGGAATCTCCACATGGCCGAGTGGATTTTCCATATAGACGTGTGTGCACCCATGTGGATTCTCAGCCCCAGATGTTAAATAACCGCTTTGAAGGGTTTTTGGGGCATTTATTTCCTATCTTTTGGAGAGAGTGCAGCTAAGGTTTGGAGGTGGTTTTTGCGAGGTTTGGGCGCTTCTATACAAATTTCAACAACGAATTCTTCCAAGGATAGCTATTGGGGGAGCCGTCCATGACTTCGATTCGCCGAGGTGTACCTAGGCTTGACGGAGGGGGTTTTCAAGAAGAAAGAGCAGCTATTGGAGATCATCTTCACGGCACTTAAGGGGGTTTTCCATATGAGTTATTTGCACTTTAATTTGATTTCATTGTTGAACTTGTATTGTTTCATGCAGAGCTAAACCCCTAGTGGGTACTTGGACTTGTAAACTTTAGGATCTCTATGTTTTATTGAGTCTTATTGCATTACTTTTAATTGAGATTTTAATTAAATTTCAATCTTGTATGCTTGATGTTTGGTTTTCCCTTAGTGTGACACTAGGGTTGAGAACTTCTTTTAATCATTCTTTTAACGAGTGACCATCACCATTAAGATTAGATTTACCAAGATTGAAGAGGGTTGAGATGGTGAGTCGAGAGGTAGCGGAATGTCCCATTTCCCCTTCGGTGTGATTTATCCTACCTCCATATTCCAAGGGTTCTTTGCAATCCTATAAAGAGTGAGGCGGCGAGAGTTCCCTTTCCACCTGGGCTTATTTGTGATTAGTGATCTTTCACCTGGACAAAAAAGTTTGATCTAGATTTGGAAATAGAGTTTATCACTTGGAATCCTTAAAACTTCAAGCAGTTATACGTGATGTGAGGCGTCGAGAGTCTTCTCTCCGCCAAGACCTCATAGGCGATTAGTCATGGTTGACCTTACATTTGTAACCTTGTTCTTCTAGATTTTCATGACTCTTTAAATCTCGATTAGAGAAGTGTACTTTGAGTCATGCACTTGAAACTAGAATCCTAGGGGAGCATTGTCCGAGTACTCCATTTTCTCATTGATCATCTCTTTTTCCTGGCTATTTACTTTCAGCCGTTTTATTCTTGTTTGGATAGCATGTTATTTGATATCACAACCATTGGTTTCCGACTTGGTTATATAGCGAAATTTACTTGTTGCTAGCGTCGATTACCTGTGGATTCGATTACCCATCTTTTTGGGTATATATTACTTAGACACCCATGCACTTGCGGCCACACATGCAAGGGTGTGTCAAATCCCTAGGCTTCTAAGATCTCTGTTAGATAATGCCAATAAAAATAAATAAATGAAGTTTAGATAGAGAGCTTCCCAAACCATCTTTGTGAATAGCAGGCCAATTAAATTAATATCGATGGAGTACAACATACTAGATGAGATAATCATTTCCAAAAACCAATTTAAAACCCGATAGATATCTTTCTATCAAACAAACATAGTTGACAAATACTTTCCACAAATGTATGCACATTTATAAAAGATTTATCACAGAAAGATTGATGGTGAGCGCGTGACATGCTAGAGAGAATGCACAGGACTCCTCTGCCGCAAGTGTACTGGTTGTCAAGTCATTGATCGGCTGCCACGCGACATAGGGAACCTCGCACGCAAGCGTACACTCGATCATCGTAATACTCACACAAGGCAAGGTCAAATCCATATGGATTTAGTGTGTATGTAGTCACTCGTTTTATACATCTAGCTAAGAACACTACTTACTTTTGATTCAAAAACAGAAAATAAAATCAAGGCTAAAAACATGGAAACAAAGGTGGAAATCAATAAAGATAACTAGTGTAGGGATTAACTTCGTTGGGGGAATTAGAAATAAAGCATGATTGCAATTTAAAATAGAATGACCAAGGGTAAACGGACTAGATGGAATAAAAAATACAATAGGTACTCTATTAAGACACCCTAATGTTATGTAATAGAAACTAGGACTCCCATGTCAAGAAAAGATAATGAAATACCGAATACTAGCCAAAAGGTGTGCGACTCCTCGACTATCTCTAGCGGGGCTCATCAACACCTATTCATTCATGTTTGTTCTAATCACATGGATCTCTTGACACTCAAGTAATAACATGATTGTAAGAGCTCTCTCGATACATCAAACCATCAAATAAAACATGAATGAGTCTGAAACCAAACAACAATCTATATTAAGAAGACAATCAAAACAGTAAAGTATGCCCAACTACATTAATCTGGGCACCCAAGGATGGTAGCTTTCCATGAGGCCTATGTTCATTGATATAAGATCTATCTCTATCCTATAATGCTTAGACATTGATTGGAAAAACCGCCTTAAATGGTTGCGGTGATTTTGGAGTAGATGTGAGCTGCTATTATCACCAGTCAATGAATCCCCCATGAGTCCTTCGAGCTCCCCTCTCAATCTACCTCTAGACTCTCATCAATCACCTCCAAACGTATCCTCTCTCTTCCAGCCGCCTTTTTCCCCAGAAAGAAAAGAACTCCCCAAGAAGAACCTCTCGCTTCTCCTTGAAATAGGATATTTATACATGGGGAAAACCATACGGTGCACAGGCAGGTACATGGGCGTGTACTTGGCCGTGTATCTCTAGTTAAAACGTGGAAAATAAAGTCTGTGGAATGCACGGCCAAGTACGCGCCCGTGTATCTTTTCTTCTACTCTTGTAACTCTCAGGTTTTTCTATTAGCTTCTTGTTACGGTTTACATGACCGTGCACCCTTCCTTTGCCCGTGTGCTATCTAGGACACACTCCACTATTTTTTAAATGTACACTAGTGTGTACTTCAGCTACACGGTTGTGTATCTTCAGATTGGCAACTGCCGTAATGACATGTGGTGTGCTCATTTTCCTCCAAACTTAATCCTAAAAGTACATGGACAAGTACACGAGAGTGTACTTTGCCCATGTAACTCACTGTTTTGCATTTTCGGCGCCGATTTGCTTCCTTTGGCCATTATTGTGCTTCTCTTCATCTATGGAGTACAATGGAGCAATTAAGTACCAAATATCATCAAAATACACAATTTTGGATATAATAAGTGCTACAAATGATTCGTAAATATAGATGAAATAATACTTATCACTCGTATTCCCTGGGGCCCAAGATCTGCTATTACTTCCTCCTAGGGAAACTATCTAATATATCAAACATGTAGGTTCATGGTTGAAAACAAATATGAAAACAACTAAAAGAATGAACTATAAACATAATGGACTAAAGCACACCATACAAGTGTTCTGAAGAGCAAGTAACAATGAGAATGAAAGATATGGGAGTTCTACTTTTTCTACTTCTCTTGTGTGTTGTTTCTTGAGTAGAATTTGTGTGTTTAAGTTTTTCAAGTGTTCTTTTGTGTTAGGATTTTAGTTAAGGTAATTTTGGGGGGTTAAAAGATGGAGGAAAAGTGTTTAAAAATGTGCAAACAAGGCTAGGACCTTACGGGCACTTAATGTTCCCTTAAGGAGCCAAACAGGTGCCTTGCGGCCTCCTTTGCGGCCTCCAGGGATCCCGCAAGGGCCCTCGGCCGGAAGCCCTTGTAGGCTCCCTTGTGGGCACAAGGGAGGAAGAATCGATCCAAGTTGGTGAGGAAAGCTTTCCGAAGCCGCAAAGAACTCTCTCCAAGCCCTAGCCATCTTGCCTCTTGAAAGTAGCCGAAAAGATCCCTTAAAATTATAACAAGGCGGCTTTTATAAACTGAAATCGGGCTTCACACGGGCATCCACACAGGCACTCACACGCCCATGTAGTGTAGCCACACGCTACAGTGATTTCTCCCAAGATCATTCTTCGAGTCCACACGGTCGGGCGCACACCCATGTGGTAAGGTGTGTGGCTTTCTGTCCTTTGAAACCTTCAAAACCTTCTCCTATTTGCGCGCAGAAGCTGGGACATGGACGTACTGCTACCTTCGTGCCCTTCCGGTTCATGTGATGACTTGAACTCCTCCAAAAGTTGGCAACACCTCCATGTATGTGAGCACAGCTTCTATTTATGGTCTTGAAATGTGCCATCACTCCTTATCTTTGCTTCCTTTCTTATATTTTGCACCTCCAAAGCCCTGTTTGCACAAAGAACGCAGAATACACCTTATTAGTGATATAACCTGATAAAAATGGTGCTTAATGCATGCAACATGATGTTATAAAATATATGTATACAAGCATTTATCAAACTCCCCACACTTAAGCCTTTGCTTGTCCTCAAGCCAACTAAACATTCATTACAAGGAAAGAAAGAATAAGTTCTTGGCCTCAGGTTTACTAGAGAGTGCAAGAATACGATTCTATAACCAAGAAGGAACCTATTTAACATCAAATGGTTCAGTCAACGCTCAAGAAAACAATCCACTAAAAAGAAAGAAAAAGAAATCCGAAAGTGTGTGTGTGTGAAGAAAAACTCAACTTATGTCGACACTATGTCCACTACTCGAGGTTTTTATTGTGCGAGACTTATGTAGTGATCAAAATAAAAGAAAGGGTAGTAGCTCCACACAATCTCGAAGGTAGCTTTCTCAGGCGGCCTCCCGAGTGGCTTTCACACTTTAGAGATGGTAGCTTTTTCTACCGAGGGTGCTAGCTTTCACATATCCCTTGTGATAGCTCTTTCTCTCATTAGGGCATAACTAGTATCCGACTTATGAGAGTAGCTGCATACAATCAAAGGTAGTAGCTCTTTTCACCCCCTATATATAAGAAAGAATCCAAAATTGCTAAGTTGTTTTTTTTTCTTTTTCTCTTTTATTTTTCTCCTTTTCTTTTATTTTCTTTTTCGAATGAAACAACTACTAACAAGTCTCAAAACATTAAACTAGAGCTTCTATAGGTCTAATGAGTGAGTAGAGTGCATAAATGGTAATCGTACAAAAATTTCTCAAAACAATTGGATGAAACTAGAGCATGATGCTATCTGATGTTCGAAGTTCTCCTATAGTCTAGAATCAAACTCTTAACCCTAATGTGAACGTTCATAGGTTGCATGAGCATATATGATGAAAACAAAAAATAAAGTGGTGTATAAAGTGATCCATCCCCCACACTTAAGATGTACATTGTCCCCAATATACACATGCAAGCACAATAAAAATATGAATTCTGCAAATAAAACATGTGAGGGTGTGTAAAATAAAAAATAATACTTCCCTGAATTCTATGTGAAAAAGTTGGTGGAATCTCGTACAAGGGTGTGTTTGGTTCAGCGGTCATTTGGAGGCGAGACGGCCGTGTAACCTAATCACGCGGCCAGGTACATGACTCAATTTTTCATTTCACAAGACTCTCAAGACTATTTGCGTGGATTAAGGGAGGTTCAATGAAGCTCAACAAAACTAGATAAGAAAACAACGAAAAACAACTAGAGCAACAAAATAAAATGACAGAAATATAGAAACAAAGTCTCAACAAGCAAACTGAAATAAAAAGTACATAAAAGAAAAATAGCATGGCTAAAAGACGCCTCATGAGCCAGGGAACTCTGCTGGTGGTGCTGGTGGTGCTAGTGTCATCGCCTCAGATGTTGTGTCGCTCTCCAGAAGATGTCGAATGATGGACAACTGCGATAACATCATCGACTGGTTAGCGAGCACAGTCGCCATATCTCCTTAGAGGGCACCCACTGCGACCTCGAGCCTCACTAGACGGTCGCGAGCCCGAGTTGAAAGCTGCTCCGGTTCCTGCTCGGATGCAGGGGCCTCAGTCTTCATCGGTACAGCTGTCGGTGTTTGAGAGTCGGGAGCATTTACGGGGTCTGCTTGCTCTTCTTCCGTCTCCTCCTCCTCAACATCGACTGCGAGCACATACCGGCCGGTACTCGTCTTCTTCACCATGTGCATGGCTCGGAGGGATGCAAGCCCCAAAGGTGAGAGTACGCTGATCTTCTCCGTCCCTCTAAGTGCCTCCGTCAAACCCATGCTACGAACGAGTCGTTTGATGTACAGTCCCGAGAAGATCACAATGCCGCCCACGTAGTGGCTTTGATGGCGAAGGTAGTCCGCCACAACAAAGCCTACATGCATGGGAATGTTCTGGACCATGGTGTACAAGTATAACAAATCGAGGCGGCTCAAAACTCCGTTGCTGTCGCCTCTTCCCGTCACAGTCCTGCGGAAAATAGAGTGAATATACCTGTAGGCGGGACGGCTGAGCATGGTGGCCTTAGAAGATCCCGGCTCATACTGGAAAGCCCAACATATGGTTGAGTATGCACGGCTCGGGGTGAGTCCAATGGGATAGTCAACAATGAGTTGCTTATACTCCCCCATATGTACAAAATCTCTATCGCATAAGCCAAAGAAAACAGAAAACTGCGTGAGGCTCATGGTGTGATACTGACCAAATACTCTGAAGCAGATCGTGTCCTTATTCTCAAAATCAGGGCGAGCGCGGTCGAACTCGAATAAGGACAAGACCTCCAGCGCGAGCTCGCGAAAGGTGGGATCACGGATAGTGAGAAGACGGTCCCAACCTCCCACAGCAGTGAGCTCGCAAACCTCATCGGCCAAATCAATCTCCTCTAGTGCCTTCCAGTCAATTACGCGCGCCTGCCTAAATTTGAGACACTGTAAGCGCTCATATCGTTGTTGATGCTCGGGCACTGTGAATTCCAATTCCTCGGGAGAAGAGGGCTCCCTAGCAGCGCGGGAACGCTTATGGGTGACCTTCTTAGTCCTGGGTGCCATATTTGTGGAAGTCAAGACAAATTAGCACAGTAAATTGATGTGCAGGAATCCACAGGGGCGTGTGGATGACCCACACGCCTGTGTGGACCATCTTCCCCATCCACACCGGCATGTGGATGGGTCACACGCCAGTGTGGATGCCCGACCATGGCCAAAAGGCCATGGTTGGGTGATTTCCACACTTAAAAACACCCTACAATTGTAAATCAAGCATGCCAAAATAGTTTCCATGAAAACTCCATGCTTAAAACATCAACATACCACCAGATCTGAAATTAGAAATCATGACAAGAACTAGGGGAAGTTGGGGGCTTACCGAAAAATTTGATGAAGATAAGGATGGGGATGACCGGAAAAACACCCTAGCTTCCTTAAATATACAAAGGAATGGCGTTAGAAGCCCAAGAGTTGCATCTCTTTGTGTGGAGGCGTTAGAAGGAGAAATGGCGCGAAGGTTTGAATGGAGGTTTCGAGGCCCCTTTCATCTTCTCATATGCCACATGGGTGTGTGGGGGTGTCACACGCCCTTGTGAACCCTCACACAGAGCCACATGGGTGTGTGGGGGTGTCACACGCCCTTGTGAACCCTCACACGCCCTTGTGAACCCTCACATAGAGCCACAAGGGTGTGTGAGTGCTGGTGTGGATGAAAACACGATGACAGAAGGCCACAGGGGTACTCAGACGGGCGTGTGAGTGCCCTTGTGCCCTTTTGTTTCATGTTTTTCTCAATTTTCAACAAGGCACAGGGGCACTCACACCCCCTTGTGCCTGCTTGTGGATTTTCAGCAAAACAGAAACTATGAAATACAAGGCCGAATCCTTTACTTAGAACCTCTAAAATGTCCTAGATCATGCGACACGCGTATAATTACATAAAACACCAAGAATGTACAATGAAAATGGAACAACGGCAGAATTACCACAAAGTCACCTACTCATGCTAGTTATTACTTCAGAGATAAAAACTAACTACCAAATTAATGTAATTACTTGGGTTGGCTCTGAAGAAGCGCTTGTTTTATGTCATTAGCTCGACGTACCTGAATCTCATGGAAGTTCCTGCTGCTTGAACAACTCTAGAAATTTCTTGTTCTGCTCCTCCATTTGGTCTTTCTTCAGCCGAGAGGGGTAAGGCACTCGAGGGTATAAGCAGGAGGTACTGATATTACTTCCTTTCATTTCTCTTGGACCTTGTGCTGTACTTGCTCTGGTTCTTGGACAGCCTTCTCCTCTTGAACTCTATTTTCTACCCCTCGCCCACTCCTCAACGTGATTCCCTTCACATGCTCACTTGGGTTTGTCTCTGTATTGCTCGGCAGGCTTCCTTGAGGTCCATCAGCCAAAGTTTTTCCTATTTGGCACACTTGCGTCTCCAAATCGTGCAATGACGCTGTGTGGTTGCGAAGTGTCGCCTCCACATTCTGAAACCTGGTGTAATTAGATTGAATAAATTTAGAAAATACCTTTTCCAACTCGAAAATCCTCTCTGGGATAGATGGTTGTTGTGGGAACCCTGGTGGGCCTGCTGGCTGCTGGTGCCCTTAGTTACTCCATGAGAAGTTTGGATAGTTCCTCCATCCTTGGTTGTAGGTGGTCAAATAGGGGTTCCCTAGCCCCCTCATTACATTCCCAATGAAGTCTACTTGCTCGACCAGTGTTGATGTTCCCACAGAGATGGGGAAATCTGTATAGTTATGCCTACCCCCACAACTATCACAAGTACTAACTGCAGCGACCCTTGAGGTTGTAATGATGTCTAGCTTTTTCCTAAGTGCTTCAACCTCGGTTGCTAAGGCTGTAACTGCGTCGACATCATGTATACCTGCAACCTTCTTTTCTCTTGAACTCCACTGCCAACTGTTTAAAGCCATGTCTTCAATAAGTTGCCTTGTATCTTCTGGGGTCTTGTTACCCATAGTCCCCCCTGCGGCTGCATCTAGAAGCTGTCTAGTGCTCGGATTCAGTCCATTGTAGAACGTATGTATAATCATCCAATCGGGGAATCCATTTTGAGGACATCGCTGCAGAAGGTTCTTGAACCTTTCCCATGTCTCGAATAGAGATTCCAACTCATTCTAAAAGAAGGAAGAGATCTCATTGAGGATCTTCGCTGATTTCCCGGGCGGGAAATATCGTGCAAGAAAGGTTTCCACCATCTCGTCCCAAGTGGTAATTTATGCTCTTTGCAATGATTGGAGCCATTGTTTGGCTCATCCCTTCAATGAGAATGGGAAGGTCCTCAATCGAATCGTATCATCCGAGACCCCATTGATCTTGAGCATATCGCAAACCTCCAAGACATTTTCAATGTGAGCATTAAGGTCTTCATCAGGCAGGCAATTAAACTGCGCAGACTACTGAACCATGCTCGAATGGGTTCCACGAGCTGTAGGTCTAGCAAAATTTGCAAGAGTCCTTAGTTCATCTTCTTGGTATGCCATGGATGCAGATCCTTCAGCTTCAATCTCAACTTACTGATCTTGCACTAATTCAGGCTCCTTGCTTCTCTTGCGAAGTCTTCGCTCAATTTCAAGGTCCCCTTCAACTAATGTCGATGGGTTCCCTCTAGTCATAAGCTGGAGCTGCAATCAAATAAACAAAATAAAATGAGAATAATGAAAGTGAAGAAGATGAAATAGAAAAACAGTAAAAATAAATGAATGCCTAAAGTAACAAAATACTAGCGTTCCTAATATCCTGTTCCCCTGCAATGGCGCCAAAAACTTGATTGTGTTTCCGCAACACAGGGTGATGTGTCAACCCCTTGCGTTACCACAAGTACACAGGTCGTCAAGTCATAAAGTAGACCCCAAACGGTCGGGTTGTCGAACCACAGGAAACAGGAGTACTAGTAGTTGCTCTTCTTTTGTTATCTAGTCTAATGAGTGTAGTGTGTGATGATCTAATGGCTAAACCTAAGAGTGTCACTACAAGTGCATAGGGACTGAAAGGAGAGGGAGTTATCAATCAATAAAAGTGAGGTATCAGGACAATGCTTCCCCTAGGATTCGGGTGTTAAATGTAGATTACAAGTGTTTCTAGACGAAAACAATGAGTCATGGGTATCCTAAGGTATAACGGCCCCTGCCTCTAGGTCGCCGATAGCTAGTCCCCTACGAGGTCCCGGCGGAGAATTCTCTCGACGCCTCACACCACATATGACTGCTTAAAACTCTAGGGATCCCAAAGATATAACCAATTCCTAAAAGTAGATCCAACCCTGCCTCCAGGTGAAATATCCCAAAGATATAACCAATCCCTCACACCACATATAGTTGCTTGATACTTAGGGAATATGGAGATAGGAAATATCTATCGGAAGGGAAAGGGGACACTCCGCTATCTCACGGCTCACCCTCTCAATCCTCTTTACTCTTGGTAATTCTAAGCCTAGCGGTGATCTCTTTCTTCACTAGATTGAATAAAACATGCAAGGCAATTAACAATAGAATCAAAATCACAAGCAAGCATTAAGAACTCAAGAGCAAAACTCAATGTAGTAAATTCGAATAGAAACACAATGCAAATCTAATGAAAATATGAATTGTAGGGTTTACATGTCCGGATACCCTCTAGGGGTTTAGCTCTCCATGGAGGAAGTCACAAAGAAAATAAAATAATGATAAACAAGTTCACAAGCCATTGAAAATAACCCCCCTAAATCCATGATGATGGTCTTTGTCACGCCCCGAACCCGGCTCGCCGGACTCGACGCGTTGACAAACGGCCGTATGCCCACAAAGCCGAGACCAAGTGGACACACAAAGCCTCAATACCTGTCTTTCAAATACAAATCCAAAATAATACACTAAATTCCAAACAAAACTAAATAATTAGAGAAACAAACAATAATTGGTTTACAACCCAAATTCAAAGAATACTAAAGGTTTTGACAAATAACAGATTTATTAAACAAAACTAATCTCCTGTTAGGCACCTGGTGCTCACTCAACAATCCCTGCTAAGCTAGCCACCACACACCTAATCTTGATCTGAAAAGAAACAGAACAACAATTTATGACCTAAATATCCCAGTAAGCAACCACTAAAAGCCAATAGTAATATAGGGCCACAAAATTCGAGGGTTTCAAAGATGTACTTAAAGTAATGTTGTACAATACATATCAACAAAACGAAACCCACGTATCAAAACATTTCAAGCAAACAAAGTTTTCAATGAACAGGTATATATGTCCCCCAATAACTAATGCCAAAAACAAAACACAGAAGTCATTTATTTACCCTCGGCGACCCGAGCCAGATTATCAGAGTTCATTTATTTACCCTCGGTGACCCGAGCCAGATTATCAGAAGCCGTTATTCTCCACCGACGGAACGGTGCGAAACTATAGTTTCTTATCAGAATCAGAAATACATGTCGACATGGTCAGTGTTTAACCCCCCAATGACAGGGTTGTTGCAAAGTTAGTTGGGGACTATAATTTGCTATGTCAAAATATGTTGGTTCTAAAATCACTGTCAACAATAATTATTCAATAATTGAATAAATACATAATTGAATAAAATATTCAAATCAATTGAATAAATAAATAAATAAATAAATAATCAATAATTTGAAAATAATAATATGCATAACATATTAACCAAAAACAATTAAATATAATATCGTGAAAATTTATTTCACAATAAAACCCAAAATAATTAAATAATTATGCAAATAATTTCAGAAATAAAAAAAATTGTATATAAATACAAATATAAGGTATATACGTGGTTTACTAACCTGGAAAATAACCCCGAGCTACAGAACCTACTCGGACACAAAACTCAAGATTCAGGCACAGATCCTATAACAAGAACATTGCACTTGCCTTAGATTCCAAACTTAAATACAAACATGATTCGGGCTCTAACACCTACTATGCGAGCCAACACTAGAATCCACAAAGAATTAATTCTATACACTACAAACACTCTAAATCCAACCCAAAAAATTAATTCTATACACTACAAACACTCTAAATCCAACCCACAATTATATATATATATATATGTGTGTGTATTTATAGACACATGTGGTACCTGTCTATGATAGTATCGGATATTATATGTATACATATATATATATATATCCATGTGGATACATGCATGGATATTATATGTATATATATATATATATATATCCATATGGATACATGCATATGATAGTGACAGCTACATACATCTTCAATATAACCAAATCAATCATGTATGAGTTGAAACATGGCTCTGTAATGAAAGCCTAGGCAACATGAAAAATTGGCATTAAGAGGAAGTGGAGTCTTATGTCATGAATGAAAACGATTGATGATGCTTAACACAGTGCACATGCAGACATTAGCAACGGAATAACTAATGAGGGGGATGACTTTCTATACCAATAAGGAAAACATTGAAAATAGCATCCAATTAAAAATTCCAATGCCAAGACCAAAACACTCTTAGCACAAGAAATTAATCCTGCGGAGAATCTCTGATGATTAATAACTCGGTTTGCAACTAGTGCTCCCAATCTAATCAATAGCAAAAGAAAATGTACAAAACTATAACATCAAATAAATGCACACTAAATCAGAGTAACATTGGTGATCAAGCCAAGGTGCTTCCTTAGGCATTGGTAATGGTCACGAACGATATACAACCCAATGAAACTAAAAGCTCTTTCCATGTAATATAAAAATATGTTGAACAAGTCCACATAGAACCCTAATTGATTGACAAATTCAATGAGATACAAGGAAACAAAGGGAGAAAGAAAAAAAAAAAAGATCTCACAAATATGATGAAATAGACCTAGATTCAAGAAGAAAGAGGATGCTTACCTCTAGAAGTAGGAGAAAAAAAAACCCGACGCGAAATCCTCTCCTCTTTCTTGTCGCCGGCACTTCACGAAAACCAAGACGGCGAGGCTAGGGCTCGGGAAAAATCTCTCGTAGGTTACGAGATTTTTCTCCCGAATCTCTGTTAGAAGGGATAAGGCTAGGAGAGTTTAAATTTTAAAAGTAAAACTAATCTTTTTAAAATACAAATTCGAATATATATATATATACCTTTTTTTTAAAAAAAATAAAGAGGTGGTTTTACAGTCTTAATGGGTAGTTTCCACGTCTGGATTGAATCCACTCCGAAGCTAGGTCGCCGGTTGCTTCCCTGATGCTATGACGGATGAAGAATCGATCCAAGTTGGTGAGGAAAGCTTCCCGAAGCCGCAAAGAACTCTCTCCAAGCCCTAACCGCCTTGCCTCTTGAAAGTGGCTGAAAAGATCCCTTAAAATCAAGGTTTTCAGACCTGGAAAAGGTCAAGGGGTTGAACTGGCTTGAACCGGGGACAATAATGTTTATTAAAAAGAATTTAAATTTTCGTTATATATGATTAAAAAAAATCATATATTGAAGAATAAAAAATAAAAAAAATAAAAATATGCCTTTTAAAACTTGAAGCAAATATTCTACAAAAATAAATATTGAAATACACCACATTCAAAATGTGAAATACATCAAATAACATAAAACTAAACTAGTACAAAATCAATTGAAAAACATAAAAATATTCAATTAAGAAATAAACAACTAAGAAATCCATAAAAAAAAATTGCATACAAATATTCAATCCTCATAAATTCAAATACATTAAATACCATAAACATAAACTTGTTCAAATCTCCATAAATTAAGCAACTAAATAATCCATAATTGAGAAACATAAAATTGTTCAATCTTTATAAATTAAAACATAAACATGAAAGTTGAAACATAACACAAAAATATTCTCAAATCTATACACTTGGATCCATGCCATGATTGTCATAATTTGGAGCCCCTCTTAGTGGCCAATCTTGTGAATCATTGCTTGCATTGCTGACTTCAACAAATGACTCTAAATTCACTTCTTGATCAACAATGTCATCTAGATAAAGAAATAAAAATACAAATATTAATGTTATGAAAATTGTTTTTTTGCTTGACAAACTCATAACTTGTATTTTATATACTAGAAATTTAAAACTAACCTTGAATATGATCATAATCAAGTATGGAAATGTGAAACAGTAAATAAAATGAACACCTTTAGGCTTTAGTTTACAATTTTGCATTTTGACCCCCCAAATATAAATATATTATAAAATTAAATAAAAATTAAAAAAAAAAATGGTGCAAACCCGGACGGGTGACCCGGCTGGGTCATCGGGTCACCGGTCCGACCGGCCGGGTCGCCGGTTCAGTCCCGGGTTTATTAAAATCCGGGTTCATGTAATGAACCCGACAAGCTTATAGGCCGGGTCCGGGTCAACCCGGTCCGACCGCCCGGTCTGGTCCGGGTCTGAAAACCATGCTTAAAATTATAACAAGGCGGCTTTTATAAACTGAAATCGGGGCTTCACACGGGCACTCACACGCCGGGTACTGTAGCCACACGCCCGTGTGAAATTTTCACAGGGTCATGAATAGTGATTTTGTTACAGTAACTGTTGCATTGCTTTACTACAGTGGTTGCTACAGTTATTTCCCCAAAATCATTCCTCGAGTCTACACGGTCGGGCACACGCCCGTGTGGTAGGCTGTGTGACTTTCTGTCCTTTGAAACATTCAAAACCTTTTCATTTTTGCGCGCAAAAGCTGGAACATGGACATACTACTGCCTTCGTGCCCTTCCGGTTCATGTGATGACTTGAACTCTTCGAAAGTTGGAAACACCTCCATGTATGTGAGCACAGCTTCTATTTATGGTCTTGAAATGTGCCATCACTCCCTATCTTTGCTTCCTTTCTTATATTTCGCACCTCCAAAGCCCTGTTTGCACAAAAAACACAGAATACACCTTATTAGTGATATAATCGGATAAAAGTGATGCTGAAGGCATGCAACATGATGTAATAAAATATATGTATACAAGCACTTATCAGCGGGCTACAGAACAAGCCGCACAGGGATGTGCAGCCTCTGTGCGGGCCGCACACAGCCCAGACGGCCTCTGGACGGAGGTTGTTTTACCTTGTTTTGCCATGTTTTGGCCCTATTCGCTCATTTTCTCATCGCCCGGTGCTTGGGGGTGCATATGGCCTTTGAATGGTCTTCGAAAATAATTTTTTTGACCTCCAAAACACTCTAAAACTTTCCATGAGCTTTAAATAGTTCTTTAATGTCCTGAAATGAAATTACACAAAAACAGCATAAATGAGCATTGGTGTTATAAAAAATACATGGAAGTGTATGAAATAATGCAATAGAATATAGTGTATTTAGACACTTATCAAAGATCATGATTTCAGTCACTATTTTAGGTTCCCGAAAAGCATCCTAAGCTAGTTGTGGTCGCAGCATAGTTCTAGGTTTGCAAGGGTCTTATTTTAAGCTTATAAATTATAACCCACATTGCGTTCACTTGAAATCCGCCATGTGATGAAGCATATTGACTTAGCAGTAGGAGGTGCCCCCTCCTAACCATTAGGGTTTGTGTGTCACCCTATGATGAAAAACATGCCTGTGGTAATGCGCACTACCTCCAAATTGCCATGTCCATTGGTTGACCACTACTGCAGTAGGTCACACATAGTTAGCCACTATCACCATTCAAAATATAACATGTAATATGCATGTGATGTACATTTTTTAATTAGCATAAATTCCTATTGATACCACAGTTCAATATCATAATTTCAAAAATCAAGTCAAATAGAAAGTATAAATCAAGAATGGAAGCCATGCAAGCTCAATATTGAATGCAGCCTAAACATGGAAACCATTTTAATCATATCATAAAAAATAAGTGCCATAGTCTTGAGAACTCACTCAAATCATAGCATGGCATGACAACAACATGGTATCAAAGTCTTTTTGAAATCCTTAGATCATTTCGTATATATATATATATATGAGCATTTCAAAACAACTTCTCCGGAGTAAATACCGATAGTTCCAAAAGAGGACATTGAAGATACTTTAGAAAGACATAAATACCAAATCAAAGTAAGTTATTACCATAGTATGGCACCAACTAGGAAAACCCGATTTATCATTTAGGAAATCTTATATAAATATACACCCAAGGAATTTATAAAGCACCCTATTCCTTTTAGACTAAGCAAAATAAATTAGAAATTCCATTCACAAAACTAGCAATGCTGGAGTTTGAGTTCCTCCTAGTCTTCGACCAAACCTTTGGCCTTGATTGAGGTGCCAACACCTAAAAACATCAAAACCTGCAAAGAAAACTAAGAAAACCAACTTCCAATAAACCTAACTTAACTCATGTATTCAAGGTCTAAATTCCGTGCATGTTAACTTTTAACCTCATCTAAGCCAACCTACCCCTAAAACATAATGCAAGAAACCTTAGAACACTTGAATATATAAAAAAGAACATGTTTTCCAAGGTGCTACAGTAAATGTGATTTTACTACAATACTTACGCTATAATTGATGAATTTTACACTACGAAACATCCATTTCTATAAATTCTTTTGGGGAAAACAAGAATAATGAACATCTAATGGATTTGAGGTCATTAAATCACCAAATTACCACATACAAATGCAATAAATTAAACAATAAGAGAGGAGGTTTATTCATGTATGCAAATGAGTGTGTTCAAATTGCAAACCATGAATATAAAAGCAAAGCTTTCCAACACACTTCAGAGCCCATTCAAAGAGTGTCCAATTTAAAGGTTCACATATAGATCAAAGAATGTTCAAGAAATTAAAGGAGAAAAGAAGAGATAAGATAAAATGATGAGAATGATAGATGAAATTTAAGGATTAAGTTAACTTAAGAGTTAAGTAATGGCAAATAACCAAAAATATTACAAAGAAAATGAATTTTAACAAAATGGGTATTTCAAAACTTATAAATCTCAAATTACACACAAATGCCACTCTACTAGGATTGCTTATGACCCAATCCATATATGGCTCAAAAATACATTGTTCTTAGATAAAAATAAAAAACAAGAAATGCTATGTAGAAAACGAGAAAAACCCTCACATACTGCAAACTTTAGAGTATAACCCTAAGTCCCTCCCATTTTAGCATCGAGACCACGAGCGTATCATAGTTTTAATAAGAGTCAAATGCTAAACGTGGACAAAACTAACTAATCAAGGACTCATCAATATTTTCTGTTTATTTGTTTCTTGGATTGTAAAGTCCTTTAAGATGACGAACTAAACATACTTGGATATTTGGATATTGATGAGCCTAACAAAGTATTTATAATTTGGCTTTTGATATCAATTTGGCATAGAGATTGATTGATATTCAATTGCAAATTTCTTGTTGTCTTAGATTATAATAAAGTACGAGCTTTAATATATTTTCATTTTCATGTTGAAATTGAGAAATCCTTTGCATGTAGATCTTGCATAGTGGAAAGGGGATGTGGTAACACCTTGAGGTAGTGTGTAGCAAATCCTTTGAATTCTAGCTAAACCAAATAGAAAGATTTACAAAGTAATTTAATGCAATCTTAGATTGATTAGATTAGGTAGAAATGTCAATCTAGCGTCATATGGGTCTACTCATTAATTACCTTGAGAACGATTAGCATATTTCAAGGGTCTCCATAGTGCAATGATCTTGGCTTTTATATTGATACCATGCTACAGTTGCAGTAGAAATCCTTGGGGAAATCTTTATTTAGATGCCTTTGCTTCATGATTATTTGTCTCCTTAGCAATTGATGCCCTCTAAAGTTCATTTGATTTAGTTGTCTTTTGATAAGTGCATGTATATGCATAATATTTAGTATAATTTAGTTACATTAAGCATTGTTTTCATCAGGTTTTATGGCTCATTCTTATGTTTTTGTGTTTTTTGTGCATTTAAGGTTGTGAAGGCATGTTGAGGACAAAGAATGCAAAAATAGATCATGGAGGTTCTTTATAGAGTTCTTTTGTGCAATCATAAGGAGCAAGATACAAGCAGTGCGTATACACATGAGGGTGTGTGCCAACTTCTAAAGAGTTCGTGTTATTCGGTGATGTAGAAGGGCACAAAGGCAATCATGTGTTCATATTCTTGTTTGTTCGAGGATTTCAAAAGCTCTCCAAAGGATTTTTGACATCAAGAAATACTACATGACCTACCACACGAGCTTGTGTCCACCCGAATGTCTTCAGAAGAAGAAAAAAACGAAATCTGGGGTATCTACTTGTAGTTCTGTGTAGGCTAAAAATCCACATGTCCGTGTGGATTTTCCACACGGCCGTGTGAGCACCCGTGTAGATCCCAGATTCCAGACTTTAAATAGCCATTTTGAGGGTTTTTGGGTGATATTTCTTTCCAAATTTTGGAGAGAGTGTGGCTAGGGCTTGGAGGAGATTTTTGCAATGTTTGGGAGAACTTCTACACTGATTTCGACATTGAATCCTTCCAAGGATAGCTATTGGGGGAGCCATCGACGACTTTGATTCGACATTGACAGAGGGATCTTTGGAGAAGGAGGAGCGGCTCTTTGAGACCATCATCACGGAACCTAAGGGGGTTATCTTTATGGTTTATTTGCATTTGTATTTGATTGTATTTTTGGATTTGTATTGCTCCATGGAGAGCTAAACCCCTAGTGGGTGCTTGGATACGTAAACTCTAGGATATCTTTGTTTTATTGACTCTTATTGCATTATTTGTAATTGAGATTTTAATTGAGTTTTAATCTTGTGTGTCTGATGTTTGGCTTTCCCTTAGAGTGACACTAGGGTTAGGAATCTATTTTAATCATCCTTTTGATGAGTGGCCATCACTATTAGGATTAGATTTACCAAGATTGAAGAGAGTTGAGAGGGTGAGTCGAGAGGTAGTAGAATGTCCCCTTTCCCCTTCGGTGTGATTTATCCTACATCCACATTCCAAGAGTTCTTAGCAATCACATAAAGAGGGAGACGTCGAGAGATTCTCTCTGCCGGGGCTTATTTATGATTAGGGATCTTTTGCTTGGACCAAAGGGTTTGATCTAGATCTGGGAATCGAGTTTATCACTCGAATCCTTAGAACTTCAAGCAGTCATATGTGGTGTGAGGCGTTGAGAGTTTCCTCTCCGCCGGGACCTCGTAGGGAACTAGTCACGATTGACCTTAGATTTAGAATCTTGTGCTTTTGGATTTTCACGACTCTTTAAATCTCAGTTAGGGAAGTATAATTTGAGTCTTGGACTTGAAACTAGAATCCTATGGGAGCATTGCCCGATTACCCCATTTACATATTGATCTTTTCTTTATCCTGCCTATTACTTTCATTCATGCTTGGTTAATTCTTGTTTGATATCACAACAATTGATCTTTATATGGCTATTTATTACTTCGACTACCCACCCTGTGGCTATGTATAACTCCCCATTTGGTTATGTATAACTATTTGTGGATTCGACTACCCACCCTTTGGGTACTTTATTACTTCGACACCCGTGCACTTGCGGAACACACACGCAAGGAGGCGCCATCTTTAGATTTAGTATTAAAGCCATCACTATTTAATAGGTCAATTAATAGAAAAATTACCAATACTAGTACTTGTTGTACTTATGGGATGAATAACCTTACTCACTTACTATATTACTTGTACAACTAGTGGACTTACTAGCCCTTAGCTAGTTAGTCAAGCAAGAGGAGCATCACTTCAAGTAACTCTCAATATTCTGGCTAGTCTTACTAGTTAAGATGGTTTGATTTCTCCTGCATTTTTCTCCTTGATCCTATTCTAATTTCAAAAATATGTAAAAATAGCAATGCTATAGAGCTTTAGGTGGTTTGTCTAATCAAACTCATATTTGGCTTGATCTTTTTGGAGTGAAGAAGTGATAGTCATTTTGGTGTAGTTGTGTGAAGTCTTCAAGCCTCTTAACACCCTCAACTTCATCTTTATCTATTTCTTAACTCTCTGAAGCTTCACTTTTCACATTACTGTAAAAACATAGAAAAAAACTTATGAAAATGAAGCATTTATTACAGAAGAAGGAAATATAAAATTATTTTGAAATACAAATCTTTAAAAAATACTATAAATTTATTAAATTTTACAATAAAAAACAACATATCACTACACTATTTATTTCTTTTAGAAACGGTTTATTAGAGGGGTTTTAAAAAACCCCCTCTATAATTGTTTAATTGCTTTTGCCCCCAAACATTAGATCCGGTTTAAAAAAACCCTTATAGTTTAAATTAATAAAAAATTCAGCCGTTCACTCTCTCTCTCTCTCGCCTCAAAGAACTTCAGCCGTTCACTCTCTCTCTCGCCTTTCACTCTTTGAAGAACTTCAGCTGTTCACTCTCTCTCTCTCTCTCGCCTTTCACTCTTTGAAGAAGACAAACTCTCGTTCCGGAGAGCTCCATCCGCCGCCGATCTCTCTCTCTCTCTCGTTTCCTTGAAGACAAGTTCCATCCGCCGCCGCTCACTCGCTTTGAAAACGAGCTTCATCCGCCGCCGCTCTCTCTTGTTTCCCTTTACTGATTTTGTTCAAGGGCTAGGAGGAGATCAAGGTCAGAGCAGTCAAACTAAACAATCGAGTAATTCTCCTAAGAAAAAACCAATTAGCTTGGAAGATGAGACTTGGATCTTGAAAGAAGTTTTCAAGATCAAAGCAGTGATTTCTAATGAAGATGAGGTTCTGATCTCCTTTCCATTCTCTCTCTTTATCTCTATTTGTTTTACTGTTTTTTAGGTTAATTACTTTATGTTGTTCATCATTTGATTTGGTTGTAAATGAATTGTTGTTGTGGCTTGTGATTGAATTGGAAGTTGAAGTAGATCGTGCAATGTTGAGGAACATCTCTGTTGATTGAATTGCAAGTTGAAGTTCATAATTGGTGCAATTTGGAAGAACATTTGTGTTCATCTTGATTGGTTTTTTTTTCTCTGTAATTTAATTCATTTCTTGTTTGAGTTCTACTTGATTGGTTTATCATCTTTATAGTTTTTATGATAATATTCTCCTTGATTGTGTGATTTCTTTGATGGATTGCAGTCAAAGATGGTGTTGCTCAAATCTCTGAGAAGGTTGCAGCTGATTGTGGTTTCCGTGGAGACTCTCTATGTATAAATTGAGTATTTCTGTTCTGCATTCTTGTTTGTGATCCAGGGTTGTGAATTTTAGAGTGAGTTGTTTTAGTTTTGAGCTCTGCTTCATTGCTAATTTGTGTTTAATTTCAATCTTAGACAACTGAGATAGGAAAGGCTGTTAAGGGTTTGAGAAGAAGAACACAATCAGACGACACGGAGGCTTGCACTGTCTCTCATTCTGTGAGTTTCTAATACTATTTTTGGCTTTGACAGTGCAAAGTTTTTGCAATAATTATTGTCGAGGAATGTTGTATCTGCATGAAATAATATATACATGTTATATTGTGATCAATAATATATATATATGCATGATATTTGAATGAAGCATGTCTGGCCATGTTGAGAAAACTAGGTTAACCAAACAGGGCCACAGAGACATTAAATCCAAATTCTTTGTCAATGGTTTGAAAATAATTCTTATTGATAGATTCCTTTCAAACATTTTAAGAAATCTCAAACCACTTGCTAAGTAGTATCCTCAATAATTTGAGCACATGGTTTTGGAAAGACCTTAGTGCCATCATGTATACAAATGTTCAAACCACTGTTAATTATCTTATTAAGGTTCTATGTGAAAGAACTATTGCTTTGTCATTGCTCAAAGCAAGATGAGGATGGCAACAACTCTAGTATTTGACTTTTATGTTGACTTTGTCCTCATTTCTTGTATCTAACACAAATATGCATATAGATATTCTTAAACTGACTTGGCTTCATTTGTTTTAAAAGCCTGTGCACATGCTGTCTAGCTTCCTAAAACCTCGGTTAAGAAGATGCCATGCTTCCTCATAACAGACAAATTTTCTCAGAAGCATGTTTAGTATAAGTTTTGTCTCCTAAAACTACAGAAAATTTTATCAACTATAAGTGATTGCCCCCATCTTCATGAAGACTGCCAAATTCATTGAATACACAACAAGATCAGAAGCAAGTTTATCAAAGAAGGGCACGCAAAGCAATAACAAATTGAATGGTTTATATTCCAAATTGTATTTTATGTTAATATAGATGCTTATTTCTTTTGGTTTCTTAAATGGGGCACCGATAGGCAATGATTTGTTTTCTGTGAAAAAGTTTGGGAATAGCAAAATTTTTGGCTTATATGCTCTCTGAAGTTAATATGCCATGTAAGCCTGATACTCTCTTTGTATTGTTGATGTTGATATTGCTATGGATTTCTGATGTGGCAGCTATAAGTAGAATTGGTCCATAGACATTTTTTGTACATGTGGTTTTTGGAATGACGTTACCGATTGTTTTCCTCGGAGGAAATGGATAAATAGATATCTTGCAAATAATAAATGGTATATGCTCACTCCGGAGTTCTTTTAACATATTTGTTCGTGTAACCAATTGTTACCATTCATGCATGGTTAAGTCATGATGTGTTCTTTTTTAGTTCATAAGTGATATTGTTCTTTTGTCAATCATTGTCTCAGTTCTCTAGGATTTATATTACCCCTCTGAAACTTCCACTGAATACTGCGTCTCTTTTGCTGAACATAGTTTTTATAGAAGTATATTTTTGCCATTGTCAGTTCTTTTCTCATCTTGAAGCTATATAGATCATGGATTTTAAGTTGAATGTATGATATACTCGGGCTATGAATTTTAGATGGGATGTAGTTTGATACTGAAAGATGCAATATGAGGAAAATCTATTTTTATTTATTGGTCTTTTTTAGCCAGATGAAATATAGCTCATTTTGTATTATACTTATGCAAGGAGGTGTCAATGCTGAGGCAACGTCGGTATGGGATGAATCTCCTCCTTGCAACTGTAAAGTAGTGTTAGCATGTCCCGTATCAGTAGTTAAGGTGGGGAATTTAAGCAACACCTAAAGGTTATGGGAGATCTTGGGTAACTATTGTTCTGTATGTCCTTTCGGGTGGCTTATTGTTAGACAGCCACATGATAGTTTCGTTTGGCAAATGCCTTATGTTAACTGCTACCATTTTTGAACTAATATCTGCCTATTATCAAGTTTTTCGTTTTTTTTCTCTTATTTTTGGATTTTGATTATTTAGTGCTAGCGGAGGGATCCTTTATGGCAGACATGTTATGTATGAATCTTGCCTTAAAGATGTCCTGTATTGGCATCTTATGGGTATTTTTTATGCTTTTGTAAATTTTATTTCATTCTATGATTCTGATTGTATTCTAATTGATTTTAAATGGACACCGGTGGAACTACTACTGTTCACTAAATAACATATACAAACATGTGGCTTTCTTGAAATGGAATGAGTAATATGTAATAGAATATTATGACTTGTAAATGAAGCATGGACAGGAGGTTAGGATACCTGCATGACTTGGCATTCTGTACAAAGAGGCACTAGACATTATAAAAGGATTAGACATGTAATTATGTTTTTATATTTTTTAATAATATGGCATCCAACATGAAACTGGGGTGAAGTTTGTTTGTGTAGATGTTCAAGGATGAATTCATGTGAGAACTTTATCCATCAAGTTGTAAAATTTTTTTTTATATGATTACTCAGTATGAATTATTGATGCAAATGTTTCTTCAATTTGAACTTTGCTTTCGCTGCTTGCTACCCTTACTTTTGCAAGATTATAGTGCAGAAATGTTGGTAAAACTTGCTGAATCTTTAGCATTCTTAGGGTATCTACAAGTTAAGGATTCAAATTTTCAGTCCTATTTGTATTCATGCTATTTGCAGGTTAATTTCAATTATTGTCATCATTCCAGTAACTTATACCATGTTTTTTTTTTATGATAAGCCCTTGAAGTATGTCTGACTCCATGACTTCTTGCCCTGTGATAGTTGTTGGTACGGTTTTTGGTATAGTTGTTCATAAATTTATTTCTGAACTGATTGGTGCTGGTGGGAGTTAGCCCTGTTTTTATTATATACTAGTGTTCCTTTGGTATTCAAATGGTTTCTCAGCAGAATGCATGCCAGATTTTCTACTTGTGTTTACTAAGCTGGAATGATGATCTACCCAATCCAGTTCCTTGATTCTTCGTTTTTTTGTTGCTCTGATTTCTTAGTAGTGAAGCTGCACAGTATAAGCTGCACAGTATATTTCTTAATATTAGCAATCTGGATTTGAATAAGTCTTTGTTTCAAGAAATTAAGGGTCACTTAGTTTTTTTATGAGTGTTATGAACCATAAATATATACTTACAATGCACTACAAGAACCATTCAGTTAGGTTTAATCCAAACAACCAAAACTATTCATTGTGAGGAGGGAACTCTTAAGTGATAGAACTGATTACAATCAAAATAGCTTTTGCCTTGTCTTGCGCCCAAGTTCAAACATATACTGAAATTTGACAATGATATAATTGTGCACATATATATATATAGTTTCTTTGATCATGTGGAAGAGTTCAGTAGATGCATAAATCATGCTGAATCAGAAATTTGCATTTTGTGAATAGTTAGGTGAGTATTGAATAAATAGAAGGCAATTAAGAAATTGAGAACAGTACATACATACATACATACATATATATGTAGTTCTTATATTAAATCTCTTATCCTCTCAATAATTAGCTAATGAAGATATATATATTCTGAATTGAGGGGATTAAGACTTGCCATGACTGTTTTATGGCTTATTTTAGTATATTTGTGTATATATTTATATATAACGCAGTTGATTATGTCAACTTCTTTTAGTCTCTGAATGATCATTTTCTTTGATTTGATGTAAACATTGGCCACCCCATCTATATATTACCAGGATGGTTCTGTTGTTCAACATAAACATTGGCCACACAATTCCATGTATCACCAGGATGGTTGTATTGATCTTATAATAGGATTAAATGCTCTAAGTTTAGTGTTGAATCTAGGACATATTTACTTAGCAATACATCCTTGCCAAGTTTGATGTTTCTATTAGTGGAAGCTTTATCATGTTCTTACCCCAAAATTAAAATACACATATTTCAGGTTGTTTTGAAGCTTAGAATTTTATAAACTCTTTTGTTCCTATCACAAAGATTTTCATGAATCCATGAAAGCTTGGTCAACTTTGATCATCTTCTCTCCAAATAAGCAAAGACTACAATATATAAGAGCTTCAATCAAGGTAACCAGTATTGCCTCAAGTTCTACATTATTTATTCTTTGAACTTCATATCAAGCAAAGAGGTTGCAAATTTCTCCACATGAATGACATAACCATCATATGAAAAAATCAAGTTGCGCATCCTTTTTAGTTATACAGTGATACATGCTCTTTTAAAATTATCAAACTGGTGGACAATTGATAGTGACCATATGATGCGCCCTATGGCCTAGTAGTTGTTTTTATCTGCAACCTTTGGTTTTTGCATATATTCCCCTGGCAAAAACCTGAAAGCAGATACCTACTTTTGCAAAGTTTTTTCCTTTCGTATATAAAAACATCTATGTATTTCTGAAAATTTCAGATTTTTACACATGTATTAATCATGGTTAAATTTGTTTGGTGTACTAAATTTTCATTCAAGAAATTTTTTTTTTCTTGAATACTTTTATAGTAATCGTATTGATAAGCACTCCCTCTGTCATAATATGTGTCCATTTCTAAAAATTTTTCATGTCTCAAATTATCTTTAAATTTACCTTTATTAATTTTTTTTTTAAATGCATAGTTATCCACTACTATCACGCTAAATGTACAACTCTATCATACGGAGAGAAAAATGGAAAAATTAAATTAAATATCCATGAAAGTTTTAATTCTAATTTATTTTACTTTTTCATGAAACGCTTAAGGTGAACACTTATTTGTATTTTTGACGGGTTATGCATGTAATATTGCATAACTTATTATTCTCACAATATATTATATTATAATACAATCTTAACTTATTAATTTTTTTTATTTCAGTGCCATTATTATCCAATGGATAAGACTTGGATGTATAAGCCTAGACAATCTAGAGAATATCAAGAAGGAGTTGATCAATTTCTCGACTTTGCCTTTAATAATGAGTCTAATGGTGGGAAGATAATTTGTCCATGCAAGCATTGTGTTAACTCATTATGGCAAACAAGGGATGAAGTTAAAGTGCATTTAATCTGTGATGGGTTTTTGAGGGGATATACTCAATGGGTTTGTCATGGTGAATATTCGCCTAATGATATTGCATCATCTTCTTTAGCCCATAATTTTGAAGTTCCACATTCACAAGAGGATACTCGTGCAAACTTTAGGGGTTTGGATAATATGGAGGCTATGTTGCATGATACAATGGGTATGCTTACTGAATTTGGTCATCAAGAATTAGGTTGTCAACTTTTCAGAAACATTCTTGATGCTCAAAATGATGATGACGGCGGTGATGATGATGATGATGATGATGATGATGATGATGATGATGATGATGATTGTCAAGTAGAAGAACTAGTAAAAAGGACTTCTGTAGAGCAATTTGGAGATGAATGTGCTGAAAAAAATAGCCATTTTTTGAAATTATTGAAAGATGCAGAAGAGGAGTTGTTTCCCGGATGCAAGATATTTTCAAAGTTGTCTTTTATGATCCATTTGTATCATATAAAGTGCTTAGGCGGATGGACTGAAAAATCATTTACAAAAGTGCTTGAGTTGTTAGGTCGGGCATTTGTTGAAGATTCATCTTGGCCAAAATCTTCTTATGAGGCTAGAAAAATTATTAAGACCTTAGGCCTTAATTATGAAAAGATTCATGCGTGTAAATATGACTGCATGTTGTTTTGGGGGGATGATGTAAGTGCAGAATCGTGTCATGTTTGTGGTACTTCTCGTTGGGCGGATAGCACTAAGAAGAAGGCCGCGAAGGTCTTACGCTATTTTCCATTGATACCAAGACTGCAAAGATTTTTCATTTTAAAGCAAACTGCAAATGACATGAGATGGCATGATGAAGGTCGCAATAAAGATGGAATTCTTCGACATCCTGCAGATGGTGAAGCATGGAAATCTTTTGATGCTCGATATCCGGACTTCTCTTTAGACTCTCGTAATGTTAGGCTAGCTCTTGCTAGTGATGGTTTTAATCCTTTCAGGATGATGAGTAGCAGCTATAGTGTGTGGCCAGTTGTCCTTGTTCCATATAATTTGCCACCTTGGATTGGAATGAAGCAACACTCATTTATTTTATCAATGATTATTCCAGGGGATAAAGGCCCGGCCAATGACATTGATGTCTTTCTGCAACCTCTAATAGAGGAGCTAAAAAAATTGTGGGAAGGTGTAGAAACCTATGACGCTTCTAAATGTCAAAAGTTTCACATGCGGGCTGCATTAATGTGGACTATAAATGATTTTCCAGCTTATGCAAATTTATCTGGTTGGAGCACCAAAGGGAAGTTTGCATGTCCATGTTGTGCTGAAAACACGTCTTCTTTGTGGTTGAGTAAGGGTAGAAAATATTGTTACATGTGTTCCCGTAGATGGTTACCCAAAGGTCACCAGTTCCGTTATCAAAGACAGTTATTTGATGGCACCGAGGAAGAAAGGCTACCACCAAAACAAGCAAGTGGAAGTGAAGTGTTGAATGAGTTAGAAGGGCATCAATTCACTTTTGGAAAATTTAAGAAGAAAAACAAGAAGGAAATAGGAAAGAAGAAGCACAAAAGGACAAAACATTCAAGAAGTAGTGTTGTGCAAGAATCTAATCAAGAAAGTTCTAGTCGAAATGACAGTGGCCCTATTGATCATATGAAGTGGTGGAAGAAAAAAAGTATATTTTTTATGTTACCTTATTGGGAACATAATTTGTTGCGCCACAATCTTGATTTGATGCACATAGAAAAAAATGTGTGCGATAATTTGATTGGAACTATTTTGGGGCTTGATAAGTCAAAGGACAATCTGAAGGCACGTCTTGACTTAGTTGATATTGGTATAAGATCTGAGCTTCATCCTCAAATTCTTGAAAATGGGAAAAAAAGACTACCTCCAGCTTGTTTTACATTATCTTCAAAACAAAAAGAAATATTTTGTCAACTTGTGAAAACATTAAAGTGCCTGATGGTTATGCTTCAAATATTTCAAGATGTGTAAACCTACAAGAGCGCAAAATCAGTGGTCTTAAAAGCCATGATTGTCATGTTTTGGTTGAAGACATCCTTCCATTAGCTTTAAGAGCTTGCAATCCACCCAAAGAAGTCATTGAAGTTGTGAGTCAATTGGCAACTATTTTCAAATCACTTTGTTCTAAAGTGGTGGATGTGAATGAGCTTGAAGAACTTCAAAGTCAAATTGTCATGACACTTTGTCAAATGGAGAAGATTTTTCTTCCATCATTTTTTACCGTTATGGTACATTTAATCGTCCATTTGGTGGAAGAAATAAAACTCGGTGGACCGGTTAATTTTAGATGGATGTATCCTTTTGAAAGGTATGTTATCAAAATATATTAAAAATAAAATTCTTTGTTATATAAATTGTACAATTAAGTATTCTATCTTTTTCGTCAGGTTTTTCATCCGTTTCAAATCTTATGTTAAAAATCGAACATATCCTGAAGGTTCCATTGCTGAAGGATATATAGCGGAAGAGTGCTTGACATTTTGCTCACGATATCTTGATGGAGTTGAAACAAAATTCAATCGACCAGTGAGAAACCCAAATCCATCTACAAGTGACCAAGTAAAATACTTATTTTCTAGTGTTGGTCAACCAATAGGGAAGATTGAAGAAGTTGTCTTAGATGAAATTTCTTTGGTTCAAGCACATCGGTATGTCCTTCGTCACAGTGATGAAATTGAGAAGTTTCGAAGGTAAGTGTTTGTTTTTTTCTATAATTTAATAGACAATAAAAAAGTTTGTAAAATTATGCTTCTCTTAAATTAGCATGTGATATATTAATGTAGAGAATTCATTGAAATGGAAAAAAGAAAGCGGCGTCGTCATTCTCGTCTCACTAAAGTTGATTTAGAGAAGTTAGTGAATGAAAATTTTCATTTGTGGTTTCGAAGCAAGGTAATTTTGTACAAATGTTTTCAAGTTTACTTTTTCAAATCTGAAATGCTTTTGATAATAACTTTTGTTTTGTAGGTTTTGGAAAATGATTATCCAGATATTCCAGAAGAAGTTATAGAGGCGGTTATAACCGCCTCTATAACTTAATATTTTCGAGACGGTCATAACCGCCTCTAAATTTGGAATAAAAAACCGCCTACATATTTAAAGCTTACCCCGACGGTTGTTAAAAACCGGCTCTAAAGTGTAGAGCCGGCTTGATACGAGGCGGGTTAGAGGCGGTTCAAAAAGCCAACACTAAAGCTATAGAGGCGGTTAAAACCGCCTCTGTAGGTTTTGAAAACCGCCTCTAAAACTATTTTGTGGTGTAGTGTATGTTTTTCACTCTTCATATGGTCACATAATGTTGCGAAGGGGACCATGACATGTTAAATATATTAAAAGTTATAATATTACGTATACTTGATTCTAAGGTTCCATAAAGTTTAATATGCCAATATCCAAAAAATTCATAGAATCTTGGGTGGAGTTCTCATATACAAAAGACAAACCTTCAAAAGATGGAAGGTGAGGAACTAATTGAAAGGCTATGAGAGAAAGATAACTACTTTTTATTATTCCCCATAATCACCTTAAATTTAACTTTATTTTTATATTCTCCATAGCTTTAGTTTTGTATTATTTAGCTAGTTTTCTATCTGGATTTTTTTAAATTTCTTTTGATTTCTTTTAATTGAAATTTACACTACTTGTTCCATATAGACTCGAACATGTCACATGGATGAGGTTTAACTACAAGTTCTCATATGAGTTCCAAAGAGATCAGTGAATACCATGGCCACTAGAGATAGAGGTTTCTTGTGCATTATGTCCATTAATTATAAGAAGAAATGGATAACCATGAGAAGTACAGGCCTTACCTATCATCACAATTTAAGAAATTCATTTTATCGCGAAGACCTTGAGATACAACCACAATGTGTTGCTACAAATCCCAGCTTATGACAATAGTTATTCTTGAAAGTGATTGTGATGCAATAATCAACAATTACATATATTATCTATCGTAAAAGAGCTTTTTATGTAACATAAATATATATGATATGATTTTATGTGTATTACCACATTTTGGTGTTGATGAGGGTTCAACGAGTCACATGCAAGTGTACATACCTTACTGAGTAATTGATAAGTATACAATTATACTATATTTTCTATATTAATTTGTATACTTATCGAGTTAGTATTGGAGTAATTTAGTGGAATACGAGGCTAAATCGAGTACAAATTGTCTTTGCAGACACCAAGTGTAGGTTAAAGCCAAAGGAGAACCAAACGAAGTGTTTTGGAATAAAAAGGTCAAAGATGGCATGCTCCTAACTTAGCAACTTAGAAATCAGCACTACTTATGGGCACTTTACGGCTAGGCTTATGGCCATAAGCCATATTTAGAAGGCCTTGTGGGCATCCTTATGTCCGTAAGAGAAGAAGCCCTGCCAAATTGAGAACCTTACGGTCGGGACTTACGGCCGTAAGTCAGACCGTAATGAGAAAATAGAAGAGTTTGCGGAGCCCCTCACGCCCGTATGGATTAGGGAAAGATTGATGAGATGAGGTTTGCGGTCCTTGCTTTAGGGCTGTAACTAGGACCGTAACTCAAAGATAGAGACCCTTACGGGCAGGACTTATGGACGTAATCGGTGGCGGAAGGCACAGGAAAGGTTAAAACCCCGAGGCTTACGACCTAGCTTACGCTCGTAAGCGGGGTGTAAACTTATAGGTATATAAAATTTTTACTTAATCTGAAGAGGAAGTTTTTAGGTTTTATTTCTACTTTTGGGGGAATAGAGGCTAGAGAAAGAAGGAGGGAGGTTGCGAGATTAAGGGCTATTTGATCCTCTCTAAAGCTTGGAAGCCGCGTGGATGTTCATCCGCTTCATCATCATCACCCATTAGGGCACTATCGCGGTCAAGGGTTGAGTTTCTCCCATATCGAGGGGAACTTTGCGCCGATTCTTGTTTCCTTGGTTTTTGAGGGAGTTTATATTTGTATTCTCATTATGAAGATGAACAAGTGCTACATTGTGATATCCTATTATTGCATAATGAGCTAAAGCCCCTTTAGGGAGCTTTGACATAAACCCTTAGGGATTTTGTGGATTCTATTTGTATTCCTTGAGTTTAATTAATTCTGAAGTATGATTATGGAATGCATGTGTAATTAGTTCTAATTCTTATTGCATGATTGCGTGGTTGTTGATGAGCGGTGAAAACCTGTTAATTACCTAATCTAGCATGCGGTGAAAACCCGTTGGATCTTAGCAAGTAGCATGCGGTGAAAACTAGTCAAAATACCACATTCCTATCCGATTTTTGTTCTGATTGCTTAAGGGGTATCTATAGAATTTTGTGCTTCATTGTTTAAACCCTAGGGAGTATTGTCCAAGTACTCCCGTTGATCTTGACAGTGTTAATCCTTTGGTTAAGTTTCTTTCCTCTTCTTAATTCTAGTTAATTGGAATCTCTAAACTTGTCCTTTATAATGTTATTCAGGCTAGATTTCATAAACCGAAGTTAGTACTAATGATTTTGCTCCCTGATATTTGACAACCCTACCCTTCATTGGGTCCACTTTATTATTTAACGACCCGTGCACTTGCGGTGATGCAAAGGCTTGTCAGTAATACAGTGCTATAAAATAAAGTTCGTATCCACAGGGAGTAGAAAGTACTAGTAATGACTCAATTATAGTTATCTAACTCAGAACACAATTTAAGAGTACGAAATATGACTCGATCGCTGACTGGAAAGGTTAAGGATTGTTGACTAAGGTTAGAGAAATCACGATGAAAATACAGTGTTTGGAAAGATTTCACTTGGGATTTAAGAATTGAATTGATTGCGATGTCAAATAGAAAACCTAGGTCTTGTTGGACCGGGGAAATCAAAAGTAAAATAGGTGCTTTCTCAAGTCACCCTAATACCTAATCCCATACTTTGTAGGATCGAAACTCTTCCTCCGTCACTTCCACACGATTACATAGAGTTATAGGAAATCCCTAGGAATTGGAGCTCTCGCTACACAACCCTAACCCGAAGGATATCAAGCGTCCTATCTCTATCGCCCTCTCTCAAATCCTTTAATCTATGTGTGATCTAATGCAATATTATCTCTCGATCTCAATCACACCATCAAATAAGAAGTCACTCTCGTACACTAATTCAATAATTTAGAAATATAGATTAACCCAAATAAGTGAAAGAAGTCCTATAATAAAATCAATCCTAATATAAAGTTATCCCAAGCTACATCAATCTAAACATCGAAAGGTGTTTACCCCTCTATTGGTCATGTTCATAAAAAAAAAGATAAAATTGAACTTACAACCCTGAAAATGAAGCAAAGAAACCCCCTCTCAATGTCTTCTACAAAGGGAAGGATGTGAGCCGCAATCGTCGCCTTCGATCATCACTCGGTCGGCTCCTTTAAGCTTCTTCTGCCGCTCTGAGTTCTCCTCCAAACCCTAGATGCCGTGGTTGGTCTTTTTCTAGAAAATCTAACCTCTCCTCAATTAGCTTTTTGATCTTCTATTTATAACCTCCGAAATCCATCTAGTACACAAGCAAGAACACGGGCGTGTATCTTACCCATATAGTCATTATTACCCAAATCTGGATTCCCGAAGTACATAGCGGTGTATCCTGGTGGTGCATATATTTGGCTAATCTTGTATATTATGACTTGGTCTTTCTTCAAGTTGATGAACTACACGGCTGTGTGCTCTCATTCTGCTTGTGTTTCATACAAGATCATGCTCCTTGGAATTTTGACTATACACGGGCATGTATCTCATTTTTATGACCGTGTTCTTCTCGATACAGGGTGCTTCGGGAGTGCTCTGTCATGCGCATGGCAGCTTGCACACGCTTTGGGTGACCTCGCTCACCAGTGACTAGGAACTACACGGACAGGTATTCAGACATATACTTGCCTGTGTAAATCACAGTTATCTATTTTGGCTCCGTTTTTCTCTCGAATATGTTTTTTTGACATTTAGTTTGCTTTTTCTTTTCCGAAAACATAAGTGAAACAACTAAGTACCAAATTACACAAAAATCAACCTGAAGACAAGCATAATTACACGAAATGACATGTGGAAAAATATATAATTAAGCACTTATCAGGTGTAGATTAGATATTTTTATCAATAAGAACGTTCTTGACATACCTTATCAGTTTTTTGAACTATTAAAACATTCTCTATAAATTGTAGGACCTTCACTATGAGTCTATTTGGCCAATAATTCAAATGCATATACAATTTGACAACAAAGAATAACTACATAAAACCTAACTAGTGTCTCAACAAAAAAGGATTTTCCATACAGCACTCTTATTAGTTGGTTATTATAACATAATTTGATTCCCAAATTTCATGACATCTATTACAACAAAGTTCCTAGACATGCCATGACAAGGACTTAGTTTTATACTAATGTTGTTATTTTGGACTTTTCCTAGTGATACTTGTTTGAATTTTAACAAATAACGTGGTGGAGGTTTACCAATATGAAGGTAAGAAAGCCACTTCATTATATTTGTTTAATGTTCATGAATAATGAAGTACTTGCCTATGTAATGATGCATAATAAATCTTTCTGAATGATAGTTGCACACTCATGTTTGCAAGGTATTATATACAGATGATTGTGTTGCACATGCATGGTTATTTTTTAGGTTGATTGAGTTTTTCTTGTTATCAATAAGCTTATGACATACTATATTAAACTGTTCAACTTTGGGAAACCTACTCTCCTATTTTAGGTCCCCCTTCTAAATATATTATGTCAAAGCTTAGTATCATTAGTAGTCTCCTAGTTTGTCAATTCCTTCATCAACATTTACAGTCTCCTCTATAAACTCCATATTCAATTTATATTAGGTCAAAGATAGTACCATTAGTATACATTTGATATTGATAAGACAACAATGACTTTACCTTAACCCTTGCACATTATTGAAGTTAAGAAATACAAAAGAGAATTAGCCAACTGCAAATAGACATTACACTGGAAGAAGAATGCACTACCTATTACTAAAATATATTATATTATAAAGAATGCATTGAATAGTGGAAGAAGACTTTGATAAGCGCTTGATTGTGCATATTTTGCTATTATTGCTTTGATCACTTAGCATGTATATACGAGAAATTATGATCGATGTAGTACTTAATTTGTTATTTTGTGCATTAAGGGCATAGAGAGGGCAAATGGAGATTGAGAGAGAAATTTGAGGGCTTTAAGAGGAAAATTGATAAAGATTACAGTTTATGGAGAGACGAACGGATGGCTACATGCCAATAAGCCTGAAGGTGTGAATCCTCCACAGCAGAATAGTAGAGAAAAGCCCATTGGCTACCACATGTGTCACATCCTAACTTGTAGCAAGGTATATAACGACCACTGCAATATCAGAACCATACTGAAAAGAGAATGGCATGCTCCCAATTAAGCATGCTCGTGCAACAATGTGAAGTGTTTGATGTGTGGGGAATAAACTTCATTGGACACTTTCCGATCTCGAACGGCAATAAGTACATTTTGTATGCAGTAGATTACGTCTCAAAATGAGTGGAGGCTCAAGCTCTCCCAACAAATGATGTAAGGGTCATAATGAAGTTGTGAAAGAAATTGTTTCTCAGCTCGGAACTCTACAAGCAAACATTAGTGACTGGGGAACTCACTTTTGTAACTCTCAATTGGAGCGTACTTTGAGAAACATTGATTTGACACATCGAATTGCCACCGCATACCACGCCCGGACTAGTGGCCAAGTAGAGTGACTAATCGAGAGTTAAAACGTATTCTTGAGAAATTGGTATAGGGTAATTGGAGGGATTGGTAGGAACAAATTTGATGATGTTGTTTGGGATTATCGAATCGCCTACAAGACCCCAATAAGGACTACTCCGCGTTATTTTGTTTATGGCAAGACATGACACATCCTTGTTGAATTAGAGCATAGAGCATACTGGGCCACTAAGTTTTTGAATTTTGATTTGACTAAAGCATGTTGAAAGCGCAAATTGCAATTAAATGAGCCAGAAAAAAGAGCGGCAAAATGCACAAGAGAATTTGAGGCTGTACGAGAAGCGTACTAAGCGGTTTCATGATTCTCATCTGAAGAGAGTCAAACAGTTTCAAGTGGGAGAGTCAGTTTTTCTCTTCAACTCCCGACTCAAGTAGTTCCCCAGGTTGTTATTGCGATCTCATTGGTCAAGTCTGTTCAAGGTCAATCAAGTGTTCCCATAAGGAGCAGCCCAAATTTCACACCAAGAGAGGAGCACATTCAAGGTAAATAGGCATAGGTTGAAACCCTGACCACACTTGTCAAGAGAAGAAAAATGAGAGGCTTGTACACCATGAACCTTCTTGATACACACTAGATACGTCAAGCTAGTGACATTAACCAAGCTCTTCTTTGGAGGCAACCCAAGTCTTTAGTTAAATTTTTTGTATTCTTCCATTATTAGTTTTTATTTTTCTTGAACATAATGTTAGCTGGTGTTGCATGATGTTATCACCGATCCCGCAGAATGGACATGTTTTCTAGAGTTTAATTGTCATATCAATGATGTATTATGAGTTTTGTGCAAGTATTGAGTTATAACAAGTTAGGAACATAGGCAAGACAAATTCTAGAAAAGAGTACAAATCAAGCACAAGCATGCTCTGGCTGTGTAGATTGCAAATTGGAGGAGCAAGACCATGATCTTGAAGAGCAAGGGCATGCTTATGCCAAGATAGATGAAGAACGCTAACATTGCATGCCTTTGTCCTAGAGGAAGCATGGTCATGCTTATCTCTAGATTGTGAGTCTCTTATCAACGAACGAGTCCTTTATATATACCAAGCACAGTCAAAACATAGTCGTGCTTCAGCTATGTTGCCATGTGGATTTTGGAGTCCGAGGGTTTCCTTGGCAAGAGTGAGCCATATGCCTACTTCTCCCATGCATATTTCATCTCCGTTTCCTCATCTCTCCTTGTTCTCACTGCTTTTCATATCTCCGTACGATTTCTTGTCACTCCTTGAGAGTTTTACTCCAAATCTTTTAACTCCCTCTGTGGCCTTAAAGTTGTCTTCTTCTCACATTTGGTAAGAACTTCAAGACCTTCAATCCCAAGTTGTTTATGTTCTTAGTGTGAAATGGTCACCCAAGCATGCCCACATGATCTAGAATATGTTTAGTGGTGAAAATGCACACGTAAGGCTTAGAAACATGGATTTTGAGCGGATTTTGCTTGAGGAAAACCTTGAATTATGTTTAACACACTCATGCTTCACCAAGAACATAACCATGTTCAACCAGAGCTTGTGAAGTGTAAAGGAAGCATTTATTACAGGAGGTGCAATTTGAAATTTGAATTTTGGCAGCCAAACTAGCATGAGCATGGGTGTGATTTTAGAAAGCACAGTCATGCTATTTTGTGCTTTTCCTTACAAGTAATCTTCAATCAAGCATGGTTGTGCTCCGGAGGAGCATGGCGGTGCATACCCTAAAAACTGTGTATTTGGTTCTCATGGTGGTTGATTATACTTGTAGATCATGCCAAGGAAGAGAATAACGTTAGGCCTACCTTAGAGTAGACGAAGAGATGAGAGCAGATGCCCTACTACTCCAACCGAGCTTGGGTTCATGGTGTCGTCTCAATGAGAGCAAAATCACAACCTCAACCATTGATGCTTCAGTGTGACCCTATCTATAAATTAGGTAAAATTAGAGGAAGTCAGGCTCGCAAAGGAGGGGAGAAGACCCTAATTGCTTCTTTTTGCTCTCCTTTATCGTTAAGCTTCACCTAGTGCCTGCACAGAGAATTCACACTTGATTTAGCATCATTTTCCACATAATCACAATAATACCAACTCAATAAGTATACAAATTGATATATACGATATAGTGTAAATGTATACTTATCACTCATGCACTTCAAGGGAAATGATTACCCTAAAGCAATCACACTAACCCACTCAACACTTGCCAAGTTTCACAATCATACTACACTAACCAAACACATCAAATAATGAAACACGAGATTGAACATAGAAATCAATAAAACTACATAAACATTGCATGATGATATTTGATTAAAAATACACCAAGTTCATGATCTGGGGCACCGAAGACGGTTAGCCCCTCATGGATTTACACAGCATTAAATCAAGAACAAAAGCAATTAAAGAAAGATCTATAGACTCCCTAAGCTTTTGCCTCAACAGTTGTGCTCTGAGGATTCACGCCATAGATGAAGCTCCGCCCTAGATATGCTTTCTATTCATTGCTCTCGTCCCTTCCCAAGGGTTGCTGAAGGATGCTAATCAAGATCTCTCCTCACTCTAGCCATCGCCCAGCCAAAAAGTCCATCAAAACCTAATTTTTGGTGCTTTAAATGTTAGTCTCGATCCAAGCAGGGGTGTGCTTGGGCCTTGCTTCCGGGCGTGCACTTTATGGGCAAATAATAAATTCAGCGGCTTTTTGAAATCTCGCCAGATAGTGAAGTGCACGATCTCCAACACGCCCGTACTTGGGCCGTGTTCTCATTTGCACCCCCATGCTTTGGGGACCGCAACAATGCTTCAGAGCTCTTTATTCTTCTTGGAAATGCTATACACTGCATGGCTGAGGAGCACGCCCATGCTTAGGCCGTGCCTATCTTGACAAATTATGCCTTGAGTCCTTTTATTCTGAATTTTGTCTCAAAACTTCTTATGATCTCTCCAAGGCTTGTGCATCTGCACAATTACACAAAATACCCTAAATAGCACAGATCTAAGAAAAATAATAGCTAGAGGCAAGATAAAATTCGGTGTGATATGAATAAAATGTATATATAAAATGCACTTATCACCAACTTTATTCAGTCTTCCAACACCAGATTTGAAAATGTTGAAGCGACACTTAGGAATTACTCAGCTTCTCTTCAGAACTCGGAGAACCAAGTAGGTCGGATCACTAAAAGCCTCTTTCAAAAACCATCGGGGAGTCTGCTGAGTAATACGAAGGTCAATCTAAAGGAGCACACTAAGGCAATCACACTAAGAAGAGGGAAGGAAGTCTAGAGAGATGTAATGACCACCAAGGAGTCAGTTCCAGTGGAGAAGGAAATCCAAGAAGAAGTGAGTGAGCACATAAGAACCCTTTCTCCTGATGAAAAGATCCCATACCCTACTAAAGTGAAAAAGAACAAAGACATTGATCAGTTTAAGAGATTCCTGGAGCTCTTCAAATAGCTGCACATCAATGTCACTTTCGTTGAGGACACAAATGCCACTCTATGCTAAGTTTCTGAAATATCTCCTAACAAATAAGAGGAAGTTAGAAGAAAGTGCGGTGATTGTTTTGGATGGGAGCTGCACAGTAATCCTTCAAAAAGATATCCTAAGCAAAATGAAGGATCCCAGAAGCTTTATCATACTATGCTGCATTGGGGTTTTGGGTGAGGTCAAAGCACTGGCGACTTCAGGGGCAAGTACAAACGTCATGCCGTACAGTGTCTTTCAGAATCTTGGTATGGGAAAGCTAAGGGCTATGAGGATGGTTTTACAAATGCAAATCGCTTCGTCAAGCATCCCAAGGGAGTGATAGATGATGTGCTTGTCAAAGTCGACAAGTACATTTTTCTGGTAATTTTGTAATGTTGGATGTTGAGGTTGATGCAAAGGCCCCGTTGATTTTAGGAAGACCCTTCCTTAGCACCTCGAAAGCTCTAATCGATATGGAAGGTGGTAAGATGACGTTGAGAGTTGAGACTGACAAAGTCACCTATAAGCTCGCTGAAACAATGAAACATTCATTAGACTTTAATGACTCTTGTTTCTTTTGCGATATAACTGACATGCTTATTGCTGATTATGTATAAGATTTTTTGAATGCCAACCCATTGCAAGTGTTGCAGGAGATGGAAAAGGCTGAGGAGGAAGCTATAAAGATTGTGGACCTTCCTCTAGGAACCATCAAGGCCATTTGGAAAAAGATGAGTAAGTTAAAGGAGGGTGGAAATCGCAAACCCACAACTGTTAGGAGTAGGAGCTCATCCATGATTGATGCTTCATCTCATAAAAAGGAACCAAGGTGGAAGGTGTGTAGTAAGCAAAGGTCTTGAATTTAATCTTTCATAAAATAGGTAAGGAGGTTGTCCATTTGGGAGAACGTCAATGAATCATCTGAACTTTGGTAAGTTGAGCTAACGACATAAAACTAGCACTTCTTGGGAGGCAACACAAGTTTAATTTCATGCAATCTTTTGTTTTGTGTTTCTTGTTTTTTGTTTATTTCTGGATTTTCTTATTGTTTGTTTTCTGTTGCGTTGCTTAATTTTACATTTGAAGTGTGATTGTGTGTGTATTTCAATCAGACCTTACTTTGATTAATACTCTTGTCAGTGTAGAGTTGTTTTTATGAATTTTAATTGTCTATTTTCTGATACATGACTTGGTTGTAGAACTATTAGGATATTCATGTCTGTAGGAAAACGATAAGTGTAGAGGTCACCACGGCCATGGACATTTTATCCACGGGCTTGAACTTGAGTCAGGGTGGATTCCAGAGAACTACACAACCATGGAACTACATGGCCTTGGACCTGGAGGACCCTCGTTTAAATCCCCACACTTCCAAGAGCGGTATGCCCGCTTGATGTTGAAGCGAGTTGGCCAGTCTTGAGTCATCGACTTGCCCATGCTCGCCCACTTAGGATTAGACGAGGAGGTCCGCCGCTTGGTGGCCATTGGTGGGTGGGATTGGCTCCTATCGATCGCGGAGCCGGTATACCAAGATATTAACTTGGAGGTGCTTAGCACCTTTGAGGTTGATCGAGGCCTGGTGGGCTTCGCTTGCCCTGGGCGATCCAGTTCCAGCTTTTCGGCGAGACACAGCGACTAAGTTACACTAACAACTAAAGTTAACAAGTCTGAATTAAACTAAGAGATCGAAAACAACTAAAGTTGTGGAGATCAGTTGGTGAGCAGGGTAAACTTGGACAATACTTCCTCGGTGTTAAACATTGAAGTGCTAACTCGAACAATTAATCCTTGCTCAATTAGAAGTAATCATAGAAGGAATGTGAGAGTAAGACGGGTTTTCGCTGCATGCCAGTTCTCAAGAACCGACGGGTTTTCACTGCACACTAGAACAACCGAACAACAGGCTTTCACCGCTCATCAACAATCACACAATATGTAAATGACATACATCAATTCCCACATGCATTCGCAAAGTTTAACATCACAAACAATTGACATTCAAGGAATAAAAGTGGAGTTTGATAATTCCCCTAGGGTTCAAATCCAAGTTTCCCTAGGAGGGATTAGCTCATGGTACAAAATAATGAAAGCAAGGAATTACAACTATTCATCATGAAGAGATAGAGTGGAAAACTCCCTCGAAGCCAAGGAAGAGAGGATTGGCCTGAAGTTCCCCTCGACGTTGGGGGAAATGCAATTCTTGACCGCAGTGGTGCTCTAACGGATGATGAATGTGGTGTTGATAGAAGCACACACAAATCCTTGGCTCCTTTGTGGAGAAATCACCTCATGATCTCACAGTTAAGCCCTTTCCTTCTCCAGCCACCCTTTCTCCAAAACTCAAAGGAAACCTTAAAAAGAACTCTCCCACTCTCTTTTCAACAAAGTCTTAAATAGCCGTAACCTTACGGACGTCTTACGGGCGTAATCTAGGCCGTAAGCGTCGGGATTTTACTTTTTCCATTGCCTTACGCCCTCGCTTACGGTCTTGAGCCCCTCCCGTAAAGTCCTCTGGATTCGGCTTACATTCTGGCTTACGGACGTAAGTTTATACCGTAAGCTCATCTGTATTACAGGACTTCCTCTCTTAAAGGAATAAGGGTGCCCGCAAGGTCTTCTGCACGTGGCTTACGGCCGTAAGCCCGGCAGTAAGGAGCCCGTAAACAGTGCAGTCTTCCAAGTGCTACTGCAAGAGCGTGCCATCTTCGATGTTTTTGTTCCCATTTACTTGATTTGGCTCGCTTTTGGCTTTAATCCACACATGGTGCCTGCGAAGACAATTTATATTCGATTTAAACTCGTATTCCACTAAATTACTCCAATACTAACTCGATAAGTATACAATTCAATATATAAAATACACATAATTGTATACTTATCATACACTCAGTTTGCTTTCTGATGGAGTTGTACGACACCGAGTACACGACGACACCCCTATATGACGCACCGGAGACTGACCTTCCCCCGGGTGTCACGTCGACTACTGTTTGGCGCCGCCTGAGCCAGTGTTGGAACTACGAGCCCGACTTCACCAAGGCGACCTTTCTGATACGGCCAGCGCTTAGGAAGTTTTATGTTCCAACCACCACCACTACTTATAAAGGGGGTGCTCGCTTGGTCTCTCTTGACTTGGAGTGGGCCCTCCTCAACTGTAACTTCCCCAACAAGCTATACTTTCCATCGCTCGTCAATGTGGTTGCTCTTTTGATCAGGGAAGTGCTCGTATTTCCATCCTTCTCTTTAATTTTTACTGCATTGTCCTTATTTATCTTTCTTCACTTACATTGAGGGCAATATAAGTTTTAAGTGTGTGGGGAGGGGTTTGCATGCTTGTCTAATAAATACTAACTGACTAATGATAGCTCAATACAATGATTAGTGTGAGTTCAATTGCTTCAAATTATCATGTGCTAGTGTAGTTGCTTTTAGACCCCATTTTTTTCAGTGTTTGCTTTATTCATTGATCAATTCCTTTAAATGCACAACGCATCCGTTTAACTCAGTTGAATGCATGTTTTTGCACGCACTTATGTTTCTTATTTTTAAAATCCAAACAAGAAAAATTTTGTGAAGCAAAAGTACGTGTTCATTTTAATTGCTTAGAGGTGGAAAAAGCTACCCCTTTTGTTGTGTGTAGCTACTCTTTACAAGTCGGATACTGTGTATGCCCTAGTGAGAGAAAGAGCTACCAGTGGAGGTGTGTGAAAGCTACCACTCTCTTTAAAATGTGACAATGGAAAGAGCTACTATCTCTAAGTGTGAAAACCACTCTTCAGGATCCAGAGAGAAAGAGCTACCATCTCTAAGCTACCATCCTATGTTCTTAAATAGAATTTTCTGTGATCTTGTGCATCAAATATCATGCTTATTCAGAGTGAAACAGATTGAGTCCACACACATACACATTGATCTTGAATAGAGTTTTCTTTCTGATTTTTAGTGCCTATAATTTTTGCTGCCCTAGTCTTGTTAATTGATGCTTTTGAACTCACCATCTCATGTTTGCTTAAAGTCATTAACTCCCTGCTTCGTTTTCATTATCACCTTTCCTTTTGCTTGAGGACAAGCAAGACTTTAAGTGTGGGGGAGTTTGATAAGTATACAATTATACGATATTTTATATATAAATTTGTATACTTATCGAGTTCGTATTGGAGTAATGTAGTGGAATACGAGGCTAAATACGGGTAAATTATCTTCGCAGGCACCAAGGGAAGGTTTAAAGCCAAAGGAGTGCCAAAGGAAGTGATTTGGGATAAAAAGGTCGAAGATGGCACAGTCCTGACTTAGCAACTTGGAGACCAACACTACTTACGGGCACTTTACGGCTATGCTTACGGCTATGCTTACGGCTGTAAGGCACATTTAGAAGGCCTTGCGGTCATCCTTATAGTCGTAAGAGATGAAGCCTGCAACACAGAGAACCTTACGGTCGGGACTTACGGTCATAAGTGTGACCGTAAGTGGAAGTCAGAGGAGTTTACAGAAGCCATTTACGCCCGTAAGGTTGGAGGGTAATATTTATCAGATGAGGTTTACGGTCTTGGGCTTGTGGCCATAAGTAGGACCGTAACCCGAAGACAGTGAACTTTATGGGAGAGCCTTATGGCCGTAAGTGGGTACATAAGGCACGAGAGCAATAGAAACCCCGAGGCTTACGGCTTAGCTTACGCCCGTAAGCTGCCCATAAACTTACTCCTATATAAGATTTTACGAAAGTTGAGAAGAGGGAGGCTGGAGAAGGGAAGAACATCAACTGCGGGATCAAAGACAAATTCCTCCACTCCAAGGCTAAGAAGCTGCATGGTTTCCCATCAACATCACCTTCATCATTTATTAGGGCACCATCGCAGCCAAGGATCGTGACTCCTCCAACGTCGAGGGAGTTTTCCATTTAATTGCACATTATGATTATGAGCATTTGTGAACCTTTGATTTCATATTATTGCAATATGGGCTAATCCCCTTTTGAGAAACTTGGACTTGAAACCTTGGAGGAATTATTAAACTCTATTTGTAATCCTTTAATCTCAATTACTTGTGAAGTTTAATCTTAGGAATGCATATGTGATTGGATGTATGTTTTGTTGCATGTTGCGCGGTTGTTGACGTGCGGTGAAAACCCGTTAATCGTCTGATTTAGCGTGCGGTGAAACCCGTTAGTTCAGCGTGCGATGAAAACCTGTTAGATCCTAATAATTAGCACACAGTGAAAACCCGTCTTGATATCACATTTCTGTTAAACTTCTCTTTTAATTAATTAAGGAGTATTTGTAGAAGTTGATACTTCATTGTCTAATCCCCGAGGGAGTACTGTCCAAGTGTTTCCATTATTCTTGATAATCTCTACCCCTTGCTTGATTGTTACGTAGATGTATTTGTTAGATTTGTCATTCTTCTCAATTATCAGGCTTGATTTCTTGTACTGAAGTTAGTACTAGTACGGTTGCTCCTTGAGGTTCGACAACCCGATTCCTTTAAGGGATCCACTTTATTACTTGATGACCTATTCACTTGTGGTGACGCAAAGGGGGTGTCAATTAGCAGTAGAAATAACAATTTGCTTTGAGTCTATCTTAATCATAGCTTCATCAGGTGCGTTGATGCAAATGGAGTGGACACCATGAGATGGTGCTGTTTCATCATAAGAAATAAAGCCATCATAAGAAAACAAGAGAAAAGACTTATCACGCATGCTTGCTCAAACTTGGCATTCTACAATAAATATGCATTGTATCAGCAACAACATTCCTTTGAGAGATGGATATTGTATGGTGGATAAAATTTCCTTAAACTAGACCACAGAAGGAAAACTACATAAACTCTTAATTGTTTGGAACACTCACAATCAACAGAGTTATAATGATAAAATTGTGTTGTGTGACAGACAAACAACATACCAAGTAACGTCTCAACTACATGAATTTAAACTTACTTTATATGACAAATTTTTAGGAGCAAGCAAAGACATCTACCTAGGATCTATTACAATTTTTAGGAGCTTAAAGACTAGATGATACGTCCCTTGCGTATTCACAAGTGCACGGTCGCACAAGTAGTAAAGTGCACCCGAGAGGATCGGATGGTCGAATCCATAGGGACTAGTGTAGTCTCAATACTCTCTCATTGCTTAATATCTAGTCAATTGACAATTGGGAATGAATTGAGACTAAGAGCCTAGGAACATGGGCAAAGAAGGAGGAATAAGAGACAGGGGAAATTTCTATCAAAGTTGCTCAACTGTGGAATAGGGCCCAGGGTCGATCCCTTGGTGTCAAATTGCACTTAGACTCCTACAAGGCTCATCATGTACATCCCAGGAAATCTATGTGTGCTCTGAAAGCCTTGTTGCAACTATAGCTATAATAACATCAAGGGATTAATTATACTATGTGGTTCTTGCACTTTGATGCGTCTCCGCAACAACACAACAGGGTGATGTGTGTCAACCCCTTGCGTTACCGCAAGTGCACGGGTCGTCAAGTAATAAAAGTGGACCCAAAGGGTCGGGTTGTCGAACCACAGGGAACAGAAGTACTAGTAATAGCCCCTCTTTTGTTATCTAGCCTAATGAGTATAGTATGTGATGATCTAATGGCCAACACTAAGAGTGTCACCACAAGTGCGCAGGAAATAAAAGAGGAAAAGAGTTCTCAATCAATAAAAGTGAGGTATCCGGACAATGCTCCCCCTAGGATTCGGGTGTTGGATGTAGATTACAAGTGTTTCTAAACGAAGACAATGAGTCGTGGGTATCCAAAGGTATAACGGCCCCTGCCTCCAGGTCACCGATAACTAGTCCCCTACGAGGTCCCGGCGGAGAATTCTCTCGACGCCTCACACCACATATGACTGCTTAAAACTCTAGGGATCCCAAAGATATGACCAATTCCTAAAAGTAGATCTAACCCTGCCTCCAGGTGGAAGATCCCTAACCCCCTACGAGGTCCCGGCGGAGAATTCTCTCGACGCCTCACACCACATATGGTTGCTTGACACTTAGGGAATATGGAGATAGGAAATATCTGTCGTAAGGGAAAGGGGACACTCCGCTATCTCACGGCTCACCCTCTCAACCCTCTTTACTCTCGGTAATTCTAAACCTAGCGGTGATCTCTCTCTTCACTAGATTGAATAAAACATGCAAGGCAATTAATAATGAAATCAAAAGCGCAAACAAGCATTATGAACTCAAGAGTAAAACTCAATCTGATAAATTCGAATAGAAACACAATGTAAATCTAATGAAAATAAGAATCCTAGGGTTTACATGTCCGAATACCCTCTAGGGGTTTAGCTCTCCATGGAGCGAGTCACAAAACAAATAATAAATTCAGAAATAAGTTCCAAAGACATAAAGAATAACCCCCTTAAATCCTTGATGATAGTCTTGATGGGTAGTTTCCACGTCTGGATTGAATCCACTCCGAAGCTAGGTCGCCGATGGCTTCCTTGACGCTATGACGGAGGAGGAATCGATCCAAGTTGGTGAGGAAAGCTTCCCAAAGCCGCAAAGAACTCCCTCCAAGCCCTAGCCGCCTTGTCTCTCGAAAGTGGCCAAAAAGATCCCTAAAAATTACCACAAGGCGGCTTTTATAATTTGAATTCGGGGCTTTACGCGGGCATCCACACGGCCATCCACACGCCCGTGTGGAAATTCCACACGGGCGTGTGAAGCACTCTGCTACAGTACTTTTTCCCCGAAGTCTTCCTTGGAGTCCACACGGTCGGGCACACGCTCGTGTGGTAGGGTGTGTGGCTTTCTATGCTTTGAAATCCTCAAGAACCTTCTTCTGCTTTGTACGGAAGCTGGGACATGGGCGTACTACTGCCTTTGTGCCCTTTCGGTTTGTGTAATGACTTGTACTCCTCCGAAAGTTGGCAACACCCCCATGCATATGAACACAGCTTCTGATTGTGGTCTTGAAACGTGTCATCACACCCTATCTTTGCTTCTTCCTGTATGTCATGTCTCCAAAGCCCTGTTTGCACAAAAGAACACAAAACACACCTTGTTAATGCTAAAATCTGATAGAAGTGATGCTCAATGCATATAAACTGATATTATAAAATATATATAATCAAGCACTTATCACACTTCGATGGAGCAATTACTCTACGATAATTACGATAAGGCAACAACACACGCTAAGTTCATAATTAAGCTAGGCAATCAAGCACATCAAGCATGCAACACAAGATTTAACAAGATAAACAAAGGACTCCATAAGCATTCCAAAACAAGTGTTCAAATATAATCTTAAATGAAGTTCACAACCCGGGCCACCCCAGAAAGTTAGCCCCCTCATTGGTTCACTCAACAAGAAAATAATAAGAGAAACAAATACAAAATAATCCAAAAGCTCTATACATGTTTGCATCTTCATTGAGCTCCGAGGGTCTAATGATCAATGAGACTCCATCCCTAATATTGGCCTATGATTGATGCTCTAATCCTCCCCTGAAGATGGTGAAATATGTGTAATAATCTCCTTCCTTCACCCCCCGCCATTGTCAGACAAAAACGCTCCTTTCAACCTAACTTTCGTTGCTTTTAACCTAAGTTTCGACACAAGCTTCAGGGCGTGCCGTTTACAGGTAGATAGAAAATTCCAACAATCTTCGAATACTCGCCAAGCCGTAAAGTGCACGGGTCTAAACACGCCTGTGCTTAAGCCATGCTTCCATTTGTACGCCCATGCTTTGGAAACTAAACTGTGCTTCTCAGTTTTTCATTTCTCTTAAGATTTCTGTGAAGTGCACGGCTGAGAAGCACGCTCGTGCTTAGGCCGAGCTTGCCTTAACAAACTGCCCTTTATATCATTTTGCCATGAAATCTTCTTCAAACCACTTATAATTGTTTCAGGACCTAAATATCTACACGATTAATACATAATATCTCAAATAGCACCAAACTGGGAAAATATTGGCCAAAAGACAAGAAAATAATATGTATTCAATGCATGAGATATATGTATAAAATGCACTCATCAGTAGAATTGCTAGAATTTATATAAGAAATATCAAGGCCTATGTGCTATTTGAGGGTCTAAATGACTCAAACTACGATTTGCATGAATTGCATTTTAACAAATTTCTTAAAAAAATAAAAGTATAGTGAAATGATAGAATGATAACTTTTAAGTATAAACAAATCTACTTCAAAAGCTAGTGATCAACTAAATAACTTACATGAACAAAATAACTTGGTCATCACAAGTTCTCCATGACATCAGTGCAAAAATTATATATATATATTTGGTGAAAAAAGTTTATTACAAGACACTTGACTTCAGGTATTGCAATATAATTAGATGCAAGAATACAGGCAAATATGTGTTGAGTGTTTCTAGAACAAACAAAATATTGATCATGGGAAATGAGCTACGCAAAAATAATATAGGCATAAGTTTCGAAGATGACATTTTTTATGAATTGTGATTTCAAATATTTGGATATAAATATATAGAGTACTTGGGGACAACTGAGTTGATATTAAAGAATGCTCCAAGTTGAATTATCTCACTTAATTCTCCAAGTTGAATTGATGCAATTAAAAGTCTATGGATCAGTCACAAATTAAAACAAACATGTCATCTCCAAAGCTATAACATTTAACCTAATCTATAACATTTAACCTAATGCAGTCTAATTCATATCCAAATGTATTACATTTTAACCTAATTTGGTCTCATTCATATCCAAAAAAGAGCTAAAGATCATCTTGCATATTATAATAATCATCATATCAACTAGCTGCATGAAGACAAACTCATTGACTCTGATCCATGTAGTTTACAAACCAAAGGCAACCTATGTATAATAAACTGAAAATTGTTGTAACTATTTCCTACAAGAAGCTCTTTTTGGAATTTCTAACAGACAATGTCTAAAAATGCTCAACATTTCCTAAGCTAACTGAATTTCTCTTATTCTAGTGAAGCTCAAAGACGTTTTCCAGAAGCAAGTGAAAAATTAAGTGACAATGGGCTTCTTCTTTCGTTTTCCTCCATTTTGTCTTTTACAGCAGTAACATCTCTAACATAGCTAAGGAAAAAGTAAATCACTTCCACTAATATAAACCCACCAGGTATGTTGAGGGGGACAAAGATCTATCAATTTCTCTTAAACAATTACAACCAAATTAACACAAAATTTGGCACCTCAGGAAATACAACTCTCTAAATCATAATAAAATACAAGCACTATAGGAACCAGTTATAGAATTCAACTTGAAGAATATGAAAGAAGAAAGTTCAAGAAATACAACTATCATGTTTCACAAATATCCAAAATCTGATGAAAACAAAGTCATGCATATATCATAAAGCTAACAAAAATGACAAAAGAGTTGATAAGAGAGTAATTATTTTGCCAATCTCATTCGCAAAATAATATATGTTTTAACCTCAAGAATAATGTATGTTTTTCCTTTCGAATTGCATGCAGTTACTCTGCAGCTTTATGTTGTTAAAGACGAGAATATCTAGTCACAGAAGAAAAGTAAGCAAAGATGATTAGTATATGTTACAAGATGAACATCATTAAAAGGTGATGAAATGGTAGGCAAGCATTCAATTTGGTAAAAGATTCAGCAAAAGTAAACCTAAATAATCACATCGATAAAAGTTCTAAAACGAGCTCTTCTTAGAAAACATTACAAAGAGTGAAATCACAAACAAGCACAAATTTCTTTGAGGAAGTCATCCATAGAATATATCCATAGAGAAGCACATCTACTAATTTATGCAGAACATTTTTCATCAAATTGAAATTTTTTTCAGGTGCCCAATGTTATTAAACATGTTTATAGTGGAAATGTGAGTCTCAAGAAGGTTAAGGAATTGCAGAGAAACTAGTGGAAATAGATGTGCTTCTCTATACAGTTATAGAAAAAAAATACAATTGAGCTAAGATTAAATGAGCAATGGATTAAGTGTTGATGCAAAAAAAAAACCAAAATATGTGAGCTCAAAAGCCAAAACCTGTAAGATCAAAAACAAATCCAAAGAAAAGTTTAATCAACTGAGTGTTGATGCAAAAGAAAAAGACTTTTAACTGATAAGTTTGCCGGTATAACTGCTACATAATCTAAATAGAGATTTAAGGATTTTTGGTTTAGAAAATATTGACAAAGCATAATTGAAGTTACATTTATTTCATTCGAGAGTCATTATATGATGTTGAAATTAAAGATGACGTCAACAAAAAATCATGACCAAGATGAAAATCAAGTAACTTGCAACACACTTTATATTCATTAGTGAAATCAAAAGGAAATAAATTCGTTGTTGCAAAATGGGAGTATTGCAGGATAAATTGGCTTCAATGAAGAATAATTTTTGTTCATTATGGGCACCTGCAGGAGAATTTGTACTAAGAATCACAAATATATGTCAAAAGTCCTAGGATTTTGCAAATTGAGTTGCAATGCATGTATGAAGCTGTATATGACTATATATGACTATAATAAAACAAGACAGACAAATGGTAATGGTTTCGAGAAGAATAAGTAAATGTTGGAAAAATAATATGTTTGATGATTGATTCCATACAAGAGATGACATTCCATAACTTCATTGATCGACGGAAAGTGTGAACACCCGCAAGCGCACGGGGTCGTCAAGTAATAAACCACTCGTGCACGCACGAGTGGGTCGTATTCCCAAGGGGCCCGAGGAGCTACTTTACTCACTTCTTACTTGTTGTTTAGCTCACCGATTCGATTTCAAGAGAGTAAATAGGAAAGTAAAGAAATAACAACAAGAGAAATTGTCTAAATAAATCCGACTGAATTAAAACACGGGAGATGCTCAGGGATGAAAAACGGTTATAGATGAGGATCCCCAAGGGGGCTACTCAAGTCAGTAGGATATTTGAGAAATTAAGCACTTGGCTAGTTGGACCGAGAAAACCTAAGCTTAGGTCAACCCGATGGTCACGGCCATTGACCCCTAACCCGGTACAAGTGTTGAATAAGGAATTTCTTCCACTCAACTTCTCACACGGTTGCAAGGAGAATGATGGTTTCCTCAAGTTAGGGTGGAAACATTAGTTAGTTTTCAACCCTAGAAATGGAGGGGTACAAATACCCGATGGTCACGGCGTATTTATACAATAATGCCTTCCAAGTTTGGTGGAGTCTAGCACTAAAGCAATGGTCATGCTACAAAGTGCTACCAAGAATTTGATACATCAATTAAGCACATGTACCAAAACAATCAAGAATACCAAACAAGGATCACAACAAGCCAATCATACAATAGATAACTCAAATAATCCAAAACATCACAAGTTTTGCCCCCAAGGTTCCCCTACATCCGGTGATCTTGGGGTTTATTTGTTCATGTTCAACAAATCAACCAAACAAACCATGCAAATAACTAAAATAAACATGAGGAACACTCCCTCAAAAGGTGAAGGCCGAATGACGCTTGAATCCCCGGAGAAAACCTTCCGAAGACGCCACTCGAAGGGGTGGCTTCCCGTTGTCTTCAACCTCCAAGAAATGAAGCTCTTGGAGTGGATCCTCCTAGATCTTGCTCTCCCCACCGAAGAAAGCTCGGATTTCCTCTCCTTTTGCCCTCCTAAATGGTGTGAAAGTGATCTCCAAACCCTAGCCTCCTTTCTCCCACCCAAAACTCTCTCCAAGATGATGCAAAAGTCCTCTCAAAAGGTGCCCTAAAAAGACTTTAAACACCCAAATCCCGATGGGTAAACGGGTCAGCATACAGCCGGTATGCTGACCCCTCGGGATTTCTACTTTTCTGCCGAGAAGCCCGTGATGGGCTACAGTAACTGCTACAGTAACTGCGCTACAGTATCCCGTCAAGAAAACGAAGCAGGGAGTTTGATGTCGAATTCTTTCCCCATCTCGTCGTCGAGTCCCCAGAGCTTCTGGCTAACCTGAAATATAAAGATAAAGCAATTTTGATCGAAAAGGGCATAGATTCAACAATAAAATATGAAAATAATACACAACACATACATGTAAAATATGTACTTTTAGACGTTTATCAAACATCCCCACACCTAAGCGTTTGCTCGTCCCCAAGCAAACAAACATGAAGAACAAGGGAAAGAAGATAAACGGCCAAAAATACGACCTCAGGCTTAAAATTAAAGGACTCCACAAGCACAAATGGAAAGGAATCAAGAAGTGAGCTGTTCAATGAATAATGAGGTGATATTAGCTCTGGTTCATCCACAGTGCCCTATGTGTGTGTGTGCTAACTCCCACCTTGACCTTCCACACCCCGGATTACCCCAGGATGACCATTCACCCCACACATAATGAAGATGGCATTAGAGTGCTAAAGAACTCCTCAATGCTCAATTAAAGTCCTTTGGTTCCTAAATACAACTCCAACTCTTAAGTGACCATAAAACAGGTTCTAGGGATCACAATGGAAACTTTATTTCTTTCACACACAAATATACAAAAATTCTTTCTTTTCTGGGTCCACCTAACATAGACTGCACAAAAATCTTTCAGATGGATGCACATGCTGGCCAGGCACAAGAGCCACCCTCTTAATCGATTACAGTCTACATATACGCATTCATGCTTAAAAAGCAGAGGAATACTGACATAGACCCTTTTTTTTTTATGATCCCTGATAAACTACCTGCTAAAAACTTCACTTAAGGTTAGAGAAAACAACAAAGGAACTTAAAAGCTTTTAAAAGTGCATTGAAGAAAGAATTTAACAAATTAATGCCAAAAGTAAAGCTCCTTGTTCCTTGGTGTGATTCTCAGTTGTTCCACTTGGATCTGGAGTATATCACCTAAGGAGGGCGACAAAAGTAAAGCTCCCAAAATTAATAACCCTGAAAAGAACAAGGAGCTTATCATCATTCAAAGTTTTTCAAGAGGAGAAAGAAAGAAAGTACGGAAAAGAAAGCTCCAACATAAATAACAAACGAGTTTAGTAGGGATGAGCCCTAGCTAACTCAAAAGTACAAGGCTCAACAACAAACAACGAAGAACAAAAGAAAGAAAAGAAACAAGGTCGTGTCATGGGTCTAAGAGGCTGGATAAAGTGATGACACGGCGCAAGTAGTGAACGGGTATTCCTTGACCATCTCTATGGAGCTAAGGACTTCCAAGGTGACTTCTTCAATCGAAACTAATTTATCTCAACTATCATGTGAAATGAGCTCCAACACTATGCTATCTAATCCCAAGGTGCTCAAAGCTTCCCAATCAATCTTCCTAACGGTGTCGAACCCTTTTCGTGATAGGAGTGCAAAACGCGTCTTATGTTCTTCCTTGGAAAACTTGGGCTCTTGGACGGGAGGGGAAGGTTCCCTCCTAGATCTCTTGGAAGCTAGTTTCTTGATTGGCATCCTATAGAAACAAAGTAGAGATTATCCGTCTAATTTACAAGCAAAATGACCACCAAAAGAATGAAGAAATCCAAGAAAAAGTGCAGTGCTACAGTAATTTCGGGAAAATTTTCAAGAACTTTGCATGTGAAAGTAGCCAAACGATTTTACAAACTGAGAGAAATACTTTGATAAACATTAAACATTCACCAACCAACAAAAATCCAAGAAATTTCAGCCATAAAAACAAGAAAAACTCAATGTTTGGAGTGAGGTGCCATACTCTTGCCCTAGAGTAAGGTGAGTGGATCCAAATGCTAGATCCGGCCAAAAGCTTGCTCAAACTCCAAATTTTTGTCACCAAGATGGAAAAGAGGAGGAGAGCAAACTAGGGCAAAAAGAATGAAGAAAAATGATTGAGAAATGAGGGAGAACCGGTTAGAAGAATGGGGAAGAAGAGTGAATAGTAAAAGAACCAAAACTTGAGTTTTAATGCTTCTTTCGGGTGGTCTTGCCGACCATCCTTACGGCCACAAGGATGGTCGGCAAGAAGTTCGGGAAAAATCCCGAGGGGCATCCTTGCGGCCGCAAGGATGGTCCTCGGGATTTTCTGTTTGCACCACTTCTTTCTCCACTCTTTCTACACATTAACCATCGATGAAACCTTGAAAAATACGGCCGGAACATCATTTAAACACTCAAAACATCAACATGCATGCATCTAGAACAAGAATTCTTCAAAAACCACATGACAAACAAGTTAACACAAAGGCGAAAGAATTAAGAAAAACGACGAAAAACACAACTACACACGAACCACTACTAAAAACATAAGTAAAATAAGACAACACAAACAAGAAAATGAATGCAAGAAATGAAAGGAACTTGGGTTGCCTCCCAAGGAGTGCTTTTTTTTAACGTCATTAGCTTGACGTGCATTACCTAAAAAATCTCATGGTGGAACAAATGGAGGGAAGTTACCTCCAACCTTTGGGGCCGGGTTGCCACTCGGAAAATATTGTTTCAAACGATATCCATTGACTTTAAAAGTACCTTTTGTTGGATGGTAAATCTCGACGGCCCCGTGAGGAAACACTGGTGAGACTAAAAATGGTCCATACCATCTTGATTTCAATTTTCCTGGAAAAAGTTTCAATCGAGAGTTAAAAAGTAGCACTTGGTCTCCGACTTGGAAGTGTTTAGCTTGTTTAATGTGTCGGTCATGGTATTCCTTTGTCTTCTCTTTATACCGTACTGAACTCTCATACGCCACCGATCGCCATTCATCTAGTTCATTTAACTGGAATTTTCTCTTGTGGCCTATTAGATGGGGATCAAAATTCAATTGCTTTATGGCCCAATAAGCTTTGTGCTCCAATTCGACGGGCAAGTGACAAGCCTTCCCATAGACCAACCTATACGGAGTTGATCCAATAGGAGTCTTAAATGCTGTTCTGTATGCCTAGAGTGCATCATCAAGTTGATCCACCCAGTCCTTCCTGTGATGACTCACCGTTTTCTCCAAGATTCTTTTCAATTCCCTATTAGATACCTCGACTTGACAACTAGTTTGGGGATGGTATGCAGTTGAGATTCTATGTGATACCCCATATCGTTTCAAAACTTTTTCAAATTGTGAATTGCAAAAATGAGAGCCTCAGACATTGATGATTGCCCTTGGAGTGCCGAATCTAGTGAACAATGTTTTTAGGAATTTTACCACCACTCTTGCATCACAGGTTGGGAATGCTTGCGCTTCTACCCACTTGGAGACATAGTCTACGACCACGAGAATAAACTTATTGCCATGAGAACTAGGAAACGGTCCCATTAAGTCGATCCCCCAAACATCAAAAATTTCACAAGCTTGATTCCAAGTTTGCGGCATCTCGTCTCTTTTTGATATGTTACCTACGCGTTGACACCTATCACAGTGCTGCACAAGCATCTGAGCGTCATGGAATATCGTGGGCCAATAAAATCCTGCATCAAGTACCTTCCTCGCTGTCTTGTGTTCCACTATAGTGCCCCCTGCTGGGCCCGAGTGGCAATGCAACAGGATGTCATGTCCTTCTCTTGTTGAGACACATCTCTTGACACTTTGATCAGAACAAGTCTTGAACAGGTATGGATCCTCCCACGTATAATGCTTCAGGTCGGCAAAGAACTTCTTTCTTTGTTGATGGGTAAGCCACTTTGGGAAAACCCCTGCTGCCAAGTAATTTGCGATATCAGCAAACCATGGTGTCTCATCCTCTTCCACTACTTGAATGCTGCATAACCGCTCCCCAGGAAATGTGTCATCAATTTCTTTTCTTCCCAAGGTGTTATCATCGGGCCCCTCTAGGCGAGAAAGGTGATCTGCAGCCAAATTCTCTGCTCCCTTTTTATCCTTTATCTCTAAATCAAATTCTTGTAGCAGGAGCACCCAACGAATCAATCGAGGCTTGGCATCCGATTTGTTCAGCAAGTACTTAAGTGCGGAGTGATCATTGTACACAATTACCTTGGACAGCACTAGATATGATCGAAATTTATCGAATGCAAAGACCACTGCAAGTAATTCTTTCTCAGTAGTAGTATAATTCTCCTGAGCATTGTTCAAAGTTTTGCTTGCGTAGTAAATGGGATGGAAGTGCTTATCCCGTCTCTGCCCCAACACTGCTCCTACTGCATAATCATTTCCATCGCACATCACTTCAAAGGGCATACTCCAATCGGGGGAAACTATTATGGGTGCCTCAACAAGTTTATTTTTCAGAGTAAGGAAGGCATTCATGCAGTCTTCATTAAAATCAAAGGGAGCATCTTTTTCCAAAAGCCTCGTCAATGGGCGAGCAATTGCCGAAAAATCCTTGATAAACCTTCTATAAAAGCCTGCATGCCCCAAAAAACTTCTGATACCTTTCACTGAAGTTGGTGGAGGTAATTTTTCAATCGTAGAAACCTTTGCCTTGTCTACTTCGATACCTTGTTTTGAAATTTTGTGCCCGAGTACTATGCCCTCCTTCACCATAAAGTGGCACTTTTCCCAACTAAGCACCAAATTTGTTTCTTCGCATCTTCTTATGACTCGCTCCAAATTCTTGAGACACAAATCAAAAGAATCCCCAAAAACTGGAAAGTCATCCATGAAAACTTCCATGATGTCTTCATCCATGTCTTCGAAAATGGCTAGCATGCATCTTTGGAATGTAGCAGGGGCGTTGCAGAGTCCAAAGGGCATTCGGCGATAAGCAAAAGTTCCATAAGGACAAGTGAAAGTGGTCTTCTCCTGGTCTTCTGGTGCAATCGTAATTTGGAAGTATCCGGAGAGGCCATCCAAGAAACAGTAATAGGAGTGTCCTGCCAATCGTTCAAGCATCTGATCTATGAAGGGTAAAGGGAAATGATCTTTTCTAGTGGCATCATTAAGCTTTCTATAATCAATACAAACCCTCCACCCGTGACTGTTTTTGTAGGGACAAGCTCGTTCTTTTCATTCATGATGACTGTCATGCCCCCTTTCTTTGGAACCACTTGAACTGGGCTTACCCAAGCACTGTCTGAGATAGGATAGATAATTCCTGCATCAAGTAGTTTAATAACTTCATTCTTCACAACCTCTTTCATGTTGGGGTTGAGTCTTCGTTGAGGGATTGTTGTGGGTTTGTGATTGTCCTCCATCAAGATTTTGTGAGTGCAAAAAGATGGATTGATTCCGCGGATATCAGAGATTTTCCATGCAATTGCTTTCTTATGCTTCCCTAAAAGATCGAGGAGTTTATCTTTTTGTTCTCTAGTTAGGTCCGATGCAATGATAACAAGGAGTGTGGCTTCTTCCCCCAGGAAAGCATATTCTAGATGATTAGGGAGGGGTTTCAATTCTAGCTCTGGAGGTTCTTCAATTGATGACTTTACCCTTCCATAATTTCTAAGGTCACGTTCCTCAATCTCCTCTATGTCTTCTGAGTCACCAACACTATTCAAGCTGCATTCCTTCGCTCGAAATTCTGCCTCAAATGTATTCAAATCATCCCTCTGGATGTAATTCACCTCTTCCTTATCTGAACGGGTTAACTCGGGAGGACTCTTCAGACTAGTGTCTAGTTCCTCATGAGTATAGTTGGACTGACTACTGTATAAGAGACTTTCTGTTGCCAACTTTCCCCAGTCTGATTCCAAATATTTATTGAAGATTGACTGAGCTCTTTGATTCTGTATAGATTGCATAAATGTATCATGGCACAAATCTTCCTTCCGATGATTATCGCTGAAATCCATGCTGTCACTCTGAACAGGAGTCACAATGTTAGCTAACAACAAGAAATACAAAAAGAGCAACAATAAACACAAAGATAGAATATTTACAAAAGGTAAACAACCAAAGACAAGAAAACACAAAAACAAAAACAAACCAAACAACAAAAAGAAAAACAAAAGAAAAAGAAATAAGGCTAAATCAACAAGCTTAAAGCTTTCCAAATATCCCTCGGTGAAGTTCCTGGCAACGGCGCCAAAAACTTGATCGACGGAAAGTGTGAACACCCGCAAGCGCACGGGGTCGTCAAGTAATAAACCACTCGTGCACGCACGAGTGGGTCGTATTCCCAAGGGGCCCAAGGAGCTACTTTACTCACTTCTTACTTGTTGTTTAGCTCACCGATTCGATTTCAAGAGAGTAAATAGGAAAGTAAAGAAATAACAACAAGAGAAATTGTCTAAATAAATGCGACTGAATTAAAACACGGGAGATGCTCAGGGATGGAAAACGGTCATGGATGAGGATCCCCAAGGGGGCTACTCAAGTGATAGGATATTTGAGAAATTAAGCACGTGGCTAGTTGGACCGAGAAAACCTAAGCTTAGGTCAACCCGATGGTCACGGCAATTGACCCCTAATCCGGTACAAGTGTTGAATAAGGAATTTCTTCCACTCAACTTCTCACAAGGTTGCAAGGAGAATGATGGTTTCCTCAAGTTAGGGTGGAAACACAAGTTAGTTTTCAACCCTAGAAATGGAGGGGTACAAATACCCGATGGTCACGGCGTATTTATACAATAATCCCTTCCAAGTTTGGTGGAGTCAAGCACTAAGGCAATGGTCATGCTACAAAGTGCTACCAAGAATTTAATACATCAATTAAGCACATGTACCAAAACAATCAAGAATACCAAACAAGGATCACAACAAACAAGGTTCCCCTACATCCGGTGACCTGGGGGTTTAGTTGTTCATGTTCATCAAATCAACCAAACAAACCATGCAAATAACTAAAATAAACATGAGGAACACTCCCTCAAGACCTCTTCATGCCCTGTGATGCGGGCATCGTTGGACTGGATGTACTGGACAAGTAGGGCCTCAAGTAAAGGTCCCTTTTGTTCTGGTGGTGGGGGCCTCGAAAATGGAGGTTGCGTCTGTTGCTGTTGAGGGCGCTGTTGCCCTTGATTCTGGTCCTTCCAAGAAAAATTGGGGTGATTCATCCACCCCGGGTTGTAGGTGTTGCTGTAAGGATTATTGGTATCCCGCTGATTCTGCCCAATGAAATCCACCTATTCGGCGGCACTAACTCCCTCAGATAAACAACCGGGCCCTGCTTGCTTCGCCCAACTATCAGTAATCATGTTCTGTGCTGAAGATTGGACTTGCATTGTGTCCAACCTTTTGGAGATGGCTTCCACTTGTGCTGCCAAAGTAGTGAGCACATCAACCTCATAAAGCCCGGCTGTTTTTACGGGCTTGTTCCTTTCAGAACTCCACTGATATCCATTGGAGGCCATGTTTATAATCAGATTTTGTGCTTCTTCCGGTCTCTTACTGCACAAAGAACCTCCAGCTGCCGCATCTAGCATTTGTTTGGTCACCACATTCAGCCCATTATAAAAAATCTGGATTTGCATCCTTTCCACTATCCCGTGCTGTGGACACTTTCTCAGTAATTCCTTGTACCTTTCCCAAGTGTCGTACAAGGTTTCTGATTCTGCTTGTTGATAAGAGGTCTCAGTTTAGTGATCTTGGCCGGTGGGAAGTATCTGGCCAAAAATGTTTCGGCCAACTGTTCCCAACTTGTGATAGAACCCACTGGCAAGGAACTTAGCCATTGCTTGGCCCTCCCTCGCACAGAGAATGGGAACAATCGAAGACGAACCGCATCCTCGGACACATTGTTCGCCTTGAAGGTGTCACAAATTTCTAAGAAAGTTGCAAGATGAGCATATGGGTCCTCATCTTGGAAGCCATCAAATTGGCACATCTGTTGCACCATTTGAATAAAATTGGGATTCAGCTCAAAGTTGTTGGCCGCAACTGGGGGCCGAACAATGCTTGATCCAGATCCCTCCAAATTAGGGCGTGCATAGTCTGAGATACTCCTCTGATTTCCTGCCATGTTTTCTTCTTGGTCCACTTCTATGCTCACTTCCACTGACCCGGTTTCCCTTAAATTAATCTGCCGCTGTCTCCAATGAAATGTCCGTTCGATGTCTGGATCTGGAGACGCAAGATTGGAGGAATTCCCCCGGGTCATACACTGCACCTACACAAAAACCAAAAGAAAGAGATGAGATATGAACTTTTAGGATTAATGCAAAAGAAAAATAAAAAACAGTTTAAATAATACAAAGAAAAAAAAAGAAGTGGAGGATCTACGATGTCGTGCAATCTAATCCCGATCGGCCTACCATACGCTTGGCATTCCCTTGATGAAGTGGAGGATGAACCCCCAAAGCTCTCCCTTTCTTTCTCCCAAAGATCGCCCACCAAAAGTCCCCCAAAAACCTAAGTTTTTAGGGTTTTAATGTTTTCCCGATGTGAGCACGGGCGTGCTGAAGCCGTGCTTCAAGCCGTGCAGATTACGGCCAAATAACTCTTCAGAAAACTCAGAAACCTATAATCTGCATGGGGAACAGCACGGGCGTGCTTAGACCGTGCTGAGGTTTTCACGACTGTGCTCAGTGAACTCTGCTACAGTACTCGTGCTACAGTACTTGTGCTACAGTGATTCCCCCCCCCCGAAAATTTGCCAGCCTGTAATTTGCACGGGGAACAGCACGGGCGTCCTTAGGCCGTGCTAAGGTTTTCACGACCGTGCTCAGCGAACTCAGGCTATGCTGATTTGTGGCTGAGTTCTCCTGCAATTTGCATGGGGAACAGCACGGGCAAGCTCAAGCCGTGCTGAGCTTGATGAGGTTTCTTCTAAGTCCTTTAGCTTCTAAAATTGTTCCAAAACACTTCTTCTTGCTTCAGGACTTTGATATCTGCATGACAAACACCGAATATCTCAAATAGCACTGTACTTGGAGAATTACAGCCAAAATATTCAATAATGATGAGAGTAAAGCATGCAATACATATATATGAAATGCGCTCATCAAATACCCCCAAACTTGAATTGTTGCTTGTCCTCCAGCAACCTTATTCCCCTAATAAAGTGATGAGTGCATGACCTCTGATCTCAACAAATTAAATGAGTTACTGAAGCTTAAGCAGTTTCTGAGAACTAGTGACTTAGTCAATTGAAGGCTTGTGAAAGATTTTACTCTTACTCCGTACTGCCGTGTGTGTGTGTTGCCTCCTGGAGCATGTCAAACTGTTCTTGAGGGGGTCTAGTACAAGCTCTTTTTTCTCAATATTTTCATTGCTGACTCCTAAACTGGGTAGTAGCTTCATACACCCTAGAGGCAGCCATTTCGCTTGGTAGGTCATCAAAAATGACATTTGTGATGCCTAAAATCCGACTACTCAAGTGCGGTTTTCGCTTTTTCTAAAGTGATAGCTATTTCTACCATCTTTCTCATAAAAACTGACAGGGCATCCAAAATGGAATCCGACTTATCACAAAATTCTATTCATTTTTCACAAAATTCTAGCTTTTATTAATTTGAGTTTGGAGTCAACATCTAATTTTTCAGCCTTATAAACTAGCCCTTCCTCGAACAAAGTAACAACACAACAGAAGGCTAAGTGTCAGCATTTGGGTTTCCAAAGTAAGAGCAAAATAAAACTTTAAGTTCAACAAAAGTGCACTAATATGCTCAAAAACTCCTAGCTTAGAAATTCTCAACCAAAAATTTCATATATCGTCCTAAGTCATGCACTACATCTAAACATATTAAAACACAACTATACAACCCTCCCCCACACTTGAATGAAACATTGTGCTCAATGTTTAAATATTTAGCTTACAAGGCATAGAAAAAGATTTCAAGTGAGTTGGGGAATTTTCACCAAGTTAAGGGAGATGTGCCGAAGAAGGATTCCATGTCATACAAGGGCGTTTGTTGATCGCCAGTTAGGGAGGATCCGTTTGAAACAACCAGCAAGATAAATATACATAAATCCTGAGGTAGAAATGCAAGCATTAGAGACCAAAAATAACAAAGACTCACTGAAAAGAGATCAGTTTAGTAGGGGACTCCCCTTGCTAACTGACTCAAGGCGAACAAAAGACAACAAAAGAAATGAAACCAATCGGGTTGCCTCCCGATAAGCGCTCTTTTAACGTCACTAGCTTGACAGGTCTAATCTCACCTCATGATGGCTCAAAAACATACCTTCCTTCTTGGCGCCCTGCGGAACAACAGTCCATAAAAGAAGATAAAGAATTAATAAAAAATGCCTCACCAACACTGAGGTCACTAGCAGGGTTATGTTTCGGGGTAGAGGTTTGTTTTTTCTTCCTCTCCTTTACCTTCTGCCACCATGTCTGGGCCTTAGATACTTTCTTTTTCTTTTTCTTGGCCTTCCCTGCTGGGTTACCAGGGCTTGGTGGTGCAATAGCAATGTATTCCTCCTCGTCCATGAGTTTTTCATCTGGAGGTTCCTCCCCTAACAAATCAGTAAGATGATCCTTTTGCCAAATTTCCTGCACGCAATCACAAATGACATCATTAGTAGCATCTAGAAAATAACAAGAATCATCAAATGCCATGGGGTGCCTCATAGCTTCTTTCAATCTGAACACAACTTCTTCATCCCCCACTCTTAATGTTAGGCGACCATCCTTCACATCAATGACGGCTTGTCAAGTAGCGAGGAATGGCCGCCCAAAAATCAAAGGTACCTCAATGACGGGCGTGCTTAGACCGTGCTGAGGTTTTCACGACCGTGCTCAGCGAACTCATGCTGTGCTGATTTGTGGCTGAGTTCTCCTGCAATTTGCAAGGGAAACAGCACGGGCGTGCTCAAGCCGTGCTGAGCTTGATGAGGTTTCTTCTAAGTCCTTTAGCTTCTAAAATTGTTCCAAAACACTTCTTCTTGCTTCAGGACTTTGATATCTGGATGACAAACACCGAATATCTCAAATAGCACTGTACTTGGAGAATTACAGCCAAAATATTCAATAATGATGAGAGTAAAGCATGCAATACATATATATGAAATGCGCTCATCAAATACCCCCAAACTTGAATTGTTGCTTGTCCTCAAGCAACCTTATTCCCCTAATAAAGTGATGAGTGCATGACCTCTGATCTCAACAAATTAAAAGAGTTACTGAAGCTTAAGGAGTTTCTGAGAACTAGTGACTTAGTCAATTGAAGGCTTGTGAAAGATTTTACTCTTACTCCGTACTGCCGTGTGTGTGTGTTGCTCCTGGAGCATGTCAAACTGTTCTTGAGGGGGTCTAGTACAACCTCTTTCTTCTCAATATTTTCATTGCTGACTCCTAAACTGGGTAGTAGCTTCATACACCCTAGAGGCAGCCATTTCGCTTGATAGGTCATCAAAAATGACATTTGTGATGCCTAAAATCCGACTACTCAAGTGCGGCTTTCGCTTTTTCTAAAGTGATAGCTCTTTCTACCATCTTTCTCATAAAAACTGACAGGGCATCCAAAATGGAATCCGACTTGTCACAAAATTCTATTCATTTTTCACAAAATTCTAGCTTTTATTAATTTGAGTTTGGAGTCAACATCTAATTTTCCAGTCTTATAAACTAGCCCTTCCTCGAACAAAGTAACAACACAACAGAAGGCTAAGTGTCAGCATTTGGGTTTCCAAAGTAAGAGCAAAATAAAACTTTAAGTTCAACAAAAGTGCACTAATATGCTCAAAAACTCCTAGCTTAGAAATTCTCAACCAAAAATTTCATATATCGTCCTAAGTCATGCACTACATCTAAACATATTAAAACACAACTATACAACCCTCCCCCACACTTGAATGAAACATTGTGCTCAATGTTTAAATATTTAGCTTGCAAGGCATAGAAAAAGATTTCAAGTGAGTTGGGGAATTTTCACCAAGTTAAGGGAGATGTGCCGAAGAAGGATTCCATGTCATACAAGGGCGTTTGTTGATCGCCAGTTAGGGAGGATCCGTTTGAAACAACCAGCAAGATAAATATACATAAATCCTGAGGTAGAAATGCAAGCATTAGAAACCAAAAATAACAAAGACTCACTGAAAAGAGATCAGTGTAGTAGGGGACTCCCCTTGCTAACTGACTCAAGGCGAACAAAAGACAACAAAAGAAATGAATGAAATCGGGTTGCCTCCCGATAAGGGCTCTTTTAACGTCACAAGCTTGACAGGTCTAATCTCATCTCATGATGGCTCAAAAACATACCTTCATTCTTGGCGCCCTGCGGAACAACAGTCCATAAAAGAAGATAAAGAATTATTAAAAAATGCCTCACCAACACTGAGGTCACTAGCAGGGTTATGTTTCGGGGTAGAGGTTTGTTTTTTCTTCCTCTCCTTTACCTTCTGCCACCATGTCTGGGCCTTAGATACTTTCTTTTTCTTTTTCTTGGCCTTCCCTGCTGGGTTACCAGGGCTTGGTGGTGCAATAGCAATGTATTCCTCCTCGTCCATGAGTTTTTCATCTGGAGGTTCCTCCCCTAACAAATCCGTAAGATGATCCTTTTGCCAAATTTCCTGCACGCAATCACAAATGACATCATCAGTAGCATCTAGAAAATAACAAGAATCATCAAATGCCATGGGGTGCCTCATATCTTCTTTCAATCTGAACACAACTTCTTCATCCACCACTCTTAATGTTAGGCGACCATCCTTCACATCAATGACGGCTTGTCAAGTAGCGAGGAATGGCCGCCCAAAAATCAAAGGTACCTCAATGACGGGCGTGCTTAGACCGTGCTGAGGTTTTCACGACCGTGCTCAGCGAACTCAGGCTGTGCTGATTTGTGGCTGAGTTCTCCTGCAATTTGCACGGGGAACAGCACGGGCGTGCTCAAGCCGTGCTGAGCTTGATGAGGTTTCTTCTAAGTCCTTTAGCTTCTAAAATTGTTCCAAAACACTTCTTCTTGCTTCAGGACTTTGATATCTGCATGACAAACACCGAATATCTCAAATAGCACTGTACTTGGAGAATTACAGCCAAAATATTCAATAATGATGAGAGTAAAGCATGCAATACATATATATGAAATGCGCTCATCAAATACCCCCAAACTTGAATTGTTGCTTGTCCTCAAGCAACCTTATTCCCCTAATAAAGTGATGAGTGCATGACCTCTGATCTCAACAAATTAAAAGAGTTACTGAAGCTTAAGGAGTTTCTGAGAACTAGTGACTTAGTCAATTGAAGGCTTGTGAAAGATTTTACTCTTACTCCGTACTGCCGTGTGTGTGTGTTGCCTCCTGGAGCATGTCAAACTGTTCTTGAGGGGGTCTAGTACAAGCTCTTTCTTCTCAATATTTTCATTGCTGACTCCTAAACTGGGTAGTAGATTCATACACCCTAGAGGCAGCCATTTCGCTTGGTAGGTCATCAAAATGACATTTGTGATGCCTAAAATCCGACTACTCAAATGCGGCTTTCGCTTTTTCTAAAGTGATAGCTCTTTCTACCATCTTTCTCATAAAAACTGACAGGGCATCCAAAATGGAATCCGACTTGTCACAAAATTCTATTCATTTTTCACAAAATTCTAGCTTTTATTAATTTGAGTTTGGAGTCAACATCTAATTTTTCAGCCTTATAAACTAGCCCTTCCTCTAACAAAGTAACAACACAACAGATGGCTAAGTGTCAGCATTTGGGTTTCCAAAGTAAGAGCAAAATAAAACTTTAAGTTCAACAAAAGTGCACTAATATGCTCAAAAACTCCTAGCTTAGAAATTCTCAACCAAAAATTTCATATATCGTCCTAAGTCATGCACTACATCTAAACATATTAAAACACAACTATACAACCCTCCCCCACACTTGAATGAAACATTGTCCTCAACGTTTAAATATTTAGCATGCAAGGCATAGAAAAAGATTTCAAGTGAGTTGGGGAATTTTCACCAAGTTAAGGGAGATGTGCCGAAGAAGGATTCCATGTCATACAAGGGCGTTTCTTGATCGCCAGTTAGGGAGGATCCGTTTGAAACAACCAGCAAGATAAATATACATAAATCCTGAGGTAGAAATGCAAGCATTAGAGACCAAAAATAACAAAGACTCACTGAAAAGAGATCAGTTTAGTAGGGGACTCCCCTTGCTAACTGACTCAAGGCGAACAAAAGACAACAAAAGAAATGAAACCAATCGGGTTGCCTCCCGATAAGCGCTCTTTTAACGTCACTAGCTTGACAGGTCTAATCTCACCTCATGATGGCTCAAAAACATACCTTCCTTCTTGGCGCCCTGCGGAACAACAGTCCATAAAAGAAGATAAAGAATTAATAAAAAATGCCTCACCAACACTGAGGTCACTAGCAGGGTTATGTTTCGGGGTAGAGGTTTGTTTTTTCTTCCTCTCCTTTACCTTCTGCCAATATGTCTGGGCCTTAGATACTTTCTTTTTCTTTTTCTTGGCCTTCGCTGCTGGGTTACTAGGGCTTGGTGGTGCAATAGCAATGTATTCCTCCTCGTCCATGAGTTTTTCATCTGGAGGTTCCTCCCCTAACAAATCAGTAAGATGATCCTTTTGCCAAATTTCCTGCACGCAATCACAAATGACATCATCAGTAGCATCTACAAAATAACAAGAATCATCAAATGCCATGGGGTGCCTCATAGCTTCTTTCAATCTGAACACAACTTCTTCATCCCCTACTCTTAATGTTAGGCGACCATCCTTCACATCAATGACGGCTTGTCAAGTAGCGAGGAATGGCCGCCCCAAAATCAAAGGTACCTCAGCCAATTCTTCCAAGTCTAGAATAACAAAATCCACCGGGAATATAAACTTGTCCACTTTAACCAAGACGTTCTCCACAATTCCCAGAGGTCGGCGAGTGGAGCGATCAGCAAGTGGGAGCGTCATCTGAGTTGGCTTGAGTTCCCCTAGTCCCAACTTCTGAAAAGTTTTCAAAGGCATCAGATTGATGCTCGCCCCTAAGTCAGCCAAGGCCTTCTCGTCATTCATCCCCCTAATTGTACATGGGATGATGAACCCTCTCGGATCCTTCTCTTTCTTAGGGATTTTGTTGGTGATGATCGCTGAACATTCTTCGCTTAATGTCACCGTCGAGACTGCTTCTAACTTCCTTTTGTTGGTTAGAAGCTCTTTAAGAAATTTGGCGTACTTGGGCATTTGTGAAAGAGCTTCTACAAACGGGACATTTATATGTAAGGTCTTGAACGTCTCTAGAAACTTTTTGAACTGTGCCGCTTGTTGGTCTTTCTTGAGCTTCGCAGGATAAGGCAAAGGGGGCTTATATACTGCCACCGAGTCTTTCTCTTTACCCTTCAATTTTTCTCTTGAGCTCGAGCTTGACCGTGGTTCTCTCTCTAGAACATCCACCTCTGATTCACATTGAGACTCTTGTTGTGCTTGTGGAGGTGGGAACTCGAGTTCCTTGCCACTTCTCAAAGTGACTGCCTTGAGGGATTCCGGAGGATTGACTTCAGTATTGCTAGGTAGTGCACCCGGGGGTCGTTCTGCGAGCGTCTTCGCTATCTGTGCGACCTGGCGCTCAAGATTCTGTAGAGAGGCCTGCTTGTTCCTCAAGACCTCTTCATGCCCTGTGATTCGGGCATCGTTGGACTGGATGTACTGGACAAGTCGGGCCTCAAGTAAAGGTCCCTTTTGTTCTGGTGGTGGGGGCCTCGAAAATGGAGGTTGCGTCTGTTGCTGTTGAGGGGGCTGTTGCCCTTGATTCTGGTCCTTCCAAGAAAAATTGGGGTGATTCATCCACCCCGGGTTGTAGGTGTTGCTGTAAGGATTATTGGTATCCCGCTGATTCTGCCCAATGAAATCCACCTGTTCGGCGGCACTAACTCCCTCAGATAAACAACCGGGCCCTGCTTGGTTCGCCCAACTATCAGTAATCATGTTCTGTGCTGAAGATTGGACTTGCATTGTGTCCAACCTTTTGGAGATGGCTTCCACTTGTGCTGCCAAAGTAGTGAGCACATCAACCTCATAAAGCCCGGCTGTTTTTACGGGCTTGTCCTTTCAGAACTCCACTGATATCCATTGGAGGCCATGTTTTCAATCAGATTTTGTGCTTCTTCCGGTCTCTTACTGCACAAAGAACCTCCAGCTGCCGCATCTAGCATTTGTTTGGTCACCACATTCAGCCCATTATAAAAAATTTGGATTTGCATCCATTCCACTATCCCGTGCTGTGGACACTTTCTCAGTAATTCCTTGTACCTTTCCCAAGTGTCGTACAAGGTTTCTGATTCTGCTTGTTGATAAGAGGTCTCAGTTTAGTGATCTTGGCCGGTGGGAAGTATCTGGCCAAAATTTTTCGGCCAACTGTTCCCAACTTGTGATAGAACCCACTGGCAAGGAACTTAGCCATTGCTTGGCCCTCCCTCGCACAGAGAATGGGAACAATCGAAGACGAACCGCATCCTCGGACACATTGTTCGCCTTGAAGGTGTCACAAATTTCTAAGAAAGTTGCAAGATGAGCATATGGGTCCTCATCTTGGAAGCCATCAAATTGGCACATCTGTTGCACCATTTGAATAAAATTGGGATTCAGCTCGAAGTTGTTGGCCGCAACTGGGGGCCGAACAATGCTTGATCCAGATCCCTCCAAATTAGGGCGTGCATAGTCTGAGATACTCCTCTGATTTCCTGCCATGTTTTCTTCTTGGTCCACTTCTATGCTCACTTCCACTGACCCGGTTTCCCTTAAATTAATCTGCCGCTGTCTCCAATGAAATGTCCGTTCGATGTCTGGATCTGGAGACGCAAGATTGGAGGAATTCCCCCGGGTCATACACTGCACCTACACAAAAACCAAAAGAAAGAGATGAGATATGAACTTTTAGGATTAATGCAAAAGAAAAATAAAAAACAGTTTAAATAATACAAAGAAAAAAAAAGAACAAATAAAAGAATACAAGTAACAACAAAAACAAAGAAATGAAACTGAAAAGCAAAATAAAACGGTTAGATTACTAAGACTGTAAGAATTCTTAGAAGTTGCCAGTCCCCGGCAACGGCGCCAGAAACTTGGTACGCCCCTTGCGTAACCGCAAGTGCACGGGTCGCACAAGTAGTATAATGTACCCAAAAGGTCGGGTAGTCGAATCCACAGGGACTGGTATAGCTTCTAATACTAACGTCCTACTTAATATCTAACCAAACCGAAGATGAAGGAATTGACTTTGGACTAACTTCGAGGAGATTCAGGGAATAGGAAGTTCACCAAGGGAAGATTGAGGTTTGACTCGATGGAGGAGATGGGGCCCCGGGGTTGGAGTTCCGACGTTCACGAACTCGGTCTTTCTCAGTAATTATCAGAGATGTCTTCAGTTCTAAACCAAGTTATGCTATAAGCATGTGGTTTCTAGCGCTGCCGAGCCTTAAGTTGAACTCCCGCTGCTTGCAACAATCAATAATGATTCACAAACCTAGACAGGAGAACCTGACTGCCAAGCATCAAGCACTAAACCACACACAAGATAACCAATAACCTTGATTTATTGAAAGGAAATAGACATTCATAAATACTGCAAGTAAAGATAATAAGTTCAAGCTACAACGTCATACAACCAACCCCGGGGCTCCCTTAAGAGTTTAGCCCCTCATAATAAGAACCAACAAACACAATGCCAAAGAAATTAAAAGACAAGGAATTGAAAACTCCCTAATTTCTTGCATCCTTGAGGTTGTCGAAGGATCTACGATGTCGTGTAATCTAATCCCGATCGGCCTACCATACGCTTGGCATTCCCTTGATGAAGTGGAGGATGAACCCCCAAAGCTCTCCCTTTCTTTCTCCCAAAGATCGCCCACCAAAAGTCCCCCAAACACCTAAGTTTTTAGGGTTTTAATGTTTTCCCGATGTGAGCACGGGCGTGCTGAAGCCGTGCAGATTACGGCAAAATAACTCTTCAGAAAACTCAGAAACCTGTAATCTGCATGGAGAACAGCACGGGCGTGCTTAGACCGTGCTGAGGTTTTCACGACTGTGCTCAGCGAACTCTGCTACAGTACTCGTGCTACAGTACTTCTGTGCTACAGTGATTTCCCCCGAAAATTTGCCAGCCTGTAATTTGCACGGGGAACAGCACGGGCGTCCTTAGGCCGTGCTGAGGTTTTCACGACCGTGCTCAGCGAACTCAGGCTGTGCTGATTTGTGGCTGAGTTCTCCTGCAATTTGCACGGGGAACAGCACGGGCGTGCTCAAGCCGTGCTGAGCTTGATGAGGTTTCTTCTAAGTCCTTTAGCTTCTAAAATTGTTCCAAAACACTTCTTCTTGCTTCAGGACTTTGATATCTGCATGACAAACACCGAATATCTCAAATAGCACTGTACTTGGAGAATTACAGCCAAAATATTCAATAATGATGAGAGTAAAGCATGCAATACATATATATGAAATGCGCTCATCAAATACCCCCAAACTTGAATTGTTGCTTGTCCTCAAGCAACCTTATTCCCCTAATAAAGTGATGAGTGCATGACCGCTGATCTCAACAAATTAAAAGAGTTACTGAAGCTTAAGGAGTTTCTGAGAACTAGTGACTTAGTCAATTGAAGGCTTGTGAAAGATTTTACTCTTACTCCGTACTGCCGTGTGTGTGTGTTGCCTCCTGGAGCATGTCAAACTGTTCTTGAGGGGGTCTAGTACAACCACTTTCTTCTCAATATTTTCATTGCTGACTCCTAAACTGGGTAGTAGCTTCATACACCCTAGAGGCAGCCATTTCGCTTGGTAGGTCATCAAAAATGACATTTGTGATGCTTAAAATCCGACTACTCAAGTGCGGCTTTCGCTTTTTCTAAAGTGATAGCTCTTTCTACCATCTTTCTCATAAAAACTGACAGGGCATCCAAAATAGAATCCGACTTGTCACAAAATTCTATTCATTTTTCACAAAATTCTAGCTTTTATTAATTTGAGTTTGGAGTCAACATCTAATTTTTCAGCCTTATAAACTAGCCCTTCCTCGAACAAAGTAACAACACAACAGAAGGCTAAGTGTCAGCATTTGGGTTTCCAAAGTAAGAGCAAAATAAAACTTTAAGTTCAACAAAAGTGCACTAATATGCTCAAAAACTCCTAGCTTAGAAATTCTCAACCAAAAATTTCATATATCGTCCTAAGTCATGCACTACATCTAAACATATTAAAACACAACTATACAACCCTCCCCCACACTTGAATGAAACATTGTGCTCAATGTTTAAATATTTAGCATGCAAGGCATAGAAAAAGATTTCAAGTGAGTTGGGGAATTTTCACCAAGTTAAGGGAGATGTGCCGAAGAAGGATTCCATGTCATACAAGGGCGTTTGTTGATCGCCAGTTAGGGAGGATCCGTTTGAAACAACCAGCAAGATAAATATACATAAATCCTGAGGTAAAAATGCAAGCATTAGAAACCAAAAATAACAAAGACTCACTGAAAAGATATCAGTTTAGTAGGGGACTCCCCTTGCTAACTGACTCAAGGCGAACAAAAGACAATAAAAGAAATGAAACCAATCGGGTTGCCTCCCGATAAGCGCTCTTTTAACGTCACTAGCTTGACAGGTCTAATCTCATCTCATGATGGCTCAAAAACATACCTTCCATCTTGGCGCCCTGCGGAACAACAGTCCATAAAAGAAGATAAAGAATTAATAAAAAATGCCTCACCAACACTGAGGTCACTAGCAGGGTTATGTTTCGGGGTAGAGGTTTGTTTTTTCTTCCTCTCCTTTACCTTCTGCCACCATGTCTGGGCCTTAGATACTTTCTTTTTCTTTTTCTTGGCCTTCCCTGCTGGGTTACCAGGGCTTGGTGGTGCAATAGCAATGTATTCCTCCTCGTCCATGAGTTTTTCATCTGGAGGTTCCTCCCCTAACAAATCAGTAAGATGATCCTTTTGCCAAATTTCCTGCACGCAATCACAAATGACATCATCAGTAGCATCTAGAAAATAACAAGAATCATCAAATGCCATGGGGTGCCTCATATCTTCTTTCAATCTGAACACAACTTCTTCATCCACCACTCTTAATGTTAAGCGACCATCCTTTACATCAATGACGGCTTGTCAAGTAGCGAGGAATGGCCGCCCAAAAATCAAAGGTACCTCAATGACGGGCGTGCTTAGACCGTGCTGAGGTTTTCACGACCGTGCTCAGCGAACTCAGGCTGTGCTGATTTGTGGCTGAGTTCTCCTGCAATTTGCACGGGGAACAGCACGGGCGTGCTCAAGCCGTGCTGAGCTTGATGAGGTTTCTTCTAAGTCCTTTAGCTTCTAAAATTGTTCCAAAACACTTCTTCTTGCTTCAGGACTTTGATATCTGCATGACAAACACCGAATATCTCAAATAGCACTGTTCTTGGAGAATTGCAGCCAAAATATTCAATAATGATGAGAGTAAAGCATGCAATACATATATATGAAATGCGCTCATCAAATACCCCCAAACTTGAATTGTTGCTTGTCCTCAAGCAACCTTATTCCCCTAATAAAGTGATGAGTGCATGACCTCTGATCTCAACAAATTAAAAGAGTTACTGAAGCTTAAGGAGTTTCTGAGAACTAGTGACTTAGTCAATTGAAGGCTTGTGAAAGATTTTACTCTTACTCCGTACTGCCGTGTGTGTGTGTTGCCTCCTTGAGCATGTCAAACTGTTCGTGAGGGGGTCTAGTACAAGCTCTTTCTTCTCAATATTTTCATTGCTCACTCCTAAACTGGGTAGTAGCTTCATACACCCTAGAGGCAGCCATTTCGCTTGGTAGGTCATCAAAAATGACATTTGTGATGCCTAAAATCCGACTACTCAAGTGCGGCTTTCGCTTTTTCTAAAGTGATCGCTCTTTCTACCATCTTTCTCATAAAAACTGACAGGGCATCCAAAATGGAATCCGACTTGTCACAAAATTCTATTCATTTTTCACAAAATTCTAGTTTTTATTAATTTGAGTTTGGAGTCAACATCTAATTTGTCAGCCTTATAAACTAGCCCTTCCTCTAACAAAGTAACAACACAACAGAAGGCTAAGTGTCAGCATTTGGGTTTCCAAAGTAAGAGCAAAATAAAACTTTAAGTTCAACAAAAGTGCACTAATATGCTCAAAAACTCCTAGCTTAGAAATTCTCAACCAAAAATTTCATATATCGTCCTAAGTCATGCACTACATCTAAACATATTAAAACACAACTATACAACCCTCCCCCACACTTGAATGAAACATTGTCCTCAATGTTTAAATATTTAGCATGCAAGGCATAGAAAAAGATTTCAAGTGAGTTGGGGAATTTTCACCAAGTTAAGGGAGATGTGCCGAAGAAGGATTCCATGTCATACAAGGGCGTTTGTTGATCGCCAGTTAGGGAGGATCCGTTTGAAACAACCAGCAAGATAAATATACATAAATCCTGAGGTAGAAATGCAAGCATTAGAGACCAAAAATAACAAAGACTCACTGAAAAGATATCAGTTTAGTAGGGGACTTCCCTTGCTAACTGACTCAAGGCGAACAAAAGACAACAAAAGAAATGAAACCAATCGGGTTGCCTCCCGATAAGCGCTCTTTTAACGTCACTAGCTTGACAGGTCTAATCTCACCTCATGATGGCTCAAAAACATACCTTCCTTCTTGGCGCCCTGCGGAACAACAGTCCATAAAAGAAGATAAAGAATTAATAAAAAATGCCTCACCAACACTGAGGTCACTAGCAGGGTTATGTTTCGGGGTAGAGGTTTGTTTTTTCTTCCTCTCCTTTACCTTCTGCCACCATGTCTGGGCCTTAGATACTTTTTTTTTCTTTTTCTTGGCCTTCCCTGCTGGGTTACCAGGGCTTGGTGGTGCAATAGCAATGTATTCCTCCTCGTCCATGAGTTTTTCATCTGGAGGTTCCTCCCCTAACAAATCAGTAAGATGATCCTTTTGCCAAATTTCCTGCACGCAATCACAAATGACATCATCAGTAGCATCTAGAAAATAACAAGAATCATCTAATGCCATGGGGTGCCTCATAGCTTCTTTCAATCTGAACACAACTTCTTCATCCCCCACTCTTAATGTTAGGCGACCATCCTTCACATCAATGACGGCTTGTCAAGTAGCGAGGAATGGCCGCCCAAAAATCAAAGGTACCTCAATGACGGGCGTGCTTAGACCGTGCTGAGGTTTTCACGACCGTGCTCAGCGAACTCAGGCTGTGCTGATTTGTGGCTGAGTTCTCCTGCAATTTGCAAGGGGAACAGCACGGGCGTGCTCAAGCCGTGCTGAGCTTGATGAGGTTTCTTCTAAGTCCTTTAGCTTCTAAAATTGTTCCAAAACACTTCTTCTTGCTTCAGGACTTTGATATCTGCATGACAAACACCGAATACCTCAAATAGCACTGTACTTAGAGAATTACAGCCAAAATATTCAATAATGATGAGGGTAAAGCATGCAATACATATATATGAAATGCGCTCATCAGTCCCCAGAGCTTCTGGCTAACCTGAAATACAAAGATAAAGCAATTTAGACCGAAAAGGGCATAGATTCAACAATAAAATATGAAAATAATACACAACACATACATGTAAAATACGTACTTTTAGACGTTTATCATTATCTTTTTCTTTTTCTTTTTCTTTTTCTTTTTCTTTTCTAAATTCTAATCCTTGTTGTCTTCATATGCAGACATAATTAATATGAATTCTAGACTAACAACCCCAGATACAATGCTGGTAAAACAATTGTCCAAACATAAATGAACAACAAATCAAGATGAATTCTAGAGCAACACCCCCAAATTCATACCAAAATCTAAGTATCCCATAAATAAACTCGTAAGTAAATAAATAAATAAATAACCCCTAATAATCCACAAACAAAATAACATAAAAAGAAAGCTTGGAACAACACTCATAAGGCTTGGCAAACCAATCTAGAGGTCCTCACATCTCCAACACCTCTCGATCAACAAAAACCACACAAATCCAATCCAAGAAGGAAAAAACCTATAAATCCCCAAGAAATAGGCAATTCAACCCAAAGCCTCCGGATCAGTGCTCACACACCACCATGGCCTTGAATAGCCATTAATCCAAAAAAAACAATTAGTACGGATCGATCGAATTGGAGCTGTGGAAGTTTGACTTTTTCTACTTCTCTTGTGCTTTGTTTCTTGATTAAAATTTGTGTGTTTAAGTGTTTGCGTATTCTTTTGTGTTAAAATTTTAGTTAAGGTCTTTTTGGGAGGTTAAAAAGGTGGGGGAAAGCTTTTAAAAAGAGCAAAGTAAGGCCGGAACTTTGCGGACAATTAGAATGCCCGCAAGGGGCTGTCCTGAGAGCCTTACAGCCTCCCTTGAGGCCACAAGGGAGACCAGCCTGAGAGCCGTAAAGGGAGACCAGCCTGAGAGCCTTACAGCCTCCCTTGCACCAGCAAGGGAGCTCGTAAGGACTTCAGAAGAGGACTCACGGCTTCCCTTGCACCCGCAAGGGAGCCCGTGAGCCTTGGGCTATTTAAAGCCTTCATGAAGCTTCTAGGGCTTTCATGAGGCTCCTTTCCTCCGCTTCTTTCTCCTCCTCTTGAGCCTTCATTCTTCCTCTCTAAAATCACCATCTTTGGCCTCCAAGAAGGAAGAGAAACGACAATCTTATCCTCCTTCATCGACGAAGGATTCTTTTAGGGCTAGGTGAAGCTTGGGGGTGAGTTCTTCTTCTTCTTCTTCCCCTTGCTCTTGTCACCAAATTCCCTTGAGATTATGGTGGAAAATCTTTGGTTTTGTGTGGATTTAAAGTTTAGAAGAAGTTAGAGTTGTAAAATCATGTTTTGGTGAAGACATGAGGAAGACCTTTCATATATGAAATAAGGTTACTGTAGCACCTAACCAAGTTGAATCTCTTTGGTTTTTCTTGTTGTTTTTAAGGATTGTGAGGGCTCCATTCTTTTTAGCTCTTTTTGTTTGAGTGCTTAGCAAACCCTAGAAGCAATTAATTCCCATTTTGAGCACTTTTCCTTCTTTCTACTTGGTTGTGTTATTGTTAATGGTTGTTGCTTTTATTGGATGTTTAATTGCCTCTAGGAGGTGAAACTTCAAGCAAAGGAAAAGAGCGGGTAGATAAGTAACCCCGAAGGGTTTTAGCTCACCAAGTTTGTGAGTGGGATTTACTAAATAATAGACTAAATCATGCTTGTTTTAGTACTAAAAAATGCTTGCTTTTGAATGATAAACTTCTTGTTGTTAAAAAGACTCTTGAAATGATTTCCATGGGACTTAGAAATCATGATGATTTATGATTTGGCTTATTTCATGATTATTGGTAAAGATTATATATATTACTTGTGGTTTGGAAACCTTATGTTTTGAAATACATGTTTTCAAGATATGTATGTTCAAAAGACTTGATGTTCTTGTTATAATGACCCAAAAAGGGTCTACGCGAACCAAATTGAATTTCATTGTGAAGAGGCTACATTTGAAGTATATTTTCAAAGAATACTCTTGTATGATGTTCTTGATGGAAATAGTCTCATTGATGATGTTTTAATCAAGTTATTCACTCTTGGAGTGAAAGGTGCATATGTGAAAACTTGTGACCTCTTGATAAGACTTATGCAATCATATTGATGTGTATATATATTGAGCCTATGGGCTAGATTGTTATTTAATCGTTTTGATGGTGACATGAGGGATCCCCAATACCTACCGTAGTAAGGGTTAGAATTTCCATGGGCCTACCTAGTTGGGGTGGCGTGGAGTACTCAGATGAGGTTCACCCTTTCAGGGGGCGCGTAGAGAGCCTGAAAGGTATGCAGAGTTGGGTGCCCGAAGTCACTACATCGGTTCCCCAACGGCCAGCGCTAAGATACACGCATCTTGGAGGCTCCTGATCTAACCGTGGCCATGGTTAGCGATGGAGGGTTTTTAAGGCTATTTGTGAAACTATCGACATTTGATTTATTAATTTGTTTACTTTATGAATTCTTGAATTGTTGAGTTATTGAAAGGGGTTATTAAACTTGGATTTCAGACTTGTACTATTTTATAGATGATTTTAGAAAGTTTTATTTTTGTATTCCATTGAAAAAGATAAAAAGCTTCTTATATTAATCCGGATATTTAAAGTATTTTACTTGTTGATGAGCGTTAAAAATATACTTTTAGTATTGCATTTTATTTATTAATATATGAGATATAGTTCCATGTTTAGCCCCTCATTGAGTAACTTAGTTATTCATCCCCTCTTCTTTTTCTTCCCAGGTGTTAGCACAGCATTGGGGTAAAGCGTGAAGTGCTTGACAAAGTTTACCTTGTGCTTCTCTTGAGTTGTGTATGATACTCAAACATTGTTGGCATGTATTAGATGGATCCACTAGGATGTTATACTTTCGTATTTTACTTTACTTCCTTGAATATTTCTATTTGTGTCAATCAGGGCTATCTGATGTATGAGAGTTATACCCAGTGTTTGGGGGAGGTTATCTTTATTGTCATGACTTTTTATGTTGCGATTATCCATGTATATACCTGGTGTTACTATGTTGTCCTTGTGTAATGATGTTGCTATATGTCCTCATTGTTAGATTATTTTTTGTTGTCATAGAAATATTATACAGGGAACAGGTTAGCCTTACAGCGATTTGGGGTTGAGGTAGGTGCTTGACTTCCCCTGGGTTGTCATGGTGGTATGTCATGTATGGGACCCGCGGGACAGGCGTGACTGGTGCCCTAAAACGAAATCATCATCACTTTTTCTTAAATACTTTGTAGCACGAGTCGGTGACCTAGGGTGCAGAGCTTAGTGATTTTGAAGCCAATCAAGTGATGGGAGTGGAACATCGAGCTCCGCTAGTAAGTGGAGAGAATGATTTTGATTTTACGAGCTTAGTGATTTTGGAAGGAGAGTGAATGAATGGAGAGAGAGAGAGAGAGAGAGAGAGAGAGAGAGAGAGAGAGAGAGTGTGTGTGTGTGTGTGTGGGGGGGGGGGTTGTGAATGGATTAAGTTAAAACCAAGGGACTCCATGTGGACATGGCCACGGTTCAGGAACCGTCTATTTCGGTTCCTCAACCGCCGGTTCCGGTTCAAAAAAATCTTGAACCGAAACCAAACCGCCTAGGCAAGGTTCTTGGCGGTTCGGGTTGGTTCCGGTTCCGGTTCTGGTTTTGGCGGTTGGTTCAATGGTTCCGGTTTAGCGGTTCAAACGGTTTAAGTTTTTTTTGTTAAACTAAATAATTCAATATTTCAAATTAAATGAACACAAAAATACAAGAATAAATTTAATACAATATTTTATTAGAAAAATAAAAATATTAATAATTTAAAACAATATTTTGCAATAAAAGTACAATAGGGGAAAAAATAAAAACATAAAGGGTTTGAACTTAATTATATCAAATTGCCTACGTATCCTTTAGAGAAATCAAAGGCCACGTAATTCTTTTATCTTTATTATACATATTTCTCATATTTTCATAATGTCTAATTGCTTGCATCATCTTCCGAGGAGTTGGAACTAGAAGCCGCCGTTATTGCACCAGAGTCATCATTTACCCACTCGTCTGATGATGATGAGTGTATAAGGTTATCTCGACTTTGCAGCCTAGCTCTTTCCCAGACAGCAAGGTAAGTTTGTGCTTTCAATGATTATGGACCTAACTTTGATCGTCTTTCATCTAAAATGTTGCCTCCATTACTAAATGTTTGTTCAACTGCAACGGTTGAGGCTGGAACTGCAAGGAGTTATTTAGCATGTAATTACTTAATTAATAAGTTATTAATGATATTAACAAAATAAAAACATAATTTATATATATATAAGTAGAACCGGCAGTTCAAACCACAGATTGAACCACCGGTTCCATGGTTTTCAAATTCTGAAACAGGAACCGAACCTTATATGAAGGTTCGAGTTCCGATTTTTTTACGGTTACGGTTTTACCGGTTCTGGTTCGGTTTTTGACGGTTCGGTTCCACGGTTTCTGTTCAAAATGGCCGCGTCTAACTCCACAGGCTTGATGTTGAGTGGAGAGAAAAAGAATATGTGCATATGAACCCATTTGATATTCAGCCTTTTTCATGCTTTACTTTGACCGGGTTAAATTTGGTTATTTTAATTGAAGTTGTGGGTGTTTTCAAAACCGGCAGGATATATTTAAAAAAAAATTACACAGTTAATAAGGTGGTTTTTAAAAGACCCCTCTATTAAACTGCTTCTAAAAATAAAAATTAGTGTAGTGATATAGCTAAGGTTGTGGCTCGTTTTCCTCAAAGAAAAAAAAAAAAAAAAAAAAAAAAAAAACAAAACAAAACAAAAAACCATGACATAGTACATGATAAACATACCAAAATAATAGAAACTATAATCAATGGTCAATTAAGATACATATCTAATCATTCTTTTTCAAGATAGTGGGTGATATTTATAGCTCGAAATGATGTCATACTAGAGATGTGCCTCGACCGAGAAAGGAAACTGATCAATGCGTCACAAGAGACCTGATCGGCATACCGACGAGACGAGATCTCACTAAATACTGCCACAACCGGAGAAGATGTTCAAAAATTCAAACCGATAATAATAGGACACACCTGTCCATAAACCACAGCAACCCACCTGAACAGTGTATAATACCTCATTACATTTTAAATTATTTTTTGCATATGTTAGCAAAATAATTGGTGAAATATGTATAAATAATTATATGTCTTTTGATTACAAAATTTCAAAAATTTATTGGGTAAAAAATTTCTATAACCTTTTAATATTGGAATTTATAATAATAAAAAAATTATACTAATATAAGAATTTTTTCTGCAAAGGTGGCAAACACATGTTAATAACATGAGAAACAAAAGATATACTATTAATTTTCATTTCGTTTATAAAAGCATGCATAATGTGATCAGTAATATTATGTTAGCATTATAAATATTACTACTAACGTAATTCTATTAGTAATCATTTATAGGTGTTATAAAATAAATATAACGAACAGTATTCCATTAGTAATATAATGAAGGTTTCTGTAAATAAATTGATACGCCCCCTGTGTATCCACAAGTGCACGGGTCATACAAGTCGTATAATATACCCAATATGGGATCAGATAGTCGAATCCACATGGACTGGTATAGCTTTCGATACTCGTCAGATTTCTAATATCTAGCCTGCTCAATAATTTGGGTTGCAGACTAATTACAAACAAAAGTAAGGGATAGGAGGACCGAAGAGGAGAGACAGAGTTCAGGTAACGAAAAATAAGGGATAGGGGGAAGTGCTCTGGATCATTCCCTGGGATAGCTTGCAATTACTTTCTTGCAATGCCTATCAAGTACATCCTACAAAATCTATGTGTGCTCTAGGAGTCTTGTTACAGCTATGGCTATGATAAACATCAAGGTAATGGATGTACTATGCAGCCTCTACTCTTCAAGGGAGCAATCACTAAGGGTGATTAAGCTAAAATAAAGACGCGCGACAAGATACAAACAAGCTATGCAAATCAATCCACTCATCAAGCATGCAACACGAGTTTTAACAATAGAAATCACTAAGAGTCCATAAACATTGCAAGAAAGTATTCAACTACAAAATAGCATCCGACTCCATGAATCCGGGGCACCGGAGCACGGGTAGCCCCTCATAATAATACAAGAAATATAAGGAAAGCAACAAGAGAAGGAGATAAAATCCATAAACTCCCTTCTTGCGTCACAATCTTCGTCGGAGGGTATCCAATGATGATCTTGCCAACGTTCCTACACTCCCACAATGATCTCTCAGTCCCGATTCAGCCCCCTATGGTGCGTTGGTCCTCTCACGACACCTCCCCTAAAGGGGAAGAAAAAATCTGGAAGAAGTCCCCATGAAACCCTAACTTTTGGGCTTAAAAAGTTAGTTCCCGATGCAATCACGGCCGTGCGTAATTCTGCACGCCTGTGCTTCAGCCAGTGTAGATTTTGGGTTTCTGAGTTTTCGATTGCTAGGATACTTTTTCTACCGTACTTTTTTCGAAAACTCACCAGGCCATAAAGTGCATGGCTCTAAGCATACCCGTGCTAAGACCATGCTCCCATTTGCAAGCCCATGCTTCTGAGTCCATTTCTCTTGAGACTTCTGTAAAGTGCACGACTGAGAAGCACGCCCGTACTTGGGTCCTACTTGCCTTGACGAACTGCACTTTAGGTTATTTTGTTATAAAATCTTCTCCAAACCACTTATAATTGTTCCAAGACCTAAATATCTTCACGATTAACACATAATTCCTCAAATAGCACCATACTAGAAAAATAATACGTAAAGGACAAGAAAATAATAGGTATAAAATTGATAAAATATATGTATAAAATGCACTCATCAAATACCCCACACTTGAATCATTGCTTGTCCTCAAGCAAAAACTTAACTAACAATAAAAGGATGAGTGCATGACCTCTTATCTCAGCAAGATAAAGAGTTTCGAAGATTAAAGGAGATTCTAAGTAGCAAGTGTATATCTCAATTAAAGGCTTATGTAAAGTTTCACTCTTACTCTGTACTTCTCGTGTATGTGTGTGACCTAAAAGAGTACGCGCCATGTGTTTTTGAAGATGTCTGGTTAGGACGACCTTAATTTTCAACAACTGACTCTTAAACTGGGTAGTAGCTTCATACACCTTAAAAGTAGCTATTTCACCCGGTAGGTCATCAAAAATGACATTTGTGGTGCTTAGGATCTGACTACTCAGATGTGGCTTTCACTTCATTTAAGGTAATAGCTCTTTCTACCATCCTGCATGTTATTATCCAAAATTCGATAGGGGATCCCAAAAGGGATCCGACTTTTCAATTTTTTTTTAACAAGCTTTCAGAGTCAAAATTTTCAATCTTTAAAGCTCTAGAACTAGCCTCTCTTCTAAACAAAGTGGCTGCACAAAATTAGGTGAAGTGATCGAACTTGACTTTCCAAAGTAAGAGTGAGTTTATCCTTAAGTTCAAAGAATGCAAACTAACATACTCATTGTCTCCCTAGCTTAGAAATTCCTATCAAAAAATTCACAGATCATCCTAAGTCATGCATCATCACAATAAGCACAAAGATAACCCTTCCCCACACTTGAACATTACATTATCCTCAATGTAATCAATGCATGCAAAAATAAATGCCAAAGAGGATAATTTGAATAAAATTGACGAGAGTTAGAAGGGTTGTCCTGGACACAGAGAATGATGATGCCATTTTCAATGTGAACAGTTCACTCATTCTCCAGTCAGCATACATCCTATAGAGTAAGAAGGATACACAAGTGAAGCTCAAAAAATAAAAAATCAAAATAAACCAAGCACAAGAAAATAACAACTAGCAAGGGAATGTCAAACAGTTTCGCAAGGAGCTCTTCTTGATAACTGTAAACAAAGAACTTGCCGATAGCAGTGCTTAATCAAACTCAGATTCAGTGGCATCAGGGTCATTAGAAACGACTGCATCAGTACCGCTCTAAAAGCTTTCCTCATTCTCTGAGTCATCTTCATCTTCTAAGTCAGGGGCATAACACTCTTCTGACTCGGGATCAGCAGCATAGAGACTGTTCCTAAAAATAAAACAGTGGGTTTGAAAGGAAAGGGAACACGGGCGTGCTTTGTCCCGTTCTTTCACTCATGCAACTTACAAGAAATTAACAATGAACGAGAAAAGAAAAGCACGGCCGTGTTCTGGGGAGCACAGTCACTAGCATGGGCGTGCTCATGAGAAAGTGCACGCCCATAAGCACGGCGTGCTTTGATTGTGTTCAGCCCAGAAAAGTTTTTCTGGAGTCTGAATCACGATGTTTTTCAAACTTTAACTCGTTGGTACTCAACCTTATTCAATAACCAAATGAAAATGTAATGCATAGCCTTTGAACACCAAGAATCCCAAGATAAACATGAAATTAACACTAGCCAATAACGAGCTAAAGGAAAAATAAAGAACTTACTAAAAAAACAAGAAAACACAAAAGCCAGATTACTTGGGTTACCTCCCAAGAAGTGCTTGCTTTACGTCACGAGCTTGACGTACATGTTTCTTACCTTATGGAGGCTTAAAAAGGGTGTGGTCCTCCCAAATGTAGCTTTCATAGCTACTTCCCATAAACACACTTTTATCTGGCCAGAGATGCACATTTGTTGGGGGCTTGACCATTTTTAATTTAGGCCTCCATGGGAACAAGTTGGACCAAGAATTGTTTAAGGTCAGCTCAGGTGGGTTCTTGGATGGGTTAAGCCTCCTACCCACATCTTCTATAATCTGCAAATCCTCCTTACTGTGATTTACAGGTTGATGAATTCTGAGGAAGTCTACTTGTTTTATTGCCTTGGGGTTTGCTTCTTTTTCCTTTTTAACTTAAAAGAGACATGGCTTTAGCAGACCTTGTTCTATAGTTGCCTCCTCATAAAGATGTTGTCTATTCAAACATTCATCATTCTCTAATTAAAACTCTACTTCCTTCATTTGATTTTCTACAACAACTCTTTCAGTCTTCCCCACTTCTTCATTGTTCTTGCATGCTTCCATATCATTTTCCAAAGGAACGTCCTCAATAGATTGCTCAATTTGGATCTCTAAGTCGTGAATGGGGCCCGATTGAAATTGAGTTGAAATTTCAAAAGCTTGAATGCTGGCTTCAGTATTTTGGATATATCTAGCCAACATATCCTTCAAATTTAAATTTCTCTCCTGAAATTGTTCCTCTATGGGTTCCTCCGATCCCTGAGCATATCTTGCTAATAGGTTTTTGAGGCTAGGTTCATGCTCTTGTGGTGGAATGGATTCTTCAAATCCGAATTTTTGATTTTTCCATTGTTGCTCAAATACATTCCATGAGGTGTTAGCGTAGCTCCTTTGACTTGGATGATATGTGTTATAGTAGGGATAGCTTTGTTGTTGCATAGATAAAAACTCATCATTTCTTGCATTGAGAGCTTCAATTTGAATGGCCAAAGCAACATTTGGATCAACCATCTTTCGCAAAACAAACAACCCCTACAAGGGTGCTTGCAAAACTAGCAAATGACAATCAAAACAAACAAAAGAAAAATAACCTAAAGAAAATATACAGAAATAAAGAAAAATGGCTAGATTACTAAAAATGAAAACTTTCTCAAAAGTTGTAGTCCCCGACAACGGCGTCAAAAACTTGATATGCCCCTTGCGTATCCGCAAGTGCACGGGTCGTGCAAGTAGTATAATGTACCCAAAAGGATCGGGTAGTTGAATCCACAGGTGCTGGTGTAACTTCCAATACTCTCTCACTACTTAATATCTAATCCACTACATGTGAGGTTAAAAGAGACTAAGGCCTAGAAGGGGAGTATGGAGGAAGAGGAGAACACCGAGGAAAATCCTAATAAGTTGCTCATTTTAGGGTAGGGCCCGGACTAATCCCTTGGTATCAGTTATACTCAAATTCGTGCAAGGTTTACCAGGTACGTCTCAGGATTCTTAAGTGTTCTAAAAGCCTTGTTGCAGCTATGGTGACGAAGAGCGATAAGAAATTGAGGGCACTATGCAGGTTCTAATCCTTGAGAGGATAATCACTAAAGTGATTGCTAAGAGATCAACACGCATCAAAATACACTCAAGCTTTGCTAATCAACCACTCATCAAGCATACAATACAAAGTTTAACACAAAATTAGAGACTCCATAAATATTGCAATAAATATATTTACAACTACCGAGTTCTTAATCTGGAACACCCAATGAAATTAGCTCCTCATGGGTCTACTCAACAAGAAAGTACCAAGAGAAACAAATACAAAGGAAATCAAAGACTTACTATTTTCTTGCATCCTTGTTGAGATCCGAGGTCCTGATGATGATGAGAATGCGCCCCTGAAATTGGCCTACAATTCACGTGTGAGTCCTCCCTTGAAGGTGATGAGAACTGTACAATAGCTTCTCCCTTCCGTCTCTAGCCGCCCCAAGCCAAAAAGTCCTCCTAAACCTAACTTTCAGTGGTTTTAACCTAGTTTTCGATGTGAGCAAGGCCATGCTTAGGCTGTGTTTCAAGCCTTGCAGTTTGCAGGTAATTAGAAATTCTGAATTTTTACGAGGCTGTGAAATGCACGGGCTGGAACACGCCCGTGCTTCGGTTGTGCTTCCATCTGCACACTGTGCTCTGAGAGCCGTGACCGTGCTTCTGATTTCTTGAATCTCCTGTCAAGTGTAGGGTTGGGGAGCACGGCCGTGCTTGGGGCCGTGCTTGCCTTGACGAACTCCTCTTTAGATCCTTTTGCTATAAATCTTCTTCGAAACACTTGATATTGTTCTAGGACCTAACTAACTACATAATGAACTAAAAATACCTCAAATAATACTGAACTAGAAAGATAATGACTTGAGAACAAGAGAATAATAGGTATAAAATGCAAAATATGATGGCGTGTAACATATCGATAGGATTTTCTCAGCAACAATATGTCGATATTATAAGACAATACTATTGAAGGATTTCCTTCACTACAAGAGCATATAGGTTTGTTAATAATAATATGTTAGTATCAATTTAACTGGAAGCCACCTATCAACCACTTAGCTATAATTTTCCTCAAAAAGACAATGTCATATAAAGAAAAGGCTTTCAGGAGGCTTACTTTAACAACATTCATGAATGGAGTACAGCATAAGCAAGGAGATGATGCCTTCACTAAAATGGGGTTCAACATTTGGAAAAATGATGTCAAGTGTATGGTTTCAAGACTTCCAAAAATAGATGCAGAGCGTATCACACCATTTGGCTATGCATTCACAAGAAATGAAGGTTGCGTATTACAAGGTTTGTCTTTCAGTGTACAAGATGAGTTCTTGAGGTCATTAAATAAGAGCAATCTTCTTGAGTTGCTCGAGTGGTAAAGCCTACAGAATGAAGAGATTTAGAGGGCAATCAAGCAAAACAACCGTGCAAACAATCGACTAACTTCTCTAAAGGTTCAAAAGGAGTTGGAAAATTCTTGTGTTGCAGAGATTACAAGCTTTATTATTAATGATATTAGTCATAATGATTTTTCTCTTATAAATGAATCAAGATATTTCAATGAGCAAATGGGAATTAATTTGTGATAGCAAATAATGATGGGCATGCAATAGAGTGGTTCTCTATTATGGTTTAGGTGCCTGACAGTACTTTTGTCATGTTTTGAAGAATGTTGTTGATTGCCCATTTGCAAAACACAAGTTGTCTTTGAAGGCTAAGAAGACAGGGATTTGATTGCCCATGTAATAATTTAAGGGACCTATGCTAAGAGAAAATCCATATTCAAGGTGTATACTCACTCCAACTAATGCTTGTTATGGTTGATTAAGCCATTAAGATTTTAAGTGATTTTTTTTAAATAAATTATCATCATTATTAATGTCTCTGGAGTGTCTTCCAAAAAGAGGACCGACTTCGGCAACATCATCATCATAGGTGTCATAGCCCTCTCCGAGGGAGCAAGGTTATCCCATACTAAGAAAACTTTTCACCCTTAAGAGAGGCTATGATGGCGCGACGCTGTCCACACTCGCCCCCAGCCCAAACTCTCTCGCCAAAGCCAAGATCAAGCAAGCGAAAGCACAACAAACATAGGTAGACCAAAATACTTAGTCACTTTTTATTTCTCACTGAATTTCCCCCATCTCTCAGGCCACAAATCCAAGACTAAGTAAAAGAGGTCCCAATGGTTCAACCAACCGCTAGATCACAAGATACCCTTCGCCAAGTGTAGATAGAACTGCCCGCAACCCTCCATACAACGGCCTTGGTGACAATTGGGATGCGCGCTCACTCATCTCCGCGTGTGCATCGGTCTGATCACGTAAGCAGTAGTGTGCCCGCAAGCATGCCTACTTGCCTGGGTGCGTGCAGCAGCCTGCAACGTGTCTGTCCGTGACCAAGTGCTAGGACGGCTGCCCAGTCGCATGCCCTTCCCAGCATAAGGGTTCGACGCATGTCCAACAGCGCACCTGTCTGCACCCAAGGGCAGCGATCCTGCCTAGCAATGCTCCTGCCTGGCCCACCCAGCCAAGGGAGGGTTATCTCGGAGCCTATCCAGCAACAAGCGCGTGGCAGCCTACCCATGTGCACACGCGCCTGTGTCACGGGGCCATCCTTGTAGAGTTTGTCTGGACCACCCTACCAAAGTAGGGCAATCCCCAACGCCAAGTAATGGGCCCGCGGTAGCCTGCCCGACGCGCTTGTCACCCGGCGCTCGCTTGGTAGCGCCTGCCTAGCCAACCCATCCAAGGTAGGGCGCTGCGTGGTGTTAGCCCGGTCATGCGCGCATGGTAGCTTGCCCGCACAAGTGAGCCTAGCACCCGACGCTTGCCCTATCGCTCCTAGTTGGCTCGCTCGGCCATGGCAGGCCATAACTTCCATACTAAGTTTTTTCTTGCCCTCTCCTCATTCGCACATGCCCACCAGCCGCTGCCAGGCGCCCACCTGGGTTGTTACAATAGGTTGGTTGAGCAATTGAAGACTATAAGGATGATGAGTGGTAGATGAAAAACAAAACGAGAATCCAAGTGCATGATTATTGGATAGTTGTTGGGAATCGCGTTATACTACCATGCTTCGACTATTCTCAATGTGGACTTCATTGTTATAGAGATACTCGAAAATGTGCATGATGATGGTGTTTCAAATGAAAATGTATATATAGTGGCATGTTTGATAGCAAAAATGGATAATTATCAGTCTATGTTTGTAAGGTAGTTGATAAGGCAATTGTTGGGGATAATGAAAAAATTGTCACTTACCTTACAACAAAATTATCATAATATTATTCAAGCCTTGTATTTGTTTGAAGTTGTGAAAGCTTGGCTTCAAGACATCAGGGATAGAGAGGTTAGCTTTTTTGTGAGAAAAACTTGGTCTCACTGCCTAATATGAAGGATAATATGATAATTTGCAGTCATTCTAGACTGGAGGGATATGTCATTACTCATTTTCGCAATTATCTTGTAAAACTTTTCTGCCGGGTTATTATTTATTTTTTATATTTATTAAGTTTTTATAAATACATTTTATTTAGCTATGTAATAATGTTTTTTTATTAATTTTATCATTGTTGCAATTTCAAGTTATTGATTTGATTGCACATGAAATTGGTCTAAGAGATTTGTTGTCCAAATTCAACATCCACAACTAGTCCGTCTGCCAAAGCTTTTTCCTACGAACTTCTAAGTAACTGAGTATATGATGCTTGAGAATCTCCTACCACTTTTGTTTATGATGAGTGGCATGATGAAGATTTGCAAATAATGGGAAGATGGGAGTTTTACCATGAAGATGGTTGAGATAAGTAAACATGCTATTTTTACACTTGTTTATCATGTAAAGTTTGAAATAGCTAGTGTTGGGAAAGTATTTTCAGAAATAAACATTGTGAAAACTAATTTGCACAACAAAATGGAAGCCAAGTGGATGAATGATAGCTTGGTTGTTTATATTTGGAAGGTGATTTTCCGTAACTATTGACAATGAAGTGATTTTATAATGTTTTCAGAAAATGAAAATTCATTGAGGTGGTGTTTGTTTTGAGGGATATAGTTTTTCTTTGACGAACCAAATATTTTTGACTGGGGGATTTGGTTTTATAGCCGATTTGGACATAAAACAAATCCTGAGATTTTGAAAAATCCTGAAATTTTTGGGATTTTATTAAAAAAATAAAAAAAAGGTCTTAATACTAAATGATAATAAAATTAAGGGTCCAATTTCTCTATTAAAATAAGTTATTCGAATAAACTAGTAAAAAATTAATAAAATTAATAGCTTACTATTTCTAATAAAAGTTTATTGGAATAAATTAATAAACATAATTATAAATTAATAACAATAATAAAGTAAATAAATAACTATATTTTTAAAAATATTTATTACAATAAATTAATAAATATAATAATAAGTTAATCATAATAATAATAAAGTTGATACATAATAAATATAGGTTTAAACTTATTATGAGTAACCACACTTCTAAAATACATCAAACCAAACATAAAATCTTATAATATAGTAATTCTAGTTACATTCAACCAAACATTAGATTTAATTGCACTGTATTTTCAAATCCATGAATTTACAGTTGCACTGTAATTAAAAATCTAATGCATTTAAAATTACATCCAACCAAACGCCAACTGAATGTAGTTATATCCTCTTAGTCACCTGCCATTTATATCCACTATCATTGGCTACCGTTTTAGTTCAAGTGCACATAGATAGTTTTTTTATGCCTTTTCCAAAATGTATGTATCATTTGTGATTATTTTAATTTAAAATTATATAATCCCAGTGCTTTATATTGAAGACAATTGGTTTGCTGAATGTTCTTCTCACATTCACCTTCTAACCCCCTACTAATAAATCCCAAGTCTAGAGAGTTTTTTATGAAAATAATAATTTAAATTTGAAATTGCTTGCTTAATCAATGAAGCCTTAGCTCTACCAGTTTGATCAACTTTTGTTAATATTTTCTTTTTATCAACTATAAAAATAAAACTATTTATAAGAAATATTTTACAAAATTAATGAAGGTTATTTTTTTTGAAGGGAAAATATATTTTTTTTAACTACAATATACTATTTCATTTTACCTCCAAGCTTATCACTTGGTTGTATGCTATTTAATTTTAGTTTAATTCATTTTACCCCTTTATTCTTCTTATAACTGATTACCTATTTTATTTTTAGGATTTACTTTATACCTTTTTTCTCTTATTTATTTTGATTTCATATAAAGGGTCCAATTAATTGGCAAAGATTTGGAATAAAGTTACGTGTATAATTTAGCTTGCCCAATAAAGATCTTATCTAAGTGAGTCCTTCAAACTTATGCGGCGTTTCTAAAATGCTAGTGGAGATGTGTTCTTGTAATTCTATTTGTTCTTGCCGTATAAGAATATCTAGAAAATCTATTCTTTTGAAGCATAATTTCAATTTTTTTTCTGAGAAGACTAATCCATGTTGCTGGCACTTATTAAAGAAGAGTATAAGATGTTCCACATGCTATGGAATATTTTGATCAAAAATCAAGATATCATCTATGTAGGTAACTATAAAAGGATAATATCTAAAGATATTGTCCAGTTTTCTTTGATATATTTGTGATGCATTTTTTAAGCCAAAAAGCATCATCTTCCTCTAGTAGTGGCCATTATGGATTACAAATATTGTCCACTTTCTACTTTTTTCAGTGACGCGGACTTACCAAAATCCACTTTTTAAATCAAATTTACTGTAAATATATATTAAAAAAATAAATTAAACTAAAATTAAATAGCCTACAGCCAAGTGATAAGCTAGGAGGTAAAATGAAATAGTATACAACCAAGTAATAAACTAAGGGGTTGTTTGGTTAGCCGTAAGTAGCCGTAAGTAGCTGTGATGCAAGTGGTTTTATATGTAGATGACTATTTGGTTTGATGTAAAAGTTTCAGTTACATGTAAGTGGACTTACATCTCACTCATTTTTATAGCATTTCAACTTATATCAAAATTTCCTGCAAGTTGAAATATAGTAAAGTAAGTGGTATCCACTCACCACAATTTTATCTTAAATATAATTATAAAATATTTAATAAATTAAATTATCATTAAAATTAACTATAAAAATATTTTTAAGTAATCAAATTTTAAAAAATATTAAATTTAAAATATTTAATATTTTTAAAAAATATTTTTATCTCTAAAATACTTTAAATAAATAAATAATTATTATGAAAAGTATTAAGTAATCAGAACTAATACTAACATGATTAGTAGTATTAATATGATTACAAAAATAGTTATTTATGTTTTATTTAATTTAATATTTTATTTTGAAATACCAATTCTTATTTAATTTATATAGAAAAAATATTTAATGGTATGTACTTAAATTACATTACATTTTTTAAATTTAATAAATCACCATTTAATTAATTAAAATTTTAAATTAGTATTAACGTTAAATAATGAGAGTTAATATAATTAATAATTTTTAGGGGTAAAATTTAAGCATATTATATAATTAAAAACTTTTATAAATAATATTAAATAATTAGTGTTAATAATATATTATAGAGGTAATCTTACCATTTCACTTACATTGTAATCGTACTCTTTAATTTAATCAAATTAAAAAAAATTCAAATAGAATATTTCAAATTATAACAAATCAAACAGTTGTATGCAAATTAAAATACACTATTTTCATTTATACTTAAATTTTATTTACATGTATATTTTTATTTACCCATAACTAAATAACCCCTAAAAGTAAATTAAGAAAGCTACGTGAAACACGCTGGATCCTGTTAACTTAGATATGCTAGGGCACCATGGAGGGCTATGAATATCCCGCCCCACTTGCCGCTTGGGTACCTACCTCACCACCTTGTGGGACATGGGCCCTCCCACCCTTCTTCCCGGCATATAAACACCCCTTCCTATTGCCTAAAGATATCAATCAGTAGTCCTTTTCTTCTCTCTCTCTCTCTCTCTCTCTCTCTCTCTAAAACTTGTCCATCTTATCTGCGCTTATTTCCAGAACTGTTTCCATTGAAGTGAAATGTTGCCGAGAAGCAGGACTCTTCCTCCAAGAATCCATGACAGTGTTGTAAGTTGGAATACTAATTACAAAAGAACTCATTTATTAAAGTTGACTTCCAGTGATGATGTTTGTTATATACGTTTGCTTTGTTGATTGGTTTTTGGTTTGGTTTTGTTTTAGTATGATGAAAATAGAGATGCAAGGAGCTATTTTCAAGTTGAAACTCAAGCCAAACCGAGTGGGGATATAGAAGCCATCATCAATCAACCACAATACTCTAAGTGCTTTGATGATGATGGTCGCCATAAGAGAACAGGTAGAGGACAACATTATATCACAGCTTACCTCTTTTTTTATTATTATTTTATTTTTCATTCCATATATATCACTGAAAACAAATGACTCCGTGTCCATTAGATTATTCAAAATTTTCAAATACACCTATCTAAAATATTAATTTGTTCTTCAGCCCCTCAAAATAATCAAATCTTTCCCTTGAATCCCTTGAGCAACATTTCTTTTCTATTTTTCAGTTCTCTCCCCACCTTTTCAAATAAACAAAGAGATTATATGCAAAACAATTATGTATTTGTACGCAACAAATCATCAGGGTTGTTTTATATAATTATTATAATTTTGGGAGCATTTTAAAAAAATCCAATAACTACAGCCTATAATTTTAAATTTTATATAATATTTGTTTCCAAATGTGACAAAGCAACACATGGGCATGGGCAATAGTAAAAAATTGAACATCTAATCATGCCCCTTATAATAGGTGGTATAAAGATTTGGTTGTAAGTTTGCTCCCACATCATGGATCCTCTGGCTCTCTAGGCATGAGAGCACAATGAATCCTTGTGCTAGATGAGATTTGAACATTTGATTTTACATAAAAGCAAATGTTAGTTAATTTAAATAATTTTTGAAATCTTTGGGACTACACAGAAAATTAAATTGTTTTAAAATATGTGGGGAAGCTACATAAAACTTCTTTTTGTTTTTCTTATCTATTTACTTGTAAAATTATTATTTTACTAATATTAGATAAAAGAAATGAGGTTTAAGAATAAACTGCAAAAGATTTTATCTTTGATGCAATACAAAATAGCAAAGGATAATTAAAACTGCAACTTATTTATTAATTAGGATATTTTAGCATACTTTGCTTAATCTAGTGTTAAAGGGAAGTTGTCTAGGGGAAAACTCAAAAACTGTAAATATCACCTATAATATCTAAATAATACAATTTGAAAAATATTTGCTTTGATTTCCTTGATTTTTCAAAACTTATCCACTTTGTCAAAAAATAAAATAAAATAAAATAAAAGTATTTGAGTTGAATACAAATGAGCGTGGATAAAAAAATATTGATCTGTTTATTGAGTGAAAAAGTTCAATTTTATCTCATGTAAATCCTTCAACCCATATAAAATATGTAATGATTCATTTAAAATGAGACTGATGTGTAGAGAGTAATAGACAAACTAGGTCAAGTTAGAAGAATTAATTGGTAAATAAATTGAAATTAATTGCAAGTTTAATACAAGGGTAAATTAAATAAGTTATGCAGTTCTGAGAAATATTAAGAAACAAAATAATAACTAAGCCGAAACCTAACCACACGTAAATTAAATCTGCAAACATTTTTTTGACTCCTCAGAAAATAAATAAAAGGCGTTTTGTTTTCAAATTTTTATTAGAATAATAATTAACCATTATCTTTATTGAAGAAATCTATTTATGTCTAATCAATAGAAATACTATCACTAGTAGTGAAATGCTCATTTTCCTAAATTTGTGCAAAAGTGCGAAGTAAATATATAATAGGAATTCACAAAGTGGTTGGAAAAATGATTCCTGCACATTCATGCAAGTAAGAACCAAAAATATGTTAAATTCAACCACTTTTCCACTGAAGGTTCCAAAAGTAAAAGACATTTTTGAAGTTTCATTCACAACAGGAATCATCTAAAAAATTTGTCCCTTAGACAAATAAAATCAACCATAGATTGATGATGATACTATTTTGCAAAACAAATTTCTTTGAAGAGGAAATTATCTCTTGATTGTTGATGTAGTCATTCTTCTGATCTTCATATTTCAATAAAACAGGAAACGTTTGGACTGCGAGTTCACACATAATCACAGCGGTGATTGGCTCTGGAGTGCTATCACTGGCCTGGGCCATAGCACAACTTGGCTGGATTGCCGGACCAATGGTAATGGTGCTTTTTGCCTTCGTTATCTATTATACTTCCAGCCTCCTTGCAGATTGCTACAGAAGCGGTGATCCACTTACCGGAAAAAGAAACCCGACCTACATGGATGCAGTCAGGGCCAACTTGAGTAAGCACTTGTTAAAGATCTCGTGCCTATATACAAAACAGAAATAACAAAATAAACTCAAACTTGCATGCATGAATCACACAGGCAGCACAAAGGTGACACTGTGTGGCTCTATTCAGTACATTAATCTATTCGGCACAGCCATCGGTTACACTATAGCAGCTTCAATCAGTATGATGTGAGTTAAAAGCACTAACTAGCACTTTTATAAAGTATCACAATATGATAAAGAATCTTATATGATATTAGACGTGGAGACTGACAGGCCACAAGTTCTAATGATATAAATCTTCTTGAATCTTTCATAGGGCTGTAAAGAAATCCAATTGCTTTCATGCCAGTGGAGGAAAGAACCCCTGTCACATGTCCAGCAACATGTACATGATCATGTTTGGGATTACAGAGATCATTTTCTCACAAATTCCGGATTTTGATCAAGTTTGGTGGCTGTCCATTGTGGCTGCAGTCATGTCCTTTACATACTCGACCGTGGGGCTAAGCTTAGGAATTGCTAAGGTTGCAGGTATTTATATACCCAATCATTGATAGGATAAAGTAGATATTTTTAAATTGTATATTCATACACAAATTTCTTATATCTATATGGAATGTGAATACTTTTAAGCTTTGTAAAAATCTTGTGCACAGAAGTTTATAATTTATGCATGAGTGGTACCTGGTAATTAATCTGCGAATCAATAAATTTGTTTGGTTTATGCAGAGAATGGCCATTTCGGTGGGAGTGTGATGGGCATCAGTATTGGGACTGTAACAAGCAGTGGAACCGTAATTACTCCAACTCAGAAGATATGGAGAAACTTGCAAGCTTTAGGAGACATTGCTTTCGCTTATTCCTATTCCATCATCCTACTTGAAATCCAGGTACTCATCTAAAACTCTTACATGCTTGAATAATGATTATTTTCTCCTAATGAACTATCCATAATTAATGAACTATGCTTAATTGTGCTCTGATTTGCACGTGTGTAGGACACAGTCAAATCTCCACCTGCCGAAAACAAGACCATGAAGAAAGCCACACTCCTAAGCATCATTGTTACCACCACATTTTATCTTCTCTGTGGTTGCATGGGATATGCTGCCTTTGGAGATGATGCCCCAGGGAACTTGCTCACTGGTTTTGGTTTCTACAACCCCTACTGGCTCCTGGACATTGCTAATGTGGCTATAGTTGTCCACCTTGTCGGTGCTTACCAAGTATATTGCCAACCCTTGTTTGCTTTTGTTGAGAAATATTCCATGCAAAGGTGGCCCAAGAGCGATTTCATCACTCATGATTATAAGGCCAAGATCCCTCTAGTTGGTAAATACAAGCTGAACCTCTTCCGGCTTGTTTGGCGAACGGTGTTTGTTGTTGTGGTAACAGTCATCTCCATGTTGTTGCCATTCTTCAACGATGTCGTAGGGTTACTTGGGGCCTTTGCATTCTGGCCATTGACGGTATACTTCCCTATTGAGATGTATATTGAGCAGAAGAAGATCAGAAAGTGGACAGGGCGGTGGCTTGGGCTTCAGTTGTTGAGTGTCACTTGCCTTACTGTTTCTCTGGCGGCAGCATGTGGCTCTGTGGCTGGAGTGGTTTTGGACTTGAAAAACTATAAGCCTTTCCGTTCTACCTACTAAAAGAAGAGGTTTAAAAATTCAACTCTATGTTATAAATGCGTTTACTAATGAGATGCAGTTTGGTTGTCAGCAATCATCCTTTTACTAATGAGATGAATGTTTGTAAGATGATACACACGATCAGAGACACTACCTCGGTCCAGATAATATGTTATATATGGCTTTCAGTTTCAGTTTGCCTTTTCATTTATTACACTCCTTAAAATGTTTTCTTTTTTTTTTAGGGCAGCATCACGTGTCTATTTTTAGTCATAGAAAGTCTGAAGGTGTTATTTGTTCCCACTAGATTAAGCACACTAAATATTTCCTGTCAAACTATAGATCTTCATTAAAAAATATTAGTAAGATTTGAAGACATCTGCAGGACATTCTTCAAGAACTTAAAGAGACTTCGTCTGCAAAGGACTAAGTGAAGAGAAAAGAGGCTTTTATTGCTTCAAAACATCATCACTATTATAACTGTTAAATGGATATCTCAGAGGGTTCAGGTAACGAGAGATCAGAGATAAGGAGTAGTGCTCCTGATCAATCCTTCGGAATAGCTTGCAGACATTTTCTCACAATGCCTATCAGGTACATCCTACGAAATTTATGTGTGCTCTTAAAGCCTTGTTGCATCTATGGCAATCATGAACATCGAGGATTATGATTATAACTGCGGGAATCATGCACTTCAAGAAAAGTAATTACCATATGGCATTCACACTAAGCCAATCAACACACGCCAAGTTTTATAATCATAACTACGCTAATCATGCACAGCAAGTTATGCAACACAAGATTAAACATAGAAATCACTATGACTCCATAAACATTGTAAGAAAGTATTCAACTACAAAATAACATCCGAGTTCATGAATCTGGAGCACCGGAGAACGGTTAGCCCCTCATGATAATACAAGAAACATAAGGAAAGCAACAAGAGAATGAGATGAAATCCATAAACTCCCTTCTTGCTTCACAATCTTCGTCGGAGGGTATGTAATGATGATTTTGCCAACGTTCCTCCACACCCATGACAATCTCTCGGTCCAGATTCAGCCCCATAAGGTGTGCCACTTCCCTCTCACGTCGCATCCCCCCGAAGGGGAAGAAAAATCCGGAAGAAAAAGCCCCTCCTTATAAACCTAATTTTCGATGCTTAAAATCTAAGTTTTGACCCAAGCATGAGCGTGCTTGGGCCGTACTTCCGAGCGAGCACTTTACGGGCAAATGATAAAGTCAACAGCTCTCTGAAAACTTGCCAAGCATTGAAATGCACGGTCATAAATATGCCCATGATCCCATTTGCATCCCCAAGCGCTGGGAGCTGAAACCGTGCTTCTAAAGTCTTCATTTCTCTTGATAATTCTCTGATCTGCATGGCTGAGGAGTACGACCGTGCTTAGGCAGTGCTTGCTTTGCCGAGTTGCCCTTTAGGTCCTATCGTATTGAAATCTTCTAAAAAATCTTTTATATTCATCCCGGGGCCAAATTGTCTGCACAATAGCACAAAATACCCTGAATAGCACCATACTACGAAAATACTAGCTAAAGGATAAGAAAATAATAGGCATAAAATAGCAAATATATATATATGGAAATAATAGGCATGCCATTTTATATTCTTCTAAATGGACAACCTCTTCACTTGTTTCCCAAGTGACATTGTTTCCTAAATAAGGTTTTAAGCAATGTCCATTTACCTTGAATGTGCCATAAGGTCCCATATGGAAATAACTGCGTTACTAAATATGGCCCACACCACCTCGACTTTAATTTCTCCTGAAAAAGTTTAAGCCTGGACTTAAAGTGAAGAACCTGATCCCCACCTTGAAAATTTTTGTACAATAAAAAGATGAGTGCATGACCTCTGATCTCAGTGAGGTAAGGAACTTCTAGAGTCTAGGAGGAGTCTATGTATACAGTGTATATATCAAATGAAAGCTCACGTAAAAATTTCACTCTTACTCCGTACAGCCCATGTGCATGTGTGACACTCTAATGAATGCACCTCAAATGTTTTTGGAAAGACCTATCTAAAAAGACCTTATTTTGATAACTAACTTCTTAATTGGGTAGTAGCTTCATATACTCTAGAGGTAGCCATTTCACCTGATAGATCATCAAAAGAACATTTGTGATGCTCAGGATCCGATTACTCAGATGCGGCTTTCACTCTTCTAAGGTGATAGCTCTTTCTACCATCTTGTTGACTATTTACAAAAATTCGATAGAGCATCCTATAAAGGATCCAACTTTTCGAAATTATTGTGCTAATTCCTTAATTTGCCTTTTGGTTCGCTCTTTTTAAAATTTTTATTTTTCAGAGTCAAACTTTAAAAGGTCTTGAGGCTAGAGTCTCTCCTCAACTGATTGCGTTTCCGCAACACAGGGTGATGTGTCAACCCCTTGCGTTACCGCAAGTGCACGGGTCGTCAAATAATAAAGTAGACCCCAAAGGTTCGAGTTGTTTAACCATAGGGAACAAGAGTACTAGTAATTGCTCATCTTTTATTATCTAGCCTAATGACTGTAATGTGTGATGATCTAATGGCTAAGCCTAAGAGTGTCACTACAAGTGCACAGGGACTGAAAGGAGAGGGAGTTATCAATCAATAAAAGTGGGGTATCCGGGCAATGTTTCCCCTAGGATTCTGGTGTTAAAAGTAGATTACACGTGTCTCTAAATGAGTTAATTGAGTCATGGGTATCCTAAGATATATCGGTCCCTGCCTTCAGACCACCGATAACTAGTCCCCTACGAGGTCCCTGCGGAGAATTCTCTCGATGTCTTACACCACATATGACTGCTTAAAACTCTAGGGATCCCAAAGATATAACCAATTTCTAAAAGTAGATCTAACCATGCCTCCAGGTGAAAGATCCCTAACCCCCTACGAGGTCCTGGTGGAGAATTCTCTCGATGCCTCACACCACATATGGTTGCTTGACACTTAGGGAATATAGAGATAGGAAATATCTATCGGAAGGGAAAGGGGACACTCCGCTATCTCATGGCTCACCCTCTCAACCCTCTTTACTCTTGGTAATTCCAAACCTAGTGGTAATCTCTCTCTTCACTAGATTGAATAAAACATGTAAAGCAATTAATAATGGAATCAAAAGCACAAGCAAGCATTAAGAACACAAGAGCAAAACTCAATATATTAAACTCGAAGAGAAACACAATGTAAATCTAATAAAAATATGAATCCTAGGGTTTACATATCCGAATGCCCTCTAGAGATTTAGCTCTCCATGGAAAAAGTCACAAAGCAAATAAAATAATGATAAACAAGTTCACAAGCCATAGAAAATAACCCCCCTAAATCCGTGATAATGGTCTTGATGGGTAGCTTCCACGTTTGGATTGAATCCACTCCGAAGCTAGGTTGCCGGTGCCTTCCTTGATGCTATGAGCGAGGAAGAATCGATCCACGTTGGTGAGGAAAGCTTTCTGAAGCCGCAAAGAACTCTCTCCAAGCCCTAGCCACCTTGCCTCTTGAAAGTAGCAGAAAAGATCCCTAAAAATTATAACGAGGCAACTTTTATAAATGGAAATCGGGGCTTCACACGGGAACTCACATGCCCGTGTACTATAGCCACACGCTCGTGTGAAATTTTCACAATGGTGTGAACAGTGATTTGCTACAGTACTGTTACGTACTTTACTACATTGACTTCTCCCAAAATCATTCTTCGAGTCCACACGGTCAGGCACACGCCCGTGTGGTAGGTTGTGTGGTTTTCTGTTCTTTGAAACATTCAAAACCTTCTCATTTTTGCGCGCAGAAGCTGGGACATGGACGTACTACTGCCTTCATGCCCTTCCGGTTCATGTGATGACTTGAACTTCTTCGAAAGTTGGCAACACTTCCATGTATGCGAGCATAGCTTCTATTTCTGGTCTTGAAATGTGCCATCACTCCTTATCTTTGCTTCCTTTCTTATATTTCACACATCCAAAGCCCTGTTTGCACAAAGAACACAAAATACATCTTATTAGTGATATAACCTGATAAAAGTGATGCTCAATGCATACAACATGATGTTATAAAATATATGTATACAAGCACTTATCAAACAACAGCTGCATAAAATCGGATGAAGTGATAGAACTTAGGTTTCCAAAGCAAGAGTGAATCTACATTTAAATTCAAGCAATGAATATGGGAAATAGACATTATCCTAAGTCAAAAATTGAGGGTGAGGGTTTGGAGGAAATAGACATTGTCCCCTAGCTCAGAAATTCCTAGCCAAAAATTCATAGATCGTCCTAAGTCATGCACTATCACTGTAAAAGCATGGAATGTAAACCCTCCTCAACACTTGAAATAGACATTGTCTTCAATGTAAAAGTGAGCATGCAAACTAATTGAAAGAACAATTGAAAATTGAGGGTGAGGGTTTGGAGGACTGCCCTGAACACGGAGAGTGATATTGTCGCTCTCAACGTGTATTTCTAAATTAAAGTACTGTTAGCCACCCATCCTGGGACATCAATAAAATCACAAGTGAAGCTTCGAATCAAATAAACATAAGTTTCGCATCATACATAAATTTCTTTCGTTGTTGATATGTGAATTTCGAGGGAGTGATTCCACCAACCAAGTAATTTGCAATATCAGCGAACCATGTATGTCTAAGTCTCGGGATTCTTGCCACTGAATTTGATATAGATGTTCTTCTGGAAATGAATCATTGACTTCCTTCTCAAGAATTGTGTCATCTCTTTTATTCTCTAGATGGGATAGATGCTTAGCCACCACATTTTTGGATCCGTGTTTGTCCCTTATCTCTAAATCAAACTCTTGCAGGAGAAATACCCATATGATGAGTCATGGTTTTGCATTGGTTTTGGCTAAGAGGTAGCGTAGGGCAGCATGATCTGTGAACACCACCTCTTTGGAAAAGACTAGGTACGGTCGCAATTTGTCGAAAACATAAACAATGGCCAACAATTCCTTCTCTACGGTAGTATAATTCTCTTGGGCAGAAGTTAGCATTTTACTCGCATAAGAAATTGGGTGGAATTGTTTGTCATAGCGCTGGCCTAAAACCACTCCCACTGCTTGTCACTAGCATCCCACATCAGTTCAAACGGACGATCCCAATTCGGTGATTTAAGTATTGAAGTTTCTATCAATCGCTGCCTTAGCACATGAAAAGCTTATAGAAATTCATCATCAAAATGGAATGGGGTGTCTTTTCCTAGGAGTTTAGTCATGGGTCATGAAATCTTTGAGAAGTCCTTAATAAACCTTTTATAAAATCCCACATGTCCTAGGAAGCTCCTAATACCTTTCATTGTTGTAGGTGGGGGAAGCTTTTCCATTGCTGCAATTTTTGCCTTATCCACCTCAATTCCGGATCTGGAAATCTTATGGCCAAGTACTATTCCCTCATGAACCATAAAATGGCATTTCTCCCAGCTATGAACAAGATTTGTTTCCTCACACTTGGCAAGCACTCTCTTCAAATTGTTCAAGCAAATATCAAAAGAATCCCCAAAGACCAAGAAATCATCCATAATGACCTCTATAATATCCTCAATAAAGTCATCAAATATAGACATCATACAACATTGAAAGGTTGCTGATGCATTGCATAAACCAAATGGCATACATCTGTACGTGAAGGTGCTGTAGGGACACGTAAAAGTGGTTTTCTCTTGGTCTTTAGGGGCAATTAGAATTTGTAAATTTGAATGGCATACATCTTCCATGCAATTACCCTTTTGTGAGTCATTAACACTTGAAGTAATTTCTCCTTCTGTCTGGGCTCCAAATTTGCTGCTATGATCCCTGGAAGTTGCATATTGTTCTGCAAATATGCATACTCCTAGTGCTCGAGCAGCTTTTTCAAATCTAAGTTTGAGGATTCTGTGATTGATTGGTATGCCCCCATCCCAGGTCACGTGGCTTTCTCTCTCGTACTCGAAGCCCTTGTCGTATGTGGTATTTTAACTTTTTCGAGTGTGTGTTATTGTCCAAACTGACCTAAAATGGTTGTGCTATGAGTTTTGGAGCGTTTTAAGTCAATTTAGGCTTAGAACACAGTCCGCAAAGTAAGCACGCCCATGCTTGGGACCATCCTCTTGGTCGTGCACTTCACGGGACATTTTGGACTTTGCTCCTAGTGACCTGTAAATTGTACGGGCATAAGCAGCTTGTGTTGAGGCCATGCTTGAGAGTGCACAGCAGTGCTCCGGGCAGAAAGGCCGTGTTTCACAAAAAATCTTGCACTATTTTCCTGTAAAGTGCATGGGGCAAAGCACGCCTGTGCTTCAGCCCGTGCTTGTGTCGGGATGACCCTTTTCGTGATAATGTACGATCAAACCGGGTTCTTCATGCCCATGTTCGGCCAGAGGTATATAAATTTTGAACTTTGAGCCCTAATTCATCCGATTTTTCTTCTTCTTCTTCCTCTCTTTCCCTTGGTTCCTATTGCTTTGGTTAAGGACAAGGAACCATCCCTAGACTTTCTCCTTTTCTCTTGGTTCAAGATCCTTGAAGATAAATTCTTCTTCTTCTCATTTCTTCTTATTTCTTTAGGATTGGTGCAAGCATGTTAGCCCTAGATTTTAGATCTCGAATCTTAGTTTGATGCTGATGAATTCTCGAATCTTGTTCAATTTCTTTCATCCTTTTCTTGGATTATATAGTGCAGGTGAAGATCTACGCCATTTTACATTGATAACACTTGTTTCCCTTATTCTTGACTTCAGAGTTACTATAGCACTAAGAATTCCATCATTAAACCTTTTCACTCTTAGCTGTTTGGGAGAGTTGGTCTCCGTAAGGGTTCTTTGAAATTTTTAGGGACAAGTTCTGGCCATATCCAAGCCTTATTAGGGTTTCGTGGTTTGTAGCATGAAGCGATTCATGCTTGTCTTTCTTTTGTGTTTTCGGTTGGTTTGAGCCTTGTGTTGGTATAGGTGATGAAAGCTCGGCCAAAGGTAAGGAGCTGACGGAGGAGTAGCGCCGTTGAGGAGTCATTCTCCTAAATTTGCGACTAGGATTTGGTTTGCACAACTCTAAGTAATTTTCTTTAGATATATGTATAACTTGTTTGATTGAAAACTTGGGATTTTTTATAATTAAACTGATGATTTAATTTCTTGAAAAGTATTCTCCATGTTTGTATTGTGAAAGCAAATCCTTTGTTATTTGAGGGAAATAAATAATACTATATTATTATATGTTGCTATATTGGTTTGAACTGAAGAATTTCATACACGTATTACACTCTTTGATCTGGCTTATACAAATGTGAACATTTGTCCTAGACAAGGACCCTGTGAAATATTTTGCTAAAATTACATTGCTGTTACTTCTAGTAATGTTTTGATGGTGATGGGGTTGTAACCCGCCTGCTGCAGTAGGGGGTCCTTACAGTCCAGCCTTTAGAGGTGGCGTGGTAGACCCAGCTAATCTATCCACTCAGGGGGCGCGAAGAGCCCTAAGTGGATAAACATCATGTGTCCGGAGTCACCATACGGAGCTGGTAGGTCAACGTCAAGGAACATGAGTGCCTTGACGGCTCTGAACCTAGCTGCGGCCACGGCTAGAGTTTAGAGAAGTTTTTAGACCACTGTTCGACTATTTGAGATAAAAAGCTCACATTTTTAAGAAAGTATATTTTTATGCAAATTTAATCAGTTTACTGAAGAGCTTTGGATTTATCGGCCTAAGCGTCTTATATATATATATATATATATGTTGGTATATGTTGGGTGTTCAAACCTATCTGTATTACTACAGAATTTGATTTGGTCTTCTTTTTTATTTTACTTTGTTATGAGGGATTACTGCTGATGATAAGTGTTCTCAAAGTCACGGTAATGAACCCGTTGACTATTCGGCAAGAGATTTGGCAATCTGCGCCACCTGATGCTCGAGATTATGTAATGATGCCTGCTGATTTTGCATAACTTCCTCATGCCCTGAGAGTCGGGCGTCATTGGATTGGATGTATTTCACAAGAAGGGCTCCTAGAGTTGGGCCCTTTAGTTCTTGAGGCGGGGCTCTAGAGAATTGAGACTGTGACTGTTGCTATGACTGCTGTGGTGAAGGGCGCTGCTATCTTTGTGACCGCTAACTCCATGAAAAATTGGGGTGGTTCCTCCACCCAGGATTGTAAGTGCTGCTGTAAGGGTTCTGGTAGCGCTGATTCTGTCCAATGAAATCCACCTGCTTAGTACTTTGACCCCCTTCAGAAGAACAACTAGGCCCAGCTTGGCCTCCCCAACTGTTATTACTCAAAACATGAACAGATGACTGTACTTGCATAGTATCCAACCGTTTAGACAAAGCTTTCACTTGTGCTGCCATAGTAGTAAGCACATCAACCTCATAAACTTCAGCAGTTTTCAGTGGCTTGTTCCTCTCTGAGCTCCATTGGTACCCATTAGAGGCTATGTCTTGGATCAAATTTTGTGCCTCTTCGGGTCTTTTGCTACATAACGAACCTCCGGCCGCTGCATCCAACATCTGCTTGGTAGCCACATTCAAACCGTTGTAAAAAATTTGGATTTGCATCCACTCCACTATCCCATGCTGCAGGCATTTTCTCAATATATTTTTATACCTCTCCCATGTGTCATACAGTGTTTCAGACTCCAGTTGATGGAAAGACGAAATGTCGCTCCTGAGCTTGGTAAATTTTGCAGGAGGGAAGTAGCGAGTCAAAAACTTCTCGGCTAGTTGAGCCCAGCTTGGGATAGACCACGCTGGCAAGGAACTTAGCCATTGCTTGGCCCTTCCTCGCACAAAAAAGGGAAACAATCTAAGGCACATCGCATCCTCGGACACATTATTGGCCTTAAATGTATCACAGATTTCCAGAAACTTTGACAAGTAGGCATAGGGATCTTCATCTTGGAATCCGTCAAATTGGCGCATCTGCTGCACCATATGGATGAAGTTAGTTTTCGACTCAAAGTTGTTCACCGCAATAGGGGGTCAAACAATACTTGATCAGGATCCCTCTAGGTTAGGTCGTGGATAATCTGAAATACTTCTCTTACTATTGGCCATCACTTCTGCCTGGTCCACTTCGATATTGATCTCAACTGACCTGGTTTCTTTCAAATTGATCTGCCTCAATCTCCTATGGAATATACATTCGATATCGAGATCAGGGCTGGCTAATTGGGATGAACTCCCCTAGGTCATACACTAATGCCTGCGCAAAAGAAAGAAAAAGAGATGAGAACTGATAATAGCCAGAAGTGCGGACACGACACACGGTCACTAGCACAAATTAAGATCAAGATGAAGATACAAAGACTAATGCAAAACAACCAGTTAAAAACAAACAAAGGACAAACAGGGGTGGAAAGATAAAAATAAGAGGAACAAAGAAAATAAACAACTAGATTACTATAACTGTGAGATTTCTCAGAAGTTACCAGTCCCCGGCAATGACGCCAAAAACTTGATATGCCCCTTGCATATCCGCAAGTGCACAAGTTGTATAAGTAGTACAATATATCCGGAGGGTCGGGTAGTCGAATCCACAAAAATTGGTGTATATCTTAATACTCTCTCGCTGCTTAATATCTAGTCAATTAAAAGTGAGATTAAGGGGACTAAGGTCTAGGAAGGAAAGAGAAGAGAAGAGAAGAATCACAAGGGAAAATGATCCTGGGTTGCTTAATTAGTGGGTAGGGGCCCGGGTTAGTCCTTGGTGAGGTTCAAACTTAGATTCTAGTAGAGTTTATTAGGAATGTCTCAATAAACCTATGTTCTAGAGTCTTGTTACGCTATGTGGAAGATATATGTAGTGGGGTTGAAGGTATGAGCAGATTCCTATCTTCTCGTACCAATCGTCAAGATATACGAACTAAGTAAAAATCATACATCTCAAAGCATTCAAACCACTCAACAACTAACCATTAAGTAATCAACCAAAGATCTAATAAGGTAAAATAAAGACTTACATAAATGATACAATAATTGAATCCAAGTTCAACCAATACATAAGTTCCTAACCCGGGGCACCCAAAAGGGTTTAGCCCCTCATAGATTCAATCAACAAGAAGATAACTGATGAAACAAATACAATAGAAATCAAAAACTCCCTATTTGCTTGCATCCTTGTTGAAATTTGAGGTTTTGATGTGGCTAGTATTGCCCCCTGCAATTAGCCTACAATTCGCACTTCAATCCTCTCCTGATGATAATGATATTTGTACAAACTTCCCCCTTAGCCTCTAGCCTCTTCTCTCAGCCAAAAGTCCCCTCAACCCTAACATTCAGTGCTTTTTAACATGTTCTCGATGTGAGCACGGCCGTGCTTAGGCTGTGCTTCAAACCATGCAGTTTGCGCACAATTGGAAATTCCTGATTTTTGTCAAGCTGTGAATGGCACAGGGTGGAACACGGCCGTGCTTCAGCCGTGTTGCCATCAGCACGACCGTGTTCTGAGGACTGAGACCGTGCTTCTGATTCCTGAATTTTTCTGTAATGTGCACGACTTGGGAGCACGGCCGTGCTTGGGCCGTGTTTGCCATGACAAAATTCCCTTGCACGGGATCGAACATGCTTGTTATTGCTCCAGGAGATAAATAACTACACAATAAACTAAAAATACCTCAAATAGCACTGAACTAGGAAAATAATGACATGAGGACAAAGAAATAGTGGGTATAGAATGGGAAAAATATATATGTAGAATGCACTCATCATGCTTCGAAGATTTATGCCGTGGATAAAGCTCCACTCCTAAACGTGCTGTCAATTCATTATTCTAAGCCCCTCCAGAAGATGGTGGATGATGCTGATGGATTTCCCCCTTTCGCTTATGTCTATCCCAAGCCAAAAGTCCTCCTTCAAAACCTAATTTTGGTGCTTAAAATGATGTTCCCTACCCAAGAACGGGCGTGCTTGGGCCATGCTTCCGGGCGTGCCTTTTATGGCCAGATCTTGGTTTCATCAATTTTCTAACTCCTCCCCAGACAATGAAGTGCATGGCCCCCAACACGCCCGTGCTCGGCCGTACTCTCATCTGCACACCCGTGCTCTAGGGACTGTAACCATGCTTCAGAGTTCTTTACTTCTCTTCAAAAATTCTATAATTTGCATACTTAAGAAACACACCCGTGCTTAGGCCATGCTTATCTTGACGAGTTGTGCCTTGAGTCCTTTTGTGCTGAAGTCATCTCCAAACTTGTTATACTTGTTCCAAGACCTATTTATCTGTACAAAAATACTGAATACCCCAAATAGCACAGAACTAAGGAGAATAATAGCTAAAAGACAAGCCCATAATAGTATGAAATTGATAAAAAGTATATACAAAATGCACTCATCAAGTTCCCAGACATACCATCATAGAAGCAATAGAACTGACGGCATGCTAGATGTTCCAACATTTGATCTATAAAAGGTAGAGGAGAATGGTCTTTCCTTGTCGCTTCATTCAATCTCCTGTAAGTGATGCAAACTCCCTAACCTGTAACTGTTCTCGTGGGAAATAGTTCATTACTCTCATTCTTTACGACAATCATTCCATCTTATTTTGGGACAACTTGTGTTGGGCTTACCCATGCACTGTTTGAAATTGGATAAATAATTCCAGTATCTAATAGTTTCACCACTTCATTTCTAACCACCTCTTTCATATTCAGATTCAAACACCTCTGAGGTTGAACCACTGTTTTATAATTATCCTCCATCAAAATTTGTGGGTGCAAAAGGACGGACTGATATCCATGTTGTCTAAAATTTTCCATGTGATAGCTGATTTATGCCTTTTAAGGATATCAATGAGCTTTCCTTTCTGCTCAGGTGATAAATTGGGTGCTATTATCACTGGTAATTTAGACCCATCAGCTATTAAAGCATACTCTAGATGTTCACGCAATGCCTTCAGTTCTAATTCAGGGGGTCCTTCAACTGAAGGCCGTAGCCTGTGATCTCTCACTGGGATAATGTCCTCAAATTTACTCGTTTCGATCCCTACTTCATTGTCAAAAAGTTCAGCTTCTGATAAATTGGTTCCTCTTGAGCTACAACTCTAGCTTCATATACAACATCCACTGTGTGTATACTCACTGTTTCAACTTTGTCAATACCTCTAGCTCTATTGAATTCTTCTAACAGGTTATCTAACTCCCAGGTAGCATCCACTTACTCGCTGATAAGTATACAATGATACTATATTTTACATATTAATTTGTATACTTATCGAGTTAGTATTGGAGTAATTTAGTAGAAGACGAGGCTAAATCGGGTTGAAATTGTCTTCGCAGGAACCAAGTGAAGGTTAAAGACAAAGGAGAGCCAAAGGGAATGATTAGGAATCGAAATGCGGAAAATAACATTCTCCTTACTTAGGAACTTGGAAGGCAACAATACTTATGGGCACCTTACGGCCATGCTTACGACCGTAACCAACATTCAGAAGACCTTGCGGGCATCTTTATGCCCATAAGAGAAGAAGCCCTGCAATATAGAGAACCTTACAGTCTGGACTTACAGCCGTAAGTAGAAGACAGAAGAGTCTACGGGGGTCATTTACTCCCGTAAGGATGTAGGGCAAGATTTAGAGATCAGGTTTACGGTCATGGCATTACGGCCGTAAGTTAGACAGTAAACCGAAGGCAGAGATCCTTAGGGGCAGGGCTTACGGCCGTAATCAGATGCGTAAGGCACCGGAAAAGTTGAAACCCCAATGCTTAGGGCCTAGCTTACGCCCATAAGCTAACCGTAGACTTACCAGTATATAAAATTTGACTGAATCTGAAGAAGGGAGTTTTTTATATTTTATTTTATAGTTTGGGGGGAGAGAGAGAGGCTAGAGAGGGGAAGACATAAGCTGCGAGATCAAGAGCTGATTCCTCCGTTCCAAGGCCAAGAAGTCATCCATTAGGGCACCATCGCTACCAAGGATCGTGACTCCTCCAAAGTCGCGGGGAGATTCGCGCCGATTCTTATTTTCTTGGTTTTAAAGGAGTTTCTACTTATTCGTGCATCATGATTATAAATATTTGTGATCTTTTGATTTCATATTATTGCATTATGAGCTAATTCCTTTTTTGGGAAGCTTGGACTTGAAACCTTGGGGAATTGTTGAACTCTATTTGTAATCTTTTAATTTCAATTGTTTATGAAGTTTGATTTTGGGAATGCATGTGTAATTGAATTTATTCCTCGTTGCATGTTGCGTGGTCATTAACGTACGGTGAAAACCCGTTAATTGTTTGACCTAGCGTGCGGTGAAACCCTATTGGTTCTCGAAAACCAGCGTGCGATGAAAACCTACTAGATTCTGGGCGTTAGCGTGCGGTGAAAACCCATCACGATATCACATTTCTGTTCAACTTCTATTTTGAGTGAGGAGTATTTGTAGAAGTTAAGGCTCAAGTGTTTAATTCCTGAGGGAGTACTGTCTAAGTTTCCCATTATTCTTGATAGTTTCAACCTCTTGAGTAAATTCACTTAGTTGCAATTGTTAGACTTACCCATTATCACATTTATCAGGCTAGATTTCTTAGATTGAAGTTAGTACTAGCGTGTTTGCTCCCTGTGGTTTGACAACCCGATCCCTCTTACGGATCCACTTTATTACTTGGTTATCCATTCACTAGCGGTGACGCAAAGGGCGTGTCACTCGCTACTCACATCACCATTAGAAATAGCCCGTGCTAGAAAATACACATCCTGAGTATCGGGAACCTGCACTGGCTGCTGTATAAACCTGTCTAGTTTATCTGCCAGATCTATAATGTTACAAGTCATTCTTCGGAGGAGTTCAGCTTGGTCTAACATGTTCCTACAATAATTGATGAAGATTAAATCAAAGTTTGGTAAGTAAGGAGTAACAAAAACAACACTGTGAGATAAAAATTTATACAGAAAGTAAAAGAAAAAAGAAGACTAGATTAACCAAACTCCAAGATTTGCAAATATTGCAAACTCCCTAGCAATGATGCCAAAAACATGACACACCCCTTTGCGTCTATAAAGTCCGCAAGTGCACGGGTGTTAAAGTAGTAAAGAACCCAATGGTTGGGTTATCATATCCACAGGGAGCTCACAAGTACTAGCTATTACTTTAGTTCGATTATGTAGCCCTATACTTGAAATGTTTACTTGAGATGAGAGTTCAACTACATGAACAACAAAAGTATAAGAAGGAAAGAACTATCAGTAGAAGAAGCATGGGCATTTGAATAATGATCCCCTTAGGATATTGACCGGAAACACTACGAAAGTCTAACTTTTCTCTCTCTCTTTTCTATTGAACGCTAAAGTTAAGGAGGAGGGATTTTAAATTCCCCCAACCCCTTTTGCACGGTAATTGGAGCCTTCTTCAAAACAATTCCTCTATTCATAACCTCTCACATTACATGAGATTATATAAGAGAATAAAGCTTTAGGGATTCCAATTTAGATCCACTGGGTACCCGCAGTAGAGTAGCTCTTTTGCAACTCCACTAATCTCTAATCTAGAATAAATTCTAACAGGATCTGTCACATCCAAGAGTCTACATGATTGCATTAATCACTCAGGACTCTAAGATAGGTATACATCACCTCGAAAGAGAAGCGGACAATTCTCTACCTAAGGTTCACTCCTCACCCTCTCAACCCTCGCTAGACCTATCCTAGTGGGACCTCTCACCTAGAACATTCAAAAGCAAAATCTAAGTTGTCACATACAAAGATTGAGCACATTAAACTCACGAGAGAAGAACTTACCAAACAACACTTAAACAAAAGAGATTGAGAAAAGAAATTCTAGTAAAATTAATGCATCCTAAGGTTCACATGTTCAAGTGCCCATAAAGGGAGTTTAGCTCCTCATGGAGCAATATAAATTATGAATAAAAGTTTTACAAAACATGCTGAAATCATTAAACTAAAGAGACTCCGTTATCCAAGGCTTACGTGCCAATGTTCGATGCCAATTGATTGCTTCTCTACTCGTACGTTGACACCGAACTACCCCATCTACACTGATGAGATCCTCCTTCCTTCCTAGGGTTGCAACTGCCGTTCTCCACCTCCAAAAGATACCCTTCACCTTGAAATAACCCTGACTCGAACAACTCAACGGCCTTGGATAGTCATTTCTACGGCTGTGGACTTGATGCTATTGATGGCTTCCAACGATCTTTCCACGACCGTGGACATGCCACCCACGCCCATGGGTCTTCTTCACAAGTTTACAACCACAGGCGTGAACATATTTCCCTCTGTCTTTTCTAGAAGCAAGCCTTCCACCGTTGTAATTCCCCTTGCCACAGTCGTGGATTTCTCTTTCTTGGGTACTTGGTTGCCCTGAGTTGCTCCCACTGTCGTGGAGAATAACACCAAAGGTGTGCACCCCTCTGAACTCAACAGAACATATTCTTTCCCGCTCCATTCCTTTCTCCCAAGACTTCTTCATGGAATCTGTACAAGAATGCATAAAACAAACATTTGAGCCCATAAACCTATAGTAAAGCATGCTCATATGTAATAATTAGTGTCCATGAAAAGTGTATGTTTAAATACTTATCATGGGTTCAATAAAACAGGTTGACATAAATACAACAAAGGTTTCAGATAGACAAATAAGAAAACAAAATATGCATAGAAATGTCAAATACATTAGTGTATCCATGTCCTTATACAATGTGTATGATCAAGAAGAAAGATACATGAAGTGAGGATTAAGAGCAAAATAACTGGAGAATGCACAACACGCCTGTCCGCCACGACGCTTCTACTATCTAGAGTGATAAGTGCCTAAATGTAAATGTATTTTTATGTATTTTATTAGTGTTGCATGTATATTTTTATCGATCGATACCCGTTTTATGCTTGATTTGGTTCTTTTATTTTTGTAGATCATGAAGAAGCCATTGCGGGCTAGAAAACACAATGTGGGCGAAATCTGGACCAAAATGAGCAATTTTGAGGCTGAGTACTGTAGAGCCCGCATGGAGATGAACTAAGCCCGTCTGGTGTTGCCCGAGAGCATGCGGCCTCCATGCAGGCACATGAAGCCCGGATGGGTCGCGGAAAGCCCTTCTTGGGGGCATTTATATTTGGAAAGTTAGGGCATTTAGAGGGACTTGGCCGCCATTCTCCACCATCATCTTCTAGGGCTTCAAGACTGCGAAAGAGATAGATTTGAGGGGCAAGTCCAAGGGAGAAGAAGGTTATACTCAAGGGAGAACATTTAGGAGTTCGTCGGCGCCGATCCACAAAATTCTTATCACCACCTCTAGTCTACATCTAAAACAGTTTGATCTTGAACTTCTCTTCATGATTTACTTGTATTGTAATCCTTCTCACTTTATGATGTAGAACTAGCCTCCCAAGGCCACCAGACATCCAGTGAACCTTGGGAGAAGAACTTGTTTGGATGATATTATTTATTTATTAATGAATGTTGGGTAGTTGTATGGTTTCATACGAGGTGTGTTTAATTGTAATGGATTGCATGAGAACTCTGCGATTCATCTTGTCTATTATACTTGGATGCGCTGGATGCTCCCTTGTATTAGATCCACATAGTTTGATGGGAGATTCAGTGTATCGGTACACCGAGGGATTCGGGTGCCGGTAGCCCTCCGCCTGCATTAGAGATAGTTCTAGCCAGTATAGCATTGGAACCCCTTAGCCAAGATTCCTTGTTCGCGTAGACATTGTAGGGGGATTCTATGGATGAAGGAACCCGTACTGGATTAGGGCTACATCACGGAGGTTCCGATGTAGTTGACTCCCGAGTTTTTGCGGACCAACTCTAGCCAACACCATACTTGAATTTCCCATTTCATCCTTGCTTGTTCAGTTCCCGAGGGGTTCCTTGCCCAGGGGCCTCGCACTTTAATTGCCAATTGCTTCCTTAATATTCTTATGCGGTGTGTAAATTTTACTAAAAATAATTTTAGTATAAACTTGTCTTTGGTAATTTTACTAAAAATAAAATAGTAATCACCAGCATTCCGGAATCCCTGTGCGTGTGTAAATTTAGCCTATATATGTGCCCGATGTACCCTTAGGAAGCACTAAGCTTAAACGACCTTATTTCTTCTAAAACTACCTGAGTAGTAGCTTCGTGCAATTTAGAGGTAGCCATTTCTTCCTGTATGTCATCAAGTGAACATTGGTAGTGCCCAACATCCAACTACTGAAGAGCGGCTTTCAAGCTTCTAAAGAGATAGCTCTTTCTACCATCTTTTGAACACAACTATTTACAAAAAAAAAAAAAAAAACATTGGTAGGGCATTCTTATGAATCCGACTTTCCGAAGCTAACAACAACATAAACCAACTAACTCAATTTTTTTTTTTTAACAAGTGGGAAAAACTTGGTCTAAAAGCTAAAATCCTTCCTGCGGTACAAGTAAAACCACAACTAAGGTAGAGTGCAAAAAAAAGAGGTTTCCGGGACACGAGTGAAACTAACAATTAAATTCAACAAAATAGACACTAACTCCAGTATCACACTTAGCCTCATGAATCCCTAAACAAAAAATCATATATCATTCTAAGTCATGCATCATCACAACAAACACAAAGATAACCCTCCCCACACTTGAACATTGCATTGTCCTCAATGTAATCAAGGCACGCAAAAATAAATGCCAAAGAGGATAATTTGAAAAAAATCGAGGAATGTTAATAAGGACTTTCCTAGACACGAAGAGTGATGACGCTACTCTCAAGATGAGCCGTTCACTCATTCTTATACATCCTATAAAGCAAGAATAATATACAAGTGAAGTTCAAGAAACAAAAAATGACATAAACTAAGCAACACGAAAATAACAACAAGCAGAGAACATAAAACAGTTTAGCAGGAGACTTCCCTTGCTAACTCTACACCATGAACACATTGAAAGCGGTGCATAATCAAGCTTGGATTCAGTGGCATCAGGGTTATCAAAACTGGCGACATTAGTACTGCTCCATGGGCTGCCCTAGATCTCCGAGTCATCTTTATCCTCTGAGTCTAAGGCTTCGGACTCCTCTGACTTCGGATCAGCAACACAGTGACAGGCCCTAAAAATAGAATACTAGGTTTAAAAAGGAAGGGAGCACGAGTGTGCTTTATCCCGTGCTTCCACTCGTGCATCTTATTGGAAATCAACAATCAAAGAGAAACAAAGAGCATGGGCGTGTTCAGGGAAGCACGGTCACTAGCACGGGCGTGCTCATAACCGTCCTTTTGGATGAGCGCATTTCATATATATATATATTGCATGCTATACCTTCATTATTATTGAATATTTTGGCTATAATTCTCCAAGTACAGTACTATTTGAGGTATTCGTTGTTCGTCATGCAGATATCAAAGTCCTGAAGTAAGAAGAATCGTTTTTGGAACAATTTTAGAAGCTAAAGGACTTAGAAGAAACCTCATCAAGCTCAGCACGGCTTGAGCACGCCCGTGCTGTTTCCCGTGCAAAATACAGATGGATTCAACCATGATTCAGCACAGCCTGAGTCCGCTAAGCACGGGTGTGAAAATCTCAGCACGGTCGAAGCACGCCCGTGCTGCTTCCCGTGAAAATTACAGGAGAATGCAGCCATATTTCAGCACAGCCAGAGTTCGCTGAGCACGGTCGTGAAAACCTCAGCACGGTCTAAGCACGCCCGTGCTGCTCCCCGTGCAGATTACAGGTTTCTGAGTTTTCTGAAGAGTTATTTGGCCGTAATCTGCACGGCTTCAGCACGCCCGTGCTCACATCGGGAAAACATTAAAACCCTAAAAACTTAGGTTTTTGGAGGACTTTTGGTGGGCGATCTTTGGGAGAAAGAAAGGGAGAGCCTTGGGGATTCATTCTCAGCTTCATCAAGGGAATGCCAAGCGTATGGTAGGCCGATCGGAAGGGGATTACACGACATCATAGATCCTTCGACAACCTCAAGGATGCAAGAAATTAGGGAGTTTTCAATTCCTTGTCTTGTAATTTCTTTGGCATTGTATTTGTGGGTTGTTATCATGAGGGGCTAAACTCTTAAGGGAGCTTCGGGGGTAGTTGTATGACGTTGTAGCTCGAACTCATGTTCTTTACTTGCAGTTTTTATGATTGTCTTGTTCCTTTCAATAAATCAAGGTTATTGGCTATCTTGTATGTTGTTTAGTGCTTGATGCTTGGTAGTTAGGTTCTCCTATCTAGGTTTGTGAATCTTTGTTGATTGTTGCAAGCAGAGGGAGTTCAACTTAGGGCTCGGCAGCGCTAGAAACCACATGCTTATAGCATAGCTAGGTTTAGAACTGAAGACATCCCTGATAATTACTGAGAAAGACTGAGTTAGTGAACGTCAGAAACCCAACCCCGGGGCCCCATCTCTTCCATCGAGTCAAACCTAAATCTTCCCTTGGTGAACTTTCCATTCCTTTAACTTCCTCGAAGTTAGTCCAAAGTTAATTCCTTCATCTTCAGTTTGGTTAGATATTAAGTAGGACGTTAGTATCAGAAGCTATACCAGTCCCTGTGGATTCGACTACCCGACCTCTTAGGTACATTATACTACTTGTGCGACCCATGCACTTGCGGTTACGCAAGGGGCGTATCACTTTTCCCAAACCTTAATTTTATGAAATCCTGCAAAGTGCATGCCCATAAGCATATGCATGCTTTACCTATGCTTAGTCCAAGAAAGTTTTTCAGGAATCGAAATCCTGATGCTTTTCAAACTTTAACACGTTGGTGCCTAGCCCAAACCAATAACCAAATGAAAATGTAATGCAGAGTCTTTAAACACCAAGAATTCCATTATAAAAATAAAAATACCACTAGCCAAACAACGAGCTCGAGGAAAAAATAGAAAAAATAAAAAACTCACTAAAAGAAAACAAGAAAACACAACAACCAAAAGTACTTGGGTTGCCTCCCAAGAAGCGCTTGTTTAACGTCACGAGCCTAACATAGCTGTTTCTTACCTTATGGAGGCTTAAAAAAGATGTGCTCTTCCCGGCTATACTTTACATAGCTACTTCCCATAAACACCATTTTATTTGGTCGGGGATGCAGTTTTATTGGAGGCATAAACACTTTTGATTTAGGCCTCGACAAAACAATTTGGACTAGGAATGGTTTAGGGTCAGCTTAGGTGGGTCCTTGGATGGCTTGAACCTCCTACCCACATCTTCTTTAATTCCCAAATCCTCATTACAGTGTTTTGAAGGTTGATGAATTCCGAGGAAGGCTACTTGTTTCATTGACTTGGGGTTTGCATTTTTTAACTTTTCAACATGAAAGAGACATGATTTTATCAAACCCTTTTCTATAATTGCCTCCTCATGAACATGTCATCCATTCAAACATTCATCATTCTCGAATTAAAGCTCTTGTACAACAACTTGTTCTGTCTCCACCACTTCCTCATTGTTCTCGCATGCTTCCTTGAAATTTTCAAAAGGAACTTCCTCAATAGATTGCTCAGTTTGGATCTCTAAGTCGTGAATAAGGCTCGGTTGATTTTGAGGTGAAATTTCTAAAGCTTAAATGTTAGCTTTAGTGTTTTGGATAAATGTGGCCAACACATCCTCCAAATTCCAAATTTCCCTCCTGAGATTGTTCCTCTAGGAGGTCCTCAGATCCCTGAGCATATCTTGCCAATAGGTTTTCTAGGCTAGGATCATGCACTTATGGTGGGATGTATTCTTCAAATCTGAATTGTGGATTTTTTCCATTATTGCTCAAGTACATTCCATAAGATGTTAGGGTAGCTCCTTTGACTTAGATGTATGTGTTATAGTAGGGATAGCTTTATTGTTGTATAGATAATAACTCATTATTCCTTGCATTGAGAGCTTCAATTTAAATAGACAAGGCTGTAATTCGATCAACCATCTCTCTCTAGGATGCAAACCCTAAAAGATGCACTCATCACTGAGGATACGGAGGATGTTGGTGTCGCTGCTCTTGAGGTGGGGAGTTGATTGTTGATCTATTTCGAGGGTACTCCCATTGTTGTTTATGATAATAACTCAGCACATTTGGTTGTTTCCCATAATATGGATTGTTTGAATTGATTTATGGATTGCTCTGGAGTGATCTTTAAGAAATGTAATTGTTGAGCCTTTCTTCAAGGGCATCTATGGTAGTGGCTAAAACTGAAGTCGGATCATTCAAATTACAAGCTCCTTGTATTTTCTTAGAAAATTGTACCTCTTACAAAAGAAAACACAAAGAACAAAGTCAAATAAACTAAACAAGAAAAGAAAAAGAAAGAAAAGTATAATGTACAAAGAGAAGAAAAATGTCTAGAGCAATAGACTACAGCCTTTCCTAGTATCCATTGTGTCCCTGGCAAGGGCGCCAAAAACTTGGTGATTGTCTCGCATGTGCACCGGGTTGTTAAGTAATACCTTGTGTGTGACACAAGGCTCATATTTCACGAGACAAAAGAACTACTATTACTTCTCTTTTGTCTATTTCCTAACCTAAATCTCCGAATGATGAATATAAAGTAAAACACGGAAAAACAAACTAAACTAAAGGTTGGACTACTACTACACACGATTGGCAATAAAGGAAAGATCAAACATGAGAAGGGGTGATTTGGATAAGGACTCCCCCTATGATTGTCGTTAAGTTCTGAACTAAGGATGATATTTTACAAATGTAGCTAGGACTGAGAGATTCCTAAAATAGGCTAATCACAAATCCCTCGGTGATTAGCCTCTTATCCCATATGAGTGATGACTGAAATCCCTTATGGTCAACTCATCCTATGATTGCAACACACTTATTAGGAGTAAAAACTCTTCTGGGTCTAAACTTAAAGTTCGAAGGACTGCCAAATACTCAAATCCTTCTGCGTATTAGTACATGAATCCTCTTTCAATCTGTGTGATTCTAATACAAGGGCGCATCCAGGTACAACCTAAAAATTGAATGGGAGAGTTTTCATACAATCCAAGACAATGAAGCACACATAGAAAGAATCATAAACCACAAGATTCTATAAAAGAAATCCAACATCCAACACTCTATTAATCTCTTTTCTCTCGATGCTTACGGGCGGCTATGCGAGCGCAGGATGCCCGAAAGGGTCCCAGCTGATTCATAGAAAAATTAATCCCGGGTACTACAGTGCCCTTATACGGTAATCTGGTATAGTACTGCTACAGTACAAAGCTCTAAAACGCCGTTATTGATGCAGATTTTTTTTCTAAATGCGTTCTTGAGCTCACTATGGTTTCTTCAAAGCCTGTCATACAAATAAAACCAATTTAAATACAAAACGGGCATCGGTTCATCAAAATACATGCAATTAATACAAAAATAAAACATATAAATACATACATTTAGTCACATATCACTGCCCTGCAACAGGAGGTGACTCGTCTATAAGTATAAGCTTGATTGTACTCGTACAAGATGAGGTCGAATCCACAGGGACTTAGTATATAAGTACTCATTCTCTTTATACTATCTAGCTAAGAGCGAAACTAAATTTTGGTTCAAAAATGAAAAATAAGTTAAGGTTGAAAACGGGGAGAAAGAGTGCAAATCAATAAGAATAAATAGTGCTTGAATTAACTTGGTTGGAGAATTAGAAATGAAGCACCATTGTAATTTAAGATAGATTAATCAAAGGTAAAGGGAACGAAGGGAATCAAAGATACAATAGGTGCTCTCTCAAGACACCCTAATGCTATGCGATAGAATCTTGGACTCCCATGTCAAGAAACATCAATGAAATACTGACTACTAGATAAAACGTGTGTAATATCTCTACTATCTCTAGCGGGGTTAATCAACACCTATTCATTCATGGGTGTTCTAATCACATGGATCTCTCAATACTCAAATAATAATAAGATGATGAGATCTCTATCGATACATCAAACCAACAAATACAACATGAATGAATCTAAAACTGAAGGACAATCTATATTAAAAGACAATCAAAACATATAAAGTATTCCCAACTACATTAATCCGGGCACTCAAGGAAGTTAGCCTTCCATGAGGCTTATGTGCATCAATACAAGATTCATCTCTATTCTAGAAAGCATAAACATTGATAAGAAAAACTCCGTCAATGGCCGTGGTGATTTTGGAGCAGATGTAAGCCGCTATCATCGACAATGAATGAATCCACTACGACTCCTTCGAGTTGTTCTCTCAATCTTTCTCTAGCCACCCTTCAATCACCTCCATAGATATCGCCTATTCTCCAGCCGTCTTTTTCCTAAAAGAAAAACCCTCCAAAACTAGCCCTTTGTCTTTTCCTTGAAACAGCCAATTTATACCTGGGGAAAACACAAACAGTGCACGATCAAGTGCATGGTCGTGTACTTGTCCGTGTCTCTATCTAGAAAACTTAGAAAATAAAGTCAGTGAGATACATGACCATGTACACGGCCGACTGTCTTTTCTTCTCCCTATGTAACTCTTAGGTTTTTAAGTTCGATTTTGCTCGCGGTTCACACAGCCTTGCACTCTTCCTTTGCCCATGTAGCTATTTAGGTACGCTCCAATGTTCTTCAAATGTACACGGGAGTGTACTTCAACGACACAACTGTGTATCTTCAGGTTAGAAGAGAGGGATGGGAACTGCGTTGATGACACGTAACATGTCCCTTTTCCTTTGAAGTTTGTCTGAAAAATACACAAGTAAGTACACAGACATGTACTTTACCCGTGTAACTCATTGTTTTGTATTTTCTGTGCCGATTTGCTCTTCTTTGACCATTATTACGCTTCTCTTCACCTGTGGAGTACAATGGAGCAATTAAGTACCAAATATCACCAAAATACAAAAATTATGATTCAATAAGTGCTACAAATAATTGGTAAAATATAGATGAAATAGCACTTATCAAGGACTTTGTTGCTTTAGCCATTCAATTATTTTAAATTGTTTCTTTATTTCATCTTTCTATCTTTCATCATTCTCATTTTTTTCTTTTGTTTCATTTCAACTTCAACTTATGACCAAAGGGATCCATCGACATTGTTTGAAGGGAACCCCGTGATCTAGCGTAGACTTCATAGAAAAGGCAAGGTGACAGAGCTAAAGCAGGAGCAACCAATTGACAATGAAGTTGAAGGATCTGCATCCATGGCAGACTAAGAAGAAGAATCGGGGACTCTTGCAGATTTTGCTAAATCTACAGACCAAGGAACTTAATGGAGCATAGTTAGACCACAAATTGTTGCTAACAATTTTGACCTTAAGCCAGCTTTCATCCATATTGTACAGCCGTCTGCACAATTTAATTGGTTAGTTGATGAAGACCCCAATAGCCACTTTGAGAATTTCTTGGAAGTGTGCGACATGCTTAAGATCAGTGCGATATCTGTCACGCCCGACCATAGGGTCCCGGTCCATTACACTACTGCCACGACAACCTAGGGGAGATCACACACCTGCCTCAAACCTAGATCACCGTAAGGCTAACCTATTACCTGTACAATATCAAAATCACAACAATAATACTCTAAATCTAAAGGTATTCAACATAACCCTGTACAAGATCAACATACTCACACCAGATATATATCCCTGGAAATCACAACATCAATGATCTTGAACACAATCATAGTCTCCCCCAAACACTGGGTGTAAAGCTCATACAACCTAAGGTCCTGACTGAACCAATCAAGATTATTCAAGACCAAAATGGAAATACGAAAACATAGGGCCTAGTGGATCCATCTTAGGCATGACAACAATGTTTATGAATCATACACTACTCAAAGGTAAATGCAGCAATAGCTTTGCCAAGCACTATCACGTCTCACGCCCTGCTGCCATGCTAACACCTGTAAAGAAGAGAAGAAGAATGGCTGAGTAACTAAGTTACTCAGTGAAGGGCCGGACATGGAGCTATACTTCACACAAGCAAGAGTCTAAAAGCAAACCCAATGACAAATTTTCAATAATCAATAACAAATAAAGTACTTACTTTCTATATATATATATATATATACAATTCAATATAAGAAACTTTCAAACTTCCTCAATGTAATACATTCATAAAATCCTTGAAAAGTCATTCATAAAATGATATAAATCTGAAAATTCAAGTTTAAGATACTTTTTCGGAATGCTCAACTTTTCAAGGTTTCATAGAGTAATCAATGTAGTAAATCTCGTATCACGAAATCCAAATTCCGAAAATACTCTTTTCTTACTCAACGACCTAGGGATTTATAAGATAATCACAATAAATCCCATATCTCCAATATCACCAGCCTATGAAAACCCTCCGCCACTAATCCGCGGCCGCGATTAGGTCAGGAGCCACCAAGATGAGCGTATCTTGGTGTTGGCCGTTGGGAATCCCGGTGGGGACACCGAGAACCCAACACGGCTCTTTAGGATCTCTACGCGCCTCCTGAATGCGCGAGTCAGCCGAGAACTCCAGGCCACCCCAACTAGGTCAGTCCGTTGAGACTCGCTTCTGCAGAAGATGGGGATCCCCCCAATGTCACTATCGAAACATTTGGGATATCCATCCCACCCGTAGGCTCTCATGAACACATCACGATAATAATATGAACACATCCATATGATATCATAAATCTCGTCAAGAGATTACAAATTCTCATAGATACAACTCTCAACTTTAAAGTGAATTCTTGAGTAAACATCGGCAATGATATTATTTTCATCAAGAATATCATCATAAAAGTTTTCTTTGAAAACACATTTCAAATATGACCTCATCGCAAAGAATAACATTTCAAATAGAGCTTCATCACCAAGAAATCCATTTTGATTCACTTAGGCCCTTTCTTGGGTCCTCATGTCAAGAACATTAACCCTTTGACATTACTTTGAAAATATGCATTTCATGATAAAGGGATTAAATCCCTTAAGAATAATAAAAATCATTGGTCATAATCGAAAAGTATATCAAATCATAAACCACGAAGTATAAATGATCAATAACCTTAATCGAAAGTACATCGGATTATAAATCAAGAAGTATACATGATCAATGTCTTCAATCAAGAAGTAAACCGAAACATAAATCATTATTATTCAAAGTTTCATGAAAACATCTGAAGAAACCATTGAAACATGAAATTCACCATTCAAGAATGTATATAATTAGGTATTCAAACAGGCATGATCATAGCTCATAAAATTAAACAATTTCCCACTCACAAACTTGGCGAGATTGAACTTTTGGATCACTCACCTACTTGCTCTTTACCCTTGCCTTTAGATCAACCTCCTAGATGTCATTAACCATCCAAGAAAAACAAGAATCAATCACATAACCCAAAGAATAAACAAGGGAGGAAAGATTGATCCAAAATTAGATCTCATGGCTTCTAGGGTTCACTAGATATTCTAGATTCAAAAATTAACAATAATAGTATCCTCAAATCCTCAAGATCACAATAAAATCAAGAAGATCCTAATTGGGTTCGGATTTACAAGAATCATGGGTTTAGAGATGAAGGATCTCCTTCATTCTTCACCAAAACATGAGATCAAGGCTCTTAAACCATCCAAACATTAGATCTATACTCTAATTCCATTCAAACATTGGATCTATACTAGATTCACACTATTCCTTCATGGATCTATAGAGAATTGAATAAAAGAACAAGAAATTGAAGAAAGAAGAAAACTCACCTTAAACCTTGCTACATCTAGAGGAGAATCATCATCAATGGAGGAGAGGGAGATATCAACACCTTTCTTATTTCTTGGAGATCAAGAATGAAAATCTAATAGAGGGGAGAATGAGGATTCAAGATGGGGAGAAAAAGAGAGAGAAATTGGGTCTAATGAATGACCTTTGAGTTTCAAATCGGGTATTTATAGAGTCAAAGCGTGGGATTGCTCGGGAGCTCCGTTGCGGGCCCATGGGAGGCCGCGAGGCCTCTTTCTAGAGGGCCTTGCGGGCGGCCATGCGCCCGCAAGGGGGGGCCGCATGGCCACTTGCGGCCTCCCATGCGGCCCGCATTGGAGGCCGAAAGGCCCCCTGTTTTTGGGGGTTTCTTGCGACATTTAGATGCCTTGCACCCTCTACTTAAAAGCTCTCTTTCCCTAAAGGTTTTTCCTCCTCTTTTCTACTCTAAAAATAACCTTAACTAAGATCCTAAACACGAAAAACACCTGACGAAAAATTAAACACACAACTTCCACACTAGAAACCAAAATACAAAAGAAGCGAAAAAGGTCGAACTTCCACAACCTACCCCCCTTAAAGAAATTTCGGCCTCGTAATTTTAGCATGCATCAAGATTCAAACAAAAGGGGATACTTGCTCTTCATCGCTTCCTTAGGTTCCCAAGTTACCTCTTCAAACACATCATTTCTCCAAAGCACTTTAACCATAGGAATGATCTTTCGCCGAAGAGTTTTCACTTGAGAATCAAGGATCTCTACTGGTTGCACTTCAAATTTCAAATCTTCTCTCAACTCTGCTGGCGGAGCTTCAAGACAATGAGAAGGGTCGGGGATATACTTCTTCAACATGAAAACATGAAACACATTATGAATCTTCTCCAACTCAGGAGGTAATTCTAATCGATAAGGCACCGGTCCAATCCTGTCTTGGATCACAAATGGACCTATATATCGGGGATTCAACTTTCCCCTACCTCGGAACCGAATTACCCCTTTCCAAAGAGAGATTTTCAAGAATACTTTATCCCCAGCCTGAAACTCCAAAAATCATCTACGATTATCCGCATAGCTCTTTTGTCTGTCTTGAGCTGCTTTCAATCTACCTCTAATCACTTTCACCTTCTCAACCGTTCGATCAATCAACTCCACACTTTGAAGTTTTCATTCTCCCACTTCATCCCCACAAAGAGGAGTTCTACACTTCCTTCCATACAAAGCTTCATATGGAGCCATACCAATGCTTTCTTGAAAACTATTATTATAGGCAAACTCTACTAATGCCAAATGTTACTCCCAACTCCCTTGGAAATCTATCACACAAGCCCTCAACATATCCTCGAGGGTCTGAATGGTCCTCTCAGACTGATCATCTGTTTGAGGATGATAAGCAGTAGCGAACTTCAAAGTCATACCCAAGGCCTCCTGAAACCTAGGCCAAAAATGGGAAGTAAATCTGGGGTCTCGATATGAAACTATTGAAGTTGGCACCCCATGAAACCTTACTATCTCATCAATGTACAACTTTGCCAATTTCTCCAAAGAGTACTTAGTATGCACCGCTAAGAAATTTGCTAACTTTGTTAGTCTATCCACTATCACCCACACTGCATCACAACCTCGAGGCGTTCGGGGTAAACCAAACACAAAATCCATCGTCATATGATCCCACTTCCATTCTGGGATAGGAAGAGGTTGTAAGAACCTAGATGGCCTTTGGTGTTCTACCTTGATTTGCTGACACACCAAACACTTAGCCACAAACTTTGCTATCTCCCTCTTTATTCCTAGCCACCAATAACTCTCCTTAATGGTTCTATACATCTTGGTACTTCCAGGATGAACTACGTAAGCTGAAGAATGAGCTTCTTCCAAAATAGCTTTCCTCATCTCAGAATCTGTTGCAACACAAACACGTCCTCAAAACTCCAAGATCCCATCATCTCTCAATCTAAACTCACTAGTCTCCCCGGCCTGTAACTTCTTCACTTCTTGCACCATCTCTTTATTAGCACTCTGAAGTTCCTTAATACGTTCCAACAGCGAAGGTCTCACCACAAAACTGGCCACTAAGGCTCCACTATCCTCAGTCTCAAGTTCCAACCTCAAGCTCGTCATTATTGACAAAATTTGCAAATAGGACATCCTCAAAGCAGCCACTGAACTATATTTCCTACTGAAAGCATCAGCTATCACATTGGCCTTTTCTGGGTGATAATCGATTATAAATCATAATCCTTTTATCAATTCCAACCATCGCCTTTGCCTCAAATTCAAGTTCTTCTGAGTGAAAAGGTATTTCAAACTTTTATGGTTTGTGAAAATCTGACATCATTCCCCATAAAGATAATGTCTCCAAATCTTCAAAGAAAAGACTACCGCAGCCAACTCCAAATCATGAGTAGGATAATTCAACTCATGTTGTTTCAACTCTCTAGAAGCATAGGCAACTACCTTTCCTTCTTGCATCAATACACAACCTAAACCCTGCCGAGAGCCATCACTAAAAACCACAAACTCTTTCTCATTTTCTGGAAAATTAGCACCGGAGCTGATGTTAATCGATCCTTCAAAGTCTGAAAACTCTTCTCACACTCATCATTCCAAGAGAATTTCACTTCCTTACGAGTTAACTTCGACAAAGGTAATGCAATCGCAGAAAACCCTTCTACAAACCTCCTATAATAGCCCGGGAGTCCAAGAAAACATCGGACTGTAGTAACATTCTTCGGTCTTTCCCAATCAACAATGGCTTCCACCTTCTTTGGATCCACAGAGATCCCTTCTCCTGACACCACATGCCCAAGGAATCCCACTTTATAAAGCCAAAACTCACACTTAGAAAACTTAGCAAACAACCGCCTCTCTAGAAGAGTTTGCAAAACAACTCTCAAATGTTGAGCATGCTCCTCATTAGAAGGTAAATAAACCAAAATATCATCAATAGACACAATGACAAACTTGTCCAGATAAGGCCTAAACACCCTGTTCATCAATCCATAAAAGCTGTAGGAGCATTAGTCAAACCAAACGGCATCACGAAAACTCATAATGTCCATATCGTGTCTGAAATGCCGTCTTCGGTACATCTTCTGACCTAATCTTCAACTGATGATACCCATACCTCAAATCAATCTTGGAGAACACCTTTGCCCCTTTTAATTGATCAAACAAATCATCAATCCTTGGTAATGGGTACTTATTCTTAATTGTCACCTTATTCAGTTGCCCATAATCAATACACAACCTCAAAGATCCATCCTTCTTCTTAACAAAAAGAACAGGTGCGCCCCAGGGTGATATACTTGGTCGTATAAAACCCTTGTCTATCAGATCTTGCAACTGAGTTTTTAACTCCTTTAACTCCGTAGGCGCCATCCTGTAGGGTAGTATAGAAATGGGAGTTGTACCAAGTAACGAATCTATAACAAACTCCATGTCTCTGTCTGGGGGTAAACCTGGCAGCTCCTCAGAGAAAATATCCTGAAACTCCCTTACCACGGCCACCTTCTCCAACTCTGGCTCCTTAACTCTTGTGTCCACCACATGAGCCAAAAACACAGAACAACCCTTACTCACTAATCTTCTAGCTTCCAAGGACGAAATCAAACATGAGGGTAAATTCCTTCTCTTCCCCTTCAACACTACTGCAGGTCATGAGGATGTAGAAAAGTTACTTCCGTCTTGAAACAGTCATTGGAAGCATGATACCTATCCAACCAATCCATACCAAGAATGGCATCAAAATACTTCAATTCAGTCTCATACTTTGACAGTGTCCTACCTCCCTGAACCAGCCTCATAAACTCAAGCCTCTTCTGATCACGATGGAACCGGGTGTAGTATTCATCATCAAACTCCCTCAAGTAATCAGACCAAGTGACCTGCCCAAAAGATCGGCTCTTCAAACTCTCCCACCAAATCCGAGCTCGACCCTCCAACAGTCTAGCAGCCACCCTAAGTCCCATCTCAGCATCTGATAAACGTCTAAAAGTACGTAATTTACATGTATGTGTTGTGTATTATTTTCATATTTTATTGTTGAATCTATGCCCTTTTCGGTCTAAATTGCTTTATCTTTGTATTTCATGTTAGCCAGAAGCTCTGGGGACTCGACGACGAGATGGGGAACGAATTCGACATCAAAACAGCGTTTTCGAGAGCACTGTTACAGTACTGTAGCCGTTACTGTAGCTCATCACGGACTTCTCGGCAGAAAAGTAGAAATCCCGAGGGGTCAGCATACCGGCTGTATGCTGACCCGTTTACCGATCGGGATTTGGGTGTTTAAAGGCTTTTTAGGGCACCTTTTGAGAAAACGTTTTGCATCATCTTGGAGAGAGTTTTGTGGGAGAAAGGAGGCTAGGGTTTGGACATCACTTCCACACCATTCAGGAGGGCAAAAGGAGAGGAAATCCAAGCATTCGTCGGTGGGGAGAGCAAGATCTAGGAGAATCCACTTCAAGGGCTTCATTGTTTGGAGGTTGAAGGCAACGGGAAGCCACCCTTTCGAGTGGCGTCTTCGGAAGGTTTTCTCCGGGGATTCAAGCGTCATTCGGCCTTCACCTTTTGAGGGAGTGTTGCTCATGTTTATTTTAGTTATTTGCATGGTTTGTTTGGTTGATTTGTTGAACATGAACAACTAAACCCCAAGGTCACCGGATGTAGGGGAACCTTGGGGGCAAAACTTGTGATGTTTTGGATTATTTGAGTTATCTATTGTATGATTGGCTTGTTGTGATCCTTGTTTGGTATTCTTGAGTGTTTTGGTACATGTGCTTAATGGATGTATCAAATTCTTAGTAGTACTTTGTAGCATGACCATTGACTTAGTACTAGACTCCACCAAACTTGGAAGGGATTATTGTATAAATACGCCGTGACCATCGGGTATTTGTACCCCTCCATTTCTAGGGTTGAAAACTAACTAGTGTTTCTACCCTAACTTGAGGAAACCATCATTCTCCTTGCAACCGTGTGAGAGGTTGAGTGGAAGAAATTCCTTATTCAGCACTTGTACCGGGTTAGGGGTCAATTGCCGTGACCATCGGGTTGACCTAAGCTTAGGTTTTCTCGGTCCAACTAGCCACATGCTTAATTTCTTAAATATCCTACTCACTTGAGTAGCCCCCTTGGGGACCCTCATCCATGACCGTTTCCCATCATTGAGCATCTCACGTGTTTTAAGTTCGTCGCATTTATTTAGACAATTTCTCTTGTTGTTATTTCTTTACTTTCATGTTTATTCTCTTGAAATCGAATCGGTGAGTTAAACAACAAGTAAGAAGTGAGTAAAGTAGCTCCTCGGGCCCCTTGGGAATACGACCCACTCGTGCGTGCACGAGTGGTTTATTACTTGACGACCCCTTGCGCTTGCGGGTGTTAACACTTTCCGTCGATCAGCATCTAAACTTATATCATTAAAAGTAGCAACTACCCACTTGACCCACTCCTTAGCAATCATGGCATCGCTTATGCCATCAAAAGAACCACAACCAAGCTGTATGGCTTCCTTCAGAAGTTTAGACAAAGCCAAGGCTTAACTAGATCCACTGGCCTCTACTGGCACATGCTAAACCATTGGCACTGGAGGTGCTGGGGTAGGCCTCGGTTCTACCTGTGCCTGACCCCTAAAAACCCTCCAAAACTCCAGAAAGTCCTGGTACTCCTGATAGGTAGGCTGCCTCCCCTTGGTAGCCCAATGAGCCCTAAAAGCTTCAAGTGCCTCAGGAGTTGGACCAGTGCCCTGAACCTCTGGAGCATGAACAGAAACTGCCGCCTCAGGATCATGCTCTGAACTAGCTTCCTGCCTAGGTGGCGATGGAGATGGGAGAGGAGTTGGTTCTCCTTGCCTTCCAACTCTCAACACTCTTGGTGTAGCATCAGCAGGAAAAGTATCTTTCCCACGGAGGCCGTGTGTTCGTTGTGCTGGCATTTTACTGAAAGAGGAACATAAGACAACTCTTAAGAATGGTTCTATATGAATCAAATGCAATAAGTCAGACTCTATTTGGATCCACTAGATACAAGAATCAAAAGATCAATTTTTTATCCAAATTAGGGGATAATTCTAGGAAAATAGAATTCACTTTCTGACCCAATCAGAAGATAATGGTAAGTAATAGAAGATTATTATCCTGACCCAATCAGAAGGATGACTCTAAATCAAGATTATATTGACAAAATCTATTTGTAAACTCTAAACTGGTTACTGACCCAATCCTGAACACTCATATGAACCCAATCATGAAACCTCACACTAACCCAATCATGAAACCTTATATTAACTCAATCATGAAACCTGGGCTCTGATACCACTAAAGTAGTGTCACGCCCCGACCCTCGGGTCCCGGCCCCTGACACTACCGCCACGACAACCCATGGAAGGTCAGACACCTGCCTCAACCCAAGATCGCTGGAAGGCTAACCTGTTACCTGTACAATATCAACATCGGAACAATAATACTCTAAATCTAAAGGTATTCAACCACAACACTGTACAAGATCAGCATACTCACACTAAGTATATATCCCTGGAAATCACAACATCAATGATCTTGAACACAATCATAGTCTCCCCCAAACACTGGGTGTAAAACTCATACAACCTAAGGTCCTGACTGAATCAATCAAAATTATTCAAGACCAAAATGGAAATGCGAAAACATAGGTCATAGTGGATCCATATTATGAATAACAACAATGTTTATGAATTATACACTACTCAAAGGTAAATGCAGCAATAGCTTTGCCAAGCATTATCACGTCTCACGCCCTGTTGCCATGCTAACACCTGTAAAGAAGAAAAGAAGAATGGGTGAGTAACTAAGTTACTCAGTGAGGGGCTGGATATGGAGCTATACTTCACACAAGTAAGAGTCTAAAAGCAAACCCAATGACAAATCTTCAATATTCAACAACTAATAAAGTACTTTTTTTCAATGCATATATATATAATTCAAGATAAGAAACTTTCAAACTTCCTCAATGAAATCCATTCATAAAATACTTGGAAAGTCATTCATAAAATGATATAAATCCGAAAATTCAAGTTTAAGATACTTTTTCGGAATGCTCAACTTTTTGAGGTTTCATAGAGTAATCAATGTAGTAAATCTCGTATCACGAAATCCAAATTCCGAAAATACTCTTTTCTTACTCAACAACCTAGGGATTTAAAAGATAATCACAATAAATCCCATATCTCCAATATCATCAGCCTATGAAACCCCTCCGTCACTAATCCGCGACCTCGGTTAGGTCAGGAGCCACCCAGATGAGCGTATCTTGGTGTTGGCCGTTGGGAATACGGGTGGGGACACCGAGAACCCAACACGGCTCTTCAGGATCTCTACGCGCCTCCTGAATGAGCGAGTCAGCCGAGAGCTCCAGGCCAACCCAACTAGGTCAGTCCGTTGAGACTCGCTTCTGCAGAAGATGCGGATCCCTGCAATGTCACCATCGAAATATTTGGGATATCCATCCCGCCCGTAGGCTCTCATGAACACATCACGATAATAATATGAACACATTCATATGATATCATAAATCTCGTCAAGAGATCACAAATTCGCATAGATACAACTCTCAATTCTAAAGTGAATTCTTGAGTAAACATCGGCAATGATATTATTTTCATCAAAAATATCATCATAAAAGTATTCTCTGAAAACACATTTCAAATACGACATCATCGCAAGAATAACATTTCAAAGAGAGCTTCATCACCAAGAAATATATTTTGATTCACTTAGGCCCTTTCTTGGGTCCTTATGTCAAGACCATTAACCCTTTGACAATACTTTGAAAATATGCATTTCATGATAGAGGGATTAAATCACTTAAGAATAATAAAAGATCATTGGTCATAATCGAAAAGTATATCAAATCATAAACCACGAAGTATAAATGATCAATAACCTTAATCGAAAGTACATCGGATTATAAATCAAGAAGTATACATGATCAATGTCTTCAATCAAGAAGTAAACCGAAACATAAATCATCATTATTCAAAGTTTCATGAAAACATCTCAAGAAACCATTGAAACATGAAATTCACATTTCAAGAATGTATATAATTAGGTATTTAAACAAGCATGATCATAGCTCATAAAATTAAACAATTTCTCACTCACAAACTTGGCGAGATTGAACTTTTGGTTCACTAGCCTACTTGCTCTTTACCCTTGCCTTTAGATCAACCTCCTAGATGTCATTAACCATCCAAGAAAAACAAAAATCAATCACATAACCCAAACAATAAACAAGGGAGGAAAGAATGATCTAAAATTAGATCTCATGGCTTCTAGATTTCACTAGATGTTCTATATTCAAGAATTAAAATTAATAGTATCTTCAAACCCTCAAAATCATAATAAAATCAAGAAGATCCTAATTGGGTTCAGATCTACAAGAATCATGCGTTTAGAGATGAAGGATCTCCTTCATTCTTCACCAAAACATGAGATCAAGGCTCTTAAACCATCCAAACATTATATCTATACTCTAATTCCATTCAAACATTAGATCTATACTAGATCCATACTATTCCTTCATTGATCTATAGAGAATTGAATAAAAGAACAAGAAATTGAAGAAAGAAGAAAACTCACCTTAAACCTTGCTAGATCTAGAGGAGAATCATCATCAATGGAGGAGAGGGAGAGATCAACACCTTTCTTCTTTCTTGGACCTCAAGGATGAAAATCTAATAGAGGGGAGAATGAGGATTCAAGATGGGGAGAAAAAGAGAGGGAAATGGGGTCTTATGAAGGCCCTTTGAGTCTCAAATCGGGTATTTATAAACTCAAAGTGCATGAGGGCTCGCGGGCTCCCTTGTGGGCGCATGGGAGGCTGCGAGGCGTCTTTCCAGGGCCCTTGCGGGCTGCAAGGGGGGTCCGCATGGGTGCCTGCGGGTGGCCATGCGCCCGCATGAGAGGCCGCAAAGCCCTCTGTTTTTGCGACATTTAGATGCCTTACACCCTCTACTTAAAAGCCCTTTCCCCAAAGGTTTTTCCTCCTCTTTTCCACTCTTAAAAAACCTTAACTAAGATCCTATACATGAAAAACACCCGACGAAAAATTAAACACAACTTCTATATAAGAAATCAAAACACAAAAGAAGCGAAAAAGGTCGAACTTCCACAGTCTCGGATAACGCAATTCATTTGAGAACCTTCCCATTCTCATTAAAGGGACGATCAAAGTAATGGCTCCGATCATTGCTAAGAGCATCGATCACTACATGGGATGAAATGATGGAGGTAATCCTTGCAAGATATTTTACTTTGAGGAAATCAGCAAAGCTTTGCAATGAGATCTCTTTATATTTTTAGAATGAGTTTGAGTCTCTATTCGAGACATGAGAAAGTTCAAAAACCGTCTGTGGAGGTGCCTAGAACATGGATTCCCCGTCTAGATGATTATCGATATGTTCTATAATAGTTGAATCAAAGTACTAGATGTAGCCGTATGGGGGACTATGACGAATAAGACCCCAAAAGATGCCCAGTAGCTCATAAAAAAAATGGCCATGAATAGTTCCCAATGGAACTAAAGGAAGAAGAAGAAAGTGACCAGTATCTATGATGTTGATGCAGTCAGAGCCTTAGCCATCCAAGTGGAGGCAATGTGCAAGAAATTAGATGTACTAACTTCACCAAGGGTGGATGCGATCACCATTTGTGATAGTTGTGGTGCAGGACATATTCTGGCATATTGTCCCATCTCAGTTGGTACTTCAGCACTTGTCTTGCAAGTTAGTTTTTGTGGAGTGCTATTCAAGGACAAGACAACGCCTACACCACCACATATCACCAAGGATAAAGGAACCATCCTAACTTTTCATGGAACAATCAAGGGCAGCGAAAGCCAGTTACCTTACCTAGAATTCAGTAGCAACCAATTTCCGTACCTGGAATTCAGCAGCAGCTATCTATCCCTGAGAGAGTTTTAGAGTTAGGGAATGTATTCCTCAAGTTCATTTAACTGTCAGATATTAAATTTCATAATTTAAAGGTGACTCTTCGCAATCACACCACTTCACTGCATGATGGGTCTGCAAGCGCACGGGTTGTCAAGTAATAAATCTCTCGCCAAGCAAGAGAGGGTTGTATTTCCTGGGGTCCCAAGATCTGCTATTACTTCCTCCTAGATGGCACTATCTAGTCCACCACAGATAATATATAAGCTTTAAAACTAAAAGAAAGAGATAATTATAAACATATGAACTTAGGCACACTACATAAGCATATTAAGGAAGCAATTGATAAATAAAGTGCGAGGCCCCTCAGGAACAGAACAAGTAAGGATGAATGTGAAATTTAGGTACGGTTTTGGCTAGAGTTGGTCCGCATAGACTTAGGAGTCGACTACCCTGAAACCTCCATGATGTAGCCCTAATCCAGTATGGGTTCCTTCATCCAGAGGACACCCCTATGATGTCTTTGGGAACAGGGAGTCTTGGCTAAGGGATTCCAATGCTCTACCGGTTAGAACTATCCCTAATCCCTCGGAGGTCTACTGATACCAGAATCCCATGGATTTGCTCCTCAAATTGCCCTCTCCAGCAGCCTTGAAGTCCTAGAAGAAGATGGTGGAGAATGATGGCCAAATGCCCACAAAATGCCCTAACTTTCCCTTTTATAAAAACCCCAAAAAATTGCTTCCTACAACCCATGCGGGCTTTATGCGCCCACATGGAGGTCGCATGGCTTTCGAGCAATGCCATGCGGGCTTACTTCAAATCTATGCGGGCTTAGTTCAGCTCCATGCGGGCTCTATAGTACTCAGTCTCAAAATTACTTGTTTTGGTCAAGATTTCACCCACATTGTGTTTTCTGGCCCGCAATGGCTTCTTTATGAACTATAAAAATAAAAGAACCAAATCAAGCATAAAACGGGCATCAATCTATAAAAATATACATGCAACACAAATAAAATACATGAAAATACAGGTACATTTAAGCACTTATCACTGCACAATTTCGAAACTCAAGTGGGTCAAATAAAGAAGGATTTACAGGAGAGACCCCAAGATAGCTTGCTGAGCAATACCAAGACCAATCCACTAGAACATGTGAAAGCGATTACTTTGGGAAGTGGTCAAGAGCTTGAAAGTAGACTCCCTACTGAGAAGGCCCCTAATAAACAACAAGAGAAGCCAGGGGATAAAATATAAGACAAGGAGAAGGGGGTACTGCAGCACCCCCTGCATTCACACTAAGAATCCCTTATCCAACACACATGAAGAAGGACTAAACTGACGAACAAAGAAAGCAGTTCCCAGATTTTATCAAGCAACTGCACATTAACATTCCATTCATTGAGGCATTGTCACAAATACCCCCGTACGCAAAGTTCTTGAAGACCTCTTGACCAATAAAAGGAAAATAGACGAAAGTGCAATTATTGTATTAGATAGAAGTTGCCAGGCCATACTTCAGAAATATCTACTGAGCAAGAGAAAAGATCTAGAAAGCTTCATCATTCCTTGTACAATCGGAGGATTGGGTGAAAAGAAGGCACTAGCTTATTCTAGTATCAATGTGATACCATACAAAGTTTTTCAAAACTTATGCTTGTCTTCAAGTTGATTTTTGTAAAATTTGTTACTTAGTTGTTCCACTTATGCTTTCAGGAGAGAAAAAGAAAACTAAAGGTCAAAGAAATGGATTTGGGGGCAAAATAAAGCCAAAAGCAATAACTGTGACTTACACGAGCAAGTATATATTCGTGTATCTATTCATGTAGTTCTGGTCACTAACGAGCAAGGTAACTCAAGGTGTGTATGAGTTGCCACGAGTATGACCAAGCACTCCCGAAACACCCTATACCGATAATAACATAGCCATGCAAATAAAATACATGCCTTTGTACAATTAAGGTTTCACGGAAAGTGATCTCGTACGAAACACTGCCAGAATGAAAGCACACGGCTGTGTAGCTCATCAACGTGAAGAAAGGCTAAGCCGCAATATACACAGTTATCTGGATATATACTTGGTTGGGATACACAGCTATGTACTCCGATAATCCAAATTTTGATAAGTCAGAATGAGTACACAAGCAAGATAAGCACCATGTTCTTGCCTGTGTACTGGCGGATTTCAGAGGTCACGCCCCAGCCCAGAGCAGGGCCCGCTAACAGACCGCCCACATCCGATGGAGCTGGGCCCCATCGAGTGCAAGGCCTCAGATCTCAAACCTAGTCAGCGTCAACCCAACAGATAACACAAGAAGCAATAATACAGAAGTACAAATAGAACAACAGTAACAGAGCTAATACAAGTATGGACTTTAGAAGCCCTACAGAATACAGTGCTACACACAGTTTATAAATCCACAAAAATTCAGACAAATTACAAGTCTCACTCACACAGGAAACTTCTTATATGATCTACAACCAAAAACAGTAGTCCGACTCCAAGATCAACCCCCGATTCTAGGCTTAATCCTCTCCTGCAAAAGAGGAAATCGCAGAGTGCATGAGCCACAAGGGCCCAGTAGGATCACAGAAATAACAGGTAATAAAGATATTGCAAAATAAATATAATCCAGACAGAAATATAGAAAATGCTCATAAATAATCAGAAATACAGAAAATACGTGAAAACAGACGTATACATCTCACTAACAAATAACAGAATTAACAGCCCGAGGCTGGATCTTTGAATGTGAAGTCGGAACAGAACGGACAGAATATCAACGGCCGAAGCCGGATCTTCGACCGCAGTCGGATGGTAGCGCTACTACAAAAGACACGTGCACATGGCTAGGACTTACTCCTCCTAGCTGGGCAATTTGTCAGTAATTGGAGATGTACTAAAATCGCAGAAATACAGACTATAAACAGAGAAGAATATCAAATAATTCACTTCGCAAAATAATTAATCTTAAATAATTAACCAATACAGAATAATGAATATAATAACATCATAATAATGTAAGAATATCATAAATAAATCAAATTAAATAATTAAATAATTATATAACCATCCACAAAAATACAGAGTTATGTTATACGGGTGCGATAGCCTACCTGGTTCCGAGTTACGACGTTGGTTTAATAAATCCCGCGAACTAGGGCTCGCTATAAAATCTACCCAGCAAAAAAAAACTATACTTAGATTTACAAGTTTTGGGTTGGGTCTTAACAACTAAAACCCAAGCTTACTCAACAATTAAAACATTTCAAAACTAACAAAGCAACAGAACAATCATATACATTTAAATTGCATCTAAATATTACACTAACATGAATGATTTAAGAAGGGAGTGCCATGCTTAAAAATATGAAGACACTTAACATGCTGCACTCACATTTCACATAAATAAATCTAGCACAGTAGCATGCTTAGAACACCACAAAAAACTCAGTAATAACCATTATTAGCACAATAAACGAAAATAAAAATTAAAATCTCAATACTACTAATCAAGATGAATACATGTTTCACTATAGATATATGATTGTTGACATATACATATGTGTGCTTGTATTTAATGTTTGTTATATTTTAAATCTCTGAAATTTTGGTTCTTTTGTGCTGAAAATTATTTCATTTCCTAGCCAATCTCATTGAGTTTTGTTTTTTTGGAATTTCTAGAAAATAAAGTTATTTAAGAACCAAAATTTCAGAGATTTAAAATATAACAAACATTAAATACAAGCACACATATGTATATGTCAACAATCATATATCTACCACATTAAAAACTGGAGGATTAAAATACTAGAACATGAGAGCATCAACACTTCCTTTAAAATCATCAACCATACTTAAACATTGCTTACAATTGTCAAAGCATTCAAATAGATATCACGAAACAAAATTAAGGAAAAACTGCAATGTTATCACAACAACTCAAATCAGCTAGCCAAACATAATACAAGTGTTTAGCCAAAGAAACCAAACAACCCAACTAAGTTTGCAAGCTCCAAGTATGAAATAGCTACAAAGCCCACTATGACACAGAAGAGCTCATACCAAGCTTCACAGAGATCTCAAACTTCCAACAGCCAACACTAACCAGGGGAGGTCGTCGGCAAGCTACAAGAGAATTAACGGCGATCTTCAAACGTTGTTGAGGAAGAGAACCAGAAGATGAGGATGATAAAGGTGAGAGCTCTTCAATGATAACTCTCCCTCTCATTCTCTCACGTGTTTAAAAAAAAAGCTAACCAAAAAGCCAAAAAATGGGACCAATAGTCAAACATGTGGGCTAGGAAGCATTGGTATCCAATGCTTCAATAATACAAATGTTACATAATAATACCAAGTCTAAAAGCTAATTAGAAAGGCTTGATTTTATGGAAAAAGACCAATTATGGCAACTAGGGTTTGGAGGCGAACTCAACGCATGAGAAGGAGCTTGAAGGAGTCGACGAAGTAACAATCTGAGGCGATGATAGCAGCTCACATCCTTCCCTGTGCAGAAAACATTGAGAGGGGGTTTTTTTACTTCATGTTCAGGATTGTAGCTTCATTTTTATATTTCTTTTTTATAACCATAACTCCTATAGAGGGTAAATTGCATTTCAGTGCTTGGATTGATGTAGCTTGGGATAATTTTATATTAAAATTGCTTTTATTATATAACTTCCTTCATTTATTTAGGTTGATCTATGTTTCTAAATTATTGAATTAGTGTACGAGAGTGACTACTTGTTATTTGATGCCGTGATTGAGATCAAGAGATAATATTGCGTTAGATCACACATAGATTAAAGAATTTGAGAGCCGATGCTAGAGATAGGACGCTTGATATCCTCAGGGGTAAGGTTGTGCAGCTAGAGCTCCAATTCTTAGGGATTTCCTAGAACTCTATGCAATCATGTGAAAGAAGGGGAAGAAGAATTGCAATCCTAACAAGCATGGGACTAGGTATTATGATGACTTGAGAAAGCACCTAGTATACTTTTTATTTTCCTCAGTCCAACAAGACTTAGGTTTTTTATTTGACATCGCAATCAATTCAATTCTTAAATCCCAAGTGAAATATTTCCAAACACCATCATATCATCCTAATTTCTCTAATCTTAATCAACAATCCTTAACCTTTCCAGTCAGCAATCTAGCCATATTTTGTACTCTTAAATTGTGTTATGAGGTAGATAGCTACAATTGAGTTATTACTAGTACTTTATAGTCCCTGTGGATACGAACTTTGCTTTATACAATGTATTACTCTATAGGACACGCAGTGTTGCGTGCCACTCACTAAGCCCTCATCAAGTTTTTGGCACCATTACTGGGGACTAGATCTATTAGGAACACTCAAGTTTGCTAGACTAGCTCATTTTATGTTTGCTTTTTTTATTTTTTAGCAATTTCATTTTTTATTGTTTTATTTTTGGTTTAGAGACTTTGTTTCTGATCTTGCTTTATTCTTATTCTCGGAACTGTGCACAACCCGTTCTAGCACAAGTATACCGATCGAGCAAGATCCAATAATTGATGAGAGAACCTTTCGGAGGAAAGCAGGATAACTAGCACAAGAATTCTGCAATGTTAAATCTGTGAACATGGTCGGGCAAGAAGAGCAACCATGAACCTTAGCAGATTATGCAAGACCAACTCTAGGCCGAACTGAATCAAGTATTGTGTGACCACCCATGGTGGTCAATACATTCAAACTTAAGCTGGCGTTCATACATATGGTTCCACAATTACGTCCATTCCATAGGCTACAGGACGAGGGCCCCAACATGCACATTAGCACATTCCTAGAAGTCTATAACAAGTTGCAGATCAACAAGTCTCAAATGATGTAATCCATTTAAGGGTGTTTCCTTTTTCACTGAAGACAAGAGCCAAGAAGTGGCTCCAATCCTTACCCCGAGCAACCGTGATAACTTGGGACCAACTTGCTAAGTTGTTCCTGACGCGCTACTTTCCATCTAGGTGAACCACCAAACTCTGGAACGACATCACCTCTTTCACTCAACAAGATAATGAAACTCTCAATGAAACATGGGAGCGATTCAAGGATCTATAGAGGTGTTGTCCTTAGCATGGCCTACCAGTTGGATGGAAGTGAAAACATTTTACCAAGGCCTAAACCCAATCGAAAGGTGAAGCAGTAGGGAGCATGACACCAGAAGAAGCACAAAAGTTGTTTAAGGACATGGTTGTGTGTTACTTGACAATCCGTGCACTTGCGATGACACAAGGGGTTGACATACTACCTTGTGTTTTGTGTGCATCATGGAGTCTAATGTTGTAGTAAACTGTTCTCCTTGTGAGAGCCTCCACAATATCTCTTGAGACTCTCTTGAGTAAATGAAAAAATTCTCATATAGACCACTATCTCATGTGGAATTCAATATAGTAGTAGACTGTTCTCCTTCAGAAAGCATCTCCACTGCCGTTTGAGACTCTTTTGAGTAAGTGAAAAATTCTCTTGAAAACCACTATCTCATATGGAATGAAATGTAGTGGTAGACTATTTTTTTGTGAGAATCTCCGCAATACCTCTTGCGGCTCTCTCGAGTAACTAAGAAACTTCTCTTGAAAACCACTTTCTCATGTAGAGTCCAACATTGTAGTAAACTGTTTTTCTTGTGAGAGCCTTCACACTATCTCTTGAAAATCTCTTGAGTAAGCAGAAAATTATTTTGAAAATCACAATCTCATGTGAAAAAAAATATAGTAGTAGACTGTTCTCATTGTGAGAGCCTCCCCACTGTCTCTTGAAATTTTCTTAAGTACGTACAAAAGATTATCTTGAAAACTACTATTTCTTGTGGAGTCTAGTGTAATGGTAGACTGTTATTCTTGTGAGAGACTCCCCACTATCTCTTAAGTCTCTCTTGAGTAGTAACTGAAAAATTTACTTGAAGACTACTATCTCTTTTGCAGTCCAACATAGTGGTAGATTATTTTTCTTGTGAGAGCTTCCCCACTACCTCTTTAGACTCTCGTGAGTAAGTGAAAAATTCTCTTGAAGACCACTATCTCTCGTGGCATTTAATGTAGTGGTAGATAGTTCTGCTTGTGAGAGTCTCCCCGCTACCTCTTAAAACTTTTTTGAGTGAGTAAAAAATTTTCTTAATGACCCCAATCTCATATGGAGTCTAACATAGTTGTGGATTGTTCTTCCTGTGAGAGTTGCCCACTATCTAATGAGACTCGCTTAAGTGAATGGAAAATTTCTTTCGAAGATCACAATCTCATGTGGAGTCCAATATAGTGGTAGACTATTTTCCTTGTGAGAGCTTCTTCACTATCTCTAGAGACTCTTTTGAGTTAATAGAAAATCTTTTTGAAAGCCACTATCTCTTGTGAAGTCCAATGTAGTAGTAAGCTGTTCTTCTTGTGTGAGTATCCCCATTAACTCTTGAGACTTTTTTGAGCAAGTGAAAAACTTTATTGAAAACCCCTATCTCTTATGGAGTAAAATCGTAGAAGCAGACTGTTCTCTTTATGAGAACCTCCCCACTACCTCTTGAGACTTTCTTTAGTAAGTGAAAAATTCTCCTGATAATGACTACCTCTTGTAGAGTCCAATGTAGTGGTAGATTGTTTTTCTTTTTAAAACCTCCCCCATTGCCTTTCGAGACTCTTTTGGGTGATTGAAAATTATTCTTGACGATCACCAACTTTTGTGAAATCTAAAACATGTAATTAACTATTCTTATTGTCACAATTCTCACTTCCTCTTAAGAGTCAACTTATTGAGTGAAAATCCCACTTGAGAAACCCTATATGTTAAAAACAAAAATAGAAAATAAATGATTCTCTCAGGACATAAAAAGTCAATGAGTCAAAGAACTTCACAAATCCAAGATCTGCAAGTTTCACAAGGACGAAATGCAGGAGTTTTCAAAGGTCTACATCAGATGAAATCAACTTCATGATTAATAAACATGAAGAAATCATACCTTGTGGTCCATGTGATGTCTAAGATTGTGAATCAAAACGAATAAAATGCCAAATTAAACAAAGTCAAAAGAAATGCCCATGCCTGATTTTTTTCACATAAGGGTTAAGATAAATCTAAGCCAAAGTAAACTTAGGTTATGTGAAGAAAGGTTAGGAAAACATTGTTATAAAGAGCTAGGGTTTCTAATCCTCAATCTTAATTAAAGGATGTACTCATGCAATTTTTTTGTACTTAATAACAAATTTAATTTCTCTCTTGTGTTTATTTATCTTTCGTTCGTATTTTTTTTAATCAAAGGTTCTCATGAATTTATCAAATATAATTAATATTAGGAGCTTGGCATTAATAGACGTTATGAATCCACAATTCTTTTAAATTACAAAATAATTAAAATTTTATTTGTGAACTAATACTTTTAGTTGGTTAATTATATTAAACACCGATTAAGAATAAAAACCCCACAAACAGATTTTGAGTCTAATCAGGATTAAGAGAACATCATCATCATTGTCATCATCACCATTATGATCATTTTCTTGTGTCAACAAATTCTATATTTGTTAATAAACTTGTCTATATAATCAACCGTTCAAGTATTTTCTTAAGTGGTGAACTATTGTAATTGTTTGGTTTATTTAATAATATATTGTTTTTTTTACTTTCCTCTCCTCATCTCTCCACCCAATTAATCTATTATCACATGGACCTTTTTTTTTTTTTTTTTTTTTTAAATAGGAGGCAAGTATTATGCTCTCATTTCGTGTGACTTTTGGGGATTGATTTTAAATTTTTCCAAACATAAACATCCTACCCAAAAAATTGATATCAATCCGCCTAGAAGGCTCCGGCTTGTCACATGAACCAATGATTATCCCTTTATATATCTTTTTCTTATCATATATCATGACAAATATTTTGGGGTTGTTATCTTTTTCATTTTCCAGCAATTTATGATATTGCAAACTCGATGATAACATTGTTATGGGTGTATTATAAAAATGAACCTCTAAATTATTATCAATTCATTTGAGAAAGAGCATGATTTGAAAACAACCTAAGAAGATTGTATTATTGATTTTCAAGAAATTAGAATAAACACCAGCGAATTTCTTCCTCATTTGTTTCTACGTAATAACATTTGTATTGGTAGACCCCCACCATTTTAAAGCTTTCAGCTTCAAAAATACAGCTTCTACAGTAAAAGTTTCTCCAACCAACAACTTTATTTTTAACTCCAAAACATAATATTCTAAGAATATTCTTTACACTTTACAATTTATATATTTGTTATCTTTCAATTCTTTTTTATTTTTAATTTTTTATCTTCTGTATTTGTTATGAATATTTATTAAATATAAAATAAAAATATTTGTAATAATTTCAATAAAAATTGAAACATAATAATAAAAAGAAATTTTTCAGAGAAATTCAATGAGTTTAATGACTTGAATTCTATCATCGATCCAAATATTCGTGCTTGTATACAAGCACAGCAAGAACAAGCACAGCAAGAAGAAATTTTACAGAGAAGAGGACATTTTCAACAGCCACCCCCTTCTGGATCTAATATGTTTAATGAGTTTTTTGGCGACATCGGTGGAAGTAGCGATAACATACCAGACTATTAACCCATCTACTGTCAACTTCATTAGTTGTATTTTGTGTGTTGTGGTTTTTTTATTGTTGTCAATGTCAATCTATGTTATTTTCTGTGTTTTTATTTTATTGTTCACGTAATTTGTGCTAATTTTAATGAATTTATATTTTTGGTATTATTTTTCTAATTTTTATTTTTATTAATTAAAAATATAAACTTAAATTATAATTTATTAATTTTATTAAAATATGAAATTATAAATACAAATTTTATAATGATATGTATTTTATGGGGTTAAAATTAGACTAAAATTATAAATTAATAACCCAAAATATATTAAATAACCATTAAACTAATAAATATAAAAATTAAAAATAAAAAAATTTAAAGCGGGCTACAGTGCCACGCAATTTCTTGCGTGGCACTGTAGCCAAATTTGCATTTGGCTACAAGAATGGCGCTCCAATGCATTGAAGATGCCCTAAACATGTAGCCATTGGATTCCCTGAATAAGTCTTCTTTCCAAGCCAGTCAAGCACCACCAAATCTTTTGAAAATAATAATATTATCCTGAGAGTTTCTCCCAACAAATCCGATCTTCGTTGAAGCTAGTACCTATAAGAACCCATTGTGATTTGATGAAGATTAGCAAAGAAACTCCCAAATTGAGCAGCTTTATTTTCCCTGTGAATAACAACAAGAAGAATGAACCCCAAGGTCAATCTCCAATCAGTCGAGAGAGCAAGTGTTCGAGAGAGAAAGAAGATGAAGAAGAAAAGAAACAATTCAATCAGTGAGGAAAAATATAATTGAATTGTTCAAAGTGCTTCAGATTCAATACAAGGCTTTATTTATAGCGTAAAAGGCTCCAACTAACATAACTGAATATACCGATATGGCTGCTGACAAGGATAAGTAACAGATGTAATAACTAAATCCTTTGTTGATCAGTCAATAAGGACTTGTTTGGATTGCGGAATAGGAATTCGAAGAGGGGGAAACAGAATGATAATAATGTTTGGTTCGAAGGAACTGGAGTTAGAAAAAGAAAATAAAATAAAAAAATATAATAAAATTACAGTTATGCTCTCTTATATAAATAGAATGATCTTGTACAAATTTATATTTAATAATAAATAATTAATATGATTTATTATTTAATATTTACAATATATTTAATTATTTATTATAATTTATAATTATTAAATATTTCAAATAATTAATATAACTTAACAAAGATTTATTTATTGAATAATTTAATTAGTCATAGCTAAATTATATCTTTCAAATTATAATTTTCATACTATTAACCATTTTAATAAAATATATTCAACTGTTTACTAATTTCGTTTAATTTAGTTATCATGTTTACATTAATGATTATTGTTTTATTTGAACAAATTATAAAAACGTTAAAAGGTATAAAAGTCATTTTCATGCTAGAAAGAACCAATCCCCCAATTTTGAGAGGAATGCAAATCACCCACATAGTGTAATCCCATTACCATGAAAGCATATTATTCATGCCTTTCCTGATTACCAAACATGAGTTAAAGATTGATGGATGCAAGTGATTTCCACTCCCAAGACATCAATCCATGATCAAAACAGGCCCTTAGTTCTTACCGCAATGCCGATATGGCAGACTCCTCAATGGTCAAACAATTCTCCTTCTGTTCTTCTTCTTAAAAGCCGTAAATCTCTGCTTCTTCATGAAAAAAGTATATAGATAGATACATGACAGCTAGCGATAAACTCCAACAGCCCTTAATCTTTCTCTCCATTGTTGCTTGGTGGTGTAAACTGGAGAAGATGAGAGGATTTCCTTCATGAGTTGTGATATGTAAGGAGATTTTAGGTGAGTGGTTTGTTATTGATTATAAGCGCTGCAATTTGATTTCCATTTTCTACTTGATCTATGTTTATTTACTGCTGGAATGCTTGTTTTGGTTCTGAGATTGTTGCCTTATGAAGGATCATTAGTAACCTGTAGCTATATATTGCTTTGTAATTGGTAATTGTGACAGAATGCTGCCTTATTTCCTTAATCCAATTTTAAGGTTTTCATGTTTGGATCTTAAGTTTAATTTGGAGCTCATGAAAATTCAATATGATATATGCTCATGAAAATGGTGGCATTTGTTGGAGAGAATGATTTATTTTCTTATAAATTAAAATGTTTTGAATAGGAATTTGTGATGTGGTTACAACAGGTGCTCTTATGGCTTGAAATGAGTACTGGTATGCTACTTGATTAGGAGAGACCGTTTGAGTCTATTTTCTTTTGGTTCCAAGATTATGTACTTTGACATTGCATTGAATCTTTTGCTGGAATGGATTGGCAAGGGCGTGACTAAGGCATTAGAGGCCCATGGTGAGATTTTAAAAAAATGTTAGTATGTCTCTTGCAGCATGGTTGCGAACTGCTTCTGATGCTATTGGAATCTTATTTTCGACGCCCAAGTTGACTGCTTTCACATTGATTGCCATTGGAAGTGAATTCCTGGTAAAACTGTTAGATGAACGGTGGTTTAGGCTTTGCTCGGACGAGATGTAGTGATGAGGGTTCCTAAAATAATAGAAGGCAAGGTGAGGAAAAGAAACGGAAGAGATCAACCTAATATTGCCTCAACCAAGATATGGGTTGATCTCAAAATACACTCCAAGTCTCAACCGTTATATAATAATAAACAATTTATCAATAAACAAATTCTAATCATTATCCACAAGTATTGCTAAAAAAATAATTAAGTAACATAAAAAAGTTCATATAAATATTTTCATATTATTTTATACAACCCCATATATATTAATAAATATATATAATAAGGGTATTTTTGTCTAATTTATAACAAGATGTTCCGACAGATCTCTAACGATGAGAGGAAGAAAGAAGCTCGATGCTAGGGTTTTTTTTTCTTTATATTCTCTTCCGCATATAAATATATTATTAGTTATTACAAAGTTATTATAAGGGTATTTTTGTCTATAAAATTATCAGTTTTTTCCAACCCTCCAATTCGAAAGATTCAGAAGTAAAAGTAAAATGGAGTATTTTCAGCCCCTCATTTACCTCCTATACCCTTCGCTCCTTTTCCAAGCTTATTCCCCAAAGAAGGGTCATCTTAACCTTTACTTCCTAAACCTTCCAAAAAAGCTTGCTCAACCCTTTTTCCCAAGCAAAGCTCTAAGTTTGAGCTCGCAGCATGTCGCAAATGTGTGACTAGTTAAATCAATGCTTAAGTGAGAGCATCAAGAGCCTTTCTTATTATCTAGTCATTAGTCCCTGCATCTTATGATCTGAAGCTTTGCTGAAATTTGTTTCATCTGGTGTAGCATGGCTAAAGGCAATTGAACTAACGGTTAGGCTTATAGTGGAGTATAATATGTTGATGGGTCTAGACATGACCATTCTAAACCGAAATCATGGAATTGAACCGGAACCTAACAAAAACAAATTTACATGAAACCATCAAAAACGTAACTGGCCTAAAACCGGGACTTAAACCTTCATATAAGATTTGGTTCATTTTCTAAAATTTGAAAACAGTTGAACTAGTGGTTCAACAGACAATTCAACTAGCCGGTTCAACTGATGGTTTAACATTTTAAAAAACCAATGAAAAAAACCATGTATATAGCCAAGATTGCTAAATAACTCCTTGCAATTCCCGCTCAAACGTTGCAGTTAAACAAACATTGACAACATTTTAGAAAAAAGACGATCAATATTAACTCCAAAGTCATTGGAAGCACAAATTTCTCTCGATGATTGGGAAAGAGCTAGATTATGAAATCAAGATAATGACTCTGGTACAACAATGACGACTTTCAGTTCTAACTTCTCTGACGATGAAACATGCAATTAGCTATTTTGAAATGCAGGAAATATGCATAATAAAAATAAAAAAAACTACGTGGGCTTTGATTCCTCTATACTCCAAGGGGCTACGTAGGCAACTTAATATAATTAAATTCAAATCTTTTATTTTTTTTCTTCATTTCTTCTCTTAATGGGATTGTTTTTGCAAATTATTTGAAAAACTTTTATTTTTTCATAAATTATTATATTAAATTAATTCTTATTTTTTATAAAAAAATATTGTACTTTTTTTTTCTCTCTTTATTGCGTGGTTCGTGTTCATTTTAATTTAAAATATTGGATTATTTAGTTTAACAAAAAACTGCAATTAAAAAATAAAAAACGGAACTACATGAACCGTGAAATAAAAACCGTTAAACCAAACTTCCGAAACTGGAAACATAATCTACGATTCTTGAACTGTGGCCACGTCTAGATGGGTCTTATGCCACAATAGGTTTTTAAATTGCAAAATTGATTGACTTTGGTTTTACCCTTTGCATTCTTTAGTGGTAGTGAGTAATTTTGTTTATGTTTGGGTAGACTTCAGCAAAGTTTAATGCGCATATTTTTAGGATCTATTTCCAATGTCGATTTATAGTGTTCGAGTTGGACTTTAAAGCTTGAAGATTTTTCATGCAAGTAAATCCAATATAAATATTTGTATAAATAAAATTATTATATTTTCATATTTATAAATTTGTTTATTAGAATATTTTTGCTTATTTATTTATATCAATTAAATATTTGCTAGTTTTATTTATATGTTACTCACTTATTTGTTGAAACGTGTTAATTATTGAACTGTTGCCTATTATTTATTTATTTACTTTTTGAAATAATGGGTTTACTTTCTTATCAAATGGGATTACGCGGGTACTAACATTTTTCTAAAATAAAAATTTGAAAATCCTTGGTTTACAACTTATGGGAAGTTTTTTGGGTTTTCGGAAAGGAAATTATTTTGCAAGTAAGATTATTTTGTACAAATGCTTTTAGTTTCTAAATAAGCTATGCACTAATCCAGTTATGGGGATCAATATTGGTCATGTAGAGATGAATTTTGTCCATTGGGACTAAAGTTTTGCATCGAGCCATTGGTAAAATAAAAAAATCTTTTGACTCGTGCACTAGTGAGGTAAAGTAAATAGCTTCTAATATTCTAACTTAGGAGCCACTGAGATATAATAAATAGCTATAGTAACTTTGGGAGACATTTTTGAAATCTATTTCGTTCTAGATTGATATTTTGTTAAACTATTATGAGTACAAAACCTATATTTTGATTATTATTGCACCTTGACATACAGGCTTTACGGACACTATAACCTATTCTTCTAATATTTGTTTATGCAATAATTTGTTATATTTTGACATTTGAAATTTACATTTACATTTACTTTACGATCCCAAATTAACTTTAAGGTGGATTCTTTACTTCATTGTTGCTAGATTAACATGAAGATTGAGATTATACATTGCTTAGAAGGAGTTACATATATAGACACAAAGAGTATACAAGTATAGTATAGTATACATCTATGTATATACACACCCCCCCTCAAACTCAAGGCGGATCATCATACGTCTTGAGTTTGGATAACATGAATATATGTTGATCACGTGTCTGTGCCTTGGTGAAGAAATCAGCAACTTGTACCTCAGTAGGTAGATAGTGTAGAGACACAGAATGGTCACGAACATGACAGCGAGTGAAATGAGCATCGACCCCAATGTGTTTCGTCAGCTCATGCTTGACTGGATCAGTAGCAATCTGAATAGCACTAGTACTGTCACTGTGAAGAGGACTGGGAACAGAAACGATGACGCCAAAATCCTGCAGTAGGGAATGAAGCCATAGTATCTCCTGAACAGTAGAAGCCAAAGCACGGACCTCGGCCTCAGCACTAGACTTAGCAACAGTCGCCTGTTTCTTGGTCTTCCAAACAATAAGAGAAGGCCCAAGAAACACACAATAGCCAGTGACTGAGACACGATCATCAGGAGAGCTGGCCCAAGTAGCATCAGAATATGCCTGCAGCTGAAGTGTGGATAGTCGAGAATAGAATAAACTACGACATACAGTACCGCGAAGATAGCGTAGGACCCGGAGAAGATGAGCATAATGAACAGAGGTAGGAGCTGCCACAAACTGACTGAGGATGTGAACTGCATGAGAAATATCAGGACGAGTAACTGTCAAATAGACAAGGCTACCAACCAGATGTCGATAGCGGGAAGGATCAGATAAGGGAAGACCATCAGAAGCTCGTAGCTGTAAATGTAACTCCATCGGAGTAGCAGTGGTGCGAGTATCAGTCAAACCAGATCGAGCAAGAAGATCAAGAGTGTAACGCTGCTGAGAAAGACGATAACCATCGACATGAGAAGTGATCTCAATGCCCAGGAAGTAGCGCAGCTGACCCAAATCAGTCATCAAAAAAGTGTCACATAGTTTCTGCTTGACAAAAGTAATGTGAGCAGAATCATCCCCAGTAAGAATCATGTCATCCACATATAGAAGAAGAATGGTACGGCCTCGAGAAGAAGTATGAATAAACACTGCTGGGTCATGAATGCTGGCAGTGAATCCAGCAGCCTCAACTACAGTACTGAATCGCTCAAACCAGGCCCGTGGAGCCTGTTTGAGACCATAAAGAGCCCGACGTAGACGACAAACAGATCCCGGAGGAACCTGAAGACCTGGAGGAGGAGTCATGTAGACCTCCTCCTTTAAGTCTCCGTGAAGAAAAGCATTCTTCACATCAAGCTGCTGAAGGGACCATCCTCGAACAGCGGCAACTGCAATCAAGGTGCGAACAGTATGCATATGAGCTACAGGAGCAAAAGTCTCCTCATAATCACGGCCATGTTCCTGCTGAAAACCACGAGCAACTAGACGCGCTTTATAGCGCTCAAGAGACCCATCAGACCGGGTTTTCACCCGATAGATCCAACGACATGTGATGGGAGTAGCATGAGAAGGGAGAGGGACTAGATCCCATGTGTGAGTCTGAGATAAGGCATGAAGCTCCTCATCCATAGCACGCCGCCACTCAGGCGACTAAACTGCTTCCCGGTAAGTTCCTGGCTCATAAATAGGTGAGACACTGGTACTAGCAGAAGCATAACGTTGAGGAGGATATAAAGAAGAACGATCACGTAAAGAGTAAGAGTGAGATGGTACCTCAGATGGGGAATCAGCAGTGGGAGTAGCATGGGAACAAGCCGGTTGAGGGGCAGATGCAGCAGGTTCTCGACGATGATAAGTGAAACGGACGGGTGGATGAGCAGGAGGCAAGTGGGAAGAATCAAGAGATAAAGAAGGAGATTGAATAGGAGAAGAATGAGAGATAAGATCTGAAGAAGGGGAAAGAGGACAGGGAGAAGATACTGAAGGGGAGTCCTCAGTAGAAGAGGAAGGAAAGAGAAAAGAAAGAGGAACTGTGGGAGAGAGAGTTTCAGTGGAAGTAGGAGAAGCATAGAAGAGTGTGGACTCATCAAAAATGACATCTCGAGATATGCGAATACGACGTGTGACATGATCATAACAACGATAGCCTTTATGTTCAAGACTATATCCTAAGAAAACACAAGGAATAGACTGGGCAGTAAGTTTTGTCCGCTCACGGGGTGAAAGTAAGACAAAACACCTACAGCCAAAGATACGAAGGTGATCATAGCGAGGTGGAGTGCCATATAGACATTCACCAGGGCTACGATGCTGAAGGGTAGAGGAGGGCTGTAGGTTAATGAGATAAATAGCAGTATTAACTACATCTGCCCAGAAATGAGGAGGAACAGAAGCACCAAGGAGTAGAGCTCGGGCCGTTTCCAAGATGTGACGATGTTTTCGCTCAGCGACCCCATTCTGTGAATGAGCTCCGGGACAGGATAATTGAGGCAAGGTGCCTTCAGAAGTTAAGAAAATACGAAAAGCTTGAGAAGTGTATTCACCGCCAGAATCAGACCGAAAAGTCTTGATAGAGGCAGAAAATTGGGTGTGCACCATGGTAGTGAAAGAACGATAAATGGATAGTAATTGACTACGATGATGCATAAAATATAACCAGGTGAAACTAGTGTAGTCATTAATAAAAAAAACATAATAACGATTTCCTCCTTTTGATACAAAGGGTGCAGGGCCCCAAACATCAGAGTAAATAAGTTCAAAAGGGGCAGTAGTTTTAGACTGACTTAACGGGTAAGGTAGCTGTAGCTGCTTACCAAGCTTACATCCTAGACAAACTTCATTAGAAGAAGAAGTGACATCTCCTAAAACACCATGACTAAGTAGCGTAGACATACGAGAGGGACATAAATGACCAAGACGATGATGCCACAGATGATCGGGGAGAATAGCAGTATTACAGTGGAATACCCGATCGATGGAGGAAGGAAGTCGAAGAGAATCTAATGCATACACTCCTCTATGGCGCCGGCCAGCTCCAATCACGGTCCCACTGCGATCCTGCACACGACACGAGGTACGGTCAAAAATAACTTGGCAGTCATAATCAGTGATCTAGCTAACAGACATAAGATTGATAGAGAAGTGGGGAACATGAGAGACAGAAGGTACGGAAAAAGTACTAGATAGAAGATGACCAGTAGAAGAGACAGGAAGGAGTGTACCGTTGGCAATACGAACATGAGTGACAAGAGAAGGAGAACGAGAATTATGAAGATGGGTAGTATCATGAGTCATATGAAAAGAAGCACCAGAGTCAAGGAGCCAAAGTGAGTAGGAACTACCTGGAGCAGAAGGAGTAACCTGAGCAGAGCGTGCATGACTAGAGGAAGAATCTCCTAGAGTAGTCTGCTGAAACTGTCGAAACATCGCCAAAAGCTGCTGATCGGTAGGCGATATAGTAGTAGAAGAGGCCTGAACAGTATGCACCTGAGAATGTGGAGGCGTAGGAAGAAGGGGGGGAGTCCGTGAAGAAGGAGTAATACGCGGAAATCCACGCTGCTTCTTCCGACAGTCGCGCTCAAGATGACCCGGAATGCCACAGAAGTGACAAGTCACTGATCGTTTCGACCGGAGATAAGGTCGAGAGGAAACAGGAGAAGGTGACTGGCTAGGAATAGTCGATGTCGCTGAAGATATTGAGACAGGGCGAGAAGCAATGAGTGCAGTGCCACCTCCTGGAAGAGAAGTCCGAAGACGAGTCTCCTCAGCACGAACAAAAGCAAAAGCTTCATCTAAAGTGTAGGCAGAGGGGGCATGAAGAAGCTGCACCCGTGTAGACTCAAACTCAGGGCAAAGACGCATGAGAAACTCATACATGCGACGAGTCTCATCATGAGAACGACGACGGGCACACGACTCAGAACAGGCCAGAATCTGAGCAGAATGAGTGGGGCAGTAGGAAGGAGTGAGAGCATCAATCTGACGCCAAAGACCACAGTACTGACTGTAAAAGTGATCAACAGTGTCGTCACCCTGATGAAGACTACCAAGAGCCTGATATAAGGTATACAGCTGGGCCTGGCTGGATGCACAATAACAATGTTCCAAAGATTCCCACATGTCACGAGCAGTAGGAAGATCAGCTATCTGAGTGCGTATCTCAAGTGTGACTGTCTGGCAAATGATCATCTTGGCGGTGGAGTCATCAGCGGCCCATTTTTCTAGCTTTTGTTCAAACGCTGTAAGAAGAGCAGATGCTTCCAAGGAGGAGTGTGAGATGTCAGAGGTTGCTGGAGCAACTGGAGCAGTACAGGTACCGTCAACATGTCGAAGAACACGGATACCATCTAGAATCCTTTTGACTGTGAGCCGCCAAGGAATGTAGTTGGTGCCGTCAAGAATTATGTCGGAATGTTGAAGATTTCTGTGACGGGATTTAGAAAGAATTCCACTAAGTCCATATACATCCATTTTTTTTTTAATAATAATAATAAAAATATATTAAGATATATATATATAATCAGGCTGAGCTGGAATCAAGATTCCAGCCAGCATCCATTCATGCAAAAACAGAGGGAAGCAGCGAAAAATGGGAACTTGTGCCGATGTCGTGTCGGTGGCACAAGTTCCAAAGTTCGCCGGAGAGAGGAGGGAAGTCGCGGGAGAGGTGACGGCCGCGGTGCCGGGTGATGCCGAGGAAGAAAGGAAGCGCCGGTTGATGCCGGGAAGCGCCAGGAGAGGAGGGGGCGGCTGCGGTGCCGAGGAAGAAAGGAAAGGCCGCAGGGGGGGGAGGAGGGGGAGGAGGGAGGGGGCCGGGTGAGGGAGCCGGGAGAAGAGGGAGCCGGGAGGGGGGGGCCGGGTGATGGAGCCGGGAGAAGAGAGAGGGGGAGGGAGCCGGGAGGGGGGGCCGAGAGAGGGAGCCGGGAGGGGGGGTGGAGCCCGGTGGGGGAGCCGGGAGGGGGAGAGAGGGGGGGGCTGCCGGATTTGATCGGCGATGTCGGAGGCTTCAAGATGGCCGGCGTCCGGCGTTGATCGGAGGACCCTCTAGCTCTGATACCATGCTAGATTAACATGAAGATTGAGATTATACATTGCTTAGAAGGAGTTACATATATAGACACAAAGAGTATACAAGTATAGTATAGTATACATCTATGTATATACACAATTGTTAAATTTATAAAGTTGTTGCTTATTATTTTCAGAGTATGAGAAAGTTCAAGGGATAGCTTAGGTAGATGTAAAGTATCTTGTTCCCAAGTGTAGTTCAGTGGTATTTCATCCATGTTTCGTCTTAGAATTTATATTTTGAATGTTGTTGTAAAAGTTAATGTCTAAAATCTATAGTTTTGTTATTTATATTTTCTGCATTGAGACAGGTTCTAAAACTTTGCATGCCTACTGCGTTCTCTCTTTTTAGGTAAGTGGCCAATTTGTCTATTATCCAGACAGGGTTAGAGGCATGACAGTATTTTTATTGGGTGTAATATTATCATTTATAAAAGTGGTTTGCTTAACAAACATAAAGAAGTAAATAAGCAGGGAATATTTTAGTATAAAAATCTTTCAGTTGCATTGTATTACCAATTTCATGAGTGCCCGTGTTTTTCTAAAAACCTTCAAAGATCCTGTGTTTAAAAATTCGGCCTGTACAATTCAACCTGTTAAACCGCATACCAAATAGCTTTACTATACAAAATACCGAATTCAATAAAGTGTCAAGAAGTCCATAGAAAAGTAAAATCTGGATATCGTATCAATTAAGATTAAACCAACTTTTGAAATTTTTTAATTGATATTAAAGCTTTAAGAATATTTTTTAAAAAAATTTTAAATTTAATGACCCAAGAACTTGTGAACGTGGGGAGAGAAAATGAAAGTAAGTGAAAGGGAAAAAAATGTTAAGTCTTTATTTGGATAATTAAATTTTAGAGAGAGAAAGCAAAGAAAAAGTTATTTGATAAAGTGACATTCAATTTTCAGAGAATTTGGAATGTCAGAGGTTATAATTCCTCTCGTTTCATTAAATTTAAAAAATTGATCCAAACAAGAGGAGGGTTGATATTGACCCTCCTTAACCGTCTCCTTCCTTTACTTTCCCTCCAAAACCCTAAATCCAAACATAGGATTAAGGATTTATGATTATGTTATAACTTGTATTTTAATTTTTGTCAAATTATAAATTTTGAATTAAGATTTTTATTTTTAATTTATCTACTATATTAAAATTGCACTTTAATAGATTTAACATTTTAAACTATGAAAAATACTACCAACTGTTTAGAATAGGTAAAGATATAGTTGGAAAATATTATTTATTACTTATTACATTGGTTAATTGAATTTGTCAAACTGGTCAAATAGTGAATAATTCATTCACCTGTCTAAAGTCTGGTATGGTATTAAAAACGTTATTATGATCACAATTATATTATCAAAAGTACATATAAGATTCATGAAAACAAACATATTGGGGAATGAAATTATGCTTTATGAAAACTTGGCTAATGGATAAACGTTTTTAAATGATCATATTGGCTAAATATCTTGAAGAGGTATTGTACTATAGTCAGTTATCACTTTGAGCATCAAACTTCAAATTTTATATCGTTTTTGTTATCTAACTTTAATTTGGTTTCATTTGGAGGGTACCAAATAGTTTCTGGGAGGCATTTAATAATGTAGCCGCTGGAATTGCCTCGCCACCAGTAATTCTTCTCGTCATCTACTGCAGTGTACATGCCACATTATCAATAATGTCCATGTGGCCATCTAGTATGTACACATAGACATTTTTGATTTGCAAAATAAATGGCCACATGGACATCATTGCTGACAGGGCATGTACAAGTCAGTAGATGACAAGAAGATTTGCTGTTAACAAAGCAATTACGATAACCACCTTATCAAATTCATCACGAAAAGTTTTTGGTATTCTCTAGGCAAAATTAAATTGAAGTAGGGTAACTGAACTGAAATAAATTGAAATTTGATGCTCGAAGTGTAAATTGACCATCATACAGTATCAACTCAGGATATTTAGTTTGGTCGTATATGAACAAGGTTGTAAACAATAGAACAAACGATGCTTGCATTATTAAGAAAACTTGCAATAAATCTTTTATCAAAATACAAATATCTAAATCATGGTTTAAAATATCAAAATCCGAAAAATGCCATTTAAGAAAAACATTACATATATTTTCATATCATAAGCAGAATTTTAACATTAGGCTTATTTCCACCTTTGTTGTGCATCTTACAAAATTTCACATATTTAATTCTACTATCTATAGATAATGTTTGAATAACATGTGCTCTAATATTAGTACAAACGTCAAGAACTATATACTTTTTTAAATGTTAGTAATATGGGATAAATATATTCAAACCATATTGTATGAAAAAATTTGAAACATGCCATCTAAACATGAAATAATTATTTCTAGAAAAACAAGCCTAAGATTTCCCTTAGTTCCCAAGTCTTCTTTGCCTTCTCTCACAAGTTCTTACAAAGAAATTTACAGCTCAATTTCCAGTCTTGATAGATGAAGCTAGCTTCAAAATAGCAAGAGTGTCAAGACCAAAAGTTAATAGTCCCTTCAAACCTCTTGTCCCATTTAAAGGGAACCAAGAGTAAGTATGAATCTCACCCACATAATTAACAAAAAAAAAGTAGTAAACATAAAAAATTGAAGCTATGTCAACATTTTGGAGTTACTATGGAAATAGAGATACAAAAGGTGAAGCATACAAAGTAAGAGCATAAAGAACATGAGGAAAAGAGAAAGAGTAAGAGTTAGGGCAAGACGATCAAATATAACACGGCCTCGGATTTTACTCAAACTTTGATAGAGGATCCTTGCAAGAAGCTCTTCTTATGTTTTGGTTTGAATCTTCATTTGATCTCTTCTTGGTGTCCTTGTTAACAATTTGCTATGGTGATGATGCATGTATTATTGTGAGCCTCTTTTGGTGATTGTTGATGAAAAATTGCATTTGCATACTTCAAGTTGAATATATAAAGGACTTTGTTATTCCATTGTTGACATAGTAGAAAGGTTTTAAGTGGCCTTAGGGTCTCGTACCTTTTCACACCTCAATTGGAGAGGTTTACCATGCTAAATCATGTTGCATTTTGGTTGTTTGATTGACCTTTCATAGTGTTTGGTTATCATCTCATTTTTTGTACTTAAAGAAGGAAAATTTTGAGTTCTCAGTAAATTCTTGATTCCAGTACAACTACTACAGTAATTGTGCAGAGGCTATACTGATCACAGGTTGAAATTCCTAATTTCTACTTGGTTCTACAGTAATACTGACACAATACTAGTGCTGGTACTAGTGCTATAGTACCAAAGAATTCTTGATATCAACACAGCATCTACACCCCATGCAAAGGCCCTCTTGATTAAATACTGATAAACTTGATTTTGGCACGGTTACTATTGTACCCATCCCCCTTTTCCCCATCCTAAGTGCTATAGTAACTTCATAGAAAAATGTCGATTTTCTAGATTGTGATTGTCATTTTCTCCAAGAAAGTCACATAAAAGCTATTGTCAGCTAAAGATTTCTTGTGTGCAAAAATGGAAGGAGAAAGATCAAGTGAAATTATAAAATTAAACCGGTCAAATTACTCTATTAAAAAGCGCAAGATGCAAGACATAATAATTGTTGAAGATATGTTCTTGCCTATTATAGGAAAGCCAAAACCAAAGAAAATGAGTGATGATCAAAGAGATATTGAGTCTAAAAACAACTGCTACAATCATGCAATGGGTTGATGTGAATCTTTCATCATATCTCTAGAAAAGTAAAGGCAAATGGGCTCTGGAAAAAGTTACAACCAATGTTTAAGAAGAATATCGTCAGGAATAAAGATAGAAACGATCAGAAGGCTCCTAAATTTTAAATACAAAGATGAAAATATTATGGCTAAGCACACTGATGATTTCCAAGGTTTGATGAACCAATTGGCTTCAATGAAAATGTCTCTTGAAGAAGAATTACAAGCGTTGTTTTCTCTTAGTTCCCTACCTTATAGCTGGGAAATATTTGTGGTGTCCCTAAGTAGTTAGGCACCTAGAGGAAAGTTGTTAATATATTTATATTATATTAACAACCCATTGCATGATTGTCAAGAAAAGTTGTTCATATAATATATTTATATTATTAGTTGAGATGGTCAAGAAAAGCTTAGTAACTGAAGAAGCTACAAAGTAAAAAAGGTGAATCTTTCTCTGAGGCATAGTATTAGAAAAGCATGAAAGGTGTGGGCAGTAGAGATATAATTAGAGGCATACCCAAAAATAGAAAGAACCTTAAATGCTTTTATCGCAACCAAATGGATCACATGAAGAAGGAATGAAGATTTCTAAAACGATGGCAGAGTCAAGGAAGTAAGGATGAAAAGGAGACTAATATAGTAGAGACTAATAGTGAAGTTACCATTGTTTGTGATGATTGCTATGTGAACCTTGCATGCAAAGAGTGACTAGCTGGTGCATCATTCCATGTTACTTCCCATTATAGTTATTTACTTCCTACTTTAAATGTGACTATAATAATGTTAAAATGGGAAATACTGGTGTCTCTAAGATTGTTAGCATTTGAGACATTTGGTAAGAAACAAACCTTGGAATCAAGTTAATATTAAGGATGTTAGACATATTCCAGATATGTGCCTGTATTTGATCTCCTCAAGTAGACTTGATAATGAGGGTTTTACTAATTGGTTTTCTGAAAGTAAATAGAAGCTTACCAAAAGTTGTCTAGTATTGGCTAAAGAAATAAAGATAAACATACTCTATTTGTAAATTGTGCAGGCATCTACCTATGGCATAAGAGGGTTAGCCACATAAGTTAGGAACATTGCAATTTCTCGTTAGAAAGCAATGTCTACTCAATTTGTAAAGTAAGGCTCTCAAACCTTATGCTAATTGTATAAATGGAAAACAATAAGAGTTGCTTTTCTTTGACACTCTTCATCTAGAAAATCAAGTATTCTTGTTTTGATTCATACTGAAGTCTATTTTATCCAAGAGAATAACTCTTGAAAGGGCATTATATTTTGTGACCTTAATTAATGAACATTCAAGGAAGTTATGGGTTATTGCTCTAAAGACAAAGGATCAAGTGTTTCATGATTTCAATGAATTCCATGTCAAGGTTGAAAGAGAGACCAAAAAACACCTGAAAACAATCATAGCAAATAATGGTAGTGAGTATTTGTGCTATGGTACAAGAGAATTCCTGAGAACAGTATGAGCAACCACACACCCATCTAGAGGCTTACTGATTACAAGTTGAAGTTACTACTTTTAGCATAGTTGCTATAGTACCTCTTGTCGAGTGCTACAATAACTTCATAAAAATAACTTGTTTATTCGGATTGTGATTGCCCTTCTCCCCAAGGTCTCTCTCTAATGAATTCTAAGGGTCCATAAATGCCACCAAGCAAACTCTACTTCTACGCTAACCAATGTCAAGTTTCAATGCCAAATTAGAAAAGCTTATAGTATGTTTTTGAATAAGAGAGATCATAAGTATTAAGTAGTTTTAATATCAAAAATAGAGAAATTTTATTTTTGATTTTACGGAATATGAAATTAACTTTGCTTTATGCTCATGGTGTTCTTTAAAAGCATTTCTCTTAAATTATAAATAAGAAAACCAGTGGAAAACTGCTTGAAAATTTGATTGAATTATTGTTTTAAAAAAATAATTAAAAAATAGTAGTTCTGTTGTACCCTGTCCTGTTTTGACTGAGTGTATTTTCGTTTTTCCATACGTGCATTATCAGTAAAATGGTCAAATGGTCATTTTAGTGTTGGAGGTAATTTGGCATGCTCATATAGTGGTCTAGGTGTAAAATTCAAACCAAAACTGGGGGTAAGTTGGACATTTGCTTGTTTACCTTTTTGTGTTAAGCTCAAAGACCTTTTGGTAATACTATTTTAGAATCCAGGGACTATTGTGGAAGTTCAAGGGACTTATTTTTGAGATTTGTAGTTTTGAGGGACTAACACGTAATTTATGCGAAATTTCTGAATTATAGTAGAGAAGTCGGGATCCTTCCCCTCTTTTGGTTTTCACTTCTTCTCTTCCGCCGGCTGCGCCTCGCCTCACTTTTTCCAGCCTTTCCAGTGAGCTTTCCCGATGAACCAAAGTATCAAAACTTTTCTTCTCTCACTCCTGAATTCGGTAAGACTTGGATCTAAGGTTTTCATTCCGTATTTTTCTCGTATTCTATTGTTTTTGAAATTTTTGAAAAATCCTAGAAATACCCATGGATTTGGTTGTTTTTAGGCTCAAAATGGCGCCATTGTTCCTGCTATCCATTGTTGTGGTTGTTGTAAAGAACTTTTCTGTTAGAGGTTGTATTTTAGCAGAAAATACTTGTATAAGGGCCAGTACTGTAGCAAAGCTTGAAATTATTGTAGTAAACCCCCCGAAATTACTGTAGCATAGAGACTTTTGAGCCTTTTCTGATATTTCTTTGATCCAAATCGAAGCCCTTCTTACCTGGAACTCTTTGGAACTAGGTTTACTTCATTCTGATGCCGTTTGGGTCCAAAATGACGCCGTTTTGCCCTAAAAACCTAAGAGTTACATGTTCGACATGTAACATTGCACGGGCATGCATTTTTGTTTCCATTCTTGTATTCATTGGTTCTTGGATTATCTGTTTGATTGTTAGGTGACGAGACATCCTCCAAGGGGAAGAAAACTATCGATCAGTGAGCGTCTCGAGGCAAGACAACCAGTTCTGTGAGTGGTTAAATTTATACTTGCATCGATTTAATAAGAGTTATAGTATTTCCTTATGTGTTTTAATAGCATAAATTTGATGATATATCTGTTTACTTGGAAAGAAACATGCGTACATGTATATGTACTTATATGCAAATGGAATATGGTTGATATACTTTTCCGTATTTAAACATTGTATGATGAATTCCTCGAGTTGGAATTTAGCAAGAATTATATTGTGGTATTTGATTTGATGGTGACAACGGGCTACGGCCCAACCCCGGACTTCAGTCCGACACTGCAGTGTGGGGTTTCCACGGGCCAGCCTATTGAGAAGCAGCATGGTTAACCCTGGTACTCTGGTCAAGAGGAGCGTAAGGCCATTAACAGGGTTTGATTCATGTTTTATTTGAGAGACCCTGGGTCACCACAAGGGGATCTCAGTTGCCAACGCCAAAGGGAAAGATGTTTTCGGTTTTATTTTAATTTTGTTTGAGATTTTGCGGCCACGATCAAGTCAGGGATGATTCTAGGCCAATACTTATTCTTTCCATTATTTTTTTATTATTATTATTTTTATTATTATCTTATTTATATTTGAATGCAAGTTGGCAACGGTATTATTTATTTGAGATATTGTTTATTTAAACTTGGCTTTATTCTGGATTACTCCAGTTGAGGCTGTGCTGGTCACCCTCACTGAGTAGCATGTATGTATGTTACTCACTATTCTTTTCCCCTCAGGGTGCAACGTTGGTACTGGTTGTGCTGGACAGATTGAAGTATAAGTCCTTCCGTGCTTCAACCTTCACTTGGTGTGTATCTGTATTTTGTTGAACATGTAGAGTCAGGGGATCCACTATCGTGTACTTTACTTGTGTTTGATATAAACTCTGATATTTGATAAGAGTATCTCCATAGTACGGTATTTTCATCTACCCTTTGTATGGGGAATTAGATGTGTCTATGCATGTTGATTTATCAGTATTTTCAGTTGTGTTAGCATATTATTTGATTATGTTTGGCAGGTTAAGTTAAGCCTTGCGGCGACTAAAGGTAGGGTGGGCATAACTCTTCCCCTAGTTGTCACTGCAATTGCCACGTGCCCGACTAGGGTCGGGGCGTGACAAGTTCACTTTTAATAATAAATTTTACAAGAACCATCATGGCATTGACCCAGGGATAAGGTATTTGACATTTCTATGGGAGGTCGAGGATTCGATTCCCTCCCAGTACATAATTGATCCTTAAGTAGGATGTGTGTGATGACTTGTTGACATTTTAAAAAAAATAACCACAAATTATTTTATGAAAATCTTCTAATTTTTGCAAATTAAAACTAAAATTTTCCAAAGAATATGCATAAGCAAAAGTCTAAGTTGGTTAAATTAAATTTTTAATGAAGGGACAGCTAATTGGCTATTATAAAAACCGTTAAGGATCACAATTAATTAACTAAAATTAAAATCCTTAAAATAAATGTAGATACATATACAGAAATTTAATATTATATATATATATATATTAAGTATTATTTTGAACAAAGGAAGTTTCGTCAAGATCATAGCATAATATTAAGTTAGTGCCATTAAAATTTGAACTATAGTGTTTAATTTGAAAAAATATAGTAAAACTTTTGTTGTGTTTTTCCAAGATAAAATTTGCAATGATTAAATAAGGAATACAGCTCCCTTTATATCCATCAAAATCAAATACTAAAAAATATTCATTTAATCAAATGCTTTCAGTTAAATACTAAATTAAGATGTGAAATTTTGAAATTATATGGCAAGGCAAACAGTTTTCTTAGAATAAACCAAATTTTGAATTAGTTAATATCATGAAGCTTTAAATTTTACTTTTCTTAATTGATAAGATATACTTTTTAATATTAATTCTTTTTTAAAATCAACTATTTTATCTACGTATAATTGCCTAAATTGTCATTTTACTTTTATAAACTTATTATTTTAATCTCTCAACTTTTAATTGTAACTATTTTATGTTTTATTTGGGTCTTAAAACCCTAAACTTAAACTCTAAATACCCAAGAAATGGAGACATGATTCAAATAAAATAATAGAAGTACTAAAAGATAAATTTAGAAAAACATAAGGAATATTTACAGAATTATATTTTAAATTTATTTATTTAAGGTTTGGTAGGGTTAGTATTTAACTAAACATTTTCTTCTCTATACTTTGGTTTGATAAAATGAAAACATGTCTTTGTCATTTGCCTCGCTTAACTTTCTTTTTTGCTTTTAATATATTACTGGTTTATTTATATTTTTAAAAAAAATTGAAAACATCCTGGCACATTGTTCGTGGGCCAAACAGAATCAATTTTGAAATAAATTTTTATTTAAATGATTCCTTAACGTTTTTTAAAAAAAACCACATAAATTACCATTCTATTTATTTTATTTTATTTTTTAAGAAAATTGGATATACAACAAAAAGACATATATATGGGGGAGGTACTTATACAAAAATGTAGACGGATACAAAAGACGGAGAAGCTCCAGCACGTGCCTAAAAGCTCCCAGATTGCATCTCTGTTTAATAAAATTTTAGAAAATCAATATGATGAGACGGGCCTTGAGACTTGCAACAAATTTTCAAATCTGATCAAGTTCATCAAGATAAGGTTTTGATTCAAATTTCATGCAATGATCTCCACCCTCAGTAAGAGGTTAATGCTAAAGCTAAGGGTTCTGAATTTTGTGATTTATCCGGTGTTAACCCAGACCCAGATCCTCAGCAGCCTGTGACTCGAGGGTTATTCTGATCAAGTTCCAGATGCTTGTTTTGACTCATCAAAGCCCCACCCCCACGAACAAACAATCCCAGAGTACTCTTGGCACTTCACAAGAGGGGCTTGGTGCTTTTTGCCCAAAGATCACCAAGCGAATATTAGAGTAAGAGCTAGTGGAGGGAAACGAAAGCGTCCAGAAAACCCAATTATCACTAGATCCACACTACCAAGAATCTGGCAAAAATAATTCTGATGATTCAGAATCTAACTCTACTGAAAAAGTTAAAAATAAAGCCTATACTGGGGCAAAGTCAATGAAACCGGCCAACTAAAATGCAACTTTTAAACCATGTGCTTAAAGAAATGAGAGGCACAAAAAACCTTCTACTAGATGGATAGAGGAAGTAGAATATCTGGCCTAACCACCGAGGTCTGCAAAGAAAGGACCTGTATCCAATACACAATCCCTTGAAACCCCTAATGCAAAGAAAGCACAATTGAAGTCCCAGCTGCTATAGCTAAACACAGTTTGGCATTCCTTACACAATAACCAATTTCCGGTGTGTAGGGAGTAGATAGAAGGAAACCAATCCCAAAACCTTGCTTGCAGTCTTCTATCTCTACCTCCCAGGGTTTTCTACTTTTGCTCAATGTTTGTTTTGATGTTGATCAATAACTATGGCTAGTGGACTGTTGTTATTATTCTTATGTTTTTTCATTTAACGCATGTGATTTATTCTTTCTTTTTTTTTTAAATTTACACAGGTCCGATTAGAACATAATAACAAAATAACCATGTACCCTAACTACAGATAATTAGGCATCCTTGCCAAAAATTGAAGATAAGGTACATCTGCCTTTATTTAATCGACCGATATTATGAGTGTCAAACAATACAGAACCACCCACTGCCCAGCTGATTATTGATGACATTAAATAGCACATAGGAACACAAACACTTGTCTATTTGCTTACAATGAAAACACAACAGCTTCAGTCTAAGGCCAGGTCATTGATTTATCAGTGTTCCACTTTGAAGAATCAGAGCTAGAATGCCAGCAGGAATGTGCGAATTTCCATTGGCCCCAACTCGACAATAAGTGAGGAATTACTGACAGGATTTCCCCTCAATGGAGCCGGAGAATTTCCGGTATCTCCTTCAACTCTCCAACTCATTCTCTTCATCTCTGATTTATTTTGGTTTGCCGATAGGCTTGTTTCAGTCAGGCTTTTTATCTGCAAGGAAACGCACAGAATATTAGCTTGTCTGGGGATCTATTATATGTTTGCTTACAAAGTATCACATTGCAAACAAACTAGTTAACAAAACTATGGTACCATGTTAAAGATATTGCTTTGAGATTTGATTTAACCGAAAGGCTTAAGCTAAGATGAGAGCCTAGACTTATGTTTTTAAGACCAACTTCATTGCATTAGCCAATGTGGGACTATTAGTTAGGCTAAGTAAACTGCATGATATTATATAATTGCAATTTGTGTTAATACTGTTTTACATGTGAATATGCTTTCTAAATAAAGTAGAGCAAAGGCCGAGACAAAGATCGTTCTGCCATAACAAGCTCAATCATAGAGGAGAATAATGGAAGGAACCAAAGAATTTTACAAACTGGTAAAGGAAATGACTTTGACATCCCTCATATTAGTGAAAGAATATTTGAAGTACCGTTTTGTTTGCAAACTCACAAATAATGCACACTCACAACAGACAACACAAGGGCACAAATCATCTAGTAAAAAGATGTACCGTTTTGTTTGCAAACATCTTTTTCAGTTCCACCTTGGCTAGCTTCGAATATTGGATATCCTCACCAACCTAAAAACATTTAGATCCAACAAATTCAATGGTAAGAAGTGTAACCAATTATGACAAATAATGCATCTACGTACCTCATATAAATGAGCCAGTCGAAGGAGCACGGTTCCATCATTTAGATCCTAAAGGATCAATTTTGCCCAAGTAAGAAAGAATGGTGAAACAAAATTCATTAAGAATTTAACAGAGAATTACCTCAAGTGTTATAAGTGCAACATTAGGGGGTAAACTGTAACCAGGATCCATTTGAGTTCCTTTCAAAATATGAGAAGACTTCCAATCTTCTTCACTCTATGAGAATTAAGTAAATGTGATCAATGAAATAGTAGCTGAAGATCAAACCTTCCAAAATCTACGCGTCATACCTGTAGACTGAATGCTAAAAGGAGTGGTGAATGAATTTCTTGTCCAGCAGTTCGGCGCCATTGTGATCCATTACCTGACTGGTTGATGCCCAAGTAATAATTTCCCCTTGTCTGGAGAATAATGTAGGCAGGTAAGCTCTTTGTCTAAAGTATGTTTAACTTATTTTTTACCTTTCTTCATGTTTTTATTATTTCTTCGAACTTTAGGTCAGTAAATATCTTATTACAGAAACAGAGTAAAGGTTGCCAAAGCAGTAACTTAGTCTCAGCCTAAGTTCTCATTGAACTCTCAATTTTATTTTATTTTATTTTAGTACTTTTTTTGAAAACATGGATAAACCACTGGCATTAGATAAAAGAAGAACATGAGCAGTTGATTTCTCAATTTTAATCATTCACATTGCCTATTTATTTATAATAAAGTAACTGCATATGTGGAACAAAATAGTTATGCAACATGAATACATGCTGAAAAATAAACGTACATGGGAGCAAAACGGATATGCTCTCAAGAAGAAGAAGAAGAATGAGAATGAGAAGATGAATATGCTCCGAAGATGCTCAACACAATTTCACTACAAGGAGGATAACTAGAATGTCTGATTGATCAAAATTTCGTTCTGTAGGTCAAAATAATTGTGGTAAATAAAAGATGAAGAATACTTGACCAGATAGAGTGTATGGAATTTCCTAAATTTAACTGAAAAGGCTAAGAATACAAGTCAACAGAAAAAGGGAGGGACATTAAAATGAAACAAATAAAAGAGAGAGGAAGTAGAAAAGCAAAGAAAAAAAATATGAGAGTACTATTTTGAGATAGCTTAATGGAGAACATCTTGAAAGAAACACCCGTCTTTTAATAGAAATAGATTAGAGAAACCACCTAGAATTCTATCTAATGATAAAATGTTTTTTTTGACATTTATGAAACTCATCTAATTAATTCGTTGTAGTACTACAATGTATGGGCCAAATCTGGACCCTTCTGTTTTCTTTAACAAAATTATAGATCAATAATATGGTATACACAATAGAGAAGCAGTTGAATCTGTTCCCACATGGTAACTTTGAATCAACAACATATGAATTCACTGCCCGCTTATCTACAAAAATGCAGTCCAATCTAAATTACAGAATCAAGCTATTTGAATTCTTTACCAGTTAAGATTCTGAGAATTCGACAACTCAAGGTCATGATTTTATCTGATGAGAGAAGTCTTCCATATTTTTTTTTTTTTCAATTTGTTGTACTTATAATATATAAGTAACGCACTTGCATGCAATCGATGTGAATTCAATCACAAAAGAACTAATTGCTTTTGCATTCCATATTTCAGACATCTTCGGGATACATGGCTAAATGATGTAGTTGCAGTAAAAAGGCATCGATGCTTAATTTTGGGGCTTTTAGCAGGGACACAGGAAGAACAACAGGAAGGAGAGAAGAAGAAGGGAAAAGATGGGAAGAGAGATAGACTGAGGAGAAGGATGAGAAAATTTCTGGTGAATAATACAAGATCTTCATTCTACTATCCCATATAAAGCGATCATTGTAATTCATTACAGTTGTACGCGACTTTCCAGCTTGGCATTTTGGCAAACATCTTCTAGGCCAGGACATAGAGAACTAATTTATAACACCCTTTGTAATTACCCTACTAATGTAAATACATTCATTCATTAATTTGTTAATTGAGCTTAATCGTAACTGCTCCCATGATGAAATCTCCATATTTGGTAGCATTTCTCCCTTGATTCATTCTAGAGTCTCTTCTGATAGGTGTGCTGTTCGCCTGATGCTCATTAGTAATTTTCTCTTTAGCATTACCTGCAACAATTGCCCCTCCTTGTGAAATATCCTTGTCCTCAAGGATGTAATTTGGAAAGGTTAAATGAAAGGATTCTGCATCTTCCCATGTGGCATCCTCAGGAGATTGCCCTGTCCACTGAACGAGCACTTCCTTAAATGTTCGTCCAAGTTTCAGAATCTCTCTGTGTTTAAGTATTGTCTCCGGTGTTCTGAGTGGGTATTGATTAATGAATTCCTCAAGCAGAGGAGAATTTCCAGCACTGGGGTCCCCTATGAACCTCTTCAACTTAGATACATGAAACACGTTGTGGAGTTTAGCTGAGGAGGGCAAATTTAACCTGTATGCGACGGCGCCCACACGTTCTGTGATTTAAAATGGGCCATAGAAACGTCGGGCCAGTTTGTGAGAACTTCGCTTGGCCAAGGAAACCTAACAATATGGCTGCAGTTTTAACAAAACCCAATCTCCACACTGAAATTGAACATCTGTCGGCTTAGAGTTCGCCTGGGTACACATTCGGGCTTGTACACGTTTTAAATTCTCGCGCAATGCGGAAAGAAGCGCTTTGTGCTCTGTGAGAAGTTCATCCACTGTAGCAACAGAAGAACTTCCAATAAGATAATCCTGCAACATTGGTGGGGGTCGACTCGAAGACTGCTTCATACGGTGTCATCTTAATTACCAAATGCCAAGCCGTGTTGTAGTGCCATTCATCCTAAGGTAGGTACCGGACCCATTGTCGAGGATGGTCGGAGGTAAAACACCGCAGGTAATCCTCCAAATATCGGTTCAAAACCTCTGTTTGGCCAGCAGTTTGGGGATGATATGCACTGCTCGTTGCAAGCATTGTACCTTGGAGTTTGAACAACTCTCACCAAAATCGGCTCATGAAGATCGGATCTCAGTCGGATATGATCTGCGCCGATGTGCCATGCAGTTTAATCACGTCCCGTACCATCAATTCTGCTACTTGAGGGGCAGTGAAGTTTGTTTGTAAAGCTGAAAAATGGGCGTGCTTTGATAATCGATTGATGACTACGAGTCTGGCAGTCTTTCCCCCCAACGGTGGCAAGCCGGTGATGAAATCCATTGATATTGAATGCCAAATTTTCCCAGGAATTGGCAATGGTTGTAGGAGTCCTTGAGGTGCACAATTTATTGGTTTAATGGATTGGCACACCATGCACTTGGAGACAAAATCCTTGACTATGCGTTTGATGTCACGCCAATAGAACATGCTTGCCACCCGCGCTACTGTCCGTTGCACACCGGCAGGACCTCCTATTGGTGTTGTATGGAACTCAGCCACGAGAAGGGTTTGTAATAGCGAGTTGGTGGGAATCCATACTCTGCCTTTGAACAACAATAGACCTTCGCGTATGAGCCATGAGGAATTGAGGATGTTGTCCTGGGTCTTTCCTGACCGAATTAATCAAGGCCATAGTATCTTGGTCAAATTGGTAAGCTTGGTGGACTGCCTCCCATAGAACGGATTGAGGCTGAGATTCGGAGAACAGAGCATAGCAAGAGACTCTGTCTATCCATGATAGAGCATCTGCTGGCCCGTTGAAGACCCCGGGTTTGTACTCGATATCGAAATCATATCCTACCAATTTGCACAACCACCTCTGTTGTTCTAGTGTCTGGATTGTCTGGTGCAAGAGAGCACGGAGACTCTGATGATCGGTTTGGATTGTGAAGCGACATCCCAGCAAATACTGGCCGCATTTGCTCACAGCCTTAGTGATGGCAAACATCTCTCTAGCATATGTCGAGGCTGCTCGCAGACAAGAAGTAAGTTGCTTGTTGAAATAAGCAATTGGATGCCCGTTCTGAAGGAGAAGCGCACCCACACCAGAACCTGACGCGTCTGTTTGAACAACAAACGGTAGCAAGAAGTCCGGTAATTGTAATACTAGTGTCTGCGTCAACGCTTGTTTGAGTTGCTGAAAAGCTTGAGTTGCCTTTAGCGACCACAAAAATGCATCCTTCCGTAATAACTCGGTTAGAGGTGCTGCTAATTGAGCATACTTGGGAACAAAACGTCGGTAGTAACCGCATAGTCCCAGAAAACCCCGGAGAGCTTTAATAGAATTTGGAATCGGCAGGTCATTGATTGATCGGATTTTGTATGGATCGACAGCGACACCTTCACCGGAGATGACATGTCCCAGATAACCGATAATTGTGCGGCCAAACTCGCACATGGAGAGTTTAGCAAACAACTGATGAGATCTTAGGCGAGTGAAAACCTGGCGAAGGTGATGCAAGTGTGAGTCCCAATTGGAGCTGAAAATGAAAATATTGTCAAAGAAGATAAGCACAAGCTTACGAAGGACTTGCCTAAAAGTAGAGTTCATGAGCAACTGGAAGGTTGATGGAGCATTCGTTAAGCCGAACAGCATGACTAGGAATTCAAAGTAGCCGCCATGAGTGCGGAATGCGGTCTTCTCAATGTCGCTAGGATGTATTCGAACATGATGATATCCACCGCGAAGATCCATTTTGAAGAAAATTCGAGCACCGGAGATTTCATTGAGGAGCTCCTCCATCGTCGGGATCGGAAACCGATCCTTCACGGTGATGGCATTGAGGGCTCGGTAATCGATGTAGAAGCGCCAGGTGCCGTCCTTCTTCTTCACTAAGAGCACCGGGGAAAGGAAAGGACTTGTGCTGGATCGAATGATACCATCCGCAAGCATCTCTCCAACCAATTTCTCAATTTCAGACTTCTCGAAGTGTGGATAACGATATGGTTTGACGTTCACCGGAGCAGTGTTGGGAAGTAAAGGTATATGATGGTCGTGCTCTCTAATAGGTGGAAGTCCCGTTGGAATGGCGAAGAGGATCGCAAACTCTTTAAGAAGTGTGTTGAGTTTGCCGAGGAAGATGACCGGTGAGTTGGGTCCAAGCTTCGGCTTTGGATCAGTAGAAATTGGTTCAACCGTTAGTTGAAAGAATTGGGCCGTAGTGTCGCTCGATTTACGGAGGGAAGCTGGTCGAGCCGCGTCATATTGGAGTGGATGCAAACCTTGAAACCGGACTCGCTGACCCAGATACCCGAATTCCATCCATAATTCTTGGTAATCAAAGACAACTGGGTCGAATTGACGCAACCATTAGACCCCTAGCACGACGTCTGTGCCATAGATGGGTAACATGATCAGATCAACCGCGAAAGTGGTGTCGCCCATCTTTAAGGGAACTGCCGGGCATGGCCCGCCAGCCGTGACCGCGTTGCCGTTGCCAACGGTCACGCGCAGGTTAGCGGACGGTTGAACAATGAGCTTCAGATGACCAGCCAAGCGATTCTGCATGAAATTGTTAGTGGAACCGTCGTCAATAAGGACGATGACGTCCTTTTCGTTAATAGAGCCAACGATTTTCAAGGTCGAAGGAACGAGCTGACCTGTGAGAGCGTGGAACAATATGCACGGAGTATCGCCGATCCATGGTGTGTCAAGGATCTGCACTGGAGGTGGTGAGGGCATGAGACAGGATCTGCACTGGAGGATTGCGGTGGTGGTTCTTCAGCGAGCGAAATTTCATCGCCTTGTTCGACCATGAGACAGGAATTGAGCTGGATTGCATTTGTGGCCTGGGGTAAACTGGGCATCACAATTGAAACAAAGGCCATTCTCTCGTCGAGCTGCCATCTCTGAGGAAGTTAGGCGCTTGATCGGGAGAAACTTAGACCGCTGAACGGTCGGGGTACTTTGCATGTTGAGTAGGTGAGGAAATGGAGGACGACCCGGAGTAGCACCTCCAGCCTGACATTTATCGTCGACGAGTTTCGCCATGCCGATAGCATCATGGAGATCACTTGGTTTCCGCAAGTAAAGCTCCCGTTGAATCTCATCGCACAACCCGGATAGAAAACAATTCAAGAGATTTTGCTGGCTCAGGCCAGTGACCCTTGTTGACAGGCATTCAAATTCTTGCAGGTAGACCGTGAGGGTCGAGGTCTATTTGAGCTTGAATAGAGCCGCTTCATGGTTAACAAAAGATGATGGACAAAATCGAAGCTCGATTTTGCTAACAAAATCATTCCAGTTCGTAAGCTGGTTGGTAGAATAAAGCCACTTGAACCACTGGAGAGCTGGGCCGGCCATATAGAATGCTGCGATAGCAATTTATTGATCGTCGGGAATTTGGTGAAAAGTGAAGAAATGGGTGATCTGGAAGAACCACCCGAATATGTTCTCGCCGGAAAAGAAGGGGACCTCAATGGTTGGTAAACGAGTCGATGGTGTAGAAGCAAAGGAACGAGTGGATGATGGGGTGAGTGGAGATGGATGTAGGAAGGTTGTACTGGGAGTGGTTGTGGGAAGGGGAAGAAGAGGGGGTTATGGTGAGGGTGGAGCCAGAGGTTTGTCGATCCGTTGTAATTTGAGCATCATCTCAGCCATTACAGTTTGCTGAGCCGCGAGAGAACTTCGAAGAAGGTCGAAGGATTCAGAATGGCTTTTTCTCAGGAGATCGAAGGAGTCGGAATGTTGTTGAACGGTGGAACATAGCGATTTGAGTTTGGTGAAGACTGAATCGTGGCGCGCGAGTTGCTCAGCCATCGACGAGAGTTGGTCCTCCATAGCACGGGCTCTGGTCATCATTCCGTCGGTCATGGATCAACGAAAGCACCAAATTGATGCTTAATTTTGGGGCTTTTAGCAGGGACACAGGAAGAACAACAGGAAGGAGAGAAGAAGAAAGGAAAAGATGGGGAAGAGAGGTAGACTGAGGAGAAGGATGAGAAAATTTCTGGTGAATAATACCCGATCTCCATTCTACTATCGCATATAAAGCGATCATTGTAATTCATTACAGCTATACCCAACTTTCCAGCATGGCATTTTGACAAACATCTTCTAGGCCAGGACATAGAGAACTAATTTATAACAACCTTTGTAATTAACCTACTAATGTAAATACATTCATTCATTTATTTGCTAAATGAGCTTAACAGTAACTGCTCCCATAATGAAATCTCCATATTTGGTAGTATTTCTCCCTTGATTCCTTCTGGAGCTTCTTCTGATAGGTGTGTTGTTCGCCTGATGCTCATTAGTAATTTTCTCTTTAGCATTACCTGCAACAGGCATACAGCACAAGAAAGAACTGATATGATAAAGCAAGAGAACCATTGTTCCCTTACACCCCCCCCCAAAAAAAAGGTATAGTGTGCATTCAGAAAACAAGCTATGTGAAAGGGATACTGTTTAGTTTTAGATACAAGCCAAACACATATCAAGAGAAAAGCTTAAGCTAATAGGATGAGAGATAAATGAATGGCTTAAAATTCGAATTTTTTTAATTAATTGATGCGGCATCATTAGCTTAAGCCAATAGATGATTGAAAATCTATATGATTGACGGGATTGCAAAAGTGGCCTTTGACAAAAAAGTAATTTGACAAACAAATAAATTCAAATTAAAATTTTCCATACCTCTAAAATATCTAAAGATTAAATTGCTTTAAGTATAAATAATTAATTTAAATCTGTATGACCGGTAGTATTGAAGAAGATGGTAAATATAAATGAGGATAGGAAACATTGTAGAGGAAGATGTAACATACAGTAAGGCCCTGACAGACATCTTTTACACAGACAGTCTCATCAAGTGCTTCTCCCACACCTCGACTGTCATCAAAGAGAATACGCCTGCATCATAGCTCAATAAAATGGTTAATATGTGGAAATTTGAAGAAAAATTACGACCTCAAAATTGATAATACAAAACAATGGAAACCTATGGAGCATGATCTCTAGTTCCCCATCTTGAATGCTAGAACCCCCAACAGCACGATCTACAAGTACTGAGAGCTCTGATTTTCCGTCATCTAAATACATTCCAAGGTTGACCTGAAAATATCATATGGTAAACAAATTAATCATGAGAGAAACTGCAATATATTTTACCCAATTAAAATGTCTCACACCAATTGCCTGACAAAATATGTGGCATTATTTATGAAGACTAGACAATTGGGAATTGTATAAGAAGTGAATAATTTCAGATCTGAACTAGCTATTTTCTGGAAAGTTATCTTTTATATTTGCATGTGCTAGTTACTTTAGAGTAAGATATGCATGTCTTTTAAGACCACAAAAGTGTGTATGCCTACAGATCAAGTCCAAAATCATGGAAGGAAGGGATTCCCTTGCCTTACTATGATATGACAAATTTCATACGGACTTCTGGGTATTATGGAACCTTACCTCAACACTATGTATTTGTTACATGTATTTTACCAAATTCGTCATACAAGTGCAAGTTATGACAAAATATAACTCAAAATTTTGATCCCATTAAAAACTTTCTAAAAGAAGGATTTAAAATTTACTGGGTAGTAGTTTCCTGCAATTGGTTGAGTTACTTGAAGATTCCAGTCCTGTCGATAATCTCGAACCTGACAGCAGTTCATTGCAAATTGTTAAAATAGTAACAATCAGAAAAATAAGAAAGTGAATGGAGGATTAATTGCACACCAGAAAAAACCTTACATATTGCACACAATTGCAGAAAGAACATAGTACAATTATATTATACAATTTATACATACGCTAATAAACTCAAGGAAAAAATTAAGTATTCTGTAAACATGGAAAACATAATACCTAACAAGGCAATGCATATATGAACTTGAGAAAAGGATAAGCATTCTATAAACTTGGGAAATGTAATTTTGAAATAGGCTAGAATGATAACACAGAATTACTTCTAAATCAATATATTTTCTACACCAAACTCTAAACAAGTAAGCTTTTATTTATTTTTTCTGACTATAGCCTTATTATATATACTTCTATACTTGGGTCTGTCATACCCAGTATCTTTATTTCTTTTGGGCCTCTCTTTACTGTAGATCCCATCAATGTTTACTATGGAATTGTTATAGTAGGAGATTACTATTGAATGATAACTGTCGCAACTCGAGAATAGGTAAGGAAAACTCTATGTTTCCATTACATTCAAGATTGTCTTCTTTGAGTTCAACCCTATAACTTAAGCTTGCTTAGTTTCTATGTATTCTCTCTTTAGTTTTCACTAGATCTTTAGAGGTAAGGAGAAGTTTTCAGAGGAGTGAATTTAGGAAATTCTTAGTGTACTCGAGAAAAATTTTGCTATGTAATGCTCTTATACTTGTTAAATTTCGAAGGGTAATATGTTTTAAATTGAGGGATTGTTGACCAAATTGGGTTTTCTTCTTGCCTTATTGTGTACTTGTAATTATTTTAGCTTGAGAAATGGTGTCGAAAGATCAGGATTTATGTGTTGTTATTGGGAAGGATGGCAGAGATGCTTGTTTCAAGTTCTGTGTGGTTGTATTGTTATAATTTGAATGAAAGTCAAGGTTGGATAATTCAAAATTGGTTGGCTATTATTGAGAGTTTTTTGGATGGGTGGAAATGAGGTTGTATATGGGAGAGATTGGTATAGTCATAGTATGCTAAAGTTGGTGTTTTGCAAATGCTCATAAGATGCTCGTGGAAATGCCTCTTAGACATGTAAAGGTGAAATCGAGCTTGCTTGACTTCGATTGAAGTCAGTCTAAGCCTAATAAGCAGTTTTCAATTAAAGATTAAGGGCCTGTAGGGTTAGTGGAATTGGTTTCAAATTAAATACGGGCCTCAACCATGCATGCATTGCATAGAGGATTGTACTTGCCTATTATTCATGATGCGTTGTTTCTGCATTCATCACTAAAATGGAAAATCCTTAACTCTAATTATTTCTCTTCTTAACAAATGAGAGATATTGAAAATGAAATATATCTGTTATATCATACAATTTAGCACCAAGTTTCAAATGTTATCCAGTACAGAATACATAAGTAATTAGTTACTGATACATACATATATACATTTCATGAAAATACTTTCGCGACAATAAGGTAGCAAAAATAAAATCCATAAATCAATTCAATGCGGAAGGAACAGAAGGTTTAAAGAACCATACCCGCTTTAAAAAATCTCTCCCATTAGAATCAGTATAAAATATCTTGCTTGTAGCCATGTTAGCAGTCAACCGTGTAACAACTTCCTTTCCGACACCATCATCAGTGGGGATTGGGCCAATCTTCATACAGCGTCATGGGTCAGAACCAAGAATTTTAGGTATCAGATAAAGTGAGTTGATCATGAAGCATAAACAAACATTAAACTTACTGAAAAAGTTGAATCAAATCCAAAGATTTATATTAAATTTGGCATGAATGATTACTTCAGACTATTAACTCACAGTAAATTCAATTTCAGCATGATCCTTGTCCTTGTATAGTCTAGTGATCTGAAACAAGTAAAATGTAGAAAACAGGCAGACTTTTAAGCATGAAAGTTATAATAACCATATATATATATTGAAAATCATTGTAAAAATTGCAATAAATATAATTAATAGAAAACAAATAAGAACACAAATAGACATTGGAAGAACAGATTTCCCAAGATAATAAATGTAGCACAACGAAATAAGTTCGGTAATATGGGAGAATAAATAACACTTCAACATAATCAACTTGTGAAAAATGCAAGAAAGAATATAGAAGAGACAACATATATAGTAAAATAATGGCCATAGAAGAAATGGTCAAGGCTTGATTTCATAGAAGACCAGCCCTGTTTGTAAAGGATGTGATAGAGGTAATGAGTTTGACATGCAATAAAGCTGTTATAGTCTTAAGCTTAGATATGATAAATGGGTCACGCAAACACTATGTTTGAACAAAATCATAAATTTTAAGGTTTATTTAGTTAAAGAAATTCTTTACCAGAGATTACTGAAGTAGTGCATTATGGATAAAACCAGCCCTCATATTTTAGATGTTGTGGTTAAGCTTCATGGGATTAACTACGACAGTGCTCAAATAAATACTTAAAGAAAGTAATATATTTCAATCAAATGCAGAAATCAACAATTTGGTGTTGAGCAGTAAATTGTAGAAATTTAATTGGAAAGAAAGATCTACATAACCTGAGATATCCATGAACTGAATTGTTGGTGGACTTCATCAACCAATGGTCCACTTATTATCTTCAGTGGCACCTTTAAGGAAATAGAAAGTTTTAGCCAATTATTGAGAATGAAAAATTAATAATTCGATCTTCCACTATTTGAGTTTCATAGTCAGTAACTTATAGAAATAAAACTAGACACAAGAAGGGCAATACCGATCTTGAAACAATGGTTGGAGGAGCTCCATTTGGTCGGAAAATGTATGCACCAGATGCCTAATTAAAAATAAAATACACAGCTTGTGATCAATAGATGGTTTCAATGAATCTGTTGCATCTCAGAATTTAAATTCTCATACCTGTGGATCGGATGCATCCCCATCACTTGATCCATACCAGAGATAGCTTTGCTGTACCGGTATATCTGTCTGATGTAGCAACAACTTACTGATTCAGGTATGAGCAACAGAGTAACCATTCATAATGGGTGCACAGGCTCAAAATGAATAGCTTTTTTAACTAAATATCATTATAAAACTAAACAGGAATTTTAGAATTTTCGCTTTCCACTGTTATTATAAGAATATTCGAAAATGAGAAAAAAAACAAACTAAAAAATTTTGACAATGCCAAAATCACTGCACCATCTAACCCTTATGCATCATGATGAAATTTCTTATGTCAAATCAAGGCAGCTCATTCCATAATTAACTTAAATCTCAAGGCACTTGTTGTTGATAAATGATAAGGATTTGATAGTAGTCAACAAGAAAGGTTCAACAAATCAATAAGAATGCATATGGTGCCAGAGCCAATCTAATGATTTGTCATCCAATAAAATATCTAATTATTCTAAATAACATGATATTTGGCAACTCTAGTAGTGCACAGTAAAAGCTTAGCTATAACAATGTTTATGATGGTTTGGCAAAGCAACTCACCCCCGTTTTAGAACTGAATACTCTTGTCAGTTGCCCAGATACAGATGAAAAGGTCATTTTCAAGGGCCCTGGTCCAACCTCAATTGCCCCATTTTCTGGAGTAGCTGTTGTAGACATATGAGTTTTACTCCCAGTACCTGTGCCATCTCAGAGTAGCATGGAAACAAATTTTTTTTTAGGAAAAAGATTTTATTCCATGGGATGAAGAATAATGAATATTAGAATATAACTGAAACAACCTGCTCCAGCAACATCAGATATGAAATAGGTGTTCCATCCAAGAGGGGGGACTGAAACTTGAAATACAAGCCAATTCTTTGGACTTGCTTTTGGTGATATTCCAAGATAAGCCTCAACATAAAAGTTTCTTAAATTTGCAGTGACATTATCCATTTCCACTAATTGTGCCTCAATTAAATTTCCACTAGAATCACGTACAGAAAGATGATCACCATTAACCTACAGGAGAGTTGCAGAGAACTTTCAGCATATGCCATTAATTATTGCAGACTCTAGAAGCAATCTATTCTGAAACAATTATGAGCATCAAAACTTAACTAGAGGACCAAGAAGAGCTACTTCAACTGTCAGTGGTTACATAAACAAAACATTTAATATAAATAGCTAATGTAAGACATTTGGATAAGTGTCTAGGTACACTAATTTTCAAATTTATGTTTAAACACTTTTCATGCAATTTTGATGTGCCAATACCCGTTTTATACGTTTTTTGTGTTAATTGTGTTTTAGGGCATTTCAGGAATTCTTGGAACTCAGAGAAGCATTTTGATCTGTTTTGGAGATCAATTTCACCACTTTTGAAGACCATTTGAGTCCCACATGGACCCTCAAGCACCAGGCGTTGAAATTGGAGCGACACCGAACAAAACGGAAGCCAAAATGGCCCTCCTAGAAGGCCATGCGGGCTTCATGCGGGCACATGGACTAGTATGTCCCCTCCTGCGCGCCATACGCAAAGAAATTGAGGACCCATTTTTAGGGCATTTTCACACCCCCTGCGGGTTCAATATGCCCACATGACTGCCTGCATGCCTGGAGATAAAAAAGGGGCAAAGTTAGAGTTTTAGAGAGGCATTTTGACCACTATTCGACTCCACAGACCTCCCCTTCCAAATCTCATTAGGAAGAGGTTCTTTTGAGCAAGGATTGAATGGAGAAGAGGGGAAATCCTAAGAGAAGCATCAAGAAGCTCGACGGCGCAGATCTGGCTACCTTTCACCATCCTATAGTCGACATATAGGAATTTTACCAAAAGCTTTCATTGTTTCTATATGAATCTTGTATCTCTCATTGTGTTCATGTCGAACTAAACTCCCAAGGCGCCGGCAACCAGTGAACCTTGGGAGGATGATTTTATTTGGATGATTTTTATATTTTAATGCATGTTGGTTTATATTTCTCTGGGTTTAATCCATGGTGCTTAATGTTTAGTCTACAATGGATGGAATCCATAGATAAATATTGAATGATATATGTAGAACAGGATGTTTGCATATATTATGTCATACATAGATTAGAGAGGGATTTGTTATATCTTCACGACGAAGGTTCCGGGTGTTGACAGCCTCCCACTTTCGGGTTTAACTATAGATCAAGATTCCTTGTATCCAAAGCAATCGTAGAAGCATCCGGGGTTTGCAACCTGTATGGAATTAAGGTTATCACCTAAGGTTTTTAAGGTAGCTAACTTTAGAATCTCGCGGTCCAAAGCTTAGCTAATAGCTACATCAATTCATATTCATCCTTTCATTGTTATCTCTCCCGAGAGGATCTATGCTCAAGGCCTAGTTCGTCCATTGTGTTATCATCTCATTCTACGTCGATTGGTGGCATTCTTTGCTTTGTTTATTTTATCTGCAACCAAAACAATCATTCTCTTATTTGGTAGACTAAATACTGATTACGAAGATGAAGGAATAGTATTTCTCGGGGCCCTAGAGAATATGACTCTTTCGCACTCACGTGCGAGAGATTTTAGTACTTGATGACCTCTGCACTTATGGCCAGAGGAGGTGTCACCGCACCTTGACAACCCATCACATTCATATGGGCAAGCATTTGCTTTCTTATTTAAGATTTTGATTTTTCATCCCTATATGATGCTCCAAACTTTAAAGAACCCTACAGAGTTCAGGCACACTTTTTGCTGCTAATAACAGACACAAGCTATGCGTGTTAATGACGTTGAAAAGTGATAAGGGTTTATGCAGGAAATTGAAAAGTCTAGGATGGATTAAGCAACTTATACGAGGATGGGCATAATAAAGAGTTCACTAAAAAGAGGAGTAGTGTTCTAAAGCAACCAGTATATTGATGGACATAAGCAATTTAACAGTTAACTTTTCTTAGGTTTCAACAAAGCAGCAAATTACACGGTGGTAACAAAGCTTTCTCTAGGATGCATCAAAGACAATTGTTTTCACAAATGACACCATATTTTTAGTGTAGGCATAAACATATATCATAGTGACCAAGAAGATAATCAAGTTTGTAACTTCTAAATATGAAGACAAAGGGACAAAAGAAAATAGTAAACACAACAGTCGCAATACATGCAACTAAGTGTAAACAGGTGAATTCATTCTTGGTTTAATGCAGAGGATGTAGGAATTTCTCAGGGCCTTAAGGATCTTTACAGTGTCGTTGCAGTTAGTTTACTCTCCTAGTTTAGTTCCATGAAGATACAAAGTAAAATGCTAAAAATTATTGTTAAACTTATCTTAATTTTGGAACAGCAAACAAAAGCATAAGAGAGCAAGGTACCAACTGAAAATCCATCTGATTACACCATTTCATTCAACATTGACTACACTAGTTAGTGGAATGTACTTCCATTAAAACTAAATTGCCACAATCTTATATACATGAATATACAAAGAGAGGAATACAAAGCAAAAATATGGCTTAATTTCACCTAGCTGGTAGGGACATGATAAGTGCTTAAATGTGTATATTTATTTATAGTATTTTTGTATTAAATTACATGCTTTTGATAAGCCGACGCCCGCTTTTGTGGTTAAATTAGTTTTATTTGTGTTACAGGCCCTGAAGAAGCCAAAATGAGCTCAATAACGTATTTTTGAAGAAATCGACACCAAATACGGCGTTTTTTGAGCTCTATACTGTAGCAGTACTGTAGTAGATACTGTAGCAAGGTTGCTGTAGCACCGCAGAAACGATTTTCTGGAAAATTCCTGGGAGCCTTGCGGGCAAGCATGCGCCCGCAAGGCTGCCCGCATAACCCCCCGATTTTCATGTTTTAAAGGGCGTTAGGGCTAAAGAGAAGGGGGCTTTTTGGTGAGGCTTGGGAGAGAGGTTTCTTGAAGCTTGAAGGAGGCTTGAATCCGGGGAAGAAGGGACCTTTTCTCATCAATTGGAGAGTGGAGATCAAGAGGAGAGTAGAAATTTGGCAAGATTCATCTTCTACTTCACCTTTCAAGGCTTGAAGAAGAAGAAGGAAGCCGCCCTCATTGCGGCGTAGATGGAGGATCGTGGCGACGATCCAGCTCACCTTTTCATCACCAACAATTGAGGGAGTGTTTGTTATGGCTAGATTAGTTGTTTTCATGATGTGTTTTATGTTATTTGCTTGTATGAACAACTAAGTCCCAATGTCACCGGACGCCGGTGAACCTTGAGACGAACGAGCTTGTATGGATGCTTTGATTTATATTTAATGCAATTTGTTAGTTTGTGGTCCATGCTATGTGTGCTTGATTGCCTTGAATTACATGAGAACTCTGTAATTCGATTTCTAGGTTGTACTTGGAGCGTGGGATACGCCCTTGTATTAGACTCATAGTTTGAAAAGGATACATGTACCTATACACCGAGGGATTCGGGTATGTGGTACCCTTCCAATCATTAGGTTCGAACCTAAATACTGAGTTTGACCCTAATCAGAGATTTTCCTAGTCGTAGTGCAATCATAGGGGGAATTGGTCAGAAGAGAATCTGTCCAATACCTGTATGGGATTAGGGGTTAATCACCGAGGGATTCGGGGTTAACCTATTTTAGGAGTCCCTTGGCCCAAACCGCAATTGCAATTTTAACCCTAGCATCTGTCTAGCTTCAGTAGTCCTAGGGGGATCCGCATCCGTGACCGTTTTCTCCCCTTTGTGATTCTCCACCTATTTCGGCTGTAGTTCGTCATTCAGTTAGATTTTCTAAAAGTCAGTCTGTAGAACTTAGCACCCAACTTCGAGACATTTGGTTAGACAATAAGTGAAGAGGAAGGGTATATCCTTGGCCCCGAGGAATACGACCCCTGTGGCACACACAGGGTATTACTTGACGACCCCGTACACTTGCGGGACGCTCATCAGGACAATAAACAGGGCATTTGTCAAAAATATCATCCGTGCAGTCAATTTTTTATTAAGTACTGAAGAAAGAAACTAGTACCAGTAAGAAAAATGTTAATGGTGAGAAGTTAAAATTTTCTCTATTCGATTCATAAATTTTCCTAAAAAATGAGCATCATTCTTGACTCACATAAAGAGATACATCTCTCTGTATGATTGGGGTTCACTTTCATTTGTTTTTTAGTGAATCATGTCAAGAAACCAACGTGACTGAAGAAAGCAAATCTATCACTTGCAATAATTATTTTATATTACAAAAATAAATTAAATAAATAAATAAAAAGCAAGAAGGTCCTTTCTTTGTTTTCACAAAATGAACCACGGTATTACAAATATAATAGTTGAATTGTTGCACAAAGATTTGAACCTATACTTATGATATTCATATATTCATATATAGTAAACAGTTCAAACATCATACATAAACATGTGACCATTTAAATCTCACATGCACTTGAACAATTTCAATGAGATATTTAAATGTTAACAAGAAAAACTTAAAGGACCCTATAGGGATTGCTTCTTAAACTGAGTCATCAGTTTGTATATTCTGAAAAAACCAAAAAAAAAAACAGTATGGATTTTGGCTAAAAAAAGGGACCTTCCCTTATCTCAAATGCTAAATGGTATAACAAGGTGCTTGTTACAAGAAACTGACAATAAAGGTTGCTATTTGTGCAAAGACTTAATTATGCTGCTTTGATGTCTTGGAATATTGATTGTGTTTTCTATAATAGCTAATATGAATTAACTTTAGAGACCAGTGGTACCTATTAAAGGCTCTTTTCAACCTCAAATACATCCTTCTAGTAGCTCTATACAGAAGGACTTCTCTAAAGTCCCTTCATTACTTCATTCATTGAATTTCGTTCATTAGGAATTTTGCTTTACAAAGACTAGATAACTTCTATGACAAGAAACATTCAGTGCATAACATTCTGGTTTTCTTCAGTGATTCTCCAAGTTGTTTAATATAAATAAGATAAACATGGGCAAATCCAAGGGCGTAAAGTGGGCATGCAACAAGGTCAAAATTTTCACCAAAAACTCATCCTTAAAAAGTGCAAACTGAAGTTGAAATTAATCCTGGAAGCTTTATGCAATAACAATCATCAATGCAAAGCCAGTAATGCTCTCAAACTAACTACAAACATACCAAGGAAAGATTTAATACTCAACAGAGCAATATATACTCCATCTTAATTGGAAGCACTAAAAATTATTATGAAGTTTTTTAGCCTAATACTGTATCAAGGTGAAAAATTAATGTCTCAATATCCTCCCAAAAGAAAATATACACTTACTGGAATTCGTACGAAGTCAATGCGGGCCCATCCAAGAGGATTGTACAAAACCAATATCTGAAAAGTAAGCATTACCACAAAATTACTAGAAAAACTAAGGTATTGTATATGACGATTGCCAATATTCACATGAACAACAGAGTTACCAAACTTTTTCCTTCAAAGCTTTCATCCTCCGTTGGAGGACAGTAGCTTATGTTGAGTAAATTGCACTGCATAAGAGAAGGTATCAGAAAATTTTAGACATAAAATGTAGGATGTAAAAGAAAAATTTACAACTTCAGCACTCAAAAATTTTGATCATGCAAATGAGAGAATATATTCGTTTTAACATTCATAATATTTATGAAACAAAAGAGAGACATTTTTTGGTCACAAATGATGTTGTCAAGACAACCTAAAAGCAAAGCTAATATATGCAAAGAGGAAATCAGTTCCAACTAATTTATATATTCATTTATAGATGATAGAATTTAGCTACTTTTTCTGTCCCCTATATAGCAGAATATATAAAACCTCTAACTAGTAATCATAAACAATAATAACTTTCCATATCATCAATTCAAAGCCAATCAAAGGAAACCAATGAAATAAATTCATAATCTCAAAAAAGTCAAAGTAACTTTAGATCCAAAATAGATCTTGAACTTCTAAATATAAAACCACTAAGCATTGTAATTTAGCAAACCAATTAAGATTTGAGCTCTGAAAACCATATCATTAAAACCTACTGACATGGATAAAGATGTGACAATGTTGTTTGGATGAATGAAATGCCAATTGCTTCATCTTGTTAGAAATTGTTTCTCACAATGTTAACACTACTACAAAATCAGAATTTTTATTCAATACTTAAATAATGGTTTTCAAATATATGAAACTTTAGGCACCTAATGGGGCCATTCTATATTTTATGGATATCAACTGAAGAATTTAAGATTTAGAGAAGCATCAAGGCTTAAAATTACCGAATGAAGTCTTCCCAACCACCCAAGAAGATCCATAAGTTGATGCAAAGCCTATACATTATTACATTAAAGAAACTTCTCTTGGCAAGAAAATTAAGTCAAGCCAATTTTTTCAATTGTCTTTCTGAAGATACTATATTTAAAAAATGGTGATAAAATGCTTAGATTTTGAGGATTATTTCTTCTAGTTAATGTTTCCTTCAGGCTCATAGCCCAGTGGATCTCAGTCATAAAGACAATTATTCCTGTCAATTTAGAGTCAGCCAAGTTGAAGGTATGCAGGCTCTAACTAGTAAAGGAAAAAAATTATAGGTTCAGATGGACTTGCACAAAAGGGTCATATTTCCTTTCAGAATATGAAAGGAGCTTTGTATTTGGTGGGAAGAGCGAACAGACTGCTAAAGTTAACATTTTGATTTCATATTATCATTATCAATACCTTATACTTGACAAGTTTGTTTGATTCTTTTTCTAATTAGTTAGTTTGTCAGATTATACATACACACACACACACACACACACATTTATCTATTTCATAAACTATAGCTAGAGCTGTGATGGAATAGCAAATTAAATTTTTTAATGCCTATTTTCTAGTAAAATGCAAATGTTACCGCATGGAAGAGATATCAGGTGACTTGGAAGGTCTTGAATATTGAATGGAGATATACCTTATTCCAAATAATAATGCATAAGAAGAGTCAACAATACAACTACCGACATCTATGGGACATTAATATAAAATATTAATGGATGTGGAGCAGAATTTATAGCAGATCACTCTGGAATGTGCTACAACCAACACGGATGCCTGGTGTTCTCACCCTATAATTTCTCACCCTCAAAATCTGCTCCTAATTTACCATAATATAGCACCTAAAGATCCGACCAATTTTGTCCTGCATTTCCACACTCCGTCTCAAGCTGGGTGATGGATGTCATTCATACCCAGCTTGGAATTCGAGTCTTCAAAACTGTCTGGGTAGTGCTTTTGTGAATATGTCTGTGATCTGCTGCTTAGTTGAAACATAGGAGGGCTTAAGTATGCCTTGACTTTTTCTTTGATAAAGTGTCGATCAATCTCAACATGCTTGGTTCTATCATGATGGACTGGATACCTTGCTATTTCAATGGCAGCCTTGTTGTCACTCTGCAGCATCATTGGAATTAGATTAATTGCTCTCCATTACTCTCGCATCTTAAGCCAAATTCCTGAGCCAAACCCATGGCACATTGCTCTGAATTCTGCTTCATCACTGCTTCTTGCAACTATAGCTTGGCTTTGCTTCTCCAAGTGACCATATTACCCCAAACATGTGTGCAATACCCTGTTGTAGATCTGCGGTCGGTTAAAGAACCAGCCCAGTTTGTATCGGTGAAGATGTTTACTCCTCAATGTGTTGATACCCAAAAAGACCCTTTTCTGGACTTTGTTTTAGGTATTGTCAAATGTGAAAAACAGCCTCCAAGTGCTTCTTCGTTGGTTGATCATGTATTTACTCACCATCTCCACAGCAAAACTTATATCTAGCTGAGTGTGTGAGAGATAGATTAGTCTTCCCACTAGTCTTTGATATCTTCCTTTCTCTGTCAGACTTGCCTCTTCTTCCATTAGGTGCTTAGCGGTGGATTCCATAGGAGTGAAGGCCGGCTTGCAGTTCAACATGCCAGTCTCCTTTAGAAGATCTAGGGTATATTTCCATTGTGAGACTGAGATTCCCTGTTGAGCATAAGCTATTTCCAGCGCTAGAAAGTATTTAAGTTGTCCCAAATCTTTGATCTCAAACGCACAAGCAAGTACATTTTTTAGAAGCTTAATTTCACCAAAGTGATCACCCGTGAGGATGATATCATCGACATACACTATCATGATCATTTTCTTCCCTTCCAGAGAAAACTTGATAAACATAGTGTGCTCTATTTGGCATTGGGTGAAGCCATACCTTTTTACAACTCAAGTTAATTTTTCAAACCATGCCCAAGGTAATGGCTTGAGGCATACAATGATTTCCTTAGCTTGCATACCTTTCCAAACTTTTCATGGGAATCAATGCCAGGAGGAACTTCCATATATACTTCTTCTAGATCACCATTTAGGAAGGCATTTTTTATGTCTAGCTGCTATAATGGCCATCCAAGATTGGCTACAAGAGAGAGAAGAGCACAGATTGAGTTGAGTTTTGCAACATGAAGCACAATCAATACCATAAGACTCTGTGAAATCCTTGGTGACAAGTATAGACTTGAATTGCTTAATGCTTCCATCTGTGTTATACTTGACTGTTGTTATAGACAAAAATTACATAATTCTCGGCATGTATTTAGTTATTTATCTTTACTAATCATGCATTTTCCTAGCATTTGTAGTGAATTCCCTTTTTTTCCTTTTCCTTTTCTTGTGCAAGCTACGTCTTTTGGCTATTTTGTTAGTCAAGACTGGACTTGACCCAAAATTCCGTGACAAATTGAGGGTGCTTCAAAGATAAGAAGAAAGATGACAAGATTCAATAGGTGGACCAACTTTCCAAGATACACAACCCTTCAAACGAGCAGGCACACAAGTGGTCTATAAAAATGGTTGGGACCCAGTCCTTGTTATTGGGTACAAAAAGCATGAAAAGAGGGTTTCTGAAGTGGGAGAAAAGGGTGACGGTTGAAGAAGAGAGAGAAAGGTTTTGAAGACTCTTAAAGAGGGAGAAAACAAAAGAAAAAGACAAAGGGGGAAAAAATGAAGATCAAGTCTTTGTGGGCAGCATAGGAGAGTTTTCCAAGTCTTATTACACTCTGTTGTTGCATAACTTTTGTTCTTCCTTTTCCTTTTGTAACTAAGACATGAAAATGTGAAACTTCTCTCTAGGTTTGGGATTAATCCAAAGTGGTGGTGAATGGTGTGAATGTTTTTGTAAAGATCTTCTATGATCAATGGTAAATCATTTTGAGTTGCCTTATGATTTGTAAATGCATAGCTTGTGAGTGAGAAAGCGTTTGCTTGTTTCATTGTAGGGATCAAGGAGAGCTGAAAGGTGACCCTAGGTCATGGAAATTCCTAAGCCAACTTCAAGATTGCTGGTTAGTATTTCTTAAGGGTTCATTGTTTGATCTTTCAGCTTGATGTGGTTTTGAGAGGGCTTAACCACCACGAAAGTAGGGGTTGGCTTAATCAAACCAACTTATTATTTCTTGAAAAGAGTGACAAGTAATTAAGGATAATTACCCTTCAAATAAATTTTCCAAGCCAAGTAGAAATCAAATACATCTTTCATTACTCTTTGTGGTGAGTTCCCAAACCTAGGTTTGCCTAAAATTGAATTTCAGCTCACATCCCTGCATCTCTGCATTCCCATTTTTTTTTTATAATTCTGATGTTTTGTTATCTTTGTCTTTTCATCCCTACATTTTCTAATTGACTAAATAGCCTAGTATTGCAATACATTAGTAATCCACACTTGGTCTTCGAGGGATCGATATCGTAATTACTACTTGGCATAAACCGAACGCTTGCGGTTGCACAACAAGTTCTTGGCGCCATTGCCGAGGACTATCTTGTGTTGATATTAATTGTTTTGCAATCTGGTTAGACTAGGTGTTTTATTTCCAGTTTTCCCCATTCAATCCAGTTTCCTTAACCTTGTTTAATCTGTTTGTAGGTTAATTCTCCTTTTATGCAAAAAGCTCAGAGTTTTGGAAGTTTTGTTGAACCAGATAGAGAATTTGAGAAAGACTTTCGAATTCAAAACCAAAGAAGAACAAAGTTGCAAGAATCTTCACAAGCATCAAATATGGAGAATAATGACAAGACTTTGAGGGAGTTTGCAACCCCAAGTGCACATTCTAGCATTGCAAGATCCCCAGTTGAGGCTCCAATTGTAGCCAGCACTCATGTCTCTAGTTCAACAAAATCAGTTTGAAGGATCACTTATGGAAGACCCACACCTACATATATCTGTTTTCCTTGAGTACTGTGACACTGTTAAGCTCAATGGAATTCCGCAAGATGCGATTAGACTCAGATTATTCCCTTTCTCTTTGCGAGACAAGGCTCGAGCTTGGTTACATTCGCTCCCCGAAGGATCTATCACAACATGGGATCAATTGCTCCAAGTTTTTCTCTCTAAATACTTTCAACCAAGCAAGACGACTCAACTACGCAACCAAATCACAGGTCTTTCTCAAAAGAAGGTGAATCACATTATATGAAGCTTGTGATTGATTCAAGGAATTAATGTGATTGTGCCCCCACCACGGTTTCTCAAAAGAAGGTGAATCACATTATATGAAGCTTGTGATTGATTCAAGGAATTAATGTGATTGTGCCCCCACCACGGTTTGGAGAAATGGTTGATTGTGCAAACACTTTACAATGGATTAAATTATAATGCACGCATTTCAGTTGATGCTGCAATGGGAGGAACACTCATGAACAAAAGTGTCGATGAAGGCTATAACTTGATCGAAGACATGGCACTCAATCAATAAATGCATATGACTCAATCAATAAGTACAAAGCTAGACTGGTTATGAAAGGGTATGCTCAAATTTTTTATGTTGATTTTTCCGATACGCTTGCTCCTGTTACTAGACTAGATACAATTAGATTACTACTTTCCATTGCTGCACAAAAGGGTTGGAAAGTATATCAGCTAGAAGTTAAATCTGCATTTCTTGATGAATATCTTGAAGAGGATATTTATGTTGAGCAGCCAAAAGGATTTGTTGTTAAAAGGCATGAAGATGAAGTCTATTTGCTCCAGAAGGCTTTGTATGATCTGAAGCAAGCACCCAAAGCTCGGTATAGCAGAATTGATGAGCACTTGATGGAGTTGGTTTGGAAAAGGTCTCGGTGATGCTACCCTTTACATCAAAGGTGAGGAAATCAATTTTGTTACAGTGTCATTATATGTGGATGATCTACTAGTTACAGGAAGCAATGATGATCTTGTTAAGAAATTTAAAGACATGCAGCACACTTTCAAGATGAGGAGACTTGGGAGAAATGTCCTATTTTCTGGGATGGAAATCAAACCAAATAACAATGAAGTTTTCATATGTCAAAACTATGCAAAGGACATTTGGAAAAAAAATCCGAATTGAAGTTTGCAAAAGCATAGTTACTTTAATGTGGAGCCACTCCAACGAGTTTCAGAAAAGGTCTCAATGAAGCTGCCCTCTACATCAAAGGTAATGAAATTAATTTTATTATAGTGTCTTTATATGTGGATGATCTATTAGTTACAGGAGGCGACGATGATCTCATTAAGAAATTTAAAGACATGCGACATACTTTCAAGATGACATGACTTGGGAGAAATGTCCTATTTTCTAGGGATGGAAATCAAGCCAAATAACAATGAAGTTTACATATGTTAGAAGTTTGCAAAGGACATTCGGAAAAAAAATCAGAATGGAAGATTGCAAAAGCTCAGCCACTCCAATGTGTGAGAAAGAAAAGCTGAGTACAAATGATGATGCTAAAAGAGTAGATGAAACTTTTTACAAAAGCCTGGTTGGTTGTTTCATGTATCTTACAGCAACAAGGCCTGACATTTTCCATGCTGTAAGTTTTCTAGCTTAGATTTACTAATTGTGCAACTGAAACTCATCTTAGAGTAGCTAAAAGTGTGATGAGATATGTCAAGGGAACACTGGATTTTGGAGTTAAGTCCAGTGCAAATCAGAAGTGTGTTTTGCAGGGGTATTCTGACAGTGATTGGGCTAGTTCTCTTAATGATTTGAAGAGCAGTACTGGTTATTGTTTCATTTTTGGCTCAGCAGTTTTCTCTTGGTATTCTAAGAAGCAGGAGATTGTTGCATAATCTACCAATCTACAGCTAAAGCAATTCATTTCAGCGTAAGTGGAGAGAAGTGGGGAGAAATGGACTGACTTCCTCCACTTCTTATGTTCTTTTCATCTAAGTGGTTATGTTCTTTTCATCTGAAGTGGGGAAGTGGCCACTTCCCCTTCTTCAGACTTAAGTGGGTTTTAGTTAAAACCCACTTCAGTATTTTTATACCAAAATAAGGGAAGTGAGTCTCTTATAAAACTCACTCCCCCCTCCCCAAAAGGCCCTTCAAAAGTGACACCACTTACATAGAAATGAACACCAAAAATGGGAAAATGAACATTTCATGGAAGAGACTTCCTGCAAAATGAATACAGGAAGTGGTGGAAGTCATATCACTTCCATCACTTTCCACACGCTTCCCCCACTTCTTGACTTCCTCCCACTTACACCAAAATGCCCCCCCCTTTATTGAGACAACTGCTGCCATAATTGTTAGAATCAACCGATTCTCGTTTCGTATTGGTGATTCGGTTCCAATCAACCCCTCCTCCCTGTTCCCCTCCGTTCTCCCCACTCCCCAATACATATCGGGGGATGAACCAGTCAGTTATTGCATTGGTGTGAATCGTCCAATTCATAAACGATTTGATTCAATTTATCCAATTCACAATTCACCAATTCAGAAAATACACTAAATTTGGGCTATTTTGTATTAGCCTTCTAAAATTAAAAAAAAATAAAATAAAAGCTCATCTAATATAAAAGCTCAAGGCCATAACAGTTTAATACCAAAAGAAAACAAATTAAACTCTTTTTTATTGTAAATGGGCCCAAAAAATTTCAAATGCAAATAAAAAGAAAACCCAAAGTTGTAAAAGTAGGAAGTAGTTTTGTTGGATGAAGATGGAGATGTGGAGGAAAGTCAGGATGACTTTGACTTAGCTGAATTTTGCTGGCCACAAATGACTTTTGTTTATGGACACTATTTTACATGAAATTGTAGGACTTATTACTGAATCGTCTGATTTACGGTTCGATTCGATTCCCGATTCGGAAAATGAGCTTGCTGATTCGCAATTCGATTCACAATTTGACAACTATGAGTGTTGCTGCATATCAAGCCTTATGGCGAAGAAAAGTGTTGTTTGATTTCAATTTTCAGCAAGAAGGGTGCACAGAAGTGTTTGTGGATAATCAAGCAACAATTGCTATCTCAAATAATCCTGTTTCTCACAGGAAAACAAAGCATTTCAACATCAAATTGTTTTTTCCTAGAGATGTGCAGAAAGAAAGATCTGTGTTAAGTGCTTGTATACATATATTTTATAACATCATTTTGCATGCATTGAGCATCACTTTTACTATGTCGTATCACTAATAAGGTGTATTTTGTGTTTTTTTGTGCAAGCAGGGCTTTGGAGGTGTGAAATACAAGATAGGGAGTGATGGCACATTTCAAGACCAAAAATAGAAGCTGTGCTCGCATACATGTAGGTGTTGCCAACTTTTGGAGGAGTTCAAGTCATCACATGAACCGGAAAGGCACGAAGGCAGTAGTACGTCCATGTCCCAGCTTCCGCGCGCAAATAGGAAAAGGTTTTGAAGATTTCAGATGACAAAAAGCCACACACTCTATCACACGGGCGTGTGGCCGACCGTGTGGCCTCGAAGAAGGATTTCGGGGAAACTCGCCATATCAAAGTACTGTAGCAACTTACTTGACGACCCGTGCACTTGCGGTAACTCAAGGGGTTGACATCATCCTGTGTTGGGGAAACGCATCAAGTTTTTGGCGCCGTTGCCGGGGAACAGGATATTAGAAACGCTAGTATTTTGTTACTTTAGTCATTCATTTATTTTTTACTGTTTTTCTATTCCATCTTCCTTACTTTCATTGTTATCATTTTCTTTTGTTTATTTGATTGTAGCTCCAGCTTATGACCAGAGAGAACCCATCGACATTAGTTGAAGGGGACCCTGAAATTGAGCGAAGACTTCGCAACAGAAGCAAGGAGCCTGAATTAGTGTAAGATCAACAAATTGAGATTGAAGCTAAAAGATCTGCATCCATGGCTGACTAAGAAGATGAACCAAGGACTCTTGCAGATTTTGCTAGACCAACTGATCGAGGAACCCAGTCGAGCATTGTTAGACCGCCCATTGCAGCTAACAATTTTGAGCTGAAGCCGGCGTTCATCCAAATGGTTCAGCAGTCCGCGCAGTTTAATGGGCTACCTGATGAAGACCCCAATGCTCACATTGAAAATTTCTTGGAGATTTGCGATATGCTCAAGATCAATGGGATCTTCGATGATGCGATTCGACTGAGGACCTTCCCATTATCATTGAAGGGACGAGCCAAACAATGGCTCTAATCATTGCCAAAAGCATCCCTCACCACTTGGGATGAGATGGTGGAGGCCTTTCTTGCATGATATTTCCCTCCCAGGAAATCAGCGAAGCTCCTCAATGAGATCTCTTCTTTTTTTCAAAATGAGTTGGAGTCTCTATTCGAAACATGGGAAAGGTTCAAGAACCTTCTGTGGCGATATCCCCAACATGGATTCCCTGACTGGATGATCATACACACGTTCTATAATGGACTGAATCTGAGCACTAAACAGCTTCTAGATGCAGCCGCAGGGGGACTATGGGTAACAAAACGCCGGAAGACGCAAGGCAGCTTATCGAAGACATGGCTCTCAATAGTTGTCAATGGAGTTCAAGGGAAAAGAAGAAGGTTGCAGGTATACATGATGTTGATGCAGTTACATCACTAGCAGCCCAGCTTGAAGCACTTAGCAAGAAGCTAAACATCCTTACAACTTCAAGGGTAGCTGCAGTGATCACTTGTGATAATTGCGGAGGTGGGCATAACTCTACAGATTGCCCCATCTCAGTGGGAACATCAGCACTTGTTGAGCAAGTGGACTTCGTTGGAAATGCGATGAGGGAACAAGGGAACCACTATTCGACTACCTACAATCAGGGATGGAGGAACCATCCAAATTTCTCCTGGAGCAACCAAGGACAACAGAGCAGCCCCTCCGGGTTTCCCACAACAACCCTCGATCCCAGAAAGGGTTTCTGAACTAGAAAAGGTATAATCTAAATTTATCCAATCTACTGATACTAGGTTCCAGAATGTGGAAGCGACACTTCGCAACCACACAGCTTCACTACACAATTTGGAGACTCAAGTGGGCCAAATAGCGAAATCCTTGGCGGATTGACCTCACGGAAGCCTGCCGAGCAATACAGAAACAAACCCAAGAGAGCATGTAAAGGCAATCACGTTGAGGAGCAGGCGAGAGATAGAAAATAGAGTTCGAGAGGAGAAGGCTGTCCAAGAACCAGAGCAAGTGCAGCACAAGGTCCAAGAGAAAGGAAAGGAAGTTGTATCAGTACCTCCTGCCTATACACCTCGAGTGCCTTACCCCTCTCGGCTGAAGAAGGATCAAACGGAATAGCAGAACAAGAAATTTCTAGAGTTGTTCAAGCAGCTGCACATCAACATCCTTTTTGTTGAGGCATTATAACAAATGCCCAGGTATGCGAAAGTTTTGAAAGATCTTTTAACTAAGAAAAGAAAAATTGAGGAAAGTGCAGCTATAATACTGGATGGGAGCTGTTCGGCGATACTCCAAAAGAACCTCCCGAGCAAGAAGAAAAACCCTGGGAGTTTCATCATCCTATGTGTCATTGGGGGTTTAGGTCCAAAAAAAGCACTAGCTGATTCAGGAGCAAGTATTAATGTGATGTCGTACAAGTTTTTCCAGAAATTGGGGCTAGGAAAGCCATGACCAACACAAATGACCCTGCAGCTAGCTGATCGCTCAATTCGATATCCTAGAGGTATCATCGAAGATATTCTTATTAAGATTGACAAGTATATCTTCCCTGCAGATTTTGTAGTACGTGATGTGGACGAGGATATGGAAGTGCCACTGATCCTGGGGAGGCCATTCCTTCGAACTTCCAAGGCACTGATAGATATGGAAGGAGGCGAAATGACTCTGCGCATTGGAGATGAGAAGATCACTTACCGCCTCACCGATGCTATGAAACACCCTCACGAATTCGATGACACCTGATATTTTTTGGATGTTAATGATGAGTTTGTTGATGAGTACATGTAGGAGATGTTTCACCCTGACCCCTATGAAGGGTGGCCTGAGCTGGAAAAGGAGGAGTCGAACCTGCAGGAGGTTCGAGTAATCGAGGACCAACCACAACCGGGGATTCTCAAGAGGATCTTCCGTCGCATAACACGGCCAAGGCGTCACCGCAAAAGGCACCTCAGAGATGCAGAGGCTATGCACACACGAGAAAAAGATGACAATTCTTCAAGTGGTAACAAGATCTTTCACCACTCCTCCGTTCTGCAAACATGTTGTTCAAGATGTCAACAGCCGCTATTGAGATGTCCCTCCTTCATGAACCCCCATGAGAATCAAGTACGTCGAGCTAATGACGTAAAACAAGCGCTTCTTGGGAGGCAACCCAAGTTAAGCCATTAATTTCCTAGTTAGTTTTCATTTCCGCAGTAATAACTGGCATGAATAGGCGACCTTGTGTTAATTTTGTCGTTGTTGCGTTTTTTTTGTATAGTCTTGGTGTTTTATGATAGTTGTACACGTGTGGCATGGTCTAGGATGCTTTTGAGGTTCTAAGTTAAGGATTCGGCCTTGGACTTCTTGATTTCCTGTTTTTCTGAAAATCCACAAGGTCAGGCACAAGGGGGTGTGAGTGCCGCTGTGCCTTGCTGAAATTGGAAAAAACTGGAAACAGAATGGCACAAGGGCACCCACACTGTGGCCATCCTGAGGAGCCAGACGCCCGTGTGGCTCATCCACACGGACGTGTGAAACCTAAAAAAAGTTTTTCAGATCTCCAGAGAGGCACAAGGGCAGCCAGGCAGCCACACGCCCGTGTAGCTGCCCCTGTGAATTTTCTAGGTCCACATGGGCACTCACACGCCCGTGTGAGTGCCCCTGTGGCCTTCTACCGCGGTAATTTCATCCACACCGACACTCACACGCCCGTGTGAGTGCCCTTGTGGCTTTCTGGCGTGAGTTTTTGGTCTCACAAGGGCGTGTGGACCATCCACACGCCCGTGTGAGTGTCCACAAGGCCGTGTGAGAATCTCACACGCCCATGTGGCCTATAAGGAAGTGAAAAGGGACTTGAAAACTCCATTCAAACCTTCGCGCCTTTCTCCTTCCAACGCCTCCACACAAAGAGACGCGACTCTTGGGCTCCTAACGTCGTTCCCTCACTTATTTAAGGAAACTAGGGTGTTTTTTCGGCTATCCCCATCCTTATCTTCATCAAATTTCTCCGGTAGAGTCCCAACTTCTCCTAGTTCTTGTCATGAATTTCACTTTCAGATCTGGTGGTTTGTTGATGCTTTATGCATGGATTTTTCATGAGAACTATCATAGCATGCATGCTTAGCAATTTGAGGGTGTTTTTAAGTGTGGAAACCACCCCATGGCCATGGTCGACCATCCACACGCCCATGTGGATTCCAGCACATCAACTTTTGATATTAATTCGACTTGATTTTTACAAATATGGCACCCAGGACTAAGAAGGTCGCGCATAAGCGTTCTCGCGCTGCTCGGGAGCCCTCCAGGGAGACATGGCGATTGTGCTCGCCAACCAGTCCATGATGTTATCACAGTTGTCCATCATTCGACATCTTCTGGAGAGTGACAACATCTGAGGCGACGACATCAGCACCACCAACAGCACCAGCAGAGTTCCCCGACGCATGAGGCATCATTAGTCATGCTACTTTACTTTTTTGTTCCTTTTATTTTCTATGTGCTTTGTTGAGACTTTGTTCTTTGAGTTCCGTATTGTTAGTTCGTTACGCTAGTTTTATTTCATTGTTTTCGTATCTTGAGCTTCAATGGACCTCCCTTAATCCGTGCAGATAGTCTTAAGAGTCATGTGAACTAAGTAGAGTCATGTACACGGCCGTCTTACTTTCAAATGCCCGCTGAGTCAAACACACCCTTGTACGAGATTCCACCAACTTCTTCACATGGAATTCAGGGGAGCATTGTTTTTATTTTGCACACCCTCACATGTTATGTTCAGAATTTATATTCTTATTGTGCTTGTATGTGTACATTGGGGACAATATACATCTTAAGTGTGGGGGAGGGATCACTGTATATACCACTTTATTTGTGTTCTTATCATATATGCTCATGCAACCTATGAAGGTTCACTTTAGGGTTAAGAGTTTGATTCTAGACTATAGGAGAACTTCGAACATTAGATCTCATCGTGCTCTAGTTGTCATCCAATTTTTTTGAGAAATATTTGTCCGATTGCCATTTATGCACTCTACTCACTCATTAGACCTATAGAAACTCGAGTTTAACGTTTTGAGATTTGTTAGTAGTTATTTTGAGTTAAAACAAAAAAATAAAAAACTTAGCAATTTTGAATTTCTTCTTGTATATAAAGGGTGAAAAGAGCTACTACCTTTGATTGTATACAGCTACTCTCATAAGTCGGATACTAGTTATGCCCTAATGAGAGAAAGAGTTATCACAAGAGATATGTGAAAGCTAGCACCCTCGGTAGAAAGAGCTACCATCTCTAAAGTGTGAAATCCACTTGGGAGGCCGCCTGAAAAAGGGCTACCTTGGAGATTGTGTGCAGTTACTACCCTTTCTTTTCTCTTTGATTATTACCTAAGTCTCGCACAATAAAAACCTCGAATAATGGACATAGTGTCGACATGCGTTGAGTTTTTCTTCACACACACATGTTTTCGGATTCTTTTTTCTTTTTTTTTCATTGGATTGTTTTCTAGAGCATTGACTGAACCATTTGGTGTTAAATAGATTCCTTCTTGGTTATAGAATCGTATTCTTGCACTCTCTAGTGAACCTAAAGCCAAGCACTTTTTCTTACTTTCCTTGTAATGAATGTTTAGTTTGCTTGAGGACAAGCAAAAGCTTAAGTGTGGGGGAGTTTGATAAGTGCTTGTATACATATATTTTATAGCATCATTTTGTATGCATTGAGCATCACTTTTACTAGGTCGTATCACTAATAAGTTGTATTTTGTGTTCTTTTGTACAAGCAGGGCTTTGGAGATGTGAAATACAAGAAAAGAAGCAAAGATAGGGAGTGATGACACATTTCAAGATCAAAAATAGAAGTTGTGCTCGCATACATGGAGGTGTTGCCAACTTTCGAAGGAGTTCAAGTCATCACATGAACCGGAAGAGCACAAAAGCAGTAGTGCTCCATGTCCCAGCTTCCGCACGCAAATAGGAAAAGGTTTTGAAGATTTCAGATAACAAAAAGCCACACACCCTATCACACAAGTTGTGCCTGACCGTGTGGCCTCGAAGAAGGATTTCGGGAAAACTCACCATAGCAAAGTACTGCAGCAAAGTACTGTTCACGCCCGTGTGGAATTTTCGCACGGGCGTGTGGCTACAGTACATGGGCGTGTGAGTGCCCGTGTGAAGCCCCGATTTCAGTTTATAAAAGCCGCCTTGCTCTAATTTTAAGGGATCTTTTCGGCTACTTTCAAGAGGCAAGGTGGCTAGTGTCACAGCCCCAACCGATCAGCTTTGGCAGTGCGGCACCTGACATGCACCATAGCGACAGGTCAGCCTTTCCTTGCATGAACAGTAAGTGAATCCTGTTTGCATTACAAAGTACAGCGAAAATAAGATGAAGCGAGCAAATCCGGAATACCCGTCGGAACGAGAAACACGACACAAAGAAACCCATTTTGAGAGAGAAAAACATAAAACTCTCTAAGATTGAGAAATGTTTACAACCATGGCCAAAACCAACACCAAGTGGCCTTGTCTTCTCCCAAAGACACATTTGACCCTATTACAAGAGTTACCCCAAATCCAAGGTTGATTTAGCCCCATGCCCAATACCGGCTTGGCGTGAATACCCTGACTTCACTTAGCTTGCAGTGTCCTCTGACTCGACTGTAGCTTTAACCAACCACCCTTGGTCACAGCGCGTAGCAGTACCGGTCACGCGCGGTAATACCGCGTGCCATCCTCGCCCCTGGCTCGGCAACGCTCCCGGCCACGTGCCTACTTGCATACGCCTGTGTAAATATCTTGTCAAATCCGGAATCAGCTCTCGGTCAACCGGCCTGATCAAGTGTCCCGCCCCGCCTAGACTTGCTAGAGATCCAACACTCTACATGATGAAGTCCTGCGACACTTGACTCTTGGTAAGGGGCGCGCCTGCCCCACTCGCTCATCGGCCACGCGCACGCCCACGGTCCAGCGCGCGCGCGCGTCTCACGGTCTCAGCCCATGATCATGCGGGGTATTTCACCCGCCCTTGGTCCCGACACAACACAAGCGCCGCGCCACCTGCGCGCGCTACCAAATCCACGCAGCTGTGCGCCCTCGTGGCTGGGTCTATGTGATACTGTATGCCCGCTGACCAAGTGTAAGGTCATCAACCCTTACAAACCACCCCCACTAGTTGAACCCGACGTCCTCGTCGGTCTCGAACTCAAGAAGTCTTCCACCAACTCCTTGAACTGCCAAAGAGTAGTATCGCGCCCCCAGCTTGCCTCTGACATAGGCAAGTCCTTCCATTGGACAAGGAAGAACACCCTACGGTTCTTCTTGCTTTGGCCTTCTACGCTTCGGTCTAGGATCCGCTCAGCCACCTTGCTGAACTCCTCGCGAATAGTCGGCGGAGCCCGACTCTTCTTTGCCCTAGATGAATCCGTGGGGTTGTCCAGCCGCTGGACAATAACAAAAGGCCCATCACCCTCATGATTCAGCTTTGTGTACATCCTCCCGATGTAACTTCTTCCACACCTGTGGAGTGAGCTTCAACCAAACCTTGTCCCCTACTTGGAACTCCAAAGGACGTCTCCCTTGATCTGCCTACTTCTTCATCTGGCGAGCCGCCTTGCGAGGCTATCCCGAGCACTCTCCATCATCTCTTGCCGATCAATAGCAAAATGATACGCGACAGGACATTCTCCTCCTGTCCTCCTCTTCGCCACCTCTGAAGGAGTAATAGGTTGGTATCCGTATACAAGCTCAAACGGACTCCTCTCCGTTGATGAAGACCGATAAAGTAGCTAAACTGTGCCACATCAAGCAGACTTAGCTAATTCTTCCGCGAAGCTGAAATATAGTGTCGGAGATACTCATCCAACAGAGCATTGATCTTCTCCGTCTGTCCATCCGTCCACGGATGATTCGCTGTTGAAAAACTTCAACTCTGTGCCCAACAACTCGAACAACGCCGCCCAGAACCGCCAAGTAAAGCGAACACCTCGATCGCTTATGATGTCTCCCGGTACCCCAAAGTGCTTCACCACATGCTTCAGGAACAGCTCAGCCACCTCTGCTGAACACACTACCGGTGCGAGTATGAATACCGCATACCTTGTGAATCGGTCCACGACCACCATCACTGTCGACATCTCTTCCACCTTAGGAAAATCCGGAGAAAAATGGCTTTTCCAGAACACTCAACGGCTGGAGAAGACCGGCCTCCCGTCTTCTTTCCGACTTGTCTTGTTGGCACACGAAACGCGTCTTCATATATGCTTCAAAGTCTTCGCCCATATCCGGCCCATAACAATGTCTTGTGAGCAAGGTCTTCATTCGCTCACGACCGGGATGTCCCGCCCATGGAACATCATGATGCTCTCTCAAGAGCTCCTGCCGAATCTTCCCTTCTTTCGGCACATAGAGTCTGTTGCCTCTCGGTCCAGCCCCGCGGCTGGTCCTTCTTCAACAACTCGGTGAGCGGCACGACCTTCTTTGGACGGTGCAGGCCAGTCCAAAACCACCGCCACCTTAGCCCGACCATACGGACTTCACCCCGAGAAATGATATTTCTCCAACTTCTCATAAGTTGTCACTCCCTCCATCTTGATAATCCCTGCTTCAAGTGAACAATGTGATCCACCATAGGATTCACCACAAACACCGTGTTTGGTTCAACGCTCGGTGGTCCGCGCACAGTCGAAGAGAGCACTCCCGCTTCTTCTGGAACAACACCAGTGCATGCCCTGTGTCTAAATGAAGCCATTATCAAGCTTTCTGAGTTATATCCTCAACTCTGTCAACTCCAAGTGTGACATAGGGAGCCCGGGCAGGGGTTCGCAGCCCGGCATCAAACTCCATCTGGTGATCTACTGCACGCCGGGGTGGGAGTTCACGGGGTAGTTCCGGCAGCACCACGTCTTGAAACTCCGTCAAGACTTCAGCCACAACTGAAGGTAGATCCTCCACCAGATCATCCTGCACTTCCAATACAGCAGCAACATAACTGAGTTCTCCATAACCCAGCCCTTGCACCCTCTGGTGCGCAGAAAGCGTCGGTTTCTTCCCTTTCTTCTCCTTTGCAGCCATTCCCGCTACAAAGCATGGGTTTTTCTCATCCATAAGAAGACAACCCCAAATGTGGAACAACAGCGGCCTTCACAGACTTGAGGAACTCCAGCCCCAGTAACAACTCGAAATCATCTAATGTGACCGCCAGCAGATCAATCTTCCCAGTCACCGCCTGTGCCTGAGAGTTGACTTGCTTCCGCTCGGCTCGTGTGCGTCCCTACGCTCAGTCCCCACCGAGCCGCCACATCCTCCTTGATGAAAGTGTGAGTTGCGTCTGTATCCACCCTCCCTTGTATGGCCCTTCCATTCAAGGTCAGCTCCACATAGATCAGAGAATCCACCGCCCTGTCACTCTTGACAGTCTTCTAGGCACCCAACAGTTGTAAAGGACTCATCCTTGCTGGGTGCTCCGAATCGCTTTCTGACTCATTTCTAAACGCGAGCAACTTCTCACGCTTAGGGCAATCCTTTGCCATGTGTGGTCCTTTGCAGATGAAACATCCACTCATCTTGCCGGAACCACTCGCTGCTCTTCCATCATCCCTGGGTCTATTCCATCTGGCCTGACCGGTGGGCTTCCTCCTCTGGAACCCATCTCCGGTCCATCTCTCAACCGCCTTCTTGTCTTTGGATTTGAACTTCACCTTCTCACCCTCTCCACCGGGTAAGGTTTGCAAGTCCACCAGTGCTTCAGCTGCAATGATCGCGGAGGTCAGGTCCTTCGCGCCCTGTCTCCGTACCTCAATCTGGGCCCAACTCTGGAGTCCCGTAAGGAAGTTAAACAACTTGTCCTCCTCGGACATGTCCCTGATATCCAGCATCAGAGATGAAAACTCCTTCACGTACTCTCGGACAGTGCCTGTCTGCTGTAGCTCCTTCAGATTTGTGCGAGCTACCCAAGCAGTGTTGCCAGGCAAGAGTTGCTCCCGCAATTCCTTCTTCAACTCGACCCACGAGTTTGAACTTGTCCGACCCGCCTGAGCGTCTTCCTGCTGACGAGTTCGCCACCATAGCTTCGCATCGCCAGTAAGGTACATCCCGACCAACGGGACTTGCTCATGGCCCGGCACCCTTGCAGCCTTAAAGTACTGATCCACATCCCAAAGAAAGTTCTCCAGCGTCTTGGCACTCCTTGCGCCATCAAATGGGGAAGGTTCGGGGACCTTCACTCTCGTGGGCACCTCCCACGAGACCGGTGAAGCGCTAGCTTCCTTGAGTTGGCCGACTTCTGTCTCCAGAAACTGCACATTCGTCTTCAGGACTTCAACAGTCTTCTGGCTCTCGCGATATCCCATCGCAAGGTTTTCTACCATCTTCGACATGTTCTCGAGCTGATCATCGACACTCCCGACGACGTTCTCCAAGCGCTCTGCTGTCTCCTCAAGGCGATCCAAACGATCCTTCTTGCTAGTCGCCATCTCCACCGTCTTCACTTGTGTGTCTTCTCGCGCTTCGCTTCACGCCACGAACTCGAGGCTCTGATACCAACTGTCACAGCCCCAACCGATCAGCTTTGGCCGTGCGGCACCTGACATGCACCATAGCGACAGGTCAGCCTTTCCTTGCATGAACAGTAAGTGAATCCTGTTTGCATTACAAAGTACAGCGAAAATAAGATGAAGCGAGCAAATCCGGAATACCCGTCGGAACGAGAAACACGACACAAAGAAACCCATTTTGAGAGAGAAAAACATAAAACTCTCTTAGATTGAGAAATGTTTACAACCATGGCCAAAACCAACACCAAGTGGCCTTGTCTTCTCCCAAAGACACATTTGACCCTATTACAAGAGCTACCCCAAATCCAAGGTTGATTGAGCCTCATGCCCAATACCGGCCTGGCGTGAATACCCTGACTTCACTTAGCTTGCAGTGTCCTCTGACTCGACTGTAGCTTTAACCAGCCACCCTTGGTCACAGCGCGTAGCAGTACCGGTCACGCGCGGTAATACCGCGTGCCATCCTCGCCCCTGGCTCGGCAACGCTCCCGGCCACGTACCTACTTGCATACGCCTGTGTAAATACCTTGTCAGATCCGGAATCAGCTCTCGGTCAACCGGCCTGATCAAGTGTCCCGCCCCGCCTAGACTTGCTAGAGATCCAACACTCTACATGATGAAGTCCTGCGACACTTGACTCTTGGTAAGGGGCGCGCCTGCCCCACTCGCTCATCGGCCACGCGCACGCCCACGGTCCAGCGCGCGCGCGCGTCTCACAGTCTCAGCCCATGATCATGCGGGGTATTTCACCCGCCCTTGGTCCCGACACAACACAAGCGCCGCACCACCTGCGCGCGCTACCAAATCCACGCAGCTGTGCGCCCTCGTGGCTTGGTCTATGTGATACTGTATGCCCGCTGACCAAGTGTAAGGTCATTAACCCTTACAGCTAGGGCTTGGGGGAGAATTCTTTGCAACTTTGGGAAGACTTCCTCACCAACTTGGATCGATTCCTCCTTCGTCATAGCATCAAGGAACCTATCGGCGACCTAGCTTCGGAGTGGATTCAATCCAGACGTGGAAGCTACCCATCAGGACCATCATCACGGATTTAGGGGGGTTATTTTCTATGGCTTGTGTTTATCATTACTTTATTTGTTTTGTGACTTGCTCCATGAAGAGCTAAACCCCTAGTGGGTATTCGGACATGTAAACCCTTGGATTCATATTTTTATTAGATTTACATTGTGTTTCTCTTCGAGTTTAATACATTGAGTTTTGCTCTTGTGTTCTTAATGCTTGCTTGTGCTTTTGATTCCATTATTAATTGCCTTGCATGTTTTATTCAATCTAGTGAAGAGAAAGATCACCGCTAGGTTTAAAATTACCAAGAGCAAAGAGGGTTGAGAGGGTGAGCCGTGATATAGAGGAGTGTCCCCTTTTCCTTCCAATAGATATTTCCTATCTCCATATTCCCTAAGTGTCATGCAACCATATGTGGTGTGAGGTGTCGAGAGAATTCTCCGCCGGGTCCTCGTAGGGGGTTAGGGATCTTTCACCCGGAAGCAAGGTTGGATCTACCTTTAGGAATTGGTTATATCTTTGGGATCCCTAGAGGTTTAAGGAATCATATGTGGTGCGAGGCATCAAGAGAATTCTCCACCGGGGCCTTGTAGGGAACTAGTTATCGGTGGTCTGGAGGCAGGGACCGATATATCTTAGCATACCCACGACTCAATTGGCTCATATAGAAACACGTGTAATCTACTTTCAACAACCGAATCCCAGGGGAAACATTGTCCGGATACCCCACTTTTATTGATTGATAACTCCCTCTCCTTTCAGTCCCTGTGCACTTGTAGTGACACTCTTAGGCTTAGCCATTAGATCATCACACATTACACTCATTAGGCTAGATAACAAAAGAGGAGCAATTACTAATACTCCTGTTCCCTGTGGTTCGACAACCCGACCATTTGGGGTCTACTTTATTACTTGACGACCCGTGCACTTGCGGTAATGCAAGGGGTTGACACATCACCCTGTGTTGCGGAAACGCATCAATCTATTAGTTTGAAGTATTGCAAGACTGATTTTCAACTAGCAGACATGTTCGCCAAGGCTTTACCAACAAGCAAATTTGAGTTTTTAAGGAAGAAACTTGAAATTTGCATCAACTAAAGCAAGGAGTGTTGAAGATTTGCCTTAGTTGTCACAAGAATTTGAAAACTTGGTCAATGTTTTTACTCTTTCTTCCATGTTTTTAGGCATGTTGACTTCTTTGACAGTTTCAGCGGTTAATTGGTGCTTTTTAGGAGATCATGAAAACATGTTCCATTTAGTTGCTTATCTCTCAGATTTGTTAGTTGGAATTTTATGTATTTAAATACATTCTCAGTTAAAAGAAATAACCAAAGAAATCTACAGCTAATTTCCTTATTTGCTTTCTTGCCTTTGTTTCATCTTTTTTATTCTCAAAGTCAAGATAGTGTTAGAAAAACCTTTCCAACAAATAATATTACAAATAATGTCTACAACACCTTTTCATCTTATACTCTTGCATGGTGTCTATTGGAGCAATAACAACCCTTACTATAAGAATTGTGCCAATTTGATTAATAACTCCCTACATAACTCTTCATATAATTGTCTTAAATTAAGGGTATGACAAAGTGGTGCATCTTTTATATTTTCCTCTTCATTTTAGTGTGAAGAAAAATGACTGTTCGGTGGAGACATGAGAAAAGGAGAGAGAGAGAGAGTGTGTGCGTGAGTGAGAGAGAGAGACAAAGAGGTGTTGAAGGGAAAGGGTGTGAAAGAAAAAAAGAGGTGAAATTTTGCCCCATATTCATCATATTTTTAGAAAATTTTCCTCTCAAAAAAAGTTACCAAACAAATATTTGAAAATTTTTCCCATAAAATTTGAAATTCTCTAAAATATCAAGATGTTACTAAACAAGCCTTCAGACTAAAAATTAATGGCAAAGTTATAATTTGGAATATAAATTATCCTAATGTAACTAATAGAGTATCAAACCCTGTTGTCTTAGTTGTCTAGTGAAGAACTTAAGAGTGGCTGAAATGGGGATGTTGAGATGGATGACAAGTGTCACTAGAAAGGATCGATTAAGGAATGAATTATTTGAGATAGATTAGGAGTGGCACCTATCACTAACAAGTTAAGAGAAAATCTGTTAAAATAGTAAGGACATTTCCTTAGAAACCCACAGATGCCCCTATAAGAAAGGTGGAAGCACTATAAATGAAAGGTAGTAGAAGAGAAAGAGAGAAGTAGATCTAAAAAGTGTTTAGTAGAGATTCTACATAATGATATGCCCATGCTTGTTTTATCTCACCTTTTGACCATTAATAGAGTAACATGGTGGGAAAAGATTCATGTAACCAACCCTCAATAATTGGAACTAACAGCCTACTATTGTTCTTATGGTTAAAAAAATATAAATATATGGTATGTAATCAATAAGCCAATACTTTGTTCTACGTTTCCAGAAATGTTAATTACATAATTCATCAAGGCTGTACTTTGCTCTCCCAACAAACCAACAAATAGAATACAACTTGTGACACAATAAGTATGCTTAAAAACATACCTACACAAGTTGAAGCATTCAATGAACAACAACATGAGTTGAAAATAAATGAAACATTCAAAATTTACAAAATTGTAAACATTGAAAAGGTAAACATGTATTATGATAAGACATTTATAATTCTCTAAATGGAATCCAGTATTGGATAACCATTGACTATTCTATGTGATATATCTGCTTATTGCAACCTTCCAAACAAGTATGATTGCAAGATGCATTCATCTCAAATAGTTATAGTTTTAAACATCTACTTAAGATATACATGCAAGTTAAGATTGTGTAAAATTAATAATATGCTTGTCATAGTAACTCATGGCACAAAAGGTTACAAATATTTGAATTAGTAGAAAATACACAAACACTTTACCTGTGCAAGTTTTGCAGCAGGAGAGGCACATCGTTCACTTGAGCTAATCAGGCAAGAAAGAGCTGAGTTTACCACAATTTCAGCCTACAAAAGGCATAAATTAACTCATATAATGCCAACATGTACTTCGAAAGCCAACTCTCAACACTTAAATCACTAAATAAGATATGTGTAAAAAAAACATGCAATATAAGATTGAGGTTTTGCAGAAACGATGATAACAAAAACCTACAAACCTTTGAAGATCCAGAAGAAAGACGTTTTACATAATCATTTGTGGTATGCTGTTTTGCAGTGCCAGAGACAGCATCATGATGCTGAGCAAGACCCATAGCATCTCCCAAGCTTGAGGTGGATGGGCCAGAGGATGCTATCCCGGAAAAAAATTCAAGTTGTCGTGCTGCCTAATTTAAATTAGGGACATTTACCTCAAAAACTGTTCTCTTTGCAGAGAGATTAAATAAATTGAAATATTCGAAGAAAAAAAGCCAAGGTTTACCAAATAATATCCGCTTAGCATACGAATATATCTTTTAAATGTTGGCCGGCTCGTAAAATACCCAGTCCAATAAGCATTTGCAGAATCAGCATATCTAAATATTATTAGACAAGGATCAGTATAAAAACACAAATGAATAGCATTCAGATAGAGCTAGAGGAAAGTGTTTCTCACGGGAAATAGTCATCAACCTTCAATGGCCAAGATTGATTGGCAGCATTTTTGGCATCAATATAGATAGATGGAGTAGAATACAGCGCATGGACCCTACCATCCTGATATGCAAAACACAGAGGCATCAAATATTTAATATTTTCTAGAGTAAGCAGATTTACAAAGTAATAACTCAACATCTTAGCTAAAATATCTACTGCAATTACATTAGACCAAAAGTATCTTAAAGAACAATTAGTACCATTAATCAATCCACCTGTGCACTTTGCATTGTAAGTATGTATAGCTCAACCTCATAGAGTCAAGAAACTATTATACGCTAATGTAATGTTGGTTAGGATCTTTGGGTTATAGAATTTGAATATTTCCATGAACCTTGTTTAAAATTGTATTGACTGCATTCTGATGTTTGCCTTCAGGGACAACAATATACTGCCTTGCGGAAATGTTTACCTTGAAAGCATGCCCAAAGACATATATATTGATTCCTAAGTGACAGAGTGAGAACATTATGGTCTGGACCCAGCTGTTGGGAATGAATACACGTCAATATAAATATGTCTAGTTTGAACATGTCCAATTTTAGATGCAAAGCAAACATATATTACATTCAATTTATCCAAAAACTTTAAAGTAATAATACGATGAAGACTAAGAATATTCAAAACCGGATTATTTTAATTAACTTATGTGGGGCTATTACTTACTTAAATATGATGATAACCTTTTGTGCATTTTCATGTTCTTATTTAGTTTTGAGGCGTCATTCTACAAAAACTCAAATGACTAAGACACATCTACGCCTCTTCAAAGTTACAACATTAATGATCCTATCAGAGGACTATCGTAATTAAATATGACTTCAGAAACGGCAATAGAGAGAAATATATCAGTTTAACCTAAAGTATGGTATACACCATCAACAACATCAAAGCAATTAGTAATCATATTTAAATCAGATGCCACCTACATTTACAAAAAAAAAGAAGAGCACAATTTCTTTAAGTGGAAAATTATTCTACAAGCTATGAATGATAGCAGAATTTCATTCCTCATGATTTTTCAAGCTTTCCACAGTACAATTGCTATTGAATGCAAAACATATTCTCAACACAATACCTTGTTGACATAATGGATAAGCTTATCCATTTGTCTGAACCAAGTTTCTGCATTTTGGTACATAAAGTCATCACCCATTGTCCACATAATATGGTTTGTTCTTGTTACATTTGCCTGATATTGAGAAAAAAACTATCTTAAGAAGAGGATGTGCTGAAAGTCATAACGCAAAGTAATGGAAGGCTAATAATTTTAGGCTGGTAATCTGCATAAAAGTGATACACTGAAGCTTACTTGAGTTACAGCAGCATCAATAAAATCATCAACACGTTGTTCAACATTGTAGTCGAACAGAAGTGGATCATCCTGTAACACTTAAAGAAAAAGTAAACACAAAAAAAAAAAGCTAATGAAACTCTTCAGTTTTAATACCTGGACAGGTGCATCATCATCATTAACTTCAAAATGAAAGCCGTTTGGAGGACTGTAATGGATAGGGAAGGCAACAGCAAAAATCTGGAGTTTCAAGTGTGCAAGTCAGAAAAAAAAAATAATTTCCAAAGATAAGAGAAGAAAGAAATTTTAAAAACCTGAGAAGAAGAACCAAATGTCTTCGACCCACGCCATACAACTTCAAGAGATTTGTCTGCAGAACGTTTCCGTCTGTCCTGATAATCAATTCTTGCAAAATGAACTGAATCGAAACCAAGCTGCCATGGTTTCAGGGAATGCATATGATAAGTGCTTCTTTGAATATGTTTCTATAATCAATGCTAACTTCGAGCTACATGCATTAATGGCTAACAAGTATAAGCATATTACTTCTAAAGCAACATTCACAAAGATGGCAATGGAAGAAATTACAATCCTTTCTCAAGGTAAACAAGATGTAAGGCAAAGCAAATTTATTAACATCAATTTAATCATGTAACAAATAAAAAAATATGCTTCATGTAATTTAACTTATATGCCCGGTTACCATGCACAAAAATCATCTACATATGCAAGGAAAACTGATACTTGAAATAAATCAATATAATTATTGCTCTATGCAAAAACAAAGTCTAGTGTTATGATTATGGTAGATGAACTTCATGTCAGGCCTTCAGTAAGGAGAAACCATTGCAAAGAATTTAGCAGAAAATAGATTACAGGTGAATTAATGATACATACATAAGTTTCCATGACTAGGCTTCTTATCAAAAGATTTGATTACTAACATGTTGAACCCATATAAGACTAATGTTGAACAAAATGATCGTTGAGTGAACCCATATAAGAACCTACATGTGAAAAATTTATACATGCAAAATGATGGACAGCAGCACAGTTCAGACTAATGTGCCATACAACAGTTAACAGTAGAATATTTTCTTAACCTGAATGGTACTCTTTTAGATGCATAAGTTTGGAATGAACATCCACTCTTCATGATTCCAATATCCATACAAATGAAGATGTGGGTTAAGCATGGATTATCAGTCAAAGAACGGAAAATATATGAATATATATTCTTTCTTACATGAATTTTGAAATTTGAACTTCCAAATCATAACATCACAAGCTTATGTTGAGATTAAAGAAATCCTTAAGTATCCTTGGTTACTCAATCTTGCAAAACATATATGCCAACAGGCTTAAACTTAAAAAAAAAAAAAAGGTTAAAAGCTTCACATTCCAGTGAATTGTTCCTTCCAACTACAACTTGTAAAATGTTTTTAAAAATGAATTACAATATTTTAAACATAATTAGACCATCTTAATGACTAATACAGTGTATCATTAAAAAGTTCAGCAATGTTTCCTCTAGAAAGGTTAGCACCAAACGTTAATCACCAATTACATCTATGTCCTCACATAAGATAATTCAAAGTATGTAGGCTATTGAGTCTTGAGCAATGTGACATCTATGCTAATTCAAGAATGACAATTGCCATATACCAATAGAACAAGCCACTCGAAAATGCATTGGAATACCATTGAGAGAAAATAACTATTATAGATGCCACTTCCTATTTGAATATATGATATTAGTACTGTTAAAAGTGAAAATTACAAGTAAAATGAAATTAAATAAAAGTGTCACAGCCATTTTTCAGTAAAATACAGATCGGTTTGCAACATGACACATTATCCAGCAGCTGAAAAAGGTCAAACATGCTGATACCTTAAACTAATTAACAATCCCTAGTGCTTCGGTAATTACGAATTTAAACACAAGATCAGAAATCTTGCCTAATTAGCACAATGGAAAGATTTCATCATAGTAGTAAAGCTAGGCAAACATACCAAAATTTTGAAGGAAACTTCGACAAAAATTTAATATTTCAGAAATCAAAACTAATCGACCAGTTACCACCTTTACCAATTTTCTATTACCATCGAGAGGCTTCATATAAAATCCACAAATAAAATTTTAATATCTTGAAAATTTCACACATTTTGAGAGCTATATGAGAAAATAAATAACACAAAATATTCAGAGAAGATTCATTGTATATTTGCTAAGTTAAATATTTCCACTATTTAAAGAAGATTGTGAACACAATTATGGCAGGAATTTCGGCTTAACATCGAAAATAATGTCATTGATTTTTCCCCCACTTTGAAAGTGTTCATTATGCCAAATCTTTCATCTTTTCCAATTTAGTTGTAGGGCTATATTTATACTTCTTTAACAAGAAAAGATCAAGAGTTGGAAGAATAAATTTAACGATAGAAGAACTAACTGGGATATGTAAATTAGCATGAAGAGGAACAGAACATGCTGTGGCATCCAAATTACAAAATGTTAAAAAGGCAACAAAAGCTATAAAAGGACATAAAAGATCTGAAAATCTCCTCTTGGTACAGTTTCTAACAATTTAACGAAGTAAATAGAAAAATATTAGGTCTAGTTACTGAGAGAGAGTATGTGCTGATTGCATTCCTTTAATGGGAGCAAGTAAAGACCAGATTCCACTAGTATCTGAAAAATGCTAAGCCACTATAAAAAGATCACTTGTAGGTGACAGAAAGGCTCTATTCTACCTGGTGAAATATATGGGTGATACGATATACAGAAATGAAGCCAAATAAAATTACACAAAGATCAACAGAAGTGGTGTGAACCATCGAAGTTGTTAGTCAGACACCTGAGGAAAAAAAATGTGATAACCGAGCACAGCATAAAGAAGACCACCTTAATGTGTGCATAATATAGTAACATTTTAAAAAAGATATATGAATTTTGGAAAGCCATCAATAATACCCTGATTCTTACACGATGAAAACCTGTACACCAAGGTAAATAGAAAGGAATGAAGATAAGCACTTAATTAGTACTGAAAGAGTAAATACTGACATCAAAGATTTATCATCAAACGAAGGTACAGAGCTATGTGTTACCTCCGCACCCAGTAAGTAGCTTTGCACTGCAGAATGCCCAAATGGATCGATCTGCCAACCAATCCGAGGAACTTTGTTAAATTGTTTCTTAATCATCCGATGACCAAGAGTTGTTTGGTCAATCATATCAATGTAATGAACAGCAGCCTCATCATGCATGCACCAACCACCATTTCTGCACAAAAAAATAAATCCAAGTCATTCAACAAAATTTAAAGCCAGACCACTGATGGAAGATAAAGATTTTCTTACATAAACTCTAATTGACCAGAGTCTACCAACTTCCTCACCACTTCTTGGATATACTCACTTTTTTCTGACCACCATCTTTGAAAGAAAGCCTGTATATAATCAGAAGGTTTACAAAGAAAAATTGTCAAATCTGCAGAATATTTGAACATGCACATATGTTCTATCCTCATTAATACTAAAAATCTTTCTCAGAAATGCATAATGTTGAAAGCTAAGCTTGAAAACATGATAGTCTTTCAATGCCTGCATACTTGGAGAAACAACATAGGTAGAGGCACATAGCTGGGAACTCCAAGGGGACTCTAATCATTTACAAAAGGGCTTGTCAAATTCGGTTTGTAAGATAAAAACTAATTGTGGAAGTGTTCAACCATAAGATCCAGAAAAGCCTCCAAAAACCTATATTTATTCATCTCACATACATCAACTGAAGAAACCTTTAGCATGTTGCACTCCAAGTAGAAATCATCTTCGCCAGAAACGAAGAAAGAAGATACTGAACTTACTTGGTTCTGCACATTACCGTCAGGTAAAATTATTTTCAGAAAATTGAGGGATAGCTGACTGGAAGACAACCCATCTACCACATTTCAAATATCTATTATTAGAGCAATTCATGCTGATTATCAAAAGAGAGTAAAAAAAAAAAAATTAGTCCTTATTTTAATTACTAAAAGACCTTCACTATCATGACACATCCCCAAGAAAGAAGTAACTCTTTGTTAAACCCTTTCTAAACCATTATCCCTCCACGGCAAAACCAATCCTCCCTCGCAATCCGCTCCAGATTATTTTCAATGTACCACAAAAGTACAACAATGAATTCACCATAAAATCCAACAAACTTCCTATCCAAAAAAAGAAACCTACAGAATTAAACAATACCTGCTCAGCAAACACAAACTTCCTATCTGGATTCTTCAACAAAGCATCCACCATAGAATCCAACACATTGTTCACACAAGCACCCTTCACATGTCCAGCATGTCATCAAATCACCAAAACGAACGCAAGCTCAAAATAAAACAAAAAAAAAAAAAAAGAAAAAAAGCACAGGAAACCTGAATACTATTATTGGATCCAACAAAGTACTGATCCACAGTCTTGAGCCAACCAACATCGTCATGAGAATGAGCAACCAAATGCACATTCAGCTTCCCGGGAACAGTGCCACCACTGGTGTTATACCTAGTAAAAGCCCCAAGAACAACACCAGCACAAGAGAAGACTGCAAAGAAGCATGGAAACAAAGCTCCAATCCTGCAACCCATGTCTCCCACTAGCAATGGCTGATTTGTGTGAGTTGAACAAACTTTTAAGCAGCAATTTGTGGTCCCTAGGTTTCTCCAACGTCAAATCTTGAATGCCGGCCTTGCGTGGGTTTTTAGTTGGCTTACCCATTCCTACGGACATCATAAAGAGTTGTTTTATTAGAGAAGACGGTAACATGGAAATATGAGAATGGTCTTTAGTGGACCTGGACCTGGTATTTAATTATTATGCATTGAATTGATCTTGAATGATGCAGCCACCATCTTTGGAATAGTCTCTGTGTTATATTAATCTATTAATAATATATTTTCGTTTTATTATTATTTCTTGGAGTAGAAAATGAGTGGGATGTCCACTCAAGATAGAAAGTAATTCCAAGGGGTGTACTTTTGTTTTTAAAGATCTTTCCTTGCAACGGATGCCATCAATCTTCCCGCGTTTGATGTCTCTGCCAGTTAGCCGTTCTCTGCCACATGCGGATTTTGGGGTTTTTATTATCACTCTGTCAAAAAATAACAAGATCACAAATTATATCAGTTATTTAAATTTCAAATAATTTTTTTTTCACAAATAATAAATTAATTTCATTAACAAGGAACAAATACAACAAAACGAGAGGAGTACAAAGCAAAAGAGACGAGGTCCACTAGATGTGGAATTGAACACAAAGCTACACTTATATGATACAACAAGTGAACCCCCTAGTGTATTAGTGTATGAGGGGTCACTAGGAGAGTACTCACAAACTGAACACTCTAATCATACTAAGTCAATGTCGTTAAAAAACTCTTTCGGGATGCTAGTCTCTCCCCCTCTATGATCAAGACAAACATATAAGCATTTTAATGAGCAAAGCCGAAAGAGGAATAAAACATGCATAAGAAATGCGTCTATTTTTTCAAGCCACACATTTCATAAAATAGTTTAAAAAGCAATCCCCAAATCTCCTTAGCTAGCCCTTGAAGGTGGGATATCTCTGATCCCCTCATTCTAGTGAGGGAGCTAGGAGGATTGAGCAATCTTAAGCTTTAGCTAAAGTAAGTCCATATTTACTTGAAAAAGGGGCAGTGAACAAATAAGTGATCCACTGTTTCGATATCTGCATAAGAAAACATAAGTGGCCATAGGGAGTCTATTGCAACCTCTTTTTAGAGAGGTTTTTCAAGTAAGAATTTAGTTATTCCATGTTAGCCAGCTAAAGGCCTTTACTTTTCTATGACAGATATTCTTCCAAAAGTTTGTAAAAAGGATTTTACAAAGAAAGTGCCATTGACATAAAACACCAATTTTTGAGGTTTTTTGAATCTATGCCTAGCCTGTAGAAGGATTCATCAATGGATGGGTTAACTTCCTTTAAGATGTGAAGGAAGAAGGAAGCAAAGTCATTAACTATCTCAAAGTTTTACGGAGCAATTAAAAAGGCTTCAAGCCAAAGATATCTCACGCTTGCCGTTTAACTATTTATCAAGCAAGAAAAGAGTGGAAGAGCCATTGCGAATGTTTTGTGATATTCACATCCTAAATGCTAGTAGGCAACTGAAAAGGCCTCCCAAGAAAAAAGATTTGAGAATTGGTGACCTTAGGAAAAGATTCCAAGGAGGACTATGTTGAAAATAATTGTAAGTTAAAATCGATCCGCATCAACTTTCTTCTATGAGGATCTTCCACCACCATTTCAGGGTAGAATTAAAGGACTCAAGGTCTACAATTCCCCATCCTTCTTTGTCACGAGGTCTGCAGAGTCATTTCTAGTTAACTAATCTACAGCCTCTTTTACCAATGTCTGGACCATGCCATAAAAAGTCATGGCAAATCGGGCCAATCTTAAAACATACCCACCAAGGAAGTTTGTAGTTTGGCATCCAGTATGTAGGGATAGCAGTGAGAACCGACTTAACTGAGGTGAGTCTACCTCCTAGGGAGAGAGTCATGGATTTCCAATTAGAGAGTCTTAAAGAGATTTTTTGGATAAGGATCTCTCAATCCTAGCATCTAGGTTGTCTCCCAAAAATTGTGATTCCAAGATAAGTAAGTGGGAGAAAATCAGTAAAGCAATTTAGGGTTTAAGAAAGAGAACAATCTGTAAGATGCTCAGTCTTTGATGAGTGTAGACAGTTTTCTAAAAGTTAATAACCAAGCCAAATATAGCTTCAAAGAGGTAAAGGATGAGTTTAATGATGCATATATCCTCTATTCCCTAGTAGTTAGGATTATCAAGTCATTTGAGTATTGGAACTGACTAATGTTCCCTTATCTCCCCAAGGGTACCTATATAACACACCTAAAGATAGGGCATGAGAGAACATGGTTCTTAATACATCTGTGACTAGCACAAATAATAATGGCGAAAGGGAACTTCTTGTCTTATGCCCCTTTGGTATCTAATGTAACCGTTCGTAGATCTACTGATAAGTATAGAAGCCTTAGAGGATAGAAGAGGATTTTTATCAAGCAAATCCAAGGGATACTAAGACAAAATGTCAAAAGCTAAGGGATACCAAAGCTTTTGACATTTTGGTATCCCTTATCTTTTATCATTTTGAACTTTTATCAAAAACTAACTCCCTTACATTTTGGATTTTTATCAAGCAAATCCTAGAACTTTTGGCAAGGGGTCTTAGTATCCCTTGGGGTCTTTAGCTTACATTTTGGACTGGGGTCTTAGTATCCTAGAACTTTTATCATTTTGGACATTTTGTCAAAAGCTAAGGGATACCAAAATGTCAAAAGCTTTAGCAAAGTTAATTTTTATTATACTGCCAGGAATTTTCCATTTATGTAAGCTAAAGATAGCGTCTTCCGAAGCCACTATGTTATCTACAATACATCGGCCTATAAGGGAGTTAGTGATTTTGCCGAACCCGTGGATAAAATTTTAGATAAAATTTTCAGAGAAGAGTTAATCAAACTAGTAGGGGGAAAATCTAAGGGATACTTAGGGGAATTCGCTTTGAGAACAAGGATAATATTGGCCTAATCAATGCGTTCTAAATTAGCATAACCATTATAAAAGTCTTAGCAAAGAGTGACCATGTTAGCATTAATAATGGACCAGAACTTTTGAAAGAAGAGAATGGGCAATCTATTTAGGCCAGGCACTTTATCTGCTCCTAGATCAAAAGTTGTTTTTTTAATCTTCTCAGCCAAAAAAAGGTATTTAGGGCAAATAAGTCTACTATAGGTTTGTGGGCCAAGAGTGAAGGTCAATCAAAAAAGAAACTAGAAGATTTTTTAGAACCAACTTGATTTTGAAAATGGAAGTAAAGACTTCCCTAATTTTTTTGTTACCTTCGATTTTAAAGTTATTGTGAGTGATAAAGGAAATATGATTACACTTTCTATGGTAGTTAGCAACCCTCTTTCAACTAATTATAGAACAAATATGAATTCAAGACAAATGAATTGAATAAAATTAATTTTATTAATTTAATAAAATATATAAATATATAGATTTGACTTGAGGTACTAACACAAGCAACGTTATTTTCTTTCGTACATTTTTGAATATATCTCCTTTGACATGTTAAGTTTTATCTTTCTTCCGGTTTTGGGTTTGCATCATGTAATATTGTTGAGCCACAAACTTGATATCCTCTAGCTTTGATATTTGAAGACATTGGCTTATCATGTTTGTGACATTTTTAGGCTTTTGACTTATGAAACTCTTTAGCTTATTGAAATTTTTTTACTATGAAACTTCAAAGTTTAATTTGTTATTTATTAGAGAATTTAAGTCTTAACTCTTTCATGTTTTGAAGTCTATTGTTAGAGTTGATAAACTGATAATGAGAAGCTCTTTAAGGAGAGCAACCTGTTGAACCTCATAGCAGACAATGAGCCTCAACTTCGATCATCATCAAATTTGATGAGAACTCAAAAGAGGAGTCTTGCAACTGACCTCATACTAGCCTTAAAAAAGAAATTCTGTAAATTTAGCAAAAATTTGCTTTTTTTTCTTTCTTTGTATTTTGAACGGACAGTGCTATTTTTGGACAATATAAACCCTTTAAATTTTTTAGAAGTTTTCATAATTTACACAAATAAACTCATGAAGTTTTCTCTTTTCACATTTTCCATAAATTTTGCAATGAACCTAGAATTTTTACATTTTCATCTTTCAATAAATTTTTCAGATAAATATGACATATCTTATTTTCTAACTTTTGTATTAGCTTTGCAAATACACTCTCAACATTTCTTTTGTTACATTTTTTTACATTTTCAACAAATTTCTAACTTTCATATCAAATTTTACATTCTCCTTTCTATGTTTTTTTCTACAAATTTGCAAATACACTCTCAACATTTCTCTTGTTACATTTTTTTTATCAATTATGTGTCTCATTTTACCATAACTTTTAAATAAGTTTTTTTTTTTTTCAAATGACATCATAACTTTCATATTTCATGCATACCAACACATGCAATAATTCTATGCGGGATAATTTTTTCACCAGGTCACTCAATTTTCTCTTATTTTCAATTTGGTCACCCAACTTCAAAATGCATCAAAATAGTCACCAAAGTTTAATTTGTTTTTATTGGGTGATCACCAGAAAGTTTCTAGCTCCCAACTACTCACGGGGATGTTGAAAAATCTGACTCAGCTTCCCATGGACACATCAGCGAGCCTATTTGGCAGTGCCATGTCATCATAATTATCCCACGCCAGCTGAAGACCTCCAACTCATCAGAAACTATCCACATTGGCTTTCTTTTTGTTTCTTTCCTTCTTCTTCTTCCTCCTTTCCAAAGAAACAACAAGAGCTAAATAAAGCATGAGAAGATAAGGCCTTGGGGAGAAGTTTCAACAAGTAATTCGTATGTAGGGCTCGATGCTGCGAACACAGTTAGGGTTCCTTTTATTTTGTTTTGTTGTTTTTTTTTTGTTGCAATTGAATTCTTGGCATGATTAAACACAGTCGATAAGGAATGAAACTTTGACCTAGAACATGTACAAATATGTAAATGAAGTTTATTAAATCATTTTTAATTTGATTGTTAGTTTCTGATTATTTTTCCCAAAGTGTTTTCTTTTTCCCTATAATTTCCCAAGGTGTCTCACTAAAATTAGTGTCCCTAATGGCATCTATTAGTTATGGGGTATTAATCAATAAGTAATGCTTAATTAGACCACTTATATATATTAAAATTAAGAACACATTATTGATTAATAGCTATATTAACCATCGTCAATTATTATTGATTAATTGATCATGTCATCATTAATCAAGAGTAATACTTAATAATGCTTGCTTATTGATACTAAAAACAAATCCTGCAAAACCATTTGAACAACATTTCATCACCCAACTGTACATACAACCAGCTAAGAATAAGCCTTTAGGAAAAATGGCAAATTAACCAAGAGAACATTCAAGTTAAAAGTAATCTCCTCCTAAGTACTCTCATGTCACACCAAGAGATTAATTTGAGATACAAAAACTCAAACCGCAGCTGCTATAGTTTGCTCATTAACTGATTAATTCCTACAGATTAATATCTGCAGTAAATAATCTCAACCTAATACCTGACCTCGCTATATATATATAGCGTCCTGAATATATTTTGTGTGCAATCCTACTTAGTACAAACTATATTGTACATTAATATGTCCATAATATTCACACACAGACATCACAAAGAGGCAAATGGGGAAAGAAACAAAATAACTGAACCCCTATTCATATTTTGTGAAACCATTGTTTACAAGAACATCTAAATTCCAATAAAAGAAAAACCAAGTTTGTACATTCAAAACCAAAAATCTGCGTCTTCATTCATATTTGTAATGTCGCCATGAACAAAAATGAACAAGTTCATTAATAAACTATTTCTTTCACACCCCACACAAAGCAAAAAAAAAAAAAAAAAAAGAAGACGCAACAACTTTAATTACAGAACTTGGGTCCCAAATCTTCCTCCCTTTTGCAGCCCTGTGTTCAAAGCCTTCCATGTGTACCACCTTCACCTAAAGAAGCTCCTGAGGGGACCCATACCTTTTTCTGAGTTCAACTTGCCTGGTTCGAATACCATGCAAGTCTCTAGTTATATATATATATATTATGGGGTGTAGGGTTTAGGGTAGGGTGTAGGTTTAGTTGTTTATAGTGGATTAAATAGTGGATTAAACTAGGGACTTCCATGGTTTTGAAACCAGGGAAGATGACCTCCCTTTTTCTTTTTTGTGGCTGCTCCTTCTTTGTTTCTTTGCTTTGTATCCTTTTCTTTCCTTTGAGGCTTGAGGACATGAGCTCTAGTGGGCTGGTTCATATTTGAGGCTTTTGTGTTGCATTTACATTTGTACCTTTGCCTTTCTTTACAGTCATTTCTTGCCTCTTTACTACATACATGTCAGCAATCTGTACCATCATGGGAATGTTCTGATCGGGTGCATTAATTACCTCATGTATTATATAAAAAGAACCCATGTCAGTTTCATGGAAGGCATCATATTGAAGAACATGGTGTTGTAGAAACTTAAATAAAATATACCTACAACAAAGGTGTAGGTGTACAATTTTCCATGGCATCTATTCTCCTTTGTATCCTAATCATTCATTTTGTTTTAATCATCTCATTCACGGTGACTATGCCTTTAATCCTAGCCTCAGTGATATGTTGTTGAAGCAGTCACAAAGATTGTTGAGTAGTGATGGATGTTGTGATGTCACCTATAAGACGCAAGTTGATAAGTGTATATTGTATAGACATTTAGTGTACCCAATTGTATGAATTGCTTGTCTTTAGCATGTATCTATGATAAATCGGTGCTACTTTGGGTACTATGCTTAATTATTAATTAGTGAGAGAAGTGATTTAATTATTTCATTACCATGGTAACAATTATTTTATTTATCATTGAAAAATAATTCAAAGTGGGCTGAAGTAGGAGGCTGAAGTTGTGACTTCGGGATTTTTCCAGCTGAAGTCAGACATCGAAGTGGCCGAACTCAGAAGTTGTCAAATCATCACTTCTGGGTCCAAATAAGTGAAACAAACATCACCCTGAACTCCTACCAGAGAACTTCAGTACCAAATTTGGGCCAAAGTAGTTGGTGGTCAATCTCAACCTCAAGCTCCTGAACCTCATCTAGTCTTGCAATGAGCCACCATTCAGAAGCTCAAAGACTGTTTAATATGTTTTCTTCTTTGATGCAGACTTCTAGTACTGAGATTTTCAAATTAAGAATGTAAAATGAATGTTAGAGAAGAGCAGACTGAACTTTAGAGTGGTCTGGGCACATTCACTATTGTCAATATGGAAAACGGCTTCTACTAAATTAAATGCTAGTCGCCTGAGATGGCAGACATGCTTATCGGCAATGGTTTATGGATGGTTGCTGTAAGGGTTAGTGCCCTTATACTTGGTCATTAAGAGGACAACTTGACATAAGCCAGGACACGAGGGCGTACAGCCGCGTGGACTGGGAAGCGCACGGGGGAGCGCGAGACATGTGTTGTGTCATGATCAAAAGTGGATAGAATATCTCGCACGATCATGTGCTGAGACCGTGAGGCGCACGCGCTAGACCGTGAGCGTGCGCGTGGACGATGAACGCGTGGGGCAGGGGCGCTCATACCAAGAGTCAAGTGTCATGGACTTAGATTATTTTAGAGAGTGGATCTTTTGCAAGTATAGGAGGGGTGGGACACTTGATCATACCGAGAGACCCAGATACTAATTCCGGATTTGTCGAGTGTTTACGCGGGCGTATACAAGTGGTCACGCGGGCGGGGGTGTGGCCGAGCTAGAGGCGAGAATGGCACCTAGTATTACCGCGCATGATCGATACTACTGCGCACTGTGACCAAGTGTGATTGGTTAAAGCTATAATAACGTCGGAGGACACTGCAAGCTAAGTGGAAGTCCGGGACTTCACGCCATACCTGTATTGGGCAAGGGGCTCAATTAACCTTGGGGATTTAGGGTAACTCTTGTAATAGGGTCTATTATGTCTTTGAGAGGGAATGACCTCTTGGTGAGGATCTTTGGCCATGATTGTAAACTTTTCTCAAATCTAAGAGAGTTTATGTTTTTCTCTCTCTAAATCTGGTTTATCGTGTCGTCTTCTGATATAGTGAATGTTTTTCGGTTTTGCTCGCTTCTTTTATTTGCTGCGCTTATGTTGCGAGCAGTTGTTGTTTCACTCTTGTTCTAAAAAGAAAGGCTGACCTGCCACTTGGTGTGTGTCAGGTGCCGCACGGAAGAAGGTGATCAGTTGAGGCTGTAACAGCTAGTATCAAAGCCAGGTTGGCGCGAAGAGCAATCCGAAAAAAATACAAGTAGGAACTATGAAGATGGTTGCTAGCAAGAAAGATCGTTTGGATCGCCTTGAGGAGACTGTCGAGCGGATGGAGAATGTCATCGGGAGTGTTGACGATCAGCTCTAGAAGTTGGCAAAGGTAATGGAAGACCTCGTGGGTGGATGGAGAGAGAGCCGGCTGATAGTTGAAGCTTTGAAGATGAAGGTACAATCATTGGAGGCAGAAGTCAACCTACTCAAGAAAGTTAGCGTCATACCAGTTACTGAGTGGGAGGCGCCTACGAGAGTGAAGGTCTCAGAACCTTTCCCATTTGATGGCACACGGAGTGCCAAGATACTGGAGAATTTCCTTTAGGATATGGATTAGTTCCATTGGTGGGTATGTATCTAACGAGAGCTGCAAAGGTGTCAAGCCATGAACAAATTTCATTGGTGGGTATGTATCTAACCAGAGATGCAAAGCTATAGGGGCGCACTCGGCAACAAGATAATGCTTGCACGGGTTAGACCACTTCAGACTCGTAGGAAGAGTTGAAGAAGGTGTTGAGGGAACAATTCTTGCCTGGTAACACTTCTTGGGTGGCTCGTTCAAATCTAAAGAAACTACGGCAGACCGGTATGGTCTGGGAGTATGTGAAGAAGTTTTCAAGCCTGATGTTGGATATTAGAAAAATGTTCGAAGAAGATAAGCTGTTTAAATTCCTCACGGGACTTTAGAATTGGGCCCAGATAGAGATACGGAGGCAGGCCGCGAAGGATCTTACCACCGTGATTGTTGCAGCAGAAGCACTGGTGGACTTGCAAACTATACCTTGAGGAGAAGGGGAGGAGTCTAGGTTCAGACCGAAGGAGAAGAAACCAATGGAGAAAAGGGCTAGAAATGGGTTTCAGAGGAGGAAGCCTAACAACGGCTAGGCCAAGTGGAACAGACCCAAGACTAATGGGAAAGCAGCAAGTGGTTCAAGCAATAAGGTAGGAGGATGTTTTATTTATAGCGGACCACATATGGCAAGGGATTGCCCTAAACGCTAGAAGTTGACCGCGTTTGTGAACGAAGCTGATAGTGATTCTAAGGGCCCAGCAAGAGTGAGTCCTTTGCAATTGTTGGGTGCTTTAAAAGCTGTCAAGAGTGATGCCCCAGTGAATCCTCTTATATATATGGAACTGACCTTGGATGGAAAGGCTATACAAGGAATGGTGGACACATAAGCAACTCAGACGTTCGTCAAGAAGGATGTTGCCACTCGGTTGGGACTGAGCGTTGGCGCATAAGAGCCGAGTAAAAGCAGTCAAGTCACAGGCACAGGCGGTGACTGGGAAGATTTCTGGAGTATCGTTCACATGGGCGGATGGCAAGTGAAGATTGACCTGCTGGCGGTTACAATGGATGATTTTGAGTTGATTCTTGGGATGGGGTTCTTGATGTTCATCAAAGCTGCTGTTGTTCCTAATTTGGGTGATCTACTCATAATGGATGAGAAGAACCCATGCTTTATAGCTGGAGTGGCTGTGGAGGAGAAGAAAGGGAAGGAGGCGATGCTTTCTGTGCACCAGGTGATGCAAGGGTTGAAACATGAAGAACCCACTTATGTTGCTACTTTGTGATAAGTGCAAGATGATTTGGTGAGTGATCTACCCCTAGTTGTTGCTGGAGTCTTGAGGAAGTTTCAAGACGTTGCAGGAACTACCCAGTGAACTCTCACCCAGGCGGGTAATAGATCACCAAATCGAGTTGATGATGGGTTGCAAAACCCCTGCCCGGGCTCGCTACCGTATGCCTCTTCTAGAGTTGACTAAGTTACGGAAACAACTCATGGATCTTCTTGATAGTGGCTTCATTCAGTCATCAAAGGCTGCATATGATGCATCGGTGTTGTTTCAGAAGAAGCAGGGTGGCTCTCTTCGACTATACGTGGACCACCGAGCGTTGAACAAGATCACGATAAAGAACAAATATCCAATTCCTCTCATTCAGGACTTGTTCGATCGGCTAGCCAAAGCAAAATATTTTTCCAAGCTGGATCTGCATGCAGGGTAGTGGCAAGTGAGGATTGCTGAAGGAGACAAGTCCAAGACGGCGTGTGTCACACGTTATGGGTCGTTTGAGTTCCTTGTAATGACTTTTGGCTTAACCAATGCTCGGTGACATTTTTCCACTTAATAAATCAAGTGTTTTCGAACTACATTGATGAGTTTGTGGTGGTGTACTTGGATGATGTTGTGGTTTATAGTAAATCCTTGGAGGATCACCTTGTTCACCTAAAGCAGGTACTATCAAGACTGAGAAAGGATCAGCTGTATGTGAAGCTAGAGAAATGTCATTTCGCTCAGCAGGAGATCAAGTTCTTTGGGCATATCATTTCTCGGGGTGAAGTTTGAATGGATCGGACTAAGGTGGCGGCGATTTTGGACTGGCCTACACCATCCAAAGTACCGAAGTTACTATCTTTCTTGGCCTAGCCAACTACTATCGCTGATTTATTGAAGGATATTCAAGAAAGGTTGTGCCACTCACCAATTTGCAGAATAAGGACCAATTATGGGGTTAGACCGAGAGACAACAAGCTGATTTTAGCAAGATTAAGGGTGCAATTGCAAGTGAACCAGTCTTAGCATTGCCTAACTTCGATGAATCTTTTGAGGTGTACACAGATGCGTCAGACAAGGCGGTTGATGATGTCCTTATTCAGAATGAGCATCTGGTGGTATTCGAGAGTTGGAAGCTGAAAGACGCAGAGCAGCGCTATTCGGTGCATGAGCGGGAGATGCTCGCCATTGTTCATGCTTACAGGTATGGAGAGTGTACTTTCTATGCACTACGTTTCTTGTTAAAACAGATAACATTGCCAATATATTTTTTGTTACTCAAAAGAAGTTGTCGACTCGACAATCTCGTTGGCAAGAGTTCTTGCAGGAGTATGACTTTGAATGGCAGCACAAACAGGGAAACATAACCAAGTGGCTAATGCGTTGAGTCACAAACAGATGGTTAAGTATGTGGCTACGTTGATGCAAGTAGAGAATGACTTGTAAAGTCGTATTGAGGAGATAGAAAAGACGGATACTCAGTATGTGAAGCTGATGAAAGATGTCAAAGACGGAGTCATGTGAAAGTATTTAGTAAAGGATGAGCTTCTCTACACCAAAGATAATCGACTCTATGTGCCGAAGGGAGGGAAGATTCAGTAGGAGCTCCTTAAGGACCATCATGATGTTCCATAGGCGGGACATCCCGGTCGTGAGCTAGTGAAGGCCTTGCTCACACGACACTACTGTTGGCCGAATATGGGCAAAGACATAGAAGCATATGTTAAAACGTGTTTCATGTGCCAACAAAACAAGTCAGAAAGAACACGGGAGGCCGGTCTTCTCCAGCCGTTGAGTATTCTGTAAAGGCCATGGGAGTCAATTTCCATATACTTTATTACCGGATTTCCTAAGATGGAAGGGATATCGACTGTGATGGTGGTCATGGACCCATTTACGAAGTATGCAACATTCATACCCACACCGGTACTATGTTCAGCGGAGGTGGCTACTGAGCTATTCCTGAAGCATGTGGTGAAACACTTTGGGGGTATCGAAAGACATCATAAGCGATCGAGACGCTCGCTTTACTGGATGGTTCTGGACGGCATTATTCGAGTTATTGGGCACCGAATTAAAGCTTTCAACTGTGAACCATCCCCAGACGGATGGGCAGTCCGAGAGAATTAATGCTCTGTTGGAGGAGTTTCTTCAGTATTATGTTTTTGCTTCGCAGAAGAATTGGCTAAGTCTGCTTGTTGTGGCGTAGTATAGCTACAATCTTCATCGGTCTTTATCGACAGAGAAGAGTCCTTTTGAGCTTGCGTATGGATACCAACCTATTACTCATTCAGAGATGGTGAAATGGAGGACAGGAGGGAAATGTTCGGCCGAATATCACTTTGCCATCGATCGGCAAGAGATGATAGAGCGCACTCGGGATAGCCTCGCTAAGGCGTCTCGCCGAATGAAGAACTATATAGATTAAGGGAGACGTCTTTTGGAGTTCCAAGTAGGGGACAAGGTTTGGTTGAAGCTCACTCCATAGGTGTAGAAGAAATTACATCGGAAGGATGTACACAAAGGCTTAATCACGAGGAATGATGGGCCTTTCACTATTATCCAGCGGATGGGTAACATGGCATATCATTTAGATCTCCCCGATTGGATGAAACTCCATCCAACGTTTCATGTTAGTTTCTTGAAGCCATGCCACGAAGACCCCACAGATCAATCGAGGGAGAAGAAGAGTTGGGCACCGACGACTATTTGCAAGGAGTTCAGCAGGTTGGCTGAGCGGATCCAAGACAAGAGAATATAAGGTGATGGTTGCCGTGCGCGTCGCTACTGAGCGAGCACACGGCTCCCCGGCAGCAAACGCACGGGTCGTCAAGTTATACCTCTTACGCAAGGGAAAGAGAGTCGTATTCCCTAGGGTCCCGAGATCTACTATTACTTCCTCTTAGAACAGTTGTTTAATCGGATCAAAACAGTGTTTTGTTATAATAGACTTAAAACTAAATAAATAACTAATGAAACTTAACCACCAACAGGTTAAAATCACGGAGAAGAAAATAAGTAGCGAAGATAAGGCCACGGGCGAGGATTCCCCAGGGAAGAATACAAATAAGGATGATAAAATAAAAAGATAATGTATGCATGGTTTGCAACACGTTGGTCCACCTAGACTCGGAAGTCGACTATCCCAGAACCTCTATTGTATAGCCCTAATCCTAAGGATATTCACACGATGTCATTGGGTATATGGAGTCTCGGCTAGAGTTATATAAGAGTAATTGGGCTAAGATAAACTCTACAACCTACGGGAGGCTATCGGCACCTGGAACCTCCAGTGTACCGATACAATAAATCCTTCTTCTAACATTCTTTGACTTAATACATGCTAGCATCCCAACAAACAAGTATCATTCAAAATCAATCCTACGGAAACCACCCATTGTAGAATGAACATGAAATAAGAATGAAAGAAACAAACCAACACAACCCATGCATTCATTTGATTAGATAAAAATCATCCCATACAAGTGTTCCTCCCAAGGTTCATCGGTTTCCCGACAGCCTTGGGAGGTTTAGTTTGACATGATAAATAAAGGGAGTTTGCACATAAAAGATACATCAAAGAATAACACAAAAACTCAGTCTCAAATATGTCCACTAGATGTGATGTCGTCACTCGCCGAATCTGTATCGGCAAGCCTTAAGATGGATATCTTGGTGCTCTCCCGTCTTCTCCCACTTGAATCCACTCCAAAATGACCTCCTTGGATGAAGATTTGAGCGTAGGGGTGTTTGGAGGCATCGGTGGTAAGATACATCTCGAAAAAGCCCTAAACGGGCTTAAATACACCAGGCCACACACCCCTCTGCCAGGAGTGTGGGGGCTGTGCACATCCCGCACACAGGCCCTAAAATGGCCTTTATCATATAGGGGCACTCGGATGCCGTCCGGAGCTCGTTTAACCTTCGTTTCTTCGTTCCTTGGCCTCGATGTTCTTGTTATAAGCGCTCTTCTCAACATAGATGGCCCATAGATGTCCTGAAATAGAAAAACATGAAAAGCACATCAAAGGGCACCAGTTTTATTCAATTAATGCATGAAAATACAAGTAATTCACCGTTACAGAACGATGTATTTAGACACTTATCAGAAGGCCAAAGCAAGAAGAATCGCAGGGTATTCTTTCTTATCCAATAGAGGGACTTGCCTATGTCGAAGGTAAGCCGGGAAAGTGATACTACTCTTTTGCAGTTCGAGGAGTTGGTGCAAGACTTCTTAAGTTCGGGAACGACGAGGACGTCGGGTTTAACTAGTGGGGGTGGTTTGTAAGGGTTGATGCCCTTACACTTGGTCATTAGGAGGATAACTTGACATAGGCCAGGACCCGAGGGCGCACATCCACGTGGACTGGGTAGTGTGTGGGGGAGCGCGAGACATGTGTTGTGTCGTGACTAACAGCGGATGGAATATCCCACATGATCATATGTTGAGACCGTGTGGCGCGCACGCTGGTACATGGGCGTGCGCGTGCGCCCATACAAAGAGTTAAGTGTCATGGACTTAGATTATTTTAGGGAGTGGATCTCTAGCAGCGCCCCCTTCAGCAACAACAACAACAACAAACCCAGCCTCAATTCTCGAGGCCTTCACCATCAGAACAGAAAGGATCTTCTATTGAAGCTCTCATTGTTCAGTACATCCAGTCCAATGATCCCCGAATCATAGGGCATGGAGAGATGATGAGGAATCAACAAGCCTCCTTACAGAACCTTGAGCGTTAGGTTGCACAGATTGCCAAGACGCTTGCTGAACGACCCCAAGGTGCTCTACCGAGTAACACGGAAATCAATCCCCGGGAGTTCCTCAAGGCAGTCACTTTGAGAAGTGGCAGGGAACTTGAATCTCCACCTCCACAAGCACAACAAGAGTTTCGACGTGAATTAGAGGTGGAAGTCCAGGAGAAAGATTCAGTGTCAAGCTCAGGGATGAAGGCTAAGGGCAAAGAGAAAGCTTGGTAACAGAATACAAGCCTACTTTGCCCTATCCAGCAAAACTCAAGAAGGACCAACAAGAGGCATAGTTCAAGAAGTTTCTGGAGATGTTTAAGACATTGCACATCAATGTTCCATTTGTGGAAGCTCTCTCCCAGTTGTCGAAATATGCCAAGTTCCTCAAGGAATTGTTGACCAATAAGAGGAAATTGGAAGCAGTGTCGATGGTCACTTTGAGTGAAGAATGTTCAGCCATCATCTCAAATAAAATTCCCAAAAAGGAAAAAGATCCGGGAGGTTTCATCATTTCGTGTACAATTGGAGGAATGATGGATGAAAAAGCGTTGGCTGACTTAGGAGCAAGCATCAATCTCATGCCATTGAAGATTTTTCAGAAGGTAGGGTCAGGGGAACTCAAGCCAACTCAAATGACGCTCCAGCTTGCTGATCGCTCCATCCGCCAACCTTTGGGAATTGTTGAGGACATTTTGGTGAAGGTAGATAAGTTCATATTCCCGGTAGATTTTGTTGTCCTGGATTTGGATGATCGAGCTGAGGTTCCTCTGATTTTTGGACGACCATTCTTAGCCACTTCACAAGCGATCATTGATGTAAAGGATGGTCGACTGACTTTGAGAGTAGGAGATGAGGAAGTGGTATTCAAGCTGAAGGAAGCTATGAGACACCCTATGGCCTTTGATGATTCTTGTTATTTTCGTGATGCTACTGAGGATGTTATTTGTGATTGTGTGCAGGAAATTTGGCAAAAGGATCATCATACTGGATTGCTAGGGGCGGGTCCTCCAGATGAAGAACTCACAGACCAGGTGGAAGAAGTCGCCGCTACACCATCGAGCACTGGTCAACCAGCACTGAAGGCCAAGAGAAGGAAAGCAAGATATCAAAGGCCCAGACATGGTGGAAGAAGGTAGAGGAGAGGAAGAAACAACAAGCCTCTACCCCGAAACATAGTCCTGCTAATGTCCTCAGTTTTGGTGAGGCATTTTTGATTAATTCTTTACCTTCTTTACTGGACTGTTGTTCTGCAGCGTGCGAAGAAAGAAGGTATGTTTTTTAACCCTCTTGAGATGAGACTAGACCCGTCAAGCTAGTGACGTTAAAAGAGCGCTTATCTGGAGGCAACCCGATTGGTTTCATTTTTTTTGTTGTCTTTGTTGCAGTTGTTTGTTTTGTTTGTTTTTGTGTTTTTTTCGTGTTTTGAATCGAGTCCGGCGTGTTTTTCTTTATGAGGGAAGGTTTCAGGCCCAACACGGGCCTAACACCCCCGTGCTGATGGGGGTGCAATTCACAGGTTTTTAAGGTTTTATCATTTCTGAACAATATGGGGAGAAGCACGGCCGTGATGTGACCGTGCTGAAGTCCCTAGGATGCTGCCCGTGCACGCGGTATGGACGTGCCGTGTTCTTCGTTTCTGTTTAATTTTTTTAGCACGGGCACAACACGGCCGTGTTGAGGGTGTGTTTGGTGCGCCGGATCGTCTTCCATGAGTTTTTTCTTTTAAAATTCGGTCGTTCGCCTTTCTTCTTCATTTTCACTGCGCGTTCCTCCTTTCTACCCTCAATTTTCTTGCTGTTTCGCGCTCATTTGGGGGGTTTTAGAGATTTGTTAGAGTTCACCGTTCATATTTTTATCTTCTCCGATTTTGTGGTAAGTCGACGAACCCTAATCATTTAATCTTTTCAATCCATGATTTTCTTGCCTTGAATCGTTGTGTAAACGTTTAATTTAGTTTGTAGAGGCATCTAGGGTGAATTTCAAGGACTTTAAACATTATTTTGTCGTCGAGTTCCATGCCCAGCGTCGGCAGGGACGACGCAGGATTTGGTCAACACGGGCGTGCTTCCTTAAGCACGGCCGTGCTCTTGCGCAGATCTCTAATTACATGCCAGCATGGGCGTGCAACGTTTAGCACGCCCGTGTTCCATATAAACTCCTTTTTGAAATTAACACGGGCGTGCAACTTTCAAAATGCCCGTGCAATTCGTTGTTCCTAATTGATAAATCCTTGATTTTGCAGATCATGCTGAGGAAGGCAACTACATCAGGCCCTTCTTCAAAGAGGGCTCGCGGGGAGTCGTCGACCCCAGTTGCTCCTTCTGCGCTCACTTTTGGCACTCCGATCCATCAGGAGCGCTACGACCGCTTGAGTACTAAGCGGTTTGGCGAGATGCGGGGCATCGACTGGGAAGTTCTCTGCGAGGTGGGCCTCGAGGCGGACGTGCGTCGATATCTCGGCGAGGGCGCCTGGACGCGGCTTCTCGCCATCTCCAACCCTGCTTACCAGGAGCTATCTTTGGAGGTCCTCGCGACCTTCGAGATACCCCGAGGACCTGTCAGCTACCACAGCGCCGGCACGATTCAGTTCCAGGAGTTCGGCGAGCTCCACCGAATGAGTCTAACGGAGTTCTCCTTCAGACTGGGCTTGTATGATGAGGAGTTCACCAGGACTCCAGAGTACGACGCCCTCCTCGTCGCCCGACCACCCGGTGAGTTCCAGGAGGCCTGTTGGCAGCGTCTGAGCACGGATCGGGCATATGACCCTCGCCGGTCCAAGGCCTCGTCTCTTCGCCTCCTAGTTCTCAGGTACATTCATTTTATCCTCAGCCATTCGATCACAGGGCGGGGAGACAGCACAGGAGTCGTTAGTCACCGTGACTTCGACTTCCTGTTGAGCATGCTGGACGGATTCCAGATGCACCTCGGCTACGAGTTGGCTTTTAGCATCCAGCATCAGGGACAGGATTCCCGGGTGGGCGCCATCTTATGCGGGTCCTACATCACACGTCTGATTCGAGGGATGGGACTCCAGGCGGGCACCCGTGTGATGCGGATGGTGGGTGGCGTGCTACCTGTCTCCGTCGACACGCTCCGCGCGATGGGGATGCTGCGATCCACATCCACCTCCTAGGGTCCTAGATATCAGGCTCCCTCTACAGCTAGTGTCCCTAATTCTCCTGATGCCGCCGGACCATCATCTCCTCGCACCCCACGGCTCGCACTTCCACCCACACCCCTGACTCGCCCTCAGTTGGTTTCCCCTCCTTCCGGCGCTGGATGATCCAGAGTATGCAGCGGTTGGCCTCTCACCTCGACGTCACCTTGTCTCCACCTCCTTGCCGTGCTGCTAGACCCTTTACATCTAGGAGTGTGGGAGTCGACACCACCGACCTTCCTTCGGAGTCTGATTCCGATTCTGAGAGCGCTGGTTTCTGATGTTCTATTTGTGTTTACTTTGTTTGCGGTGTACTTTGATTTTACTGTTGTCGTCTTTTGTTTTTCTTGAGTCAGTTAGCAAGGGGAGTCCCCTACTAAACTGATCTCTTTTTAGTGTGATCTTTGCTCTTTTGTTTATTTTCTGTCTCTAATGCTTACATTTCTACCTCAGGATTTATGAATATTTATCTTGCTGGTTGTCTCAAACGGATCGTCCCTAACTGGCGATCAACATACACCCTTGTGTGCCATGGAATTCTTCTTCGGCACATCTCCCTTACCTTGGTGATAATTCCCCAACTCACTTCCCTTTTACTTGAAAATTTTTGTTCTATGCCTTGCATGTTAAATCTTTAAACATTGAGGACAATGTTTCATTCAAGTGTGGGGGAGGGTTGTATGCTTGTGTTTTAATGTATTTCGATGTTGTGCATGACTTAGGGCGATCTATGAAATTTTTGGTTGAGAATTGCTAAGCTAGGAGTTTTTGAGCATACTAGTGCACTTTTGTTGAACTTAAAGTTTTATTTTGCTCTTACTTTGGAAACCTTAATCTGAACAGTTAGCCTTTGTTGTTTTGTCACTCTGTTAGAGGAAGAGCTAGTTGCAAGGCTTGTGAACAGTTAGTTTCTGACTCCAAACTCAAGGAATAGAAAGAAAAAAGAAAAGAATAGTGTGACAAGTCGGATTCCTTTTTGGGATGCCCTGTCAAAATTTTATGAGAAAGATGGTAGAAAGAGCTATCACTTTAGAAAAAGCGAAAGCTGCACTTGAGTAGTCGGATCTTAGGCATCACAAATGTCATTTTTGATGACCTACCAAGTGAAATGGCTGCCTCTAGAGTGTATGAAGCTACTACCCAGTTTGGGAGTCAATGTTAAAAAAATGAAAAGTAATAGCTTGCACTAGACCCCCCTCAAGAACAGTTTTGACATACTCCAGAAGGCGACACACACACACCGTAGTACGAAGTAAGAGTAAAATTTTTCATAAGCTTTCAATCGACTAAGACACTAGTTCTTAGAGACTCTTTAAGCTTCAGTAACTCTCTTAATTCGTTGAGATCAGAGGTCATGCACTCATCACTTTATCAGGGGATTAAGGTTGCGTGAGGATAAGCAACAATTCAAGTTTGGGGGTATTTGATGAGTGCATTTCATATATATATATATATATATATATATATATATATATATATATATATATATATATATTTTATACTTTACCCTCATCATTATTGAGTCTTTTAACTTTAATTCTCCCAATTCAGTGCTATTTGAGGTATTCTTGGTTTTCCATGCAGATATCGAAGTCCTAGAGCAAGAAAAAGTGATTTGGAATGATTTTAGAAGCTAAAGGACTTGGAAGAAACCTCATCAAGGTCAACACGGTCTAAGCACGCCCGTATAGATTGCAGGAGAATTCAGCCAAAGTCAACACAGTCTGAGTTCGCTGAGCACGGTCGTGCAAACCCTCAACACGCCCTAAGCACGCCCGTGCTGTACCCTGTGCAGATTACGGGAATTTGAGTTTCAAGAGTTTTATTTGGCCGTAATCTGCACGGCTTGAAGCACGGCTTCAACACTCCCGTGCTTACATCGGGAAAATATTAAAACCCTAAAAACTTAGGTTTTTGGGGGACTTTTGGGGGTGCAAACTAAGGAAGAAGGAAGGAGAGAGCTTTGGGGGTTCATCCTCCTCTTCATCAAGGGAATGTCAACCTTATGGTAGGCCGATCGGGAGGAGACTTTTCAACATTGTAGATCCTCAGACAATCACAAGGATGCAAGAAATTAGGGAGTTTTCAACTTCTTGTCTTTCAATTTCTTTGGTATTGTACTTGTTGTTTGTTGTCATGAGGGGCTAAACTCTTAAGGGAGCCCCGGGGTGGTTTGTATGACGTTGTAGCTTGAACTCATTTTCTTTACTTGTAGTTTTTATGAGTGTCTTGTTCCTTTTATTAAATCAAAGTTATTGGCTATCTTGTGTGTTGTTTAGTGCTTGATTGCTTGGTAGTTAGGTTCTCTTTTCTAGGCTTGTGAATCGTTATTGATCGTTGCAAGCAGTGAGAGTTCAACTTAGGGTTCGTAAGCGCTAGAAGCAACATCCTTATAGCATAACTAGGTTTAGAACTGAAGACATCTCAAATACTGAGAAAGACAGAGTTAGTAAACGTCAGAAATCCAACCCCGGGGTCCCATCTCCTCCATCGAGTAAATCCTCAACTTTCCCTTAGTGAAATTTTCCTTCCTTAATCTCTTTAAATTCAGCCCAGCAGAGTCAACTCCATCTTTTCCTGTTGGTTAGATATTAAGCAGAACGTTAGTATTGGAAGCTACACCAGTCCCTGTGGATTCGACTACCCGACCCTACGGGTACACTTTACTACTTGTACGACCCGTACACTTGCGGATACACAAGGTCGTACCACTTCTCGTACAGTGAATGTTTTTCGGTTTTGCTCGCTTCTTTTATTTGTTGTGCTTATGTTGCGAGCAGTTGTTGTTTCACTCTTGTTCTAAAAAAAAGGCTGACCGGCTACTTGGTGCGTGTCAGGTGCCATGATGGTCATTCAGTTGATCCCTTAGAGTGAGAACTTCCAACTTAACTTCAAGAAACTAGTTACCACCATTATTTAGCTACAATTACATCACCTCGCCATGGAGTTATGAGAAGGCCTTAGAATATGTCAACAAAGAGTTTGGACGTCTTCTCAAATTGACAATCATACTTTGAATGTTACAAGAGCAAAATTTGCTCGTATTTTGTGGAGATTAATCTTTTAAGGAATTTTAGAAATGGGTTCTAGATAGGTCTGGAGGGTGACCGGGTTATGCCACCAGTACTGTATGAGAATCTATTGGTCTTTAGTTTCAAACATGGTAGAATTGGACATAGTGAGGGAAACTGTGAAGTTGATTTTGGCAGCTCAATGAATGGGAAGGTAGGTAATGAGGTAATGGTATTGGGTGGTTAGCTTCAGGATCAGCATACCATGAACTACAGTGAGGAGGAATCGGATATTGGGGAGTTTAAACTAGGATGATGGAATATATTCGGAGTCCCAATTAATTCATATGGGCCTTAGATGGTGACCCAGCATGCAGTGATGATGAGTGGCAAGTGAAAACAAGCCTAATGTGACGTAAGTGCAATTGTCATATCAAGTAGTAAAAGTGTGTAAATATGTAAAGTCGATCTCATTAGGAAAATGAATACTAACTCTTCCTATTTTCTAGCCAATCAAAGTGTTATTGAAGTGTTTGAGAAGAAAACTAACTAAACTGAAGATTTTTCCTTCCAAGAAGAACAAATGCAATTTAGTAAGGATCAAGATCATGAAAATGCTGCTCGGATAAGATTTCCCTTGGTTGTTTAAGATAATGGCTTCACTTTTATGGATTTTTGAATCTAATTCAGTATGGCTATTGCATCATGGAGGTTCCTTGCGTACATTAGTCCTTATCTCTAACTGGCTAATGTGTAAACAAGGTGGAGCAAGTGTTTCACACATTCTCCCTTTGAATGCATTTCAAATTCATGAACTACACTACTAGGTCACCTTAGTCGGAAAAGTTCTTATCATTCTAGCCATGAGAGATGAGTTCAAACACTTTCAATTATAGGAGATCATTCACACACTTGGGTTGTGGCTAAATAAACATGTGATCACTCATAGGCTTAGGCTCTTACTATCTAAACCTTTGCTCACAAATTTGGGCTTTTGCTAACTAAAATCGAGGATCAAGCATTGTCATAATTGAATCGTAATACCAAAATGAATTAGATCAATGTAAAAGAAAACAGAAAAATATATTACAACCAAGTTCCATTAAATCTGAGCAGCAAAGATGTGTGTAGCTATACATGGATAAAAATAGCATGCACATCATGATCAAAACTCTGAGGTTGATGAGTATGATGAGTACATGTTTTCTAATTTATAATTATGCACTTAATTAGAATTGCAATGTTATTAATTTGTTATATTTTAGTTCTTCACAGGTATATCTAGTGAATTATACAGATTATCAAGCCATAAGGCAAAAAGGAGCAGAAATAGAAGCAAATTTGAGCAAAAGAAGCACAAAATGACAAATCCATAAATCAAACACGGAAGTTCTTAGGGCTTGAACATCATCTTGAATAGTGCTCTGAAGAGCATAGTCCTAGCATGGTTCTGGTGTCTAGGGCACAGCCGTGCTCAGAAAGCATTGGTGTGCTCTCCAATAAGCATTCTAGTGCACTAGCCCAATAACTATAGTATAAAAGCTGGAAGCTAGGGTTTTGAGGGGATCTATTGACAACGAGACCATGAGACTTCTAGGGTAGAGAGGGAAAGTTTAAGGCGACTTTTCAAGAGGGGATTACCATCGATTCCATAGCCTTTGGAGCTTCCCAATCTATGGTTGTTTTTGTTTTCAAGCTCAATTCCATCCTATCCAATTGGAGGAGTAGAAGGGAGTTCTTATATTTTCCTTTGTAACTTTTGATTTAGATTGTATTCATTTGATTTAAACTATTAGAGGCTAAACCATCTTTTGGTACCTCAGACCATGAATCTTTAGATGATTTGTATTTGATTTCCTAGTTTTTAATGCATATTGGCTTTGAGAATGTTTCTTGTGATTTTCCTATGTGTTATCGAGCTTGTAATCTTTATTATGTGAAAGCATTGATTGCATATCAGATTGGCATGGTAATAATTGAGAAATTCACCATATCATGTCGCACATAAGAATTAGAAGTTGCGTGCATGCCTAGAGATAGGCTGTATGGTGTTGATTTCTCCAAATTAGGGTAAATCCTAATAGCATGACCGATAGAACCTTATGCAATCAGAGGGTGATAGCCCTTTACATCATTGTATAGATTTAGGGTTGATCATGTACATGAAAGGGGTCAGCTATCTTAGGAGTCTCTACTATCCAATAGCATTCCAGTAATTACTAATATAGCTTATAAAATAGTTGCAAATTAGTCTAGAGATGATTCAGTCTGGGGTGCCACGTCATCGATAGAGTTTTCCCAAGGTCATTGTTTTCTTCATCATTTTTAGTTGTGTTAATTAGAGTTAAAATATTCACCCAAATTCACCGAGTAGATAATAAAAGGAAAAGTTCCATTGTCATCAACATTGATGATATATATCATTATTTGAATTCAGGTTACCAAAGCACTGAGAGGTCCACTTGATTTCCTTTGTTTTTCTAGGTTTGATTAGACCCAAACTTCTTGGAAATCCTATCGGGTTGTTTGGACTCAAGATTAAGCCATACCCAAATCATTATTAGGGTTTACATCTACATATAGATCTAGGGTTTCCTTTGTTTTTCTAGGTTTGATTAGAGCCAAACTTCTTGGAAATCCTATCGGGTTGTTTGGACTCAAGATTAAGCCATACCCAAATCATTATTAAGGTTTACATCTACATATAGATCTAGGGTTTCATGCATCTTGCATTCTTTTGTATCTTTGCTCTTTGACTGAGTCTTTATGTGTTACATGGTTTGTTTAGGCAGCAAACTTCCACTCAAGGCAAGGAGCTAGCAGAAGACTAGCACCATCATTATTCCTCATCCTTGCAAGTTTGTGTGTGGATTGTGCTGATGCATAATATTATTAAGGCCAAATTATCTTATTTGTGATTGGCTTGCTTTATATATACACAATGTTGTTTTGAAAATGATAATTGTTGGTTTTGGAATGGTTTTTGGATGATATATGTGATGCATGATAGTTATATATGTGAAAACCCCAAATTTCATATGTTTATAGATTTGGATGAATTGTGAAACCTTACTTTTGGCATAACAATGCCTTTGGCACTACATAGCATTGAAAGGAGTTTTTTATTCATGGGGAATGGACTTTTTTGGCATATATGCTATGAAATGCTTGAAACATGATTTAATTTAATCATGCTTTAATGATCCTGAACTTATGCATGACACTGTTAGGTTAAGGTCTTGTTGTTCTTGATATATTTCGATGGTGATAGGAGGCCTAACCCCAAATCTACTACAGTGGGAGAAGGAACCACAATTGACCTACTGAGCCGGTGTAGAGGACTTTAATTACTATTCCCCTATCAGGAGGTGTAAAGAGTTACCCTGATTAGGCAGTGATGTACTGAGAAGACGACGTCGCCACACAGATTCTCAACGGCCCAACATCAAGAACATGAGAGCTTTGATGGCTGCGGACTAGTTTGTGGCCTTGGCTAGAGTCTAAAGGTGTCTCTAGGCCTTTGTATGTTGACGTTAGAGTTGTAATAACACTACCAACCATGTTTGCATGAAATGAATTTCAATTGTGGATTTCTTTTGCATTTTAAAGTCTCCTTTTGAAAACAAAAATTTCTCACTTGATTCCCATTTGGATCTAATACGGGTTCATTTGGATATAGTGTTCAACTATAACTTCTTAAATTGCAAATATTGATATTTTACTTCACCAAGATATTTACTTTGTTTATTTATTGATCTTGGAATCTTTATGGATACTATGTATTATTCTCATATATAAAGGTATGTTTATTTGAAAATTGTGAACTCTATTTTCATGTCCCTTCTAGAATTATCTTTATCTGCTCATGGAGTGACCTTGGTTACTCACCCACTCACATCATTTCCTCATGCTTTAGCGAGTTAGTGGCGACGTAACTGGACGGGGTCCTTGGCAAACCTATGCTTTTCTTCTTGTTTCAAATCTTGATGTATGTGCTGTCTTTGATCATGGTGTGGTGTATAAGATCCTGGATCCACTAGTGAACCATGTATTTGATTTGCAACTCTTATGAATCCTTTGAGATCTTGCTATGTTTATGACTCCGTACTTCCACTTGTTCAACCTTTTTAATGGGGTGAATGTTATATTCATTCTATCATGGTGTTGTTATGCTACATATTTCCTTGCATGTTTTATATTCATACTGTGTGAGTATAGAGAATAGTAAACCTTACGGGAACCCAAGGTGAAGGTGGTTATCCCTCCTTAAGTTGTGGCAGCAACTATTGTGAGCCCATCCTGCTTGTTGGGCGTGGAAAAGAGAAAGACCTACCTTTAGAGATGTGGCAGACCTACCCATCATATTTTCTTTTAAAAAAAGGAAATACAAAGAAAAGGTGATTTGATGTAAAAAAAAAAAGAAAAAAAAAGATCATTATAAGTCATTTGTTTACATCTCATTATTTAAATATTTCTTAGAAAAGTATTGAGAGACTTTTAGGCATACATTTATGAGAAACCACAAGTTCAGTTTATTATTTTAGTAGTTAAATTCTTTAGTTCATTGAATGCAATTGTAGTGCTATCTTTTTCCTTAATGCTTCTATATCTTTCAAGTCTATGATCAACCACTTTGATAAGTGTATATATATATTATACTTTATATATCAATTTGTATACTTATTGCGTCAGTATTTAAAGTGATTATGTGGAAAATGATGCTAAATCAAGCGTGAATTATCTTGGCAGACACTAGGTGGAGCTTACTGACAAAGGAGAGCAAAAAGAAGCAATTAGGAATCAAAATGCTAAAGATGGCTCTCCCCAACATAGGTACCTGGAAGCCAGAATCACTTACGGGCTGCTTACATCTCAGGTTACAGCCGTAAGCCTTATTCAGAAGACCTTACGGGTATTCTTATGCCCCTAAAGAAGATAAATGTCAAGTGGAGGCACTTACAATATGCCTTACGGCCGTAAGTCTGACCATGAGGGGTGTCCCAAGAGGCTTACGGAAGACATTAATGTCTGTAAGGAGAAGTGTAAAGCTAGCAGGACAATGTTTACAATATCCTGCTTACGGCAAGAATGGAGACCGTAACCTGAAGAAAGACATCCTTACGGGGGCAGCTTGTGGCCGTAAGCGAAGCCGTAAAGCACGCGATCAACAGAAACTCTGACGCTTACGGCTGCGACTTACACACATAAGCCTCCCGTAAACTTACTGATATAAAAGGTTTTACTCATTTGAGAAGAGGAGGGCTTTTTGGGTTGGGGAGTTTTTTGGGGAAAAAAAGGGCTAGAGAAGAATTGGGGCTGAGGAGAGGAGCCATGATAGCTGCGAGATCAAGGGAAACTTCAACCCATCCAAGACAAGGAAACCCATGTCGATGTCTATCATCATCATCATCATCATCATCATCTATTAGGGCATCAGCAAGGTCAAGAACCATTTCTCCATCAACATCGAGGTGAACGTCTCGTTGATCCATTTATCTTTGATTCTTGATGGAGTGTTGCTTATTTTCATGTTTAGGATTATGATCTTGTTTGCTTGTTCAATTGTTTTGTGCTCTATGATGAGCTGAAACCTCCATTGGGAGCTTGGACTTGAAACCTTAGGGTTATTTGTATTAGATTCCTTACTTAGTTCTTAATCTTATTGGTTTATGAAGTTCTTATTCTGAATTGCATGTGTAATTTTAATTTTTTCATATTGCTCATTGCATGCCTATTGATGTGCCATGAAAAGCCGTTAATTATCGAATACTAATGCGTAGTAAAAACCTGTTGATTATTGAGAACTAGCATGCGGTGAAAACCCATTAGATCCCGGCAATTAACGTGCTGTGAAAACCTTTTAGTACGTCACTTTTCTAAATCAGTTCTCATCCATTATATTGAGAAGTATTTACAGGATATTGCACCTTCTTGTTATAACCCTAAGGGACTATTATCCAAGTATTTACAGGATTTTTTTAAAGCTTTGTTTAGAGATAGAAAATGACTTCCTTGATGTTAAATCAACCCTTTTTATCATCACCTTGGAGGAGGGATTGGAGATCGAAGGAAGATTCGAAGAGGAGCTGCAAGCATCAAAGGATTAGAGTTACTTTGATACGCCCCTTGCGTGTGTACCGCAAGTGTCGGGGTCATTCAAGTAGTAATGTGTGCACAAGCCCTAGATCTCTCATCATGGATTGAGAAAACAAGGAACAAACAACAAGAAGAGTGAAAGAATTAGGCCACATACCTCACTATTCGTAGGGAGGAGAAGAGATAAAGAATGAGCCTTCAACCAAGAAGGAAGATAGAGGAGATGCAAAAGTATGCTCTTCCTATTCAAGAGAAGCAATGGAAAATGAGAAAATGTAGGGGAAGAAGAAGAAGAAGAAAAGGGGTTTATGGGAAAATTACAAAAATCCAAGCTTTTATGCCCTAAAATCTTGTAAAAACTTGGCCTGATAGGCTATGTGGGCCTCGTGTGGCTGCAAGGCGGGCGCACTGCTACCAACCCAAGCCATACGGCCTTCATGAGGTCGAGTAGTGGGTGCATGGCCACTTGGCCGCTTGGCCGAGCCATGTGACTTTTTGAGTGGACGCTTGGTGCCCGAACGACCATTTTCATTGCATTTTTTGCTGCCTTAAGCATCCCGAGATATCCGGTGAGGCTAGAAAAGGGTTAAATAGTGTTACTCTGTCTTAAACTCAAGTTAAAGCATGATGAAAGAGCCGAGCGCAACACCCTTAGTAGGGCATACACAAAGTAGTCTAATCTTCTAAGAGAAGCTTCACACATTAAAAGTGGTAGCTCTTTCCAGCAAACACACATCTTTTGATGTAGTCCTATTTCTTGGTATGTGATGCACGATGTACGTGACTTTCCAAGTGTATGTTCACACTTCAAAATAAAAACTATGTAAAAATTTGACTATTTTACAACAAGTTTATTTTTCTTTTCAAGCTAAGTCCTTAAAACATGTTCAAAAGAAAAAATAAAAAATTTCTCAATTATGATAAAAAATACAAAGGAGTAACATTAGTAAGTTTAGAATGAGAACAGTCTAGAAATAGTTCAAAGAATACATGAAGTGCAACTAATAAACCATGCTAGAGATGCTACCAATAATGACAAAAAGTGCTAATGATTTGCACTAGAGATGGAATTTTTCAAATAAGCTTAGAAACCCCTTCTTCACACTCAAGGATGCACATCGCTCTCTATCTATGGAATAAAAACTCAGGTAGAAATAGATGAAATCAATACAAGGAAAATGCAAGGGAAATGAGAGGAAAATGAAATGCAGGAATGACACTAATGCTTCCTTGAATATGACATGCAACAATGCAACTTTCTTGATCTCTTTTGAAATGAATGTAAGCTTGTTAACCAAATCTTTTGACCAACTCCCAACCTGTATAGAAGAATTTGAAGATCGCAACTTAATTTAACAGAACATAATAAAAAAAAAATTCAAATCTATTTAGAAAATAAAAGAGGTCCACTATAATTGAAATACAAAATAATATACAATATGAAAAACATACGAAAGATGATGGTGATAAAATAAAGTCAAGTAACTGGTGGCTGCTAGTTCTATGGTGATGTGGTGGCAGTGGGTGGAACATGATGTAAAAGCAAAAAACGTTGATGACATGAAATGATGTGATGATGATGATGAAGATGATGAAAACACAGATAATGATGGTAGAGGCCGAGGAGTCGGCGGTGGTGGAGCGATGATGATTAATGGCTCAAGCATTCCAAAACTAAGCTTATACTTCCTTGCTAAAATCCCTCTGCTTGGCTCTCAAGTACTGGACCCTTTTCTCGAGCACTAGAAGTCTGCCTTTGGAACATGACGTATGAAAATGTTGAGGGTAGGCAACTAGTGTCTCAGAAGGCACCGCATATCTTACAAGAGTAGAGGAATGAATCCTTGACTCTAACTCTTGCTCTAGCTCTGGAGCATTAGTCACTATATATAAAAACTACTCCCCAGCCATCTATCATCTTTGAACTATACCCATGACTAGTAAAGCCTCCATAGAATATGAAACTTAACCTCTAACCATCTGCATCTCCTTTATCTTTGATAATACTCGCAGTCCTCTCAACAATCTCATAATATATGGTTTGTAACTGTTAAAGTTATACATGTACATATTTTCTACACTTACTGTATATTTGTATTATAGGTATATGTGTACGTACACATTTCTTTTCTCTCTATATATGTAACTCTCATGGTCAATACAAATTGGGCTTATTGAACTATTCTCTTCCTTACATGGTATCATACTAGGTTTTTCGGGGTGTTGCCAGCTTTGTCTTCGACGGGTCACCACCCGCTAAGCTGCAACTGTGCAGCCTCGCCATTTCTGCATAGGTTGCCGTTTTGTCATTTGTTCTGATTATCTCCCGATCCCGCAACGACGCCTCTGATAAGTGTCTAAATACACCGTTTTGTAACGGTGAATTACTTGTACTTTCATGCAATATTTGAATGAAACCGCTGCCCTTTGATGTGTTTTTCATGTTTTTCTACTTCAAGGCATCTATGAGCTGTCTACGGTAGGAGAAGCATTTGTAGCATGAAAATCGAGGCCAAGGAGCGAAGAAACAAAGGTTAAACGAGCTCCGGACGTCATTCGGACACTCCTGCATGAAACGGGCCTATTCAGGCCCGTTTTCAGGCCCTGTGCGGGCATGTGTGCGGCCCGCACACCCTTGGCAGAAGGGTGTGCGGCATCATGTGCGGCCGCACACCAGGCCGCACACGGCTCGGTTTAAAAGGGTTTCTAGGTTTTTTTTCAGGATAAATCTTGCTACCGGCGCCTCCAAGCACCCCCATGCTCAAAGCTTCATCAAAGGAGGTCGTTTTAGAGTGAATCAAGGGAGAAAAGATGGTGGAACTTGAGGATCATCATCCTAGAGCTTGCCGACGCGGATTCGGCAAGTGTCTTCATCAACCCTAGTCGACACGGTCAAGAGGGAGTTTTGGGTTTTTCTTGTTGATGTATTCTTATTTGTGCGAACTTCCCTTCTTATTCATGTCGAACTAAACCTCCCAGGGCCGCCGGGCAACCGGTGAACCTTGGGAGGAATACTTGTATTGGATGTTATACTTTTAATTCAAATGAATGCATGATGTGTTATTTGGTTTCATACTTTGTGTGCTTAATTGTAGTGATTTGCATGAGAACTCTGCATTTCATCTTATCGTTTGTGCTTGGTTGTGCGAGGTGCGCTCTTGCATTAAATCCACATAGTATGAAGAGGGATTCATTGTACCGGTACACCGGAGGTTCCGGGTACCGGTAGCCTCCCGTAGGTTGTAGAGTTTATCTTAGCGAAATTTCTTATAGATAACTCCAACCAAGGCTTCTTAACCCCAATGACATCGTGTGAGTATCCTTTGGATAAAGGAACTTGTACTGGATTAGGGCTACACTACGGAGGTTTCGGGGTAGTCGACCTCCAAGCCTAGACGGGCCAAAATACTACTCCATGTATGCATTACCTATTTTTATAACATCCTTGCTTGTGTTTCTCCCGGGGGAATCCTCGCCCGGGGCCTTATCTCCTCTATTTGATTTCTCGTCGTTGTGTGCAACTTGTCAGTAATTAAAGTTTTTATCGTTAGTTTAAATTTCATTTCATTACAACAACCTCTGTTTTTGATTCGGCTAAACAATTGTCGAAGAGGAAGTAATAGTGGATCTTGGGACCCTAGGGAATACGACCCTCTTGTGCCCGTACAAGAGGTATTACTTGACGACTCGTGTACTTGTGGCCGGGGAGCCGTGTGCCCGCTTTTTAGCGACGCGCGCGGCGACCATCAGCCTCCTTTCTCACTGTTCGTTCCCATATCGCCGACCCCCGTGGCGCCATCTTCAGTTCAACCGTCTCTCGGCTGGCGTCCTCTTGTTTTACCTTTGTTTTAATTGTTATTATTATAATAATAATAATAATAATTATTATTATTAAAAAAAACCTACTCTTGGTTTTGCATGACCTAGAGACGGCCAAAAGGAAGCTTATGAAGGACATGAACGGGCATGCATGTCCCTCTCTCTTTTTTCATAAATTTTCACCCTAATAGCAAATTTTGTCCTTTTCCATTGTTTGCATTTCAACTGGAATCCTTTGTATTCTTTGACTTGGATTTCAGCTGAGATGAAATCCTTGTTTTAATTTTGTTATTATATATATATATATATATATATATATATATATATATATATAAATGGTTTTCGTATCATCTCCTTTCTGTCGTTACTACAGATGACAGACGACAAGGACATGTCAAAACTCAATGTTCAAAGCTTCAGCATCGACAACAGCAACATCCATACACCTATCCCCCTCAGTGATCTTCTGGTGTTCCTTGTTCACCTCGTGTTGCTACTGTCGAGATCTTGACTCTTGTCTCTTCTAGGCACCTTGCTTCTCAAGAAACACCAGAAATATGGTATGAAATATGGGCACGTTTAGGTTCTATGAAGATGTGTTTATTTTGAAACCAAAGTTATCAGGAAAGTTTCCACACCAAACAAGGTGTAACATCCTCTGAACTCTAATATATGCATTCTCAACATGCATTTAAACAAAGAAAAATCCTAAATGTTTGCTACATCATCATCATTTATTCAATGAAACCAAATAAGAAAATAAAATTCTAATTAGACAATGCAAAATTATGAAAGAAAATGCTCAGCTTACCTACCAAGAAATACTTATTAAATGTTCTAAGCTAGATGTAAGTATCTTTTATGGTGGCTTTGTAAGAGAGTAAAAGTCCTTACAATTTGAGTGTCAAAATGACAACGCTTTAACCTTTGTTCATCACTTTCAACATTCTCACAAAATTTTTCCTTTGAACAATAATTTTTTATCTCTAAAGTAAAGGATTTAGCCTTAATAAGGTTCTTCAAGTAATTTGTGGGGCTCTTTTCTTCAACACAACTCTCTTGCTAAAATAAATTATTGTGTTCTCCAATTTTGTGAACTCCTTCATCAACATGTTCCTCTAGCAAATCTTTTTCTACCAATTCTTGCACATAATAAGAAACAATCTTATTCATATCATCATGAGAAAACAAGATGTCACAAAACTCTTGTGGATGCCTCATTGCTTCCAGTTGTTTGAAAACAACTTCTTCTCCCAATCTCAACAACATGGATGAAGTCCATAATCACAAAGTCAACTAGAAATATGAATTTATCCACTTTGACCAATATATCTTCAGTTGGCCCCCTTGGATGTTGCACGATTCTATCAACTAATTAAATGCTCATACTTGTAGGTCTCGGCTCTCCTAAACCCAATTTCTTGAAGATATTATAAGGTATGACATTAATGCTAACCCTAGGATCAGCTACGGCTTTCTCTTGAGTGAAAGACCCAATCAAGTATGGTATAATAAAACTTCCTGGGTCCTTTAACATTTGAGGAAGTTTATTCTATATAATTGCTAAGCATTCTTCATCAAGAGTAACATGGCAAGTTTCTCCAACATCCTTTCATTAGTCAAAAGCTCTCTGAGAAATTTTATATACTAGGATAGTTGAGATAGTGCCTTAACAAATGGAATGTTGATGTGTTTTTGATTAAAAAGTTCTAGGAACTTCTTCAATTGTTCTTCCATTTGATCTTTTCTCAGTTTTACTGGATAAGGTTGATAATTGTATAGTTAAACTATATTTTATATTTTTTCATACACTTATCCAACTTGTATTAGAGTGATAATTAGCAAAATGATGCTAAATAAAGTGTAAGTTATGTTTATAGGCACTAGATAGAGCTTAAAGATGGGGGAGTGGCAGAAGAAGCAATTAGGAACCAAAGTAAAGAAAATGGAGCTCTCTCAACATCAACACTCTGAAGATAAGCCAGACCCAAGCCCTTATGGGTACTGCTTATGGCCATAAGTCAGACCATAAGGACTGTCCAGAGGAGCTTATGCAAGGAACATATACTAAAAAGAAGTCGTTGCAAGAGCTGACAGGAGAAGATTATGGTCCAGTGCTTACAGTGGTATGTGGGACTGTAACACAATTACAAAAGACTTTACAAGCAGAGTTTAAGGCCGTAAGCTAGACGATAAGGTATGTAACTAACAAGAGCCCGATCCTTATGGCTTGGGCTTACGCCTGTAGGGTTAGGGTATAAAACGATTTGAGGGTTTTCTGATAGAAAAAGGCTAAACTTTTGGAAGAAAAATTAGGGTTGGGGATTTGAAAGAGGAGATGGTTGCTAGGCTAAAGTTTCAAGAAGACATCCGAGGGAAGAAGAAATCGCGCCAGCAATTCTCCTCATCATTTTCACCATCTTCTATAGCGCCGATGATCATGCAAAAGCATCATTTGACCAACTTCAGGAGGAACTTCGCGCTGAGCCTTAGACTACATATTAGAAGGGAGTTTTAATTGTTTTTGAGATGCAAATCATGAATTTTGTTATGTATCTTGAATTGAATCACTCGATGAGGAGCTAAACTCTTGTTGGGTCTTGGGCATGTGAACCCTAGGGTCTTGCATTTGAGGTTTCTTTTATGTTTCTTAATTCTAGTGATTATGATTTCAATCTTGAATTACATTACCTTTCAATCTCAATTTAGAGAGTGATTGTTTGTATGTTTGGGTGAATGCTAGTGTTGTGTTGAGAGACTGATGAGTGCATTTTATACACATATCTCATGCATTGAATACCTATTATTTTCTTGTCTTTTAGCCACTATTTCCCTAATACGGTGATATTTGAAGTATTATGTGTTAATTGTGTAGATATTTAGGTCCTGGAACAATTATAAATAGTTTGGAGAAGATTTCATAATAAAATGACCTAAATGGCAGTTCGTCAAGGCAAGCACGGCCCAAGAACGGGCGTGCTTCTCAGCCGTGCACTTCACAGGAATCTCAAAAGAAATAAAGAACTCAAAAGTACGGTTTTAGTTCACAGAGTACTGGCGTGCAAATAGAAGCACTGCTTAAGCACGGGCGTGTATAGACAGTGCTTGATAAATTGAAGCACTGCCTAAAATTATCCTCTTTCACAAAGGACTGGAGTTACTGCGGTGGTTGATAAATGTAGCTCAGTAGTGTGGTTTCCATTTATTTTGTTTGTCGTGTAAATTGTTTTTTCTTTTGTTGTTAGTAGGCAATTTTCCTACTAAAAAATCAGACAACGTGCTTTATTTCATCGTTAAATCGGTTAAAATACCTAAATTGAGACCAATAATGTCAGAGCAAGTTGCAATGATATGGAATGACATGTGCATCTTTGTTCATTCTTATTTTAGACAAAATCTTATAGGATGTTAGTGGGTCTTTCATATTAAAGGAGTTCAGGTGGTTCTATCAATAAATATAAAACTGGCTTAGTCGCTATAGAACAACATCAATTTGCTGACCTTGATGACAATGATACTTTAGGCCTGTTATTAAACTTACAATTTAATTGAGCTTTGTTATTCACGATCAAAAAATTTGTCTTCAACAACTATATGTAAACAACACTCCTCTCTTACCCCACTTTTTCGAAGCTGTCATCATAATACAACATCCTAGTTTCATTAATGTAAACTTTATGGATTATGTTTGTAGACTTTGTAAGGCTTTAAATTGTCTCAAGCAAGCTACTCACACGTTGTACAATGGGCCTTTAGCTTATCCTCCATTTGCTAGTTTTGTCAACTCTTAGTCCAATAAATCTGATTTTTATCTTCTTACAAACTCACATTACAAAAATAACATGGATTTACTTATATATGTTTAAGATCTCATCATCATTAGCAACAACTCCATAATGGTTAACAAGATTATCAAGCAATTAGCTATGAGTTCTCAAAAAACTTAATGCAATTTAGCCTTTCCAAAAACATTAATTTAGTTATTATAAAAGCAACTGTCATACCAATATTTTCTTGAATTGTGTTCTACATTGAGATCTCTAACTACTTTGTGTAAACTAGCATCTTTCAAATGTATACAAAGAAACCAAAACTGGCACGATTCACACTCTATCTAACGTGATTGTTAATTTCTCTTATTGTTAATTTCTCTTGTTATTAGTGGACATTGATCCAAGAAATTAATAAGAAAGAACCTACCTAATTTTGCATTAAAATATGCGATTATGCATACTAACATTAAAATGATATAAGTATTAAGTAGGTGTATTTTATTTAATCACGAATAGGTAATAATAGGTCACAAAGGCTGAAACAAAAAGAAAATAAATATTGGGGTTCAATGTGGAAAAAAAGACTAATAGAGTATTAGAATATATTTTTGGAGTCAGTGTCAATTTCCTTCTCCTTGCTATATTCTTTTGAGATACTAGAATCTTTTCAATGCAACGGAGTTATACCATATTCTAGAGGGTTATTAGTGCTCAATATCAGACTACGTAGGTTACATGAATCCTTTTTCCTTTTTCCAATAGATTTAACTCAGTTTGTGCTTTTGCAATTTTGGTGAGATGTGTGTTTTTTGAGGATAAATAAAATAGATTCTTGTGTTATTCTATCATTAGGAAACATAAATCAAAATACTAGTCTGATCATAGGAAACTAGAGATTGATATTGAATCAAATGTAGGAGCAGTAAAATTTTTATAATGGATTTGAAGATTTATTTTGATAATTTTTATTAAAAAATACATAACCACATAAATAACTGAAATTGATCATAAGCAAAAGATTAAGAGATATCATTGCATTGATCATATCATCAAGCAAAGATTAGAATTTATTATGGGTATTTGTTTAGTTATAGGTGAGCAAGATATGGGTGAAGTAGACAATGCGCATCCTTTTGTTTAGCATTAGGTGAGAGTCAAGTACTCTACTTATACATGTATGTGGATGTATGGTTAACCATGTGTATATATGTATATGATTGGGTATATTAGATTGAGTGATTGCATTATGTATATATCTTAGTATTAAGTATGATGCTTTTTAATTTGGTATTGAATTGTTGAGGTGCTAATATTTGTTATCATATTATAAGTATATAATATTTTGTTTGAGGTATGTGTTTTTAAAAGAAGATATTCGAAATATGTGGTAGAACAAAATGTATTTGATATTGAGATATGAGATATGGAATAATAGGAAAAGATAGATGATTAGTACTAGTATTGATTAAATATGTCCTTTGGCCTATAGATTAATGTTATATGTTGTGATCATATTAGCAACTGTCCATATAGACAACGATAGGTGTTGACACCTGTCCATATAGGCAACAGTAGGGTGTCAAGGTACTATGTTCATACTATAGCTAACAAAAAAATGAGATTAGAATGGGTGTCCATATAGGCCGCGATAACTGATGAGTGCATGTTGTTGCTAAATGTGTAGATTAATAGGTTTTGGGCCAAACAAGCACAAAGGAGCAATTCAAGAGAAGATCATAGCCTCAGTAGTGGCATGTGTAGGGCGTGCAGAACATTACCAGGAAAAACTAAGGGGCATAACCCTCATCACGGTTTTGTTGCTTTCGGCATTACAACTCTCTAGATTCTAAAATTTCATTCATAGTCGAGTCCAAGTGTTGCTAGAGAAGAGCATTGGAAGAAGCGAGCCCGGAAGTATGGTTGTGCACTAGCCTGTTACCTGCAAAATTAAACTTAAAAGTTAGGTTTTGAGGAGGCTCTTTTTTGGCCATTTCTAAAGAGAACGGCTAATTTGTGGCCATTGGGGATCCAATTCGTGGGGAACTTTATCGATATCCTTTCTCTAAAAGGTTTGAAAAGTTTTCACCATGACAAAAATCTTTTCCATTATTTTGGATTGTTTTAGATTCTCTTGTACATGAGAAACTAAACCCCTAGAGGGTGCCTTTAACGATGAATTTAGAGAATACTTTGTAATTGATTTTCCTTATTTTTATGTATTGACTTGTTTATTTTGTGAATCATTTATACTTTCTTCATGCTTGTGATTGTATGCTTGATTGCTCAATTGAATATCTGGTTTGTATGATTAATATTAACAAATCGATTATGCTAGGCCTGGGTATAGCTGGTAAGATTTGAATGTATGCCTAGAAGTAGGGTACATGGTATCGAATGTTGTACCCGGTCCAAGCATGGACCCGGCGGCTTTCATGCATGCATTTTAGGTTAACTAGTCTTTTTTTTCAGTATTAGTGACATTTTTGCATATTCGCATGGTGGTTTTTTCGTGAAAGCTAATCAAAACAGAGGGCAAATAGGCTAATTGGATCCTTTCTTGATATTTGTTTAGTAAAGGGACATTTGGTAATTTTCTCCTCTAAAAAAAAAAAAGAAAAAGAAAGAGAAAAGAAAAACCCTTCTCCTTCTTCTTTCTTTCTTCTTCCTTCTTCTCCCATTCTCCACCGAAACCTTATGTCTTCCAAAATTTTTCAGGCGGCCGATTCTGAACCTTCATCACCAAAATCCTTCTCTAATCTTGTCCTAGAGTAAGTTATTCTATCTTGATGAATTTATTTCGAATATTTTCCATGACTTTTCTTGTTTTTCCTTGTTTAAAATCCTAGAATGAAATTTTGTAAATCCTTTGGAAATATTGAGTAATTTGGGTTTGAGATAAAGCCCTCGCTTTTGTGAATATATTGGTAGGCTTATTTGTGAGAAATCCTTTGTAAATCTTTGAGAAAAGCCATGGTTACTGTAGTACCGAGAGAAAATTTACTTTTTTGTTTTTGGAAATCTTGTTCCAAAATATAAATCTGGATGCCTGAACTTCCTTGATATTATTTGTTGCAATTTTTGAAGTGATTTGGGTCCAAACGTGGTGGCATTTGCTCTATGGTTTTATGGATGGTTTATTAAAGCATGCATTCATGCATTCTAGGCTTCAACTCTTTCATTTTTGTATTTTTTTCAGCCTTCATTCTTTTAATTAGGTGGTGAGACCCCCTCCAAGGGAAAAGAGATCGCCGAGGCATGATCATGCCCAAGACCTAGGGATATATTTGTGAGTGGTTGAAGTTTGAGTATAGTTTTAATTATAGTATCTTAATATTTATTTATTATGTTTTATGCCCTAATTGCGAGTATTAAATTGTATTTCATGCTTGTCTATCAAGAATGAACATTATAGGAATGGTTGAAACTATATATATATATACTTGAAGGTTGTTTATATCTTGTAATAACCTAGAATGTTCATGTGTTTTAGATTGAAATAAGGCTTGTTTTCAAGTCCATGTGTTACATTTTAAATGCATATGGTTTGGTAAATATCTATTAGATTGCCGTGTATGTTGAACTTATTGAGGGTTGAAGACTGTGAATGTTTATGTTTATGCTTTTGACTTTGATGGGAACTACGGGCCACGGCCTCACTCCAGACTTTGGTCCGACACTACAGTGGGGGTCCCACAGTCCAATCTGATGGGAGACGGCGTGGTCAACCCTCAATATTTCTGTATTTGGCTTGGATGGTGACTGCGGACTTTAGTCCGACACTACAGTGTAGGGTCACCACGGGCCAACCTGGTGAGAGGTGACGTGGCTAACGTTGTGTTTACTCAGGTCAAGAGGAGTGTGGGGCCATTCACAGGGTTTAGGGAAGATTATCCCTATTTTCATATTGAGAAATCCGGTGTCACCATATGGGGATCTCAGTGGCCAACTCCAAGAAAATTCTATGTTTTGATTATACGCTTGGACTTTCTTGGATTTCCTGGGTTTTGAAAACTACTTGGTGGTCCTGTATCTAGTCGCGGTCATGGCTAGATCAGGAATGATTTCAGGTCTGTATATGTGGATTTTCCTTTCTTTTATGAAAATGTATTTAAATTACTATATGCATAATTCTTTAAGAACTTATTGATTTACAAATATAGCATTTGATTCATTGTTCTATTGTTAAAGATAAACCTTGACAACTAAAGTATTTTCGGTCAGGTATTATGTTTATGCATGTGTTTATTACATTACTCGGGTTGAGGTTGTGTTTCTAACCCTCACTGAGTAACATGTATGTATGTTACTCACCACTCCCTCTTTCCCCTCTTAAGGTGCGATGTTGGTGTTGGGTAGGCTCCAGTCTAGGTCTTCCTCCTATTTCAGATTTTAGTGTGTTTCACTGTTCTGTTTTATTTGGCATATGTAGGACCAATGGATCCACTAGCCTACCCTCTTGTATTTGTTGTTATATTTTGAACTACTTGTATTGTTATGTCTAGGTGAATGGAAACACGAATTTCTGTGTGTGACTGAGTTTGTTTTTCTATCCTAAGTTGTTTGTTGTGACATGTTTATCAGGTTTTGTTGAGCCTTGCGGCAACTCAGGTGTGGAGTGGTGCGTGACCCTCCCCTAGTTGTCGTGGCGATTGTCACATACTCGAGTAGGGTTGGGGCATGACATCAAATCTTCAGGATTAGGGTAAAAACTGGTCTCAAGGAGTGTTAAGCCAATCATAGGATGTTAATACCATCATACGAGCCGACATTAGGGTTAGCCACCTGGATCAAAGGGGCTATACAACCTTAGGAGATTCCACAATCACAAAGTATTCAACTTAGAATCAGTGTTAGAGATTCAATTGCAAGCATAGTTCTAAAGGAGATTGGTTACCACGGCACCACTCCATCTCATTGTTTCTTCCTTAGATTTGGTGTCCAATTCTTCCTTCTAGTTTTCAATCGTTAGCCGTAGTAAGTAGCTTCCATCCTTTCAATAGGCTAGATAATAGGGGGTGAGTTAATACTAGTAGAGTCAGTTTTTGTGGATTTGAGTATTCGACCTTCAAGTAAAATTTAATTTTTTTATGACTCATTCACTGGCAACATACACGAGAGGGTTGTATCAATAGTGCATTCTTTGAGTGATATATGACTATTAGACCATGGGATATACTTACCTAGATCAAACAGGAACCCAAATCAATAAAACAAAATAACAAATGATGATAGAGGATAAGGTCAATTATTTGAGAACTTAAATTGGTATGATTGTTTTTGTGTACTATTTGATCATATCTCACAATATGATAATTGAATTTACATGTTATTAATTAACCTTTTATTTTTCTTATTATGAAAATTTAGGTGATGTGATTAATTGTATAATATTAATTATATTTGATTATATAACTATGTACATAATTGTATAAATATAGCACTTATCGAGCCAGCAGCTCACCTCTTGCTTCCCATTTTTCATTGAGCTTCTGTTTTTGACTTACAGTTAATTGCTCTATTGTTCAGGTCCACCAATACATAGAAGCTCATTCCACTTTACTAGATGCTAGCTTATGTTTCATTGAGCTAAAATTATTGCATTAGGATGGATGTTAGAGTTTATTAGATATAAAAATAGTTGATGCATAGAATATCATTATATGGTTATGTTTATAATGGGGATAATTATTATTATGTTGTGCTCTGGGTTTGTTGAGATAGTACAGTAGTTAATTAATTAATTTTATCATTAAATGTTGTAGAAAAAGGGGGTGTTACATTAGATTTCTTATAATTGCCATGAAAATTGAATATATATATATATATATATATATATATATATATAATACAAATTAATTAATTGCAAATAATATCTGTTTGCATGAAAATTAATTAATTAATTGCATGTGCACTATCTTATTTTGTAATTTAAGTAGGATAATAAATAATATCTCTTCTTTGAAAATCTATAGTGACTTTAATAATAAATTGTCCTCCCTCAATAAAGTTATTGTTTGCGTAAGACCTCTGCATAAAACTATAGTCTTGAGATGATTTGTACTGAGCTTAAATAATTCATATAGCAATTGTAACATAATAACTTATTAATTGACAGAAAGGCCACTAAAAATCAGAGACCACTTCTTTATCCTTAGAATATGGAGCTTTGGTTTTATTGTTTTGCATTAACACATTCAAATAATGATAAAAAAAAATTGCATTATTTTGAGTAGGAAAAAACCTATAAACACACAAATTCTCAATAAATTTATTTATTTATTTATAATCATTGTTCACTTAATTAAAAAATGACAATAGTTACATTTTGAAGATTTATTACATACAATTTATTCGAGCCAAGATATATACCACACTAAGATGCTTAAGGAGGATAAGCAACGTGTTAATTACTGGGTCAAAGGGTAAGGGTGGATGCATGCGTCGTCCATTTCCCATATCTCAAGTGATTTAGCAGTTACTTGAGCTTGGGTGGCATTGTTGAAAAGGAAGACTCGAGCATTAGCATAGATAGCTTCTGTTGGGTATATCCTAGAGGTTATACATGTCCGTCCTCCTTGTGCAAAACTCTCTACTATGGAGTGATCAACCTAATATATCAATTCCACTCAAGATTAAAAACAAAATTGTGATAAAATGAAGGCGATTCTTAAATTTTGCCAATTAAATGATAAGTATGAAATACAGCCATATAATTTAAAATGAAGCTAAATATAGTGTTCCGCATGTCAAAAATGTCTTGAAATTAAAAAAATGTATTTTATAATTTTTCTTTAAATTTTAACAAAAATGATTGATGAGTAATTAGCAATAAGAAGAGCTTGCTCACCAGTATTCTCATAGACAAGGTTTCACCTTGAAGCACCGGCACTGTGCTTCCATAGACCCGTTTCACCAAGTCATGAGCCTTAGAGGATCTTCATTCATGGCAAGAATTATGAATCTCAATTATTAACAGTGTAATTAATAGTCAATTACTATGTAATAAAAGCAATAAACACATGCCTCAATCCATCTTGACAAAAGAAGGTTGAAAGGTCTCCATCGACACCCTTTGCAATATAGAAGTAAACAGCAGTCAACTCAGACAAATCCTCATCAGCAAGAACAATCAATCCAAAAGGCCCCAAGACACCTCTCTCAGCAGCACCAGCACTTGTGCTACAATTATATCCCACATCAGCCTCTATCTCATCCACCAATGAAGAGGAGTCCACATCAAATTCCCCTAATATATCCAACTAAATTACAACACACATATCATGCGTCATCCAAAGAAATTAACACGTATCTTTTGATATAATATAATATAACGTCTATATATACGGAGAAAGGTATTTATAAATGGAACATATAAATATATCTATATGTATGGATGGTACCTGTGTGGCAGCGGTGAGGTTGAGAGGCACTAGTGAACCTGGGGGAAGTTTGATTGCATGGAAATTCTTGGACGTGAGCCTTAAACTCTGCACCTCCTCTACTGGCCATTGAAGTAAGTTGCTGCCCGTTTTGTAATCAAACAGCACCGTCCTTGGAATGGTCTGCTTGGCAGAGCTTCCTTGTTAGTTAGTTAATTTACTGCTTTTGTCATACACCCAAAATTTACTCATGATTATTTTTATTGTGGACAGGGTAAGGTGATATTTTTTTTGTTAAAAGAGCCAAAGGCTAGTTTTATTTAAACAAGAAAAATTACAAACAAAAGAAAACAAACAAGAGAGAACAACAAGAGAGGGAACATGTACAAAAAAAATAAAAAAGACTGGAAAACTAATACATGCGGAAGCTATTCTGTTGAAATGATTTCATAAACCATTTAAGCAGGTCTTTGCCTTGATGAAAAAAGGATAATGAATGATCAGAAATGCTGTGGCTTGCTAGTCTGGCTATGGGCAAACACCATAAGGTGATTTTAGGGACCACCCGAATTTAATTAAAATGAGCATGTTGATTATTGAATGGATACTTTCCCTGGTCAAAAATAATGTGGCTAAATAATAGGCCTTGATTTGTATTATTGCAGATGAATATGCTGGCTTGGTTGGGTTATGAAAACTAGGCTAAAGTTGGTATTCTGGTTTAAATGTTTAGATTTGTTTTGAATAGAGAAATTTTTTTATTAATCAAATCATGACTTAAGTAATAATAATGAATATTTTTAAAATTAATGTATGTGCTTATTGATATCAATAATTTATGTACATACAATACATTCACATGAATAACTATGGTTATTTAAGGAGTGTAATGACCAACTATTTTGAGTATTTTCTGTTATTCATGATCATTTACCACTAAAGTATGGCTCACAGTGTTTGGATTTTAAAAAACATATAAGAAACACAAAATAATTGACATTATTATTATTATTATTATTCTTAAAACAACCAAAAGAGCTTTTTGAATAAAAAATAATTTGAAATTATTTTGGCAACCCAAATATTCTAAACAGAAGAAAAATAAAAATCTTGTGATTTTTGGAAATATTTCTCCTAGTGTTTTAATATTTGTATGACCAAAGAAAGCTATTTTCCTTAGAAAATATAATTTCTAAAAAATAAACATTTTTTTTTAAAAAAAAATTACTTCATAAATTAAACTTTTTTTTTCAAATAAAAGCCTTATTTTAAAAATCAGAGGAGGGAATTGTGTTACCTGTACAGACGCCCAACCCTTACGCAAATCAGTGAGCTCACTATCAGTCTCACCGGCCCAACCCCACAAAACCCTCCTCTGCTTCTTCTCATCATAAAAAGTCTTCGACGCATAATACTTCCCGTAATCAAGCCGCAACCCAATCCCAACATCCATCTCCTCATCATCTGGCCTCCACGTGTCCTCCACAGCATCATACGTTCCAATCGCATAATAATCATGCTTATCGTCATCCAAGCTCACTTTCAGCACGTGCTTCACTCCATCACCGCCAGCCGTCGACGTGTCCAGCCCAACAGCTGCCGTTGTTGACACAGGGAAAAAGTCAACGCACTCCCACATGCCCGTCCCTTTGACTTGATGCAGCACTCCCGGCAACAACTCGTAGGATAAGAAGTCCTTGGTTCGGTAGACAAGAACAATGCCGGCGTGATCCGAGTCGTCCTTTGACCCGATCGCAACTCGCCAGGACATGTCGGACCGGACGAGCCAGGCAGTGGTGGGGTCACGGAAATCCTTGAGGCCAATGCCTGGTGGTGGGACTAGCACTGGGTTGGACTCCGACTTGACCCAGTGAATCAAGAGCGGGTCACTTGGATCCGATGGGAATGCGAGGTTTTGAACTTGGACTGAGCTCGTTGTTGAGCCAGTGTAGAGGACGACAAGTTTCTCGGTGGATGCAAAGGTGGCTGAGCCCGTCCAGACTCCATTTGCATCATACCTTGTAAAAACATAAGCGAAAGTGCAAGACTGAATTTTGAATTACTAATTTAACGCCTGCCGTGTCTGACTTTCTCAGCAATAATTCAATGCCTGACTATACATATTTTGTGTGTGTGTATATATATATATATAGTGTTGTTGTTCACATGATTTGTCATTGGTGTGTCATAGCCATGTATCTTACGTAAAATATGTGTGTTTGTTATGGAAAAATACTATTAGTTTATATTAATCAACAGAATTATCATTATCTTGCAATATTTAGGGTTAAATTGAGGGATGAACTTGAATATAATTAAAGAGATAATTTGAGGACCAAAATACAAAAGTCTTTTAATCCTTATGGACTAAATCACTCATTCAGCACTTCAAAATTAAAAAAAATAAAAATCATGTAATAAACAGATACCTCAAAAATTAACGTAAAAGTTAATATATAAAACACCAAAAATTTATTTACACCTTACCAGTGGTCGGTAACCATGGCGAATGGTAAGTAAAGCCAGTGGATGAGATCACGTGAGACAGCGTGTCCCCACGTGATATTCCCCCAGACAGCCGAGTCTGGGTTGCACTGGTAGAACAAATGGTACCATCCTTTGTAAAACAATGGAGCTGCATGCAAAAGCCTAAACATGTTCATACAGTTGATATATACATGCCGAGATCCTCATAGATTCATGCATGTTTTCATTTGACTCACTTACCATCAGGATCTGAAAAAAAAAAAAATAAAAACAATTAATCAGTACAAAAAAGAAGATGACGAAATAAAGATGTTGACAAAATCAACTAAATGTTAACCGTTCATCCAGTTCTTCTGGGGTTGGAAATGGAAGCTGGTGCGTTGCCATTGGAGCATGGAGTTCGTCCATGCGAAGGGTGTGCTAGAGATGAGTTCTTGGATGGTGGACTTTTCAGAGACACCTTTAGACGGGCCATGGGAGGTGACGATTGGTTGTTGGTTTTGAGATGAACGGTGAGGTAATCTCAAGGAGGAGAGTAAGAACACCAGAGTGATTAGAAGAAAAGTGATTGATACTGTTTTTAATAAAAGAAATATTGGCTTCCGAGCAGGAGGAGAAGGTTTTGAGATGATGAGAGGTGACTCTATGTCTTGCGTGTTAGCGGTGGCCATATTTTTTTGTCGATAGGATTGACGACTAGCTATATAAATGTAGATGTACATGTGAATAATTAAACCATTAATCATGATTTTTCAAGTTTTTTAGTCAAACATAATGAAGGATTGTGATAAATGCTTCAATTGTTAATTTTGGTAGGTAGGAGATGATGATCAAAATATTCGGAAAAGTTCTCGAGGATGTATTGAGAGCATGGTGTGGGGGTGTTGATAGTTACTCGGAGTGCCTTTTGGTTATGTCCATATGTGTTCCTGCCAAAAGCTGAGCAAAAATAAAACTGATAAATGGGCCGTGGGTGGCTGGGAAGGAGAGAGGTTAGGTTGTGGGTGTTCCTCAGCCACGTTTCTATCTTGTGTCTGTGTTGTATGAGAGGAGATGTTCAGATAGAGTACAGGACAGGTTTGTGCCAACTACCTCTCCCTGCTAGCACAACTTCATTTTTAAAGTCACATTTTGTTCACATTATGATTGGTCTGAATTATTAAATAATTTAACTATCATTTTTTTTTATATTAAATAATTAAAAGCTATCTAATGTGTTATATTATGAGAACAGAAAAAATAAAGAGAAACATAAACAAAAAAGAATTTGTGTGAACTAGTTGATGTATCCTATGTCCACGGATAGAGAGAAAGATATTCTTTACTCGTCTCACCTGAAAAAACTTGATACATATATAAGAACCCTAGAATCGAAATTACATAACATGACTTATAGTGGGTTAGTCCATCTTGACCATAGACATCAATTGGATTTTTATCTTTCAGATTATGCTAGCAACTGATTGGTCATAATTAATTTGCAATAGGTCACAACATTAATCACATCCAAGGCATCACAATAATACTCCACCTTAACTTTAATTTTCCCATGCAATAAGAATCATAAACATTTACGGGTCATCCACACCCTGAAGGATCACATGGAGTGTGAACAATCACCAATTTTATAGGTAAAGGCTTTGTTAACATATTGGCTAAATTATTTGTTGTGGCTATCTTGTGTGAGAGAAGTGCTTGTCTTCAATAACATTCTGAATGAGGATCAAGCTAACATCAATATGTTTTGATCTTTCAGTATAGATTGGATTCTTTGCCATGATCAATGCACTCTATGTTATATTCGGCCCCTGATCCCGTTGTTAGAATTATAATATAGGCTTTTAGGGTGGGAAGTATTGTATAGTATCATGCATAGTAATTTCGATCTTTCGACTTTACCTAAAAATCGAGTACCCACAAACCCTTGGAAAACATATCTTCGAAATTATACAACGCAAGAAGGAGAAACATGTTGAGGAAGGAAAGACTTAGCACTCATGAAATAGTCTATTACAGTCTTCGATGAAGATGTATTTGTAGCTAGCTATGAAGAATGTGAAACTCTATTTGGCTGATGCAAGAAGCCAAGGAAAGGAAAAGAAAAGAAGGGGTGGGGGGTGGGGGTGTGTGGAGGAGGTTTCATCGCTCAGATGAATGAATCTTACCCACAAAAGAAAAATCTATCTTAAACATTGAGATGATCTTGAACATTTGAGAGATTAGGACTCAGCCCCAAAAAACAATCTTCTCCCCATGTGAACTGGAGGTATACTACCCACTAATGTACTTCTCTACAACAACCCTGATGCTTGCTTGTGAAAAAAGCATAAATCATGCCTTTCCATCATAGGAGGCAACCTCTACCTTGGAAGATATGCAACTATTATGGTGGATAACATTGTTTGTCCTCTTATAGTATGGTGGAAAATCTCTCTTGTCAAAGCTATACTTGGAGTAGTAAGAGATTGGTCTAGAGTGATAGGAAGCCTAATAACCTAAAAGTAGATTGGCAACAAGGAACCCATATGAGGAAACCAAGTAAGGAACCCAGAAGAAGTTATGAATTGAGGGATTTATCTCCTTAGGGATATTTGTTGCTCAGAAGGGAGAATGCTAAGTGCTTAGGTCAAAGAAAACCAAACATTGATGTTAGTCAACATAAGGGATTTCGTGAATACAAGGGGTTTCCAAGGATACCAAGCAATAGGCATAATTGTAAGAGACTCTTGAGAGAGCATGGTTCGCTAAACTATTAGGTTAGCATTGACCACATCGGCATTAGACATAAGGACCTGACGTGTGGCATTCCTAAATTATCAGTAAGAGTGCGACAACTTGTTAAATGGTCCTTCACCGAATTCCAAGCCTCTAAGAAAACAAACTTAGTCAGACTCCTAGACTTTTAAACAACCATCACTGAATTATTAGTGTAGATGACAAAATGTTCATGAATGATTAAACTCAAAGTGGTCAAAAATGGTCCCCACAAAGTAGTTATGCGGAGCATAACAAGCCCTCATCATGGAAAAAAAGACTTTGTTGAAATGTTAAGCAGAGTGTTGTGCATTTGTCTTATATGTTAACAAAAGCAGGAGATTTCATACGTATTGCAAGAGAAAGATGAATAATTTTGTATTTTGTTCATCTGCAAATGGGAAAGATGGATGAAATACAATTTTGAAATGACAATAAGACAAGAATTGCATACAATTATATATACTTGGACCCAATTGAGAAATACACATCGTTTTAGAAGATTATTGAAGTTCTATTAGATCTATGGCGAGAGGGCTACAAGAAACACGGTGCATCTATGTTGAAAGTACCACTAAAATTCTAATGCACTCTAACATCCCTAAGATCATTCCTCTTGGAAAAGTAGCATGGAGATTCACCACCCTCACCATGTTGGTTGCCCTGAAAAAATATCTATGGTAATGCATGGGAACGCCCTAGCTGATTTTCCTTAAGAAGTAAATGTGTGGGAGGATGTCATTCTATTACAACCAAGGTTAATCAGAATGGAGGGAATCAAATGTTAAATAGGTGCTCTCTCAAGACGCCCTAATGCTAGGCAATAGAAACTACGATTCTCACGTCAACAAAAGGCAATGGAATACTGGATATTAGCCGAAAGGTTTATGACTCCTCTACTATCTCTAGTGAAAATTCATCAACACCTATTCATTCATGGGTGTTCTAATCATATGGATCTCTTGACACTCAAGTGACAAAAAAATGGTAAAATCTCTCTCGATACATCAAACCAATCAATAAAACATGAATGAGTCTGAAACCACAAGACAACCTACATTAAAAAAGCAATCAAAACATATAGAGTATTCTCAACTACATTAATCATGTACCAAAAGAAGTTAGCCTTCCATGAGACCTGTGTTCACCAAAACAAGATTAATCTTTATCCTAGAAAACATAGACATCGATTGGTAACCCCCTTCTATGGCCGTGGTGATTTTGGAGAAGATGTGAGCGGCTATCATCGTCGGTGAATGGATCCCCCAAGACTCCGTCAAGTTCCTCTCTAAATCCTTCCTATAATCTCCCTTCAATCACCTCCAAAGATGTTCTCCCTTCTCCAATCGCCTCTTTCGAGAAAAAGACCAAAAACCAAGCTCTCGAACCAGTCCAAAAAAAAAACCATAACCCTCGCTCTATCCAGAAGCAAGCTATTTATATATGGAAAAAACTGAACTGTAGACGAGCAGGTATACTGGCGTGTATTTTCCCATGTAACTCTCAAGAAAAAATAAAAATAAAGTTCCTGAGATACACAGCCAATTACATGGCCGTGTATCATTTTCTTCTGCCCATGTAAGTCTCAAGTTTTCCCTTTGCTTCTGCTCGCGGTTTACACGGTCGTATATTCTTTCTTCGCTCGTATAGCTGTCTGGGACACACTCCATTATTGTTCAAATGTATACGAGTTTGTACTTCAATTGCACAGCCCTGTATCTCTAGGTTGGGAAAGAGGAATGAGGCTGCACTGATGACACGTGACGTGCCTTTTTCTCTGAAATTCATCCTAAATATACATAGGTAAGTACAAGGGTGTGCACTTTACTTGTATAACTCACTGTTTTGCATTTTTGGGGCTAATTTGCTCCTGATTTCATGGCTTTGGCCATTATTGTGCTTCTCTTCACCTATGGAGTACAATGGAGCAATTAAGTACCAAATATCACCGCAATACACAATTTAGGGTTTAATAAGTGCTACAATTGATGGGTAAAATATAGATAAAACAACATTTATTAAATAACCCCCACTTAAGCTTTTGCTTGTCCTCAAGCAAAAAAAGTGATAATAAAGATATATGCTCAATCTCAAGCTTAAAAGAACATTAATAGTCACAAGAGTAACTCGAAACAAGACAACAAGTAAAATTCAACATTATCATTCACCATAAGTGTAAGTATGCTCTATCTAAAGTGTTCCATGTGTGTGCCAATGATCCCAATTGAAAAACCCCTTTACTAATAAAGGATGGATTATTTAAAAACATAACAAATTCACACTTGTAATAGCTTTCTACCATTTATCAATAACAAATGAAAAAAAGAACAAAAATGGTAGCTTTCACACATCCTTAGAAAGTAGCTCTTTCTCTCATTAGGGCATATAATTATCCGACATTTTTAGAGTGGTTTCACACTTCAAAGGTGGTAGGTAGCTCTTTCCTTTTTGTCTTTTTTTTTTTTAATGAAACAACTTAAAGCAACTAAAAAAAAAACTCAAACTAACCTTTCTAAGTCTTCAGGAGGCCTATCAAGGTGAATCATGTGCACAAAATTTAGTACTAACTCAAAGATAGGACAAATTAACAGTTAAGCGTTTAACAAGTTGAATGCTATAAGTTGTCAAATTTCTATCCAAAAGAATGTACAAATAACATAAAAGCTATCATACGATCAAGCACTTAATTACAATTATCACACAATTCACTAACTTAAGTGGTCATCCACAATTTACCCCTCCCCCCTCTATTCAAGATATATATTGTCCTTAATGTATCTAAGCAAAGCTAGGACAAAGAACAATATCCATCAAAGCACCATGAGAAGGTAAAAGAAACTAGTACTTCCCTTGGGAAATATGGTGAGTCTTGTCAGTACGTGCGCGGTGTTGCTCCCATTCCTAAGCACAACAATTTAGGTGTTGAAGTAGAGAAGAATGGGGGAGTACGAAGGGGTGAGTCACATGCTCCTGTGTATGAGAGAGAGAGTTTAGTAGGAGTAGCGATAAATACAAGATCAAAAACATTAACAAAAACTAAAATACGAAAACTGAAATATAATGGAAAGAAATACAAGAATAGCAGGGATGTAACCCTTGCTAAATGCAATTATGAAGGTACAAAAATAGCATGAAAAGATAAAGAAACATAAAATGTCTTCTGGGGCAGCATCATCTGGAGGTACAAAGGTCTAAAAGGTGACTGGGAGGGCAGATGGAGCAAAGAGAAAGAAAGTGAACAGTCACGCTTAAGCACCCAAGTATAAGGGTGTGTACTTTGTGCCGTGCCCTTGTATTTCGCGACAAAGCTAACTGTGCAAATTCTTTTAGGGTTACAAGGTCATGTATTCAATTACACTGGCAAATCTACATGACAATGTAGTTGGTTGTGCATCAATTCTCCAGGCCGTATAACTCACTGTCCCTAGCCAAATAATTTCACTCCAAAACCTGGGATTTACTTGGCTATGTATCTCTTCTCCAGCCTGTGTAAATTGTAGTTTTTTTATTCAGTGCATTTTTTCCAAAACTTGTAAGTTACATGGGCAGGAACACAGGCGTGCACTTGCCCGTGTACTACTCATAGGACAAAATTGTCCTGTTAGCACATCCAAATTAGACAAAATTTCTCATAAATGTCCTAGCAAACACATCATAGCGCAATTTGGGCTACAACATGCTAAGGACACTGACCTAATTGCATGCCAATTTCAAATAGATTCATCTTGAACATGCTTTATTCAAAATTAGACAAACTTGAACATCATAGCGCAATTCGGCATGGGTGGGTCCTTGTACGGCTTCAACCTCTTATTCACATCTTCTTCTTTGAATCTTTGCAAATTGCCTTGAACTACCCACAAGAGTTGTTTGGGTTTCCAAGGGAACAAGTTTGGTTGAGAATTTGTCAGCTTGGCATGGGTGGAACATTGGGTGACTTCAACATCTATCCACATTTTTTTCTCAACCTTGATTTTATGAACTTCAATTGCCCACAAAATTTACTTAGGCTTCCAAGGAAAACTGTTTGGTTGGGAATTGTCCAAGCTCCGCATAGGTGAGTTTATGGATGGCTTAAGCCTTCTACCCACATCTTCAAATGCAATTCCCGGACTTTTTCCTGTGCACTTGATGGATTGAGTGACATTGAGGCATGTAGCTTTTTGAATTGTCATTGATTTAGTTAATTTCTTCTACCTCCTCACACTCTTCTATAGCTATGTTTTTACATTTCCTTTTTTTTTCCATGGTATCTTCAGGTAGAACCTCCATTGCTTGCTCATTACTCTTTTCGCCCTTAGTAGTTACCTTGAGAACTTCTTCCACTTGATTTTTGCTTCTTTGAATAGATGCTTGGATGCCTTCAAATGTGGTATTCACGGCCTCGAATTTTACATCTGTTTGCACCATGAGTTTCACTGATATCTCCTTAGTCTTGAATTTACTTTGATGAGGTTGCTCACACTGAATAAATGGAGAATGATTGTGCTACTCTTAGTGATATGGGGAGTTTTGTAGCAATCTTTGCTGAGGGAGTTCTTATTGTTGTCCATGATGGCGTGCCTAAAAACCTGGGTGCCCTCCCCAATATGAATTGTATGCATTATTTTTTGGATTGCTTTGACTTGCTTCCATGGCAAGAAAGTTTTCCATCTTTCTTTCAAGTGCATAAATTTTAGCGACCAACATATTTCTTTGAAAATCCATGGCTCTTGTGTAGATAAACAAAAATAAAAGCACAAAGGTATAAAAGAAAACAAAAATAAAGGAAAAACAAATATATTCATACAAAAGAAATCTGAAAACAAAAACAAAAAAAAATAGTAAAAACAGAAAAGAAATAACTAGACAAGCAATCAAGAATTTTTCTAATAACGAAGTTCTTGGCAACGCCGCCAAAAACTTGATGGACAAGATTGCCATGCGCACGAGGCAACTCCGACTCAAGCATACACTCGATCGTTGTAATACTGGCACAAGATTAAGAAATTACTACAATAGAGAGGAACAATACCTGGCAATTAGTCACATTACCATAAGGAAACAAAACAGTAGGAGTGAAGTGGATGTTTAAGACCAAGTTTAATTTATATGGGAGCATCATGAAGCAAGGCACGGCTAGTAACAAAAGGGTATTCTCAAGTTTATGGAGTGGATAATGATGAGACTTTCTCACAAGTTGCACATATGGAAATAGTGGGAATATTCACAACTATGGCTATACATCAAAACTAGAAAATATTCCAGTTGGATGTCAAATCAGCTTTTCTGAATGGTGTATAAATTTGATATAGCTCTGTATGGTTTGAAGCAAGTCCCCAGAGCTTGGTATGAACAAATAGATTCATACTTCATTCAACATGAATTTAAAAGGAGTTCAAATGAACACAGTATGTACATCAAAAAGGAGAATTGGAAATCCTACTAGATTGCCTATTGTTGATGATATACACTATACGGGCTCATCTCAGGAACTTATCATTAAATTCAAAGAATAAATGAAGAGAACATTTGATATGATAGACCTAATATTTTATGGGGTTGGAGATCAAGCAAAGCATGCATGGAGTGTTCATTTCAAAGCAAAAGTATGAGAAAAGCGAATTAAAAAGTTCAACATGCAAGGTTGTAAAAGTATCTCAACTCCAGCTAACTCAAATGATAGGATTCATGAAATGATTGATCAGGCAATGTAGATACCAAAAGGTAAAGAATCTTAGTTGGAGGTGATACATTAGCAGGGCTTGTAAGTACATGTATAGGATGCTTTGATGTAGAATAGAAGAATTCTGACAATCTCTTAATTTCGAAGGAAATTGTAGCCAAAACTATACCGATTAGTCCATCAAAAGACACTGTGGCATATACCATTAGAAAGCTCTGGTTGTCTAGTCTCCAATGCCACAAACCTCATCTTAATCGGAGTTTTCTAGCATAATATATTGTTGTTTGAAGAGGGAGGGGTTAGCGCAGATTTACTAAATTCCTACATATACTTTTCTCAGGTTTGAAGTTACGTATTGTTAAGTCTCTAATTAGCCTATAACCTATATTAGTTGGCTATATCACTTTTTTTTTGGGTTCCAATGTGGTGGGTACTTTAAGTAGCATGTTATGTGTCTATAAGAGGGAACGTTTTGGATGAAATTTTATCAAGATTGTTGCTATTTCTTTCCCCTTTCATTGTTTCTAGATCTCTTTGAAAGGGTTTTTTTCTCACCATTGAGTGGTGAACTACTCCATTACCATTCTCCATGGATGATTCAAAGGTCGAGGTGTGAGATCCTGCATCCTGCTGACCATACAATGAGCTGTAGTGGATGCGACCTAACTGCGGATCTTCCCCAACTCAGCTTCAACCCTAGATTAGGTCCATCTCCCTCGCCGTCCGCTTTTCCATTTCCGCATCAAGTGGTATCAGAGATCTAGTATGAATGGCTGGTCATCATCAGCGCACACACAATAACATGGTGACTCCTGTTCGCGAAAGGATTGTTCGTGATGTCGAAGTATCGGAGCTGCGAAGACAAGTGCCACAACTTTAAGAACAACTCAAACACCTACAACAGCCTTTAGAAGAACATTTGCAAGGTGTTATGCAGGAAGATGAAGAAAATAGTGACAGTGAAGACTATAATCTCTTCTGTTAGTCTCCTAGCTCACAAAAAAATGGTGGTTCAAGGAATCACAACCAACCACGCACAAATTGTCGGCAAGAATTTGACTTCAAGGTTGATGTTCCGGAGTTTGAATGGCGTATGCAGCCTGGTGAGTTCATGGATTGGCTTCATACCATGAAGAGAGTTTTTGAATTCAAGGAAGTTACTGATGATCGAAAGGTGAAATTTGTTGCCTTAAAGTTGCGAAAATATGCAAGATTATGGTGGGAAAATTTAAAAAGATAGAGAGCTCGAGAAGGAAGGCAACCCATTAACTTATGGGAGAAGATAAAGAGGAAACTTAAGAGAAGGTTTATACCAGAAAATTATAAGTAGGATGCCTACTGAAATTTCATAATCTAAAACAAAAAGATCTATCTGTTGAAGAGTATACAATGGAATTTGATCATTTGATGATCAAGTGCAATGTGGTTGAACCAGAGTAGCAGACCATTGCCCGCTACCTTGGAGGCCTAAGGGCTGACATAGGCAGCACAGTGCAATTGCAACCTTATTGGACTTATGCATATGTGTGTAAACTTGTTTCGAGGGTTGAGAAGCAACAAAAGGAGACTCGTGTGACTGGTTTTTGTCCTCAAGGCAAAGTGGGTTCTTTTGGCCAAGGGAGTTCCTCAAATTATAAGACTCTTAAAAATTCAAGACCTTTTTGAGTAAGGCCAATGAATAAAGTTGAAGGCTCTAAGCCATAAGGATCTTCAAACACAAGTTCTAGAAAGTGTTTCAAGTGCCAGGGATATGGCCATATTGCATCTAATTGTCCAAATCGAAAAATAATCTCTCTTGTTGAAGAAGAAATTGAAATGGAATCCATTGATTATGAGGGCAAGCACTATCCAATTGAAGAGGTGGTTTATGCAGATGAAGGGGAACTTCTCATTTGTCGAAACTTGAAGGTACAACGGATGGAAAAAGATAATTGGTTGCGTCATAATATCTTTCACACAAGATGCACCTCTCATGGAAAGGTTTGTGATGTAATATTTGATGGCGGCAGCTGTGAAAATGTGGTCTCCTATGATATTATTGATAAATTACAGCTGAAAACAGAAGACCATTCACACCCTTATGGCCTTACTTGGCTGGAAAAAAAGAGAGAAATCAAGGCTTGTAAAAGATGCCTTGTTCAATTTTCAATTGGTGAGAGATATAAGGATGAAGTTCTATGTGATGTTGTACTGATGGATGCAAGTCATTTGCTTTTGGGTGGACCATGGCATGATAGAAAAACACTGCATGATGGTTGCAAGAATACTTATAGCTTTGTCAAAGATAGTGTTAAAATTATGTTGGCCCCAACCAAATTGGAGAGTTATCCCAAACCATTGAAGGAGAAAGGAAATGTCCTGCTTTCTAAATTTGAAGTTTTGAAGGAGTTGGGAAATACCAAGGAAGGGTATATTCTTATAATGCTTTAAGCCAGAAAAGAGAAAGCTCGTCTTCCTGTTAGAGTGAATCACTTCTCCAAGAGTTTTCACATGTGATTTCTAAAGAGATGCCACCGGGCCTTTCACCTTTGAGGAGTATCCAACATTGCATTGACTTCATTCCTGGGTCTATAATTCCTAATAAGGCCGCATATAGAATGAGTCCAAGGGAGCATGAAGAGTTACAAAGACAAGTTGACAAGTTGATGGCTAAGGGCTTTGTTAGGGAAAGCAAGAGCCCTTGTGCTGTCCCTACCTTACTTGTACCAAAAAAGGACGGGACATGGTGTATGTGTGATAGTTGGACTGTTAACAAAATCATTATAAGTCATCGCTACCCAATTCCTCATTTGGATGATCTCCTGGATCAATTTGCATGGTGTTGTTATCTTCTCTCAGATTGATCTTCAAAGTGGTTATCATCAAATTCGCATGAGAGGAGGAGATGAATGGAAGATGGCATTCAAGACGAGGGATGCTCTTTATGAATGGCATGTCATGCCCTTTGGTCTTTCAAACTCACCAAGCACCTTCATGTGTTTGATGAATGATGTTTTCAAGCCCTTCATTGGAAGATTTGTTGTTGTATACTTTAATGACATCTTGGTATATAGCAAAGATGAGAAGCGACATAACATTACAGCCACCTATATGAAATTTTTAAGACTTTGAGGGAGCAAAAGCTTTATGCAAACTAGAAGAAGTGCGAATTTTTTTAAAGTAGCCTAGTGTTCTTAGGCTATGTGGTGTCTAAAGATGGGCTAAAGATGGATGAAACTAAAATAGAAGCCATTCTAAGTTGGCAACTACCAAAGACCATTAATGATATACAAAGTTTCCATGGGCTTGCTTCTTTTTACGCACGATTCATCCAAGGATTTAGCACCATTATTGCCCCTACTACAGAATGTTTGAAAGGAGGTGCACACAAATGCAATGAAGAAGCACAAAAAAGTTTTGAACTCATAAAGAAGAAAGTGACTGAAGCGCCAGTTCTCTCACTTCCAGATTGTGAAAAACTTTTTGAGGTTGAATGTGTTGCTTCTAATGTCGGCCTTGGGGCTATTCTGAGTCAAGAGAAGAAGCCTATCACCTTTTTCAGTGAACTTAAGTGATTCTCACAAGAATTATTGTACCTACGACAAGGAATGCTATGCCATTATCACTATCTCTAGATCATTGGAGTCACTATCTTCTACCAAAACTGTTTGTTCTGTTTTCAGATCATGAGGCTTTGAGGTTTATAAATGACCTGAAAAAGTTGAATAGTCACCATGCCTTATGGGTAGAATTTCTATAGGCTTACAGCTTCACTATTAAGCATAAAGCATGCTCCCAAAATCAAGTTGTTGATGAGTTAAGTTGGAGACACATGTTGTTGTCCGCGTTGCAGGTGAATGTTGTTGGGTTTGAAGTTTTGAAAAAATTATACAAGGGTGACCCCTTCTTTGGTACTATTTGGGAACAATGTTCCGAAGGTCCATACAAACAATTTTTTCAGTTTGGTGGTTATCTTTTCAAAGGAAATTGTTTGTGGATTCCTCAATGTTCTTTAAGAGGAGCTATTCACGTAGAGGCCCATGACAACAACCTTGGCAAACACTTCGATCGGAACAAGACACTTGCTATTATCAAGGAAAAATTTTATTGGCCAAAGATGGAGAAGGATGTGATGAGATATGTTCAAAAATGCCATGTTTGTCACAAAGCTAAAAGTCACTGTCATAATGCAGGTTTGTACACCTCACTCCCAATACCCCTAAGCTCCATGGCAAGATGTTAGCATGGATTTTGTAGTAAGCTTGCCCAGAACTCAGAGGCATAAATATTAGATCATGGTAGTGGTGGATTGATTTTCTAAGATGGCTCATTTTGTCCCATGTAGTAAGACAAACAAAGGTTACTAATAAAAGTCTAGGAAATCTGATTCGGTGTTTTGTGGGAAAGAACATTCGACAATGGGACTTGGTGTTGCCACAAATTGAGTTTGCCTATAATCATTCTCTCCATCAATTTACAAATCACAGCCCATTTGAAGTTGTGTGATAAGTATACATTTGTACTATATTTTATATATCAATGTGTACACATATTGTACTTGTATTAGAGTAATTATGGGGAAAACGAGGCTAAATTAAGTGTAACTCATGTCCACAGGTACCAGGTGAATCTTGAGGACAAAGGAGAGCCGAAAGAAGGAATTAAGAGTGAAAGTGTAGAAGATGGAGCTTTCCTGACATAGGTACCTGCAAGATAAAACCCTTTGCGGGTTAGTTACGGCCAAGGTTAGTGTCATAATCCTCAGACAGAAGTCTTTGCAGATGTACTAATGTCTGCAAGGAGAATAAAAGCCAAATAGAAGACCTTACACCTTTAGCTTGTGCCCGTAAGCTAGGCTGTAAGGATTATCCAGAGAAGCTTACAGAGGGAACTAACGCTCGTAAGGAGTGATCGCAGAGCTAGTAGGACAAGCTTACGGTCTCACACTTACGGCTGTAAGCAGGACCACAAGAATAAGACAGAAGACCTTACTGGCAGAGCTTACGGTTCTAAGCCAGCTCATAAGGCACACGATCAGTAGAAACCCTGAAACTTACGACTTGGATTTACAACCATAAGCTGCTTATAAACATCAAGATATAAAAGACATTGGACATTTTCTGATGAGGGGGTAGAGTTTGAGAAGGACCGCTGGAGAGGAGTTAGATCATAGAGAAGGGTTCTGTGACTGCTGCGAGGTCAAAAGCAACATTCATCCATTCAAAAAAAGGGGAAACCTTACCGGTGCTCATCATCATCATCATCATCATCATCATCATCATCATCATCATCATCATCATCATCATCATCAACATCATCTCTTAGGGCATCGGCACAATCAAGAACCATCATTTCTCTAACTTCAAGGGGAACTTCAAATTGATCCATTTGCCATCAATTCTTAAGGGAGTGTCAGTTATCGTTATGTCTATGAATATGATTTTGTATGCTTGTTTGATTTTCTCTTACTCCATGAGGAGCTAAACTCTCAACTGGGGACTTGGACATGAAACCTTATGGATATTTTGTATTGGATTCTTGATTTGTTTCTTTTCTATTATGACGTTTGAGTTTTGATTCTGATTTGCGTTTGTTTAATTTAAATGTATGAATTGTTCATATTGCTTGTTGCTTGATTGTTAATATACGGTGAAAACCCATTAGATTCTAAAGGCTAATGTGCGATGAAAACTCATTAGTGTGTCATTCTTTTGAATAAAAGAGGGTTGAAAGAGTGAGCCTGTAGGTAGAAGAGTGTCCTCCTTCCCCTCCACTTAGGTCATCCTACCTTAGTGTCTCCTTGATCTTCGAGCAATTGTGTAACCCTTTAGTTCAGAGAATTCTCCTTTAGGAAGTGCATGGGATCAAGGGCTACTTATATCGAGAGAGTAAGTAGCCTAGGTTAGGAAACCAAAGCTGACCTGCATTAAGAACCCTAGATCAAAGAATAGCCGAGTAGGGCCCAGTGTAGAGAGAATTCTCCACTAATGCCTTGTACTCACTTAACCTTAGTCCACCATGGAGTGGAGTCTGGGAACTGTAGGTTCTGGGTGACTCTCACCCATTCAAGTAAGAAGTATTTATAGAATCTCTTGCTTCATGTCATAACCCTATGGGATCATTGTCCAAATACTCCTGTTTCATCTAACAACCGGATTCATACTTATTTCAGCTTTCATTTTCTTTTAGTATTCCTTGTGTATATTCAGTTACACTCTACCTTGTTTATTTGGGCTAGATAACTTTTATCGAGGTTAGTACTAGTACTCTTGTTTTCAGTGGTTCGACAACCAAACCCTTCACAAGTTCCACTGTATTACTTGACAACCCATGCACTTACAGAAATGCAAAAGGATGTGTCATTGTGTATGGACGGAACCTCAACTGCCCATTGGATCTAACACCCCTTCATGCAACTCGTTCTTTTAGTGGTGAAGCAAGTGAGAGAGCTGACCAAATCAAAAAGCTACATGCTGAGGTGTAATGGTCAACATATTTGACCATTCTGAATTAACCCTAATCTATGGCTAATCTCTGTTGTTAGCTTTATTTTAGTTCGGGTTTTTCGGATCTGGTCGGGAAAGAGAGAGAGGAAGGGCTGACCTTCTTCTTCTTCAAAACCGGAAGCTGTGGGGAGGAAGAGGAGGCTGCTTCTTCCCAACCTCTTCACCATCTTCTTCTTCTCTCTTTCAAGCCAACCAGGCTTTTGGAGCTCCACCATTTGAAGAAGGCAACTGCTAAGGGATTTGCTGGACTTCTCGGCACCGCCGGAGACTTGGGAGGACGAGGTTAGGCCGTTGTTCGTCGTCGGGGTTCAAGGTTGGTTCTTAGGTTTGGAGAAGCTGAAACTTGGTGTTTTAATCTTGGTTAAGTATGCTTGTTTTGTGAGTTGTGTTGAGTTTAGGATGTGATTTTCTTCTCTTTTTGTTGTGACAATATGAGGCTTGTTGGAAGTGCTTATGCTTTCCTCCAGGAGCGTGGATTTTTTTTGTTGAGGTTTTACTTTGAAATTTACTCAAAAGATGTCGACTTTTTCAGTGAACTTTTTAAACCCTTAGTGTATGTTTGGTTGGGTTCCTGCAAAATTGTGCATTTGAAGGTTTTGGTGTTGTTATGATGAATGTCAAGATTTGCACTTTCAACTCTTTAGAATGTGTTCTGATATGATCAGTTATGAGAAATGGCTTTCTACTTTTGCTTCTTTATATGTTTACCATGGAGAGCTTCATCTACCAAAGTAGTTTCATTTGTTCCGTTGCTTTGGTTTCTCATGCAGCAATTATTATTTAGACAGACTGCGATCTTCATGCTTTGGTCGGTCATGAGCTTCTACCTCTAATGCCTGTCATGCATACGTTTAGGACAAAGAAAAACCTACTGTGTATTCCAGTCAATGTAATTTTGTTGAATGTTATTTGCTTTTAATTGCAAATTTGCAAAATAGTTTATGTAAACTCATGTTGCTGGCATTCATATGTAACTGTTATTATAGTTTTTCCTTTAATCAAAAATCTTTTTACTGCAAAAAGTTTATTGAGTGTTTAATTCTAGTTAGCATTCAATGGGAATGGTTAAATTTGTTTTAATGCACGCATCTGATAATGGCATGATAGTGACACTTCATTTTAAATTTATTGAAAAGAACTTCATTAGAATGTCTTCACCTTGAGTTTAACTTTGATTTGGAATTAGGAAGAATACCATGTTACACTTTTGGTTGTTAATGTTCTAGTTTTAGCTTTTGTTAAGTATTACGTGAATACGGGTAAGTTATCTGTTGGTTGTGAATTAGTAGTCCTAGTTTGTAGCTCAGTTGTATTTTTTCATCTTGTGAATAGGTTCGCAGTCTAAACAACGGAATTAGAGCTTGTGGTTGGTTTTAGCGAACTGGTTGGTTTTAGCGAACCCTTAATTCGCAGGAGTTAGTAATTTCACATTCATAGCTCGGAACCAGGTTGGTTCTCGCACCTGTATACTATAACTCTGTATTTTTGGTGGATGGTATAAATTTGTTAATTATTACATTTATTATGTTTATTATGTTGTATTTGTTATTTAATTAATTTTAAGATAATTACTTGGTAAAGTGTTTTATTCTGTATTGTACTGTCTGTACTCCGTATTTTCTGTGGTTTTTAGTGCATCTCCATTCCTGGCAAATTACCCAGCTAGGAGGAGTAAGTCCTAGCCATGTGCACATGTCTTCTATAGTAGCGCTACCAACCGACTGAGGTCGAAGATCTGGTTTCGGCCGTTGATATTATGTTATGTTCCGACTTCACAGTCGAAGATCTAGCTACGGCTGTTGATTCTGTTATTAGTCAGGGAGATGTACACGTCTGTTTTCACGTATTTCCTGTATTCTGATTATTTCTGTATTTTGAGCATTTCTATATTTCTGTCTGGATTATATTTATTCTGCAATGTTTGCATTATCTGTTATTTCTGTGTTCCTACTGGGCCTTATGGCTCATACACTCTGCGATTTTCCTCTTTCGCAGGAAAAGATCAAGCTTAGGATTGGGGGTTTATCTTGGAGTGGAACTTCTTGTTTTAGACTGTTATCTGTATTTTGCCTGTGTGAGTGAGACTTGTATCTTAGTATATTTTTGGTTCATAAACTATCTGTGTGGTACTGACTCTTGTAGGGCTGTTAAAGCCCATACTAGTATGAACTCTGGTATTGCTATTATACTTATAATCCTATACTATTTGCTGTCTGTGTTGCTTGTTGGGGTTGACTCTGACTAGGTTGGACGTTTGAGGCCTTGCACCCAGTGGGGCACAGCTCCATTGGGATGCGGCCGGTCTATCAGTGGACCCGGCTGTGGGGCTGGGGCGTGACATGAGGTTAGGAGTCATATTATTAAGCAGAATGAAAGGTATTGTAAACACGCAAACAAACATCGCAAATACATTGAGTTTAAAGAATGTGACTTTGTTTGGGTTCATTTAAGGAAAAAGATATTCCCTCAAGGAAGGTATGCTAAACTGAAGGCTAAAACAGCTGGTCCATTTAAAGTGTTGAGAATAATTGGAGAGAATGAAATTGAGATCGACCTTCCTGTAGATATGATGTTTCTAAGACTTTTAATGTGTTTGATCTTTCTCTTTGTCATAGGACTTCTGAAGATTTAGACTCTGGGTGAGTCTTAGTCAACCAGAGGGATTTGATACAGTGGCATGGCTTGTAAATCCAAGTACATGATGCTTTGGTGTAGAAGAGAAGAATTCTGACAATCACTTAATTTTAGAGGAAATTGCAGCCAAAATCTGTACTGATTGGACTATCAAAAGACATTATACAATATACCATTGGAAAGCTCTGGTTGTCTAGTCTCCAATGCCGCAGATCTCATCTTAATCGGAGTTTTCTAGCAAAAGATATTGTTGTTTGAAGAGGAAGGGGTCAGGCTTGCAAATTTACTAAATTCCTGCATATACTTTTCTCAGGTTTGACGTTAAGTATCACTAAGCCTCTAATTAGCCTATAACTTGTATGAGTTGAATATTTCACTTTTGTTTTGGTTCCCAATGTGGTGGGTACTTTAAGTAGCATGTTATGTGTCTGTAAGAGGGGATGTTTTGTATGAAATTTTATCAAGAGTGTTAGTATTTCTTTCTCCTTTTACCGGTTCTGTATCTCTTTGGTAGGGTTTCTTCTCACCATTGAGTAGTGTACTACTCCATTGCCATTCTCCTTGAAAAGGATTCAAAGGTTGAGGTGTGAGATCCTGTATCCGGCGGAGCATACAACGAACAGTAGTGGATGCGACCTCCCTGAGGCTTTTCCCCAACTCAGCTTCAACCCTAGATCAGGTTCATCTCCCTTGTTGTCCTCTTTTCCATTTCTGCATTACGAGGTCTTTTATATCTTTGTCATACTCATCTTAATATTCAGTTTTCAGTTGGCATGATATCAATATTTATGTCAAATACCTCAAAACATGATTATGGAGAAGATAAAAGAATTTTAAGGTACCTGGCGAGAACTCTGAATTATGGCCTTGTAAATGAAGCTTCAAATGACCTCAAACTGTTAGGTTTTACTAACAATGATTATACTAGGGGTTTGGATGATTGAAGGAGCACCTATGGCAATGTTTTCATGCTAGGAGGATGTGCTATTTGCTGGACCTCAAAGAAACAAGGTATCACAGCCTTATCATCAACTGAAGCTAAATACATTGCAACAACATCTACTTCCTGTTAAGTTGTCTGGTTAAAGACATTGTCAAAGGATATGTTAATGTATAAAAAAGAAGCCAACAGATTATGTGTGAGAACAAATCTGCAATCTCTGTTGCAAAAGATCCAGTTCATCATGGAGGCACCATGCACTTAAATACAGGATTTCATTTTATAAGAAACCTTATTACAGAAAGTTCAACCAAATTACAACAATGCAGCTCAGCTGATCAACTGGCAGACATTTTTACAAAAGCTTTATCAGTGCATACATTCAATCATTTAAGGGACAAACTTGGTGTGAGAAGTCTTCAATAAAGGAAATGTGTTGGAGTGCTTGAAGACAACTAAACTAGTGTGACATTGATGCTATTTTAGAAGTGCAAAATAATTGCAGTAGCTTCAAATTGGCAGGAGAATTCATAACTGATTCAACTGTCAAGCAGCCTTAAGTTAATTGGTATTAATATTAAATCAAGTGATTAAACTAATGATGTTTAAGTATGTAAAGTTGTGTGCTCTCCAATAATAAAGTGCCATGAGAATTACATTTAGTGAAGTCATGTCGTCTTTGTTTGAAACTGTTAATATAGCTGAATGATTGAATGTTTGGACACTAGCGCATGCCCTGAAAAACTTGTCATATAGTGCACCAATGAAAACTAGGGAATTTCTCAAGTATTTTGAAGTCATTGGTGACATGGCTGTCATGCAATTATGTTTTATTTTAATTGTCTAGTTGGATAATCTGGAATGATGGTATGTTTGTTATGTTTGTTTTGGAATAACTTTAAGTTTAGTTGACTTTCATGTTGTCTATTTATGAGCATCTTAGTTATATGTTCAGTCTAGAAGTTTTACTTAAAGTTGAATAAAGTGTGTTGTTGTTGATGCTTATTTGGGTGTGTGTCTGATACTTTGTATCTTGGTGTGTATCTCCTTCTCAATTTTCCTATCTTTCAACAGTGGTATCAGGGCTACTCTCTTGAAGAAGCCATGGATGACTCTAGTTGCTCTTTAAAGGGTACTGTGCCACAATTCACTGGTGAGAGCTATAGCCTATGGAGCCTAAAGATGATGACTCTCTTCAGGTCCAAGGATCTTTGGAGCTTTGTTGATTAAGGCTTTGAGAAAGATAACAATGAACACCGGCACAATGGGAATCTCAAGAAAGATGCAAAGGTTTTATTCTTGATCCAACAAACCCTTGAAGAGAAGGTCCTCATTCACATCTCTCAAGCCCGTACATCCAAGCAAGCTTGGGACATTCTAAAAACTCAGTTTCAGGAAAGTTCAAAGGGTATAGATGTGAAGCTTCATACTCTCTAGGCTGATTTTGAAAATGCGAATATGAGGAATGGTGAGAAGGTCCATGGTTATATCAGTAGAATTCTAAGAATTATACATCACATTCGAGCACTTGGAGAAGAGCTTGAAGAGTCTGCAGTCGTTAGGAAGACATTCTAATGTGGATAATGCAAATAGTGGAATTGGAAGTGTGAGCCTATTTCCAACTTCTTGTATTATTCAAAGAGATATACAAGCTAAGCGATAATCAAGTAACCAAAGCAATCAATTTACTCAACAACCAACATTCAAGTAAACAACCAAAGATCTAACAAATAGATATTGAAACATCCATAAATGCTGCATTAAATGAAACTGAGTTTAATACAACCAATTCAGCATCCCGTTGCACCCTAAGAGGTTTAGTCCCTCATTGGTTCAGTTAATAAGAAGATAACAAGAGAAGCAAAAATAAGAAAAACTAAGAACTCCCTCTTTGCTTGCATCCTTCTTGAGATCTGAGGTGTTGATGTCGATCGGATTCCGCCTCCAATTGGGCATACAATTAGCATTCTCCCCTTTCCTGATGATAAAGACGACTGTACAAAATCCACCCCTCGACTCTTCTGTCCGTTGCCCGGCCAAGAGTGTTGAAACCCTAACTTTTAGTGCTTTTTAACTCTCTCTCGATGTGAGCACGGTCGTGCTTAGGCCGTGTTTCAAGCCATGTAGTTTGCGGCCAAATAGAAATTCTTTCGCTCGCCAGGCTGCAATCTGCACAGGGTTGAACACGGGCGTATTGCAGCCGTGTTGACAGTTGCACGACCATGCTTAGAGACCTGAGAGCGTGCAGACTCCTACTTGATTCTCCTGTAATTTGCACGCCTTGAAAGCATGGCCGAACTTAGGCTGTGCATGACTTGTCAAACTTTCTTCTAGGTCATTTTTCTACCAAAATCGCTCAGAAGTACTTGTTATTACTCCGGGACCTAGATAACTGCAAAATCAACGGAAAATACCTCAAATAACACTGAATTGAGAAAATAATGATATGAGGACAAGGAAATAGTGGGTATAAACATTGGAAATATATATATATAATGCACTCATAAAATTCCTAAAGCGTAAGTGACCTTGAACAGCAAGTGCATAAGTCAATTGAAAGCTCAAGAAAGATTTTTACTCTTACTCTGTACTACCGTGTAAATGTGTGCAGCCTAAAAGAGTGCATCCCAATTGTTTTCGAAGGGGCCTAGCTCATGGCACATTTTTCATCTAGGATGACTCTTAACTGCGTAGTAGCTTCATACACTCTAGAGACAGCCATTTCACCTGGTAGGTCATCAAAAATGACATTTGTGATGCCTAAGATCAGACTACTCAAGTGTGGCTTTCGCTTTTTCTAGAGTGATAGCTCTTCCTACCATCTTACTCCTTAATGTTCAAAGAATTGGATAGGGCATCCCACAGGAGATCCGACTTTTCGAAATTCTTTTATTTTCTACTTTTTAAGTTTTCTTCTCACTTTTTGCTTTTATGTTTGAGTTTGGAGTCAATCATTTTGTTTTTACTAGCCTTAGACTAGACCCTCTTCTAAACAAGGTGAGTGCACAAAATTAGGCAAGATGCTAGAATTTAGGGTTTCCAAAGTAAGAGAAAAAATAACCTTTAGGTTCAACAAAAGTGCACTAACAAACTCAATGTCTCCTTAGCTTAGAAATTCCTAACTAGAAATTTCATAGATAGTCCTAAGTCATGCACTAACATCATAAAGCAAAAAATGAACAAAGAACCCTCCCCTACACTTGAATAAAACATTACCCTCAATGTTAAAAGAATATGGCATGCAAAATTAGTTAAAGGGATCAAGTAATGGTGCAGGAGGAGTTGGGGAACTTCAACAAACAAAGAGGGCGAGACTCTCTTTAACATAAAAGGGTCGTGTAATGTTCATCACCAAGTGAAGCCATTGATAAAATCAGCAAAAGTGGCATCCATATAACCTGAATTGAACCACACAAGAATTAGAGAGATAAACAAAGCAAAAAGCAACGAAATAATAAAACAAAAAGAGAGCAGTTTAGTAGGGAACTCCGCGGGCTAACTGACTCCAAAACAAACACAAACAAAACTAACGAAGAACAAAATACAAGAGGAAAACCAAAACAACAACAAAATGTAAGAGAAAAGATCATAAATCTGTGCTATCAGTGCTGGACTCGGAGTCGGAATCCAGGTCAGCAGTGTCAACTCCGACGCTCCTGGAGGTAGAAGCAACAGCGACAGAAGGAGGTGGTGGAGAAAGGGTGACATCCAGTCGGCCAGCGAGGCGCTGCAAACTGCGGGTTATCCATCGCCGGAAGGAAGGGGATCCAGCGGTGGTGAAGTGCGACTCGAAGATGCCCCAGCTCGTGGAGTGTGGGGTGATGAAGAACCGGCGGCAGCAGGTGGAGAGTCTGGTATACCGGCTGCAGTGGATGCACGGTACTCGACGCCATGGGAGGTGTGGGTGGCCCGCAGCATGCCCATCACGCGGAGTGTGTCCCAGAGATAGGTAACACTCCACCCACCACCTCATCCCCCTTATGCTGGATTGGAGGCCCATCCCTCTGATCAAACGAGTAATGTACGGTCCGGCAAAGAGCGCTCTAATGCCGGAATCCGACCCCTGGTGCTCGATGCTGCAAGCAACCTCGTAGCTGAGGTGTAAGTGAAATCCGTCCAGCATGCTCAGCAGGAAGTCGAAGTCGCTGCACTAACAACTCCAGTGCTATCTCCCCGACCTGTAATAGAGTGGTTCAAGAGGAAGTGGATGTACCTGAGGGCGGGGAGACGTAATGAGGAGGCCTTGGACCGGCGGGGAAAGTATGTCACGTCAGTGCTCAGACGCTGCAAAGAAACCTCCTGAGGCTCACCTGGTGGTCGAGCGACTAGAAGCGCGTCGTAAGCAGGAGTTCTGGTGAACTCCTCGTCGTAAAGCCCAAGCCTGATAGAGAACTCTGTCAGACTCATGCACTGGAGCGTCCAGAACACCTGAAACTGGATGGTGCCGGCACGATGGTAGCTCACGGGTCCCCGGGGCATCTCGAAGGTGGCCAGTACCTCCAATGCCAACTCCCGGTAAGAGGGGTCGGTGATGGCGAAGTGTTGTGTCCATGCGCCAACCCCTAGATAGCGGCGCACATAATCCTCCAGCCCCACCTAGCGCAGGACCTCCTAGTCGATGGCCCTCTTTTCGCCAAACCGCTTGGCACTCAGATGCATATATCTCTCTTGGTGGACCGGAGTGCCAAACGTGGGCTCTATGGGGGTAGATGGAGCGGATGACTCCCCTCGAGCCCTCTTCGACGAAGGGCCAGTGGTGGTAGCCTTCCTCAGTATGATCTGCAAGAAAAACAAGAGGAAGCTTAGAGAAATAGTATAAGCACGGGCGTGCTTGTTGCAGCACGCCTGTGTTGACAAGTGGAAAGGCCTCGCACAAGAACACGCCCGTGCTACCTACAGCACGCCCGTGTTGACATGAAAATTAGGGATCGTACTACGAACACGGCCATGCTTATGAAAACACGGCCGTGTTTCGAGTTCATGCGTCATCCCCAGCGAACCCTAGCTCACAAATCGTCAGTAACAACGATGTAAAACTAAGTAAACATGCTCTAAATCAGTTATAGCATGCATAGCTACGGCATGTTTTACAAGAATTCAAATGATGATTTGAGCAATTTTGCATAAAAAGAAACCATCGACATACCAAATTATCGGGGAAGAGGTGTAAATGAGGGAAACTCCTAAGATAACCCCAAAAACACAGCAAGGAGCGAGCGATCGTGAAGAACCACAAGCGAAAATGAAAGAGCTCATGAAGAAAACGTGAGGAAGGAATGCGACACGGCCGATTAAATAGAAAAACTCTTTCGGAATACGAAAAGCCCACTGAACACACCCTTAACACGGCCATGTTCTGCCCGTGTTGAACAAGTTTTAGAGAAAAATTGTGCAACACGGCTGTGCTCTCCCCAGACTTGCGACCGTGCTGCTCATAAGTGTCTAAACTTTGAAGAACACAACACGTCCGTGCTTAGGGCACTACCAGCCTGCTTAAAAGGAACACGGCTGAAACACGGCCGTGCTTTAGTCATGTTGCCTGGAGAAACTAAAGCACTTACCGTCCTGTAAACTGCACGGCTGAGAACAAGGCCGTGCTTGGCTCGTGCTTGGCTTAGAAAATTCTCCAGGTCTCAAATTCCCTAACGCAAACACTAAAAAACAAACTCGCCAAGAATGCTGGTGAAAAAGAAAACTTCCAGCCAGCCGAGAACGTAGAAATGCTAACTCTATGAACAAAAAGGAAAACAACCACGAACAAAATAACCAAACACGACACACAAACGAAAGAAAAAGAAACTACTTGAGTTGCCTCCCGAGAAGCGCTTGTTTAACGTCACTAGCTTGACGTACCTGTACTTACCTCACGAGGGCTCAAACACATACCTTTTCTCTTGAAAACCTGCAGCAGAAATTGTGTTGTAAGGGGTTAATGAATTAATTAAGAATGCTTCACCCATACCAAACCAGTCATTAGGGACATGAGCAGCCATGGTGGATTGTTTTTTCTTTCTTTTCGCAACCTTCTTCCACCAGCTTCGTGCTGGAGACAGCTTTCCCTCTTATGGTGATTGGATTAACTCCTTTGCCATAAGTGTTGTAGCAACAGCTTGCTCACTCCTTGAAACAACAGATTCATCAGGAGATTCCTCCCCCAGTATATCAATTAGTTCATCTTTCCACAAAGTTTCCTGCACAAAATCATCAACAACATTATCAATAACGTCCAAGGCATAGCATGTATCATCACAGCTCATTAGGTGTCTCATGGCGTCCTTCAGCCGAAACACCACCTCTTCATCCCTTACTCTTAATACCATTTGGCAATCCTTAACATCAATGAGTGCTTGTGAAGCTGCAAGGAATGGCCTGCCCAAGATTAAGGGCACCTCTGCTCGATCGTGTAAATCTAGGATCATAAAATCTACTAGGAAGATAAACTTGTCCACTTTCACCAGTATATCTTCCACAATTCTCAATGGCTGACGAGTAGAACGATCAGCAAGTTGAAGAGTCATCTGAGTGGGTTTTAGCTCCCCAAGGCCTAATTTCTAAAATATTTTGTAGGGCATTAAATTTATGCTTTCCCCCAAATCCGCTAATGCTTTATCATCCATTATTCCCCCAATGGTGCAAGGAATGATAAAACCTCCCGTGTCCTTCTCCTTCTTGGGGATCTTGTTAGAAATGATGGTTGAGCACTCCTCATGCAAAATTACTATAAAAACCGCTTCCAACTTTCTCTTATTCGTCAACAACTCCTTGAGGAACTTGGCATACTTAGGCATCTGGGAGAGAGCTTCCACAAAAGGGACATTGATGTGCAGTGTCTTGAATATTTCTAAAAATTTCTTGAACTGAGCACCCTGCTGATTTTTTTTCAACTTGGCAGGATAGGGCAATATGGGCTGATACTCTCCCACTGGCTCTTTTTCCTTGCCCTTCAATTTCTCCCTTGACACTGAATAAGAAGTTTTCTCCACAACCTCCACCTCAGGTTCATCCTGAATAACAGGCTGCACTTAAGTGGATAGTGGCTTGAGTTCTCTCCCACGTCTCAAAGTCACGGCCTTAAGAGATTCCCGGGGATTGACTTCCATATTGCTTGGTAAAGAACCCGGGGGCCGTTCAGCAAGAGTCTTGGAAATCTGTGCTTCCTGATGCTCAAGATTTTGTAATAAAGCATGTTGATTCCTCATAATTTCCTCTTGCCTTGTGAGTCGGGCGTCATTGGATTGAATATATTTTACCATGAGGGCTTCTAGAGTTGGGCCCTTTTGTTCTTGAGGTGAGGCCCTTGGGAAGTGAGACTGTGACTGTTGTTGGTGTTGTTGCGGTTGAGGCCACTGCTGGTCTTGAGTCTGCTGACTCCATGAGAAATTCGGGTGATTCCTCCACCCAGGGTTGTACGTGTTACTATAGGCGTTGTTCTGGTACCTCTGATTCTTACCAATGAAGTCCACCTGCTCAGTACTCTGACCCCCTTCAGAAGAACCACTAGGACCAACTTGGCCTCCCCAACTGTCACAACTCAACACCAGAGTCGGTGGTTGCACTTGCATTGTATCCAGACGCTTAGTCAAGGCTTCAACTTATGCTGCTAGAGTGTTGAGTGCATCCATCTCATAAATGTCTGCAGCTTTCACTGGTTTATTTCTCTCTGAGCTCCATTGGTATCTATTCGAGGCCATGTCTTCAATCAAATTTTGTGCCTCTTCGGGTCTTTCGCTACACAATGAACCCCCAGCGCAGCGTCTAACATCTGTTTGGTTCCAATGTTAAAACCATTATAGAAGATTTATATTTGCATCCACTCAATAATTCCGTGCTGTGGACATTTTTCGCAACATATCCTTGTACCTTTCCCAAGTGTCGTACAAGGATTTTGACTCCAATTGCCGGAACGATGAAATGTCGCTCCTTAATTTGGTAATCTTGGCGGGAGGGAAATATCTCATGAGAAACTCCTCAGCCAGTTGAGCCCAACAAGTGATAGAGCCAGTCGGCAAGGAACTTAGCCATTGCTTGGCCCTCCCTCGCACCGAGAACGTTAACAACCTAAGGAGCACTGCATCCTTGGACACGTTGTTCTCCTTGAAGGTATCACAGATCTCCAAGAAACTAGAGAAATGGGTGTATGGGTCTTCATCTTGGAACCCATCAAATTGGCACATCTGTTGTACCATCTAGATAAAATTAGGCTTCAACACAAAATTGTTTGCTGCAACAGGGGGTTAAACGATACTCGAGCCGGACCCCTCAAGATTAGGCCGTGCCTAATCCGAAATACTCCTTTGATTTTCGGCCATGACTTCCTCTTGGTCTACCTCAATGCTAATTTTGACTGACCCGGTATCCCTCAGATTGACCTGCCTCAATCTTCTATGAAATGTTCGTTCGATGTCGGGATCTGGGCCAGCTAAATGGGATGAACTACCTCGGGTCATACATTATACCTGCGCAGCAATAAAGGTAAAAATATGAGATTTGAGAAATTGAATCAAGGTGAAGATATGCAGATCAAAGCCACAACAACCACTAAAAACAAACAAGAGCGCAAAAGAAGAAAAGAAAGAAAACAGAAAAACAAAGAAAATAAACGACTAGATTACTAAGGCCGTAACATTCCTTAGAAGTTGCCAGTCCCCAGCAACGGCACCAAAAACCTAATACGCCCCTTGCAAAACTGCAAGTGCACAGGTCGCACAAGCAGTAAAGTGTACACAAAGGTCATATAGTCGAATCCACAGGGACTGGTGTATCTCCTAATACTCTCTTACTGCTTAATATCTAATCAATTGAAATTGGTATGAATGACTCTAAACTTAGGAACAGGAGAAATTAGGGAAGAAGAATCACAGGAGGAGAAACTTAGGGTTTGCTCAATGAAAGGAATGGGACCCCTGGTTAGTGCCTTAGTGTAATTCGAAACTTAGAGTCTACAACATTTATCCGGCGTGCTTCAATAAATCTATGTTCTAGAATCTTGTTGCCCTAATATGGATAATGCAAATAGTGGAATTGGAAGTGTGAGCCTATTTCCAACTTCTTGTATCAATCAAAGAGATATACAAGCTAAGCGAAAATCAAGTAACTCAAACAATCAATTCACTCAACAACCAACATTCAAGTAAACAACCAAAGATCTAACAAGTAGATATTAAAACATCCATAAATGTTGCATTAAATGAAACTGAGTTTAAGACAACCAATTCAGCAACTCGGGGCACCCTAAGAGGTTTAGCCCCTCATTGGTTGAGTTAACAAGAAGATAACAAGAGAAGCAAAAATAAGAAAAACTAAGAACTCCCTCTTTGCTTGCATCCTTCTTGAGATCTAAGGTGTTGATATCGATTGGATTCCACCTCCAATTGGGCCTACAACTAGCGCTGTCCCCTCTCCTGATGATGAAGATGACTGTACAAAATCCACCCCTCGACTCTCCTATCCTTTGTTCGGCCAAGAGTGTTGAAACCCTAACTTTCAGTGCTTCTTAACCCTCTCTCGATGTGAGCACGGCCGTGCTTAGGCCGTGTTTCAAGCCGTGTAGTTTGCGGCCAAATAGAAGTCCTTTCACTCGCCAGGCTGCAATCTGCAGGGTATTGAACATAGGCGTGTTGCGGCCGTGTTGACAGTTGCACGACCGTTCTCAAAGACCTGAGAACGTACAAACCTAAGAGTGTACACCTCAAGTGTTTTAGAATGAGTCTAGCTAGAAGGGACTTTGATTTCAAACTGACTCCTATACTGAGTAGTAGCTTCATACACCCTAAAGGCAGTCATTTCACCCGGTAGGTCATTAAGAATGACATTTGTGATGCCTACAATCCTACTACTCAGATGCGACTTTCGCTTTTTCTAGGGTGATAGCTTTTTTTACCATCTTTCTTGTCAGTTTTTAGAATTTATAGGGCATCCATAAGGAAGATCCGACTTTTCGACAATCTTTTCTTTGCCTTTTGATTTTTCCACCTTTTGCTTTTATTTTTGAGTTTTTATAGTCATAAATTTCTACAAGCCTTGAAACTAGACTCTCTTCAAAACAAAGTGGCTGCACAAAATTAGGTGAAGTGATGAAATCTTAGGTTTCTAAAGTAAGAGCGAATTTATCCTTTATTTCAACAAATGTACACTAACACACTCATTGTCGCCGTAGTTTAGAAATTCCTATCCAAAAATTTCGTGGATCGTCCTAAGTCATGCACTAATCAATCATGAAAATATGAATATACACCTTCCCCCACATTTGAATTCGACATTGTCCTCAATGTGAAAAAGAATAAAGCATGCAAATTAATTAAAAGTTCAAGTGAAATTGAGGGAAACGTTTGGAGGAAAGACCTTCCTTTAGTAGTCTTCTCTCCTCTGAGGTGTTTCCCAATTCCCACCAAGAGAGGCAGGAGGGATCAGAAACTTCCAAGAGGAGTGGTCATGATCTCGACGTTAGTACGACTGTGGCAAAATTATTTGGCCAAGGTAGGAAGGGTTTCTTAAGTCCATCTCCCATTTGAGGCCATACTCAAAAGAAATAGTGGAGCTCATTCATAAATCGTGATAATAGATGCAAACATTATGGAGATTTCAAACAAATAAAGTAAATATGCAAAGTGGCAAATGAAATAAAACACAGAAATAAAAGAGTTTAGTTTAGTAGGGGACTCTCCTTGCTAACTGAACAAACAAAAGTGCAACAACCAAAGAAAAGCTGAAATGAAAATACAGGAGCTGAGAAGTAAAGAAAATAAAAATAGCAGAATGAGAAACGATTACTCTCGGTGCTGGAGTCAAAGTCCGAGGCGACATCAGCGGTGTCAACCCCCACACTTCTGGATGTCGAAGCGGTGGATGCAGGTGAGGGTAAGAGAGATACGTCCAGCCGCGCAGCTAGCCGCTGCAAGCTCCGCATCATCCACCACCGAAAAAAGGGGGAACCCGCCGTAGGTGCAGGTTGACTGGTACGCAGGGTCCGAGGAGAAAAGGGACCTGCGTCTGCAAGAGAAGAATCTGGGACGGTGGTTGATGTGAAGGCCCGGTAATCCACTCCATGGATCGCATCGTGTCCACGGTAATGGGAGTGATACCTCCCACCATCCTCATGCGTGTGCCCCAATCAGAAGACCCATCCATCGAATGAGACGGGTGATGTAGGGACCCACGATGAGGAGGCCAATCCGGGGTTTGGTACCTTGGTGCTGGATGCTGACAGCGACCTTGTACCCCAAGTGCATTTGGAAGCCTTCCAGCATGCTGAGGGGGAATTCGAAGTCCCGCCGGCTGATGATGCCGGTATTATCTCCCCGACCTGTGAGAGAGTCACTAAGGAGGAAGTGGATGTACCTGAGAGTGGGGAGGCATAGTGAGGAGGCCTTGGACCAGCGTGGGTCATACGCCCGGTCCGTGCTCAAACATCACCAGCAAGCCTCCTGAGACTCTCCAAGGGGTCGGATGACCAATAGAGTGTCAGACGCGGGAGTCCGGGTGAACTCCGCATCGTATAACCCGAGTCTGACGGAGAACAGACTCATCCTCTATAGCGCCTTGAACACCTGGAACTGGATGGTGTCGGCGTGGTGGAAGCTGATGGGGCCCCGCAACATCTCGAAGATGGCGAGAACTTCCAACGATAGCTCACTGAACGAGGTGTCAGTGATGGCAAAAAGCTGCTCCCAAGCCTTCGCCCCTAGGTAACGTCAAACATCGTCGGCCAGACCCACCTCTCTGAGCATCCCCCTAGTCGAGGTATCTCGACTTTGGCGCTCAAGTGGTTGTATCGCTCCTGGTGGACGGGAGCACCAAATGTTGGCTCCGTGGGGGTAGATGGGGCTGATGTCTCCCCTCGAGGCCTCTTCGATGATGTGCCAGCAACAGTAGCCTTTCTCGGCATGATCTGCAATGAAAATAGGAGAAGGCTCAGGAAAAACAATATAAGCACGGGCGTGCTTAAGAAGGCACGCCAGTGTTGGCATAAATCCAATTTTCACAAGAACACTATCGTGCTTTATGAAGCACGCCAGTGTTTCGAGAGGGTGCGTCATCCCCGCAGAGCCCTAGCTCTAAATCAACTATACAACTAGTATTAAATGATGTAAAATTTTTTCTACAATGGTTTAGCATGCATATAGATGTTCTAAGCGTGATTTACAACTATTCAATCAAAGATTTAACGATAAGAACCAAATTAAACCATCGGGCTTACCGAATGTCGAAGAGGAACTAGAAGAAGAGGGGAACTCCAAAATCTTGTGGAAAACTGGAGATCCACAAGCAAATAACGAAGCAAAGTGCAAGGGGGAAGAGGAAAAACATGAGCGAATGTGAAGGGAAATGGTTTGGACAGCCTATTAAATAGAAAAATCATCTAGAAGACGGACAGTCGTGCCAAACACGCCCTAAGCACGACCGTGTTGTCCCCCGTGTTGGCAAAATAACAGAGAAATTGTGGACAACACGATTGTGTTGGTCCCGTGTTTAGAGCCGTGCTATTCATAAATGCTCTGAGCACAACCAGTGTGTTGGAAGGGAACACGGTTGGAGCACGGGCTTGCTTCACCCTTGTTGCCCGGAGAAAATAATTAATCTACCTTTCTGTTAAGTGCACAGCCGTAAACACGACCGTGCTCTACCCTTGTTTGGCTTGTGAAGGCTTCCAGACCTCATCTTCCCCTGAATTCTCAATTTAAGAACACGTACTCTAACATGCTGGTTAACCTTATAAGCTCAAGCAATCAAGAGACTCAAGAATGCACACTTTAACAAAAAGAAACGAGAAAAAAAACACGAGAATAAAACGCACAAAGATAAATGAAGAAAAACAAAAGCAAAAACAAAAGAACTCAATTACTTGGGTTGCCTCCCAAGAAGCGCTTGTTTAATGTCACAAGCCTGACATACCTTAACTTACCTCAGGAGGGTTCAAACACATTAATCTTCTCCCGACAACCTACAACACAATCATCAACATACGGAATTAGTGAATTAATTAAACAAACCTCACCCATACTTAGGGGCCGTTTGTTTCGGAAGTGAACTGTCGAAGTGGTGGAAGTCTGGAAGTGGTACTCCAGTGGAAGTGAACAGTTCAGCGGTAATTGTTCACTTTCGTGTGTTTGGTTCTGCTGAAAACAGGACTTTCGAGAGCACTTCTTATGTTTGGATGATATGAATAGGAATCTGGAAAATCCCACTTCATCACTTTTTTGTGTTTGGTAACACCGAAGTAGAGATATAATCACCACTTCGTGTAAGGGGGTAACGTTAAACCTCCACATTTTTTAGTTTGCAAATACATTACTCTCTTTTATTTTAAAAAGATGATTAAGATATTAACTAATTATTTAATTAGTTCACTCAAAAATGTTTGGCAAATAGTGAATTATCAGTTGATTTAGAAAATATTTTTAAAAAACTTTGATTAATTATTTGATGTTTTCCACTAATGAATTGCAATGTTTTAATGACCGGACCGGTTGTCAGTTCGGTTAGGCAACCGATTCACAGTCGAACCGATTGAACCAGCCGATTTAATCAGATTTAAAAAATAAAAAAAAGATAAAACTGCTCAAATTATATTAGACAGTAAAAGAACCTATTAAAAATAATAGAGGAATTATTTTCGGAATTATATATATATAGCAAGTAGGTACAAGACAAATAAAAGGCAAGAAGAAAAGAAAGTTAAAACAAATAACCCTTCGAGGCGTGCAAGTCATTTTCCGTTGATGTTAACCTAAAATGCAAAATCAAAATTCCTTACTCACTGCAACAATGCAACTGCCATTTGAGACCAGTACTGAGAAGCATAAACCATGACTTCGATTCATTTACCAACTTATGTGGTAAGAATGTCAATTTTAAATAAAATATAAAAAATTGTTGATTACAATTATACAACTTTCAACCAACAATGTAAGCAAAACTGGAAAATGACAACCTCAAACTAAAGCTACCAAAAAAAAAAAAAGAAAAAGAAAAATTCTTTTCAGACTATTTATACATTATGCATCCTAAATACGTGACCATATATGGTCCCTCAAGCTCATAACCCAGTTTGCGGTAATAATGACGAGTACCAACACCTGACAATACAGGTAATTCTTTTGATCGGTGCTCTCTTCGAGCAATCCTTTCTGCTTCTTCCATTAGAAGCGTTCCATAACCCTACAACAAAACAAATATCAAAGCATTAGGAATAGGAATGGAGATAGGAATGGAGATAGGAATGAGGGTTATGGAGGGAGTAATGGGGATGGGGGTAATGAGGAGGGGAATGATAATGAAAACTGTGTTTGGGGAAGGATTTGTCATTGGGAATGTAAAAAGTAAATAAGAGAGATATGTGTCAATTACCTTTTTACCCTTATAACAAAAAAAATTATTTATATTTGTTTAATGTTTTCAATTAGTAATATTCACATTATGAATTACTTAAATTAATAAATATTTTTAATTTTGATTAATAATTAAATTAAATTATTTTTTTAATTTTTAAATGTCAATTTCGTTGCATAACTAATGGTTAAATACATTTACATAAATAATAAAATTTATAAACCGGTATTCACATTATGAATTACTTAAATTAGTTAATATTTTTAAATTTGATTAATAATTCAATTAAATTATCTTTTATTTTTAAATGGAAATTTAATTGCATAACTAAGGATTAAATAACTTTACATAAATAATAAAATGTATAAAATGATATTCACATAATGAATTACTTAAATTAATTAATATTTTACATTTGATTAATAATTCAATTAAATTGTTTTTTTATTTTTAAATGTCAATTTTGTTGCATAAATAATGATTAAATAACTTTACATAAATAATAAAATGTTGAGCAAGATATTCACATTATGAATTACTTAAATTAATTAATATTTTTAAATTTGATTAATAATTCAATTAAATTACTACAAAATGCCTCCCAAATAACATAAAACAAAAAATGAAAAAAAGTAGTAGATATTTGGTATAGTAGGTATTTGGTATATTAATGAGGATAAAAAAGTAATTTCACATGGTGGAATGGGTCATTCCCCCCAATTTGGGCGGAATGAGTTATTACTCTAGTGGGGGTAATGATTTCCACCAGAGTGGAATCGTTACCCCCACAAAATACACCCCAAACAGAGTAATGGGATTGTGTAAGTAATGATTACCCTAGCTGGGGTAATCATTACCCCCATCCAAACACACACTAAAGGTAATACCACAGGGGTATATATCAAAGATTCAAAATAAATTATTTAGGCGTAACGAAGTGGCTAAATAAATAAAACAGGTTAGTTCCAAATAAGATCGAAAAAGATATCTTTCAACATAGCTAAAGGAATACGTATTAGGATAATATACAACCAAAACCATAGTGGTAAATCAACATCAGAGTAGAAAAGCCAATTTTTGAATTCCTTATTTTTTTCAAGCAATACAAAATATTGGGTAAAGTACCTTCTGACACTGATATATTGGAGTTAGTTCAATTATAACATGCAAAATTAACAACTGTAATATGCTAATTAGAATAGCTGTGTTGAAAAGACTAAAAGATTGCAAGTCATGCCATATCAAAGTTGAGGAGCACCAAACAAAAAAAAAAACATAACAAAATATGACACGTAGAACAAGTTTTCTGTGAAAAAAATATAGAACAAGTGTTTATTTAATTAGCCTTGGATGCCACATTTTAGTTGCACTAACGTAAATAGAAAAATACATGATATGTACTTAATTTTGAATAAAATTTAAGAAGGGCAAATGCACCACTAATAATTTTAACAAATACAATGCAAAATCATGCTTATATTTAACAAACTGCATTTATACCGACATGATTCATTCGAACTGCCTCATTTAAAATGGCATATTTATGAAATTTGTCCAAATTAGAACTGATGACACATAGTAGAAACCATTGTGCTTCCGAGTAAACACAATAAAAAGGACCGATATAACTTACCACAATATTGCATGCTCCATCCTTACGGACACCAAAGATCCAGATCGCCTTTGGAATGGCTCAGTTGTGTGTATAGTTCATCAGCTTTTTTATTCCCACAACAGAATATCATCCGGCATCGAGGTGGGAATACACCAGGCGAACAATAAACCAGAAATAAAAAATAAATGACAAATTTTATATAAACGATTTATTAAAAAAACGCCCTTGTTGCTTAAAACTCAGAACGAACTATATCACAAGCTAGATCACGCACGGCAATGAAACAAAAGCAAAGGACTGCAGGCAAATATTCATGCCCATAATACGAAATCAAGGGCTGCCTAATACACAAAAAAAAATGAAGAATGGTTGGGCAGCATTAAAATTCTGTAACACATAAAAACATTTGTGCCAAACCTACAACCAACTGGTGGTCGACATTGGGATATAAAACACACTCAATGACGAGAACACAGCATGGCCCTGAGCCACAAAACAAAAAATTACAACTTAGCAACAAAACAAAACCCAGGAAATGTCACAACCCTTGAATGAAACAAAATAAAACGCATTCAAACCGTATAACAATAGAATAAAAATCCCACCTAAAACCATCATCGAATCCCCCCTTAGGAAAAACAACGTTCCACCTGGCTGCGACATGGAAGCCTTGCAGCCCCTTATCGCCTCGCCGATGTGGAATTAGTAAAGCCTCAGTGTACATAATTGGGGCACCATCATCGCCATCATTGCACACCTGCCATGAAACATCAGAGAAAACAAGTGTAGAGAGGCTAATATCAAACTACAAAAAAATGCAGGAAAACAACACATCCAGCATCAGTTCACTGTCCGAAACATGCAAATTATGGTGGAGGACACACCATAAGACCCAAGCAAACCAGCGAAAAAAACACAAGTACGAAAACATGCATGGAAGACAGAAGTGGCAGACATAAAAAAAAGTTCAGACTTATCAAGATGCATTAGTAGCGATGAGGGTCGGGGTGTGCTTCAGATACCATGCTCGATGAAAAGGCGAACCTATTTTGCGCGCAGTTCGGCCTTCCTCACCATGAAACCCCTCGCTTCATTTTCACGCATGTGTAGATAATCGAAGACATTAATCAGCACCTCCTCCTCAAACCCTTCCAACTCCATCACTTTCGCTTACAATAATTCCGTCCATTGGGTCGAATTTCTTATTGCAACTGCCATTTCGCCGACAGCATCAACGAGGTCGGCGATACCCATAGCGTTTCAGTTTTGCTTAGTACCACGTACGTTGTTGTGCATCGATGATGTGGCCGCGCTACTAAGAGCAGGGGGAACAGAATTAGCGTCTCCATCTTCCTTGCTTTGCTGTTCAGGTGGAACGAAATCGATGTAGTCATCGTTATCGTCGTCGTTTTAGGTTTTTCCCCGGAAGTCCGAGAATATCGACGTCGCGTAGAAGCCTATTGCATTATCTTCACCACAAATAACCCTCAACCCATCATAATTCTTAACTGGTCTATTGATGAATGGCCGGGTAGCAGGATGTGCCTGTTCAGGAAAAAATTAACCACATCAGCAATTTAATCCGTTCACTGCGTACGACACATGGCATAAAATTATTGCCATACTCACATCAATGTAGGCCACTGCGACTAAGGGATCCAAGGTGACCGTTTTGGTGTCATCATCAAATCCCACTCCACTGAGTTCGCGAATCCTTCTAATTTCAGCGAATCGAGCCTTCAATGTCCGGCAGTGATTCTCAACATTCCCTGATGTGAAATCAGTCCCAAAATAGTTGTTCACGGACACGGCAGCGAATGGAAACACAACTCTCTTGAACGACTTATCGCACTTAAGCCCTTTCTTCGCTTATTCAATAAGCAATGGGATTAAGAAGCTATGATACTCACCCTTCCACCTTTTGTTGGGTGTACCGCATTTGCTTGTAGCATACTCAATGCCGCAACCTTTGCATGAGCCCCATCATTCCAATGATTAGGCCCATCCATTGTTCGGGTTCTTCAACTACGAAATCATTAGGTAAATCATTCTAGAAACACAACTTAATAAAAAAAGATAGCAAGTTAGCATGGACATAACATGAAACCATGCACATATGGTAAAACCATACAAGTACAAAATGCAGAAGATTGCTCAAAGGCAATTCTGGTATAATTTAACCTAGAATCAAGGCATGTAAATATGTTTCAAACATAGGAACAACTACGGAAATTTCAAGAAATCTAGACTGCAGCAAATATTAGAGAATTTCAATCCTGCCACAAGCACAATATAATAAGCACCACAAAGGACTAGAAAACTCAAAAGTAATAACATAAGAAAAAACACATCAAGTAAGCATAGTAAAAAACTCTAGCATAACGTGAGGGAAGTAAACAAATGTAAAATTTCGGATAACGAGAACTTCAACTCGCATGCGCAAATGGCAAGCCGTACGGTGCCCCACTATCTCCCAATGGCGCTCTATGCGTTCCACATGTCGTTGGCTATAGCATTCCTGAGTTCCACCCATTCCTATTCTCCCGTTGTTCTTCACGTCGTGAACGGCCTTGTGAGAGCGTGATTGGCATTTCTTGTTGCGTGCTGGGATCATTTAAAATCTTGTCATTTGGGTCTACTCTTGCGATATAATTGTGGATGGCACAACATACCAGAACTAATTTCACTTGAGTTTTAAATGGGAAGAAAGGGCGTGACGTAAGAATTTTGAAGTGGTTCTTCAAGATGGCGAACGCTTGTTCTACCCGGGACCGCAACATAGAATGCCTTAGATTGAAAAGTTCCTTAGGGTTCGTTGGGGATCTGCCACTGTGTTCCTTTAGATGGTATCTAACACCCCGATATGGTGCTATGAATCCAGGCATTGTTGTGTAACCGCCGTCCACCAGGTAATATTTTCCTACATGGTAAGGACAATTGTGAACTTTTATTACACTTAAGTATTAGTGGTATTAACATACAGGTCAAACCTTCTATTATCTTAAGACCCTCGGGAGGTGGTTGTGAAATTGCAGCCCTCAGGACAGTGAAATCATTTGCAGACCCTTCCCAACCATCCATTACATAAGTAAATTTCAGGTCAGGGTTAACCATAGCAAGCACTTCTTGTGTTGGTCCTTTACGGCCCTGAAAACGTGGCATGTCTTGGGTAGGCACTGTACACATCAATGTGTGTCCCGTCCAACAGCCCTACACAATCCTACATATTGAAAAATATTTGTCAGGTCCTAGCACAGATTGGATTGTAATTAACTAACTTAATAAAATAAATTGATATAATACGTTTTCATACTTTGAAGAAGGGGTACCAGATTGGGTTGTTCTCAATATCAAGGTGGCATGTGCTCGTCGGTGGGTGAACAAAATCGTCACCAATTTTACACATTGACCATGGCACTGTATTGAAATACCGACTAATGGTTTCACCCGAGCGAAGAAACTGAACTCGTATTGTGCGGTTTTTTGTGTTGTGTCCTACGATGTGTAGGAACATTGCAAGTTGTTCCTCTATGGATGTGTGCCTGCTGTCTACAAGTAGGTGCTTGTCTCACATAATAGATACTAGGTGCATAAATGGACCGACGTCCATCCTAAGGTAATTGGCACAATAATCTTCACCACTCCTCAGAATATTTTCCATGTGTTTTTTCCTACTTAAGTCACGAAATAGTGATGGTTCCCTATACCTAGTACGACTACATGCATGAAATTCGTCAGCTATGAAGGCGATAATGACGGTCATCATTGTGAACGTTGCTGCAAATGTCCTTGCACTCTCTTCCAACGGCCACGAGCCCATCTACATCAGTTATATAGTATGTCGTTTGATGAAAACTAAATTGTGGCATTGTGTACTACATCTACCAATATGTAAATATCACGTTACTAATGAGCATGGTATCAAACCAGGTGAAGCACAAAATCGGAAATGCAATATGCATGCATTAGAAAGTAAATTATACAAAATTACACGCAGCAGAAGCGACATCTATTTGAAAGTAAGCTTAAAAAACAATAATGGATCAAATGTACATATCTAAATATCAGAGAGTTGCATGTTAGTAAGAACGTATTAAGCATGCATTCCGTCGCGTTCATTACTATGTAAAAAAAAAAATAAAATAAACAAGAAGGACATCAAACCAAAAGTAAACAGGGATAAAAAATTTAATTGTGGATGACATGGAATGGAATTTGAGAATAGTATTAGAGCTTTTGTAAGGGATGAAACATGGCTGTAGTATTCTAGGCACATATAGGAATAGAATTATTCAAACACAGTTAGGAGACATACCCGGCTACGAAGGCCAGCAACAAAAGGGGTGCGTTAGATCACAATGGCTGAATAATGCAACAGAATAACTTTATGTCAGTTGCAGGTGAACCATAGAGCAGAAAACCAGCCACGCATAACACAAGATACCAGCAAAAATGCAGAACATAAAAGGCAAGATGCAAAAAAAAAAACCCTTACTACAAATCACATGATAAATGGGCTCAGAACTAGTGTCAATGCGAATCATATCTGTTGATTCTATCGAAGTTGACGTACTTAACTCCAATATCAACAAACACTGACTACAGGTTAGACACATGGCTGTAACGGTTGCCCTCCTCAGAATCAGGAAGGCATCCAAGCTGCCTCACCATGGTTGTTACCGGTGTTTGTTTTAGTTTCCGAGGCACTGGGTTTTGTAAACATTGAAAGTAGTATTATTGCCGTCATCAACTCCCAAAACACGTATGCAAATGGTAACAAGGTAAATGGCAAGTAATGCATGAGAAGTACACACAAACCCTAGCGACGACCAACGCAAAAAGAAAAATAAGTGTGAAAAATATAAACAAAGGACTGAAAAATTTTGGAAGCTAAGAAACACAATCTAAAGGCACGTAAGAATGTGTAACAACAAACAGAGTAAACAAAACATAATACGACAGCTAGTGAGGACATCCCATACATCCCAGATGCGTAAGAAATCCATACAATATTGTCGAGGTAGGCCAGATAATGGTCACAACAAAAAAGCCATAAAGCAAAAAAAGTCATTCAATGAAGACATCCCAGATATCTACTGAACAATGAATGTGAGAAGAAACACTTGAGCAATTAAAGGTTGTTTAAAAAAATTCCATTAGTACACAGGTTAAAACATGATGACGAAAAAGAACCATACGATGAAATTAACCTAAAAACTAACATAGCAGAAATCAACTGAACACAGAATGTAAAACATAAAGCACATGAAGAAGTAAAGATTGGTAAGCTAGATCCATTAGTAGGCATGATACCAAAAAGCCACACAAAAGAAAGTAAAAGTAGCAGGTTAAAAAAAATTACCGAGAAACAAACATCACAAAAAACAACTGAACAAAGAAAGTACAAAAACATCACATGAAGAAGTCAAGATTGTTAACCTAACTCCATTAGTAGGCAAGACACGTACACACAATTACATGGAGAAAGGAGCAAAACAAAGATGAAAAGGAGGCAAGTTAGAACATGATGACGAGAATGAGCCATACCAAAACAAATTAACTCAGAAGTAAACATGGCATAAATCAACTGAACAAAGAAAGTAAAAAAAAATCACATGAAGAAGTAAAGATTGGTAAGCTTATTCCATCAGTAGACATGAAACCAAAGCCACACAAAAGAAAGTAAATTGAGGCAGGTTAAAAAATTAACCTAGAAACAAATATGGCAGAAATCAACTGAACAAACAAAATAAAAAAAAAAAAAAAAAAGCACATGAAAAAGTAAAGATTGTTAAGCTAATTCCATTAGTAGGTAAGAGAAGTACACACAATTACATGAAGAAACGAGCAAAAAAAAAAATGAAAATGAGGTAGGTTACAACATGATGACGAGAATGAGCCTTACAAAAAAAATAAATATAGAAACAAACATGGTAGAAATCAATTGAACAAAGAAAGTAAAAAAACATTACATGAAGAAGAAAATATTGGTAAGCTAATTCCATTAGTAGGCATGAAACCAAAGCCACACAATTACATGGAGAAACGAGCAAAGAAAAATGAAAAGGAGGCAGGCTGAAACATGATGATGAGAATAAACCATACAAAAAAAATAAAAACCTAGAAACAAACATGATAAATCAATTGAACAAGGAAAGTAAAAAAACATGAAGAAGTAAAGATTGGTAAGCTTATTCCATCAGTTGGCATGAAACCAAAGCCACACAAAATAATGTAAAAGGAGGCAGGTTAAGAAATTAACCGAGTAACAAACATGGCAGAAATCAAGCAAACAAAGAAAGTAGTAAAAAATCACATAAAGAAGTAAAGCTTGGTAAGGTAAATCCATTAGTAGGCATCAAACCAAAGCTACACAAAAGAAAGTAAAATGAGGCAGGTTAAAAAATTAACCGAGAAACAAACATGGCAGAAATCAACTGAACAAAGAAAGTTGAAAAAAAATCACATGAAGAAGTAAAGATTGGTATGGTAATTCCATCAGTAGGCATGAAACTAAAGCCACACAAAAAACTTAAAATGAGGTAGATTAAAAAATTATCCGAGAAACAAACATGGCAAAAATCAATTGAACAAAGAAAGTAGAAACAAAATCACATGAAGAAGGAAAGGTTGGAAAGCTATCTCCATTACTAGGCATGAGAAGTACACAGAATTACATGGATAAACGAGCAAACAAAAATGAAAAGGAGGCAGGTGTCACGGCCTCAAACGATCACCTTCGGTCGTGCGGCACATGACAGGCATGATCTGCAACAGGTCTGCCTTTCTTGCAAGAACAACAGTTAGTGAACTCCTGGTTGCATCACAAGCACAGCGAAATAAAGGAAGCGAGCAAAACCGGAAAACATTCACGGTACGAGAAACACGACACATGAAACCCATTTTAAAAAGAGAAAAACATAAACTCTCTTAGATTGAGAAATGTTTACAACCACGGCCAAAAACCATCACTAAGAGGCCTTGTCTCCTTCCAAAGACACATTAGATACTATTACAAGAACTACCACAAATTCAAGGGTAATTGAGCCATATGCCCAATATAGGTCTGGCGTGAAGTCCTTGACTTGACTTAGCTTGCAGGATCCACCGACGTGACTGTAGCTTCAACCATCCACCCTCGGCCACAGAGCATAGAAGTACCGGTCACGTGAGGTAATACCGCATGCCATCCTCGCCCCTGGCTTGGCCAAGCTCCCGACCACGTGCCCGCTTGCATACGCCTGCGTAACGCCTTGTCAAATCCAGAATCAGCATATGGGTCTCCAAGCCTGATCAAGTGTCTCGCACGCATAGACTTGCTAGAGATCCTCACTTTAAATAATATAAGTCTGCAACACTTGACTCTTTGTATGGGAGCGCCTACCCCACGGGCACATCGGTCACGCGCACGCTTATGGTCCAATGCGCGTGCGCCTCACGGTCTCAGCACATGATCGTATGGGATATTCCGCCCCCTCTTGGTCACGACACAACACACGCCTCGCGCGACCCGCGCGCTACCCAATCCACGCAGCTGTGAGCCTTAGTGGCTTGACCTATGTTGAAATGTACGCCCGCTGACCAAGTGTAAGGTCATCAACCCTTACAGCAGGTTAGAACATAATTAACGAGAATGAAACATACAAAAAAAATTAACCTACAAACAAACATGGCAAAAATCAACTGAACAAAGAAAGTAAAAAAAATCACATGAAGAAGTAAAGATTGTTAAGCTAATTACGTTAGAAGGCATGAGAAGTACACACAATTGATGGAGAAACGAACACAAAAAAATGAAAAGGCGGTAGGTTACAACATGATGAGGAGAATGAGCCATACAAAAAAAAATAAACATAGAAACAAGCATGGCAGAAATCAACTGAACTATGAAAGTAAAAAAAAAATGAAGAATTAAAGATTGGTAACCTAACTCCATTAGTAGGCAAGAGAAGTACACACAATTACATAGAGAAAAGAGCAAAAAAAAATGATGAAAAGGAGACAAGTTAGAACATGATGATGAGAATGAGCCATACCAAAATCAATTAACCTCGAAGCAAACATGGCATAAATCAACTGAGCAAAGAAAGTAAAAAAAAATCACATGAAGAAGTAAAGATTGGTAGCTTATTCCATCAGTAGACATGAAACCAAAGCCACACAAAAGAAAGTAAAAAGAGGTAGGTCAAAAAATTAACCTAGAAACAAACATGGCAAAAATCAACTGAGCAAAGAAAGTAAAAAAAAGCACATGAAGAAGTAAAGATTGTTAAGCTAATTCTATTAGTAGGCTAGAGAAGTACACACAATTACATGGAGAAACGAGCAAAAAACAATGAAAAGGAGGCAGGTTACAACATGATGAAAATGAGCCATAAAAAATAAACATAGAAACAAACATAGCAGAAATCAACAGAAGAAAGAAAGTAAAAAAAATCACATGAAGTAAAGATTGTTAAGCTAATTACATTGGAAGGCATGAGAAGTACACACAATTACACCGAGAAACGAGCAAAAAAAAATTAAAAGAAGGCATGTTACAACATGATGAGGAGAATGAGCCATACAAAAAAAAATAAACATAGAAACAAACATGGCAGAAATCAACTGAACAAAGAAAGCAAAAAAAAACACATGAAGAAGTAAAGATTGGTAAGCTAATTCCATTAGTAGGCATGAAACCAAAGCCACACAACAGAAAGTAAAAAGGGGCAGGTTAAAAAAATAACTGAGAAACAAAAATGATAGAAATCAACTTAACAAAGAAAGTTGAAAAAAATCACTTGAAGAAGTAAAGATTGTTAAGCTAACTCCATTTGTAGGCAAGAGAAGTACACAAAATTACATGGAGAAACGAGTAAAGAAAAAAGATGAAAATGAGGTAGGTTAAAACATGATGACGAGAATGAGCCATACCAAAGAAAATTAACCTAGAAGCAAACATGGCATAAATCTTCCGAACAAAGAAAGTAAAAAAAAATCACATGAAGAAGTAAAGATTGGTAAGCTTATTCCATCAGTAGACATGAAAATAAAGCCACACAAAAGAAAGTAAGAGGAGGCAGGTTAAAAAATCAACCAAGAAACAAACATGACAGAAATCAACTGAACAAAAAAAGTAAAAAAAAAGCACATGAAGAAGTAAAAATTGTTAAGATAAATCTATTAGTAGGCGAGAGAAGTACACACAATTACATGGAGAAAAGAGCAAAAAAAAAATGAAAAGGAGGCAGGTTACAACTTGATGACGAGAATGAACCATACAAAAAAAAATAAACATAGAAACAAGCATGGAAGAAATCAACTGAACAAAGAAAGTAAAAAAAATCACATGAAAAAGAAAAGATTGGTAAGCTAATTCCATTATTAGGCATGAAACCAAAGCCACACAATTACATGCAGAAATGAGAAAAGAAAAATGAAAACGAGGCAGGCTGAAACATGATGAAGAGAATAAACTATACAAAAAAATTAACCTAGAAACAAACATGGTATAAATCAACTAAACAAGGAAAGTAAAAAAATCATGAAGAAGTAAAGATTGGTAAGCTTATTCCATCAGTAGGCATGAAACCAAAAACATGGCAGAAATCAACTGACCAAAGAAAGTTGAAACAAAATCACATGAAGAAGTAAAGATTGGTATTGTAATTCCATCAGTAGGCATGAAACTAAAGCCACACAAAAAAAAGTAAAACAAGGCAGATTAAAAAATTATCCGAGAAACAAACATGGCAAAAATCAATTGAACAAAGAAAGTAGAAACAAAATCACACGAAGAAGTAAAGGTTAACAAGCTATCTCCATTACTAGGCATGAGAAGTACACACAATTACATGGATAAACGAGCAAAAAAAATGAAAAGGAGGCAGGTGTCACGGCCTCAAACCATCATCTTCGGTCGTGTGGCACAAGACAGGCAGGATCTGCAACAGGTCAGCCTTTCTTTCAAGAACAACAGTTAGTGAACTCCTGGTTGCATCACAAGCACAGCGAAATAAAGGAAGCGAGCAAAACCGGAAAACATTCACAGTACGAGAAACACGACACATGAAACCCATTTTAAAAAGAGAAAAACATAAACTCTCTTAGATTGAAAAATGTTTACAACCATGGCCAAAAACCATCACTAAGAGGCCTTGTCTCCTCCCAAAGACACATTAGATACTATTAAAAGAACTACCACAAATCCAAGGTTAATTGAGCCCCATGCCCAATACAAGTCTGCCGTGAAGTCCTTGAATTCACTTAGCTTGCAGGATCCACCGATGTGACTGAAGCTAATTCTATTAGTAAGCGAGAGAAGCACACACAATTACATGGAGAAACAAGCAAAAAAAAAAATGAAAAGGAGGCAGGTTACAACTTGATGACAAGAATGAGCCATACAAAAAAAAAATAAATAAACATGGAAACAAACATGGTAGAAATCAACTGAACAAAGAAAGTAAAAAAAAATCACATGAAGAAGAAAAGATTGGTAAGCTAATAACATTAGTAGGTATGAAACCAAAGCCACACAATTACATGCAGAAACGAGCAAAGAAAAATGAAAAGGAGGCAGGCTGAAACATGATGACGAGAATAAACTATACAAAAACAATTAACCTAGAAATAAACATGGCATAAATCAACTGAACAAGGAAAGTAAAAAAAACACATGAACATGTAAAGATTGGCAAGCTTTTTCCATCAATAGGCATGAAACCAAAGCCACACAAAAGAAAGTAAAATTAGGCAGGTTAGAAATTTAACCAAGTAACAAACATGGCAGAAATCAAGCGAACAAAGAAAGTAGGAAAAAAAACATGAAGAAGTAAAGGTTGGTAAGGTAATTGACACGCCTCTTCGTCACCGCAAGTATACTGGTCGTCAAGTAATAAAGTGAATCCCAGAGAGGGATCGGGTTATCGAACCACAAGGAGCAAACACACTAGTACTACCTTCAGCTTATGAAATCTAGCCTAAAAAGATGATTGTTAAAAAGTCTAATTGAAACTAAGAAATCAAAAACAACTAAGGTTGTGGAGATCAGTTGGGGAGAAGGGTAAACTTGGACAATACTTCCTCAAGGATTAGACAATGAAGTACTAACTCATACAGATAATCCTTGCTTAATTAAAAGTAATATTAACATGAATGTGATAGTAACACGGGTTTTCACCGTATGCTAATTCGAAAGTTATAACGGATTTTCACCGCACACCGGTTCCCTAGAACTAACGGGTTTTCACCGCACACTAAATCAACCGAACAATGGGTTTTCACCGCTCGTCAATAATCATGCAACATGTAAACGACATACATCAATTCACACATACATTCCAAAGATTTAACATCACAAGTAATTGACATTCAAGGAATAAGAGTAGAGTTTAACAATTCCCCTAGGGTTCAAGTCCAAGCTCCCCTAAAAGAGGATTAGCTCATAACACAAATCAACGAAATCAAGAAATTACAATTGCTCATAGTCATTATGAGAAAATAAAATGGCACACTCCATCAAAACCAAGAAGACAATGATTGGCCTGAAATCCCCTCAATGTTGGGGAAATACAACCCTTGACCTCGATGATGTCCTAGCTGATGATAAAGGTGATGTCGATGGAGGGATACGCAGATTCTTGGCCCTTTTGATAGAGAAATCGTCTCTTGATCTTGCAGTTAGGTTCTCCTTTTCTCCAGCCACTTTCTCTCCCTCAAACTGGGGATAAAACCTAGAAAGAAAATCCAAAGATGCTTCTCTCTCTTCAACAAAACCTTAAATAAGGGTAAGTTTATGGCTGGCTTACGGGCGTAAGCCAAGCCGTAAGCGTCGGGATTTCACTTTCTTCATGTCGTACGCTCTCACTTACGGTCGTGAACTCCCCCCGTAAGGTCCTCTGTCTTCTGCTTATGGTCACGCTTACGGACATAAGTCCAGACCGTAAGCTCCTCTGTATTACAGGACTTCTTTTCTTACGGGCATAAGGGTGCCCGCAAGGTCCTCTGCACATGGCTTACGGCCGTAAGCATGGCCGTAAGTAGCTCGTAAGCAATGCAGTCTTCGAAGTGGTAGTGCAACAACGAGCCATCTTTGATGTTTTTGTTCCCATTTACTTGCTTTGGCTCTCCTCTGGCTTTAATCTACACTTGGTACCTGCGAAGACAATTCATACTCAATTTAGGCTCATATTCTACTAAATTACTCCAGTACTAACTGTATAAGTATACAATTTAATATATAAAATATGCATAATTGTATTCTTATAAGTAATTCCATTAGTAAGCATCAAACCAAAGCCACACAAAAGAAAGTAAAATGAGGCAGGTTAAAAAATTAACCGAGAGACAAACACGACAAAAATCAACTTAACAAAGAAAGTTGAAACAAAATCACATGAAGAAGTAAATATTGGTATGGTAATTCCATCAGTAGGCACGAAACCAAAGCCAAACAAAAGAAAGTAAAACAAGACAGATTAAAAATTAACCAAGAAACAAACATGGCAGTGATACCGCCCTTGCGTAACCACAAGTGCACGAGTCGTATAAGTAATACAATGCACTCAAAGGTCGGGTAGTCGAAACCACAATTACTAGTGTATCTCCTAATACTCTCTCACTACTTAATATCTAATCAATTAAAATTGAGATTGAAGACTCTAAAACTTAGGAACGAGAGAAATTTGGTGAAGAAGAATCACATGAGAAGATGATTAGGGTTTGCTCAAAGGAAGGGAAGGGGCCCCGGGTTAGTACCTTGATGAAATTCAAAACTCAGATTCTGCAGAATTCATCTGGCGTGTCTCAATCAACCTATGTTCTAGAATCTTGTTGCCCTAATGTGGAATGTGCAAGTAGTGGAATTGAAAGTATGAGCCTATTTCTAACTGCTCGTATTAATCATTGGGATATACAAGCTAAGTGAAAATCAAGTAACTCAAACAATCAAACCACTCAACAACCAACATTCAAGTAAGCAACCAAAGATCTAACAAAGAGATAATAAAACATCCATAAATGTTGCATTAAATGAATCCAAGTTTAACACAACCAATTCATCAACCCCGGCACCATAAGAGGTTTAGCCCCTCATTAATACAATCATTAGAAAGACAACAAAGATAACAAATACAATGAAAACCAAGAACTCCCTCTTTGCTTGCATCTTTCTTAGGATCTGAGATGCCAATGTCGATAAGATTCGTCCTCCAATTTGGCCTACAATTCGTGCTCTATCCTCTCCTGATGATGAAGAAAGCTGTATCCTCTCCTAATGATGAAGAAGTCTGTACAAACTTCTCTCCCTTTGACTCTGCCATTTTTTCCCCAGGCCAAAAGTCCCGAAACCCTAACTTTCAATGCTTTTTAACCAGCTCTCGATGTGAGCACGGCCGTGCTTAGGCCGTGCTTCAAGCCTTGCAGTTTGCGGCCAGATGGAAATTCTTGCTTCTCCCCAAACCGTAATTTGCACAGGGTGGAACACGCCCGTGTTGCGGCCATCTTGCCAACTGCATGACCGTGCTCAAAGGCCTAAGAGCGTGCAAATGCTTCCTGAATTCTTCTGTAAAGTGCACAGCTTGGGAGCACGCCGTGCTTAGGCCATGCTTGACTTGACGACTTTCTTCTTGGTCCTTTTGCTACCAAAATCACTCAGAAATGCTTGTTATTGCTTCGAGACCTAGATAACTGCACAATCAACTAAAAATACATCAAATAGCACTGAAATAGGAAATTAATATCAAGAGAACAAAGAAATAGCGGGTATAACATGAAAAATATATCTCTACACAATGCACTCATCAAATACCCTCACACTTGAATCGTTGCTTGTCCTCAAGCAAACCTAACCCCTTGACAAATAAATGAGTGTAGGACCTCTGATCTCAGCAAGGTAAGGAGATTCCTAAAGCTTAAAGGACCTTGAATAGCAAGTGCATAAGTCAATTGAAAGCTCATGAAAGATTTTACTCTTGCTCTGTACTACCGTGTATGTGTGTGCGGCCTAAAAGGGTGCGCCACGAATGTTTTTGAAGGGGCCTAGCTCAAGGTACATTTTTCTTTCAAGATGACTTCTAAACTAGGTAGTAGCTTCATACACCCTAGAGGCAGCCATTTCACCCGGTAGGTCATCAAAAATGACATTTGTGATGCCTAAGATCCGACTACTCAAGTGCGGCTTTCTCTTTTTCTAGAATGATAGCTCTTTCTACCATCTTACTCATCACTTTTCAAAAAATTTGATAGGGCATCCCACAAGGGATCCGACTTTTTGAAATTCTTTTCTATTTCACTTTTTGAATTTTCTTTTTACTTTCTTGCTTTTATTTTTTGTGTTTGGAGTTAATCATTTTGCTTTTACTAGCCTTAAAACTAGAGCCTAAACAAGGTGGATGCACAAAATTAGGCAAGTGATTGAACTTAGGGTTTCCAAAGTAAGAGCAAAATTATCCTTTAAGTTCAACAAAAGTACACTAGCATGCTCAAAGTCTCCTTAGCTTAGAAATTCTTAACCAAAAATTTCATAGATCGCCATAAGTCATGCACTATCATCATAAAGCATACATAAACAAAGAACCCTCCCCCACACTTGAATGAAACATTGTCCTCAATGTTAAAAGACTAAGGCATGCAAAATTTGTAAATGGTTCAAGTGAAATTGAGGAAGAGTTGGGGAACTTCACCAAACAAAGGAGGCGAGACCCCCATTGCAAAGCAGCTATGACACAATTGATTGGCATAACAAACAAGGGTGCTCTCATTGATCATCATCACGTGAAGGCATTGGATAAAACCACCAGAGCGGCATCAATACATCCTGAATTAAAGCATGCAAGCATTAGAGAAACATAACAAAACAAACAAAAATAAATCTCATAACAGAACGAGATCAGTTTAGCATGGGACTCTTCTTGCTAACTGACTCAAATACAAACACAAACAATAAACTGAAAAATAAACTACAAGTGCTGGAAAAGAAATAAACAACATAAAAGGTAGGGTCAGAAACGGCTGCTCTCGGTGCTAGAGTCAGAGTCGAAGGCCAAATCGGAGGTATCAACCCCGACACTCCGCGAAGTGGTGGTGGCGACAGAGGCGGGAGGTGGAGAGAGAGATACTGCCATGTGCTCAGCCAGGCGTTGCATGCTCCTCGTCATCCAACGCCTGAATGAGGGGGAGGCAGCCGGTAGTGCCGAACGACTGGTGCACGTTGTCCAAGGGCAGGAAGGACCAGTAGCAGCTGGGATGAGTCTAGGGCAGTGGTTGGAGTAAGGGCTGCTTCCCGGACACGGTAATCAACTTCGTGATTTGTCTGTGCGGCCCTCAGTATCCCCATCGCTCGTAATGTGTCCAACGAAATGGGGATCAGACCACCCACCATCTTCATCCCCTGGACCCCGGACTGGAGACCCATCCCTCGAATGAGGCGGGTTATGTAGAGTCCGACGAAGATGGTGCCAATGCGAGAGTCAGAGCCCTGATGCTGGATGCTGAAGGCAACCCCGTAGCCGAGGTGCAGGTGGAATCCATCTAGCGTGCTCAACAAGAACCCGTATTTAAGTCATTTGGGGGTTTTACTAAGAACACGGCCATGCTTATGGAAGCATGCCCGTGTTTCGAAACCGTGCGTCGTCCCCACTGAACCTTAGCTCAAAAATTGACGATACAATGATGTCGAACTAAGCAAAATTGATCTAGAGCAATTCTCGCAATCATAAGCAATGTCTAAAAGAAATTTTACACACATTCAATTGACGATTTGATGATGAAGAAAGCTATATCCTCTTCTGATGATGAAGAAAGCTATATCCTCTCCTGATGATGAAGAAGGCTGTACAAACTTCTCCCCCTTGGACTTTGCCATTTTTTCCCCAATCCAAAAGTCCCAAAACCCTAACTTTCAATGCTTTTAAACCAGCTCTCGATGTGAGCACAGCCGTGCTTAGGCCGTGCTTCAAGCCTTGCAGTTTGCGACCAGATGGAAATTCTTGCTTCTCGCCAAACTGTAATTTGCACGGGGTGGAACACGCCTGTGTTGCAGCCGTGTTGCTAACTGCACGACCGTGCTCAGAGGTCTGAGAGAGTGCAGACGCTTCCTGAATTCTTCTGTAAAGTGCATGACTTGGGAGCACAGCCGTGCTTAGGCCGTGCTTGACTTGACCAACTTTCTCCTAGGTCCTTTTGCTACAAACATAGCCGAAAATTAACGTAGAAACAAACATAGCAGAAATGAACTGAACAAAGAAAGTAAAAAAAATGCACATGAAAAAGTAAAGAGATTGTTAAGCTAATTCCATTAGTAGGCAAGAGAAGTACACACAATTACATGGAGAAACGGGCAAAAAAACAAAATAAAAAAGAGCAGGTTACAACATGATGATGAGAATGAGCCATACAAAAAAAAATAAACATAGAAACAAACATGGTTGAAAACAACTAAACAAAGAATGTAAAAAAAATCACATGAAGAAGTAAAGATTGGTAAGCTAATTCCATTAGTAGGCATGAAACCAAAGCCACACAATTACATGCAGAAACAAGCAAAGAAAAATGAAAAGGAGGCAGGTTGAAACATGATGACTAAAAAAATCATACAAAAAAAATTAACCTAGAAACAAACATGGCATAAATCAACTGAACAAGGAAAGTAAAAAAAATCACATGAAGAAGTAAAGATTGGTAAGCTTATTCCATCATTGGGCATGAAACCAAAGCCACACAAAAGAAAGTAAAAGGAGGCAAGTTAAGAAATTAATCAAGAAACAAACATGGCAGAAATCAACTGAACAAAGAAAGTAGAAAAACATCACATGAAGAAGTTAAGATTGGTAAGCTACACACAATTACATGGAGGAACGAGCCAAAAAAAAAATGAAAAGAATGCAAGTTAGAACATGATGACGAGAGTGAACCATACAAGGAAAATTAACCTAGAAACAAACATGGTAGAAATCAACTCAATTTTGAAAGTAAAAAAAATGACATGAAGATGTAAAGATTGGTAAGCTAATTCCATTAGTGGGCATGAAACCAAAGCGACACAATATTAACGAGACAGGTTAAAACATGGTAACCAAAAAAACCCATAAAAGCAAAATTAACCTCACAACAAATATGGCAAAAATTAATTGAATAAAGAAAGTCAAAAAAACACATGGGCAAGTAAAGATCTGTAACCGAATCTCATTAGGAAGTATGAAAACTCCACAAAATTAGGAAGAGAAATGAACAAAAAATTGAAAAGGCAGGTCATCCCAAAAATGAAGGAATCATATCAGCTAGCGCACATCTCACAGGCCATAATTGAAGATTGATTTTATAAAACAAACATGGGGAAACTGGAATGAAAACGAATTTCACTTTGAGACCAACAACTCACTGAAAAAGCTTAAGAACACTATGAAGAACTAGATGGCCATGCGAAGAACAACAGATCTGGAATATGGGTGTGCGATCAACACTAGATCTGAAAAAGAAAAACAAAAATCGTGGTAAACATCAAGTCATCACAATCATAGAGGGAAATGACAGGGAAATACTCACAGAAAACTTGCACATAAGTGTCCTCGTGGGCCTCGTGAGCCCTCGCCTGAGCCGTTGGAGTTCGCCTTACCCAAACATCAAGCCCTCTTAAGCGCCTCTCAAGGCTCAAGTTCGGCTAGACACGGACCCCGACTTGCAAGCATTGGGCGCGATTAAGCATGAGCAAGCGGAAGAGTTGGCAGACGAGATGATGGCGAGAGGCACCTACTCCAACACATCTCCCGTACCCGAGCACCACACGCATCACCCACATCACCAGCAACACCAGCAGATGATGACTCTTGAGGCGTCTTTAGTTTGTTTCTACTTTTATTTCTGTTTTTACTTATGCGTTGTTTGAGAACTTGTTTACTCAGAAAGGGTTTATCTTCTGAGATCTATCTTTTTGTTTTTAGTCGTGTTTAGTTTGTTTCGAGTTTAAGCTTCGATGTATGCTTATAAACTCTATTAGTTTTTATTCATGTTAAGCTCTACTGAACCCCTTTTGTGATATGCAGATAGTCTTGTGAGTCATGTTTTGAGGAATAGTCATAGGCAAGGCCGTGTGCTTCATCCACGCGACCGTGTGAACTTCACAACCCTTCACAGCTTCAGTCCCCGCCACTTCAGCTCCACCACAATATACAAATGGAGATCAGGGGAGTGTTGTTTTTAATACCCCAATTTTCATGTTCAGTTATTTGCAAATTTCTATTCTTTATGCATGCATTTATACATTGAGGGCAATGTACATCTCAAGTGTGGGAGGGAGTTCATGTTACACATGTTCTTTATTTATGCTCATCACTTTTATGCTCATTTAGCCAATGATAGTTCACCTTAAGGGACAAGGATTATACTCTTGAATTTAGGAGAATTTTAAACGTCGATTGTTACCATGCTCTAGTTTACTCGAAAAACTTAGAAATTTTTTTGTCTGATTGCATTTCTTACACCTTTTTTGCTCTGTTAACCCTGATAATTCTAGTTCAGTGCTAAAAGGACCTTAGTTTCATTCTTTTAGTTAAAAAAAACCAAAAAAAAAACAAAAACAAAAACAAAAAACAAAAAGAGAAGAATGCTTTTATTTGTTTACTTGTTTTCAGGGTGGAAAAAGCTACCACCTATGTTGTATGTAGCTACTCTCATAAGTCGGATACTAGCTATACACTAATGAGAGAAAGAGCTATCTAATAGGCCGTGTGAAAGCTAACACTCCCAGGTGGAAAGAGTTACCACCTCGAAAGTGTGAAAGCCGCCCAGGAGGCATCTTGGGAAATGGCTACCTTCGAGGTTGTGTGCAGCTACGACCTATTCTTTGTTCTGAAATAAGTCCTTTTTAATAAGAACTCTTAAGAGTAAACTTGGGGTTGGCATGAGTAAGCATACACACACACACGTTGTCAGATTCTATTTTCTTTGTGATTTGAGTTTTTGCTAGAGCATTGGTTTTTACCTTTCTATGTTTTAAATTGTTCCTTTGTTTAAGAATTCTCTCCTTACATACTTTTGGGTGAACTTAAGGCAAAGCACTTCCATTACTCTACTTGTGAATTTTATTGTATAAACTTTGCTTGAGGACAAGTAAAAGCTTAAGTGTGGGGGAGTTTGATGAGTGCTTGTATGTATATATTATTTGAGATGTTTTCCATGCATGAGCATCACATTTTTCAGGTTATATATCTCATTTCGTGTGTTTTTGTGTTTTTTCGTGCAATTAGGGTTGTGAAGAAGTTTTATTGGAATAAAGGCAAAAATAGTTCATGATGGTGCCAAGTGGAGTTCTTTTGTGCAAATATAAAGTTCAAGATACAAATCGGGGTCAAACAAGAGAGTACGTGCCAACCTCTAAGAGGTTCAAGACAGTTTTTGTAGAATGACACGAAGGCAGTCATGCTCGCTCGTTCTGATTTGTTTGAAGATTTCAAAAGCTCTCCAAGGGTTTTTCGACATCAAGAAATGCCACATGATCTACCACACGAGCGTGTGCCCGTCCGTGTGGCCTTAAAAGAAGAAACGGGCAAAATCGGGGACCTATAGATGCATTTCTGTAGAGGCTGAAAATCCACATGGGCATGTAAATTTTCTACACTACCGTGTGGAATTTCCACATGGCTGTGTGGGTTTTCCACATAGCCGTGTGGATCCCTGACTTTTGCATTTTAAAAATCCGTTCTGAAGCGTTTTTGGGGAATATTTTTCCTAACTTCTGGAGGGAGTTCGGCTAGGGTTTGGAGAGGGTTTTGCAAGGTTTTTGGGCCGTTTCTTCACCGATTTCAACACCGATTCCTTTCAAGGAGAGCTATTGGGGGAGCCTTCGACGACTGTGATTCGGCGAGATGTGCCCTAGGCTTGAAGGAGGGATCCGTGGAGAAGAAGGAGCAGCCCTCATAGACCATCAGCACGGAGCTTAAGGGGGTTTTCTTTATGGTTTATTTGCATTCATTTTTAATTGTATTATTGACTTTGTATTTCTCCATGGAGAGCTAAATCCCTAGTGGATACTTGGATATGTAAACCCTAGGATTTCTATGTTTCATTGACTCTTATTGCTTTTCTTTTAATTGAGATTTAATTTGAGTTTCAATCTTGTGTGTTTTTTGATTTTCCCTAGAAGTGACACTAGGGTTGAGAATCCAACTTAATCATCCTTTTGACGAGTGACCATCACCATTAGGATTAGATTTCCATCATCCTGCCTCCATATTCCATGAACTCTTATCGATCTCAAAGAGAGTTAGGTGTCGAGAGAGACCTTTCCGTAGGGACTTATTTGTGATTAGGGATCTTTCGCCTGGACCAAAGAGTTTGATCTATAATTGAGAATATGGTTTATCACTTGGAATCCCTAGAGCTTAGTGCAGTCATACGTGGTGTGAGGCGTCAAGAGTTTTCTCTCCGCCTGGACCTCGTAGGGGACTAGTCAAGGTTGACCTTAGGTTTGGGATCTTGTATCTTTGGATTTCCATGACTCGTTAAATCTCGATTGAGTAAGAGTGATTAAAATCTTGCACTTGAAACCTAGGATCCTTGGAGGAGCATTGTTCGAGTACTCCATCTTCACTTTGATCTTTTCCTACGCTCTAGCTTTTACGTTCAGTTGTTTATTTCTGTCTATTACTTCATTTTCTATCTCAACAACAATTGATTTTCCTTCTATTTAGCGAAGTGTTTTTGTTTCTATCGTCTACTCCCTGTGGATTCGACCACCCACCTGTTGGGTACTTTATTACTTTGACACCCGTGCACTTGCGAAGCACACACGCAAGGGTGTGTCACCACCACCATCAGTTACTTTTAGACTGAAATGGAAACAAACAATAAAAGAGTGACCTTTTGAGAATACCAAAACTTCGAGGGATTTGTAGGGAATGTGCAAACTATTGAGGGGCTATTAGTTACTTTCGTACCTTTCTTTTACTTCAATTATTATTTTATTTGTTAACAAAATGGTTATATTATCTTCTGCGTATATAAAATCTTTTTCCTTAATAAATATCATTAGATATATAATTTGTTTTTATTGGGAATAAAAAGATAGATGAGTGACATTTTGTAGAAAAAATCATGAATTTTTTAAATAAAAGTAGAACAAATTCTCATCTTCTATAGCATTACATTATGTAATATATTACAAAAACAATGGTATAAATAATGGGAAAAAATATTTTAATATAATTAAAATATTATAAATTTTAATACAAGAAATCTTTTAAAATGCCTGTTCCATTTTCAATCACTTTGAAAAATTCCGGTAATTAAAAAGCAAATTTTATCTGATATTAATAGTTATGATATTGTAGTGCGGTAATTACTTATAAACCCCCACAAGTTTGCAGTTTCCTGGATGGTCCCTGACATGTTTCACTTTCCTATTTAGTCCTTCCTTTTCAATCTATTTTCATTCAAATCCAAAACAGTGAAACGGCCGTTATGATGAAGCCAACGTGGAGTGGAAATATCTTTTTTGCCCTATGCGCAAGTTTCAAAAAAATAGCGTGGAAATGTCGAGAATACCCTCAAGCCTTCGGGAACCATCGAACGGTTGAGATAACCCACCGGGGAAACCGTTCAAGCGGCTCTTTTGCTTCTTCTTCCGTTTCTTCTTCTCCATCTTGCGCCTACGACTCTCTTCTCCTTGTTCGGTGTTCGACGACGGTGTTTTTCCCTTTTGCGGCGACGACTGACTTGCCACACGTCCGCCTTCGCACTGTCGGCCTTCTGCAAACACTGCGAGACTTCGTGCAACAAAAAAACAAGCGAAAAGTGTAAGAAGAAGTTGAGTAAGGAGAAGTCGATCGATGTTTCAGTGTATTAGTTCAGGGTTTTTGGACTTTCTGTGTAGTTTACTATCTTCCTGTGTAATATAACCATTTTCAGTGTAACATCTGATCGTTTTGTGTAATCTGAACTGAATACAGAAATGGCCGGAACTCTGGTTAACGGTAGGTGTTATTTGGCCCCTGTCATGGATACCATACAGGGATTGAAAAAAGTAATGAACAACACCCACTGGAAGTTACTCCGGCAAACCCCTTTCGCGCACCTGATGGACCTGCCGGCCGTGGTCCAAGAAAGGGGGTTCTGGACACACTGCTCCGTGTATACGATGCACGAACCGAAAGGTTCAAGATCGGGGAGAGCATGCTGCAGTTCAGGCCCGAGGACGTCGCCCTCATAATGGGGGTCCCCAGCGTGGGCGAGATTGTGTCATTCAGGCCTGAGGGGAGGAGGAAGCCTCTGAGTTTGAACTTTCTTATCTGAATAAGTTACACAACCGGCATCGCGATGCTATCAAAGAGAACTTGTTCAGACTTGTCAGCGGGAAGGCTGGAACGGAGGAGACTTTCGTGAAGCTCCTCCTGGTATTCTTGATGAGCACCATCTTCTTCCCCAACACCTCCTGAATGCGCCCACCTTCTTGGCCAGGTACACCGACAAATTAGACACTATCGGCGACTACGCCTGGGCGCATGCCATCCACAGATGGGTGATGGATGATCTTCCCAAGGCTGCCGCACGGGTGCAGCTGCGCTGCCAAGGGAAGATCAAGAGCGCCGGATACCTGAAAGGGTGCTCGGTCGCCCTCATTGTATGGTTCTACGAGGTGTCCGGCAGTGTGAAGAAACAACGCGTTGGTCGGACATCCCGTATACTGTGTTACGGGGACAGCACATTCACAAAGTCATCCTCAATTGATCCGCTCTTGAAATCACTGGAAGGGAAAGAGGCGAGTTCTCTTCTAATCCTTTGAATGCCTAATTGGTTGTTGTTTCTGGTTGATATTATTGTTTTATGTGTAATATTGTTTTTTTCGGTGTAGTATTGCATGTTTCTGTGTAAGATCTTACCGTTCTGTGTAATATTCTTCGTTTATGTGTATCATAAGTATGTTTTGTGTAATATCCTACCTTTATGTGTAATATGCTTCGTTTCTGTGTATAATAAGTATGTTTTGTGTAATATATAACCGTCCTGTGTAATATGTTACGGTTCTGTGTAATATTGGAAATTCCCATGTAACATAGTCTTGTTCTGTGTAATGTACGATTCTTAGGCTGACATCTTATTTTTGAATCCTTCGCAGTTTTTTGATCTCGTTCCTTCCAACGCTGAAGAAATGGCACTTGTTAGTGCAACTGTACAGGGGGCTCAATCCCCCGATTCAACAAAGAGAGCCTGACGGCCTTCACCGGCGAGGAGGGCAGCAACAAAGAAAGAAAGAGGCCAAAAGGCCGAAGAAGAAGAAGAAGACCTGCGAAAGCAGAGCCGCCGACGAAGTGTCGGGAGACGGGGTGGGGACCACTCCGCCAAAGCCAATGTCCGAAAAAGGTCTCGCCGTCAGTCGGCGGCGAAGATGACTGACAGGCTGAACGACGCCCCCCGCGGCGATGATGATGTCCGAGTTTTAGTCTACCGCCTTCTTGCCGAGTTCAATGTGCTGCGGGCTCGTATGGACGAGCGCGACGCAAGAGATACTCGGCGAGATGTGCCACATGAGCGGCCGTCGGCGGTGGAAGATGCAGACGTCAACCGGAATGAAGACGTCGTCCTTCCTCGTCCTTCAGCTACCCGTCCTCGGTCAGGTACGCCATTCAAACGGGTTGCCCGGAAGGTTACCCGTAGTCACACCGCCGAGACAATATCTCCGGCGCCAGCAGAGGCAGAGAAACTCAAGAGCATGAGGTGCCGCCCGTTGGTCCAGCAGAAGCCCAGTTGGATGCGCCGGCGACCGCTTTAGAAGTAGACATGTCAACGGCCGCCGGGGATGTAAAAGATGCAGCTGAAGAGGCACCCCTGCCGGAACGGTTCACCAAGGAAGGGCCAAGTGATGAGGGCCTCGCTGAAGAACGACCGATTGATGAGGAACCCGATCGGCGTCCCCAGAAGAGGGCTATACCGAAGAAGGCCCCAGCGAAGAGGGCCCCTCCCAAAAGGGCACCACGAGCGAAGCCCCCGCCAAGGGAGATGCCCCTAAGGAGAGGTCGGTCCCATAAGCAGGCGCCCACACGCAGACAGTTGTCCGACGAGTCGGACGACACGCAGGCAGTGCTGCCGGCAAGGAAAATGGCCAGAGGCCAGACACCGACGACCCGCGGGAGAAAGCGTCTATCCCCATTGGCGCAGTCATCCGAGTCATCGGATGACTTATTCCCAACGGCGATGCAGGCCGTTGAAATTCTTCTTGAAACACTTTCCGCTGGGAAGAGGAAGAGAGCTACGAAGGACGGAGAAGCACATCTTGCGATCGTACCGTACGATCCCAAGCCGACAACTCGGCCTTATACTGAGATGCAAATCCCGCCTAGGTGTGATTTCATGCCGAAGAAGAAGACATACCCTGGCTTCGCAAGGCTCAACCAACTCGAACAGGCTGCCATTGATCTCTTCTTGAACACACGCTTCGACAGGTAATGTTACATGTAATGTGTAATGTTTGCATTTTCAGTGTAAGATATAGAAACTATGTGTAATATTTATCATTTCTGTGTATTATTTAGCGTTTCTGTGTATTATCGGTTGTTTCTGTGTAATATAGCGGGTTCCTGTGTAATAATAGTAATTCCTGTGTAAGATAATATTCTATCTGTTTATGTTGCAGTTCGGTCGTCTGGAGGGATGACTATGGGTACACAACCCGTCACAACCTTTTTATCTTGCTTGAAGGGAAAGAAGAAGTGCCCGACGACGTGGTCACCGTGCTCGTCCTAATGTTGCGTGAGGAGTTGTTGACAAATCCAATCGCGCATAAGCGGCGTGCGATTATCACGTTACCTCTGGCCCTTGCGATGCGGAAGTCGGAATACGCAGCCGACCAGTCGTTATGCATGATGGAGGACGTCATCTACGGTCATAAGACTGCAGAATTGATTCTTATGCCCATCATCCTCCATGGCCATTACCATCTCCTCGTCCTCGACATTGCGGGGTAGACTTATATGCATTACTCTTCCCTTCAATCTAAGACGTATGATGACGACGCTATAGAAATGGTAAGTTAAATCTGTACAACAAAGGTTAGTTATACACGGACAATATACTGACGCACTAATCTTTCTCGGTTTCTAGCGGGAGCTGTTCGAGTTCGTCATCGAGGTAAACACTGGCGGGAATCCCTTCAAGGCACTACCAATGATGCATGTCCAGTCTTGCCCGCAACAAGAATCTGGTAGTGTGGATTGCTCGGTCTTCCTGATTCGTTACATGGAGCAGATCGTTGATAACGAAACGCTCGACATCTCCTAGCCGGACGTCCCATTCCTACGTCTTCAATACGTCGCACGGATATTACTTGACGGTGTTTGCCAAAAGGCTAGTACAACTGACAAGGGACAAGCGGCACAAGGACAAGGCACAGACGAGGACGGGCAGACTGGCGTTGACAACGAACCCACAAGGTCGCAAGCGGCCATCGCCCTCGGAAGTGAACAAGTACAAGGCATACAGGACGAAGTAACCCCCCCCCAAACTGAATAATTTATCAATTCATGTCAAACATTACATGTAATATAATGACTGGGTAGTTATGTGGTAACATCTGTGGACATGTAATGCACTTAATATCATCAACCTTCACATATGCGTGCATCGAATCCCTGTGTATAATGATGTATATTACGCAGGTAATGAATATATTATACAGTAAACGATGTACACTTCACAGATGCTAGGATATATCACATAGATAATGAAGTATATTACATAGATAAAATGTATATTACACAGAAAGTACAGTATATAACATAGATAAAATGTACATTACACAGAAAGTATAGTATATTACACAGATAAAATGTATATTACACAGATAAGGTGTGTCGTACACAGACAAGCTATATATTACACAGATAGTAATGTATACTATAAAGGAATGTACCAGGTACCAGGTTAACACAATTAGGTAAGTGCAATAAACAGTAAGTAGCACAATCCAAACAATAGTTTTATTCGTCCGTTGCATTCATAATTACGCGGTGGTGAAAAAACGTTTTAAAAAAACTTTCGACAACAAAAATGCAGGTCTTCAACAACTCAGTCTGCTATGACCGTGTTACATGAACGACGATTATGGCCAGGTTCGTGGCACCGACTACAATGTAAATCGCGGACTTCGTATCCCTGTGACTCAATCCGTTTCCTTCGTGGACGGCCGGGCCGTTTTCTAGAGATTGGCGGCCGGATTCGCAGTTCTCGATGCTCGTCAGATGGTTTGTCTACGTCGGGGATTGGATATATAGGTTCAGAATACGCACGGCGGTAGCATTTTGCTGTGAAGTAATCTGCAATGTATCTATGGACGTTCGTGTCTGTTTGCATGATCGCCGCATATGCGTGCTTGCATGGAAGTCCATGGGTTTCCCATTTTCTGCAAGAACACTTCCGCTGTTGAAGGCTCACTAAATTGTTGTCGTCGTCAACAATTTCGTAAATGTCAGTGGTTGAACGTCAGACCCTTAAGAACCTACTATCTTCAATAATCTGTTCGAGATTTTTGTGTATCTCTGGACATAATGCCGTATCCCACTCTTTTGATTGTGCGCATCTATCTTCAATCATATTCATTAGTTTGAACCTGTGGGAATACACATACAGGCACTTAGTATTGTGTGTCAAACAATTACACACATAAGTATAATACAACAGCAAAAACAAATATCACACACAAACGTAAACCATTCCGCAAGCGTGAAATATACTACAGAGGAAGTTAGAAAAGTACACATGACCATAATACATTACACAGAAACGTCGTGTATTACATAGGAACGTACTAGGTTACACATAAACATACGATATTGCACAGGAACGTCGTATGTTACACAGCAACGTAATATATTACACCATAATGTGAAATATTACACAAACATTACAGAATGGAAAACGGGAACTGAAGAATCACATGCGGAAGCTCACCTTATCGAGTCAACCATGCTTGTAACGGGGAGATGGCGGGCCTCTTTGATCCAAGCGTTAAATGACTCCGCAACGTTGGAGTACATCTCAAACCACCGCATACCCTTAAATAAATAATTAGACCAGTGATCTATGTCGGACTTATGCAGTAACCAATCATGGGCCTCTGGCGATGTCATTGTCAGCTCGTAAACGGCATCGTCAAACTCTTTCGATGTATAAGCGTACACAATTTTGACAATTATAGCCCAACAATGCTCTCGCAACATTTTGCCAACTTTAGCATTTGCTTTCATGAAGTTTGCCTCCCAATGTCGTAGGCAATACCCATGCGGTGACAATGGGAACACTCTCGCAATCGAGTTTATAAGACCCTTCAACCGATCCGATACAAATATAATAATTTCGGAGTAATCGCCTTCACCGTATATTGCCTCACCGAGTGTGGCAAGAAACCAAGTCCAATTGTCTTCTGTTTCGTTGTCAACAATTGCAAATGCCACATGGAAGAAGCCTTCATTCCCATCTTTGCCGGTTGCCCCCAGTAATATCCCGCCGTACTTGCCGAGCAAGTGCGTTCCGTCAATAAATAACAATGGTCTTCACGCCTTTTTGAAACCGACTAAAGAAGCCCGAAAAGAGAAGAAGGCACGTCTAAATCGCTCTCCGTCCTTTTCAACTGTGATAACGCTACCGGGATTCGTCTCAGCCACTTTGTCTGCGTACCACAACAACAAATCGTAGCTGCTCACCTCACTGCCATGAATGGCGGACCGAGCGACCTCCTTACCCATCCATGCACGTTTGTATGGTAATCGCACGCCGTGCTCACGAAAGATGTCCTTCTATATGTCGATGGCGCGATACAATGGCCGTTCTTTTAGTCTCCGCATAATACGGTCCTCGACCCACTTCTTGCTAGCTTTCGGGTGGACTGTCGTTCCGATGCCCCCCCTCTCCCCCCCGGCAAGTGTGCGTCCCTTGTATTGTCTTCACTCGGAAAGATTCTTCGTTCTTTTCTTTGGACGTGTGGACACGCCACTAGCAATCCGTCGAAGCACACCTCACAGTCGTGCGAAGTCTGTCGTTCTTTATGAATGTAAAGTCCAAATTGTTTCTTATTGCATGGCTGCGCAAGGCATCCTTGAACTTATCAACACCATCGAACCGGTGCCCTACTTACAATGTGGAGCCATCAGATGCTTGTGAACATGGAGTAATACTGAGCGCACCTGCGGGACGATGTTGGGACGAGAACGACTCCTTGTCCGCATTCATGCTTTCTGATATTGACTCCCTGCGGATGGCGACGCGTTAGGGATATTACGAATATTTCATAGGGTGGTATAATACACACAAAAGCAGTGGAATACATAAGAAAGCAGTATATTACACATGGAAGCTATATATTACGCACAAAAGATATATACTACACAGAAAAGATGTAAGTTACACAGATAATCAATTTAATACACAGTAAATTCATAAAATACTCTAGATTACACAGAAAATCAATAGGTTACACAGGAAACGTATTCCCGTGGGAAATCAGCAGTAATACACAATACACACGAACATAGTAAGAGCTATCTTTGTTGCTGGATTACGTGGGTGGTAAGGAGATGTATTGACTGTTTCCGCTGCCCCACTGACTTCGTCAACGATGATGTCCACCACATTCTTCTTGAAGGTATGATGTATTTGGCACATGCGTTGGAAATCCACATCTGACTCAATTGGGCAAACCGTGCTGTACGCGTCGGGCATGACAAATTTCACAACGACTCGAGATGGATCCAAAGCCCATCGCTCGTAGATCTCTGCGACAACAACCTCCCAGGCTGTCAGGAGCGGGAATTGTAGTAGCCGTCCTTCGCCTTTGAAGCGAGCAACGGCACAAAATGTCTCCATCGTGGCTAACACCTGCATAGACATCGGTTTTTGGGTAAAAAAACAAAAAAAAACAACATGATGGAGCCCAAATGCAGACAGTGCTTACCTGTGGATTAATCTGTGAGCACGACGATAAGATCACTGCGAGAACAGAGAAGAACAAGAGGAGAAATAGAATGAAGATGGAGATGAAGATGAAGTATAGTGAACATGATGGAGAGGAGCCTCGAGAGAATTCTTGATGTGATTGGGCGGGAAAGAAAAGCAAGGGCACTTTTGCCATTTTAAAAAAAAGTACACTTACGGCTGTCACGGTAGGGAGTAATAAGTATTGCGTGTGAAAAGCAAGGATTGCAGAGGAAGTGCAAAAGTCAGAGGGACTGAAGAGGAAAAGGGAAACTATTGAGGGATTTATAAATAATTTAAATATAAATGAAAAAAATCAAAATAAATAAATAAATGAACAGAATCAATGATGAGAGAGAATACAGGCTGCACCAGTCATTGCAACCGGGCCAGCCGGTCGTGCACCCGTCGTTTGCGAGCCCAACGCCACTCACGCGTAACGCACGTGCCACTGGTCCATGAATAAAATAAAAGCGAGAAAGAGAGAGTACAACCACAAAGGTCGTGTTTCCAGAGGGCGAGGTGTCCCAGCTCTATAGAAAACGAGGGTTCTCACCGCGGAGATGGCGATGGCGATGGCGATGGCGATGGCGATGGCGATGGAGACTCGAGGATTCTTCGCTGATTAGCCTGTGGATTTTTCTCCGAATCCGACAGCAATACCTCTTTCGGTAAACTCCCTTGCTCCCTTCTTTCCAGCATCTCAGATTGTTTTCCATTATTTTAGAAATTTTTGTGCGGCTAGTTCATCCGCTTTGATTTTAAGTCCGAATGCTGCGTTTTGGCTCTTTCTTTGGCTTGGAAAGATGATTTGAGTTGGGGATCGTTGTGATTGTTTTTGCTCGGTGACAATTGAAAGCATTTGGTGTTTTTTATGATTTAATTGGGGTTTAGTTTTGAGGGCTGTAATTCTCTGTTTGTGGTTGTTCTCGAATTAGGGTTTTTTTTTTTTTGGTTCTGTTCTTTCGTCCTTTTTAATTAAGGGTGCCTGCTTGTGTGCTATTTGATAGATTAGTTTGGTTTTAGCTTGGTAAATTTGTTACCTTTTTTATGTTTCCAATTTAATTATTTGGAGTTTAGATTTGATGCTGTAGTCTTGAATAATGATTTATTTATTTATTCCCCTTTTTCTTTTCGTCTTGCTGGAAATTTTGGGGTTCCATTTGATTAGACTTGATGATCTTTATTTCCGGTTGGTTGAAGTAGCTTCTAGAAGATTTCAGACGTGGTTATCAAATTTATCTTCGGTTTATTTACTTTTTTTTCCCTCTTTACTGTTTATACAGTGATTGAACATTTTTTTAATGGATTGGATTCTCCCTTGATATACTATGTTGACAATGACTGTGGGTAAAATGCCATTGTGATCATATCTATTTGCATCTATTTATCTATTAATTTTGTACCAAATTGTGTAAGTAGTTAATTTTGCCTTGAATATGGTGGTTATGGGCTAAGGCACCTGATAATATAAACTATTTACAGTGTAGTGTTCCATATATATTAATCCTCATCATTTATTGAGGGATGCAAATGCTCTCAGAATAATTCTTGCTTTATCCTTTCGTGATTTTGTGCTTTGCTTTTCAAAGAAAGGACGTTTGGGAGAATTTTTGCAGATGTTGATGGTTACAAGTAAGATAGAAAAAAGCATTAAATTTAAGACATGGTTTAAATATTGATGTAATGCGTGTCTTATATAGCCTTAAATGCTAATCTATGCATATATTCTCAGCCAAACAAAAAATGAGAACTATCCCTTTTCATTCCTAAGGAATAAGAAAAAAGGTTAGATAAACTAGACCTTCGATTCCATAATTTTAAATCCTTAAGTCAATGATAGATTGAAAATAATACTTTGTAGGCTGTCCTTTTAGCTTTATTCTTGAGATCATTGTCAATTGTAGATAGTGCATATGGTAATATTTAAAAAGAAACTAATAGAAAAAATAACAATTGCCAGATATTAGGTTTTGTGCATGATGCTTGTGATTGAGGCCTTGTCCATTTTGACATTTTGATTAATTTAAAAATGCAACATGATGTTCACCTTGTTTTGTAGATATCATGGCGTGGCTTTTTGATGATTTTAATGGTTGCCTTATTACGTCGATTTTAAAGATGATGAGCATCACAAGCATTGGGAATTGCTATTTTATCGAAATTAATATTACATTTATGGGGCTCATGGAAGATACATCATCTGTAAGTTTTGTATGAAAATGGATTTTTATGGAGAATGGTTCTCAAGCAAAAAGTTTGAGGAGCATACATTCTTTAGACTTTAGTCATACAAGTGACACCTGGATTCACCTTCCTATAATTGTGATAGTAAGAAAATAGTCTTGAGGTCCAGATACATAAATTTTCCATGTACATAGGCTTCTTGGTCCTGCAACTCTAGCTGTGTCTGTGGCTTGTTTCTCAAGTACTTTTTATTATTCAGGAATAAAGTTTTTTAAAATGTCAAAAGAATTAAACTAGAATTTCAAAACAAAATGAGGTACCTCTTATTTATCCTAATTTTATTAGCTAACTACCTTGGTAGTGGAACAAGGAGACACTGGACTTAGCTTCTGTGGCAAGCTTGTTCCATACAGCTAGGAGTGTCCTAAGAAAATTGTTAAAATCCTTGAGCCACTGTCCAGGCCAGCAAGATGCTACATTTCGGTGAACCCCCATTTCTCTCCATTCCAGATCTTTGCTTGTCTGGATAGCTCTTCAAAATTTCAGGGATTGAATCATTGAAATTTTCTATAATAAGCAGGGGAATATTTTCATAAAGTTCTTAATATCATATTTTTGGAAAAATTTAAGCAGGACTTTTGAAGCTTTGGTTGCAACTTCAGTATCTATATTTGATAAAATTTGGTAGACCTTGACTTGTATTTCCACATAATTAAAAGTTGAGCAAGCAATGATGAGCACTGAAGTCAATTGCCAAAATCATTGCGAAGTTCTTGTTTTACTTAAAGTTCTTCCTTTTCCTTTACTTTTAATTTTTGACTGAATAATTGGAGGTCATATTATTTTTTTGGCAAGACCATATTATCCTTTATTTCAAAGGTTGATCATGGTGATTGTTTGATGATCATTTTAGTTGATCTTGGTGCTTTTTACTTGACTATGCACATATCTTTTAGAATTTGCAAGGTTTATTTATTTATTTATTTATTTTACATTATTTAATTCTTCATCTTTTATTCAACCCCATATAATTAATAGTGAATGCACAACTTGGTTCTTTATTTATTATTAAAATATCGATCTCCTTTTTAGTATATAGAGAAAGAATAAACCTAATAAAATAGCATACTCATCAACTTTGCTTTATTTCTTAGAGTTGGAAAGATGGTGAGGCTGTATGATATATGTTACAAAATAATGTTCTCGAATCTACCAAATGAAATCACTAGTTAAGAAATGCCATTAATGTAAAACCTCGATTACTCCACATTGAAAGGGTTTGAAGTAAGCATATACATTGTTGGGCCTTATTCCCAATCTGAACATCATCATGATTGCAGACTTTATACACTTACTCTGTCACGATGATAACTTTCCTTCCTGTGGCAATCCATTTGCATTTATTTTAAAATTTGGCAACATGAATTAGGCCATTGGTGAGTGAAATGTCTAGACTGGAAGACAATTATTCAAGTTGAAGTTGGTGGCCTCTGAAATGTTCTCACTTGTTGAAAATGGTGGTTTGATAGATATGGTTAGAAAGCCTTTCATTAGTAAATAGAGGTGAGGAAGAAGGGTTGGCTGGTGAGGAATTGCCATAGAAGTTGTGTTAGATGGGAAATTTTGGTGATAAACAATATTATATGTCACATCTAGCTGTCAGAGGCCACCTCATTCCATCTCTTAGATTACACAGGGTCCATGTATAACGGGCCTTATTACTTCATTTAATATAGAAAATACACTTATTTTCAGAATGCAGATGAATTACTTAGATATTGACATATTAAGTTGTTATATTATTTTTGTAAAAGTTTTTATAACCTAATTTGTAATTAAGTTCAGATATTTTCACTTAAATCTCTTATGAGGTGTGTGATCCATGCCTAATGCAGAGGCTTTATGTGTTTCGGGACATTTTCTCATGTTAGTACGGCAATTAAGGCAGTTGTTTTGATGTGCCATTTATGTCAAAAAACTTGTATGGGTTGTCTCAATTTTTGCAATTAGAAATTCACTTAGACAAAATACTCGTTATTGCTTGATATAAAGGAATCATGTGTATGAGTGATGAGTCATATAGTGCCCCATTTTTGAATGATAGTTCTAGATATAACAAGTGACTAACATTTGTAGTGTTGTTGTATAAAATTTCATTAAGTTTCATGTTGATTATCTTCAGATGCCCTTGTAAGTAATTAATCTCCCAATTTTTTAATTAGCTTGACTTTGTCTTTTTTATTTAATTTCTCATTCATCTCCTTAAATGAAGCTAATTAGGACAATATTTTATTAACTATCGAAAAACTACTAACCAACTCGAAACTTGTGACTTTTTTATTTGGGATCTGTACCTTTCTTGATAAGAACTTATTTTTACTGACCTGAATTTATGTGTTGTTTTCAACAAACTAAAATTTTCTAGAGTGAGTTATGGTAGAATGAGAAAAGTACATTATAATTAGTCACTTGGCTTGCACATTTCATGTGAAACAGCTAAATGGTAGGATTCTTAAACCTGGAATGAAATCTGAGATCTTTTTCTGGATCCTGGTGGAGATCTGTAGTTAGGTAAAATTTTGCTAACATGGTAAACTTTACAAGCCTTTTCTGGCTTATCACTGCTAGAAAACAGTAACAAAAGATTACATTTGAGCATATACTAAAAAAGGTTCCAAAGATTATTACAATTACTTGGGATCTGCTTCAAGCTTTTAATTTTTTGGTAGTTTTAGAGTCTAATGTAGTATAGTCATGTTATTCCTTATTGATTGGTGGAGAAATTTTAATTATGGTTTTTATTGTTATGATTGTTCAACTCAACTGGTTATCTTATATGTTGCAGATACACACCAGACCTCTTGTTACATTGAAAAGTTATTTCTTGGAGGTTTGGAATTGCAACATCTGAGGGTAATTGCATGATTAAAGCTTCTAGTACTCATCTCCTGTGTTTCCCAACATGACACTTGAGGATTTCTTTACTCTCACTGAAATGAAGAATGGGCTGGCAACTTCTGCTAGGGTTGAGGAGCTTATTTCTGTGATGCAAAAACAGGTTGATATTGTTACCAGTAATACTGGGGATGCAGCAAGGCAGTGGTCTATTGTTGCAGGCACCTTAGCTGCAACAGAAAACAAGGACTGCCTTCATCATTTTGTTCAGTTAAACGGTATCATTCTACTCAATCAATGGCTTCAGGAGGCTATTAAGTGCTCCGATGAGGCTGGTGACAGTTCAGTTGAAGAATTAGTTAGTGCATTGCTTGTCTCACTTGAAAGACTTCCGATTGACAATGAAAAGTCAATTGCCTCTGGTATTAATATAACTGTTCAACGCCTGCTTTGTCACAAAACCTGTTACATCCAGGAAAAGGCAAAAATTTTGTTGGATCAGTGGAACCGTGCTATGGTTGATGATGCAAGACACCAAATTACAGATACTGGTGATGCACCCTCAGCTGATGATGCAACTAAAGGTAATGTTATGCCCCCAACAAGTCCAGAAGGAAGTTCTTCATGCAAACCAAAGTTTGAGGATACAGCTCTAGGAATTGTATCAGCAGATAATGAGCATGGATCTAAATGCTCTGACACTACACATTTGGAGAATGCTGGCACATTAGAAGTTCCCATATCTTATGTGCGTTCACCTGTTGCTGCTTTAATTACAACTGATGCGAATGCTGTGTCATCGGACAGAAATTCACTGGGTTCCACCCATTTATCTACTTCTTGTATGAATAATCTTGCTAGGACGGGAGAGTCTTCTGTTTGTCCTGCAATAAGTACATCCCCATCCAGCACATGCAGTACTATTGGTGGGGGGGGAAAGGTTGTTGATGAATCTAATAATCAATTGGATGATGGTGTTAGTGATGAAAAACAGATAGAGGTGGCAGTTAACACAAAGGGAGACAAGGAAGCTAGTCATTTGGGAAATTGCAGCATTTCAGATTTATCTCAGCAGAAGCCCTTGAAGGAATCCAATGACAATTTTGATGTTAAAGAGAGCAGTTCTAGTATACCTAAAGATGCTGTGTCACAGGTGAGTGAGATTGGTGATGATGAGTCATTGAAGTATACTAGAAATTCTAATGACTGGCAAGAGAAAGAGGATGAAGATCATTCCTTGGATTGTCAAGGCCTCTCTAGTAAAGCAACGATCAGTAGAGAGATAGATGTTATAGAAACTAATTGCCAATTAAAGGAACCTTTCAAAAGTAAAGATGACACTGTAAAAGTTGATGGTACATCCAACTTGAAAGTAAATGGTGTAGATATAAATGCAGTAGAGGGCAAGCTAAGAGGTGTGACTGAACGGCCATCAGATTTGGAACTTGGCCACAGTGAAATTGATGCGGTGGGCACTGCACAACAGGATGCAATAAAGGTAGAACATGATGTTTCCAACGACTGGGAACCATCCAGCAAATCTCCTGAAATTATTTCTGCAAAGATTGAGACAAACACTTTTGATTCTTTAGAAATCCAGGAGGGTCAACCACCAACCAAAGGGCAAGAGGTAAATGAACAGGCCATTGGAAATGATGTTTATGAGAAACAATCATGTCCAATGGAAGTTGATCCAAAAGTTTCTAAGGAACCTGTCTTTGATCCTCAGAAGGAAGATAGGGCATCATTGAAGTCAATAACAATTGATGAAAAGCCAGCTGGTGAGGTTCCTGTCTGTAGGCTCGATTTTGATCTCAATGCAGATGTTGCTGATGAGGAAAATGATTGTTCAATGTACCTGTCATATAAAAGTTCAGCTATTTTGTCTGCACCTAAAGCTGTAGTTGCTTCTTCTAAAGTAACCTCTGGTCTGCCTGTTACGAGGCTCCAGTTTGAAGGAGAAATGGGTTGGAGGGGTTCTGCTGCCACTAGTGCTTTCCGTCCCACGTCTTCTCAAAAAACTCCAGATAGTTCTTCTGGTTCAAAGCAGAAGCCAGGTTTCCTTGGTATTGACTTGAACATGACAAGTGAGGATGACGAAGCAGCCAATACGACATCAGTTAAACAACTACCACACTCAGGTTTTCCATCTGCTGATTCTTCTATTGAAGTCAGCTCAAGAAGATCAGAGAGGTTAAACCTCGATTTAAACCGCCTGGGAGATGAAGAAGTTTCACCATATTTTTCATTGAACTGGAGGCCTCTTCACAAGAAAGCAGATCAAAGCAGCATGTCTCCGTCATCATCTTCTTCCAGAGTTCCATCAACGAGGGACTTTGATTTGAATGACAGCCCATCTTTATGTGGTGTGGTCGGGTCTCAAAACCTCAACAGATCATCTCTCAATACTCCTGGTACATATGACAGCTCTAGAACAGAAGATCCTTGCATCACCATCTTGGGTTCAAGAATGACTATGGAAAGGAAGAGCTATGCTGACCAACCATCCCCATCCCATCAGGTATTTCTAGGTGATGGTGTAAATATTGGGACCAACATGGCTACTAGAACAATGATACCATATCACATGCCTTCTGCCGCTTACGGGTATAATGGAATTGGAATGGAGACAGCCATGCCGATTCCTTCAACACTTTATGGACTTCACAGCACTCCATACCTGGTAGACTCCAGTGGGGTCAAAGTCATACCCCAGTTGCTTAGGACATCGGAACAGAATAGCTCTACTTCTGGTGCATTTCATCTTGGTGTAAGCAGTGATCGACCTGGCTGGAATATGCATGAGTCCTCTGAACCTACTTTGGATTTGAACTTTGGCATGACTTCTATGGAGAGTGCGAGTAGGCAACCAGGTAGTCTGAAACAATTCTTTGGTTTTCTTGAAGAACAGGCAAGCGCTTCACAACCTGAGAGTTCAGGTATGTCGCTTAAGCGGAAAGAACCTGACTCTGGCTGGGACTCTCACCCATTCAGTTATAAACAGATGAAATCATCATGGCTATAGATGGTTTTCCCCTCACTTGAGGTGCATTTTTGTTTCGGTCTCATTATATAGTATATTTTCCGAGGCCTTTCGGTTTTATTAGCTGCCATGGCTAACTTAGAAAAAGATTGCTGTCCCCAATTCACCGGATATCAGAATTGTTATAAATTGAATAAGGCTCATTACTGATAGCATTGTGATATATTACCGAATATGGCTCCCAAAATGATAGGCATGGCTTCTGTTTCATTGTAGAGGCAATTTGCATCTGGTATCTGTACATTTTCTGCAAACATGATAACCAAAAGAACTGATCCAAGTTTGATAGTGCTATATTATGCTTTTTCCATGGTGTCTTTAGAAAAGAATTCTTCCAAGGAATATCGTGATTTTGCTCGAAGCATCTGTAATAAGTGCAGCTTCTTTAAGATTTTTTATTTTTTTTTGGTCATTTGTGGTGATTATCTTATCATTCAGTTCTCTGCTTATTTGTAGTTATTTATTTATTTATTTTTCTATATATATATCTGTGTGTGTGTATATATATATATATGTATATCTGTACATGAGACGCTGGTGGCAGTGTGATCATTGTGTCAGATGGCCTATGTTCTATGCCATTCCTTTTTTTTTTATTTTATTCGAAAAACCTTTCGTACTTTTGGTAGATGTAGACGGAATTGTTGCAGCCGATGTGCCTTTTAAAATGGCTGGAATCAAAGTATTGTCTTGAACAAGATGTAACTGTGGAGTTCTTGGTTCAATTTTATTTTTGGTTCAAGATGCTATCAAGCTAGATAGACATTTTCAGAATAGATTTTTGGTTCAATTTTTTGTTTAAGACATGTTTGGTTATAAAATATAAAAATATGGTATAATTTTATTACGCAGGAAGTGTAAGGGATTACAGAAATTATGACATTTTATTTTACAGAATCAGTGTTTGGTTAACAAAATAAAAAATTATTGTATAAATTACTATATATTTTATTTCTACATAATGATTGTCTGGTTATCATAATAAACAATTATTACATAATAAAAATAGCCATTGGATTATAATCATTGATAATTAAAATTTGAAAAGTAGCCGTTAGAAAATAGTCATTGTAAATATAGCTGTTATGATATGTTTTTCTTTTGGTAAAATTCCCAGAACAGTCCCTCTATTGCCCTAGGTGTGCTTTTTTAGTTCCTATATTGTAAAGTGAGCCTTTTAAGTCCTTATATTATTTTAATTGAGAAATTTTAGTTCACCAGCGAACAGCCGTTACCAGTGCCGTTAGTGGGTGCTGACGTGGAGCCACGTGGCACGCGACTGGGCTTACGTGGCAATCTCCTCCTTTCCCACTTGAAAAATCATTTTAAACAAGGAAAAAAAATAGACCTAAATCCAAAACACTCTTCTCCTTGTTAGTATTCCGATTGGGGAGTTTACGCGTACTTCCTATTTGCCCTAGCTACTACACTAGTTCCTAAATAAACCCACTTTGTCATTATCTCCCTTCGATCAGCCCTCGCCGACGCTCTCTCATGCCGAACCGGTCGCCAACATCATCAACCCCGTAAGGCAGTGACGACCACTACTCTTCACTCCTCTCCACTCATTTCCATCCACTATCGGCTCAGAAAGGTACTCTCTTCTTTGATATCAGCAAATGTGAATTGTAATTGATCATTATGAGCATGTTCTGTATGGTTTAATCCATGTCAAGTGAAGTGTATGTGGTATTGGTTTTATTTGAGTGATCACTAATTCAATTGAAGTATGTAATCCATTTCAATTGAAGTATTTAATCAATTTCAATTGAAGTGCTTCTGATATAGATTGATCTGTGTTGTGATGTTGGGCCCTACATTTGGTAATAGCTAGTCTACTATTTTACTGGCATACATGTAGTGGATGTAAATTTTTTCCTTTGCAATTGTGAGTGTTGTGAGTTGTATTTTGTTTTTTACTGCAATCCTGCTAGTGTTTCTTCAAATGCAGTTATTTTACTCTTATGTATGTTTTGTATGCAATGAGTTTTTCCATTTTAACTGTGTTACTTTTGTGTGGGAATGTATGGGTCAGTATTTAATCCATTTGGTATCCTTTTAGTGTAGCATGTGTCTCCATTAGTTATCTTTGTTGTGTGAATTGTATTTTTTTTCTAGTGTTTCTTCAAATGCAATTATTTCTCTTATGTATGTTTTATATGCCATGGGTTTTTCCATCTCAATTGTGTTACTTTTGTGTGGGAATCCATTTGGTATACTTTTAGTGTAGTGTGTGTCTCCATTAGTTAACTTTTGGTATTGGTTTATTCCATTTCAATTGACGTGTTTCTGATGGAGATTGATCTGAGTTGTGATGTTGGGCCCTACATTTGCTAGAATGATCTGTGTTGTGATGGACATTGATCTGTAATTGTTGGCACATCTTTCTTTCTAAATTTATTTCTAAGAATGAGAACATTATTAGTATGGACTATAGTTTTCTCATGATTTTTCTTCTCTTATGTATCTCTCCTTTATGTGAGAACTTTTAAATAGTAAAGAAAATGTAGTGGTTTGCATTAAATTTTTAAGTGCATAGAGTAATTATTTATAATTTATATACTATACAGTTTCATGGAAGTGTGCATTCTTAAATATCACCATGGAGGCACATTGTTAAGAGAAGGGGAACTTAAATATGTCAATGGGTTGGATGTGGATTTATCGATTGACCCTGACAGATTATGTTATTGGGATTTATTAGATGACATGAAGGATTTGGGTTATGATGATGGGAAGTCATTCAATTTATTTTTTGTGGATGATGGAGTTCTAAAAAATGTTTGTGATGATGAGAGTACTGTAGCTTTGTCTAACCATTTAAGGAAGCATTGTACTACCACTATTTATGTTGAATCCTTCAACAAAATTAGGCCAGATTGTTTATTGAGCAACAAAAAGGGTGTTAAGGAGGTTGATGGCAATAATGAAAATGCAGGTCGGTTAGATAATAATGAATTGGATGGTGATGATGATGGTGATGATGAGGAAAGATTAGTGGATGTCCCATTTGTAGATTACATCTCAGATGCAGATGAAGAGAGGGATCAAGGGAGGGATATTATGAACAAGTATGTCAAGTTCAAAAAGGCATTACAGGAGGGTGACAAGGAAAGTGGTAGTGAAGATGGAGATGAAGGATGCCCAGATAAGGAAGCAAGTGGGGAAGGAATAAATAGTGGTGCAGCTGCAGGTGAGGATCATAAAATTGTTGAGCATCAAAGTGATTACATTGATTCCTCTGATCCTGGAAGTTATAAGGATACCAGTGAAGGTTCAGATGCTGATGATGCAAAGAGATATAAGTCTAACCAGCAATTTTATCATCCTGAAGTCCCATTGGAAGATTTCCATCTTGATCTTAGGTTTGTAGACCTGAAACAATTCAAGAATGAGCTTGTTGATTTTTTTACTAGGAAAGGGTTTGAGTTTACTTTTATAAAGAATGATTCAAAGAGGGTCAGGGCAAGATGTTCTGTAAAAGGGTGTCAATGGCTAATTTTATGTTGGTGGTGCAGCGGGAAGAAGATGTTTGTAGTCAAGTACTATATGGGGCAACACTCATGTCTCATAAAGACAACTAAGAACAGAAGAGTAACATCCCATATTGTTGCTAAAAGATTTGGTGATGTAATAGCTGCCATGCCTTTTATTAGGCCTATGCACTTGAGGGCAATGGTAAGGAGAGAGCTAGGTGTTTTTGTAACTAGAAAAGTGTGCAGAAATGCTAAAGCAGTTGTGCTTAAAAAAACTGAAGACCAATTCAGAGATGATTTTAAGGTTCTGAACAATTATGCCATGGAGTTGAAAGAGTCAAATCCTAACAGTACTGTGCAAGTGGTATCTGAAAGAATGAGTCCATATCAGTTGCCTGTCTTTCGTAAGATATACATTTGCCTGGCAGCTATCAGACAGGGATTTCTTGCTGGTTGTAGGAGGTTTATAGGTGTTGATGGTTGTTTTTTAAAGGGCTTACTGAAAGGATAGTTGTTAGTTGCAGTGGGAAGGGATGGGAACAATTAAATGTTCCCAATAGCATGGGCTGTTGTAGAGAGAGAAACAACAGAGAGCTGGACATGGTTTTTTGAGCACCTCAAGGATGATCTTTGCATTGGGGATGGTCTTGGATGGTTTATTATCAGTAACATGCAGAAGGTTTGCAAAAAGTTTTTTCCAATTTCTCATTCAATTTGATCTTTACTTTTGTTTTCGCCTCATCTTGCTTGCAGGGGTTAATTCATGTTGTAAATGAGCTAATGCCATTGATTGAGCATAGAATGTGTGCAAGACACATCTATGCGAGATGGGGGAAAAAGCACCAGGGCAAAGAACTTCAGATGCAGTTTTGGAGCATTGCTAGATCAACTAATCAGCCTGAAGTTTTCAGACAAATACAGAACATGAAAATATTGAAGGGGGGAGAGTTGGCTGTGGATGAATTGTTAGAGAAATGGCCAATCAAAGGTTGGTGCCAAGCTTATTTTAATGATGTGGTTAAGTGTGAAAATATTGACAACAATATGTGTGAGACGTTTAACGGGGTACTGTTAGAAGCCAGAAGTAAGCCCATAATTTCTATGTTGGAAGAAATGAGACAATATGTGATGAGTAGAGTGGTTTTGAAGAGAGAGTTTGCTGCAAAATGGAAGCTAAACTGTGGACCTAACATAGTTGCAAAGATTGAAAAAGAAAGGAATAAAGGTCAAAAGTGTCAAGTTGAATGGAATGGGGGTGTATGCCATGAGGTTTTTTGGGATGATCTGGTGCATAATTTAAGAGAAGGCTATGTTGTGAGATTAGCAAACCATAGCTGCTCTTGTGGAAAATGGGATAAAAGTGGTATCCCTTGTCAACATGCAGTTTGTGGAGCAGACCCAATGAACTATATCTCTGAATGGTTTACCATGGACATGTATCTAATGGCATACCAATTTAATGTTAGCCCATTAAGAGGTAGAGCATTCTGGCCTACAAGCGATGAAGGACCATTACTACCTCCCATGGTGAAGAGACTGCCAGGTAGACTTGCCAAAAAAAAAAGAAGAGAAACATTGGAAAAGCAAAACAAGGGCAGATCAAAACTTTCTAGGAGGGGCAGAATTTTTAAGTGCAGCCTTTGCCATGTTGAAGGTCACAATAGGTTGCGATGCCCAAGAAGACCTGATACTGTAAGTTTTTAACACCAAAGTCTTTATCCTTGTGTTAATTAATTAACTATGCTAAAGATGCTGGCTTATTGTAGGTCACATTTGATGGCACCCATCTTGAGTCACCTTCAACAACAACTGCTGAAAATCATAATTCGGTTGGCCAAGAGACAAACTTAAGTGTTGCACCACAATCAAAGGGGAAAAGCATGTCTGCTACAACAAAGGTGAAAGAGAAGACAAATGATGCACCAATGCAACAAAATATGGGAGTTGCTATATCTCAAGCAAATATAAGTATTCTGCGAGTAGGTGATTTATTGAAATAAGTCTCATGAGGACATGTCCATGGTTTAATAATTTAGCTAAACTATGTTTCTTGTGTATTGTAGAGTGTTGAAAATGGTGGAGTTATTGTAGGCCGAGATATGCAACATAGTTCTTTAATCATATCTGCCAGTAAACTACTGGTAATACATGTTCCATATTGAACCCACCTAATTTTACTAGTGAATTTTCTATTTCATTTTTTGTTATTGATATGTGTTCTTTTGCTGAAACTATAATTTTTCAGGCCATAAGGAATAGGAGGGTTGCTGAACATGGTCTGCAAAGTACAGAGAGAGCATGCCAGGAGACTTTCCAAGCACCTGCTGTTCCAGAGATATTAACACAAGAAAGCCTGACAAGCCCTACAAGTACAAGAAGTCCTCAAGAGTGAAATAATTTAAAGGACAATTTTTGTATTAGACATGATTAGTTTTGTCTCAACTTTAAATGTGGAGTGTTTATTGAACATTCCTGTAATTATCATATCTCCCAGCATGTATTTCCAAACAACTTATGTTTTGTTTGAAGGATTAAAATATCAATAGAACAGGTATTGTTGTTTGGTCATGACTGTACTGCTATACATCTACTTTTATCCCGATTGTATTAATTTGAAATGCAGTGTTATGCAGGTCTTTCTTTTTATTGAGATAGTTGCTAGTTGGTTAATTGAAGAACAAAAACATTTATTGCAAACATACAGAAATCTGCTAACATAAATTGATCAAGGAAAAAACATTCATTTGTGATTTATTATAAGAAAACATATACAACAAACATTGTTCAAAGAAAAGAAAAAACACAACTTTCAATCTTGCCCAAGAACAGGGTGATGTGTGAAAAAACCTAATTCAACATTCCTTTGAAATGCAAAAACTCAACCACAATTCCATAACATTTGTTCCATCTTCTACACTCAATTGATCGTTAACCTAATCTTGCAACCTACACAATCTTCACTGTCGAAGAAGACCTTATCGCAGATTGTGTCTTCAAGTTGGACTTCAGCGTCTGTAAAGAGGGATGGTGCTGCAACATCATAGGTTTGATGAGAATGGGCACTCATCGGGGGAAGAGGGAAGAGGATGGAGAGGGTTGATAGAGGGGAGAGGGTGATGAGCTTGACTAAATATGGAGAATTCTTTTTTTTCCTTGTTTAAAATGATTTTTCAAGTGGAGAATTTCAGGGGAAGAAGGAGATTGCCACGTAAGCCCAGTCGCGCGCCATGTGGCTCCACGTCAGCACCCACTAAGGGCACTGGTAACGGTTGTTCGCTGGTGGACTGAAATTTCTCAATCAAAATAATATAGGGACTTAAAAGGCTCACTTTACAATATAGGGACTAAAAGGGCACACCTAGGGCAATAGAGGGACTGTTATGGGAATTTAACCTTTTTTTTATTTATACAAAACATGACTCTTTTGCAATTACAGAATTTTTTTTTTTTAAGTTGAAAATCTTCATAGTTCTAACCATTGTTTCAACATGATTCTTTAAATCTTTGGAGGAAAAAAAATGAAGAAGACGATCTATTAATGCTCAGCATTTGGTCGAGACAATGTCTAGCGACTTCCAAAGTTAAAGAATATCACACATCCATTCTTACAAGTGCTATATATGTACAAGAAAATTTTGAAAGTCATTAGGAACGTTGCAAAAGAAAATTTCATATGGAGTCTTATGTATTTCAAGCACTGCCTGACCGTTTAAGAGAAAAATCTCTCCTCTGCAACTCAAACCGAACAACAGTCGAGGAATAACTAACAATGTTTATGTACACCCTTGATGATCAATCAAATGTGATAAATGAGCCTAACGCACATTGATGGCATATGGCTTATGCAAACTAATGTCCTAACAGGCAAAGCATGGGATCAAAAAACTGGTATTAGTTTACATAATTGGCACAGTGAAAACAAAGCAGTTAGACTAATCTTATTGTTTCAGATTCAAGCTATACAAGAATATGTAATTGATTGTGAGATTAATTTGAAATTAACACACAGCATTGCACATACATTGTTTCTCAAGGATTCTATCCAAAGCATCTTAATAACCTAAAGTAACAAGATTAATGTCATATTCAATCTCAAGACCATACACTTTATCTAACAGAAACAAACTCAACCATTATAGGAAGCTCAATTGCAGCATAAGCTTCTTCGGGGGAAGTGACACGAAAGATGACCATGAGCATGGCACCAAGGAGAGAATAAGCAGTTCTTCGAATTGGAAGAAAGGGTACTGCAGGGAAGACGGCTAATACCTAGAAAATCCCAAAAGCAATAGAGCCTATGACTACTTTGGCAGTTGGTGCCATTACCATGGTTCTAACATGGGGATTACCTAGTTAATTCAATGACAATCCTAATTGGCAGAAAGAATGAAATGCCAACACAGATTTTCACAAATTGAAAGGAAAAAAAGAATAATAAGATCTTAAGAAAACAAATGTAGCAAGAAGAGCTATTGAAATGGAATTAAAGGACAATAAGATTGGTAATCCATGAGCAAAAGGTTGGGAAAGTCCACTCCAAAATTTTCAATCTCAATTAAAAAAAATCCACTCAGTACGAAAGCATAATTTCTGAAACAAAGTTCATTAATAAATCCCTTAAATTTCTTCTTCCTTGCTTGCCCAGTGTTTGTTAAAAACAATCAAATAAATAAATAAACAATAGCAATTGTCTCAACTTCTTAAATTAAACACTTAAACTATATTTCTAGTGAAAAACGAAGTACCCTGATTGCCCAGAATGTGAAATTTAGGATTGTTTCCCAATCAAACAATTCTAAAAGTTCCACAACTGTGGAAACCAGGATTCAAACCATGGTATTTAGCGATGGTCTTGAATTTCTAAAAAATAATCAAACATATCAATAAACATACCAATTGCCTCAAATTCTTAAACAAGCAATCCCATTACCCAAAATGTCAAATGTATCATTGTTTCCCCAACCAACCAAGCAAATTTTAACACTCAAAGGAAATCCAAAGAGGAGAGTTGACCTCCAGTGTCGGCCTCCGGCTCTGGCATTGGCCTTCGGCTCCGATGTCTTGGGTGCTTTAGTGTTGGTCGGCGTTTTGTAAACTTCAAACCCTAGAAACTGAAGGGCTCTGCAGGCCTCATTTGAGAAAGAGAGAGAGAGAACAAGAGAAACAACCACGCACTTCAAGATAAAAAATATTCCAGTAAAAAATACTTCACTTTGACTGGAATATTTTTTTATGCCAGAATTCCCAAATTATGGTATAATTTTATAGTGTATATTAGATACCCAAACAATCATTATAGTATAATTCTGTGAAAAATATTATATTATGTTATAATGTACGGATTATAATATAATATTTTGTTATCCAAACCAGTTTTTTTTTTTTTTTTTTTTGTATTTAATGTGAGACTTGTATGTGTTCGAATGAGATTATACTATTCCGGATCATTGTGGATGACAATCCTTGCAAAATATGCAATATTTAGGGAATGAGGCAAAAAGGATTTATTTTTATTTTGATTTAGTTAAATTCTTTTGTTTGTCAATGCTCAATCTTTTTTTCTTTTATTTTTTTAATTTTTTGAACCATTGAATATATGGTTCGGTATTGCAGATTATTTTCTTTCGATTGAATTGGCATTCCATATAAGGTAGCCTCATTTGGGAGAGCAAATGTTCACCAACCAACTTTTAATTAATTAATATACTTATTTTGAGAATTTTATAGCAGATGTGAAATTATTTCAATCTTAGAACGGTAATTTTGTTCGAAGTAATCATGTCCAAACTTGCTGTTGAATATGCCCATGATTGATTCAACCTGTTTTGGTCAAATAATAATAATAATAATAATAATAATAATAATAATAATAAGTTCCGCACATAGGGGTCACAGGCCATCACTTGTTCCGGTTCGTAACAACTGCAGGCAAACGCCGGGTCAGCCAAGACCACCCGGCCTGATATATATATATATATATATATATTAATTGTCAGTTTTACTCAAATATAAACCTCATCATATATTGAACTGTTGGCTTTTTTTTTAGGAAAGGTTTTTTAATTTTTCTCATCTATATATACTCTTATTCGGCCAATCGTTATATTTACGGCCAGTCTATAATGAAAATGAGGCTCAAAATTATAAAAAAAAATTAAATAATTTTTATTAAATAAAAAATTATATAATAAAAATAAAATATAGATTATGAAACAAATCAAAGTTTAATATTTACAAAAATTATGATTCATAGATAAAATATGTAATATAATTTTTTAAGAAAAAAACAAATTATGAGGCCCAAAAAATCATGGGCCAGCACTGATGATAAAATAAAATCAGTATAATTTTATATTATCATAAATCAATCAAAGACATATTTTATATTTTAAAAATTATTAAGAATCTTAACAATATGGTTCTTTAATTAAAATAATATATGAAAATTTTTAAAAATATATTTTTAAAAAAACATAGGATCCTAATAGATTACAGGCCCCTAGCATTTGCCTTGGTGACCTATAATTCCAGTATACATTAATGTTTTTTTCAAATTTTAACCCTCTAATTGTAGCACTCCAAATTTATAAGTATTAGACTTTTTTTTAATGACAAACATAAAACTCAAATTACCAAACAAATTAAATGCAACTCGTTTATTTTTTTTCTAATTTATGTGGATTATTTTGAGTTTTTATAAAGTACTTGAGTTTATTAGGAATTATTTTTTATTATTTTTATTTTTTTCCAACAAAAGCAAGGAGTTGAGGTCCGGGTTGCTAGTTTGTGTGGTGATCCGGACCGAGTCCGGTCAATCTCAGGCAAACTATACCCGGGTTGTGCCCACCTCTAAATTCAGCAACACTGATAAACAGATGTGATTTGATAAAAACTTTCGAAATCTATAAAGTTATTTATTTAGAAAATGTTTTCTTTGAAGGTTTTTGGTTGATATAGTAAGGATTTGATATGCATTATATATCTATAAATTTAATCTTAACCCACACCTTCCAGCATTACTTATCTTTATCTGAAAATTTAAAAATTTCTGCAACCTAAAATCGGCTAACTTAAAAAATTAAAGGGATTGTTATGCATCATCCTTTTTTTATTAGTTTTAATTTTATTATAAAAGCTCTCATACAGAAGATGACATTTCAAAGGCTTCTTCATGTGTTCATAACTTTCTAAACAAAGGTATTTTCCAAAATATTTTCTTAAAAAAATCTCACTTAAAATTTTAAGTTGATTTTTAATTAAATGAATCATCGCCATGTTGGAAGCTACGGTGGAAGTTGGGTCTTCCCTGATGTTCAACGTCTATGTAAGGTACGTCTCTTTCATTGACAATTGACAACAGCATTTTGATTTTAAACAGGACCAGGGATCTTTTTTTTTTTCGTGTTAGGGAAACCAAAGTTGATGCATTGAAAGTATAATTTTATCTACAGCACACACCACATGTGGTATTTGAAATAACATTAACTATGTTTACAATATTCAATTAAAAAACCTGCACATAGCCCTTACATCAATAATTAAAAATGCTCATTATTAATACAAATTAATTGTTAATCATATATATAATTTTAATAACAAAAAATATTTTTATTGATAATTATTAAATAAAAAAAATTAAGTTTAACAACCTCCTCTCTACCCAACCCCAGTTCAAACGTTTACATTTTTTTTTTCTTGTGTTAATTTATTTGAAAATCATTATCTCCAATAAATTTTGGTACAGGCTTGTTACTTGTGAATTGTCCGTGCACTTTCAAAGAGAAAAGCAGAAGAATCATATTCCAGGTATTGCTGCGCATTTTGGTACAGCTACTTATATGTAAATTTAAATCTTGATCTACATGCCCTGAACGTCTATGGTTATATATATACAGCTTAAGTTTAATTACAAAACAAAGACATAACCATTAGAGAAGAGTTAAAATAAAAACGAGGATACAAAGCCAGATAGGCATCATGTTGAAATTCGTATGAGCGTTCTAAATTTATACTCGTCTGTGTTTATTTATTTACCAGATAAATCTACTTATCCTCTAGTGAAATATTTCAACTCCTGACAAACTAGTTAGGGCCAACCAAAAACCAATCAACTTTCATTAATAATAATAATAATAATAATAATAATAATAATAATAATAATAATAAGGGAGAATTAATTATAAATCCTTGTAAATTTCAAAACATCCCAATCAGTCCCTCTGACATTTGAATTTCCCTGTCAGACCTTTCTTTTTAAGTTATCTTCCCTTTTAGTCCCTCCATCCAACTCCGTCAGTAGCATTTTTGCATAATACCAACTTTGCCCATGGCTTTGGTGGGAAAAAGCCCGCCCTATCTTGTCACAATTTCAAAAAATGTACAGTTTAAAAGGAAAAATCAGACTTTTCAGATAGTTTTTCACTTTGCAATGTAAGTGGAAACATAAAATGCTAAACTAAAACTCTAAAATCTAAACTGAAACATAAAATAGTAAACAGAAACTCTAAAATCTAAACAGAAACTCCAAAATTTAAGTGGAAACATACAAAATCTAAACGGAAATTCTAAAATTTAAGCAGAAACATACAAAATCTAAAATAAAATTCTAAAATCTAAGCGAAAACATACAATACTAAATAGAAAAAACCAATAGTAAGCGGAAACTCTAAAATCTAAACGGAAACTCTAAAATCTAACCTGAAACATAAAATACTAAATGAAAATTCTAAAATTTAAGCGGAAATATACAAAATTTGAATGGAAACTCTAAAATCTAAACGGAAATATACAAAATTTGAATGGAAACTCTAAAATCTAAACGGAAACATACAAAATCTAAACGGAAACTCTAAAATCTAAGCTGAAACATAAAATACTAAACGAAAACTCTAAAATTTAAGCGGAAACATACAAAATTTGAATGGAAACTCTAAAATCTAAACGAAAACATACAAAATCTGAATGGAAACTCTAAAATCTAAGTGGAAACATACAAAATTTGAATGGAAACTCTAAAATCTAAGCGGAAACATGCAATACTAAATAGAAAAAACCAATAGTAAGTGAAAACTCTATAGTATAAGCGGAACCATACAATAATAAATGAGAACTTTCCATTGTAAGTCGAAACATATGCCACTAAATGAGACTTCCCGTTTAGTATTGCATCTTTCAACTTACACTAGAGAGTTCCCGTTTAGTATTGTATGTTTCCGTTTACAATTGAGAGTTTCTGCTTAGTATTGGTTGTTTCCGTTTAGATTTTAGAGTTTTTGTTTAGTATTTTACGTTTCTGCTTAGATTTTAGAGTTCCAGTTTAGTTTTGGAGAGTTTCTGCTTACATCGTTGGGTTTTCACTTAGCAACCAGTGTTTCTCTTGTTGTTATTATGGAATTAATTGTAATAAATGCATTCACATTTACTATCTTTATTCAAGAATAAAAACAATCACTTACAATAAATGCATTCACATCACTATCTCGGAAAACGCATCACTCATTACCTGCAACTATTGTGGGAGTTTATGTTTACATTTAGCGTTTTTGTTTACTTCTGGGAGTTTCCGTTTACTTTTGGGCGTTTCTGTTTACTTCTACCAGTTTGTGTTTATTTTCCAAAGTTTTTGTTTACGACTGTGAGTTTCCGTTTACTTTTGGGCGTTTATGTTTATTTCTGAGAGTTTCTGTTTATTCTTGAGGAACGCTAAAATTTTTATGGAATAAAAAATATTTAATTGTAATAAATGCATTCACATTTACTATCTTTATTTAAGAATAAAAACAACCACTTACAATAAATGCATTCACATCACTATCTCGGAAAACGCATCACTCATTACTTGCAACTATCGTGGGAGTTTCTGTTTACGTTTGGCGTTTTTGTTTACTTCTGGGCGTTTCCGTTTACTTATGTGAGTTTTCGTTTACTTTTGGGCGTTTCTGTTTACTTCTACGAGTTTGTGTTTATTTTCCAAAGTTTTTGTTTACGACTGTGAGTTTCCGTTTAGTTTTGGGCGTTTATGTTTATTTCTGAGAGCTTCTATTTATTTTTGGGGAACGCTACTATCTTTATTCAATAATAAAACAGCCATTTACAATAAATGCATTCACATTACTATCTCGGAAAACGTGGGTGAGTAGAGGGGCATAACCGACAATTCAAATAGCTTTTAACGGTGTCATCTCACGTGGGGACCCAGATAGAAGTAAACCTAAAAAGAAAAGATGTTTTGTTCATTTCTAAAATAACAAGGTTTATCTGTCAATATTTGAATTTCAAGGGGGTGTTATGTTCATTATCTGTAATAATAATAAAGAAAAAGAATTTATAAGTTTCATACGCATTTCTATTTATCGTTTTAATTGTGATATGTCCAAAATACATACCTTTCTCACTCAATGATCGAAGTTAATGAAAAATAACACCACATGAAGACTTTTGAAGAGTCTTGTGTTTTTCTTCTTATTGCTGTGATTGTCTTCAATGTCATTATCAAATGCTTAATATAATTCAGAAGATGCACATTGGTTTTAATTCCTATTCTTACTTCCAAACACAATTGTCTGTGAATAAGCAGAAAAAACCATGTCAAAAATTTAAAAAAAAAAAAAGTATCAATAAGAAAAATGACTAGTTGAATAATTGCACAATTTACCAGTGAAAAAGAGAGAGAGAGACGCAATGTTTACATCTCAAGAAATAGACATTTCCGCCATGAGGTACCCAATTCAAATCACTTCAACAAGTTTAAATATGCTTTCGAAAATGGTTTCATTTGCACATGAGCATGACCAAAAAAGGGAAGTGATTGAATCGATATTTTTCAATGTCATCCTGCAATAAATTTGACAAACTAGGACAACTACCTTCCATGTTAATGAGCATCAAGTGTAAAACAGGGCGAGCATTCGGATGACGCATAATTTCTGAGACTTCATAGCAAGGATTGGATGTCAATCTCAAGAAATGAGCAAGGGTCCTGTATTTTGAACTCGGACAAAACCTGAACGGATATAAATATAAATCATTAGTCACATGCCAAACATACAGAGTTCTTTTGGCAAAACAAAATGTGATAAAACAGCATGCTTAAATTAAAATACAGTCAAAATCTGTGGCTAAAGGAACTCTTTGTCATCGATGACAATACATACAATAAACAAGTTAAGACACAACCTTTCAGTTGATATTTGTGCTGGCTTACAAATTTCAAAAGTTTGACCGGACTTCACATCTTTCAGCAGAATAGTGTCAGAAGTTTAAGGTGACAAATAGAAAGTTGGGACACAAAACACTATCCTGAAAACTGTACCTGTAATTTTAACTCAGAGCCCAACTACCAGAGCCCGAGACAATTTTTTAAAATGCAAATCAACCATACAAAGTCTAGCTTTTGATTCATCATGAACATCCAAGATTAGCATTTATTAGAACAGCATACCAAGATAAAAAAAAATTTCTTAAAGAATTTATCTATGCTACAGATTTCCAAAACACAAACGAGGGACTAATAAATTTTCAGATAGGTGAGTGAAAGATGAATTTGAATAAACTACCTCTGGATGAACAATGCCAAAGTTGCCAATCTTTTTGCCATTGAAACTGATGCTACACTGTCTGTTGGGGAAGAATTCAGCTAGCTTCAAATGCCAAGAACGGTCACAATAATCACAAGACAGTTTTTAGTGTTTTTAATATTTATAAAATGAAGAAATTGTAAAAGATTTATGCCCAACAGATACGTGACGTAATAAATCACAATATCAAGGAGCAACTCCTTACATTTGAAGGTTCATAGTAATGCTCCGTTGATTTTGCATGAGGTTTAGCCACAATTGTCATTATTCTCTCAACCAAGCCCATAATTTCCTGCAGAATGAGAAAACATTTGAAGAAACTTGTAATAATCACCTCGGAAAAGGTAAACAAGCTGTAAAATTGACAGATGAACTACATAATCCAAAATTAAGGAACTAATAAATACTTAACATATGCAAATTATATTGATAGAAAGTTTCATTTTTGCTATACATAGTAACTAAGGCTTTGTGTGCAAACCATTAATTATAAAAGGAGCAAACAAAGAAGTTAGCTACAAATCTCATAATAGTCACAGTAAAGCCACAAAATGTAAGAGGAAAAAAACAATCAAATAGTGCTTAGAAAAGCATTTCAGCAATGCTACAGACTCTAGAAAATAAAATTACATGTAGGCCCCCTTACATTTAAAGCATAAAATCAAGTGTTCCCAACCTTAACAATTTTTCATAACGAGGGCCGCTTAATAACTTCAAATGAAATCATATTTCACGAGTATTAGTCTGCTTGGATGTTTCCATGTTTCCTTTAAAAATGCAAGTCATCCATTTGTCAAGCACAAACACTAATAACACAGAATAAAAAAGCAAAAGAATAACCTAAGCCAATAGGAAAACTATCTATAGCATGTTTAAACATTAAGAAAGTATCCCTTTAAATGGTGTACACCATAAAATATGTACCTCAAATCCGGAGTATACATTGCAGTACAATGCTGCGAGTCGACGATTATTTGCCGCACCAACATCATTTAATTCATCAATTATGACAACATCACCCACTTCAAATATCTATTACATGACAATATAGCAGAACCAAAGAATTAATTTTGATAATGAAAGCAGCATACAGCAGTAATATATATGGCAAAGCTCTTAGCCCATAAAGCCAAAATAAATAAACTTCACACAAGGTGGTAAAAGTTGTAAGAAATTAGTTATTCAAACCCACATTAAGCTAGACTTATACTTACTCCATAGGAGAGAATGTCTCAATACACCATCGCATAAGAACATTTTCCATTAGTTTCATAGAAATAAATTCTTAAATGCCAAAGGCAGCATCATCGATCAGTTTCAACAAAATTATTAATGCTATTGAGATTAAAGCAAAATATAAGCTCTCACAGTTCTATGTCATTTATGAAAAGCTATACACCCTTAAGATTGAATATCTCTGCTCATAATTAAGCATGAGCCTGTTCGATATTCTTGCAGTAAAAGAGGATCCCAATAATGTGGGATCTGTGAAGCTACAATGTTGCAGCCATATCCCCCAAACATAGAGCTGTCAGTTCGTCCCCTACAACCTTGGTCAAACAGTTGCAAGTACCTTACCTTCCTCCAACCATACACTGATTACTTCTGTATGCTCATGCAAAATACTTTCAGAGGAATAATGATGAGGTATATGCTACCTGAATAGATAGAAGAAAATTGGCATGATGGACACCAAGTTCTTACGAATCAAAAGAAAACACCGATCCATATGCCTCAAATATTGGGAAAAGGGTAAATTGGAAGTTGCAAGGGCATTTACTCTTCCATGAAAAATTTTGGATGTGTTTATAAAAATGATATTCAATTTAGATTAACTAAAAAAGGTTAAGAACGACAAAATGTCAAGTTGCAGTTACAAAGAGATGTCAAAACCATCTGCAACATTTAAAATAAATGCAGAAGAAGGCTTAATCTGTGGAATACCTTAATGGGCTTTGCATGATCTTTGTTGTGCCTTAAAGTTTTTAATAACCCTGACATAAGACTATTCCGAACAACCTGAGAACATGGCAAGTTAGTTAGCTCAAATTGATAGTTGTATATAGGAGATGAGAATCATGCCTGAAATTCAGACGAACGAGGATTTGCAATGATCACTGCATTCCCCACATCCGTTCGTTTCAACATACTGAAGTTTTCTTCATACGAGCATAAAATCCATGTCAACACCTCCAAATAGCCAGCCCTAGAAACCTAGATAGTGAAACCATCTTAGAATGGAAGAAAAATAGCATATGCAAAAATTAATCAGAGACGTTGGTTAATAATACTTCTCTTCAGCAAATCAAGATCAAGTTAGTTATTGGCATGTACATAAAACATCCCCAAGAATAACCTAAACCATCCATTAATACCATAGCTTCATCATCCGTATTCTTTAGCCCTTTAATGGACATTTTGCTCCTCCTGAATAGTTAAGAAGAATGATGTGTAGACCAAATTCAGATTTAGACCCAAGTATCCCATGGGGCACCATCTGGTAATATTATAATTAAGAATAAATATCAAAGAAGAAATTGATGACCATGTTTTTTCTCATGGTACATTGGTGAGCTAATGAAGTTTCAGATTACAATTTCAAGGCATGCCAACCAGAGGAAATTAAAACCACTGTTTTGCAACCCAAGAGATACTCAAAGGCAGACAGGAAATTCATTGCACTTTGAAACACAAGTTCAGAAAATGAAGTTTAAGTACATTTAGATACACACACAAGTAGAAATGCAGACACTTTTTGAAATGAAAATAAAGAAAAGTATAAATGATCATCAGAAACGACGAGTAATATTCATGCCCTTATCTACCAGAACACCAGTGGTGCTCAACCATGTTAAAGTCATTATAATGCTACAGAATACAGTATATATGTAACAAAGAACAAGAAACCTGAACCTTCTTTCAATGTGAATCAAGCAAATACAGGATATGTAACCAAGAACAGGAAAACTGAACATTCTTCCCATCTGGAACAGGTAAATACAGGACATGCAAACAAGAGCAAGAAAAATGAACATTCTTTTCTTCTGAAACTAGTAAATCAAGGATCTGTAACAAAGAACAAGAAAAATGAACATTGTTTCCATCTGAAACTATTAAATAAAACCCTGGTTAACTATTAAAGAACCCCCTATATTCAACTAATGACCATGGAAAAAATCATGAATGATACAACTGTACCTCTGCTCGGATCTTGTCAGAAAATATGTTCAATGGTTGTCGCCCTCCCATCGTCAAACATTTAGGCTTTGATTTTGGAATATTGTTATACCCATAAGCAATAGCAATGTCCTTTGCAAACATTAAGAAATAAAAGGATGTTTACTACATTTGGGAATACTGTAGCAGTATTAGCTAGGAAAATTAACAAAGCCCACTAATCAATGAACATAGACAATACCTCCATGACATCACGTGGATGAAGAACATCACTTCTAGTGGGAGGTATAGAAACAATAATACTAGACTTTCCACTCTGAGATATTGACTTTTCAGTTTGCAATTGCATTTTCTTCAATAAGTGAATGACCTGTTATTTGTAAGAACATATGTCCATCAAGCATCAAAATGACATTTACATATATGCATGTGTACATGTATGTGTCTATGTCTGCATCTAAACATCTATATGAAATGTCCCCTTACACCTGAAAAATAGATAGAATTAAGAAAAATGTGTGAAAGCATCAACTTGTAATAGCATACAAAATAAAAGAAACACTCAAGCAGAAAAGGCACCTCTTGTTCTGGCAATGAAACTCCTATGGAACCAATATCTGAAAGATCAACCTTCATGTTGGTAACTGAAAGATCAGGATAAATGCTTGCTCTTCCATCAGAATGTATAACCTCAACAGGTTCAACTTCGAATCTTTCTTGGCAATACTCCGAAAACATTGTCACCTATGAAATTGACCACAAGAATTCTACATAAGACAGTCAAAATTTTCACATCAAAGCCTTAGTTAGTTATTATAAAAACTTTCTTACCATCGTATTCAGAACAACTTTTGCCTTTGTTAGATCAGTAGCTGTGCATTCAATGAATATGTTTCTTGTTTGCATACTAATTGCTGAATGTGCACCATTAATAATCGGAGGTAGTGATAAAACCGTTCTGCAGTTAAGATCTTGTGATAACATGCAACAAAATTACCAACAACAGACACCAAGTACATAATGACAATCATAGGTTTTAAAATCCATCTAGACAACTAAACATGCTAAACAGAATGTTAATCACTCTACTTACAACTCCCACAGCTAATCTGATTCATAATATTTAATAACTGCTAAATCAAGAAAACTACTATAACTTATACCGGAGCGAAAAATGTCCAAAATTTGCACATTCTTAAAAACGTAATGCATGTAACAAAGCAAACCATACCGAAAAATGTCAAAAGTTCAGAGAGTCAGAATGCCTAACAAATCCATAATTAATAACTTGAAGAACTTACATGGTACATTCCTGATGTCTTTAAAAAAAAGGAAAGAAGAATAAAAGAAAAACAAATAAGTTGCTCCAAATATAGATTTCTCACCTGTTGTTGTCATAAATAACAGGGTACACTGGGGAATCCTTAATTATATGCAAGAAAGCCTTCAATTTGTTATCTGCCTGCAAAACATATGTTTAAATATCAGAGATGGCATTGATGTTTTCCTTACACTACTATATTGTCCTAGGAGGACCAAACAGATAGATGGCAAGCTTTTTTCTTAAATAAAGAAGGAACTTGTGAGTGCTTACTTTGCAATATTCCATAAGTTCATCTGCCGTGAAGCTACGCACCTAACAAAATAAAGGAAAGTAAGTTGTGCTTCACTCTGTCAGCAGGAATTTCTGAGAAGTTCACAACAAATAGGCATAACAATGCATGCTAGTATAAAAGTTGACTACATGATGCCTATCAGTGTATTAATGTATTTATGTAACAGTGTCAAAAGCTTATAAAAGGTGTGACAAATGCCATGCTATATTCACTACATGAGATAAAGAAAACTTCAGCCAAAATGCCAAATACAAGAGGTTCATTTGTCAACCTGCTTCAAAGGCACAAATTGTATCTGTTGAGGTGGCTGTGCCTGAAAAGGAAATTAAAGACCACAATATGAAAACACAATTAGACTTGGACTTGCTCAAATCAAAATTCAAAGAAACAAGAGTTTACAAATTACATTTAAATAAACCTGAATGGTACTCTCTTCATATTTCAGCTGTAATAGCTATTAGATATAAGAAATACTGAGTAAAAAAAGGATAATCAGAATTGATTTCCATCATGTAATATTTTTGAGAATGCAGGTTTCAACCTAAATAAGGACTACCATATGACAAGTATGTCATCTGAGTTTCTTTGCCACAACTCTAATTAATGCATAGGAGGCAATGATAGAATTAAAATATCTTTGCATAACTAGCAAATTATTTAAAACTCCATCCATAATTACATGCTAATTTGTGTGCCTCCAACACTACTAACAAGATAATTCATATTCTTTTCATGGAAATCCTCACTCATAGTGGTACCTTAAATATAAAAACACTAAACAATTAACGATGCTATAAATCTAGAAGGATCACTTAAAGTTCAATCAATCAGACAAGGCCCCTATGATAAAGTTGATAACATATAAATAGATAATTCAGTCATATAGAGGGGGGGTGCGGGGGTGATAATCTCATGGACTTTTAGTGTGCCAAACTGACAGGTAATTATTCATGGGAGCCTATCCCTAGTGTTCTGCTGTTTATTGGAAATATGTACTCTCTAAATTTAATAAGAATTATCCTGTGGCACTCAAAGGTCCATAAAAAATTTTGCTTATCTAAGATAGGAAGAGAAATAGAGAATGGAGGGATTATACCATACTAGCTTACCTCATATGAGAAGGGACCTTGTATTGTGTCAAGATCATGTGTTCCAATAGCAACTAGAGTTCTTTTCCTGTTATTATCAAGAGAAATCATGATGTCAACAAGAAAAAAGCCCCAAAAGTGCTTTCTCAGATCTCTCCAATGTTGTAGAAAATACAAGCTTCAGGATTGACAAAGGTACCGGCATATATTCTGATGCAGCTTGTCTTGAAGGTCTATAAAGCTATCATATCTTGCTTCATCAAAAATTATTCCCCGTAGAATGGCACAAACAACAAAGGGTCGAACCGATGCAGTCTATCACACATACAAAATATTACATCAGCATTCAGAAAAACAATAATACGCCAATTCAAGAAAAATCCAAGACAAAAATAGGGATTATTCTTCACTAAATACCTCTGCTTTAACATGCATTTTCATCCAGTCCTCACGCTTGATATTAGACACTCTGTACACCGGTATCTCATCCTTTCCCAAATAAATACGAAGAGCACGTGCAAGTCCTTCAAGGCAGAGAAGGTCATACCTGTTTCATCATCAACAGAACAGCAAAATCCATAAGTCACAAAAAACAACATAACTCAACACCATCTGAAACCCAATTCACATCAAGCTACTACTTTTGGAATCCATGATTTAAATAGGCAGCGAATTGTACTCTGAGAAAATATATTAAATTATTAAAAGAAGAAACCTTGAGAAATCTGGAAATTCATAATTCATAATTCAAAACCACCAAAATGTTCAAAGTCTCATGGAAATTCTCATAAATCAAGACAAGGAGATACCTGTTAGCCGGGACCTCAATCTTGTATATCACCTCCTCATCCTCACCCACTTCCTCACTGTCCTGATGATTCTGCTTCCTAATAATTGTTGTCTCCGTAGTCTACAAAAAAGAACAAATCCGAACTCCATGACCCAAAAGAAAAACCTAGAAATCAAATTAGAAAGAATAAGAATGACAAACCTACCACATCGTCGAGCTCAATGCCAAAATCAAAGCAGAGAGCTTCGAATTCCTCCTGTGCTGAAAATCAACAGAAGAACATCATTAAAGATAGAAGAAAAGGCATCAAAGATCAAAAATGGAGTCAATGTTGTCAATGCTTACTGTAATCCTTGCCCAAGCGTTGGAAGAGACGATCTCGGCCGACACTGACGGTAGGCATCGTGGAGCTTGGATCAAAGAAGAAAAACTCGCAATCTGGCAACAAGTTATTGATTTAACTTGGCAATCATTTCTCAAAAAAAAAAAAAACTTGGCGATCAAATTCAAAGTCCGATCCATTAACTTAGCGGATGGTGGAAATATCCAACCCAAAACTAACATCCATAGTAAAAGAGCTGAATAGTGTCATTAATTGAGCCTATGTGCCACGTAGCTTGGAACATAGAGTTTGCAATGTCAGCCCGGCCCAATGGTGGCTTGGAGAGAAGGCTCTTTCTCTCTCTCAATTTCAGGAATATACCTATGTAAAAAATGGATGTCTTATAGACTTTTATTTAAACAATTTATGTTTAAAATAAGTAAAAGACACTAATTAAAATTTTAAAGTTATATTAGTGTACATATATATCGGTAAACTTGAAATTTATATGAGGATGCCTCAAACTAATTTTACAAAATAATTTTTAAATAAAATAAGTGAGATATATATATTTAAGAAAAGTGGACGCCATGGGATCAAGCCCAAGGGAAAATAAAATACCAACTATAAGTATATTTCTTAAATTTTGAAATTATGTAAGTTTATCTATAATTGAATAGTGGAAATGCCTTCAAATAATTTGATTATGCAATTATATATATATATATATATATTACATCTTAAAATTTTATCAGTTTATACGCATAATTAGGGATGAATGTATTTTATCAATTAGGAATGGATTTGCCTTAAATTAATTTCATTAAATAATTTTTACATAATATCCATGAACAAGATATATCATATGTGTGTGTATGTGTGTATATGTGTATATATATTAAACCTTGAAATTATATTTATATGTATAATTAAAAAAATAGATATATCTCAAACTAATTTTATCAGATAATCCTAATGATTTCAATAATTTAATCCGATAAAGCTATAACAATAACAAACATCATTCTAAAAATAAATAAATACTTATAGTCAAATGAACATTAAAATTATTTAAAATAGTATATAACATAAAAATTCAAATGGTAAATGAACATAAGTTACAATTCTAAAGTAATGAGATTTGTCTTAGATAGAGTTAATACAAAACAAATCAGGTTGAGTGCATGTTCTAGAATGAAGCCAATTGGAAGTAACATCATTGTCCATGTAATTATTAAAAATGAATTAGTAAAAACAATACGAATAAAACTTACTACAATACATGAGATTTGTGTTACTCAACGTGATAATAAAATTTGTCAAAATGCAATGATATTAAAAATTAGCTTTCTAGTTAATGACATCAACTAAAATATGTGGGCCTTTAATTATCAAAGCCCAAAAACGGTGACCATAATAATAATAATAATAATAATAATAATAATAATAATAATAATAATAATAATAATAATAATCCTACTCATTGCGCAAATCTAAAAATTTAATTCAGAATAGCAATAATCTAATCAAGGATCACAAGTTAAAAATAGGATATCAACTGTTTTATTTAATGTCATCCTCATGGAGAAGACTTTCCTGCCTTTTGAGGAGCCTAAAATTACAATCAAAGCAGAGCATGTGCCTGCCCCACATTCGTAGGTAATGCTCATCTATTCATCCTCTAGAATAAAAGCATAATCATATTAGTCAATAAGAAACTCTAAATGAAGGTAAAGATCAAGGGACATATCTATCACAAATTTAAATTTTGTCATCCAAAGCAACGAGAACAATGTACAAAGAACTAAATTTTGGGATTTTGCCTCAGTGGCCTACCTCAATGTGCATCTAATGATGATGATCAACAGTATACATCTCAAGGTTCTTCTTTCAATTTCTCCCCCACCATAATATTCATAAAATACATCAGAGAACAAAGGCAAGAATTAAACAAAACAAACATGAACCCATAAGCAGACAGCATCCTCAAAATGCATCAGAAAAGAAAGGCAAGAATTAAACAAAACAAGCATGACCCCATAAGCAGACAACATCCTTAGAAATAATGAAGTATACATTACAAGCAAACACCACTAGTTCAAAAGCATGCTTGCTTAATCATTGTGATAACAACCACTGTAGGAAAACGCTAGCCAGACTTTCTTACATAAATACAGCCAGAATATTTCCTTATACCCCAGTCCATTGACTTTCGCTGAATACCACTATTTCATCAACTCCCCTTAGATAACTTTCTTGTTGCTATTTGATCCATATATAAAATCAATTAGAGCTAATCATCGATTGATATCAAGTGTAAGATCATACTGAATTTTTGTTTATATATATATATATATACCTTTTCAATTGAATCTCATCTCAAAAGTTTATGAAATTACATATGAGATTAATAGATACGAATATGTCTATAGACTGTATGATAGCACATAGAAACCGAAATAAGAGTTGTAGATAGAGGCTTGATATGGTTGAATGGAACTATATAATAGGGATATTAATAGCCTTGCACCTACCTCTCCAGCTCCTCCCACAACCTGGGCTTCAATCTTCCACTTCGACGAAGCCCGCACTCAACGACAACCAAACGCGACCTGTGGTGGCAGGCGAGATCAATGAGGCGATCTAGATGGAATCAGCGACAGACAGGGGAGTGGATGGCGAGGGAGATGTGGAGAAGAAACAGTGGACCTCGAGGGGGATGGCGTCGCGCAAATGTTGTAATGGAGAGGCAGTGACGGGGCAAGCTAGGTTTCTATCACCCTTGCCTGGATGACCCTTCATAACCATGATGATCAACGGTCCAGATCATTCCTCAAAGATAGATGATTACAAAATATATATTTTTTGAGAATGTGTTATTTATATATAATGTTCAGATAAAAAGCAGAAGGGAAAGTAGGGTAATTATACATCAATTAGGAAAGGAAAGATAAATAAGGTGAAAGAAATGCAGGGTTTATGCATTATCTGGATAATTAAATTTTAATTCCAGAAAAAAAAAAAACTCATTTGATAAACCTTGTTTAGTTAAAGAAAAAGAAAGATTATAATATGAAGCTTTTTGATTAAAATATTGTATTTTTTTAATTAATTACTAAAATATGTATTTCCGTAATTATTTACGGAAATGTGCATTTTTTTTTTTTAATAATTTCTTTTAAAAGTTAAGGGTCCACCAGTTTTTTAATATTTAATATTTTTTTTAATAAATCAGGGTCCAATTAATTTTTTAATATTAAATTTTTATTTTTTTAATAAATCAGAGTCCTATTAGTTTTTTAAATTTTTTTTTTTTAAAACTGTGGGTCACGAGGGTTTTTAAATTAAAAGAAAATTTACATTTAACACCATATTATTCCCAAAAATTTTCTTATAATTTGTTTTTTTATACTTCTACTCTGCTATTTTTACTTTCATTAATTATAACCATAACTGATTGTCAATAATTTAAATAAATAATTTTAATAATTTTTTATAATAACAAAATATCAAACATTAAAAGTTTTAACATGTAAAAATTACTCCCATAACTAAACCAAACTCACTTGATATTTTAAATGAACTAAAACAATTACATATATTATAAAATAATTCAACAAGTACAATATTTAGGTTACGTTATGGCATACGACTTGGACCAGCGGCATTTGGACAATTTCGACGGCTGTGACTTTCGTTGCGACATAAACCACAACGCTTTAGTTGACCGCCTTCCCTTATGTCCATCTCATTGCGAATTCTAGTGGATTTTGGACGTCCTGAAGGTGATCTTCGCATTGTAAGATCAGGACATAGACGTGAACCATTATAGGGGCTCCAGTATCTCTCATTTGACATTGGCTGAAACTCTTTATGGTATACATTGAAAATTGTCTCAAGCCTATAAACATTATCTACATATGCCTACCAATGTAGATGAATGTATGCGCATGCTGCAAGAACATGGCGACAAGGAAAATAAAACGTTTGAAACTCACCGCAATCACACCATCGTCTTCTCAAAACTAGAGAGACAAAAATTTTAAAGAAGAAACTTCTCTCTATATTGATAATTTTTTTTTTTATAGAAATGCTTGTGTGGTTTTACAAAAGGGATTTGGAGGGTTTATATAGGCCCCCACCTAACAAATGGATGGTTAAGATTAATTTCATCCAATGGCTCTTATGAAAAGAGTAGGTGCCATATGTCACTAATAATTCATCTCAAACCAACAACCCCCACTAAACAAATTATAAGAAAAATTAATGTGAATGATAAGGTGTTAAATATAAATTTTTTTAATTTAAAAATCCCTCAGTACCCACAGTTTTTTAAAAAAATAAAAGTTTAATATTAAAAAATTAATGGGACCCCTGATTTATTAAAAAAATAAATATTAAATATTAAAAAAACTGGTGGGACCCTTAGCTTTTAAAAGAAATTATTAAAAAAATAAAAAATGCGCATTTCCGTAAATATTACGGAAATACATATTTTAATAATTAATTAAAAAAACAATATTTTAATCAAAAAGCCATAATACCGATTACACGTTATAAAATTAAGTACACACTTATCTTTTTTAATGTGATATTATTTAATTATTAAAAAATTAAGTACACTCTTATCTTTTTTTAAAGTTATAAAATTTTTACCAAGTTTAGCCTTCTCGAACATCTCAAATTGGGGGTTAAAGAAAAGTGAGATTTTGAAGGATTTTGGATAACCAAAGTTAATTCTTTCTTTTCTTTCACTAAATTAAAAAAAAAAATTATTCAAATAAGAGAAGGGATCGCCTAAACCCTCCTTAACCCTCTTCTTCGGTTTTTTTTTTTTCTTTAGAACCCTCAATCCAGACAAACTAATAAACTTATACATCATTATATTAATCTCTAATAAAAAATTTTAAATTTATATTATTAATTTTTTATAATTTGAATTTTAAATTGATATTAATAATTAATAATGTTTATATAGATTTTTATATAATGATTTCTGATAATATTAGAATTTCATTATCCCATTCTGAATGGAAGTAGAAAAAAAAAGGAGAGTGTATTATTCTGAATATTCCGACTAAAGCGTAAACATAATTCTATAAAATAGATTATGTTAGTTTAAATTTTTGAAGAAGTATATAGTAAACTATAAATATTGAATGGAGGTTTTTTTTTAACCTTAAACGATCGTCATCTCTCATCAATTGAGTTCTCAGAAATTGCTTCAAGTTTTTGGAGTAAGACTCTCACATTTCAAAATTGTATTTAAGATGCCTTTCAAATGTCAAACTTATAGTTTCCCCAAATCTAACTCCCTTTTTAATACTCGATTTTTTTGGTCATGTGAAATAATATATATGGAGGATGCTACCATTTCCTCAACACATATGTTCCTAATATCAATCAATTGACCAGTTATGGAAAGTAACTCACACAGATGATGGAAGACTTGTGAATCCATACAAGTACTCTTACAGTCTGTTTGGATATAAGGATTGATCCCCAATTGTAGCATGTGCATGCTCATGTTTGGGCATGCATCTAGGGACATCGGAAGGGATTAAGGGGGGATTGTATGCCATTCCCCTCATTTTGGGGGGATTCAGTATGTCTGTGTATATAAATTACATTTTACCCTTACATTTTTACCTTTTAAAATTAGGGATCAAAACAGATGGCCAGGGATCACGAATCAAAGGAGAAAAGAAGAGATGGATGTGTTCCTATCTCCCACTCTCTCCCACTAGCCTTGTTTCCGAACTCATCTCCATTTATTGTTGCCGCTATCGCCACCTCCCACTATCGTTGCCGGCTAATAGTTTTTTTATTATTTTTTTAATAATAGTGGAGATTTAGAGAGAAAGCGAGATTGAAAGGGATAATCGGTTGGATCTTTGGTCAAGAGGATTTTTCTCAATATGGATTTTAGTTTTATTTGTTGTTTTGGATAATTATGAAATATGTTCATTTTTTTAACATAAAATTCGGTGAAATTCTTTTAAAGATTTGAATTTGTTTTACTATTTTATATGCCTTCTTTTTAATTTCTTATTTTGTATAATTATGAATTGTGTTTATCATTGTTGTAGACTTTAGTATATAAATTTTTGTGAAACTCTTTAAAGATCCCCAACTGAAGTTTTTTTTTGACATATCTTTATTTTTTTTTATGAACATTTAAATCAAAATTTAAAACTTTTGAATAGATGATTATAACTGCAACTCTTTCTGAAAGTATTTACTTGTGGGATTTTTTTTAATTAGTATGATTTAATTATTTATATCAAGCTTGTTGTTTAAAGTAACAAAATGTGGGACTCTTGTGGGACTCTTGAATCTTTTGGGGGTTTCCCCACACAGCCTCTCCTCTTATTAGGTTTACGATTGTGTATAATCATAAGGCCTTGTATAGTATTGGTTAGAGTAGACATTGCCTTAAATTGATTAACTTGGGTTGTTATATCAGAAATGAAAAATGTGGATTTTGGAGTTCAAAGGGATAAGCATATCATTCTTCTATTTCCCACTTGTAAGTAAATTGAAATTAAGGTGATCTTTAAGGGTATATTAAGAATGTTCAATTTTTATCATGGATGTTGCATTGTTAGAATTATTTAAATTAAATAATGCCACATTCCACACCTTTCTCTAATGAAAAGGTGTTATAAGTAGCATAATTTTGCAGAAATTGATAAAATTTGTATCAAGCCAATGGCTGTCATATAGCATTTGCAAAACTTTATTTGAGTGCATTGATGCTTGGTGAGCTAGATGTGGACAGAGTTCTGGATGGGAGTTAACGGAGTTTTCATAATGATGAGAGACTTTTGTTGCATTTTGTCTACGCACTAGGCTGTCATCACTTTGGTGTAACCTCTTTATCCAAACACAATCAACTATTCTTGAAAAATAATAGATCAGACTTAAACAATAACTGGTTCTTGCATTTATGGTATTCTCCTTTTGACTAATTAACTTTTGAGCCTTCAATTCCTTCCTGAAACCTAAACTTGCTTATAATTTCTTTTGACTTGTGGCTTTTCTTATTACATATATCTTGTCAAATTTGGGGGCTGTGTACTAGAAGGCAATTTATAGGATTTGTTTTTTGCTTTATAAAACAAAATTTATGATGTATGTGCTACTTTCCAATCATTTACAGTTGCGAAACTCCACATGCTTTGGTGGATGGCTGGTTCATGTTCATTGTAACTGAACTTAGATTTGAACTCCTCTTGTTTGGTTTAAAATAATGACCTACCGAAAGTCCATTTTTATGTGCTTGACTTTACATGTTTTAATTGTTACAAACGCCAGTTGGAGTGAGGTAGTAAGATTCTTGCTTTTCTTATATTATGAATTAGTTATGCTTTTACACAATGTTTATTCTTGCCCAATGTAATGCATTGTTAAATTTCATTTTAGAAATGGATATCAGTGAAATGGACGAGTTGGAAGAGCTTCAACTATATGCAATGTATATGTGCTACTTTTTCGATAGTGAACGTTATAATCATGGCATGTGCGATAAGGCACCGTGCTCTTAGAAATAGTGTGATTGAACATGTGATTGACTCATCATGTACTAGGCGACACAAATAACTTGACTATCTCCAACATGTAATTTACGAAAGTGATGTAAAATGCATTGATAAACTACGCATGAATCGACGTAGTTTTCATTGATTATGTCAACTATTAAGTACGACTGGTGGTCTATGAGGCACGAAAAATGTCATGGTTGAAGAAATGGTGGCGATGTTTCTGAACATTCCAGCACACCATGTAAAAAATAGGATAATCAATTTTAACTTCATCCGATCTAGTGAGACAGTTAGTAGACATTTTCATGCCGTCTTGAAGTCAACCATACTCTGCCATAGTGTCTTGTTAAAAAAACCATAACCCATCCTAGAAAATTCAACTGATCATACATGGAAGTAGTTTAAGGTATTATTGAAATCCATTATTTTTCTAAATAAATATTTTTTTAGATAGTAACATTTTATTTTTTATTTAATATAGAATTGCCTTGGAGTATTGGATGGAACTTATATTAGAGTGAATGTGCCAACAGCCGATCGAGCAAGATATCGATTAAGAAAATATGAAATAACTACTAATGTACTCGGTGTCTGTAGTCAAGATATGCAATTTATATGTCCTATATGGCTGGGAGGGTTTAACTCATGATGGTCGAGTCCTTAGGGATGCGATAACAAAGCACAATGGATTAAAGGTTCCAAATGGAAAATAAATTATAATTACATTGTTCTTTAGATGCTAATAGTTAGTCCTTAAAACAAATTTTTGACAATAATTGTTTGTTTGTTAGGATTTTACTATTTGGTGGATTCTGGATACACAAATTGCCCTAGATTTCTTGCGCCTTTTCGAGGACAACGATACCATTTGAGTTCTTAGGATGATGGATGCCAACCACGCACAGCTCAAGAGTTCTTTAATATGAAACATGCAAGTGCTAGGAATGTAATTGAGAGGACCTTCGGTCTCTTAAAATTCGCTGAAAAATTCTATCGAGCCCAAGTTTTTATAATATAGCAACCCAGCGACGTATCATTAATGCATGTTGCTTGTTGCATATTATTAGAAAAGAGATGACCGAAGAAACCCTAACCACCTTGCCTCTTGAAAGTAGCCGAAAAGATGCTTAGAAAATATATTAAGGCGGCTTTTATAAACAAAAATCGGGGCTGACACACCCTTGCGTGTGTGTTCCGCAAGTGCACGAGTGTCGAAGTAATAAAGTACCCAAATGGTGGGTAGTCGAATCCACAGAGAGCAGACGTTAGTAACAAAAACACTTTACTAATTGGTCAAGAAGAAACCAATTGTTGTAGAGATCAAAAGAAAAGTGATTAACAGAAATAAAGAACTAAAATAATCGCTAGCGTGAAGGGAAGTATCAAAGTGTAAATGGGGTACTCGGACAATACTTCTTCTAGGATCCTAGTTTCATGTGCAAGACTTTAATTACTCTAACTTAATCGAGACTCAATGAATCATGAAAATCCAAATATTCAAGGCCCCAAATCTAAGGTCAACCTTGACTAGTCCCCTACGAGGTCCCGGCAGAGAGGAAACTCTCGACGCCTCACACCACGTATGACTTCTCTAAGCTCTAGGGATCCCAAGTGATAAACCGTATTCCCAATTATAGATTAAACCCTTTAGTCCAGGCCAAAGATCCCTAATCACAAATAAGTCCTGGCGGAAAGGCCTCTCTCGACGCCTAACTCTCTTTGAGATCGATAAGAGCTCGTGGAATATGGAGGTAGGATGAATCACACCGGAGGGGAAATGGGACGTTTCGCTACCTCTTGACTCACCCTCTCAACCCTCTTCAATCTTGGTAAATCTAATCATAATGGTGATGGTCACTAGTCAAAATGATGATTAAGTTGGATTCTCAACCCTAGTGTCACTCTAAGGGAAAATCAAATAAGGACAAAAGATGGAAACTCAAATTAAATCTCCATTAAAAGAAAAGCAATAAGAGTCAATGAAACATAAAAATTCTAGAGTTTACATGTCCAAGTACCCACCAGGGGTTTAGCTCTCCATGGCGCAATATAAAGTCAATAATACAATTGAAAATGAATGCAAATAAACCATAAAAAAAACCCCCTTAAGCTACGTGCTGATGGTCTATGAGGGCCGCTTTTTCTTTTCTAAGGATCCCTCCGTCAAGCCTAGGCACACCTCGCCGAATCGATGTCGTTGAAGGTTCCCCCAATAGCTATCCTTGGAAGGAATTGGTGTTGAAATCGGTGAAGAAACGCCCTAAAAACCTTGCAAAAACCTCTTCAAACCCTAGTAGAACTTCCTTCAGAAGTTAGGAAAAAGCTCCTTTGAAAACGCTTCAGAACGACCTTTTAAAACGCAAAAGTCGAGGATCCACACGGCCATGTAGAAAATCCACATGCCCATATGGAAATTCCACACGGCCTGTGGAAAATCCACATGCCCATGTGGATTTTCAGCCTCTATAGAAATGCATCTATAGGTCCCCGATTTCGTCCGTATCTTCTTCTGAGGCCACACGAACTGACACACGCTCGTGTGGTAGGTCATGTGGCATTTCTTGATGTCGAAAAATCCTTAGAGAGGTTTTGAAATCTTCGAACAAACTAGAACAAGAGAGCATGACTGCCTTTGTGTCCTTCTACAATATTGTCTTGAACCCTTTAGAAGTTGGCACATACCCTCTTGTTGGACCCTGATTTGTGTCTTGATCTTTATATTTGCACAAAAGAACTCCACCTGTTACCATCATGACCTATTTTTGCCTTAATTCCCACAAAACCTCTTTACAACCCTAATTGCAAGAAAGAACACAAAAACACACGAAATGAGCAATAAAACCTGAGAAATATAATGCTCATGCATGAAAAACATCTCAATTATTATATACATACAAGCACTTATCAGGGGCTTCAGACAGGCATCCACAGGGCCATGTACTATAGCCATACGGCCGTGTGAAAATTTCACACGGCTGTTATTAGTGATTTTACTACAGTACCACTATAGTAAAACTGTTATAGTACTTTTGCTACAGTGATTTGTTATAGTGATTTTTCCCAAAATCTTTCTTCTAATCCACATGGTCCTTCACACGCCTGTGTGGTAGAGCGTGTGGCTTTCTGTCCTTTGAAATCCTCAAAAACTTCTTCAATTTGGACACGTAAGTTGGGATATGGACGTACTACTTCTTTCGTACTCTTTAGGTTTATGTAATAACTTGAAAACCTCCGAAAGTTGGCAACACCTCTATGTATATCAGCACAGCTCCTATCTTGGTCTCGAAACTTGCCATCACGCCCTATCTTTGGTTCTTTCTCGTACTTCACACCTCCAAGGCTCTGTTTGCACAAAAAAAACACAAAATACACTTCGTCAGCAATAAAACCTGATAAAAGTGATGCTCGATGCATAAAAAATGATATTATAAAATATGTATAAACAAGCACTTATCAAGGCTTTTATAGGAGGTTCATTAAGGATTTCTCCAAAATTGCTCATCCACTCACACAACTACTAGAAAAGATGCCCCATTTGATTTTACCGTCAAATGTATGGATGCCTTCAGTACATTGAAGCACAAACTCATTCACATGCCAATTATGGTAACCCAGGAATAGAGTTTACCATTTAAGCTTATGTGTGATGCAAGTGATTATGCAGTCTGAGCAGTGATAGGGCCACTCAATTATAAACATTTTCAACGTATTTATTATGCGAGTAAATGATGAGTGCATTTAATATATATATATATATTTGATATCTTACTCTCATAATTGTTGAATTTATTGGCTTTAATTCTCCAAGTGCGGTGCTATTTGAGGTATTCTTAGTTTTTCATGCAGATATCAAAGTCTTTAAGCAGTAAGAAGTGTTTTGGAACGATTTTAGAAGCTAAAGGACTTAGAGGAAACCTCATCAGGCTCAACACGGCCTAAGCACGCCCGTGTTGTACCCCGTGCAAATTGTAGGAGAATTCAGCCAAAGTCAGCACAGCTTGAGTTTGCTGAGCACGGTCGTGCAACTCATCAACACGGCCTCAGCACGCCCGTGCTGAACCCCGTGCAGATTACGGGAATGTGAGTTTTAAGAGTTTTATTTGGCCGTAATAAACACGGCCTAAGCACGGCTTCAACACGCCCGTGCTTACATCGGGAAAACATTAAAAACCCTAGAAACTTAGGTTTTAGGGGACTTTTGGAGGGGCAAACTAAGAGAGGAAGAAAGGGAGAACTTTGGGGCACCGTCCTCATCTTCACCAAGGGAATGTTGCGCTTATGGTAGGCCGATCGGGAGGAGATTCCATGACATTGTAGAGCCTCTGACAACCACAAGGATGCAAGAAATTAGGGAGTTTTTAACTTCTTGTATTTTAATTCCTTTGGCAATTTCCTTGTTGTTTAATGTCATGAGGGGCTAAACTCTTAAAGGAGCCCCGTGGTGGTTTATATGACGTTGTAGCTTGAACTCATTGTCTTTACTTCAGTATCTATGAATGTCTTGTTCTTTGCAATAGATCATGGTTATTGGCTATCTTGTGTGTTGTTTAGTGGTTGAAAGCTTGGAAGTTTGGTTTTCTTATCTAGGCTTGTGAATCATTATTGATAGTTACAAGCAGTAAGACTTCAACCTAGGCTTCTTCAGCACTGTAAGCTTCACTCTTATAGCATAGCTAGATTTAGAACTGAAGACATCTCGGATAAATACTGAGAAAAACCGAGTTAGTGAACGTCAGGAATCCAACCCCGAAGCCCCATCTCCTCCGTCGAGTCAATCCTTACATTCCCCTTAGTGCAATTCTCTCCCTCAATCTCCTTAAATTCAACCTAGAGTCACAATCTATCCTTCTTTGTTTGGTTAGATATTAAGCAAACCGTTAGTATTAGAAGCTACACCAGTCCCTGTGGATTCGACTACCCGATCCTACGGGTACACTTTACTACTTGTACGACCCGCGCAATTGCGGATACGCAAGAAGCTTACCAAGTTTTTGGCGCCGTTGCCGGGGACTGGCAACTTCTAGGAATTCGGACAGTCTTAGTACTCTAATCGTTTCTTTTTGTTATCAGTTTCATTTATTTTGTTCTTTGTTTTGGCTCATTTTCTCTTATTTGTTTTTGTATTTATTTGTGTTTTGTTTAAACTGTTTTCGATTTTTCTTTGTTTCAAGCTTAAAAGTTCATATCTCATCTTCTCTTTTTGTATTGTGTAGGCATAGTGCATGACCCGAGGGAATTCCTCCCGGCTAGCGTCTCCAGATCTAGACATTGAACGGACATTTCATCGGAGACAGCGGCAGATTAATCTAAGGGAAACCGGGTCAGTGGAAGTGAGTATAGAGGTGGACCAAGAAGAAAATATGGCTGGAAATCAGAGATGTATCTCTGACTATGCCCGGCCTAATTTAGAGGGATCTGGGTCCAGTATTGTGCGACCCCCAGTTGCGGCCAACAACTTCGAGCTGAAGCCCAACTTCATTCAAATGGTGCAGCAGATGTGCCAATTTGATGGTTTTCAAGATGAGGACCCATATGCTCATCTTGCAACGTTTCTGGAGATTTGTGATACTTTCAAGGCGAATAATGTGTCTGAGGATGCGGTCCGCCTTCGATTGTTCCCATTTTCTTTGCGCGGAAGGGCCAAGCAATGGCTAAGTTCCTTGCTGACGGGTTCCATTACAAACTGGGAACTGTTAGCCGAGAAGTTCTTGACTCGCTATTTTCCACCGGCAAAGATCACCAAGCTCGGAAGTGATATCTCCTCATTCCGACAGGCAGAATCTGAGACCTTGTATGATACTTGGGAACGGTACAAGGATTTGTTAAGGAAGTGCCCGCAACATGGAATAGTGGAGTGGATGCAAATCCAAATATTCTATAATGGGTTGAATGTGGCCACCAAGCAGATGTTGGACGCAGCAGCAGGAGGCTCCAGTGCAATAAGAGACCCGATGAGGCACAGAATCTGATTGAAGACATGGCCTCCAATGGGTATCAGTGGAGCTCCGAGAGGAACAAGCCTGTGAAAACAGCCGGGCTTTATGAGGTTGATGTGCTCACCACCTTAGCGGCACAGGTCGAAGCTATTTCTAAGAGACTAGACACGATGCAAATTTAGTCTTCGACACAAGGTGGTAGTCATAACGGTTGGGCAAGTCAAGCAGGGCCCAGTTACTCATTAGAAGGGGTTCAGGTGACCGAACAAGTGGACTTCATTGGTCAAAATCAGCGGTATGCGAACAACCCCTACAGCAGCACATACAATCCTGGGTGGAGAAATAACCCAAATTTTTCTTGGAAGGATCAGAATCAGGGGCAGCAGCGCCCACAGCAGCAACAGACACAGCCTCAATTTTCGAGGCCTTCACCCTCAGAGCAAAAGGGACCTTCTATTGAGGCCCCTCCTTGTCCAGTACATCCAAGCCAATGATGTCCGAATCACAGGTCATGAAGAGATGATGAGGAATCAACAAGCCTCTTTACAGAACCTTGAGCGTCAAGTTGCACAGATTGCCAAGACGCTTGCTGAACGACCCCCGGGTGCTCTACCTAGCAATACTGAAGTTAACCCTAGGGAGTCCCTCAAGGCAGTCACTTTGAGGAGTGGCAAGGAACTTGAATCCCCACCTCCACAAGCACAAAAAGAGTCTCAATGTGAATAAGAGGTGGAAGTGTTAGAGAGAGATCCTGGGTCAAACTCGAGCACAAGGGAAAGTTGAAGGGCAAGGAGAAAGACTCGGTGGCAGAATTCAAACCCATTTTGCCATATCCAGCAAAACTCAAGAAGGACCAACAAGAGGCACAGTTCAAGAAGTTTCTGGAGATGTTCAAGACATTGCACATTAATGTCCCCTTTGTGGAAGCTCTCTCTCAGATGCCGAAGTATGCCAAGTTCCTCAAAGAATTGTTGACCAATAAGAGGAAGTTGGAAGCAGTATCGACGGTCACTTTGAGTGAAGAATGTTCTGCCATCATCTCAAATAAAATTCCCAAGAAGGAGAAAGATCCGGGAGGATTCATCATTCCATGCACAATTGGGGGCATGATGGATGAAAAGCATTGGTTGATTTAGGAGCGAGCATAAATTTGATGCCATTAAAAATTTTTCAGAAGTTGGGACTAGGGGAACTCAAGCCAACTTGCCGACCGCTCCACTCGCCAACCTTTGAGAATTATAGAAGACGTTTTGGTGAAGGTGGACAAGTTCATATTCCCTGTAGATTTTGTCGTCCTGGATTTAGATGAGCTGGCTGAGGTCCGTCTGATTTTGGATGACCATTCCTAGCCACTTCGCAAGCAATTATTGATGTAAAGGATGGCTGACTGACATTGAGAGTGGGGGATGAGGAAGTAGTATTCAGGCTTAAGGAAGCTATGAGACACCCCATGGCATTTGATGACTCTTGTTATTTTCTTGATGCTACTGATCAAGTGATTTGTGATTGTGTGCAGGAAATTTGGCTAAAGGATCACCTCGCTGATTTGTTAGGGGAGGAACCTCCGGATGAAGAACTCATAGATCAGGTGGGAGACGTCGCTGCTACACCACCAAGCGCAGGTAAACCAGCAATGAATGCCAAGAAAAAGGAAAAAGAAAGTATCTAAGGCCCAGACATGGTAGCAGAAGGTAGAGGAGAGGAAGAAACAACAAGCCTCTACTCTGAAACATAACTTTGCTAATGTCCTAAGTGTTGGTGAGGCATTTTTGATTAATTCATTATCTCCTTTCATGGAATGTTGTTCTGCAGGGCGCCAAGAAAGAAGGTATGTTTTTGAGCCTTCATGAGATGAGACTAGATCCCTCAAGCTAGTGACATTAAATGAGCGCTTATCGGGAGGCAACCCGATTGACTTCATTTCTTTTTTTTTCCGTCGGTGTGGTTGTTTTGTTTTGTATTTTTTGAGTTTTTGTCGTGTTTTGATTAGAGTCCGGTGTGTTTTTTCTTCTATTTTTGAAGGTTTCAGGCTCAACACGGGCATAACACCGCCGTGTTGATTGCGCTGCAATTTACAGGTTTTAGACGCTCTATTTCTTCTTGGCAGCACGGGGACGTGCCGCGTTCTTCGTTTTTGTTGAATTTCATTAGCACGGGCAAAGCACGGCCGTGTTGAGGGCGTGTTCGGTGCGACGGATCGTTTTCCGCGAGTTTTCCTTTTAAAATTCGGCCGTTCACACCCTTTCCTCATTTTCACTTGCGAGTTCCCTACTTCCACTCTTGATTATTTTTTGCGAATTCGCGGTCTTTTGCGGGGTTTTAGGGATCCTTCGGAGTTTCATCGTTTATACTCTTCTTCTCCGACATTTTGGTAAGTCGACGAACCCTAATCGCTTAATCCTTTCCAAATCATGATTTGTATGCCTTGAATCGTTGCTTACATGCTTAACTTAGATTTTAGAGGCATTTAGGGTGAATTTTAAGTTGCTTACCCATTGTCTTACCGCCGATTTTCATGCTCGGCGTCGTCGGGTCGACGCAGGATTCGGTCAACATGGCCGAGCTTCGCTAAGCACAGTTGTGCTATACCCAGATCCCTAATTTCGATACTAGCACGGGCATGCTCTAGTTAGCACGCCCGTGTTCCATGTAAACCCCATTTGGCAATCAACACGGGCGTGCAACTTTCTGCACCCCTGTGCATGCACTATTTCTCATTGCTAAATCTTTTGTAGTGCAGATCATGCTGAGGAAGGCCACCACATCCGGCCCTTCTTCGAAGAGGGCTCGAGGGGAGCCGTCGACCCCGTCGGCCCCCTCTGCGCCCGTTTTTGGCGCACTCATCCACCAGGAGCGTTACTCTCGGCTGTGCGCCAAGAGATTCGGGGAGCTGCCCGTGATGGATTGGGAGGTTCTTTGTGAGGTCGGCATGGAGGCCGATGTCGGTAGCTACCTGGGGGAGGGCGCTTGGATGCAGCTGCTCAGCATCACCGACCCAGCATACCGGGAGATATCTTTGGAGGTCCTCGCGACCTTCGAGATGCCCCGAGGGCCTATCAGCTACCACCGTGCCGGCACCATACAGTTTCAGGCGTTTGGCGAGCTGCACCGGATGAGTATGACGGAGTTCTCTGTTAGGCTGGGCCTGTATGATGAGGAGTTCACCAGGACTCCGGCGTACGACGCCCTCCTCGTCGCCCGTCCACCCGGAGAGTCCCAGGAGGTGTGTTAGCAGCGTTTGAGCACGGACAGGGCATACGACCCTCGCTGGTCCAAGGCTTCGTCCCTTCGCCTTCCAGCCCTCAGGACGTCTGAATGTCTCTCTTGTTGGTTGTATCAAAAGGCTCTTCCTAAATGGTGATCATTGCACGCCCTTGTGTGACATGGACTTATTCTCGGGCACCTCTCCTTTAAATTGGTGAAAATTCCCCAACTCTCTTTCACTTTTACTTGAAATATTTTTCGTTGTTTTGCATGCTATATCTTTTAACATTGAGGATAATGTTGCATTCAAGTGTGGGGGAGGGTTGTGTACTTGTGTTTCAATATGTTTAGATGCGGTGCATGACTTAGGACGATCTATGAAATTGCTTATTGAGAAGTGCTAAGCTAGGAGTTTTTGAGCATACTAGTGCACTTTTGTTGAACTTAAAGTTTTATTTTGCTCTTACTTTGGAAACCCTAATCCGAACACTTAGCCTTTGTTGTATCGTCACTCTGTTAGAGGAAGGGCTAGTTGTAAAGCTTGTGATACAATTAGTTGTCGACTCCGAACTCAAATAATAAAAGCTAGAATACTAGAAGAAATGTAAAAAAAATGAGAAAAAGAAAAGATTTGTGACAAGTTGGATTCCATTTTGGATGCCCTGTCAATTTTTGTGAGAAAGATGGTAGAAAGAGTTATCACTTTAGAAAAAGCGAAAGCCACAATTGAGTAGTTGGATCTTAGGCATCACAAATGTCATTTTTGATGACCTACCAGGTGAAATGGCTGCCTCTAGAGTGTATGAAGCTACTACCTAGTTTAGGAGTCAATGTTGGAAAAATGAAAAGTAATAGCTTGCACTAGACCCCCCTCAAGAACAGTTTTGTCATACTTCGTGAGGCGACACGGCAGTACGGAGTAAGAATAAAATTTTTCAAAAGCTTTCAATTGACTAAGACACTAGTTCTTAGAGGCTCCTTAAGCTTCAGTAACTCTCTAAAATTGTTGAGATCAGAGGTCATGCACTCATCATTTTATTAGGGAATTAAGGTTGCTTGAGGACAAGCAATAATTCAAGTTTGGGGGTATTTGATGAGTGCATTTCATATATATATATATATTTGATATCTTACTCTCATAATTATTGAATTTATTGGCTTTAATTCTCCAAGTGCGGTGCTATTTGAGGTATTCTTAGTTTTTCATGCAGATATCAAAGTCTTTAAGCAGTAAGAAGTGTTTTGGAACGATTTTAGAAGCTAAAGGACTTAGAGGAAACCTCATCAGGCTCAACACGGCCTAAGCACGCCCGTGTTGTACCCCGTGCAAATTACAGGAGAATTCAGCCAAAGTCAGCACAGCTTGAGTTTGCTGAGCACGGTCGTGCAACTCATCAGCACGGCCTCAGCACGCCCGTGCTGTACCCCGTGCAGATTACGGGAATGTGAGTTTCAAGAGTTTTATTTGGCCGTAATAAACACGGCCTAAGCACGGCTTCAACACGCCCGTGCTTACATCGGGAAAACATTAAAAACCTTAGAAACTTAGGTTTTTGGGGGACTTTTGGCGGGGCGAACTAAGAGAGGAAGAAAGGGAGAACTTTGGGGCACCGTCCTCATCTTCACCAAGGGAATGTTGCGCTTATGGTAGGCCGATCGGATAACCACAAGGATGCAAGAAATTAGGGAGTCTTTAACTTCTTGTATTTTAATTTCTTTGGTAATTTCCTTGTTGTTTAATGTCATGAGGGGCTAAACTCTTAAAGGAGCCCTGTGGTGGTTTGTATGACGTTGTAGCTTGAACTCATTGTCTTTACTTGCAGTATTTATGAATGTCTTGTTCTTTGCAATAGATCTTGGTTATTGGCTATCTTGTGTGTTGTTTAGTATTTGAAAGCTTGGAAGTTTGGTTTTCTTATCTAGGCTTGTGAATCATTATTGATAGTTGCAAGCAGTAAGACTTCAACCTAGACTTCTTCAGCACTGTAAGCTTCACTCTTATAGCATAGCTAGATTTAGAACTGAAGACATCTCGGATAAATACTGAGAAAAACCGAGTTAGTGAACGTCAGTAATCCAACCCCGGGGCCCCATCTCCTCCGTCGAGTCAATCCTTACATTCCCCTTTGTGCAATTCTCTCCCTCAATCTCCTTAAATTCAACCTAGAGTCACAATCCATCATTCTTTGTTTGGTTAGATATTAAGCAAACCGTTAATATTAAAAGCTACACCAGTCCCTGTGGATTCAACTACCCGACTCTACAGGTACACTTTACTACTTGTACGACCCGTGCACTTGCCGATACGCAAGGGGTGTACCAGTAAAGCGCTCAATGACGCACAAGGAAACTACACTACTACTGAAAAGGAGCTGTTAAAGCTAGTGTATGCTTTTGATAAGTTTGGCTCATATTTCATTCTTTCTAAGGTATTGTGTACACAGATCACTCTATGTTGTGATATCAATCTATTGAATAAAACCAATGCTAAACTGAGATTGATCAGATGGGTACTTCTGTTACAGAAGTTTGATCTCAAGATCAAGGATAAGAAGGCAGTAAAGATTCTCGTTGCAAACCATTTATCATGGATTGAGAACCCACATTGTGCTCCTTCGGATGACAAACCACTATATAATGTCTCTCGGATGAACATCTGTATACGATTGGGGTGTTAAGCGATTCCGATACATCATGGTTTACGGACTTCGCCAACTATTTATATGGCACATTTTACCTCAAGGATTGACCTTTCAGCAAAAGAAGAAAATTTTCCCCTACTTGAAGAATTACTTTTGGAAGGATCTGTATTTACTTTGGATCTGTGTGGACCAAATCTTTCGTAGGTGTATGTCGCATGCTCAAGGTTAGAACATTCTTGCACATTGTCATTCGAGACCAGCTAGAGGACATTACGGAGAAAACTGAACAACTTAAAAGGTGTTGGAGTCTGGGTTTTATTAGCCATCCCTCTTTTGGGATTGTCAATAGTTTGTACAGAGTTATGATGAGTGTCAACAAGGAAGTTTATCTCACGGAGGTGAAATGCCGCAGAAATCTATTTAGTTTTATGAAGTGTTTGACATTTGGGGGATTGATTTTGTGGGACCATTCCCTAATTCTAATTGGAATAAATACATTCTAGTAGTCGTTGATTATGTGTCCAAGTGGGTAGAGGCGCCTGCGGGCAAGCATTAGTGACCGACACACCTATTTTTGCAACTCCCAGTTTGACAAAATTTTTACACGATATGGTGTAACTCACCGCTTGGCAACAACATATCATCCTCAAAGTAGTGGTCAAGTTGAGGTTAACAATAGGAAGTTGAAGAGAATTCTAGAGAAATCCGAGGGGAGCAATAGGAAGGACTAGTAAAAAAGGTTAGATGATGCTTTGTGGGCATATCGTACAACATATAAAATGCTGATCAGTTCAACTCCATTTTAACTTCTTTATGGGCAAGCTTGTTGTTTGTGCATATATATATATATCAAAGATCAAAATATTCAAATCTTAAGATCAACTGAGAGCATGGATCTCGAGACGATCTAAAACACTCAAATCTTATGATCAGCCAAGAGCACAGATCTCTAAGCGATCTAAAATAGTCAAAATTCAAGATCATCCGAGAGCATGGATCTCGAGGCGATCTAAAATATTAAGATCTCATGATCGGCCAAGAGCACAGATCTCGAGGCGATCTAAAATATTCAAATCTCAAAATCAGCCGAGGGCAGGGATCTCGAGGCGATCTAAAAAATATTCAAATCCTAAGATCGTCCGAGAGCACAGATCTCGAGGCGATCTAAAATATTCAAATCTCATGATCGGCCAAGAGCATAGATCTCGAGGCGATCTAAAATATTCAAATCCCAAAATCAGCCGAGAGCACGGATCTCGAAGCGATCTAAAATATTCAAATCCCAAGATTAGCTAAGAGCACATATCTCGAGGCGATCTAAAATATTCAAATCTCAAGATCAGCTGAGAGCACGGATCTTGAGGCGATCTAAAATATTTAAATCTCATGATCAGCTAAGAGCTCAGATCTCGAGGCGATATAAAATATTCAAATCTCAAGATTAGCCGAGAGCACCGATCTCGAGTCGATCTAAATATTCAAATCTCAAGATCAGCCTTAGAGTAAGAATCTCGAGGCGATCTAAATATACAAATCTCATGATCAGCAAAGAGCACAAATCTCTAGGCAATATAAGATATTCAAATTCCAAAAATACAAATTACGAAATAAAATTAAAAAAAATAATAATAAATAATAAAGAAGCAAATTGAAATAAAAATAAAGAAAAAAAAAAACAAAGTTAAATAAAAGATATATATATATATATAAAGATAAAGTGAAATTTAAAATTAAAATAAAAAAAATTTAAATTAAAGAAAATGAAATTAGAATTAAATTAAAAAAAATTAAAAAAAATGGTCAAATCAAATATACATAATGTAATAAATAATAATAAAATAATGATAATAAAATAATAATAATGAAAAATAAAATAAAAAAATAAAAAAATAAAATATTATTATTATTAAAAAAAATTTAATTAATATATGTAAAAAAAATATATAATAAAAAAAATGGGACGTGGGGACATGCCATGCACCCATGATCCACCATTATGATAATAATAATAATAAATGATATAATTTCAAAATAATAATAATAATAAAAAAATAATATATTATTATAAAAAAAAGTGGGTACGTGCATGGTGGCCTAGGGTCACGATCTGATGGTGGTTTTAACGGTTGCGAGTTCTTTTGAATAAGAAGAAGAAAGGGAAGCATTGGAGAGAGGATAAGGACAAGGAAACAAAAAGCATAGGGCATCAGAAGAAGAAAAAAGAAGAAAAAGAAGGAAGAAAGAAGGAGATCAAAGGAGGAGGAGAGGAAGGTTTTTATATTTTTATCTTTCCTTTCCCTCTCTTTCTTCTACAGTACACACACACAGATATATATATATATATATATATATATGAAAAAGGTTGCTGCCTGTCGTCATTGTCGTTATCACCGTCACTATTGCCGTCGCCGTTCATTACCGCTACTATAGTGATGCCGACGGCTGCGAGGGTGGAATATCCCTCCTCCGTCGGTAGTTCCGAGCCGTCCTGTCTACTCCCTCGATTGATCAAGAGTGCTGGTTCTTTTCAGGAGTTTTCTAGCTTTGATAGATCATTGGGTATGCTCAGATGGTTATTGGTCTTGCTAGTAATGGCAAGTCAACTTATTGCTCTAGCTTGTATCAACACTGTGAAACTATTCAGATGACTATGCATATTGTGAATCTTGATCCTGCTGCAGAGCATTTTGATTATCCAGTTGCTAGGGATATAAGGGAACTTATTTCATGGGATGATGTTATGGAAAAACTTGGTTTGGGCCCTAATGGTGGCCTCATTTACTGCATGGAGCATCTTAAAGAGAATCTTGATGACTGGTTGACAGAAGAACTGGATAACTATTTGGATGATGACTATCTTGTTTTTTTTATTGCCTAAGTCAGATTGAATTTTTTTTTTTTGCATGTCCCAGTTCTGCGTAATTTTGTGGTCCATCTGAAAAAAAAAAAAAAAAAACTTCAATGTCTGTGTGGTGTATTTGTTTGATTCTCAGTTCATGACTTATGTCACCAAGTATATCAGCTGTTGCATGGCTTCTCTTTCTGCAATGATTCAGCTTGAACTGCCTCATGTCAATATTCTCTCAAAAATGGACCTTGTGACAAACAAAAGGGATATAGAAAATTACTTAAACCTAGAGGCCACTACCTTACTTTCCAAGTTAAATCAGAACATGGCACCTAAATTTGCAAAACTGAACAAAGCTTTGGTTGGACTGGTAGATGAGTTCAGTATGGTCAATTTTGTGCCCCTTGACTTAAGGAAAGAGAGCAGTATACAATACGTATTATCATACACCGACAATTGCATCCAGTATGGAGAAGATGCTGATGTTAAGATCAGAAATTTCAATCCCGAGGAGGATTAGTCTTGCAGTGTGCGGGCACAAAACTGTATAGTGAGCTACTAGTGGGTTTGTGTTAAGTTGTGGCTTTTGACCATGAAATGAACTAGGGTCCCTATTGTCTCTACATACTGACAGAGTTTTATCCCATATCTTCTGGATTTTGTGAATTTATCATGAGTAATTGGTTGCACTTCTCCTTTCGTGATTTATATATATATACAGTTTATTGTCAAAAAAATAAATAAATAAATAAAATAATAATAATAATAATAATAATAATAATAATAATAATAATAATAATAATAATAATAATAATAATAATAATAATAATAATAATAATAATAATAATGGTGATTTCATGAAATTCGATCATGTTGAAGGATACCTTAAGTTATCAGTCAAAACCAAAATATATTGTGCTACAGCTGCTTTCATGTTGGATGCAAAAAAAAAAAAAAAAATATTATATCAAAGTTGATGATGATATACATGTGAATATAACTATATTGGGAGCTACTTTGATGCATGAGACTGGTCATGGCGTCGGACTGCACCTAGATAGTTTCAGACCTTATGATTTGGTTTCAATGACCATATCAAATGAACTTGAATATTATGAGGATGGCTGTTTTGGCATAGACAAGCTTGGAAGCACCATGACATGATACACTCTGAAATTTAACTGGACCTGGGTAATAGCAAGTCAGAACAACAATATGTATAACGATAAAAAAATAATAACTATTTTAAGACGGCAATGAGATATATATCTCAAGATGGCAACGAGGCATGCAATATGGTGACGAAGCGCAGGCAACATTATATATATATATATATATAAGTGATATAATAAATATATATAAAAAATAAATAAATAATAAAAAAATTGAATAAAATTCAAAATTTGCAGTTTGCAATATTTTGCCTTTACTTGTACTCGAACTCCTTAATCGGAGGTTCCCAAGATTTTAATATGGGGTAATTAATAATAGAGGCTTGCCTCTATTAGGAGTGGAAGAGTCCACAAAATAAAATAAAATAAAATAAAATAAATAAAACATTTGTGATTCGATATATCGCCTGGTGTCTCTTCACCGACACGACGCCAGGGCGCGTATTTTCGATCTCACACTTGTCATTTACTGGTGGAACTAGAGCATAAGGGTAATACGGAATGAAGTATGATTTGCAACAGGTGGGTAGCTTAGAAGGCTTCAATTAAATGAAGTGGATGAATGGAGGATAAGCAAAAACGAAAGTTCCAATTTATATAAAAAGGAAGTAAAGACGTACCACGACAAACACTTTAAAAAAGGCAAGCAATTCATTTAAGGGAATCAAGTGCTTTTGCTCAACTTGCAACTGAAGGTATTCCTTAGAAAATTAAAATCCCTATAATCTGGACTATTTACAATTACAAGAGTTTTCTCCTATGGAATTGTGGAAGTCACCCATCCAGAAAATGGTATTTTTAAAGTCAATGGTCATCGGTTGAAGAAGTATATGGGTGGAGATTTTGGACAAAACAAGAAAGAGGTATTTCACCTCCATGAACTGCCCTGAGTTTGCTAACCTCAAGCTAATGATGTAAAAAAGTGCTTCTTGGGAGGTAACCTAAGTTTTTTTTGAATTTTTACTGTATTATGTTTACTTTGTTTCGTTTTAAACAAACTGTAGGTTGAGCGTGTTTTTACCATGATTTTGGATATTTGACCCTTGTTCGTAGTGCTGTTTTGTTTGAATTATTCTATACCATTTTAGGATGTTGGGCATTTCGAGCTTGTAATCATAGGTTCGGGATCTGGAAATAGTACCTGGCCATGCAACTTTTTTGTTTTGATTGAAAATTGAGTAAATCAATTAAACAAAAAAATGCACTGGGCAGACTAAGAGATACATGCCCATGTATCAGGCCGTGTAACTCTTGAGATGGATATTCTGTTTGTCATCTCTGAAACCAGAGAATTACATAGCCGATTATAAGCCCATGTTATGGCCTTATATCTCCCAAGTGAAGAGAAGTACTATTTTTTGGTAAAACAAAGAAATACACGGGCTGATGGCGATTTGCACTCCTGTGTACAAGGCCATGCTCTTTTGTTTTCCAAAATTTCAGAGATCATATGCAATCTACACAAGCACGGGCATAGATACACAGTTGTGTAATATGGCCATGTACTCGGGAAAACCAAGGGTTTTTTTTCTTCTTTTTCTTTGTTTTATTCTTAGAGATTTCTTCAACTTTTTTCACCAAAAGTAAGTTTCTGAGACCTTTGAACCATCCCAAACAATTCCCAACTCACATGCGAGCTCGCCGGAGTCTTTCTTGGCACAGTTGAACACGTTTGGCTGGATTTTTGTCGCTCCTGATTTCATTTTCTTTTCAAACTCTAGAGGTAAATTTCAATCTTTAAATCTTGTGTCTTCTATGTTTTTTTTGTGTTTTTCATGCATGAAATGATTTAGGATTGATTAGAGAACATTTTGGGACACAAATCTAGAAATTTTCACCATAGAAACACTTAGATTTCATCATAGGGCTGCAAATAACACAAGCATAAATTTAGGATACACAGGTGTGTAATGCGCCCATATACTTCCCCTCTTTAGGAGGATAAACTACACTGGCCAAGCTGGGTTTACACAGGAGTGTACCTAGTAATGTAAATCCCAGGTTTGTGGAAAACGCAAAGTCCACGCCCACTTATTGAGATACAAGGTCGTATACTAGACCATGTACTTCTTGGGGTGTTAAATTCTTGTAATCTATATGGACAAACTCTTATCTACATGCCCATGTACGTTTTTCCTCATATTTTTGTCCAATCTTTGTAGAGACTAATGCTAATATTTTTAGTGTAGATCATGCCAAAGACTAAAGCCTTGGCCCACAGACACAAGAGACCGAGGGGAGAGACATCCTCGCCCTAATCATCTAAGCCAGAGCTCACCGTTCCTAATCATAAGAAGCGGTAATCTTGGCTAGCTAGGTTGAAACTCAGGGAAACTCGAGTTCTCGGCCAATATGTGCTTATGTCTGATGTCTATGACCTCATGGTAATAGCCCGCGGGAGCGTCTTTTCATGATTGATGAGTTGATGTACCAGGAGATAACACTTGAGGTGCTCGCCACTTTCATAATCATTCGGGTGCAATGAGGTTCAATCATTCCGACATCATCCAGTTCCACCTGCGTGGGGAGATAGTGTAGTGGTCATACACCGCTTTTTATATACACATTGGGCTGTATGACGCCGAGTTCATGAGGCTCCAGAATACGAGCAGCTGGCAAAATTTCTCCTACTCGGCACGCCTTAGGAAACCCGATGGTGCCCCATCAATATGCAACATTATTACCATCCGACGAGTTCGAAGGTGTCGAAGCTACAATCTTCCATCCTCAAATATATTCATGCAATCCATTGGAGGAGCTTGACAGGATGGGAGGCTCCATCGAGGTTGTGTCGTATTTGGACTTCAGGTACCTTTGTGCGATAACAGAGCATGTACCATTCCACCTAGGATACGTGGTAGCACACTTCATCCACCACCAGGCCTCCAATGCCCATGTCAAAGTGCTATTCACCCGGCCATACATCACTTGGCTTGTGCTTAGAATGGGCCAGTTGAAGGGCTTCTCCTGGATGTGGATAGTTGGGAGGACCATCCTCCTTAGCATTAGAATGGTCTGCCTTCAACGGACAACGCAAGGACAATGCTATATCCTCATTAGAGCACTCGAACTGACCTTGCCTCCTTCGCATACTCCAGTAGCATCATCATCTTTAGCACCGATTGTTGACCATAGCACCGTTGCTCCACCGATAGTGATCAAGCGTTTGATAGTGGATTCACTCTAGCACTTGGCAGAGCACACAGGGATCAAACTTCTATCCCTTCCCAGGGCTTCACACCTTCCATGGCCGACACTTTGTTTTTATCCGATGGGCCATCCTCCTGAGTCTTTTATTTCCATTTTACTTATAGTTGTACTCCATTTTATTTCTTTCTTTAGCAAGGGTTGAGTCCTTGCTATAAATGCTTTGGTTGTTAAATTCTATTTCCTGCTGGTTTTTTCATATTTTTATTTTTATATTTTATATATTTTTGTGTGATGGATTGAAATGCGCTAAGATCTCTCTCCTCCTCAGGACCTTTTTTTCTCTTCCCACTTGCCCAAACAACCCTCAACCCTCAAGCGTCGAACCCCAGTATAGGTGAGGCGCTTCCAATTTTTACTGGGGAAGTACTAGCTTTTTTTTGTCCATTATTTTTCACATCATTGCATTCATTTTCTCATGCTTTATATTGCATAGTACATTGGGGGCAATGTACATCATTAAATAGGGTTGGACAATTCAAGAACCTTAGATGCTAAGTGTAGTGATTAATGATCGCTTCAGATCTCCTTTGAAAATTCTTGTGTTTAGGATTATGATATTTTGTGAAACAGGCAATTTTCTTGTGTTTAATTGTTAATATGCCCTATTCATGAGTTAGTACAACACTTAGTACACATGATTCTTCTTACTTAGTTCCTTGGATAATTAGGAGGTTCGTGTAAAGTGGTGTCATACTAAGTTGTTTTTATTTAGATAAAAAAAAAAAGACAGAAAGTGGAAAGAGCTACCTCCTTTGAAGTGCGTAGCTACTCCTGAAAGGTTGGATACACAGTATGCCCTAACAAAAGAAAGAGTTGCCTTCATGGGATGCGTGAAAGCTATCATTTATACTCCTGATAAGTCGGAAATTTGTTTTTGCTTGGTTAACATGTATGTTGAGTGGTAAAACCACTCATTTTGGATTTTTTTTGTCATTATTTTCAATAAGCCAAAATTTTGTCATTTTGTTTTACGTACTCTTTGGGAGTGTGAAGAAACAACACTTGGGATGGACGTCGTAGATCATGTGCTACGATGAGAACATTTTTATAAAAACTACATCCGTTGGGCCACTACTGAAATCCATGAAAGGAAAAAGGTAAGTTATTTAATTATTGTGGACCTAAATATGTTATAATGTACTATATAATATTACTGTGTATTCTTTTCTATTTTGTGTATTATTATAGATTATTGTGTATTTTGTTTATTATTAATGCTTAATAAGGTGTATCCTATGTAGAATATTTATTATGTGTGTAGGATGTGGCGATGAATTTCTAATTTATCTTTGCTCACTTTTCAGTTTTATGAACTTGTTCCCACCAACGATGAAGAGACTACATTGGTGGGATTGGGAATGAGGGAGTTCATAAGTGCTAATTTACATACTTTCCACATGCGATTAAATGTATTTATACTTCAAGGTTATTTTCAGCTTGTGTGATACTTAGTTCTTTTTGTGTGTCAAAACCGATATACATGTATCTCAAGCCAAAGTATGAAATGGGGAGCGAAACAAAGCAAAATTGGGATAATGGGAAGTGTCCAAAATTATATACAGCCAAGTACGTGCCCGTATACTTTGCTCGTTTAAGTTCATGGGTCTAATTTAGAAGCATCCAGATAAATACACGCATATGTACATGCCCATGTACTTATACACAGACTAGTTACACACCATTCAACCTTTCAGTACAGAGCATAACAAAATCCCGAGACCTACACGGCCAAGTACAAGACCGTGTACTGTGCCTGTGTATCTCGAGGGTTAGCATAATCTAGAGAGCATTGAGTCACAACCTAGATACATGGCTGGATACATGACCGCGCACTTGCTTGACTTCTGGGTATAAAGCATTTTGAAGAAAAGGAAGACGGGATCGTTTTGACATATTTTGGGAAACACCAATAGTTGAAGTTCAGGGTACCAGAGAAAACAAAGAGGAAGACGATGGAAGCCGAGAGGGCGACGTCCGATGGAGTTCACACCGATCATGATTGATCCTAACACTACTCGAACTAGAAGGGAGTTCTTTCTTATGGATTTTGGGTTCTATTCGTGTACATTTTTGCATTGTATTGAACAAGACCCCAAGGATATTCGGATTTGATGTAGCTTGAATTCTTTATTTACATATTGTTTTTAATTCAGATTTTTTTTCGGTTTGTCCGATTCTTGTTTGTTCTATGATGTTGGTTTAGTGTATCGAGAGAAGCTTGACCATTATGTAGTCACATTAGGTATCAAGCTATCCATGTGAGGAGATCACACATAGATGAATAGGTTTAATTGAGGTGCACTAGAGATAAAACGTCGTGTAGCTTTAGAGTAAGATCATAGCAGTTTATCTCCAATCCTTAACATGGGATTCCTACAACTCTTTGTAATCGTGCGAAAATGGGTTTGAAAGAGATTTTGACCTATTGTAGCATGGGATTAGTTGTTGAGGGGTATCAAGAGAGCACTCAACATAATCTTGAATTCCTTCGATCCAACAATCCTTAGATCCAATCTTTATTAGGTCTAATTATCTTTTATTAATGAAAGCAAAATCTTATTCGGGAACTTGTCTCATCCTTTGATTCAATCACTCCTCTAATTGCCTATCTAGCTGATTGGTCATTTCCCGTACTTTTCTAGAATCCAACTCTTGTCATTTTGATCCTAGGTTGGATTACACCATTAAGATCAGTACTAGTGTTCTTCAATCCCTATGGATACGATAACCCCTTTTTCTCAACTAACTATTACTTGATGACCTGTACACTTGTGGTATAGGGTTGTGAAGCACGCTTACACGCCGTCCTCTTATGAGTCCTAAAGGCTGCCCGCTTAAAGATCATATAGTTTGTGAGAGACTTAGAAATGTGGTCAAGAACCTTCTTCCTCTGGCAGCACAAAGAAAAGTAGCATGTTTCTAAGAAGAGCACAATAAAAGTTGATGGGTACTGTGTGTGCTACGCAACTCCATACCACAAGTGTACGACTTATCAAGTAATAGATTGGTGAGAAAGGAGTGTTGTACCTACAGGGATTGAAGAACACTAGTATTGATATTAATGTTGCAATCTAACCTAGAATCAAAATGAGAATCGTTGGTTTCTAGAAAAATTATGGAAATTAACTAATCTGCTTCACAAGAAATTCTAGGAGTGATTTAATCGAAGGATAAGACAAGTGCCAAGATAAGATTTCCATAAATTAATGAAAGGTAATTGAACTTAACAAGATTAGATCTAAGGATTTTGGACCGAAAGAAATTCAAGAATATGTTGAGTGCTCTCTTGATACCCCTCAACAACTAATCCCATGCTATGGTAGGTCAAAATCTTTTTCAAGCCTATTTTTACATAATTGTTAAGAGCTCTAGAAATCCTATGTCAAGGATCGGAGATAAACTACAACGATTCTAATTAGAAGGTACATGATGCCTTATCTCTAGTTCATGTCAATGAAACCTATTCATCTATGTGTGGTCTTCTTACATTGATCTTTGGATACCTAATGTGACAAAATAATGGTAAATCCACTCTCGATATGCTAAAACAACATCATAAATCAAAGTTGAATCCTACAAACCAAAGCAAATCAAAATTAAGAACAATATGAAAATTATGAATTCAGACTACATCAAATTCAGACACTGAAGGAAGTTAGACCTCCATTGGGGCCTTGTTTAATACAAAGCAATAAAGACAAGAGTCAAACCCGAAATTCATAAGGACAAACTCTCTTCTAATCCAAATAGCTATTACGATCTATAACAATTGGTGTAGTCATCGTTGGACATCACCTCTCTACTCCCACCATCTTCCTCATTGTCCTCTTTAAAGCCCTAAGCTGCAGCTGCCATTAGTTCCAAAAATAGGTCTCCAAAAATACGTCTTCTTTATTTCAAAATCCTTTTATAGCCGCAAGAATCAGATAAATACTCAGGCATATACACGGCCATGTATCAAGCTGTGTATCTAGGCTAGGGCTAGTGCTCTCAAGATTGTGCCAACCATAGAGTGATACACCCCTCGCGTAAGTGCACGGGTCGTACAAGTAGTAAAGTGTACCCAAAGATCGGGTAGTCGAATCCACAGGGACTGGTGTACCTTCTAATACTCTCTTACTACTTAATATCTAGTCAATTGAAATTGGGACGATGACTCTAACTTAGGAACGGGAGAATTTGGGAAGAAGAATCACAGGAGGAAAAACTTAAGGGTTGCTCGATGGGAAGAATAGGGCCACGGGTTAGTGCCTTGGTGTAATTCGAACTTAGAGTTACAGCATTTATCCGGCATGCTTCAATCAATCTATGTTCTAGAATCTTATTGCCCTAATGTGGATGAAGCAAATAGTGGAATTGGAAGTGTGAGTCTATTTCCAACTTCTTGTATCAATCAAGGAGATATACATGCTAAGCGAAAATCAAGAACTCAAACAATCAATTCACTCAACAACCAACATTCCAGAAAACAACCAAAGATTTAACAAGTCGATATTGAAACAACCATAAATGATGCATTAAATGAAACTGCGTTTAATATAACCAATTCACCAACCCGGGGCACCCTAAGAGGTTTAGCCCTTCATTGGTTCAGTCAATAAGAAGATAACATGAGAAGTAAAACTAAGAAAAACTAGAAACTCCCTCTTTGCTTGCATCCTTCTTGTGATCTGAGGTGTTGATGTCGAATGGATTCCACCTCTGATTGAGCCTACAATTAGCGCTCTCCCCTCTCCTGATGATGAAAATGACTGTACAAATCCGCCCTTCACTCTCCTCTTCTTTGCCCTAGCCAAGAGTGTTCAGACCCTAACTATCAGTGCTTTTTAAACCTCTCTTGATGTGAGCAAGGCCATGTTTAGGCCGTGCTTCAAGCGATGCAGTTTGCGGCCAAATATAAATTCTTTCGCTCTCTAGGTTGCAATCTGCACGAGGTTAAACACGGTCGTGTTTCGGCCGTGTTGACAGTTGCACGACCTTTCTTAGAGACCTGAGAGCATGCAGACTCTTACTGAATTCTCATGTAATTTGCACTCCTTGGGAGCACGACCGTGCTTAGGCCATGCTTGACTTGTCAAACTTTCTTCTATGTCCTTTTTCTACTAAAATCGCTCAGAAGTACTTATTATTGCTCCGATACCTAGATAACTGCAGAATCAACTGAAAATACCTCAAATAGCACTGAATTCAAAAAATAAGGATATGAGGACAAGGAAATAGCGGGTATAAACATAGGAAATATAGATATATATATATATATATATATATATATATATAATGCAGTCATCATAGAGTATAGTCTTGAAGACAAGTATATATACATGAAATTGCTTTTGGGAGAATATGTAAATTACCACTTATCAAAAGTATAAAGGGAGTTTGCAGGGAAGAGGGCCTCGAGGAATCCTTTTCCACCAAAATCAACCAAATGCACTAATGCCAATCATCAGTTGATAGTCCCCAATTAGAGGCCACTCAGCAACTATGAAATGTCTCGCCTATTGCACCAAGTTTTACATCAGTTTGGTGAATTACGCCAATGATTAGATGAACGTAGCCTTTGGGATGCAAGGGGATGGTTGATGAGGGCTCAATTAATTGCACGCAAGTGTGCGCGTTGCATTGCATAATATAGTGCTTTAGAAGCAAAGTTTGTATCCACAAAAACTAGAAAGTAACAGTAATAACTCATGATAAGTGTATAGTTATACTATATTTTATACCATTTTGTACACTTATCAGGCTTGTATTAGAGTGATAATTCAGAAAATAATTCTAAATAAGGTGTGAATTGTGTTCACAGGCATCTGGTAGAATTAAAAGTTGTGGAAGAGCAAAAAACATTAAGAACTAAAGTAAAGAAGATGGAGTACTTTTGACATCAATGCGTGGAAATAAGCTAGACAGAAGACCTTACGGACACCGCTTATAGCCGTAAGATCGACCATAATTGTGGTGTTTTGGTTTTTCAGTGCGTATGTTATTGTTTAAGTTGTCTTAGATCAGTTGTGTTTGGAGTTTTTGTCGTTTTGGCTGAAAACCAATGTAAATGTGAGTTTTGAGAAAGTACATGAGCATGGGATGCTTTGCACGCCCGTGTACTTGCTTGTGTAACTCTTTGGATGAGTTCAGAGGAAGTACACAGGCAGGGCTTGAGGTACACGCCCGTGTACTAGCCAGTATAACTCTCTGGATGAGTACATACTAAGGTACACGCCCGTGTACTTTCTCGTGTAACTCTCTGGATGAATACATAGGTAGGGGATGAAGTACATGCTTGTGTACTTGCCATGTAATTCTCTGGATGCCCGATTTTCACTCCATTCAAAGAGATATACAGCCAGGCTAGAATTTATACGGATATGTACTTAGCCGTATACTTCTAAGAGTATTTATAAGTCTTGAACTGAGCCCTAATTCTCTCAAATTTCTTCTTTTTCCTCTTCTTCCCTTTGTTCCTACTACTTTGGATGAGAAGAAGGGGCTATTGTTGGACCTCTCTTTTTCTTCTTTGTTGAAGGTCTATTGAAGGTGAGCTCTTCTTCTGTCTCATTTTTCTCCTTGTTTTATTTGGATTGGTTCAAGCATGCTAGCCTTAGGTTTTAGATCTTGAATCTTGGTTTGATATTGATGATATATTGAGAGTTTTGGTTGACTTCTTTCATTCTTCATTGTTTATTAAGATGGATGTAAAGATCCATCCTTTCCGCCTTGTTAAAATCATAATTTTTACTTGTTCTTGAAATCGGGCTATTGTAGTATCGATTAATCTTTTGTAAAACTTTTATTCTCATGGTTGTATTACGAGTTTATCTCCATGGAGATCCTTTGGAATCCTTAGAGTTCAAGTTCAGGCCATACCCAAGCCTTGTTAGAGTTTCTTGGCTTGTAGCATGAAGAAGTTCATGCTTTATTTTCTTCTTGTGTTTTCTCTTGGTTTCGATGCTTGTGGTTTGTGTTAGTGTAGGTGGTAAGAGCTCGGCCTAAGGCAAGGAGCCGATGGACGACTAACACCGTTGAGGAGTTGTTATCCTAAGTTTGTGAGTGGGTGAATTCGATTGCATGGTTCTAATAAGAATTTGAATACTTTCATATGCTAGTTCTTACATCCGTATTTTCATCTAGTTGCCTATGCTTTAAATGAATTGATTTATGGATTGAATTATAAACTTGATTTATGAAAGATTGTGAGAAAACCCACTGGGTTGTATATTATGTTTTAGCCATGCTTATTTTTTAAAGTGTAAACACTAGTATTTATACACGAACTTGCTCATTGTGATTTTAAATTGTGGAACTTCATATATACTCATGGATTTGATTTGGATAATAGTGATGTTTATCACTGAAATGCGAATATTTGTCCTGGACAAGAACTCTGTGAGATGATCTACATGCAACTTTTATTGATGAAACATTTTGTGAAGTTTTGTTGGTGTTGGGGTTGGAACCCGCCTAATGTAGCAGGGGATCCCCACGGGCCTGCCTTTAGTGGTGACGTGCTGGACCCGACTGATCTGTCCACATCAGGTGGGGCGTGTAGTCTTGACTAGACGAACATTGGCAGTTCGTGTCACAACCCATCCCGCAGGACCGACATGTGACAACCTCCGCAACAACTCGAGGAGGAACACCCACGCCACACAACCCTCAAGTTGCCATAAGGTTTACCACAACTTGGAAAAACAAATAGACCTGAATAGGGTTCGTAAATTCAAAACATACTGAAATGAATACAATAGTACACAAAGGAAGCAATCTAACCAAAGCCTGAATACATGTTTGACATAAATACAACAAGGTTTCAACAGACATATAAGCAAACAAACCATGCATAAGAGTGTCAATTATACTAGTGGATCTATGTCTTTATACAATGCATATGATCAAGAAGAAACATACATTAAACAAGGAAGGAGATAGAAAGGTTTGGAATGCTCAGCGTTTCGGTCCGCTGCACCACCACGACTAACTAGAGTCACTTAGTAAATGGGTTAGCACAGTTCCAATGAATACAAAATAGTCTATAAAACGATAATACACGCTTTTAGAGTAATATAAATATAGTCCAGAACTTTTCAAAGTATATATGTATATATATAGCAACATATACCCAAGTAAGGAAAACATGTAAAGCATTGCAAAATTACTTTTCTCAAATAAGATTTCCAACTCGAGTAATCGATAAGTAGTCTAGAAATCCCTCTAAACTCTAACAGTAGCCGCAACTAAGTTTAGAGCTGCCAAGGCACTCATGTCTTTGATGCTGACCCATCGAGACCGTGTGGTGACTCTGGATCGTCCAGTCAGGGCTCTAAGTGCCACTTGAAGTGGACAGATTAGCCTGGTCCACCACGCCATCTCTAAAAGTTGGACCATGGGGGCCCCTATTGCAGCAGTTGGGTTCCAACCCCATCACCAACAAAACATTACAAAATGTTTCAACAATATATGTGTAAATCATTTCACAGAGTGTTTGTCTAGGATAAATGTTCATATCTTGATTATAAACATCATTATTGTATAAGTCAAAGCCAAAAGTGTAACATATGTATGAAATTCCACAACTCAATTCAGTCCAAAATAACAACATAGCATTGATCCTTTTTTTCTAATGTCAAGAGTTTTGCTTACAGAGTAGAAAGCATGAAAATCCTTTTCAAGCAATTAAATCAACAATTCAACATGATAAATTCCAAGTTTTCATCAAAACCAACTTTACATATATTTAGTAAAAAATAACTAGAAGCATGCAATCATAATCCATTAAAAAACTTTGGAGAACGACTCCTCTACGATGCTACTACTCGGACGATTCCTTGCTACGGGCTAAGCTCTCATCACATGAACCAACACTAGCTACAAGGGTCAAAACCACAAGAAAGCACAGGAAGAAAAACAAGCATGAATTTCTTCATGCTACAAATCAAGAAACCCTAACAAAGCTTTGGTGTGGCCTAAATTTGCCCCTAAGGGTTCTAAAGAGCTTTCAAGGATATCAACTCTCCAAACAACTAAGAATGCAAAGGTTTAACAACAAAATTCTCAGTGCTACGGTGTCACCGATTTCAAGAACAAGGGAAACAAGTTTCATCAAGGTAGAAAGGATAGATCTTTATAACCATCTCATGATACAAGGAAGAATGAAGGAAAATAACCCAAACTAATCAGCAATTTCATCAATAATAAACGAAGCTTTAAGATATAAAATCTAAGGCTAGCATCCTCATCCAAACCACATGAAACAATGGGGAAAGAGGAAGAAGAAAAGCTTACTTTCAAGGATCTTCAACAAAAGGAGAGCGGAAGGTCAAGTAATGGTTGTTTTCTCTTGTCTAAGGTAAAGGGAATGAAAGTTGGAAGAAGAAGAAGAAGAAGAAGAAGAAGAAGAAGAAGAAGAAGAAGAAGAAGAAGAAGAAGATGAAAATGTCCAATCTGGACATTAGGGCTCAAGTTCGAAACCTTGTAAATACCTCCCAGTTAACAAGGGTTGAATATGGGCGTGCTTCTTAGCCCCTGCCCATGTACTCACAAAGCACAGGCGTGCTTCAGCCCCATGCACTTTACAGGAAAAAAGGGTGAGCTTCATTGGTAAGGCACGGGTAGGAAACATGGGCGTGCTTATGCCCTTAGCGTGGCTTCTCTGCCCTAGCATGGCCGTGCTCTCATAAGCAAGGCTAGAAGTACGGGCGTGCTTCATCCTGTACACTTTATAGGTTATTGGAAATAAAAATCTAAATCATCCAGTGAAGTGCAGGGTTAAGAGCAAGGCCATGCTTGCTGTGGGAACTGCGTTTTAAGTCCAAAACGACTAAAAATGCAACAAGACTATTGACACAACTATTGTATAAATAGTTTACATAATGACACACACTCAGACAAGCCAAAAACACTACAGTACAGAGTCACCACATGACCCCTGCTAGAGTTTAGAGGAAACTGAACTTCGCCACAACCACAGCTAGAGTTTAGAGGAAACTCTAGATCACTTATCAATTGCTCGAGTTGGAAACTTTGTATTTTGGGAAAATAAGTCTTTATGCATAGCAAAAAATGTTTTAATAGTGTACATCGTGTATTATGATTTAAAACTCGTATTATGCTATTCATAAGTTATGTCTATAAAAACCCTATTTGAGCAAAGTGGTTTTTCTATGCTATATATATTTTCCATATACTTGTGTGTATGTTGCTATATATATACATATATACATTGGAACGTTTTGGATTATATGTATCACTGCAAAAGCTTGTATTATCGTTTTATAGAGTATTTTGTATTCCATAGGACTGTGCTAACCCATTCACTGAGTGACTCTGATTACTTACCCTCTCCCTCTCTTTCGAGGCTCTAGCTAGTAGTGGTGGTGCAGTAGACCGGAGTGCTGAGCATTATCACTAGCTTTCATTCTCAATCCTTGTTTAATGTATGTTTCTCTTTGAACATAGGCATTATATAAGGACATCGATCCACTAGTGTACTTGACACTCTTATGCATGGTTTGTATGCTTATCTAGCTTCTTGAAAAACCTTGTTGTATTCATGACAATCATGTTCCATTAAACTCTCTTATCGCGATAATGTTTGGTAGCTTCCTCTGTTGTGCATATGTTGGATTTGAGAATCCCTCTTCAGATATGTTTGTTCCCAGGTTGTTGTAAGCCTTGTGGTGACTCGAAAGTTGAGTAGCATGGGTGTCCTATCACTGGTTGTCGTGGAAGTTATCGTGTGCCGGTCCCGCGGGACGAGGTGTGATAATAAGAGTTGTCCATAGGAGTTTACGAGAGGAACACACGCTTGTAAGGAGTGATCGCAAGAGTTGGTAAGAGAAGATTATGATCCCGCATTTACAGCCATATGTGGAACTGTAACACAAAGACAGAGATCTTATAGCAGAGTTTATGGCCGCAAGCTAGACCATAACACACGCGACCAACAAAAACCCAATCCTTATGATCTGGGCTTACGCCCGTAAAACGGCTATAAGGGTTAGGTATAAAGTGATTTAAAGGTTTTCAGATGAAAGAGGGCTGATCTCTTAAGAAGATATTGGGGCTGGAGCTCTAAAGAAGGAGATAGCTGTGAAGTTAAGGATTAAAGAAGGCATCCAAGGGAAGAAATAATCACGCTGGCTACCCTCCCCATCATTCTCATCATCTTCCATGGCACCGACAACCTTGCATAAGTGTCGTTTAGCCAAATTCTGTTTGGGGGGGGGTGTTAACTTTGCACTGAGCCTTCCACTGTGGATTGGAAGGGAGTTTTAATTATTTTTGAGATACATATCATGAATTTTGTTGTGTATATTGAATTGAATCATTCCATGAGGAGCTAAATTCTTGTTGGGTCTTGGACATGTGAACCCTTAAGGCTATGATGTTGTGATTCCTTCTATGTTTCTTAATTCTAGTAATATATGAGTTTTAATCTTGAGTTGCATTGTCTTTCAATATCAATTTAGAGAATAATTTCTTGTATGATCGGGTGGATGCTAGTGTTGTATTGAGAAACCCACTAGTGAAAGACCATTCAAGATTGAGAAGCGTTGAAAGAGTGAGCCTGTAGGTAGAGGAGCATCCTCTTTCCCCTTCGCGCTGATCATCCTACCTTCGTACTCCCGTAAGCTCTGAGCGATCGTGTAACCCTAGTGAAGAGAGAGATCACCGCAACGGAGTTGCATGGGATTAGGGGTAGTTTATCATAAGAGAGTGAGCAACTTATTTTCGGGAGTCAATGTTGACCTTTTTAGGAACCCTAGAGCGTAAGGCATTTGTATTTGGTATGGTGTAGAGAGATATCTCCACTAAAGCCTTGTATAGCAATAGTCTCGGATTGCCGTGAGAGTGAGATTAAAGAGTTTCAGGTTCCTTGCGACTCAATTTTACTAATTTAAGAATTATAATTGAAATTCTGTGCTTTAGAGTACGAACTTGGGGGGATCATTGTCCAAGCACAAATTTTAATCCAATAGTTTGTCTTCATATCATTTTGACTTGTTTTCAATCTTTCTTTGCTTGCACACAACCTGTTTTTGCGATTGTTTGTTAAGGTTAAATAACTTTAGTAAGAGTGATTGCTAGTATTCTCATTCCTCGTGGATACAATGACCCTGCTTATTAACACACTTTATTACTTGATCGGCATGCGCACTTGCATTTCATAGGTGACATCAAGCCACCCCATCAACTCAACTCTCACTATCTAACTCAGAGTAAAATGCAATGGTGTGAATAACAACTAAATCAATCGCTAGAAAGGTTGAGAAATCGGGAACTAAGAATAGAGAAACTAGAATGAGAAGTCGGTGTCCGGAAAGACTTCACTTAGGATTTTAAGAATTAAATAGATTGCAATATAAAATAGGATACCTAAGCCTTATTGGACAGTGGGAAATCAAAAGTATATTAGGTGCTTTCTCAAGTCACCCTAATACCTAATCCCATTCTAGGTAAGATTGAATCTCTTCTTGTCATACTTCCACATGATTGCATAGGATTCTAGGAAATCCCTAAGAATTGGAGCTCTTACTACACAATTAGATAGCGGAGAATATCAAGCATCCTATCTTTTGTGCTGGCTCTCAATTCCTTTAATCTATGTGTGATCTCACGCAATTTCATCTCTCGATCTCAATCACATAATCAAAAAGGAAAAAGTCACTCTCGTATACTAATTCAACAATTATCAAACATAGATTAACACAACAAAATAAAGAAAATTCTATAATAAAAGCAATCACAAGATAAAGATATCCCAAGCTACATCAATCCGAACACCGAAGAACGCTTACTCCTCCAGAGGGTTCATGTTTATCAAAAAACAATTTAAAATAAACTCTAAAACCCTAATCATGGAAAAAACCTCCTCTCAATGTCTTCTCAACAGGAGTGGATGTGAGCTGATATTGTCACCTCAGATTGTCACTCTGGTGGCTCCTTCAAGCTCCTTCTTCTTTTCTAGGTTCGCCTCTAAACCCTAGCGGTGGTCTTGGTCCTTCTCCCTAAAAAGCCAACCTCCTAGAATATCTTTTCAGCTTTCTATTTATAACTCCCATGAATTTGCAAAGTACACTCGTAAGAACAAGGGCATCTATCTTGCCCATGTAGTCATCAGGATTACTCCAGATCTAGGCTCTTATGGTACAAGACAGTGTATCCTTAGGTGTGTATCTCTACGGCTGGCCATGTATATCTTGGTGTGGATCCCTTTTTAGATTGTGAGTTACATGGCCGTGTGCTCTCATTCAGCCAGTGTTCTACATGTGAAATGTTCCTTGAAACCCTAATGTACACAGGCGTGTACATCATTTATATGGCTTATTCTGCGTGGTACAGGATGCTTCGGGAGTACTCAATCATGCGATCAGCAGCTCGCACATGCTCCGGGTGACCTTGCTAGCTAGTGGTCAGAAACTATATGGACATGTACATAGGCGTGTACTTTGTCCGTGTAGTGCCAGTTGTTGTTTTCGGCTCCATTTTGCTCCTAAATTCATTTCTTTGGCTTTTGATATGCTTTTTCTTTCCTAAAAGAATAAGTAGAATAACTAGGTACCAAATTATCCAAAAAGTAACTTGAAAACAAGCATAATTACACAAAATTACATATAGGAAGGTATATAATTAAACACTTATCAATGATGGATAGGCTTAATGACAGTACCAAGAAAGGTAAATGTCCAACAACCTGTGCTAGAGTTTTCTCCTACTTCTTCATCGGGGAAGTGCAAGAAGCAAGTTGTAAGGTCATGGAGGTACCTCAATGATGTAGACATTGGGAAAGCTGTCATAGACAAGAAAACACCTACATCGGAGGAATATCCATCCTAGAATGGAACTACTTGTTCTAGAGTTTGAAATGTTGGTCGAAGAAGATGAAATACCAACCTTTGATGTTGAAGAATATTTCTCTGATGTTGGAATTTTACATAGTTACTAAAAGTGGAAAATCAGAGACTTTGTGTGAGGGTAGCACATGCCATGGTTGCGCTAACCACTTCGCAAGCGACTTTAATTAAAATTCACTCTCTCAAAGAGGATCCCACAAAAGAGGTCCCCCCAAAGAGGGCCACATGGTGAATGAAGAAAGAAGCAAAAGCAAGCCCTCCCAGAGAAATAGGAGGCAATGATGTGATCATACCCTACATTGACGCCATTATCAAGTCTTTTACGAGTTTGGAAAACACGATAGAGATAGATGCTAAGAAATACACGTGTATTGATCCAAGGATATCTACTGAAATGACGGATACTAGCCCAACCATGCTGGCGCTTATCCTATATGAGGGTCCAACTAATGCGCAACTGCTCAGGATTGAAATTAGTAATGATGGTAACTGTCACGGCCTCAACTGATCACCTTCGGCCGTGCGACACTTGACACGAACCATAGCAACAGGTCAACCTTCCTTGTAAGAACAATAGTTAATAAACTCCTGTTTGCATCACAAGCACAGCGAAACCGGAAAATATTCACGGTACGAGAAACACGACACATGAAACCCATTTAGAGAAAGAAAAACATAAACTCTCTTAGATTGAGAAATGTTTACAACCATGGCCAAAAATCATCACTAAGAGGTCTTGTCTCCTCCCAAAGACACATTAGACCCTATTACAAGAGCTACCCCAAATCCAAGGTTAATTGAGCCCAATGAGTAATACAGGTTGGGCGTGAAGTCCCTGACTTCACTTAGCTTGCAGTGTCCACCGACGCGACTGTAGCTTCAACCAGTCACCCTTGGTCACAGCGAGTAGCAGTACCAGTCACATGCGGTAATACCGCTTGCCATCCTCGCCCCTGGCTCGGCCACGCTCCTGACCGCGTGGCTACTTGCATACGCCTGCGTAATGCCTTGTCAAATCCGGAATCAGCATCTGGGTCTCCAGACCTGATCAAGTGTCTTGCCTAGCCTAGACTTGCTAGAGATCCACACTTTAAATAATCTAAGTTTGCAACACTTGACTCTTGGTATGGGCGCGCCTGCCCCATGAGTTCATCGGCCACGCCCACACCCATGGTCCAACGCGCGCATGCCTTATAGTCTCAGCATATGATCGTACGGAATATTCTGCCCACTCTTGGTCACGACACAACACACGCCTTGCGCTAACCACGCGCTACCCAATGCACGCAGCTGTACGCCCTTATGTCTTGGCCTATATTAAAATGTATGCCCACTGACCAAGTGTAAGGTCATCAATCCTTACAGTAACACTAAAGGAAAACAATTGGCTGTCGGGAGCTAGATATATTATGAATTGCAAAAAAAGAAGCAACAAACTTTCTTCTTAAGAAAAAGAAATACGCTGGCTATGCCTACTGGATGCAATAAAACAAGCAGCCATCAATCTCCATCTTAACACCCACGTCGACTGGTAAGAAGTTCATTGAATATATGTATTACATTTTTTCCTGTGTAATCTATGCTTGTTGTGTATTATTTGTGCTTTGTGCGTAAGCTTTATCACATCCATTTAACATCTAGGTGTTTCAATTTAATAAAAGTTTTTCTTATGTGGCTTCGGCAATTAATGTATATTTCCCATAAACTCGTATCGGCTTGGCCATTGGTGTGCTGCAGTTATATTATGTGGAGGGGTCTTATGACCACCTGCACTTCTTTCTTCAGAGCAGGGATCAAGTTCCTCATGACGTCATGGACATGCTTATCCTCCTCATTCTCCATGACTAGCGGAAGAACCCATTCTCCTATGCGAGGCCTACTGCTATCATGTAATCATTTTCGATTACGATGCAAAAGATGCTGGTTGTTGTAGACCAAGCACTCTGTATGTTAGAGGATGCGGTCTTTGACTTCAAAGAGGCCGAAACCATTCTAATGCTTTTTGTTCTTAACGACGACTATCATCTGCTTACCTTGGACAAGGCCAAACAAAAATACATCTAGTACTCTTTGCTTGAGTCTTGCACATATGATGCCATGTGAGAGCCATGGTATGTGATAAGTGCTTGATTATATATATTTTATAATATCAGTTTACATGCATTGAGCATCACTTTTATCAGGTTTTAGCATTAACAAGGTGTGTTTTGTGTTCTTTTGTGCAAACAGGGCTTTGGAGACATGAAGTACAGGAAGAAGCAAAGATAGAGTGTGATGACACATTTCAAGGCCACAATTAGAAGCTGTGTTCATATGCATGGGGGTGTTGCCAACTTTCGGAGTAGTACAAATCATTACACAAACCGAGAGGGCACAAAGGTAGTAGTACATCCATGTCCCATCTTCTGTACAAAGCAAAAGAAGGTTCTTGAAGATTTCAAAGCATAGAAAGCCACGTACCCTACCACACGAGCGTGTGCCCGACTGTGTGGACTTCAAGGGAGACTTCGGAGGGGGGGAGGGGGGAATTCACTGTAGCAACATTGTAGCAAAGTACTGTACACGCCCGTGTGGAATTTCCACACGGGCGTGTGGCTACAGTACACAGGTGTGTGGATGCCCGCGTAAAGCCCCGAATTCAAATTATAAAAGCCGCCTTGTGATAATTTTTAGGGATCTTTTCGGCTACTTTCGAGAGACAAGGCGGCTAGGGCTTGGAAGGAGTTCTTTGCGGCTTTGGGAAGCTTTCCTCACCAACTTGGATCGATTCCTCCTCCGTCATAGCATCAAGGAAGCCATCGGCGACCTAGCTTCGGAGTGGATTCAATGCAGACGTGGAAACTACGCATCAAGACCATCATCACGGATTTAGAGGGGTTATTCTTTATGTTTTTGGAACTTATTTCTCAATTCATTATTTGTTTTGTTACTCGCTCCATGGAGAGCTAAACCCCTAGAGGATATTAGGACATGTAAACCCTAGGATTCTTATTTTCATTAGATTTACATTGTGTTTCTATTCGAATTTATTAGTTTGAGTTTTACTCTTAAGTTCTTAATGCTTGTTTGTGCTTTTGATTTTATTATTAATTCCCTTGCATGTTTTATTCAATCTAGTGAAGAGAGAGATCACCGTTAGGTTTAGAATTACCAAGAGTAAAGAGGGTTGAGAGGGTGAGCCGTGAGATAGCGGAGTGTCCCCTTTCCCTTCAGACAGATATTTCCTATCTCCATATTCCCTAAGTGTCAAGCAACCATATGTGGTGTGAGGCGTTGAGAGAATTCTCCGCCGGGACCTTGTAGGGGGTTAGAGATCTTTCACCTGGAGGCAGGGTTAGATCTACTTTTAGGAATTGGTTATATCTTTGGGATCCCTAGAGTTTTAAGCAGTCATATGTGGTGTGAGGCGTCGAGAGAATTCTCCGCCAGGACCTCGTAGGGGACTAGTTATCGGCGACCTGGAGGCAGGGGCCGTTATACCTTAGGATACCCGCGACTCATTGTTTTCGTTTAGAAACACTTGTAATCTACATCTAACACCCGAATCCTAGGGGAAGCATTGTCCGGATACCTCACTTTTATTGATTGAGAACTCTTTTCCTTTTTATTCCCTGCGCACTTGTAGTGACACTCTTAGTTTTGGCCATTAGATCATCACACACTACACTCATTAGGCTAGATAACAAAAGAGGGGCTATTACTAGTACTTCTGTTCCCTGTGGTTCGACAACTGGACCCTTTGGGTCCACTTTTATTACTTGATGACCCGTGCACTTGTGGTAACGCAAGGGGTTGACACACATCACCCTGTTGTGTTGTTGCGGAGACGCATCAGTATGTATCCCTTACATGTTCCTACGGCTCATAATTTCTTTGACCGTACATTATCTAGAAATTATCTCGTTGCAAGAGAGCTCTTCGAAATGTGGGTTGAAATAAACATGGGACACAGTGTGCTCAAAACACTTATGCTGGAACATGACCGCTCGTACACACAATAAGAACCAGGGTGTGTCAACTACCTTGTTTAAATGGTGCCCTACATCGAACAAATTCTAATGGACGAGGATCTGAACATGCTGCATATGGACATACCATACCTACAGCTCCAATATGTTGCTCAGATTCTAATGGATGGTATATTGCAGAAGGGTGGGCCATTAAAATCTCATGCAATGGAACTAAGGATGACACATTGAATGATAATGGCGCAAAAGACAACAAAGAGCAGGCAGACAAACAACATTACATTGTACTCTATGGTTGTTATTTGATGATAAAGACATCTATGTTGTTATGTTGGGAAAGTTTATGTTACCATCTTGACATTATAGCAACAATGTAATAACATTAAAAAACAAATACTATAATAACACTGAGTCTCTTCATTATTTTACCTCATATGTGCGTTATACACATAACAAAGAGAAATTACATAGAAAAAACATATATTGCATAGGAAGATAATTTACTCAATGTAATAGAGCAACAAATCATATCTAGCCATTTCATTGCCAATGTATAATGCCATTGGCAACCTCTTTCCCAATCAAAGCCTGCTTATATGGTAGATGGACACCATGTTCTTGCAATATCATTTTATATTTCAATGACTCCATATAAGGGCTGCTCCTTTAGCTTCTTTATTTGCATGACTAGAGACCTATTTCAAGCTTGATTTCGGATGCAATGTCATGCTGATGTCTCCACCACAAATGTTTGTGGATTGCATTATCTATCACTCAAAAAATGTCGACATTATCTATCACTTTAACATGACGTGGCGTGTTCAATAGTCACCCATTGTTTATCATTTTTTTAGAAAAGTTAAGTCAAAAATATGCATAATGGCAAAGCTGTGAAGGGCATCTTTAAAGTGCTTAACACTCATAAATCGTTGACCTATAGTGATCTTTGACTCTTTGGATGTTCGGGAAAAACCCGCAATGCTAAGAGCTTCTATTGAGGGATGTTGGGACAAAAAAAAAAAAATGCAAACAGGGGAAGTTTTTCAGGAGCACAAGAAAATACACAAGAAAAACTTTTAACCCAGAGAAAAATTGAATTATACACATGAAGAACTAATAATATGCTGAGAGTGCTTAAAATACATAGAAACATGGGAAACTTAACATATAAATGCGAAATGAGAGAACTCTTGATTGTTTACACTAGGAAGGAAGACTGTGTGGGAATGTTTGATGTCCCTTTGATGTTGTCCATAATGAGGTCTATAGGATTCTTGCTAAGCATGTGGTATATATGGCACATAAGCCGAAAGTTTGACTCGAACTCAATGGAGAAAATCATTTTGTATGCGTCTGCCATGAAAAACTCTATTCTCACTAGAGAGACATCAAGTGCCAATGCTTGGATATCTTATTGAGCACCTTCTCCCAAGAGCTCAACATAATATATTTCACATGTCATTCCCCTTGTATCTCACCATAATAAAGAAAGTCTCTATTAATTGTAAGAAACAAATGACCCCGAGATTCTACAAAACATTCTTAGCCAGTGTGAGACGTGACGCACATATATGAAAGAGACATACATACCCACATATCCTCCAACATTGGAAGCACCTTCACATTACACCTTAGATTCCCTAAATGATGAGACAAATGAGAGATTATAATAGTGTTGTTCATTACACCTTCAAATTTTATAATTTTAAAAGTAATTGAGTATATTAAGTACTAAATAGTTATTATTAAAAATATAAACATTATTTGAAAAAAATGGATGATTATAAGTCAGCCACTTAAAGTGATCCTTTCGTCCTATCTTTTTCAATTGTACATTTGTTTTAAAAAAGTATTGGCAAATAAAAACCTAATAATTAACGTTTAACATCTAGAAATTATTTGATCTTATAAAACTTTCATAAAAACTTTATAATCATTAACACTTATAAACAATAATTTAAAAAACATGAATAAAGAGTAGGGCTATATTTAAAAATTAAATTCAAATAGTAAACTATATAATTGGGGAAAGTAAGGACAACGTTGAGCATCCAATGCGTCTCTAACATAATTTGCATATATATTTTAATAAAATTATATATTTGAGCCGATACATTAAAAGCAATAACTAGGACAAATCTAAACAAAATATATTTATTGTGATTCATTTAAAAAATTAAATCAACTAGTAAAATATATAATTTGGGACAGTTAATATAAAAATTGAGCATTGAATTGGAGTGGGTAATATAATTTGCATATATATTTTTAAAATCATATATATTTTGACATCAGTGATTTCCGATGGGAACAGCTGATAATCACAGCAACGCATGTGCCGGAGATAGCGAGATCCATGCAGCATGTTTTGGTACAAAATAAGAATGAAAATGACACGCAAAAGCAGGGCCGCAACTTAGGCTCTGCTTGGGAGAGGGGTTTTGGGGGGTTTTGGGGGTAGGGTTATGACATAACCCTTGCTTGGAAGAGGGTTTTGGGGAGAGGGTTTTGATGGTAGAGTATTTGGGGGTAAATGGAGGGTTGAAAAACACTCCATTTACCCCCACTTTTCAACCCTCCAAAATGGGGGGTTTTGGAGGGTTGACAAACTTTTGAGACCAAAATGCCCCTTCATTCATTCCTTCATTCGCCCTAGATCTTCATGAATTGAACAAGACTCCGGAACGAAACGGGTGGGATTTCACGGTTGCCGGAATTTGATCGCCGGTGTTCTCCTCCTCGCCACTTGCTCTTCCTCTCCTCTTCTTCAAGCACACGAACAGGTTAGCAAGTATGGCTTGTTCTTTTATTTTTCTGATATGTTTTTTCTTGTTTTATTTCAAAGATCTCATGTTCTTGTTTCCAATCAAAGATCTCATCTTTCCAATCAAAGATCTCATATTCTTGTTTTATTTTGGTGGATTTTGGTGGATTCTTTGATCTGTCTGAAAATTTTGATGGATTTTAAGATTTTTAGATGCATCAATGAGGGGATTATCATCAATAAAGCCCCTCATTTTTACATCCATTGGTGAAAATGGGACAACTTCTATTGTTGGAGGGTTTGATCCATGCTTCCTGATATCTAGCTTGAGGATGCTTTGTCGTGTGTGAGAAACTCATTTTGATTAGCGATTGTGATTGATGCATTGAGAATTTGGTGTTACAAGAGTTTGGCCATGCACATATTAGGATTGGTGTAATTGATTGCGAATTTTTTTGGTGTCTTTGTGAACATGCTTCATTTATGTGACTCTTATTGTGCTGGTTGTGAGCTTCATTCACAATGAACATGCTGACTGTGAATATGGAGCGAGGTTGATTGATCTTCATGAACTTGTCTAAAAGGTGTTTGCCTTCTTCCAAAAACATCAAAGTTTAATGTAATTGCCTTGTTTTTGAGTGATTTTGCTGAATATTTTCTGGTCATTTTCGTATGAATTGTCGATTTTATCTCATGCTTGTCATTTTTTCATTTGCAGTTGAACCATTATCAATATATTGAAAGTTACCAATCTGAATGGCCTTGCTGCAGCAGCTAATTTTGTTATTGCTATATATTGATATATATTCTTTCTTTATTTCAGGAGTACTTTGCACCTGCTGAACCTCAATTCTCAAGTAAGAGATAAATATAAAGAACTGATTTGTTGTCATTTTGAGAATGCATGTCACACATTGTTTATGCCTAAATCTTGGGGGTTTTTTTTTCAAGGGGTTTCTATTTTTACCTCTGTTTCTTATGTTGTCATATTGTATTGCTATAGCATATGTGAGAACCTAGATGCTGCATTTGGAGCGCTAGATATCTTCTTTAAAGTTTTCATGGTCTAAATTCTCAACTAAAGCAACAAGCGTTTAGGCTGCATATAAGAATGGCTAGCAGAGTGTGTTTTTCCATGTCGTATTTTTTTTTATTTCTGACCATACCATTGAAAGAAAATTTTGCGCTAAGATATTATTGCATAATCCTTATTTCCAACTCCATCATGCAGTACATGTTCAAAAAAGTGTAATATTCATGGGAAAAAAATTTTGTGATCAATTCATCCAGACTGGAATCACACAATTAAGAGACACTGGTGATAAGATGAAACAATCATATGATGCTTTACATAAAGACAACAAGCCTCATACTAGACATAAGTTTCTAGAATAATGAAATCAAAAACTAGCTCTACCCGTGTATGTGCACATGCCAATGTTAGACATATTTGGACTTATATTGTATTCTTAGTTTTTCAATTCAAGTTCTTCAGCAATAATTTTGAATTAGTATATTACTTAGTTATATACATATTTACAAGACTAATATTAAATTGATTTTTATTAGATGGCCGATAAGACAAAGTTGTTCGATAATTCTTTCATCAAATTGCAACGGTTGCACCATTTAGCGGCAATCCAAGTTATAATTTTGGCAATTAGTTGGATTGTAAGGCATAGAAGAAAACATAAGCATGGTGATATTCAAATGACCCGTGAAATACGACTTCAAGGAGACCGAGCCAGAGATGAACTAATGTCACATTTGCTTTCAAGTGATCTATGTCAGAACATGATAAGAATGAGTTCTAGAGCTTTCCTGGGATTGTGTGAAGTATTAGTTAGAGACGGAGGTCTTCGACCAACAGTACATGTGTCCGTGGAGGAACAAGTTGCGAAAACTCTTTATTTACTAGGTCATAATGTCTCCCACCGTGAACTATCATTCTTTTTCCGTCGTTCCCGTGAGACAATATTCCGTCATTTTCATAACGTACTGGATGCTATAGTAGAGCTGGAGGAAAAATACCTAGTACAACCGTAAGGCTCACAAATCCCTTCAGAAATTTTCGAGTGCAGTAGATTCTACCCATATTTTAAGGTAATTGACTGTCCATTGAATTCTATTTGTATGACAAATACGTGTGCGATGTGAATGAAATATTAAATCTATATAGGATTGTGTCGGCGCAATTGATGGAACACATATTCGTGTAAGAGTCTCCAATTCCGACGCGCCTAGGTATCGTGGAAGAAAGGAATACCCAACACAAAATGTGTTGGCTGCATGCACATTCGATTTAAAATTCTCGTATGTGTTACCTGGGTGGGAAGGCACGGCTTCTGATTCGAGGATTATGAAAAATGCATTATGTAGAGCTTCTCCACTAAAAATTCCTGAAGGTAATTTTTTTGTAGGCCCTAAAAATCTATTGCATTTTGCATGCGTACTTAGACAATGAAATAACATTGGTCATTTAATGTGTAGGAAAATATTACCTCGTTGACGCTGGATTTATGTTAAGAAAAGGGCTTATTACACCATATAGAGGGGAGCGATATCATTTGAAAGAGTACTCAAGGAACCCGCCACGGAATCCACGTGAATTATTTAACCTTCGCCATGCATCTCTAAGAAACGCTATTGAACGAGCGTTTGGAGTTCTCAAGAAACGTTTCCCCATTATAGGCAGCTCAACGGAGCCGCATTACGGTTTAGGAACACAGAAGGCAATTATTTTTGCTTGTTGCATTTTGCATAATTACTTAATGGGTGTGGACCCTAATGATAACTTTCTTGCTCAAGTTGACAACGAACTCAGCAATGAAGTACAAGATGAAGATCATACCATCGGGGAAACCAATGAAGAAACCATTGAAGGAGAGATTATTAGGGATGCTATAGCAGCTGAAATGTGGCTTAATTATATTGAATGAGCTATTTGTAGTGTTCCATTATGGTGTATAATTATTTGTGATGGTTTGAATGTTTTCTAACACTCGTTGGCATTGTCCGTTATATTCCATTATGGTGTATAATTACATTGATCATTCCATGCAATGATATTGTTTGTCTCGACTATGCATATTACTTCCAATGGTTTCTCACTTAATGATATGTGACACATTTATATTCCTTATTGTATTTTTATATTTCACTAACATAATGAACCTTTATAACATCATCAAACATGTTTATTGCTGATGTAGTCTACAAAATGTCAAAAAAGAAAACAAATTCAAATGTTGACGGTGGAAGTAGCACATGTACATGGACTTTGAATATGGATGACGCTTTGATTGACGCATACCTACATCAACAAGCAATGGGAAATAGAGTTGGTGGAACTTTTACTACACATGCATTGGAGAACATAGTAAACGAACTAAAAGATAAATTTGTAGACAAGCCAATCAACAAAGAAAGAGTCCAAAACCGCATGAAAAATTTAAAGAGAGCATTTATAAAGTGCTACGATATTTTCAAAAATGGAATGAGTGGATTCGCATGGAATCCGACTACGGAGATGTGGAATGCTGAGCCAGAAGTATGGCAACATTTAATTGAGGTGGGTTTCATCAAATATTCATAAAAAATGCATTGTACTTGACAATTGTTGATAACATCTTTTCATATATAGGCGAAACCAGAAGCTGCTGAATGGATGAACAAAAGAGTTCGAAATTATGAGAAGATGGTTCAGCTATATGGGCAGGACAGGGCAACTGGGCACGAAGCTGAAACTGCATCAGAAATGAGGCGAAGAAGGGTCCGCAATGAAAGAAATCCATCGGAAAACACAATAGATGAAATTGATTTGATGGTTTCCCAAAATACTGTTAACTTAGAAAATTTGGGTGAGGATGAAAATACTGTTGAAAATGACATTGAAGAGGAAGTTGAAGCTCCAAGTTCATCTAGGTCCAAGAAGAACAAGAGAGCTAAAAGTCATGATGATAACTTACAGGAGTTGTCCACAACTATTGGGACTGTGGCTGATGCTATACTTCAATCAACCAATATCTTAGTTCAAGCGTCTACCACTGATCCTATGAAGGATTATGATGTGTGGGGCATGCTTAAAGATTTAGGGCTCTCACATCCTATTTTAAGCAAAGCTTATATGTTCCTGATTAAAGATCCGAAGTTGTTGGAGGGTTTAATTAGGTGTCCAACTGAGGATCGCAAGCCTCTATTGTTGAATTGGCTGGGTTACGGTGATGACCCACATGAATGAGAAGAAAGGTTGGCATTCTATTTGTTGCAAACCTTAAATAATTTCGATCATATTTGTGTAAGCTTGTGCATGATTTGGTTATTTTTGTAGGATGAAGAAATGTTGGAGGCATGTGTAGCTGATTGCGTTTGCATCCTACTAGGTTTGGTGTTTGGTAATTTTTTATTTTTGGTTCATGATCAATTACATCTTATAGACATGTTCTTATTGTGCACAGGGTGACTGAACATGGTGGGCGACTAAACATGGCTACACAAAAGCAACAACAGAATTTTCTTTAAATTTGATACTTGAAAAACCTAAACAATGTTATCATTTAGAAATTGCGTTGCAGTGTGTTTTTAAGTTTATGGTGAACTTTCTTACGTTGAAAATGTTGGCATGTTTATGTTGGAACATGTTTATGTTGTGAACTAGTCATTAGCAAGTATGATGGTGAGCGGAATTGTTCCATAACACATCTTCTCCTGTGTTATTGATGTAATCCTTCATTTTTTTGATGTTTTGACCCTTCAATCATGTTCTTTGACTATAGAGATTATATTAGATAAGGTAGTCATGTTTGTGATTTGAGTCTTAGTTGGGCCGTAGGTTTTAATTTGATCTTCTTGTTCGCTTTGAGCAGACCTTTTTCAGAAGCTGATGTTAATCAGGATAGAAAGATTGATAAATTAGAATCGCAGGAGTCACCTTTAGCTTTCACTGAGACAGATGAACTCATGGCTGTTTTTATGATGAACCTCTGTGTCAACATGGCCATGGATTGCTTTCCATCTTGTTGTTGTATGTAAATTTCATCACATCTTGAATGTAATAGGTCTGTGAAGCCTGTCATTGTTGCAAATCTCAGTTTTTTGTTAAATGGTGTCCTAAGTTGTATTCTTGTTTTTTCTATGTATTTCGTGTATGTGTGCTCATGAGAAATCATGGTCAGTAGTCTACTGAATTGTGAGAAAATAGAGGAATGGAAAAGAATAATTGATACATTCTTCCCTTTTATTTGCCCTGTTTATTTTGTTTTCAAGAATTGTTATATAGGAAGCCAAAAATTTCTCACAGGAAAAATGGGATGGAACAACATGATACAAATGAAATGCAGCAATCAGGAATTAGTTGATGCTTGAGATAACATTGTTTATAAGCACTCAGGGTTTACATTGTTCATAAGGATGTGATGCTGGAAAGAAAACATGAAGGTAAACATTGAACACTGGAACAAAATGTCTCTTATGATTAATTTTGTCTCTCATTCCTCAATCTCAACTCCCTGCTCATTGAATTCCTTCAGCTCAGCCTGTACTACAATGAGGTTAGGAAAAAGTTCAAGAAGTAAATCATAACTGGTAAAGATGCGCATACCAATTTGCCAACCATGACCTCTGCAGAAAAATTGCTGAAAAGGAAAAGGAGAAACATAAAAATCAAATCACAAAATCTTTGACAAAAACAGAATTAGAGTAAAATTTACATATGCATCAATTGAGCAGAAGCATAATACAATAAATGAAACACAATAAACCAATGCATCTGATCTCAATAAACCAATGCATTTGATATCAACTATTGTAATAAATTAAAAATATTTAATTTACAATAATAGTATTATATGTGTACAATTTTAATTCATGCGAAGATTTTATTCTATTTTCGAATAAATATCAAATGTTGTAAATTAATAAATTAAAAATATTTAATTTACAATAATAGTATTATATGTGTATAATTTTAATTAACACAAAGATTTTTTTTATTTTGGAACAAAATTTTAAATGTTGAAAATTAATAAATTAAAAATATTTAATTTACAATAATAGTATTATATGTGCACAATTTTAATTGACACAGATTTTTTTTATTATTTTAGAATAAAATATTAAATGTTGTAAATTAATAAATTAAAACTATTTAATTTACAATAATAGTATTATATGTGTACCATTAGCATGAAATACAAATTATAACTTCAAGGGCATTTTAGTAATATGCATATATAACCTTACCTTCTATTACCTTCAATCCAAACACAACAAGGTTTGGTAACCTCCATTTACCTTACCTTCAATCCAAACAAGGTATAACTTAAAATCTCATTCTACCTTACTTTTCCTTACTTTACCCTACTTTACTCTACTTTACAAAACCCTTCTTCACCTCTCCCAAGCAGAGCCTTAAGGTGAAACAGTGCTGGTTAGTACAACGTCGCATTCAAGCAATTAAATGATATTTGCGGGCCCACTTCCCTCAATTATTTCAATTCTACAGTCAACAAATTCACTTTGACGCTGGTGAGCAAGGGCAGGGAAGGTTGGACATCGTTTGCAAATAAGCACATTTATTTTCCACATTGTGTACTGACGCAAATGAATCACGGCGTAAACTATATTAACTAGTACATTATATGAAAAAGATCAAAATTAATAAACAAATTATACATAACGTGGACATCGGGTGAGGACCCAATCCAAAACCAAAAATTTTGACCGCAGATGAATCTATCGGGAATTGAAAACCCAACCCAAATCCCACAAGAACTTATCGGACTATTAATTAACTACTTACTCGATTTTCTCTGCCTAAAAACCAATCTGAATATGTTTTTTGTATTTTTAGATTTATTATATTTAATGCAAAATTTCTCTTGTTTGTTCTAATGACTTTCTACATAATTATAACTTTGATTATACATAATGACCTTGACTTACATATATGAAGATTGCTTTTGTTAGTTGTAGTCTTAATGTGTTAGTTTAAATCTAATACGGATTAATATTATCTTCATGATAATTTAAAATTAAGTAGATTGAAATAATCCTAGTGGTTCATAACATTATCATTTGAATCATATTTTAATCCTAATTGGTGTTTTGGATAATCATCTACGTTGAAATTTAAAGTGGAGTTAATCCTTTGATGAAAATGATTATATATAGATCAGTCCTATGGATCCACAATCTATCGTTTTTAAAACTACCCAGCTCCATCAACGGAGAGAACGTGATAGATTGGAAAAACCTTTGATTTTTTCAAGTACAGCTTTGGCTTTCTCAAGTAAAGGTTGTGGGGAGGTGTAGATTTGATTCTCTTCAACTCCTATTCAATATGCTATGATCGGTGGTAAGTGATTCTGCTTCCGCCATAATTATTTATTTGATTAATACAACATATTAGATGTTGTACTCTGGTTTTCACAGAAGATATATTTTTTATGCTTCGATGTCGTATGTCGTACTCTGAACTTTAGATTTCTAACAGTTGGTACAAGAGCCTCATAAAACCTATGTCTAGCATCATGATAGCCTACGATTATTATATAATCATATTAGTGTTTATAACTTTAATTTATACATATTATATTTACATGATACCTTTGGCCTCTAATCATGTTTAACTATGTATTATTAAGTTTATATAAGTTATAAATTAAACATACCTTATTTTGCTTTTATGAATAACATAATGTCCAGGGTTTGAAAAATTGAGTATAGGATCCAAACTTGAACCCATAAAGTTAATTTGTATACTGATAGTGTGGCCTGTGTGCGGGTTGCACGTGGAACAACCACGAGCACGAGCTACTTATGCGGCCTGCGAGCGTCACTCTGCGCTGGGTCAGCTTGCGTGGGCTACATGAATGGTCCCCACCTTGCTGGCGCAAGGGCTGTGGGCACAGGGTCTCCGCACGGACAGCATGAGGGCTGCCTATGGGGCCAGCCCGTGTGGCCTGCGCGGGCCCAGAGTGTGGCCTGAGCGTGGTGGCCAGCGCGAGGCTGCCTGCGCCCGAGCCTGTGTGGGAGGCCAGCCCGTACGGCCGCGGTATGCCTGCGCCAAGGCGGCCTGTGCGCAGGAGACCTCCGTTCGCCGCCAGGCACGGTTCTTTTTCCGGAGACGGCCAGGCCTGGTCCTGCCGCAGGAGGGGCTAAGGTTAGGAAAACCCTTTTTTTAATTATTATTATTATTATTATTATTATTATTTTATTCATATTATTATATATTTTATTTTAGAATGTTCACGAAGTTATGAATAAAATAAATAAGGGATGTTTTTGCAAATTGTCTTGTTTTTGCATATTTGAGTACAATTTTGTACATTTTACCCTGTTTAATTATGTATTCTTTTTTAAGGGTTTTGTTTATATGAATTTTTTATACGTTAAGTGCCATATAATTATTTAATTTCTGATTTTTGTTTGTATGAATTTTTCATACATAAAGTCAATTAATTATAATTTGTATAATTAATCAATTCTGCATTGAATTTGTTCATGCATATTGTTGGTATGTCATATGATCGAATGAATTTTTCCTAATTTTGATATAATCTTAACATCTATGACTTTTCTTTTAAAATCACATATTACGCTTGTGATTATTCACATATGGTTTAATGACATAAATTGTAATTAATTATGATTAGTATAATAATTTTCCCCCATTACGTTTTCATAATTAATTAGGATAAAATAATAAATAATTTTTGTTACTTAAGTTGCCAAAGGTATTAAGGAATATTAATTATTTATTAGTTTTATTAGGTGGCCAGCTGTGCGGCCTGCGCATGCATGGGCCAGCTTACGCGCGCTGCCAACAGCACCTGGCCTCCGCCAGGTGTGGGATTGCCGCCACCATTTGACTTAGCTTGTTGGTTGAAAATTCTAATTTTTATTTTATTTTACTTTGTTATATTTTACTGAAATTCACCACTTGAAAAATGATTTTAAACCATAAAAGAAAAATAGACCTAAATCCGACAACACTTTTCTCCTTGTCAGTATTCCGATTAGGGATTTTGCGCACACTTTCAATTTGCCTTAAGTACCACACTAGTTCCTAAATAGACCGACTTTGTCGCTCTCTCCCTTCGATCAGTTGTCGCCCTCGCCGTCGCCCTCTCATGCCGGATCGGTCGCCAACATCATCAACCTCGTAAGGCAGTGACGACCACTCCTCTTCACTCCTCTCCACTCCTTTCCACCCACTATTGGCTCAGAAAGGTGCTCTCTTCTCTAATATCATTAGATGTGAATTGTAATTGGTCATTATTTTACATGTTTTGTATGGTTTAATTCATTTCAAGTGAAGTGTTTGTGGTATTGGTTTTATTTGAGTGATTACTAATTCAACTGAAGTATGTAATCCATTTCAATTGAAGTGCTTCTGATATAGATTGATCTGTGTTGTGATGTTGTGCCCTACATTTGCTAATAGCTAGTCTATTATTTTACTGTTATACATGTGTTGGATGTAAATTTTTTCCATTGCAATTGTGAGTGTTGTGAATTGTAATTTTTTTTCACTGCAATCCTGCTAGTATTTCTTCAAATACAGTTATTTTACTCTTATGTATATTTTATATGTAATGGGTTTTTCCATTTCAATTGTGTTACTTTTATGAGGGAATATACGGCTAAGTATTTATTCCATTTGGTATCCTTTTAGTGTAGTATGTGTCTACATTAGTTAACATTGTTGTGTGGAGAATGGGGAATGGGACTCATCGGGGGAAGAGGGAAGGGGATGGCGAAGGTTGATAGAGGGGAGAGGGTGATGAGCTTGACTAAAGGTGGAGAATTTATGTTTTTTTTTCATGGTTTAAAATCATTTTTCAAGTGGAGAATTTCGGTGGAAGATGGAGAATGCCACGTAAGCCAGTAGCGTGTCACGTGGCTCCACGTCAGCCAGTAGCGTGTCACGTGGCTCCACGTCAGCACCCACTGACGGCATAGATAACGGCTGTTACCTGGTGGACCAAAATTTCTCAATCAAAATAATATATGGACTTAAAAGGCTCACTTTATAATAGAGAGACTAAAAGGACGCAGCTAGGGCAATAGAGGGATTATTATGGATATTTTACCTAATTTTTCTTACTTAAGTTACCCGCAGGTATCAGGGAATATTAATTATTTATTAGTTTTATCAGGTGGCAAGTTGTGATTTGTTATGTTTGATATAGTAAGCTTGCCCCACAGGGATTTTACTGTATTTACATAATTGATCAGGATAAAATAATAGTTAATTTATATTTTTTAAGTCACCCACAAGTATTAAGTAATGTGAATTATCCATTAGTTTTATCTGTGATTATGAATCTATTGTACGTTTATACGTTGGCCCACAAGCAGACTATAAATGACACTCGATTCATGACTTAGGTATGGCTTGCATTGGTGAGCATACCAATTTGTTTATTTAACTCAAATCTTGTTTCATAAGCACAATTGTTTACTCGCAATAATTTTAGTTTCAGAGTTTTCATATGATGATCGAATGTTCTCTATCCAAATGATGATAACTATATGGTGCGAAAAGATTAATCTTTTCTGATTGAAGTATATGTGCAATGTTTACGCTATTATGAATTTTGAACCGGTTTTTATCTTGGACATTAGTATTTAGATGGTGATTGTTTTGTATAAATATTATGAGTGATCTGATCACTTGAGAATAATATTTGTTGAAATCGCATATTTATTAGCATACATAGAGTTTAATAGTCTTGAGTGTGAACATATAAAGGATTTGGTAAAGAGTATTGATTTGTATTTTATACCTTTGGAATGCCCGTTTGATATATTTATATTAGAGTTATCATCTATAAAGTTCACTATTAATAAACATGTAATTAGCATATCATTTAGAAGGATAGTGGCTTATCAGAAATTTTTGAGGTTATATTAATAAAGTTTTATTTTATGTATCTTTCCACCTTGAACTCTCTTATCATTATCTCCTATAATACATATAAAGTATATGATTAATCACGGCTTCTTATCCATATGTGTTTACAAGGAAAAGAGTTTGGTAATGGAGATTAGGGAAAGTACAAAAGTAAAGAATAAAAAATAATGCATATTCTAGTTAAGAATAATAAGGAATCCTACATGTTTCTTACGGTACATTGAGACATATAATGAATGGATTATTCTAAATTTAAGATGTGTATACTTAACCTCACATAAACAATAATTCTTTTATATTATGGCATTAGAAATTACAATAATTTCTTTAAAGAAAATCATAGATTATGCAGTAGTTGATGCTCCTATGTTATATATGCTTTGAATTTTGTTATGGATTGCATAAGGGAATGTAAGCCTATAAAGTGAAGAAAATGTCAAGTGGAAGATTTGGTTTGTGTGCATTAAACCCTATGATTGTTAGTGGGTAATTAGTAAAAATTACGCAATGGTCCAAGGGTTACAGAGTTTGTTGTTCAACTTATATCATGAAAGTAATAGAGTTAATTGTTGTGAATAACTTGATCAGTGGGAGTGATCAATCTATTGACATGGTTTGTTAGAACCTCGCCGGAGAGACAACACACACACGTTGCCGGCGAGATCACAGCCAACACACACAAGAAACTCACGCGAACACAATGCACACGATCTTGTTATGGTGCTGCTGAATTGGCACTCTTTCTGGACTCTATTGCTCCGTTTATATAAGTTATTACAAGGAAAGAAATCAAGGCCTCTCAATCAACCCAAAAATAATCACATGCCTAATTAAGCTATCTACCAAACAATCACACGCCTAATTTAAGCTATCTACCAAACAAAGCAAATACTAAACTTAGCACCCAAGGATTATTCTCAACATGGTTGTCATTAATAACATCAATTAAGTTGAGATGAATATCCAATAACATCTAGTGCGTATCTAGGTTATGATCTAGCAGATTGGGTTATGTTACATTTACTAAGGATTGTTAACTAATTTGTTAGGCAACTACCTACTCAAGGTTATGGTAATGCAACTTTAAACAAATCAGGTAAAATAAATGTTCTCTTGTGATTAAGTTGTGCATCTATCATACTGAACTGCATCTAATCCTGTAATGTTTTCACAAGCATTAGTTGTAGTAAGTCTAATTTTTTTAAAGCTATGAAGTATGGTAGTGTAACTATAGCATGTGATAGTATTTGGGATCTTATTGAGTTGCCATATGGTGTGGTGACTATTTGGTTTTTCTTTGAAAAAATAAATGGACTCATTAGGTAACATTTACCGAAACAAGATAATACTAGTTTGTGAAGGGAATTGCTTATATCAATTGAACAAGATACATGAGATTTTTCACATGTTTTCTATGGGCTTTTATGTTAATATAGTCTATATTGCTTATTTAGAATTGGATGTGAAAACTAATCTTTCATTAAAAATTTTGAAAAAAAGGTATATGACCTCAAGGATATCTCTTACTGATGATGAGGGTTTTGATGTGTAAATTAAGAAATCCACATAATGACTAAAATAAATCTTCCGATTGTGGTATCTGAAATTTCATGATTTTATCTCTTCATTTAGTTTTGTTGAAAATATTATGAATCATGTATATACGATGAGGTTAGTGGAAGTATAAATATATTATTAGTCATATTTATTGAGGTTAAAGAATATTAGTAGTGTATTGGGTGAACTACTCTCTGTAAATTTTTGATTTGAATGATATAATTAAGATATCTTATATCTTTGATATTAAGATTATTAAGTGTGGTTTTGAGTCATTATGGTTTGGTCTCAGGAAATCTATGTCAATAAAGTATGTGAGATATTTCAGATAAAAATGTTATTTACCTAATGTATAGTTGACTATAAATAGTGATGTATTTTGAAAGACAATAGTTAGAAAACATTCTATATGTTTAATTTTGCTGATGCCTTATGTGTGTTCAAATTAGTTGAAAATCTGGTATTGTCGTTATTATTGGAATGTTATAAAGACATAACGATTATCTTTAGTTTATGAGAAAATCATAAAGAATGTGATGAGGTATCATGAGTAACTAACACTACATGTTTATATTTTAACAGTTTTTATATTGTTGATAACTTAGATTAAGATTCTATTGGCTTTGCTGATCTTTTCAAATCAATATTCAGTTATCTCTTAGGCTGTGTTTGATTGCACTTTTTTTTCCCGTGGAAAAATTTTCCACGTGTCCTTTTCCAGCTAAATAAACTGTTTGTTTGCCCAAATTTTTCATGGAAAATTTTTCCTCTTATGTTGTCACATGACCCTATTTTCCATCAAAACAAGAGAAAACTTTTCCTACCTCCACCATGGGAAAAATTTTCCATGGAAAATGTAAGGGGTTATGTGAAAAAATAACATGGCAGGGCTAATTTTTTCATTTTACAAGGAAAATTTTGATTTTCTAGCTAGAAAATAATGCCAATCAAACGGCTATTTTTCATTTTCCACGAAAAAGTTTTCCATGGAAAAATTTTCTTTTCCACTCATTTTCCATGTTGCCAATCAAATACAGCGTTATAGTTGCCAACAGATATCTTTTGAAGAAATGCATTTGTTTGGTTGCTATTTCTTCTCTTGATGCTGAGTTTGTTGAAAGAATGATGTTGGGTGCATAGTTGAGGAGTTTCATATTTGGGCTAAGATTGAGTTTTTTATATCTAAGCCATTAAAGGTATATTTTTGTTGATTTAGTTATTGTGTTTGTAGACACATTAGTTCTGAATTGATCTCTGCCGATCCTTTAAATGAAATGCATGCACTTAAGTTATTTAAGGATCATATGCAGAACAGATAGAACTTGGTTCTTATTTGAAAACTTCTATTTGATATGCTATATTGGATAGCATACATCTTTATTGAAACTCTTAAATGACTGTCATCTCGTAAGTGTATACATTAAGTTTGAGAATGATAATTATTATGTATATGCATACTTATCTACGCGTTGGACCCGAATAAGCATTTGGCTTACTCATAATGTAGAAATACCATAAAGGAGTTTGTATTGAAGAGAAAGATTGCATCGTGATACATGGAAAGTAATACTCTATTTGTAATGATGACTTACTACCACGATTAGTGAGCTTGATTTCTTTAATGCACGCATAAAGATTTTATGGATTAATGTATTTGGATATTAAGACACTTATGATTAATGTTTGAACCAAGTGGAAGAATGTTAGTTTAAATCTAATACGGATTAATATTATCTTCATGATAATTTAAAATTAAGTATATATAAATAATCCTAGTGCTCCATAACATTATCATTTGAATCTTATTCTAATCCTGATTGGTATTTTGGATAATCATCTACTTTGAAATTTAAAGTGGAGTTAATCTTTTGATGGAAAGGATTGTATATAGACTAGTATCATGGGGTCCCCGACCTATCATTCTTGAAAGTGCCCAACTCAATCGACGGAGAGAACAAGATAGATTGGAAGCCTCCTTGGTTTCTTCAAGTACAGCTTTCATTTTATCAAGTAAACGTTGTGGGGAGGTGTAAATCTCAGTCTCTTCAACTCCTATCTAATCTGCTATAGCTGGAGGTAAATGATCATGCTTCCGCTGTGATTATTTATTTGATTAATATAACATATTAGATGTTGTACTCTGGTTTTCACATATGACATATTTCTGATGCTTAGATGTCGTATGTCGTACTCTGAACTTTAGATTTCTAACATAATGAGCATGTTTATATAGCGCATGCATAGTGAGGCTTTTGAAAAGTCAGGGACCTTTTCATCTAAATTAAAGAAGACAATAAATAGCTTGAAGCATGTTTTTAACCAATGGTATTGAAAATTTGATGAGGCAATGACTTTCTCCGACTTTGAAAACCAAACCAAGCTAATCAGGGACAGCGCTATGATTTAGAGAAAGTAGGGGCAAAGATTAAAAAAGTTGAACATATTTTGTTTTTTTGGAGCCATCTAAGAAGTGCACAACAAGAATCACACAACAAACAAGAAACCACATTGCAACTAGATAGAACACAAAACCTCAAACAAATTTTACCCATAACAACACTAACATTATCTCGCCAAAACTCCTTGAATGCGCCACTAAGAGTCTATTACATACTCCACTAATACTTCACCAAATCAGCAATTGTCAAATGAGTAGAAACAAAATAGGTAGAATCCCAAAAATACTCCCTCTATTTTTTCAAACCAGTCCTTTTAGTCCCTCTAATATAATTTGAACCTTTTTGCTCCTTTTATTTTTTAAGTTTGGAACATTAAGTCCCTTATGCTAACAGGGGCTAAACTTCCTAGTTAAATAATGCTTATATGGCTTTGTTAAATTAAAATATTACTTTAAAATTAATTAAGAAATAAAAAATTCTAAAAGGGTTTCGGATCCTCTAATGACAGCGGATCCAAACCTAAACTCATCTACCTCCACCCTCCATCATCAAAGCTTCAATGGTGGAGCTCCGTCCAAATCATACAGGTTCGGATTCGCCAATGATAGCTTCAATGGACAAGCTCAAGGCCTTACTTGGTTTTTACCCAGTAATGACGCAACTCTTGTATTGAAGTAGCATATTTTTACCAAAATTGTGGGGGGATTAGGTAGCCGGGCAGCAAAGGAAGTTATATTCTGTGAGTCCGAGGTGACTACAGGTGCTGCCGGAGATTTACAGCAGATAACTCAATTAGCAAAGCAAATGGTGACCACGTTTGGAATGTCTAAAATTGGATCATGGGCACTCATGGATCTTGCAGTGAAAGTGGGGATATTGTGTTAAGGTTGATGGCAAGAAATGTAATGTCGGAGAGACTTGCAGAAAATATTGACAAGTCAATAAAGGTGATTGTTGACAAAGCTTATGAAATTGGAAAGATGCATTTCAGAAACAATAGAGAAGCCATTGACAGGTTAGTAGACTTCCTGCTAAAAAAAGAAACTCTCTCAGGTGATTAATTCAGAGCAATTCTGTCCAAATTCACCGATGTTCCAGAGGTTCAATATAAAACAAAATTCACACTTCCAAAGCTTGCTGCTGCTTGAATACATATATATAAATATTCTAGATAGGTATATGTATATAGTTTCCACTAATCCAATTAAAGATGGGATTACATTGAGTTACAAATGGTTGTTATACTCAAGAACCATGAGCCGTCTTTTCTTGTAATTAGCCTTAAAACAAGCTTGCCTTAACCTCTTGGGTTTCTCATTCAATTGCAACCCTGGCCCCTTCTCCATCATATTGTTCTCTTGTTCCAATATATCTAATGTACTCCTAAGCTATGCATCTCCTGCATTCTCTTCTCTCTACCCAACTCCTGAAGAAAAAGAACCAAGTTAATCACTATGAAGACAAGTGAGGAAAGATAAAATGATGGATGGATTTACTTGAACATTCTTTATGTGTTTGCAAGCTTTTCATCTTTTATGTCGCCATCTTGGAATACCCAACCCTCTGCATTTCTTCTTCAAACTAGGGATTTGGCCGAAGCTTTGATGATGGAGGTTGGAGGTGGATGAGTTCGGGTTTTGATCCACTATCATTGGGGGATATGAACCCGTTCATAATTTTTTTATTTTTTAATTAATTTTAAAATAATATTTTAATTTAACAAAGCTACGTCAGCATTATTTGATGGGAAATTTAACCTCCGTTAGCAAGAGGGACTCAATGTTCCACACCTAAAAAAAAAGAGCAAAAATGCTAAAATTATATTTGATGCACACAACATGGGGTGATGTGTCAATCCCTTGCATCACCGCAAGTGCACGGGTCGTTAAGTAATAAAATAGACCCAATGGGTCGGGTTGTCGAACCAGAGGGAACAGAAGTACTAGTAATTGCTCCTCCTGTGTCATCTAGCCTAATGAATGTAGTGTTGTAATGATCTAATGACTAAATCTAAGAGTGTCACTAACAAGTGCGCAGGAACTGGAAAGAGTGAGTTCTTAATCAATAAAGGTGGGGTATCCGGACAATGCTTCCTCAAGGATTCAGGTATTAGGTGCTGGATTACAAGTGTTTCTATACGAACTAATTGAGTCGTGGGCATCCTAAGATATATCAACCCCTGCCTCCAGGCCACTGGTAACTAGTCCCATATGAGGTCCCGGCAGAGAATTCTCTCGACGCCTCACACAACATATAAATGCTTAGCACTCTAAGGATCCCAAAGATAAAACCAATTCCTAAAACATAGATCCAACCCTGCCTCTAGGAGAAAAATCCTTAACCCCCTATGAGGTCCAAGAAGAGAATTTTCTCGACAGCTCACACCACATATGGTTGCTTAAAACTTAAGGAATATGGAGATAGGAAATATAATCGGAAGGGAAAAGGGACACTCTGCTATCTCACGGTTTACCCTCTCAGCCCTCTTTGCTCTTGGTAATTCTAAACCTAGGGGTGATCTCTCTCTTCACTAGATTGAATAAAACATGTAAGGCAATTAATAATGGAATCAAAAGCATATGGAAGCATTCAAAATGCAAGAGCAAAACTCAATGTATTTAAATCGAATAGAAACACAATGTAAATCTAATAAGAATAAGAATCCTAGGGTTCACATGTCCGAATACCCTTTGGGGGTTTAGCTCTCCATGGAGCAAGTCACAAAACAAGTAATGCAATGATAAACAATCGTGAAATCCATAGAAAACAACCCCCTATATCCATGATTATGGTTGTCACGGCCTCAACCAATCACCTTCGGCTGTGCGGCACCTGACACGCATCATAGCGGCAGGTCAGCCTTCCTTACAAGAACAACAGTTAGTAAACTTCTGTTTGCATCACAAGCACAGCGAAATAGAGGAAGCGACAAAAACCGGAAAACATTCACGATACGAGAAACACGACACATGAAACCCATTTTAGAGAGAGAAAAATATAAACTCTCTTAGATTGGGAAATGTTTACAACCATAGCCAAAAACCATCACCAAGAGGCCTTGTTTCCTCCCAAAGACACGTTATACCCTAATACAAGAACTACCCAAAATCCAAAGTTAATTGAGCCTCATGCCCAATAGAGGTCTGGCGTGAAGTCCCTGACTTCACTTAGCTTGTAGTGTCCACCGACGTGACTGTAGCTTCAACCAGCTACCCTTGGTCATAGCGTGCAGTGTCCTTGACTTCACTTAGCTTGCAGTCCCTGATTTCACTATGCGCCTTCATGGCTTGGCCTAGTTAAACCCGACATCCTCGTCGGTCTTGAACTCAAGAAGTCTTGCACAAACTCCTCGAACTGCCAAAGAGTAGTATCACGCTCCAAGCTTGCCTCCGACATAAGCAAGTCCTTCTATTGGATAAGAAAGAATACCCTACGATTTTTCTTGCTTTAGCCTTCTACTCTTCGGTTTAGGATCCGCTCAGCCACCCTGCTGAACTCTTTGCGAGTAGTTGGCGGGGCCCGACTCTTCTTCGCCCTTGATGGATCCGTGGGGTCCTCGTGGCATGGCCTCAAGAAACTCACATGAAACGTTGGAGGGACTTTCAGCCGATCAGGGAGATCTAAACTATATGCCACGTTGCCCATTCGCTGGACAATAGTGAAAGGCCTATCATACCTCGCGATTAAGCCTTTGTGTACATCCTTCCGATGTAACTTCTTCCACACCTGTGGAGTGAGCTTCAAGCAAACCTTGTCCCCTACTTAGAACTCCAAAGGACGTCTCTCTTGATCTGCATACTTCTTCATTCGGTGAGCCGCGTTGGTGAGGCTATCCCGAGCACTTTCTATCATCTCTTGCCAATCAATAGCAAAGTAATACACGGCAGGACATTTCCCTCATGTCCTCCTCTTTTCCACCTCTGAAGGAGTAATAGGTTGGTATCCGCAAGCTCAAAAGGACTCTTCTCCGTCGATGAAGACGGATGAAGATTGTAGTTAAACTGTGCAACATCAAGCAGACTTAGCTAATTCTTCTGCGAAGCCGAAACATAGTGCTGGAGAAAATCTTCCAACAGAGTATTGATCCCCTCCGTCTACCCATCCGTCTACAGATGATTCACAGTTGAAAATTTTAACTCTGTGCCCAATAACCCGAACAACGCGGTCCAAAACCACCTAGTAGAGCGAGCATCTTGATAGATTATGATGTCTTTAGGTACCCCAAAGTGCTTCACCACATGCTTCAGGAGCAGCTCAGTAGCTACTTCTGCCGAAAATACTACTAGTGTATGTATGAATACCGCATACTTTGTGAATCGGTCCACGACCACCATAAATGTTGACATCCCTTCCACCTTAGGAAATCTGGTGATAAAGTCCATGGAAATTGACACCCATGGTCTTTCCGAAATACTCAATGGCTAGAGAAAATCGGCCTCCCGTCTTCTTTCCGACTTGTCTTCTTAGCACACGAAACAAGTTTTCACATAAGCTTCAATGCCTTCGCCCATATCTAGCCAATAGTAATATCTTGTGACCAAGGCCTTTATTCGCTCAAGACCGGGACGTCCCGCCCATGGAACATCATGATGCTTTCTAAGGAGCTCCTGCCGAATCTTCCCTCCTTTCGGCACATAGAGGCGGTTGCCTTTGGCTTAGAGAAGCTCATTCTCCATCTAGTACTTGCGTAAGACTCCGTCTTGGACATCTTTCATCAACTTCCCATACTAACTGCCGGTCTTTGCTATCACCTCAATACGACTTTGGAACTCATTCTCCACTTGCGTAAGTGCAGCCACAAACTCAACCATATGTCTGCGACTCATAGCATCAGTCACTTGTTTGTGTCTCCCTGGTTTGTGCTGCCATTCAAAGTCATATTCCTGCAAAACTCTTGCCAACAAGCTTGTCTAGCAGACAGCTTCTTTTGAGTAGCAAAGAATATATTAGCAATATTATCTGTTTTGATAAGAAACCTGGTTCCCAAAAGGTATACTCTCCATACCTGTAAGCAGTGAACAACGGTGAGCATCTCCCACTTATGCGCTGAATAGCGCTGCTCCACATCTTTCAGCTTCCAACTCTCGAATGCCACCGGATGCCCATTCTGAACAAGAGCACCACCAACGGCCGTGTCTGATGCATCAGTGTGCACCTGAAAAGGTTCTTCGAAGTTGGGCAATGCTAAGATTTGTTCACTTGCAATTGTATTCTTAATCTTGTCAAAAGCAGCTTATTGCCTCTCGGTCCAACCCCATGGCTGGTTCTTCTTTAGCAAATCGGTGATTTTTCTTGAATATGCCTCGATAAATCGGCGATAGTAGTTGGCTAAGCCGAGAAAATATCGTAACTCCAGAACATTGGACGGTGCAAGCCAGTCCAAAATCGCCGCCATCTTAGAACAATCCATTCGGACTTCACACAGAGAAATGATGTGCCCAAGGAACTTGATATCCTGTTGATCGAAATGACATTTCTCCAGCTTCACATATAGCTGATGCTTCCTCAATCTTGATAGTACCTCCTTCAAGTGAACAAGGTGATCCTCCAAGCATTCACTATAAACCACAACATCATCCAAGTGCACCACCATAAACTCATCAATGTAGTCCGAAAACACTTGATTTATTAAGTGGCAAAATGTCGCCGGAGAATTAGTCAATATAAAAGGCATTACAAGGAATTCAAACGAACCATAGCGCGTCACACACGCCATCTTGAACTCATCTCCTTCTACAATCCTCACTTGCCAGTATCTCGAATGTAGATCCAGCTTGGAAAAGTATATTGCTTTGGCCAACCTATCGAACAAGTCCTGAATGAGAGGAATTGGATACTTGTTCTTCACCGTGATCTTGTTCAATGCCCAGTAGTCCACGCACAGTCGAAGAGAGCTATCATGCTTCTTCTGGAACAACACCAGTGTACTATATGGAGCCATTGATGGCTGAATGAAGCCACTATTAAGAAGCTCTGTCAATTGTATCTGCAGCTCTGCTAACTGCAAAGGAGACATTCGATAGGGAGCCTGGGAAAGGGGTTTACAGCAAGGCATCAACTCAATTTGGTGATCTATTGCCCGCCGGGGTGGTAGTTCGAAGGCTAGTACTAGCGGCATCACGTCTTGAAACTCCTTCAAAACTTTAGCCACAGCTGAGGATAGATCACTCACCAAATCTTCCTACACTTTTAACAAAAGAGCTACATAAGTGGGTTCTCCATATTTCAACCCATGCACCAACTAGTGTGGGAAAGCATATGCCATTTCCCTTTCTTCTCCTTCGCAACTACTCCAGCTACCAAGCATGGTTTCTTCTCATCCATTATAAGAAGACCATCCAAATGTGGAACAATTGCTTCTTTGACAGCCTTAAGAAAATTCATCCCCAATATCAATTCGAAATCATCCATCACGACAGCCAGCAAGTCAATCTTCCCTTGCTATCCACCCATGTGAACGGTCACGCCAGAGATCTTCTTAGTCACCACCTCTGCCTGAGAGTTGACTGCTTTTACTCGACTTGTGTGCGCTCCCACGCTCACTCCCAACCGAGTGGCCACATCCTTTCTGATGAATGTATGAGTTGCACCTGTATCCACCATCCCTTATATGGCATTTCCATCCAAGGTCAGCTCTACATAGATAAGGGGATTGACCGCTCCATCACCGTTGACGCTCTTCAAGGCACCCAACAATTGTAACGAACTCACTCTTGCTAATCCCTTAGAGTCATTTTTTGCTTCATTCCAAAACGCGGCAAACTTCTCGCGTTTGGGGTAATACTTCACCAAATGTGGTCCGGTATAGATATAGCATCCTCCTAATTTTCTACCTGAACCACCTACTGCTTTTCCATCAGTCTTGGGTCTATTCCATTTGGCCTGGCCGTTGGGTTTCCTCCTCTGGAACCCATCTCCGACCCTTCTTTCCACTGGCTTCTTATCCTTTGGTTTGGACTTCGACTTTTCACCCTCTCCTCTGGATAAAGTTCGTAAGTCCACCAGTGCTTCTCTGCGATGATCGCGGAGGCGAGATCCTTCGCGCCTTGCCTCCTTATCTCGATCTAGGCCCAACTCTGGACTCCCGTGAGGAAGTTGAACACTCTAGATGACGTTCTCTATCTGCTCGGTTGTCTCCTCAATACGATCCAAATGATCCTTCTTACTAGTCACCATTTTCACCGTCTTTACTTGTACCGTCTTTACTAGAAAACATTCATGGTATGAGAAACACGACACATGAAAAGCATTTTAGAGAGAGAAAAACATAAACTTTCTTAGATTGAGAAATATTTACAACCATAGCCAAAAACCATCACAAGAGGCCTTGTCTTCTCTCAAAGACACATTAGACACTAATACAAGAGCTACCCCAAATTCAAGGTTAATTGAGCCCCATGCCCAATGCAGGTCTGGCGTGAAGTCCCTGACTTTATTTAACTTGCAGTGTCCACTGACGTGACTGTAGCTTCAACCAGCTACCCTTGGTCATAGCGCGCAGCAGTACCGGTCACGCGCGGTAATATCGCGTGCCATCCTCATCCTTGGCTTGGCCACGCTCCCGCCCATGTGCCCACTTGCATGCGCCTGCGTAAGCCTTGTCAAATCTAGAATCAACATCTAGGTCTACTGGCCTTATTAAGTGTCCCACCACGCCTAAACTTGCTAGAGATCCTCACTCTAAATAATCTAAGTTTACAACACTTAACTCTTGGTATGGGCGCGCCTGCCCCACGAGCTCATCAGTCACGGCATGCCCACGGTCCAACTCGCGCCCGATTCACGGTCTTAGCACATGATCGTACTGGATATTCTGCCCACTATTAGTCACGACACAAAACACTCCTCCCGCTAACAGCACTACCCAATCCACGCAGCTGTGTGCCTTCGTGGCTTGGCCTATGTTGAAATGTACGCCCGCTGGACAAGTGTAAGGTCATCAACTGTTACAGTGGTCTTGATGGATAGCCTCCACATCTGAATTGAATCCACTCCGAAGTTAGGTCGTCGGTGGCTTCCTTGATGCAGTAACAGAGAAGGAATCGATCCAAGTTGGTGAGAAAAGCTTTCCAAAGCCGCAAAGAACTCTCACCATGCCTTATCTGCCTTGCCTCTTGAAAATAGCCAAAAAGATCCCCAGAAAATAAGTCAAGGTGTATTTTATAAATTTAAATTGGGCCTTTACACAAGCATCCACACGGGCATCCCCACGTCCTTGTACAGTAGCTACACGCCCGTGTGAAAATTTCATATGGCTATGAACAATACTTGGCTAAAATACTGCTACAGTAGTTTTGCTACATTAGAATGCTACAGTGATCCCCCCAGAAGGGAAATCCTTCTTTGATTCCACACGGTCGGGCACAATCCCGTGTGGTATCGTGTGTGGTTTTCTGTCCTCTGAAGCCTTCAAAGACCTTCTCTCATTTGCGCACGGAAGCTGGGACATGAACGTACTACTGCCTTCATACCCTTCCGGTTCATGTAATGATTTGGAATCCTCTAAAAGTTGGTAACACCTCTATGTATATGAGCACAGCTTCTATTTTGGTCTTGAAATGTGCCATCATACCCTATCTTTGTTTCTTTCTCGTACTTCACACCTCCAAGGCCCTGTTTACACAAAAGAACACAAAATACACCTTATCAATGATAAAACCAGATAAAAGTAATGCTCGATACATATAAAATGATGTTATAAAATATGTATAAACAAGGACTTATCATTATTAAAGGGAGTAAAAAGGGTCGGTTAGAAAAAATAGAGGGACTATTTTGGGGATTCTACCAAACAAAATATATAGTAAAAGTATTCATTACATTTACCCAAATATCTAAACACACCCCCCAATAGTAGCACAAATACAATCAAGGCAGAAGTTAATAGATGCATCAATAGCTGATATGCCCCTTGAGTATCCGCAAGTGTACGGGTCGTATAAGTAATAAAATGTACCCAAGAGGGTCGAGTGGTGGAATCCACAGGGACTGGTATATCTCTTGGTACTTTTTCGTTGCTTAGTATCTAGTCTACTAACGATTGGTGATAAGTGTGACAAGAGGTTTGGGGAAAGGTGAGTAAGAAGGAAGACAAATGCGGCTGGAGAATTTCCTAACAAGTAGCTCAATTTGGGAGTGGGCCCTGGATCAATCCCTTGGTGTCAATTGCACTTAAACTCTTACAAGGCTTATCAGGTATATCCTATGAAATCTATATGTGCTCAGGAAGCTTTATTGCAATTATGGCTATGATAACATTAAGGTATATGATTATACTGCGATGTTTATGCACTTCAATGGAGCAATTACACCACGGTAATTACCCTAAGGCAATCAACACGCGCCAAGTTTATAATCATGCTATGTAAATCAAGCAAATCAAGAATGCAACACAGGATTCAACATGATAAACAAAAGGACCCCATAAGCATTGCAATAAGAGTACTCAATAAAACTTAACCAAGTTCATAACCTGAGGCAGCATAGAGAGTTAGCCCCTCATGGGTTCACCCAACGAGATAACATGAACAAAAACAAATACAAAGAAATTCAAAAACTCCATATATGATTGCATTGTCGTTGAGCTCCGAGGGTCTACGGATTGATGAAACTCCATCCCTGAAATTGGTCTACAATTGATGCTCTAATTCTCCCCAAAGTATGATGAAAGGTGCTCAAGGTTCTCCTTTCTTTGCCCCAGCCGTGTAGACAAAAAGCTCCTTTAAACCTAACTTTCGATGCTTTTAACTTAAGTTTCAACCCAAGAATGGCCGTGCTTAGGGGCATGTAATTTACGGGCAGATAATAATTTCTAGTAGCTTTTGAATTTTCGCTAGGCAGTAACTGCACGGGCTTAAACAAGCCCGTGCTTAGGCCGTTCTCTCATCTGCACGCCTGTGTTCTAAGTGTTGTGGCCGAGATTCTGCATTCTTCATTTCTCTTGAAACTCCTGTGCTTGGGTCGTGCTTGCCTTGATGAACTGCTGATGCGCCCCTTGCGTATCCGCAAATGTACGGATCGTACAAGTAGTAAGTGTACCCTAAGGTCGGGTAGTCGATTCCATAGAGACTGGTATATATTCTAATACTATCATCCTACTTAATATCTAATCAATTGAAAGAGAGTGAATTACTTGACCCAGGAAAAGAGGTAGCTGGGGAAACATGAAATTTAGAAAGAGGGATAATTAAGGGTACGGATAATTAAGGGTACTTAGGAGAGAAGATGGGAGCCCCGGGTTGAATCCTTGATGCTACCTAATTCAAACTCAACCAGTATTTGTCAGGAGTGCCTTTCAGAAACCTTTAATTCAAATCTTATTGGTAGGCTATGCTATGTGGGTGATACTCTAAGAGGAGCCCTAACTTCTTGTATCCATTGCGAGAATATGCAAGCTAAGTTACAGTCAAAATCAAAGAGAAGCCATAAACATTCAACCACCATAAATAAAGTCAACAACCAAAGATCTAATAAAGCACAAAGACAACCATAAATGCTTGATAAAAGAGTTTAAATCCAAAAGTGCATAACAAGGTTCCATTCCAGGGCTTCCCCAAAGGGTTTAGCCCCTTATGGATTCAAATAGTGAAAACATCACAAAAGAAACAAATACAAAAGAGTTCCGTGACTCCCTATTTGCTTCCATCCTTGATGCTGCCTAAAGTTTTGATGTCGATAAATCTTCTCCTCCCCTTTGGCCTACAATTCATTCGTAGTTCCCTCTCTGATGGTCTTCCGATCGGTCCTGGTGCTTCCCTTAAGCCCCTCCTTCTATACCTTGGCGAAAAGTCCCCGAAACCCTAGTTTTCGGCGCTCTTTAAGCTTCTCCCGATGTAAGCATAGCCGTGCTGAACTCTGGAAAATCATCTGCTTATAAACTGCACGGGGTCCAACACGGGCGTGCTCTGGCCGTGTTGAGAGTTGTACGACCGTGCTCAGCGACCCCGGTCTGAGCTTACTCTGGCCGAATTCTCCTGTGAATTGCACGCCTTAGGAGCATGGGCATGTTGATGCCATTCTGAGCTTGATTAGGTTTCCTCTGAGTCCCTTAGCTACTAAAATCATTCGGAATTACTTCTTCTTGCTTTGGGGCTTCGACATCTGCATAGAAAACTAGAAATACCTCAAATAGCACGGAAATGGGAGAATTAAAAACAATCTATTCGTGAATAATGGGTAAAAGATGGGAAATATATCTATATGAAATGCACTCATCAACTGCCCTTTAGGTCCTTTTGTTATGAAATCTTCTCCAAAGCACTTATAATTGATCAAGGACCTAAATATCTTCACAATTAACACCTAATACATCAAATAGCACCAAACTAGGAAAAATAATGGCTAAAAGAGAAGAAAATAATAGGTATGAAATGGATAAAATATATGTATAAAATGTACTCATCAATAGCAAATGCTTCCAGGCGTCCATGTTTAATATGTTTCAGAATCTCACCGGTAGCAGGTAGAATCCAAAGCTAATTAGAAGGCAATTACAACATTAACCCATCAACTTTACTCAATACCACACTTTCATAGAGAATGGGTGCCTAAAAAATTTGCAAGTGACGTTGCCATTAAATCAATTTGAAATAAAATGACCGAATATTGAATGGAAAGGTAATATAGAAATTAGTAAGTGATGAGTATATAAATACACTAATTTTGATGGTTATATTTATATACTTTTCATGTAATTTCTATGAGTTGATGCCCGTTTATGCATGTTTTGTGTTAATTATATTTAAGAGCATCTCAAGAATGTTCACAGCTCAAAAAAACATTTGGAAGTTTTTTTAGTTTTTTTATTTCATTACTTTTGAAGACCATTTGAGTCCCACATGGACCCCTAAGCACTGAACAGAGAAAGCGAAGCACAACCGAGCGGAAAAAAGTGCCACGACAACCCTCAGTGAGGGCTATGTGAGCTCCATGCAGCAGCATGGTAGCCATATGCCCCTGGCAAAGGCTTGTGAGGCCAGATAGTGCCCACACACACACCGACTTCACCTAGTTTGCATTTTTGAACCCCAATTCTAGTCCTATGCAGCCTCGATGCGACCGCACACATCCCCCATGTGTGAGAATATATAAAAGATGAAGTTAGGGTTTTTGAAAGAAGGTTAGCCACCATTGGATTCCACACTCATATAACGAGTATACTTATTGGTGAAGGTTGATTTGGTGTAAGGAAGAAAAGGGAAATCTCAAGAGAAACATCAAGAAGCTTGACGGCCTGGAGCCGATGAGATTTTACCATCTTATAGTCGATACATAGGGAGTTTTACTATCAGCTTCCATTATTTTAATATGAATCTTGTATTCCTCCTTGTATTGATGTCGAACTAAACTCCCAAGTATGAAGAACTTCAGTGAACCTTAGGAGGATGGCTGTTTAGATGATTTCATTACTTTTTAATGCATATTGGCTTGAAATCTTTCTGTTCAATCTATGATGCTTAATGTTCAATCTACAATGGATGGATTCCGTAGTTTGATTGTTAATGATATGTGTAGAGTAGGATGTTCAATCTTATTCATTTTGTTTTAATATCATCTTATTTCGAGTGGTCACATCCATCATTGCTACTTTATTTATTTTCTTTATAATTGAATCAATCATTCTCTTACTTGGTAAACTAAATAGTGACTACGAAAAGGAAATAATAGTATTTCTTGGGGCCCTAAAAAATTTGACTCTCTTGTGCTCACATGGGAGAGATTTTATTACTGGACGATCCATGCATTTACAGCCAAGTGAGGTGTCATTGCATGCCCTGACATAACCCATCAGTAATTAAAGAAAAGTTTAATTGTTCAAACAAGCACATACCTCATTTCTTAAGTTTTCCTAATTGATTTTCATTGCATAATAATCATCATTTATCATATTTGTGGTTAATCTTTCAGAAATCTCCTTCTTAATGTAAACAATCATTTAATAAGTGAGAAAGTCATTTTCTATCTGGTTGCAAAGCCTTGTTTTAATAATTTTGATAGTAGAAAAATCTCGTTCTATGGTTGTTGTCGACACTAGAAGAGTTAAGACAAGTTGTAATAATATGTTAATAGAAGGATAATGATAAGTGTCTGATACGCACCTTGTGTATCCGTAAGTGCACAGGTCGTACAAGTAGTAAAGTGTACCCGTAGGGTCGGGTAGTCGAATCTACAGGGACTGGTGTAGCTTTCGATACTCGTCAGATTTCTAATATCTAGCCGGCTCAATAGTTGGTTTAAGATTTAATCACAAATAAAAATAACAAAGTGAGGATAAACAGAAGAGAGACAAGGTTAAGGTGACAAGAAATCCAAACTAAAGAGTAGTGTCCCGGAGTAATCCCTTGGTGTCAATTATACGCGAATTCTCGCAAGGTTTATCAGGTGTGTCTCAAGATCCCTATGTTCTAGAGTTTTGTTGCCCTAATGTGGATAATGCAAATAGTGGGATTGAGAGTAAGAGCTAAATTCCACTTCTTGTATCAATCAAAGAAATATACAAGCTAAGAGGAAATCAAGGAATTAAACAATCAATGCCACTCAACAACCAACATTCAAATAAACAACCAAAGATCTAAGAGAGAGAATTAGAGACTCCATAAACATTGCAATAAAAGCATTCAAATATAGCAACTACTAAGTTCTTAAATCGAGGCACCGAAGAACGATTAGCCCCTCATGATTCTACAAGAAACACAAGGTAAATAACAAGAGAATGAGATGAAATTCATCAACTCCCTTCTTGCTTCACAATCTTCGTCGGAGAGTGTCCGATGATGATCTTGCCAACGTTCCTCCACTCATACGACGATCTCTTGGTCCAGATCTAGCCCTTGAAGGTGCCTCTCTACTACTCCGCCGCCTCCCCCAAAGGGGAGAAGAAAATCCCCCAAAAAAAAACCCCAAATAAACCAAAAATTCGGCCTTAAAAAGTCATTCCCGATGCAAGCACGGCCGTGCTTAATTCAGCATGCCCGTGTTGAGGCCGTGCTTCAGCCCATGTAGATTGCGGGTTTATGAGTTCTCGGTGCTACAGTACTTTGCTATAGCTCGCACCGAAAGCCATATGGCCTATGTGGGGCCCGCACAGCTCGCAAAAACAACCATTTTGGCCTAATTTTGACCCTGTGCGGCCCCCGTGCAGCGGCACACTTGTCCACACGCATGAAAACATATAAAAGGCGAAGTTAGGCCTTTTGGAATAGGGGAAGCCACTATATGAATCAAACGATCTTCAGTGCATATAGTCATCGTAACTAAGTGATTCCGGTCAGAAATCAAGGGGAAAAGAGGGTGAACGACTAGGAGAGCATCTCAAGAACTCCATGGTGTAGATCCGATGAGTTTCCACCACCATCATTAGTCGACAAAGAGGAAGTTTTACAATGTCTTTTGATGATTGTATTTCTCATCTTATATCTTTTATTTGCCTAATGTTATCCTTTGCCCCTGATAAGTGCTTGCATGTATATATTATCTAAGATGTTTTCCATGCATGAGCATCACATTTTTCAGGTTATATCTCTCATTTCGTGTGTTTTTTGTGTTCATTTATGCAATTAAGGTTGTGAAGAAGGTTTATGCAAAGAAAAGCACAAATAGGTCATGATGGTGCCGAGTGGAGTCCTTTTGCGCAAATACAAAGTTCAAGATACAAATAGGGTCAAACAAGAGAGTATGTGCCAACTTCTAAAGGTTTTAAGACAATTTTTGTAGAAGGACATGAAGGCAGTCATGCTTGCTCGTTCTGATTTGTTCGAAGATTTCAAAAGTTCTCCAAGGGTTTTTCGACATCAAGAAATGCCTCATGACCTACCACACGATCGTGTGTCCGTCCGTGTGGCCTCAGAAGAAAAAACGGGCGAAATCGGGGACCTATAGATGCAGTTTTGTAGAGGCTGAAAATCCACATGGGCATGTGGAATTTCCACACGGCCGTGTAGAATTTCCACATGGCCGTGTGGATCCTCGACTTTTGCCATTTAAAAGGCCGTTCTGAAGCGTTTTTGGGGGTTCTTCCTCCCAACTTATGGAGGGAGTTCGGCTAGGGTTCGGAGAGGTTTTTGCTACGTTTTGGGGGCGTTTCTTCACCGATTTCAACATCGGTTCCTTCCAAGGAGAGCTATTGGGGGAGCCTTCGACGACATCGATTCGGCGAGGTGTGCCTTAGGCTTGAGGAAGGGATCCGTGGAGAAGAAGGAGCAGCCCTCATAGACCATCAGCACGGAGCTCAAGGGGGTTTTCTTTATTGATTATGCGCATTTATTTTCATTTATATTAATGATTTTGTATTGCTCCATGGAGAGCTAAACCCCTAGTGGGTACTTAGACTTATAAACCCTAGGATTTCTATGTTTCGTTGACTTTAGTGCTTTTATTTAATTTGAGATTTAATTTGAGTTTTAAACTTGTGTACTTCATTGATTTTCCCTTAGAGTGACACTAGGGTTGAGAATCCAACCTAATCATCCTTTTGACGAGTGACCATCACCATTAGGATTAGATTAACCAAGTTTGAAGAGGGTTGAGAGGGTGAGTCGAGAGGTAGCGGCACATCCCCTTTCTTCTCCGGTATGATACACCTTACCTCCATATTCCAAGAGTTAGTATCGATCTCAAAGAGAGTTAGGCGTTGAGAGAGGCCTTTCCGCCGGAACTTATTTGTGATTAGTAATCTTTCACCTAGACCAAAGGGTTTGATCTATAGTTGGGAATACGGTTTATCACTTGGAATCCAAAGAGTTTAGTGCAGTCATACGTGGTGTGAGGCATTGAGAGTTTCCTCTCCGCCGGGACCTCGTAGGGGACTAATCAAGGTTGACCTTAGATTTGGGACCTTGTAGCTTTGGATTTCCACGACTCATTAAATCTCCATTGAGTAAGAGTAATTAAAGTCTTGCACTTGAAACTAGGATCCTAGGGGGAGCATTATCTGAGTACTCCATCTTCACATCGATCTTTTCCTACGCTCTAGCTTTAAATTTCAGTTCTTAAATTCTGTTATTAATCACTTTTTAATCTCAACAAGAATCGGTTTTCTTTGGCTACTTAGCGAAGTGTTTTTGTTTCTATCGTCTACTCCCTGTGGATTCGACTACCCATCCGTTGGGTACTTTATTACTTCGACACCCGTGCACTTGCGGAACACACACGCAAGGGTGTGTCAAGTTTTGCCATCGGGAAATCCAATGAACCTTGGAAGAATAACTTGCATGGATGGTTGAATATTTGTTAAATTGAATATTGGCTTAAAGTAATGTTTTGATTCCAACCTATTGTTTTGTATGTTCATTACAATGGCTGATTTCCGTAGAATTGATGTTGAATGATGTATGTATAGCAGGATGCTTGCATTCATTAGCTCTACATAAATTATAGAGGGATTCTATGTATTGGTACACCAGATGTTCCGGGTGTCGATAGCCTCCCACATTAGGGTATAACTCTGGATAGATATTCCTTGCGCCCATTGACACCGTAAGGGTATCCGACGATCAGAACTCGAATGAGATTAGGGCTATCATCTAAGGTTTCCGTGTAGTTGAATTTAGATACTCATGGATCAAGACTTTAGCTAACCTAATGCTATTTTAGTTTGTCTTTCATACCTGTTAATCTCCAGAGGCGATCTTCACCAGAAACCTCTCTTCTCTATGGCCTATTCGCATTTTCGTACGAGTAGTGCTACTATCCGTACTTTTATATACGCAATTATTGTTCCAAAACTGACACATTCTTGCGTGTGTGTTCCGCAAGTGCACGGGTGTCGAAGTAATAAAGTACCCAAGGGGTGGGTAGTCGAATCCACAAGGAGTAGATGTTAGTAACAAAATCACTTTGCTAATTAGCCAAGGGAAAAACAATTGTTGTAGAGTTCAATAGAAAAGTAATTAAACATAAATAAAAGACTGAAAGAAATAGCTGGAGATGCGAAACGATCAAGGTGTAGATGGAGTACTCGGACAATGCTCCCCCTAGGATTCTAGTTTCAAGTGCAAAACTAAAATTACTCTTCTTAAATCAAGATTCAAAGAGTCATGGAAATCCAAAGACACAAGGTCCTAAATCTACGGTCAACCATGACTAGTCCCCTACGAGGTCCCGGCGGAGACGAAATTCTCGACGCCACACACCACGTATGACTGCATTAAGTTCTAGGAATTCCAAGTTATAGACCCTATTCCCAATCCTAGATCAAACACTTTGGTCCAGGCGAAAGATCCCTAATCACAAATAAGTCTTGGCGGAGAGGACTCTCGACGCCTAACTCTTTGTGATTGTTAAAAGCCTTTGAAATATGGAGGTAGGATGAATCACACCCGAGGGGATATGGGACGTTCCGCTACCTCTCGACTCACCTTCTCAACCCTCTTCAACCTTGGTAAATCTAATCCTAATGGTGATGGCCACTCGTCAAAAGGATGATTAGATTAGATTCTCAACCCTAGTGTCACTCTAAGGGAAAATCAAATAAGCACACAAGATTGAAGCTCAAATTAAATCTCAATTAAAAGTAAAGCAATAAGAGTCAATGAAATATAGAAATCCTGGGGTTTACATGTCTAAGTACCCACTAGGGGTTTAGCTCTCCATGGAGCAATACAAAGTCAATAATACAATCGAAAATGAATGCAAATAAACCATAAAGATAGCCCCTTTAGCTCTGTGTTGATGGTCTATAAGGGCTGCGTTCTCTTCTCCAAGGATCCCTCCGTCAATCCTAGGACACACCTCGGCAAATCTAAGTCATCGATGGCTCTCCCTGTAGCAATCCTTGGAAGGAATCGATGTTGAAATCAATGAAGAAACGCCCCCAGACCTCGCAAAAAACTTACCAAAACAGTGGCAGCTCTCTCTCCAGAAGTTGGAAAAAAGATCCCTCAATAACTCTTCAGAACGGGTATTTAAACTCAAAAATCGGGCATCCACACGGCCATGTGGAAAATCCACATAGCCGTGTGGAAAATTCACATGCCATGTGGATTTTCAGCCTTCATAGAAATGCATCTATAGGCCCCTGATTTCGTTATTTTCTTCTTTTGAGGCCACCCGGATGGACACGCGCTCGTGTGGTTGGTCATGTGCTATTTCTTGACGTCGATAAGCCCTTGGAGAGCTTTTGAAATCTTCTAACAAACCAAAACATGAGAGCATGATTGCCTTTGTGTCCTTCTACAACTTTGGAATGTCTTGAACCTTTTAAAAGTTGGTACATATCCTCTTGTTTGACCCTGGTTTGTGTCTTAACCTTTATGATCCCTTATTTCCTCCAAACTTTCTTCACAACCCTAGTTTTATGGAAAAACACAAAAACACACGAAATACGCAATAAAACCTAAGAAAAATGACGCTCATGCTAGAAAAGTGTCATCAAATATTATATACATGCAAGCACTTATCAAACTCCCCCACACTTAAGCCTTTGCTTGTCCTCAAGCAAAATTTAGACATTAAAAAAAAAAAAAGTCGAACGATGGAAGTGCTTGGTCTTAAGTTCACCAAAACTATGTAAGGAAAGCATTCTCAACTAAGGAACATTTTAAACATAGAAAGAAAAAAACCAATGCTCTAGCACAAACGCAAATTACAAAGAAATAGAATCCAAAAGCGTGTGTGTGTGCAAACTTACTCATGTCAACGCCAAGTCTACTCTTGAAAGTTCTTATTGAAGAGGACTTATCTAAAGATAAAGCATAGGTAGTAGATGGACACAACCTCTATGGTAGCCATTTCCCAAGATGCCTCCTGGGTGGCTTTCACGCTTTCGAGGTGGTAGCTCTTTCTACCCGGGGGTATTAGCTTTCACACAACCTATTAGATAGCTCTTTCTCTCATTAGGGCATAGCTAGTATCCGACTTATGAGAGTAGCTTCATACAAAATAGATGGTAGCTCTTTCCACCCCAGAGAACAAGTAAAACAAATAACTAAATTCTCCATTTTTTTAAACCAAAATATTAAAACTAAAGTCCTTTCAGCACTAAACTAGAGTTCTTATGGTTAAGAGAGCAAGTAGTGCATGAGATATGCAGTCCCACAAAAACTTTCTAAGTTTTTCGAGTAAACTAGAGCATGGTGACAATCGATGTTTAAAAATTCTCCTAAAGTCAAGACTACAATCCTTTGCCCCTAAGGTGAACTATCATTGGCTACATGAGTATGAAAGTGATGAGCATAAACAAGGACCATGTGTGATGTGAATCCCCCCCCCACACACACACACACACTTGAGATGTACATTTCCCTCAATGTACACATGCATGCATAAAGAATGGAAATCTATAAGAAACTAAACATGAAAATGAGGGTATAGAAAACAACACTCCCCTTATCTCCATATGTATATTTTGGTGGAGTTAAAGTGGCGGGGACTGAAGCTGTGAAGAATTGTAAAGCTCACACGGCCGTGTGGATAAAATACACGGCCGTGCCTATGCTATTTCTCAAAGACATGACTTATAAGACCATCAGCACATGCATAAAAGGGGTTCAGTAGAGCTCAACACAAATAAAAGATAAAACGTGTTTATAAGCATAATAGTAAGGCTTAAACTCGATACAAACTAACTACGATGAAAAACAGTAAGATATATCTCAGAAGGTAAACCCTTTCTGAGTAAACAAGTCCTCAACAGACACAAAATTAGAAAAAAACAAAAATATGAGTAGAAAGACGCCTTAAGCATTTATCTATGGTAGCCATTTCCCAAGATGCCTCCTTAAGCGTCATCATCGGATAGTACTGCCAGTGATGCTGGATCGCGGTGAGGGTCGCCATCATTTCAGCATGATACTCGGCCATGTGAGAGAGCACCTCTGAGTAGTTCGCTGCCTGAGTCACCCTGATGGCTGCAAGATCGGTCTGGAGGACTCCCACAGTGCCCTCAAGGCTGCCCATACGGTCATATGTCCTAGGAGATGCGCGTGCTGACATCGAGGGCACCTCCTCGGTTGCTAGGGGGTTCTCCATCTCCATAGGTGCGGGCTGCAATGAAGGTCCTACCTGGGTCTCCTCATGCTCCTCACTCTCCTCCTCTGACTCATTTGGGGATGGAACAACAAGTACATACCTTCCTGGTGCTTCCCTCTTCAACATGCCCATCATGCGAAGTGTCTCAAGGCCTAGTGGAGAGGAGACAATGATCTTGTCCACTCCACGGACAACGTTGATAAGACCCATCCCCCTTATGAGTCGTGTGATATAGGGTCTGGAAAACAGAACTCCTACCCGTGCGTACTGCCCCTGGTGCCTCATATAATTGAGCATCACATACCTCAAATGCATGGGCACACTCTGGATCATAGAATACAAGTACAGGAGGTCCAGTCGGCTCAGAACGCCGGTGTTATCACCCAGCCCATTTATGGACCTGCTAAGAATAGCATGTATATACCTGTGGGCTGGATGGAAGAGCAACGTGGTCTTCAACGACCCGGGCTCGTACTAGATATCCCTGCAGAACATCCTGCACACTCGTTGGGAGTCACGCGAAATGGGTAGTCGGCTGGCAACTGCGCTTACTCCTTAGTGTGAATGAAGTCTCTGTCATATAGGCCGAGTGCGACCAAAAAATCCGTCAAACGCATGCTGTGGTATTGACCAAATGTGCAGAAGCGAACCGTGTCTGCCCGGTGATAATCTGTATGCTAATGGTCGAAGTCGAAGCAGGGGAGGACCTCCAAAGTGATATCACAGGTGGCTAGATCCTTAATACACAGTAGCTTGTTCCACCCACCAACGATAATTAACTCACGTACCTCATCTGCCAACTACTCCGCCTGTGTATGCTCAATCACAGCCAACGCTTGCAAATCGGGGCTCCATATTTTGCCGAACTTGAGCCTTGAGAGGCGCTCATGCCGGGTTTGATGCTCAGGAACGGCAAACTCCAACGGCTCAGGCGAGGGCTCACGAGGCCCACGAGGATGCTTGTGCATGAGTTTCTTTGTCCTATGAGGCATTCCTGGGAAAAAGAGAGGCAAACGGGTCATTTCGGGGCCAACAACAAGGTGCCAGAGGTTCACATGATCGTGTGGAAATTCCACACGGCCGTGTGGATCTTCGATCGCGGCAAAAACACTGCGATCGATCTACTTTGACGCGTATAAAGGTGCAATAACTTTAGCACTAGTGTTTAAAGCATAACTACAAGCATTTCCCATGAAAATAGCACGCTAAAACACAAGATTCATCACCAAAATCAAAGGTAAAATATTCATGCCAAGAAGAGAGAAAAGAAGGCTTACGGAGAAGATGAAGTTCAATAGCATGATAAAACTCCAATTAAACCACCCAAATCCTATAAATAAGCGAGAAAATGGAAAGAGAAGGGATATGGTCACGATCCTTGGTGTGGAAGCGTTTGAATATAAAGAGGCGCAAAGATGAAATAAAGAGAAGAAGGGCTTATTTCATGCTTAAGTAATCCACATGGCCATGTTGAAATTCCACATGGCCATGTGTTTTCTCTGGATTAACCCAACACACAATAACCCAAATCCACATGGCCATGGATGGCCATGTGTTTTCTCTGGATGAGCCCAACACATAACACCCCAAATCCACATGGCCATGTGGAAATTCTACATGACCGTGTTTATTCTCTGGATTGCACACAAACCACTGAACAAAATCCACATGGCCATGTGAAAAATCCATATGGCCATGTGACTTCTCTCGATGACAGCTTTGAAGTTTCTGAACAGTATTCACAGGCCCATGTGGAAATTCCACATGGGCATGTGGATTTTAAGGCTTGGTCAAATAGGGCTCAAAACCATCCACATAGCCATGTGGAAATTCCATATGGCCATGTGGATTCTCAAGGATGCCCAATCTACTGAAGCCCATCCACATGGCCATGTGAAAATTTCACATGGCCATGTGGCTCCATTTTCAGTCCAAAATTCTTCCAAATGCTGCTAAACTCATTGGTAACACATGCAAACGCTGCAGAAAATGAAATCTAACCTATTAATTGATAACCCGCAAGTATACGGGATCGTCAAGTAATACCTCGTGTAAAGACAAGAGGATCGTATTTCACGGGGCTAAGGATCTCCTATTACTCCTTCGCTGCCTATTATCTAAACTGAAATCTTGAGTGAAAGGTCTTGAAACTAAACATGAAAATAAAGACAAGTGCGAGAAAGTAAACAATAAGCAAATGTGGAGATCAATATAATGCGAAGGCCTATGGGTTTGGACCCCCTTGGCGGGATTATCATGGTGTATGGATGAAGAACAAAGGATGCTAGGGTGATTGAGACTGAAGGATTTCCAAAGTAGCACAACCCCAATTTCTCGGCGATTGAACCCTAATCCCATACAAATGCTAATAGGGAGCTCTCCTAAACCAACATTCATACGATTGCAAAGCGTTTAAGAAATCCCAAAATAAGAGTAACTTATATTAAGTTCACTCTTGAGATACGGAGGGCTACCAATACCCAATCTCTTGGCATATTGATACAAGAATCTCCTATTAATCCATTCATGATCTAGTACATGTGAGTAGGTCACATCTACATGCACAACTCGTAAAAGAACCACGGATTTCTCCTTGGAGTGGTTCTAAGCATGAAGAACAATGGATTAAATCTCAAACAACCAAAGCAATTAAATAAAACGTAATCATCCAAAAGACATGATAAATCCCCCCCAAGGTTCACCAACACTCGGTGGTCTTGGGGGTCTAGTATGCCATCAACAAGAAATAAACAACAAGATTGAGCAAAACATAAAGAAAACTCATAATTAAAACCCTCTAGATGATGTCGTGATGAAGAAGATGAAGTCTAGGTCGATGAACGCTTCCACGATCCTTGGATCCTTGATCTTCTTTCCGGTGATGGTTGCTCTCCTTCTTCACCTCGGATTGCTCTCCAATTGATCCCCAGAAAAATCCCTAAATTCGCTCCCCAAAGAAAGCCCTAAAAATGCCCTTTTTATACCCAGGAACCATACGATCCCATATATGGGCCGTATGGGCCGTATGGGCCATATAGGCGTCGTATAGGGCACCAGATCCATAACTTCGCGATCCATACGGACTGGATACAACCTACACAGATCTCTGGTTAGCAACATGAAACGGGTTCTCACTGCTACAGTGCACATGACGGCTTTCTTCTTCTTTTCGCCTAACATTGTATACTCGTGTTCTCCATGGCTTTTTATACCCTACAAATCAAATAGCACACAATTAAGTGTAAAAAGGGCATAAATTCTTAATAAACTACATGCTAGTTGTATGAAATACATACATGGAAATACTTACATTTAGACACTTATCACCTATACATTGCCAAAAACTCGACGAATTCACAGGAAAGACACTCAAACTTGCCAGGCATAATAAAAACACTAATAAGCATCTAGAATAGATAAAATTGCACTGTACCGGCGATGAATGACCAAAAACTACAAACTACCAAAAACTACAACTGTAGAATTAAAACTAATCTAGAATAAATGCAATCAAATTAACAACTTAGGTTGATTCCAAGAAGCGCTGGTTTTACATCTCTAGCTTGACGTACCTGTTTCCGAAATCATGGTGGTTGATGCAACAAAACTACTTCTTCACCTGCAGTCTGAGAACAAGGTGTGCAAAATTTCTTTAACTTGGAAGGAGAGTGAGAGGGTGTGGTACCAACTAAAAGACCATCGCTCTTGGCTTCTGAACGCCCATGGTTCGACATGCTAGAATGTGCTTTGTGCCGACGTCTTGTTCTTTTCAGTTTTTACATCACCCTTTTTATTAGCCCAGTGGTAGGCTCTTCATTTTCAGGTGGGTCTGAGGGTGTAACTTCTTCATCTTTAGTGTCTTGGTCCAACCATCCTGCCAATGGGTTGGGTGAGAGTGAATCCTGCACATAGTCATCAATTAGCACATTAGTGGTGTCAAGAAAGTATAAAGTATCATCAAAATCAAGGGAATGTCGCATGGCTTTAGCGAGGCGGTATGTTAGCTTTTTATCTCCAATCCTCAATGTCATCTTCCTGTCGTTCATGTCTATAAGATCCTCGGAGGTGCGTAGAAAAGGCCTTCCACGTATCAATGGAACATCGACATTCTCATCTACATCTAACACCACAAAATCAGCAGGAAATATGTACTTGTCCACTTTTACCAGAACGTCTTCAATGATGCCTCTTGGATGATGAACTAAACGATCAGTTAATTGTAGGGTCATCCGAGTGGGCCTTGGCTCTCCTAATCCCAGTTTCTTGAAGAAGGCATAAGGCATGACATTGATTGTAGCCCCTGAGTCTGCCAATGCGTTTTCTTCACCTAGATCACCAATATTGCATGGGATGATGAAGCTTCCTGCGTCTTTCATCTTGTTTGGTAAATTTTTCTGCAGCACCGCTGAACAAGATACATCTAGAACCACTGTTGTACTCTCCTCCAATTTTCTCTTGTTGGTCAAGAGGTCCTTCAAGAACTTCGCATTTATTTGTGACAATGCCTCCATGAACGGGATGTTAATGTGCAGCTGGTCGAAGAGGCCCAGAAACTTCTTGTATTCTTCATCATCCTGGTCATGCTTCAACCTTGAAGGGTAGGGAATTATTGGTTTATAAGTTGTGGGAGTTGCTTCCTTCTCCTTACTCTTCTCCTCAGCTTCATTCTCTTTGAATGGGGCCTGAACAACCTCTTCAGTGGGAAGTCTCCTCTGAATCTCACGACCACTCCTCAAAGTGATCACCTTCAGCTGTTCTCTTGGATTTGTCTCTGTATTCCCTGGTAGATTTCCTTGAGGTCGCTCTGATAGTGACTTTGCAATCCGTCCCACCTGATTCTCTAAATTCTACAAAGAAGAAGTGTGGTTGCGAAGTGTGGTCTCCACGCCCTGGAAGCGACTGTCTGAAGACTGAATAAACTTGGTTAATTCTTTCTCCAAGTCTGTCATCCGATTCTCTAACCCTGAAACTCGGCTCTCTATATTTGGGTGTTGGGGTTGCTAAAAGCCTGGTAGTGCAGAAGGTCTTTGCTGACCTTGATTACTCCTAGAGAAATTTGGGTGATTTCACCACCACGGATTGAAGGTGTTGCTGTAGGGGTTTCCTTGGCCCCGTCCTGTATTCCCCACAAAGTCCACTTGCTCAATGGTGCTGCTCCACCAATAGAGATGGGGCAATCAGATGAGGAATGCCCACCTCCACAGCCATCACAACTCAGTACTGCTAGCACTCTAAAAGGAGATGTGAAAGAGTCCAATGTCTTACTCATGACTTCAACTTGAGTTGCTAAAGATGTCACTGCATCCACTTTATGAATACCCGCCACTTTCCTCTTATCACTAGTATTCCACTGATAACTATTCATGGCCATTTCCTCTATGAGTTGGTAGGCAACCTCAGGGGTCTTGCTTCCTAAGGTATCTCCTGCTGCAGCATCAAGCAACTGTATTGTGCATAGATTCAGCCCGTTTTAGAAAGTATGGATTATCATCCACTCAGGGAACCCATGTTGAGGACATTTGCGTAGAAGGTCCTTGAACCTTTCCCATGTCTCGAAAAGAGACTCCAATTCCGTTTGCATGAAGGACGAGATCTCATTTCTCAGCTTTGCAGATTTTCCAAAAGGGAAATATCTAGTAAGGAAGGCTTCAACCATCTCCTCCCATGTAGTGATTGATGCTCTAAGTAGGGACTGCAACCACTATTTTGCTCTCCGCTTCAAGAAAAATGGGAAGGCTCTCAACCTGATGGCATCATCTGTGATCCCATTAATCTTCAACATGTCACACACCTCTAAAACATTCTCTATGTGCTTGTTCGAGTCCTCATCTGTTAACCCATTGAACTGTGCAAACTGTTGTACCATTTGAATAAATCCTGGCTTAAGCTCAAAACTGTCCACTGCAATCGGTGGCCTAACGATGCTTGATTATGTGCCACAGATAGTAGGCCTAGGATAACCAGAGAGTGTCCGTTACTGCTCATTCTGCTCAGTCATATTTGTGGACTCCTTAACTTCTATTTCAGCTTGATAATTCTGTTGTTGTTCAGGTTCTTTTTCCTGTCTACGAAGTCTTCTCTCAATCTCTGGATCACCTTCAACTAATGTCGAAGGGTTTCCTTGGGTCATAACCTGGAGCTGAAATCAAGAAAAAGAACAAAATCTGAACAATGGAAGTAAGAGAGATGTGAACTAGAATATAAGGTGAATGACTAAAATAACAAAGTATAAGAGTTCCTAAAACGCTTCACTCCACGGCAACGGCACCAAAAACTTGACACACCCTTGCGTGTGTGTTCTGCAAGTGCATTAGTGTCGAAGTAATAGAGTACCAATGGGGTGGGTAGTCGAAACCACAGGAAGTAGACGTTAGTAACAAAAACACTTTGCTAATTAGCCAAGGAAAAACCCATTGTTGTAGAGTTCGATAGAAAACTAATCAAACAGAAATAAAAGAATGAAAGTAATCGCTAGAGTTGCGAAATGATCAAGATGTAAATGGAGTACTCGGACAATGCTCCCCCTAGGATTCTAGTTTTAAGTGCAAAACACAAATTACTCTTCTTAAATCAAGATTCACAGAGTCATGGAAATCCAAAGGCACAAGGTCCCAAATCTAAGATCAACCATCCCCTACGAAGTCCCGGCGGAGAGGAATCTCTTGACAAATCACACCAGGTATGACTGCATTAAGTTCTAGGGATTCCAAGTAATAGACCCTATTCCCAATTCTAGATCAAACCATTTCGTCCAGGTGAAAGACCCCTAATCATAAATAATTCCTGGTGGAGAGGACTCTCGACGCCTAACTCTTTTTGTGATTGCTAAAAGCCCTTGGAATATGGAGGTAGGATGAATCACACCGGAAGAGAGAGGAGACGTTCCGCTACCTATCGACTCACCCTCACAACCCTTTTCAACCTTGGTCAATCTAATCCTAATGATGATGGTCACTAGTCAAAAGGATGATTAGATTAGATTCTCAACCCTAATGTCACTCTAAGGGAAAATCAAATAAGCACACAAGATTGAAACTCAAATTAAATCTCAATTAAAAGTAAAGCAATAAGTGTCAATCAAACGTAGAAATCCTAAGGTTTATATGTCCAAGTATCCACTAGGGGTTTAGCTCTAAATGGAGCAATACAAAGTCAATAATACAATCGAAAATGAATGCAAATAAACCATAAAGATAACCCCCTTTAGCTCCGTGCTGATGGTCTATAAGGGTAGCATCTTCTTCTCCAAGGATCCCTCCGTTAAGCCAAGGGTACACCTCACCGAATCCAAGTGGTCGATGGCTCTCCAATAGCAATTGATGGTCGCCGCGCGTGTCGCTAAAAGCAAGCAAGCTGTTCCCCGGCCGCAAGTGCACGGGTCGTCAGGTAATACTTCTCGTGCGAGCACGAGAGGGTCGTATTCCCTGGGTCCTGAGATCTACTATTACTTCCTCTTAGGTTAGCTGTTTAGTCAGATCAAACAAGGGTTTTGTTATAATAATACTAAGTACGAAAACAAAGTAATAAAAGTGATCAATCCCCTAACAGGTTAAAAGGACGTAGAGGGAAAACAAGAATCAAAGATAAGGCCCCCGGGCTAGGATTCCCCCGGGACGAGCACAAGCATGGATGAGTGATAAATAAATAATACATGCAGAGTTTGTACTAGTTGGTCCACTTAGACTCGGAAGTCGACTACCCCGGAACCTCCGTAGTGTAGCCCTACAAGTTTCTTGATCCAAAGGATACCCACACGATGTCATTGGGCATAAGGAGTTTTGGCTAGAGTTATCTAAGAGCAATTGTGCTAGGATACACTCTAAAGCCAGCGGGAGGCTAACGGCACCCTGAACCTTCGGTGTACCGGTACAATGGATCCCCCATCATACTATGTGGATCTAATACGAGGGCGCATCCAAGTACAATCGATAAGATGAAATGCAGAGTTCTCATGCAATCCACTACAATTAAGTACACATAGCATGTAACCAAATAACAAACCAACATTCATTAAACTAAAAATACATCATCCAACACAAGTGTTCCCCCAAAGGTTCACCGGTAGCCCGGTGGCCTTGGGAGGTTTAGTTCAACATTACAAGCAAAGGGAAGCTACAAGATACAAGATTAATCACAAATAAAGTAAGAACTTCCCCTTGAAGATGTTGACTAGGGGTGATGGAGCAACTTGCCGAATCCGCATCGGCAAACCCTAAGATGAAGATATTCGCATTCTTCCCTCTTCTCCCACTTGATTCCACTCCATAATGACCTCCTTTGGTGAAGATTTGAGCGTGGGGGCGTTTGGAGGCGCCGGTGGTAAGATGTCTTGTGAAAAAACCCTAAACGGGATTAAATACCCAAGCCCTGTGCGGCTTAGTATGCGGGCCGCACACTAGGCCGCACACCCTTCTGCCAATGGTGTGCGGGCCGCACACAAGTATATGGGCCGCACAAGGCCTGAAAACGGGTCTGAATAGGCCCGTTTCATGTAGGAGTGCCCAAATGACGACCGAAGCTCGTTTAACTTTCGTTTCTTCGCTCATTGGCCTCAATTCTCATGCTACAAATGCTCCTCCTACTGTAGACGGCTCATAGATGCCCTGAAATAAAAAAACATGAAAAACACATCAAAGGGCACCGGTTTCATTCAAATAATGCATGAAAGTACAAGTAATTCACCATTACAAAACGGTGTATTTAGACACTTATCAAACTACCCCACACTTGAGGGTTTGCTTGTCCCCAAGCAAACAAACATGAATAACATGAGGAATTGATAAGTGGCTAAATACACAACCTCCGGCTCAAATATAAGTACACAATATCAAGTGTGAGACTCTAGATGCTAAGATACAACCATATACGAAATTTTGAAACATTCATTCAGCAAGATGATGTTGTGTGTGTGCAACCTTCTTCACCTGAGTTCTTGTAGCCTAGATAGGAGAAAATGACACGCCGAGAACCACTTCTTAAAGCACATCACACCACTTACAATGGTAACGGACCTTGAAATGGTAGGGAACCCCCCGATGAATTCACGAGGCACTTCTGTCGCTCGTCTATACACAATTGGCTTATTTCTCTTTTTTTTCTCTCTCTTTTTTTTTTTTGACTAACATGAACTGTAATCTTCATTTTGGAAGGGTAAATATGTCGATGAGGGACCAAAAACCCAACTTATTTAGAAGATTACAAGTTCACATGAACATTGATAAGTGCTTGCATGTATATAATTCTGGAAATGTTTTCCACGCATGAGCATCACATTTTTCAGGCTTTATTGCTAATTTCGTGTGTTTTGGTGTTCTTTCACGCAATTAGCGTTGTGGAGACATGGTACGTGAATAAAGGCAAGATTAGGTCAGAATGGTGCCAAGTGGAGATCTTTTGTGCAATTATGAAGTTCAAGACACAAATCGGGTTCCAACGAGGGGATATATGCCAACTTCTAAAGACTTCAAGACAACTCTTGTAGAAGGACACGAAGGCAGTCATGCTCGCTCGTTCCGATTGGTTCAAAGATTTCACAAGCTCTCCAAGGTTTTCCCATCATCAAGAAACGCCACTTGACCTTTCACATGGGCGTGTGTACGTCCATGTGACCTCAGGAGAAGAAACGGGCGAAATCGGGGATTAGTATGAAGATTTCACAAGGCAGAATTTCCACACGGCCGTGTGGAATTTCCACACGCCCGTGTGGATCCTCGAAATGGCCAATTATAAAGCCGTTCTGAAGCGTTATTGAGAGGATCTTCTTCCAACTTTGAGAGGAGGTGACGGCTAGGGTTCAGGAGGTTCTTGCTACACTTTGGGGGCGCTTCTTCACCGATTTCATTATCAATCCCTTCCAAGGAGAGCTATTGGGGAAGCCTTCGACGACTCGATTCGACGAGGTGTGCCTTAGGCTTGGAGGAAGGAGTTCTTTGAAGAAGAAGGAGAAGTTCCCATAGTCTATCAACACGAAGCTTAAGGAGGTTTTCTTTATGGATTTCTTGCACTTATCTTCATTTATTTTGATGAACTTGTATTGCTCCATGGAGAGCTAAACCCCTAGTGGGTACTTGGACTTGTAAACCCTAGATTTCCTTTGTTTCATTGACTTTAATGCTGTTATTCAATTTGAGTTTGAATTTGAGTTTCAATCTTGTATGCTTATTTGTTTCTACCTTAGAGTGACACTAGGGTTGAGGGCTAATCCAATCATCCTTTTGACGAGTGACCATCACCATTAGGATTAGATTAACCAAGATTGAAGAGGGTTGAGAGGGTGAGTTGAGAGGTAGTGACACGTCCCCTTTCCCCTCCGGTGTGGTTTTCCCTACCTTCCTATTCCAAGTTTTACCTTCGATCTCAAAGAGAGTTAGGCGTTGAGAGAGGTCTTTCCGCCGGGACTTATTTGTGATTAGGGATCTTTCACCTGGACCAAAGGGATCGATCTAGAGTTGGGAATAGGGTTTACCACTTGGTATCCCTAGAGAATAGCGCAGTCATACGTGGTGTGAGGTGTCGAGAGTTTTCTCTCCACCGGGACCTCGTAGGGGACTAGTCAGGGTTGACCTTAAATTTGGGACCTTGTATATTTGGATTCCACGACTCTTGAAATCTCTTTTGAATAAGAGTAATTGAAGTCTTGCACTTGAAACAAGGATTCTAGGGGGAGCATCGTCCGAGTACCCCATCCTCTTATTGATCTATTTCTACACCCTAACCTTTATTTTCAGCACCTTATTTTTACTTCTTTCCTAGTTTATTTTCTTTCACAACAATCAATTGGTTTTTCTTGATTACTTAACAAAGTGTGATTGTTCTTACGTCTACTCCCTGTGGATTCGACTACCCACCCGTTTGGGTACTTTATTACTTCGACACCCGTGGACATCCTTCGACATTAGTGGAAGGTGATCCAGAAATAGAGAGGAGATTGCACAGACGGGGAAGACAACCTGAATTGGAACAGTTTGATCAGGCTGAGATAGAAGTTGAAGAGTCCGCAACCATGGCTGAACAGAATGAGCAACAGCGGGCCCTTTCTGATTTTGCTAGGCCGTCTGTTCGTGGTACACAGTCAAGTATAGTCAGGCCACCAATCTCAGCTCATAACTTTGAGCTTAAGCCTGGGTTCATTCAGATGGTCCAACAGTCCGCACAGTTCAATGGGTTAGCTGATGAAGACCCAAATAATCACATTGAGAATTTCTTGGAGGTGTGCGACATGTTGAAAATCAATGGAGTCACGGATGACGCCATCAGATTGAGAGCCTTCCCATTTTCCTTGAAGGGGAAAGCAAAACAGTGGTTGCAATCTTTACCTAAAGCATCAATTACCACTTGGGAAGAGATGGTTGAGGCCTTCCTTGCCCGATATTTCCCTCCTGGGAAATCGGCAAAGCTGAGAAATGAAATTTCTTCCTTCATGCAATCGGAATTGGAGTCTCTTTTCGAGACATGGGAAAGGTTCAAGGACCTTCTGCGCAAATGTCCTCAACATGGGTTCCCCGAGTGGATGGTCATTCACACCTTCTACAATGGATTGAACCCAAGCACAAGACAGCTACTTGATGCCGCAGCAGGAGGTACCTTAGGAAGCAAGACCCCCGAAGCTGCCTGCCAACTGATAGAAGAAATGGCTATGAATAGCTATCAGTGGAATGCTCGAGACATCTCTAGCAGCTCAAGTTGATGCAGTGACATCTCTAGCAGCTCAAGTTGAAGCATTGAGCAAGAAGTTGGACACTTTGGCATGCCCATCTAGAATAGCTGCAGTGATGAATTGTGATAGTTGTGGAGGAGGGCATGTTTCTGCTGATTGCCCTATTTCTATGGTCGGAACAGCACCTGTTGAACAGGTTGATTTTGTGGGGAATGCTGGACGAGGTCAAGGAAACCCCTATAGCAACACCTACAATCCGGGGTGGCGAAACCACCTGAACTTTGCATGGAGCAATCAAGGGCAACAAAGGCCCTCTGCACCCCCCGGATTTCAGCAACCCCAACAACCAAACATGGAGGGCCGAGTTTCAGGGCTTGAGAACCGAATGACAGACTTGGAAAAGGCATTGACCAAGTTCATTCAGTCCTCAGACACGCGCTTTCAAGGCATGGAGAGTACACTTCGCAATCACACCGCTTCCCTACATAACTTGAAAAATCAGGTGGGGCAGATTGTGAAATCGTTATCTGAACGCCCGCAAGGAAGTCTCCCGGGAAATACAGAGACCAACCCAAGAGAGCAGCTGAAGGCAATCACGCTGAGGAGTGGTCGTGAGGTTGAGGGTAGAGTTCCCGCTGAAGAGGTTGTTCAAATTCCTGCTAAGGAGAAAGACAAGGAAAAGGGTAAGAAAAAGGATGTAGCACCTGCACCATACAAACCAAGGATTCCTTAACCTTCAAGGCTGAAGAATGATCAAAATGATGAGCAGTACAAGAAGTTTCTGGGCCTTTTCAAGCAGCTGCACATCAATATTCCTTTTGTGGAGGCTTTGTCTCAAATGCCTCGGTATGCAAAGTTCTTGAAGGACCTCTTAACCAACAAGAGGAAATTGGAAGAGGGTGCAGCGGTGATTTTGGATGCATCTTGTTCAGCTATGTTGCAGAAAAATTTACCTGACAAGATGAAAGACCCCGGAAGCTTCATCATCCCATGTAACATTGGGAATTTGGGTGAAGAGAAGGCATTAGCGGACTCAGGGGCCAGTATCAATGTCATGCCTTACTCCTTCTTTAAGAAGCTGGGACTGGGAGAGCCAAGGCCCACTCGGATTACCTTACAACCAGCTGACCGCCCCATTCGTCACCCGACAGGCATCATTGAAGATATTTTGGTGAAAGTAGATAAGTATATATTTCCTGCAGATTTCGTGGTGCTGGATGTAGATGAGAATGTCGACGTGCCACTGATACTTGGAAGACCCTTTCTGCGTACTTCCAAGGCTCTTATAGACATGGATGGCGGGGAGATAACATTGAGGATAGGAGATGAGAAGCTGACCTACCGCCTTGCTGAAGCCATGAGACATTCTCTCAACTTTGATGATACTTTGTATTTTCTTGACACTACTGATGCTTTGATTGATGATTATGTGCAGGAAATCTTTTGCCCGGATCCACTAGCTGATTTGTTGGATCGAGAGATGGATGATGATCACAGTTCATCAGTTGACCTGGAAAACAAGGATACATCTACCACGGGTACGGTCAACAAACTAATGAAAAAGCTAAAGAGGGTAAGACATCGCCGCAAGAAGCAAACGAATGAACCTGCGGACGTTCCTTCAAGGTCTAAGGATGATATCCCTCCATCTGGTAACAAATTCGATCACTCATCTTCTAAATTCCAGAACTTATGCTCTTCATGTTTCACATTTCCAAGCAGCGAAGTGCTTTCGACCCATGACCCCCCTTGAGTTTAGAGAGGCAGGTACGTCAAGCTAGTGACGTAAAACAAGCGCTTGTTGGGAGGCAACCCAATTTTTAAAACTCTTTGCTTGTGTTGTAGTTAGTTTTATTTCTGCATTTTTTTGTTTTGTTTAGTTTGTAGTGTGTGGATTCATTGCTGGTAATGCATTTTTATGTGTTCATCATTTATGGCAAGTTAGGTGGTATTCCTGTGAATTTTGCGAGATTTTAAGTTATAAACGTGTTAGTTTTCAACTTCTGCGGTCGTTCCATGTGTTTTCATTAATTTCTGCAGAGTTTGGACTATTTTTGAGTTGAAGAATGGGAACACACGGCCATGTGGAATTTCCACATGGCCGTGTGGATGAATTTGTGAAGGAATTTTTTAAACCAGAGAATCCCCACGGCCGTGTGGAAATTCCACACGGCCATGTGGATTTATTTAGTACAAACTTTCACAATACAGAGAATCCACACGGCTGTGTGGAAATTACACACGGCCGTGTGGAATTTCGGGGAGTTTGATAAGGCCATACAGAGAATCCACACGGCCGTGTGGAATTTCCACACGGCCGTGTGGGGTACTTAAACATGAAAAGGGGCCTTTCTCTTTATATCCCCCCCCCCAAGCAACCCTTCATCTTCAAACGCCTCTTCTTCAAAGGTCGCGACGGTTGCTCATCCCCTTCCATTCTCTCGCTTATTTAAGGGATTTGTGACCCTTACCCGTTACTACATTGTTAGATTGGTATCATCTTCTCCGGTAAGCCTTCTTCCCCTCTTCTTGCCATGAAACCTTCATTATTTGTTGTGGTTGTTGAATCTTGTGTTTTTGCATGCGATTTTCATGTTTAATACTTAGATTACTGCTTAAGACACTTGTGCTCAACTGTGTGGATGATTGTATGAAATGGTGTGGATTCACCATGGCACTTTGGCCATGGTCGAAGATCCACACGGCCGTGTGGATTATCGGGGTGCCCCCTCTGAATTCCAGAGGAGACACACGGCCGTGTGGAAATTCCACACGGCCGTGTGTATTTCCTGTTTCTTTGTTTTGGGCAACCCAGAGGAGACACACGGCCGCGTGGAATTTCCACACGGCCATGTGGAATTCTGGGAACCTATTTTAAGCTCTGAATTAACTTGTTTACTTCTCTTATGCACAGGAATGGCCCCACGAACGAAGAAACTCGGTCATAAGCGCCCTCGTGAGGCCCGTGAGGTCCGTGAGTCCCGTGATCTCTTGCCCGCACCATTTGAGTTCGCCGTGCCCGAACATCAAGCACGGTTTGATCGACTTTCCAAGTTGAAGTTTGGCCAGACGCGAATCCCTGACTTGCAAGCTTTGGAAGCGATAGAACACGCACGTGCGGCCGAGTTGGCGAATGAAGTCCGTGAGCTTATTGCTGTGGGCGGGTGGGAGCGACTATTGTGCATCAAAGACCCGGCCACTCGCGATCTCACTTTCGAAGTCCTCGCGACATTCGAGTTTGATCGCTCCCACACCGACTACCACCGGCCGGACACAGTTCGATTCCGCATCTTTGGGCAGTACCACAGCATGAGCTTGACAGATTTTGCTGTCGCCCTCGGCCTGTACGATCGAGACTTCGTCCACACGGAGGAGTACGCGCAGCTGTCATTCGACTATCCTTTCCGCGTCACTCCAAGCCGAGTTTGCCGGATGCTGTGTGGAGATATACAGTACGAGCCCGGGTTGACCAAGGCGTCTTTGCTCCTCCGCCCCGCCCACAGGTACATTCATGCCATCCTGAGCAGGTCTATTACTGGGCGGGGAGACAGCACCGGCGTATTGGGGCGGCTGGACCTCCTCTACTTATACTCTATGGTCCAGAGCCTGCCCCTGCACCTGGGTTACGTGGTAGCTGATTTTCTAAGGCACCAGGGACAGTACGCGCGGATAGGAGTTCTTTTCTCTGGTCCCTACATCACCCGACTCATCCGAGGAATGGGACTGATTGATGCTATTCGGGGAGCTGACAAGGTTATTGTTCCCTCCCCACTTGGCCTTGATACCTTGCGTATGATGGGCATGGTGAAGAGGGCCGCCCCCGGCAGGTACGTACTTGTTGCTCCATTCCCAGATGAGTCCGAGGAGTCTGAGGACGAAGATGAAGACTCGGAGGAGACCCGGGCAGGGCCATCATCACAACCCGCACCCATGGAGGCGGAGGACACCCCAGCAGACGAGGAGGTGCCACCGGTATCAGCACCTGCATCTCCTCCAGCACAGGATCGCATAGGCAGACTTGAGGCTGCTGTGGGGACCCTCCAGACCGATCTCGCCGCCATGCGGGTGACTCAGGCAGCGAACCACACTAAGGTTCTCGCTCGCATGGCTGAGTACCACTCGGAGATGATTACGCGCATCACTTCACTCCACCAGTTGATGGCGAGAGGTAGCGATTCCACTTCGCCGTCCACACCCCGAGCACCCTACGCCTCCCCAGCGTCCCCAGCATCACCAGCAGATGCCGACGCTTGATGCGTCTTTTACTCTTCTTTTTTATTTTCTTGTATTTTTCTTTTCTGTTGAGTCTTTGTGTACTCAGAAAGGTTCCACCTTCTGAGAGTTATCTTACTGTTTTTATTTTTCATGTTCTTGTTTCAGTTTGTTTGGTTTGTTTTTTTTTTTGTACTCTTTTAATCGTAGCTTTTGTTGAAATCCACTGAACCCCTTTTGTGATGTGCAGATAGACTTGTCAACTTGGTTTTGAGAAATGGTCATAGGCACGGCCGTGTGGAATTCCCACACGGCCGTGTGAGCTTCACAACCCTACGCAACTCCACTTCCCGCTTTCACACCTCCATTCAAATACCACACTCGGAGATCAGGGAAGTGTTGTTTTTAATACCCACGCCCTCATGTTTTTTTTTTTTATTTGCGTTCTTATGTTGCATGTTTGTATGAGTACATTGAGGGCAATGTACAGCTTAAGTGTGGGGGGGAGTTCACACTGCACACGTTCTTTATTCTTGATTATCACTTTCATGCTCATCTAGCCAATGACAGTTCACCCTAAGGAACATGAGTGTATTCTCGAAATTTAGGAGAAATTTAAACTTCGGTTGTTACCATGCTCTAGTTCACTCGAAAAACTTAGAAATTTTTTTTTAGTCTGATTGCATCTCTTGCACTTTACTTGCTCTGTTAACCCTGATAATGCTAGTTCATTTTGATAGGACATTAGTTTCATTTTTCTTGGGGTGGAAAGAGCTACCACCTATTCTGTATGCAGCTACTCTCATAAGTTGGATAGTAGCTATGCCCTAATGAGAGAAAGAGCTATCTAATAGGCTGTGTGAAAGCTAACACTCCCGGGTGGAAAGAGCTACCACCTCGAAAGGGTGAAAGCCGCCTAGGAGGCATCTTGGGAAATGACTACCGTTAAGGTTGTGTGCAGCTACCACCGATTTATTTTTCCTATTTAAGTCCTTGTTGTAATAATGTTCAAGCATAAACTTGGGGTTGGCATGAGTAAGTGTACACACACACACGCTTTCAGATTTTATTTTTTTCGTAATTTGAGTTTTTACTAGAGTTTTGGTTTTTATCTACCTATGTTTAAATTCTCCCTTTTTGAGAATACTATCGTTGTACACTTTTGGTGAACTTAAGGCCAAGCATTTTCATCACTCAACCTTTAATCCTCATGGTATGAACTTTGCTTGAGGATAAGCAAAAGCTTAAGTGTGGGGGAGTTTGATAAGTGCTTGCATGTATATAATTCTGGAAATGTTTTCCACGCATGAGCATCACATTTTTAAGGCTTTATTGCTAATTTCGTGTGTTTTGGTGTTCTTTCACGCAATTAGGGTTGTGGAGACATGGTACGTGAATAAAGGCAAGATTATGTCAGAATGGTGCCAAGTGGAGATCTTTTGTGCAATTATGAAGTTCAAGACACAAATCGGGTTCCAACGAGGGGGTATGTGCCAACTTCTAAAGACTTCAAGACAACTCTTGTAGAAGGACACGAAGGCAGTCATGCTCGCTCGTTCCGATTGGTTCAAAGATTTCAAAAGCTCTCCAAGGTTTTCCCATCATCAAGAAACGCCACTTGACCTTTCACATGGGCGTGTGTCCGTCCATGTGACCTCAGGAGAAGAAACGGGCAAAATCGGGGATTAGTATGAAGATTTCACAAGGCAGAAAATCCACATGGGCGTGTGGAATTTCCACACGGCCGTGTGGCCTATCCACACGCCCGTATGGATCCTCGAGATGGCCAATTATAAAGCCGATCTGAAGCGTTATTGAGAGGATCTTCTTCCAACTTTGAGAGGAGGTGACGGCTAGGGTTCAGGAGGTTCTTGCTACACTTTTGGGGCGCTTCTTCACCGATTTCATTATCAATCCCTTCCAAGGAGAGCTATTGGGGGAGCCTTCGACGACTCGATTCGACGAGGTGTGCCTTAGGCTTGGAGGAAGGAATTCTTTGAAGAAGAAGGAGAAGTTCCCATAGTCTATCAACACGAAGCTTAAGGGGGTTTTCTTTATGGATTTCTTGCACTTATCTTCATTTATTTTGATGAACTTGTATTGCTCCATGGAGAGCTAAACCCCTAGTGGGTACTTGGACTTGTAAACCCTAGATTTCCTTTGTTTCATTGACTTTAATGCTGTTATTCAATTTGAGTTTGAATTTGAGTTTCAATCTTGTATGCTTATTTGTTTCTCCCTTAGAGTGACACTAGGGTTGAGGGCTAATCCAATCATCCTTTTGACGAGTGACCATCACCATTAGGATTAGATTAACCAAGATTGAAAAGGTTGAGAGGGTTAGTTGAGAGGTAGTGACACGTCCCCTTTCCCCTCCGGTGTGGTTTTCCCTACCTTAATATTCCAAGTTTTACCTTCGATCTCAAAGAGAGTTAGGCGTTGAGAGAGGTCTTTCCACCGGGACTTATTTGTGATTAGGGATCTTTCACCTGGACCAAAGGGATCGATCTAGAGTTGGGAATAGGGTTTACCACTTGGAATCCCTAGAGAATAGCGCAGTCATACGTGGTGTGAGGTGTCGAGAGTTTTCTCTCCACCGGGACCTCGTAAGGGACTAGTCAGGGTTGACCTTAAATTTGGGACCTTGTATATTTGGATTCCACGACTCTTGAAATCTCTTTTGAATAAGAGTAATTGAAGTCTTGCACTTGAAGCAAGGATTCTAGGGGGAGCATCGTCCGAGTACCCCATCCTCTTATTGATCTATTTCTACACCCTAACCTTTATTTTCAGCACCTTATTTTTACTTCTTTCCTAGTTTATTTTCTTTCACAACAATCAATTGGTTTTTCTTGATTACTTAACAAAGTGTGATTGTTCTTACGTCTACTCCCTGTGGATTCGACTACCCACCCGTTTGGATACTTTATTACTTCGACACCCGTGCACTTGCGGAACACACACGCAAGGGTGTGTCAAACATGCTCGTGCTTTTCTAGCTTTTGGCTTAGGAAACACTCATTTTAGGAGTCCGAAACGTAAGTTAATTTGTTATTCAAGTAGAGGAGCGTTGTCATTTTTATTGCTATATAAAACTCTTTTTATTGCCACACTTTACTTCCCTTTTTTCCAATTTAAAGAGAGAGACAGAAGCCCTCAGACAACTCATTGGGAAGAAGCCTAACACGTCAAGGTACGGTATCACTAAAATGGGTTAGCTACTATGAGGGTCACGAAGGTTATCATTTAACCTAATATAGGTGTCCAAGGTCCAAGCTAAAAGGTATGTGATGGAATGCCGTGAATGATCAAAATTCATTAAATACAGGGTTGTGTGCAAAGCTTAGCATCTATCATTGTCCTACTCTAATGTACACTTAAGTATCATCGCCATCATGGGTTATAATCATGCATAAATGTGATCAAAGTTCACCGAAATAGTCATGCACAAGGTAATACAAAAATTTTGATGCTACAGAACATATGTGCATGCATGCCACCCTCCACTTAAAGTCGTACATTGTCCCTAATGTACATGATTAGCAGTGCAAAGCAAATGATAAGAAGTATAAAGCATAGATGAGGGGTAGGTAAACTTCTCTGAATTATGGAGATAGCACATTACAGGATAAACTCAGTGATCATCGTGCTCACAATGATAGTAAAGAGAAGAGAAAACAATTCCCACGTCTATCCCTGCGAGGTAGAACGGGACATTAGATCAAAGCATCAATCATCATCACAAAAAAATTATTAAAGAGTTAAAATAAAACAACGAAAAAGAAAAGCATGAGTTTGGAAGAGTTAAGCTCTTTCCAACTGAACTACAAAAGGAAAAAAAATTAAGGAAGCACAATGTGTGAGTACTCAAGCATAATTGTCTCAATCGTCGTCTCTTGGTGAGAACTTGTAAAAAAAAGATATATGAACATGGATTTTCAAGTTTAAAGCATTCTCACCTTCTTTAGCTTAGGGTTTAATAAAGATTTAAGAAATAAAACCTAGAAAGATAAGAGAGAAAGTCACACCCAATGCTTGATAGCAAAATTCAACAGTGTCATTGAAAACTTGATGAAAAGTGATAGATCGACAAAATTAAAATTTGAAATGATAAGGGATTTCAAGATCAAGGTTAAGTTGGCAAAATAAAGAGGGTTCCCTACACAAAAATTCACAAAAACGTGCACTAGAATCAGACAAAGAGAGAAAGAGAACATAATTCCTTGTGTGCTGAAAAGGCTTGAAATTTTGTGCTGAATGGCATTGTATGTGGGTTTTGTTCGGCCCGCACATGGATGTGCGGCCCGCATACAACCCGCACAGCACCAGAAAACCTTGAAATTCATCGTTACATACATAATCCTCATCACAATGCAAAGTATGATCATAGAATTATAGATAACACATCAAGAATCATCGACCTCAACAATAAATACTCATGCCAACACATCAAAAGACAAAAATGTGCAATTGAGATACTCACACAAAACAAAAACAAAAACAAGCACAAAAGCTATAAAAACTAAAAACACACAACTAGGAAAGTAAGAAAACTAATTTAAAAGCTTGGGTTGCCTCCCAAGAAGCGCTTGTTTAACGTCACGAGCTTGACGTACCTCTTTCTTACCTCATGGAGGCTTGAAAATGGTGTGCTCCTCCCCGCTAGATGTGGCATAAGAGCTACCAGAAAATACAAAACATACATGCCGAGAAGATGTCAAGATGGAGATCATGAAAGAATTACATTTTGGTCTCTATGGGAATAATTTGGGTCGAGAATTTCTCAAGCTTGGCATAGGTGGAGCATTAGGTGGCTTCAACATCCTATCTATATGATTATTCTCAACCTTGGGTTGATGAACTTCAACTGTCCACAACATTTGCTTGGGCCTCCAAGGGAAAATCTTCCGGTGAGAATTTTCCAAGCCCGGCATAGGTGGGTTCATGTATAGCTCTAGTTTTATACCCACATCTTCAAATACAATTCCCGGAATTTTTCTCTTGCACTTGAACAATATTGAAAGGTTGATGGATTGACTGATGTTGAGACATGTAGCTTCTTCAGTTACGATCGATTCAGTTTCTTCTACTTCCTCATATTCTTCTGCGGCCATGCTTTTAGCCTCCCCATTTTCTTCTTCAATAGCATTTTTTGATAGAACTTCGATTGTTTGCTTCTCCATCATTTCAGCCTCGACATTTGCCCTTTGAAGTTCTGCCACTTGTTTCTCAATCTTCTGAATAGATGCTTGAATATTCCTAAAATTGTTCTCGGTGGCCATCATAAACTTTGCTAGCGCCTCCACAATTATGTCTTTCCTATGACATGGTTGCTCACATGGAATAACTGGAGGATGATGGTGCCACAGTTCTTGATATGGGGGATATTCTACCATTGTTTGTTGAGGGTAGTCCAATTGTTGTTCTTGAAAATATCTAGGAGAATTTTGGTGTCCCCTCCAAAATGGGTTGTGAATATTATTATGCCTATCTCCTTCGTTTGCGTGCATGGCCATAAATTTGTCCAACTTTTCTTCAAGTACATAAATTTTTGCGGCCACCATAGCTTCTTGAAAATCCATGGCCTCTATGTACAAACAAAATAATAAAAAAAATAACGCATCAAAGAAAAGAAAAAAAAAATAAAAATGTATATATGCATAGAAATACAAAAAATAAACGACTAAGCCAGCATCTAGGAGTTTTCCTAGTATTCTCGGAGTCCCCGGCAACGGGCCCAAAAACTTGATGGTCGCCGCGCGTGTCGCTAAAAAGCAGGCAAACGGCTCCCCGGCCGCAAGTGCACAGGTCGTCAAGTAATACCTCTCGTGCTCGCACGAGAGGGTCGTATTCCCTGGGTCCTGAGATCTACTATTACTTCCTCTTAGGTTAGCTATTTAGTCAGATCAAACGTGGGTTTTGTTATAATAATACTAAGTACGAAAACAAAGTAATAAAAGTGATCAAACCACCAACAGGTTAAAAGCACATAGAGGGAAAACTAGTATCAAAGATAAGGCCCCCGGGCTAGGATTCCCCCGAGACGAGCACAAGCATGGATGAGTGATTAATAAATAATGCATGCAGAGTTTGTACTAGTTGGTTCACTTAGACTCGGAAGTCGACTACCCCGGAACCTCCGTAGTGTAGCCCTAATCCAGTACAAGTTCCTTGATCCAAAGGATACCCACACGATGTCATTCGGCATAGGGAGTCTTGGCTAGAGTTATCGAAGTGCAATTGTGTTAGGATACACTCTAAAGCCAGCTGGAGGCTACCGGTACCTGGAACCTCCGGTGTACTGGTACAATGGATCCCCTATCATACTATGTGGATCTAATACAGGGCGCATCCCGCGCATCCAAGTACAATCGATAAGATGAAATGCAGAGTTCTCATACAATCCACTACAATTAAGAACACATAGCATTAAACCAAATAACAAACCAACATTCATTAAAATAAAAATACATCATCCAATACAAATGTTCCCCCAAAGGTTCACCGGTAGCCCGGTGGCTTTGGAAGGTTTAGTTCAACATTACAAGCAAAGAGAAGTTACAAGATACAAGATTAATCACAAATAAAGTAAGAACTTCCCCTTGAAGATGCTGACTAGGGTGATGGAGCAACTTGCCGAATCCGCGTCGGCAAGCCCTAAGATGAAGATGTTCGTATGCTTCCCTCTTCTCCCACTTAATTCCACTGCAAAATGACCTCTTTTGGTGAAGATTTGAGCGTGGGGACGTTTGGAGGCGCCGGTGGCAAGATGTCTTGCGAAAAAGCCCTAAACGTTCTTAAATACCCGAGCCCTGTGCGGCCTAGTGTGCGATCCACACACTAGGCCCCACACCCTTCTGCCAAGGGTGTGCGGGCCGCACACAGGTGTACAGGCCGCACACAGGTGTACAGGCCGCACACAGGCCTAAAAACGGGCCTAAATAGGTCGGTTTCATGTAGGAGTACCCGAATGACGTCCGAAGCTCATTTAACCTTCGTTTCTTCGCTACTTGGCTAAGATTTTCATGCTACAAATGCTCCTCCTACCATAGATGGCTCATAGATGCCCTGAAATAGAAAAACATGAAAAACACATCAAAGGGCATCGGTTTCATTCAAATAATGCATGAAAGTACAAGTAATTCACCGTTACAAAATGGTGTATTTAGAGGCTTATTAGCAATCCTTCAAAGGAATTGATGTTGAAATCGATGAAGAAATGCCCCCCAAACCTCGCAAAAACTTCGCCAATACCCTAGTTGTTCTTTCTCCAGAAGTTGGGAAAATGATCCCTCAATAACTCTTCAGAATGTTTATTTAAACTCAAAAGTCGGGCATCCACACGGCCATGTGGAAAATCCGCACGGCTATGTGGAAAATCCACATGGCCAATTGAAAAATACATATGCCCATGTGGATTTTCAGCCTTCATAGAAATGCATTTATAGGCCTCCGATTTTGGTTTTTTCTTCTTTTGAGCCACCCGGACGGACACACGCTCGCGTGGTAGGTCGTGTGGTGTTTCTTGATGTTGGTAAACCCTTGGGGAGCTTTTGAAATCTTTTAACAAACCAGAACATGAGAGCATGACTGCCTTTGTGTCCTTCTACAACTTTGGAATGTCTTGAACCTTTTAAAAGTTGGCACATACCCTCTTGTTTGGTCCCTGTTTTTGTCTTAACCTTTATGATCCCACAAAAGAACTCTACTTGGCACCTTCATGATCTATTTTTTCCTTATTTCCTTCAAACCTTCTTCACAACCCTAGTTTCATGGGAAAACACGAAAACACACGAAATAAGCAATAAAACCTGAGAAAAATGATGCTCATGATAGAAAAGTATTATCAAATATTATATACGTGCAAGCACTTATCAAAAACCAACCACCTTGAATTGATCGACTAGATGGTGTTGTCAACAATGAAGTAATAGTACTTCTCAGGCCCCAGGGAATATGATCCTTTCGTACTTGCACTAAAGGCTTATTACTTGACGACCCGTGCACTTGCTAGCAGGGGAGTCATGTGCTAGCTCTTTAGCGTGTTGCTAAACTCGCTCATCAAGTTTTTTTTGGCACCGTTGCCGAGGATCCACTAAGGATACCAGGAAAACTCTTAGCTCACTACTTCACTCACTTTTAATTTGTTGTTTGCATTATTTCTCTTTTCTTACATCTTTTTATTCCTTATTCTTTCTTTCTCTAATGCATCTTGATAAACGTCTAAATATACGTATTTTATACGTATTTTATTGTATTATTTTATTATCTTTTTGATAAGTCGATGCCCTTTTTATAGTCTAAATCTCTTTATTTTGTGTTGCAGACCCTAATTGAGCTCAAGAATGTATTTAGGAAGAATTCGACACCAAATACGGCGTTTTTTGGGTTTTCGCTGTAACAGTACTGTAGCAGAATTACTGTAGAGGGTACTGTAGCACCGAGGTGAAATTTCCTGTAAAACTTTCTGGATGCCTCACGGGCAACCTCACGGCCGTGAGGCAGCCCGTGAGGAGTCGCGATTTCACCTTTTTAAAGGCTCCTAGGGCATCATGTTTGGGGACTCTTGGCCACCATTCTCCACCATCTTCACCTAGGGCTTCAAGGCAAGAGGAGAAGGCAGATCTGAGGAGGAAATCAAGGGGAGAAGAGGTTGTGCTATCAAGGAGAGGATCTAGGAGCTTGCCGGCGCGGATCCGACAAGTTCTCATCACCACCTTCTAGTCTTCATCTTAAGGGAGTTTGTTATGAGCTTTGTCTTGTACTTGTTATATTTCTTGCTTTCTCCTTTGTTGATGACGAACTAGACTCCCAAGGTCACCGGGCATCCGGTGAACCTTGGGATGAACTTGCTTTGTATGGATGTTTTATATTTACATTTATGGTATGTGGTTTGGTTTGTGGTTCATGTTTTGTGTTCTTTGATGTGTTGTTTGGCTTGAGAACTCTGCGATTCAACTTCTAGATTGTACTTGGTGCGTGACCATCGCCCTTGTACTAGACTCACATAGCATGGAAGGGATTCATGTATGAATACGCCGTGACCATCGGGTATTTCATGCCCCTCCAACCATTAGGGCTGGACCTAGGTTGAGTATCGACCCTAATTAGAGGTTTTCCTAAGCGTAGTACAATCGTAGGAGGATTTGGTCGGAAGAAATTCCGAGCCAATACTCGTACCGGATTAGGGGTCATCACCGTGACCATCGGGGTGATCTACTGTTGGATATCTCTTGGCCCATCCACCATTGCCTGTGTAATTTTAGCACCCATCTAGCTTTAGTAGTCCTGAGGGGATCCTAGCCCGGGACCTCTCGCTTTCATTATTATTTGCTTCCTTAAATATGCTCATGTGGTGTGCCTGAGTCCATGTGTTTATAGTTATTTTTGTTAGTTTTCTTATCTTGTTTTAATTCTCTATCTTTGGTAGACTAGACAGTGCCGTCTAGGGGGAAGTAATAGCAGCTCTTGGGACCCCAGGGAATACGACCCTCTCACGCGTGCGTGAGAGGTATTACTTGACGACCCATGCGCTTGCGGATCTCATCACATCTTTCTATTATTCCATGAAAGATAATAGTGGAAGCAGGGGCAATGGTCCTGCAGCGAATACCTAATGTCTCAAGACTTTAATTGGCAAGTGATATTCAAGTGAAAGACCTATACACAACACCATGCATTCATTAGGGGAACTATGTGTGCAGTATGAAAAAAAGAGGATCATATACCTGCCCCATGTTAGGGGAACAGGAAGGCTTTGGATTGTTAGACAAAATGTCGGTTGATGAGGGTGAATGTGTTCTCGAGATAGAAGGCAAATATGAAGAGACAGATCAAACTTTTGAAGATGATAGCTTCTATAATACTGATCATGCTTGAGAGGACAGAGTCAAATCTTCTATTGAAGATCCACCTGACCTGGAGTTGAAGGAACTACCCAGCCATCTGGAATATGCTTTCTTGGAGGGAAACTCTAAACTTCTAGTGATCATAGCTGCTGATCTCTCTGCAAAAAACAAGGAGAAGTTGCTTGGTGTCTTGAAAGAGCACAAAAAGGCAATTTCTTGAAAAATTGCAGACATTACAGGTATAAATCCATCATTCTGCACTCATAAAACTCTTATGGAAGAAAATCACAGACTGTTTGCACTACCTCATTGCCGCCTAAACTAAAACATGAAGGAGGTAGTACGAGCTAAAGTTATCAAAGTACTGGATGCTGGAATCATTTACCCTATATCAGATAGTGCCTGGGTAAGCTTGGTATAGGTCGTCTCGAGAAAGGAAGGGATGACTATCATTACCAACGAGATGAATGAACTCAGTGGCGAGTGTATATCGATTACAGGAAACTTAACGATGCCACTAGGAAGGACCACTTTCCCCTCCCATTCATCGATAAGATGCTAGAGAGACTAGCGCGGCATTCATACTATTATTTCTTGAATGAGTTTTCAGGCTATTTCCATATCCCAATCACCCAGAAGACTAATTAAAAACTACATTCACATGTCCCTACAAGACTTTTGCATACTGGCACATGCCATTTAGTCTGTGTAATGCCCCCTTCACCTTTCAACGATGCATGCTTGCTATCTTTGAGGATATGGTAGAGAATATCATGGAGGTATTCATGGATGACTTTTCTATCTATGGTGATCCATTTGATCTCTGGCTGCATAACCTCGAACGGGTGTTGATACATTGTGAAGAGACTAATTTAGTACTAAGCTGGGGAAAATGCCACTTTATGTTGCAAGAAGGAATAGCTTTGGGGCACAAGATTTTGAATAATGACATTAAAGTTGATACATCAAAATCTACACCATCAAGAAGCTACCCACTCCTACGTCAGTACGAGCGATGTGTAACTTCCTTGAGAATGCAGGTTTCTGCCGCAGATTTATTCGAGATTTTGCCAAGATAGGCAGGCCAATGACTAAGCTATTGGAAAAGACATCCCGCTTAATTTTACTCTTGAATGTATTGCTACATTGAACACTCTGAAGAGCAGCTTGTCTAAGCACCCATAATTACTACATCGGATTGCAATCTCCCATTTGAGCTAATGTGTGGTGCTAGTAGTTATGAAGTGGGGGCCATGTTAGGCCAGTGAAGGGACAAGCATTTCCATCCGATCTACAACGCTACCAAAGCCTTTATTGGAGCACAAGAGAACTACACCAGAACAGAAAAGGAGCTTTGGCCGTGGTGTTTGCTTTTGACAAATTCCGATTCTATCTAGTGTGGTCCAAGGTAATTGTGTATACAAATCATTTAGCACTCCGGTACCTTCTAAGCAAAATAGCTTTAAAACCTTGTTTGATTTGTTGGGTATTACTGCTGTAGGAGGTTGACATGGAGATCAAGGACAAGCGCGACGTAGTTGATTTAGCACCATATCATCTATCCCGGCTGGAAATGTTTGAGGCGGGAACACAACATGAACCAGAGATTAATAATTCATTCTCCGAAGAGGACTTGTTCCAAATACAGGTGATGCAGAATGAAGAGCCTCCTTCGTATGCCGACATTCCAAATTACCTAGCGGTAGGCATCCTTCCGAAGTGGTTCAGTTACCAACAGAAAAAGAAGTTTTTCGCGGACCTCAAGCACTACATCTGGGAGGACCCAATTTTTTTTTTTTTGGGTTTGCGCTGATCAAGTTGTTAGGAGATCTGTTTCGAATAATGAGGGTCAAAAAAGCATTAGCCACTGCCAGGAGGGTCCAGCTGGGGGCCATTATAGTGCAAATAGAACAATTTGGAAGTATTTGGACGCCGGTTTCTATTGCCCGACTCTATTTCAAGGCACATATTAGCGAATTCAAACATGTGATAGGTGACAGGGAATATCTTGCGTTGTGATGAGATGCCCTAAACATCTATTCAAGTCTGTAAGGTTTTTGATATTATGGGCATAGACTTTATGGGACCTTTCGAGTTCGCATGGGAATAAGTTCATTCTGGTTGCCGTGGATTACGCATCTCAATGGGTTGAAGCCCAACTTCTACAGAAATCCCTCACTCAATTGAAATAGAAGTTTAACAGAAACGTGGAATCAAGACGGGTTCTCACCGCACGGTTGATCAGAAAATTAACGGGTTTTCACCGCACGTCAACAACCACGCAACAAGCAATGAGACAAACATCTAATTACACATGCATTTCCAAAATCAAACTTCACAAATAATGTAATTAAAGGATTACAAATAGAGTTCAACAATTCCACAAAGTTTCAATTCCAAGCTTCCCAAAAAGAGGATTAGCTCATAGTGTAATAATACAAAATCAAAGGATTACAAAAGTTCATAATCATGATGCACAAATAAATGGAAAACTCCCCAAAAAACCAAGAGGACAAGGATTGATGCGAAGTTCCCCTCGACGTTGGAGAAGTTACGATCCTTGGTTGAGATGGTACCCTAATAGATGATGTTGATGAGGGATCACGTAAACTCTTGATCCTTCAAATGGAGAAATCTGCCCTTGATCTCGCAGTTGATGTCTTTCCCTTCTCTAGCCTCTCTCTCTTCCCAAAAGTAGAATAAAACCTAGCCACCTTCTTCTCAACTTCAGTAAAATCTTATATAAGAGTAAGTTTACTGGCAGCTTACGGGCGTAAGCTAGGTCGTAAGCCTCGGGGTTTCTACTTCCCTCATACCTTACGACCCCCTTATGGCCGTAAGCCTCTCCCGTAAGGTTCTCTGTCTTTGGGTTACGGTCTTGCTTATGGCCGTAACCTCAGGACCGTAAACCTTATCAACTAAATATTTCCCTCCATCCTTACGAGCGTAGACGGCTGATAGTCGCCATGCACGTCGCTAATAAGCGGGCACACCGCTCCCTGGCCACAAGTGCACGGGTCATCAAGCAATACCTCTTGTGCGAGCACAAGAGGGTCGTATTCCCTGGGTCCCGAGATCTACTATTACTTCTCCTACATTAGCTGTTCAACCAAGTCAAAATAGGGGTTTTGTTGTAATAAGACTAAATATGAAAACAAAGCAATAAAAGTGATTAAGCCACCAACAAGCAATACGCACGTAGAGGGAAAACATGTATCAAAGATAAGTGGTGGATCACCCGCAAATATACGGGGTCGTCAAGTAATACCTCGTGTGAAGACACGAGGATCGTATTCCTCGAGGCTAAGGATCTCCTATTACTCCTTCGCTGCCTATTCTAACCTGAAATCTTGAGTAAAAGGTCTTGAAACTAAACATGAAAATGAAGACAGGTGCAAGAAAGTAAACAATAAGCAAATGGGGAGATTGAGACCGAAGGATGTCTAAATGGCATGTGATTGAGACCGAAGGATTGAGACCGAAGGATTTCTAGGGTGACGAAACAAAGAATGCTAGGGTGATTGAGACCGAAGGATTTCTAAAATAGCACAACCCCAATTTCTCGGCGATCGAATCCTAATCCCATACAAATGCTAATAGGGATGTCTCCCAAACCAACATTCATAAGATTGCAAAGCGTATAAGAAATCCTAAAGTAAGAGTAAACTTATCTTAGGTTCACTCTTTAGATACGGAGGGCTACCAATACCCAATCTCTCGACATATTGATACAAGAATCCCCTATTAATCCATTCATGATCTAGTACATGTGAGTAGGTCACATCTACATGCACAACTTTTAAAAGAACCACAGATTTCTCCTTGGAGTGGTTCTAAGCATGAAGAACAATGGATTAAATCTCAAACAACCCAACCAATTAAATAAAACGTAATCATCCAAAATACATGATAAATTCCCCCCAAGGTTCACCAACACCCGGTGGCCTTGGGGGTCTAGTGTGCCATCAACAAGAAATAAACTACAAGATTGAGCAAAACATAAAGCAAACTCATAATTAAAACTCTCTAGATGATGTGGTGATGAAGAAGATGAAGTCTAGGTCGATGAACGCTTCCACGCTCCTTGGATCCATGATCTTTTTTCCGGTGATGGTTGCTCTCCTTCTTCACCTCGGATTGCTCTCCAATTGATCCCCAGAAAATCCCCAAATTCGCTCCCCAAAGAAAGCCCTAAAAATGCCCTTTTATACCCAGGAACTATACAGCCCCATATATGGGCCGTATGGGTGTCGTATAGGGCACCAGGTCCATAACTTCGCGATCCATACGGCCTGGATACAGCCTGTATATTGCCTGCACAGTTCTCTGGATAGCAACATGAAACGGGTTCACTGCTACAGTGCACATGGACCGCTTTCTTCTTCTTTTCGCCCAACATTGTATACTCATGTTCCCCATGGCTTCCTTATACCCTACAAATCAAATAGCACACAATTAAGTGCAAAAAAGGTATGAATTCGTAATAAACTACATGCTAGTTGTATGAAATACATATATGGAAATACTTACATTTAGACACTTATCATAATATCCCCACACCTAAGCGTTTGCTTGTCCTCATGCAAACAAAACATAAAGACTAAGGGAAAAATGATAAGTGCCTAAATGTAAAACCTCAAGCTCAAAAGTAGAGGATTTCACAAGCACAGAGTGAAGATAATTCAAGATATTGAGTTGTATCAACAGAAACCAAATAAAAGATAGTCATGTTCCATCTAGAGTGCTCCTGTGAGTGTGTGAACCTCCTATCTTGCCCTCCTTACCCTAGATCATTCTAGGGGTCCATTTACCCCACACACGATGATTACCCATCTTAGAAATGCTAAGAACACCCTCAATTGTCAACTAAGATCCTTTTGATTCTTCTCTTTGACTCTAGCCTCATTCTAAGTGTGGTAGAACATCCTGGAGATCAATAGAATTTTTTTTTTCAATTATTTTTTTAGACTAACATAGACTGTACATTATCTTTCGACTGGGTACACATGCTGTTTAGGCACCCGAGCACCCATCTACTAGATTTATTACATATCTGCATAAACACATTCATGGTTCACTAGCTATTGGCTGAAAGCGCACTCTGGTTAGGAGCCTGTACCCTAAGCTATTTAGCTAGTGTGAGCACTGGAATACTGTCTTTGACTTATTTCTATTTACAATCTATCTCATGTCTCCAGGTATAATCTACATGTCATGATGTTACTAAGGATAAAGCTCACAAGAATCAAAAGTTCTTAAAAGCCCATTAAAAGTAGCCCTTAACAGACTAAAAGTAGTATCATCATGATGTGTTGGTCAGAGTGTGCAAGAAAGAAGTCTAGTGATGAAGTATGCAGGGAACACTAGAGATACAAACAGGACTTTCAATTAGACACAAAAATAAATTACAACTCATATCTATCATTCTTTCAAGCCAGGAGATTCTCAACAAGGTGATCATAGCTATCATAGGTAACACTAGCATGTAAGAAATGACCCTATTACATGAAATGTACCCATCCCCACACTTTGTGTTGTGCATTGTCCCCAATGTACACTAAACATGAATAACATGAGGAGATAGGCAAAGAAAAAGGTAGGGTGAAAAAGAAATGAACTCCCTTGACTATCTGGTGATTGCGGCGGGATGCGTCCCAACAAAAATGAGGGAAGTCCAGCTTCTATTGAGTGGGAAACAAAGCGAAATATGAAAACCAATCACTTCAAGATGGAAACAAAGTGAAATATAGGGCAAAGCATGAAAAATACATGAGGAAAAACCGATTTAAGAGGGCCATACAGCCTACATGGGGCCGTATGGCCACTATTCATTTGCCAAGAGTTCCCCATAAACTTAGATCGAAAAAATTTATACAAACATTCCATCACCAAGTCATTCACAACATATATAACAACCATTTCACAAGAATTACTCAAAAGATTTCAGGAAATAGCCCAAATAATGCAAGGAAAATAGGAAAGAGAAACTAGGGCATCCACAAGTTTACCATTAAGATCTTGAGAAAAGTAGAGTGAAACTTGAAGAAAAACACTAGATCGAAGTCTCTAATGTGTGAGGAGAAGTTTTATGAGAAAAGTTTAGAAGATTACGCCAAGAAATGGGCTAGAAACAGAGGAAGAGGCTCTGGTGAAACAAGGGTAAGAAGAGGTGGAAAAGAAAGGAAGAAAGAAGAAGAAAAAAGGAGGGGGGCCGTGGCATACGTCCCCCATACGGCCCGTATGGGGGCCATATGGCCTAGGTAATGGGCTTGGGATGGGGCAGACAGCCCCCATATAGGTAAATATCTCGGGTTTGTGGCTTTTGAGGGCAGACGGCCTCCATACGGGTGTATGGAGGCCGTATGAACTAAAACAATCTTGAAAGCTCCCAAAAACATGCCCTGGTTGTCCTAAATACATCTCCAAAGATAGTTAAAAGGCTCAAGACTTCAATCTAATGCATGAATTGATCGATAAAGCATGTGTTTCTCAAGAAGTGAAATAATTACACCATGATACGGAGCAATGAGAGCATGAACATAACTGGACGAAAACATAAGTAAAATACGAGAAGACAAAAAGAAACTAAGACTTAGAATATGGAAAATGAAATTAAAGACCCTTGAAAGCTTGGGTTGCGTCCCAAGAAGCGCTTGTTTTACGTCACGAGCCTGACGTACTTTTTTCTTACCTCACGGGGGCTCAAAGATTTTGAAGTGGGCCAGGGTGCCTTTAGAGTGTTGCTATTTACGTATAATTTCAATTATTGTCCGTTCACCTTAAAAGTACCTTTCTCGGGATGGCTTACCTCTATTGCACCATGGGGAAAGACTTGAGTAACATTGTATGGACCTGACCAGCGTGATTTGAGTTTCACTGGAAATAATTTCAACCTGGAGTTGAAAAGCAACTCTTGATCTCCTACATGAAAATTTTTCGGTTGCTTGACATATCGGTCATGGTACTCTTTTACTCTTTCTTTGTAAAGTTTCGAATTCTCGTAGGTCATGGAGCACCATTTGTCAAGTTCATTCAGTTGGAGCTTCCTCTTGTTACCTGCAAGGGTAGAGTCAAGATTTAAAAATTTAATTGCCCAGTAGGCTTTATGTTCAAGTTCAACTGGTAAGTGGCAGGCTTTCCCATATACCAGCCTATATGGGGTGGTTACTATAGGGGTCTTGTAAGCAGTCCTGTATGCCCAAAGAGCGTCATCAAGATGTTTTGCCCAATCCCTTCTATTCTGAGAAACTGTTTTCTCCAGAATTCTCTTTAAATCTCTGTTGGATACTTCTACTTGCCCACTAGTTTGTGGGTGGTACGGTGTTGCCATCTTGTGAGAAACGCCGTAGCGCCTCATAATTTTTTCAAATTGTGCATTGCAGAAATGAGTACCTCGGTCACTGATGATTGCACTTGGAGCACCGAATCTGGTGAACAATTTCTTCAGGAATTTTACCACTGAGCTGGCGTCACTTGTTTGTAGGGCTTGAGCTTTTACCCATTTGGATACATAATAGACCGCTACAAGTATGAACTTATACCCGTAGGAGCTCGAGAAGGGCCCCATAAAATCAATTCCCCACACATCAAAGACTTCACAAGCTTGATTCCAGTTTTGGGACATCTCATCACGGCGAGAAATGTTGCCTACTCGCTGACATCTGTCACAAGATTGTATGAATTTCTGGGTATCTTGAAATAATGAGGGCCAATAGAACCCACGTCAAGAAATGTTTTAGCTGTTCTATTTACGTTGTAATGTCCTCTAGTGGGTCCTGAGTGACAGTGTTCCAGAATACTTATTCCTTCCGTCCTAGACACACATCTCCGAGCAACTTGGTCGGAACAGACTCTGAATAAGTAAGGGTCCTCCCACATGTAGTGTTTAAGATCTGCAAAGAAATTTTTTAGTTGCTGATATGTGAACCACTTTGGGATGACCCCACCAGCTAAGTAGTTGGCAAGATCAGCAAACCAGGGTGGTTCACGCTCTTCCACCACCTAAATGCTGTACAAGTGTTCTTCAGGGAATGTGTCATTAATCTCCTTTTCTATCAGAGCCTCTATAACAGGGTTCTCCAAACGGACCAATAGTCTGCCGCAAGGTTCTCTGCTCCTCGCTTATCCTTGATCTCAAGATTAAACTCTTGAAGCAATAGGATCCATCTGATCAATAGTGGTTTAGCATCTGACTTGCTAAATAGATATTGCAACGCAGAGTAATCCGTATACACCACTACTTTAGAAAGAACCAAATATGACATGAATTTGTCAAGGCGAATACCACAGCAAGGAGCTCTTTTTCAGTTGTAGTGTAGTTCTCTTGGGTTCCTGTCAAAGTTTTACTTGCATAACAAATAGGATGGAAATGTTTGTCATGCCGCTGGCCCAGAACTGCGTCCACTGCAAAATCACTTGCATCACACATCAGTTCAAATGGAGAGTTCCAATCTGGGGCTACCATCACTGGTGCTTGGATCAACTTCTTTTTTAGTCTAATAAAAGCTTGCATGCATTCGTTGTTGAATTCAAACGGGACATCCTTTTCCAACAACTTTGTTAATGGTCTAGCAATTTTTGAGAAATCCTTAATGAATCTTCTATAGAATCCTGCATGCCCTAAAAAGCTTCTAATGGCTTTCACTGAATTTGGAGGTGGTAGCTTTTCTATGGTGGAGATTTTTGCTTTGTCTACCTCAATCCATTCCTTCAAAATTTTGTGACCCAAGACTACTCCCTCTTGGACCATGAAATGGCATTTCTCCCAACTTAGTACAAGGTTAGTCTCCTCACATCGAGTGAGAACTCGTTCTAAATTCTTGAGACAGACTTCGAATGAATCACCAAAAACAAAGAAGTCATCCATGAACACTTCCATAAAATCTTCGACCATATCCTCGAAGATTGCCCTCATGCATCTCTGAAAGGTAGCTGGGGCATTGCATAGCCCAAAGGGCATACGACAATAGGCAAATGTGCCGTAACGACAGGTGAATGTGGTCTTCTCCTGATCTTCTGGAGCAATGGGGATTTGGAAATAGCCAGAGAACCCATCTAAGAAGCAGTGGTAGGCATGTCCTGCTAGCCCCTCAAGCATATGATCAATGAATGGTAGGGGAAAGTGATCCTTTCGAGTGGTATCATTCAGTTTTCTATAGTCAATGCATACTCTCCACCCGGTAGTTGGTCGAGTTGGAATCAACTCACTTTTGTCATTAGTAACCACAGTCATCCCCACTTTCTTCGGGACCACTTGTACGGGGCTTACCTATTCACTGTCTGATATTGGATAGATGATGCCTGCATCGTGAAGTTTGATAATTTCAGCCCTCACCACTTCTTTCATATTCAGGTTAAGTCTTCTTTGCGGTAAAGCTGTAGGTTTATGCTCATCTGTTATAAGAATCTTGTAAGTGCAAACAGATGGGTTTATGCCTTTTATGTCTGCTATCTTCCAAGAAATTGCTTTCTTGTGTTTCTTTAACATGCCCACCAACTCTTTCTTTTGCTCAACTGTCATGTTTGAAGCAATAATGACTGGAAGTTACATTCCTTCCCCCAGATACGCATACTCAAGATGTTCGGGGAAGGTCTTCAACTCCAAATCGGGTGCTTCCTCTATTGACGGTTTTAGACCTTTGTTGCGCAGCCTATCATATTGTTCAGACCCTTCCTCGTCTATAGACCCTGAACTTTCATCTGAACTTATATCCACTCCATGGAAAGGAAGAATGTAGCATTCAGCTCCTTCCCTTGGATCTCTTTGTTGTTCACACCCATGATTCGAATTAGGCTCATATATCTGCCCAACTAACGAGCAGTCTTCCACATGCTCCTCAGAGTAAGAATTTATGGTAGCTGCCACTGCTGCATTGCTCTCTTCTGTCACTGTTGGTTTACTATCATTCATGACTGCCAGGAGCACTGTGTACCAGTCGCTATCTTCGCTAGATGAGCTAAAATTTCCCATCGGTTGACACGCAGGAAAACTACTGCTTTGAGGGTACAAAAATTGTTGTTGGATCCGCTGCTCAATCCAATTGTCAAGTCTGTACATGTAGAATTCTAGCTCAGAGGTTGGACTCGCCATAGTGCGCCCTTACTTTAAACTGTACAGAAAATTGCACTTGATTAAACCAGAGATACTATAAAAGATAAAGGTAACAAAATAAATAAATAAATGGCCAGAGCAATAAGCTAAAAGTTTCCTAGAATTCCTTAAAGAATCCCCGGCAACGGCGCCAAAAACTTGGTGGATCACCCGCAATTATACGGGCTCGTCAAGTAATACCTCGTGTGAACACACGAGGATCGTATTCCTCGGGGTTAAGGATCTCCTATTATCTAACCTGAAATCTTGAGTAAAAGGTCTTGAAACTAAACACGAAAATAAAGACAAGTGTGAGAAAGTAAACAATAAGCAAAAGGGGAGATCAATATAATACAAAGGCCTATGGGTGTGGATCCCCTTGGTGGGATTATCATGATATATGGATGAAGAATAAAGAATGCTAGGGTGATTGAGACCGAAGGATTTCTAAAACAACACAACCCCAATTTCTCGGCGATTGAACCCTAATCCCATACAAATGCTAATAGGGATCTCTCCCAAACCAACATTCATAAGATTGCAAAGCGTATAAGAAATCCTAAAGTAAGAGTAAACTTATCTTAAGTTCATTCTTTAGATATGGAGGGCTACCAATACCCAATCTCTAGGCATATTGATACAAGAATCCCCTATTAATCCATTCATGATCTAATACATGTGAGTAGGTCACATCTACGTGCACAACTCATAAAAGAACCACAGATTTCTCCTTGGAGTGGTTCTAAGCATGAAGAACAATGGATTAAATCTCAAACAACCCAAGCAATTAAATAAAACGTAATCATCCAAAATACATGATAAATTACCCCCAAGGTTCATCAACACCCGGTGGCCTTGGGGGTCTAGTGTGCCATCAACAAGAAATAAACAACAAGATTGAGCAAAACACAAAACAAACTCATAATCAAAACTCATAATAAAAACACAAAACACAAAGCAAACAAGATACAAGATTCATCACAAAGAAAGCAAGAACTTCCATCTTGAAAATGTTGACTAGGGATGATGGAGCAACTTGCCGAATCCGTGTTGGCAAGCCCTAGGATGAAGATCTACGATTTTTTCCTTCTTCTCCCACTTGATTCCACTCCGAAATGACCTCCTTTGATGAAGATTTGAACGTGGGGGTGCTTGGAGGCGCCGGTGGCAAGATACCTCTCGAAAAAGCCCTAAACGGGCTTAAATACCCGAGCGGTGTGCGGGTTGGTGTGCCGCCGCATATTGGGTCACACATCCTTCGGCCAAGGGTATGCGCGCCGCACACAGCCTGCATACGAGCCTGAAAATGGACCTGAATAGGCCCGTTCGTGTAGGAGTGCCCGAATGACATCCGGAGCTTATTTAGCCTTCGTTTCTTCACTCCTTGGCCTCAATTTTCATGCTACAAATGCACTTCCTACCGTGGACAGCTCGTAGATGCCGTGAAATACAAAAACACGAAAAACACATCAAAGGGCACCAGTTTCATTCAAATAATGCAGGAAAGTACAGTAATGCACCGTCACAAAACGGTGTATTTAGAAACTTATCAACGGCTCCCGTAAACCCCTCTATCTTCCACTTACAGTCTCACTTACGGCCGTAAGTCTCGACTGTACGGTTCTCTGTGTTGCAGGGCTTCATCTCCTACGGACATAAGGATGCCCTTAAGGCCTTCTGAATGTGGCTTACGACTGTAAGCCTTGCCGTGAGGTGCCCGTAAGTAGTGCCATCTTCGACCTTTTTATCCCAAATCAGGAATGTGCCATCTTCGACCTTTTTATCCCAAATCACTTCCTTTGGTACTCCTTTGGCATTAAACCTCTCCTTGGTGCCTGCGAAGACAATTTACCCCGTTTAGCCTTATATTCCACTACAGTACTCCAATACTAACTCGATAAGTATACAAATTCATATATAAAATTTCGTATAATTGTATACTTATCAAACTCCCCCACACTTAAAGTTTTGCTTGTCCTCAAGCAAAAAGGAAAGGTGATAATGAAAACAAAGTAGGGTGTTAATGATTTAACGCAAACATGAGCTGGTGAGTTCAAGAGCATCAATTAACAAGACTAGGGCAACACAAATTCTAGACGCTAAAAGTTCAGAAAGAAAACTCTATTAAAGATCAATATGTGTGTGTGTGGACTCAATCTATTTCAATCCGCATAAGCATGATATTTAATGCACATGATTACCAAAAATTATATTTAAAAAAACATAGGATGGTAGCTGATGTGTTCCCACAGCATGGGGTGATGTGTCCACCCCTTGCGTTACCGCAAGTGCACGGGTCGTCAAGTAATAAAGTGGACATAAAGGGTCGAGCTATCGAACCACAGGGAACATAAGTACTAGTAGCTGCTCCTCTTTTGTTATCTAGCCTAATGAGTGTAGTGTGTGATGATCTAATGGCCAAATCTAAGAGTGTCACTGCAAGTGCGCAGGGAATAAAAGGAGAAAGAGTTACCAATCAATGAAGGTGGGGTATCCGGAGAATGCTCACCCTAGGATTCGAGTGTTAAGTGTAGATTACAAGTGTTTCTAGATGAAAATATTGAGTTGTGGGTATCCTAAGGTATATCATCCCCTGCCTCCAGGTCGCCGATAACTAGTCCCCTACGAGGTCCCGATGGAGAATTCTCTCAACACTTCACACCAAATATGACTGCTTAGCACTCTAGGGATCCCAAAGATATAACCAATTACTAAAAGTAGATCCAACCCTGTCTCAAGGTGAAGGATCCCTAACCCCTTACGAGGTCTTGACAGAGAATTCTCTCGACGCCTCACACCACATATGGTTGCTTAAACTCAGGGAATATGGAGATAGGAAATATCTATCGGAAGGGAAAGGAGACACTCCGCTATCTCACGGCTCACCCTCCCAACCCTCTTCACTCTTGGTGATTCTAAACCTAATGGTGATCTCTCTCTTTACTAGGTTGAATAAAACATGCAAGGCAATTAATAATGAAATCAAAAGCAATTGCAAGCATTAAGAACTCAAGAGCAAAACTCAAAGTATTAAACTCGAAAAGAAACACAATGTAAATGTAATAAAAATATGAACCCCAAAGTTTACATGTCCGAATACCCAATAGGGGTTTAGCTCTCCATGGAACAAGTTACAAAACAAATAAAGTAATGATAAACAAGTTCACAAGCCATAGAAAATAACCCCCCTAAATACGTGATGATGGGCCAGATAGGTAGCTTCCACGTCTGAATTGAATCCACTCCAAAGCTAAGTCGCCGATGGCTTCCTTGATGCTATAACAAAGGAGGAATCGATCCAAGTTGGTGAGGAAGTCTTCCCAAAGCTGCAAAGAACTCTCTCCAAACCCTAGCCGCCTTGCCTCTTGAAAGTAGCCAAAAAGATCCTTAAAAATTAGAACAAGGAGGCTTTCATAAACTAAAATCGGGGCTTCACACGGGCATCCACATGGGCATTCACACGCCCATGTACGGTAGCCACAGGCCCGTGTAAAAATTCCACACGGGCTTGAACAATAATTTTGCTACAGTACTGCTACATTAACTACTATGCTTTTTGCTACAGTGAATGCTGCAGTCACTTTCCCCGAAATCCTTCTTCGAGTCCACATGGTAGAGCACAAGCCTGTATGGTAGGGTGTGTGGCTTTTTGTTATCTGAAATCTTCAAAACCTTCTCCTATTTGCGCATGGAAGCTGGGACATTGACGTACTACTACCTTCGTGCCCTTCCAGTTCATGTGATGACTTGAACTCCTCCGAAAGTTGGCAACACTTCCATGTATGCGAGCACAGCCTCTCTTGTTGGTCTTAAAATGTACCATCACCCCCTGATTGCACAAAAGAACACAAAATACACCTTATTAGTGATACGACCTAATAAAAGTGATGCTCGATGCATACAACATGATATTATAAAATATATGTATTCAAGCACTTATTAGTAGCTTCACACATCTTCTAAGGCAGCCCTTTCTCTCTGGATCCTGAAGAGTGGCTTTCACACTTAGGCATGGTAGCTCTTTCCATTGTCACATTTTAAAGAGAGTGGTAGCTTTCACTCATCTCCAGTGGTAAATCTTTCTCTCACTAGGGCATACACAGTATCCGACTTGTAAAGAGTAGCTGCATACATTAAAAGGGGTAGTTTTTTCCACCTCTAAGCAATCAAAATGAACACGTACTTTTGCTTCACAAAATTTTTCTGGTTTGGATTTTACAAATAAGAAACATAAGTGCGTGCAAAAACATGCATTCAACTGAGTTAAACAAATGAGTTGTGCATTTAAGTGCATTGATCAGTGAATAGAGCAAAGGAAATTTAAAACAAATAGGGTCTAAAAGCAACTATACTAGTACATAATAATTTGAAGCAATTGAGCTCACACTAATCATTGTATTAAGCTATTATCAGTCAGTTAGTATTGATTAGACAAGCATGCAAACCCCTTCCCCACCCTTAAAACTTACATTTCCCTCAATGTAAATGAAGAAGATTAAATTAGGACAATGCAGTGAAAATTAAAGAGAAGGTTGGGAATACGAGCACTTCCCTGATCAAAAGAGCAAACACATTGATGAGCTATGGGAAGTATAGCTTGTTGGGTGTGGGGGGGGGGTTCCAGTTGAGGGAGGGGCCTATTCCAAGTCAAAAGAGACCGAGCGAGCACCCCCTTTATAAGTGATGGTGGTGGTTGGAGCATAAAACTTCCTGAGCGATCAAGTACAACATTAAGCTCAATAAAAATTAAAATAAACAGAAATAAAAGAAAGAACATAATTGAAAATCCACTAAAAGAAATCTAAAATCAACAAAATGTGGCAGGACCAACCCTTGCCAAATACAACGAGCTACAAGAGTAAAGAAAGAATACAATTAAACTAAAATGCAGAGGGTGTCTCCTCAGAATCTGGAATGGCAGAAGCTGTCTTTGGAGCTGGTGCTGGATTTGCAAGAGCTGGACTCGGATCTGAGGGTGGAGGAATAGATGGATCCTCAAGGGCAGGATCAGATGGTGCCTCAGTAATAGTAGCAAGGGAGGAACAGCAGGAGTAACAAGGCTCTCGATCATCACAAAGGTACAATGGAGGTCGGCCTCCATCCGCACCACTGACTCTCGAATCTCCATCTGGCTGGCTCGGAGTGCCTGATGCTCCTCCCGGATCGCCACTAGTTGCTCTCTGATGTCATCTCTGGGTTGAGCTGGAGGAATTGGGACGGTCGCTGATTTTAGGGAGTCAGTGCTGTCCTCTGAGTCATCGTCAGTGTCTGCAGCCTCTCAATAGGCGTCGCAGCGGCAGTTGGAGTCAGCACATGCCGTAACCGTCATCATATGATCATCCCCATAGAGTGAAGCGTCTCAAACCCTAGGGGTAGTGGGGTACCCTTAGTGTGGACACCCTCCAATCGCTCTATCAGTCCCATGCTTCATACTAGCGTCGTGATGTATGGTCCGGCGAAGACGATGTTGAGACAAGAAAAGAGACAAGAAAAACACTTCCACAAAGTCTATACAGCATAATTTATTGAAAAAGAGACAAGAAAAACAAAATAAAAAAGGTACCTGATGATCGTCCCGCAAGCGCACGGGGTCGCCAAGTAATAAACCACTCGTGCAAGCACGAGTGGGTCGTATTCCCAAGGGCCCGAGAATCTATCCTTACTTCCCTTTTGCGATGTTGTCTAGCCGATCAAACTTGAGATTTAAATGAAAAAGTAAAGAAGTAAAACAAAAGCAATTAAACTGCTAAATACCAAGGGCGATAAACGGGAGGAAAATCTGGGTGAGAAGATGGTCACGGATAAGGATCCCCTCGGGGCTACTAAAGTGCGAAGGATGTTGGATTAACATGCAAGTGGCTTGATGGACCGAGAAAACCCTAGATTAGGTCAACCCGATGGTCACGGCAATTGACCCCTAATCCGGTACGAGTATTGAATACGGGCTCTACCCGTACAATTCCTCCTACGATTGCAAAGGGCAAGATGGTTTTCTCAAACTAAGGTTGAATCACACATGAGTAATTAACCCTAGAATTGGAGGGGTACAAATACCCGATAGTCACGGCGTATTTATACGTATTTCCCTTCCAAGCTTGGTAAGTCTAATACTAGGGCAATGGTCATGCAACCTAGTATTGGCTAAGTATGGATACACAAAGTTCTCATGCATACCCAAGCATTCAAAAACACCAAACATGAATCACAAACAAGCTAACAAGCATGGATTAAACCAAATCATCCAAACATCACAAGTTCACCCCAAGGTTCACCCACATCCGGTGACCTTGGGGTTTTAGTTGCTCATAGTCTCAAAATACATGAATGAAAGCATAAAAACAACTAAACTAAGCATAAAAGACCTCCCTCCAAAGATTAGAGTCGAAGAAGCTTCCAAAGACGCCACTCGAAGGGGTGGCTTCCCGTCGTCTTCAACCTCAAGATTTGAAGCCCTAGAGGTAGATCTCGCTCAAGAACGCGCTCTCCTCACCGATTCCACAGTGGAAATGTCCTCCAAGCTCTCCTTCTTGGTCAGATCTGGAAGAGGGGGTGTCAAGCTTCAAGAAGAGGCTAAGGTTTCTCTCTTTCATGCCCTAAAAGCCCTTAAAAGGGTGAAAATCGCGACTTCTCACGGGCTGCCTCACGGCCGCGAGGTTGCCCGTGAGGCATCCAGAAAGGTTTGCAGGAAATTCCACCTCGGGGGGTGCTACAGTACCTGCTACAGTAATTCTGCTACGTATTTTGCTACAGTACTGCTACAGTGAAAAACCCCAAAAACGTCGTATTTGGTGTCGAATTCTTCCTAAATACGTTCTTGAACTCATTTAGGGTCTGCAACACAAAATAAAGAGATTTAGACTATTAAAAGGGCATCTACTTATCAAAAAGATAATAAAATAATACAAATAAATACGTATAAAATACATATATTTAGACGTTTATCAGTACCTAAAAGTCGAAGAAGAAAAAGAAGGTGTACGGCCAAAAATCACCTCTTCCAACTTCTAGAGGAGTGCCTAAGTGCCAAAGAAAGGGTGATGAGGAGCAGGGAGATGCAAGGGACATCCAGGGGTGAGGGTGTGGTGTGGTGGAATCAGAGAAAATGAAATTGAAAGGTCGCAGGTGGCGCCTTAAACCTAACTACTTACGGCCGACGTACGGGCGTAAGTCGGGCTGTAAGGCTCCCTGGATAACACCAGAGTTGTGATGCGAGCAGATCTATTGGTATTATACAGCATGACTTCGCTACCGAACTGATTGCTAGATCAGGGCAACACCCTTAAGTAAGCAAGATATTCGTGGGACCTTATATCACACGCCTAGTGAAGGGCATGGCAGTGTTGGATCATGTGCGCTCGATGGAGGGCGTCGGAGGAATGCTACCACTAGGCACTCAGACACTCCAATCCATCAGGGTAGTGGAGCACCAAGGGGCAGTGTTCATACTCAGTTGATAGCCGCGAAGTGACTCGGATGAGGACCCCGAGGATGATCTTTCCGACCCGGCCACCACACCCCTTGTAGCGCACTGACCTTCCAACCACACTTAGGAGTTTTCCGCTGTGCGTTGTGAACTTTAGGAGATACGCAATACTAAGTCGCGCCAGGGTGAGGACATCGCAGCCCTCCTCTAGGTTTAGCAGGATATCATTGCCTTGATCCAAGGCCTCGCTCCTCATGCACCACTCTCTGCATCCGCACCAGCACCACCACAAGGTGCTTACGAGTATATCGATTAGGAATGATTACCCATTGTTCTTTCTATCTTTCTTTTATGTTGTTTTCTTTTAGTTTCTCTGTTGTTTATTTTCTTTTGTATTACTGTTGATTTGGGCTTAGCCATCCACCCTTGTATCCTTTCCTGTTTTAATAACTACTATTTTGCTTTCAGTTTTCCTTCTTATTTTTTATTTTCAACAGATGCTCTAGAATAATGTTTCCTTTGTATTTCACAATGAAGTGCAACTATTTTGCCATCCCACTTCTCCAATTTTAGAGGACAACATCAAGTATGCAACCCCATGAATTTCATCGACATATTCTACCGATTTGGGGAAGCTCACGAAACCTTTTCTTACTAAATGTCTATTTTTACCCTCCTTTGAACTGCTGGAATATGTACATTGGGGACAATATACTACTTTAAGCTGGGGAATAGGTACTTTCATGATTGTGAACCTAGAATTAAAATGATGAATTATAGAATTACAGTAGTGCAGGACTATGATAAATGTCGCACCTAATTCATAACCTTGCACTTATGGAGAGTAATACCATCTGAGGCACGTTTTACACCAGTAAATAGAACCCTGGACACCTAGGTTAAGACACACAACATTTTCATGACTCTCTTTGATTATAACCCATCACTTTGGTTTCCAGCTTTAACTTGTTGGGTTGGTTCTCTAGTAGGCCTCTAAGGGCCTTGGGTCCACTCTAAAAGAAAAAGATACCAGAACAAGGGAAATGACATAGTTAAGTAAAAACACCGCTCCTCTGTATACATTGGCACAGTAACTTGGGATGCAAACTCCAAATCGGAGTATACCCTAAGTGAAAAAGCTACTAAAGCATGAGCATGTTTATGTGAATTAGTAATCATCCAACTATGTTGGGTTTTTTGGTGCTTAATCAGCATATTTACCCCTCAAAAAGGAGATTTATAATTCACATCACTAAAAAAAACCCTCACAGATCCCAAGTGAAATCTAGCCCTGCATCAGGCTAGTCGCCATCAAAAGGAAGAACTTGAGACTACTTAGGAGTTTACTACAATTCAACCAACCTCTTTATGACCGGAAACCATTGTGTGTGGTGTGATATGACATCGAGAGTGGTTATTTAAGTGTTGTCAGTCTCACCTGGACTACAGTGGACGAAATAAAGGGGTTGCACAAACATCACATCCTTGGCCACAGTTTGGTGCACAACTCTCCATTTTGTTGTTGGAGTGGCATTTTGAGTTCTACTTACGCTATTGTCATTTCTTCCATCTAAGACGGAGGTCCTATATTTGGCCACTTATTTGTCTCCAATGATCTTTATGTTGTTTGCTTGAGGACAAGCAAATGCTTAAGTGTGGCGATATTTGATAAGTGTTTAAATATACTATTTTATATTGTTTTATTTTTTTCTACATTCATGCAAGTTTGAATAACACTGATGCTTGTTTATGTCATTTCTTGTTATATTTGCATTTTAGGGCATCGGAGAACCCTCTGAACTAATAAGGAGCATTATGGGTACTTTGGAGCATAAAAGGGACACTTTTAAAGACCATGCGGACCTCCGAACACCATGCAATGAGATGGCGAGCAACCGAGGCAAAAACAAGGAGAAACAACTCTAATAGGGGGGTCGTGTGGTCTCCATGCGGGCTATGTGCTGCTGAATAGCACCGACAAAAGCCTGTCCGGGCTACGGTGTGGCCTACATAAAAGGTCGCACGGTACCGCCATAAGGATGTGCGGTCCCCACAACAGGCTGCATGACACGACCAAAAGATCTTGCGTCATATGTGCCGCCCGCACAACTCGTAGAAACACCCGTTTTGGCCAACTTTTAACCCTATGCGGCCCCGTGCAACCGCACACTTGGCCACATGCCTGGAAACATATAAAAGGTGAAATTAGGGCTTTTGGAAGAGGGGGAAAACCATTGTACGAAACTAATTATCTTCAGCGCATATACTCATCGGAGCAAGGTGATTCTAGTTGGAAATCAAGGGGAAAAATGGGTGGACAACTAGGAGAGCATCTCAAGGACTCAGCGGCGAGAATCTGACGAGTTCTCATCATCCTCATTAGTCGACAAAGAGGAAGATTTACAATGTCTTTTGATGATTGTATTTCTTATCTTGTATCTTTTATTTGCCTAATGTCAAACTAACCTTCCAAGGCCGTAGGGCAATCTGGTGAACCTTGGAAACCTACTCGACGACGACGATGAGCAGTGGATTCTTCTCGCCGCCCCAACTCCGCCGCTCCTTGATCTCTCTCTCTTCTCTCAGGTATCACACTCTTCCCCAATCTCTTCATTTTTCTCCTTTATCCGATCTTTTTTCTCACAAGATTTGGCATCACGCCCACCAGATACTATGAAGGCCTGAAGGAGACTCTGCACTGCCTTTATTTGATCAGAAGAATCACGCAGCTCAATAACACACTCAACGGAAGGGCTGGCCATCAGGAGGAGCTCTCGCACAACTAAAGGGAAGCAGCACGTGAGTCGTGAGATATGATGATTACATAATGAAGTAAATTGAATTTGATGCATTATTGGTGAAGGTTTGTAATTAGGAAAAACTCTACTATATTAGAAGTTTGTTATTTCTTTACAAGTGGTCGTGGCACACAAGGTGTTTGTGAGAATGCAAGCTGTGACAATTCCACTCTAGTTAATTAAGCATGCATGCACACTGATAAAATATAGACATTATTTGCAGATCATGCATGACATAACAACCACTTGAACTAATAAAAAAAATATATGATGCTCTTCATGCTTGAGTCTTTTCAATAGGCCACCTTTTTACCATAGATTATAGTTTTGAGATCACCATTAGCATTAGCTTTTAAAGCTTAAATAACCCTGCCACCTTCCATTAATTACAATTCATTAACACTCATTTTCTCTATTGTCTTTTTATCAATGTGGGAGTGGGACTACATTTTCTTAATTTCTTTAGTGTATGTTACTGTCCTGCAATTTTTTTTGGTGATTTTCTAATTATATCTTTTTATATGAATGTTATAAATATAACACTTCATATATTATTTAATATTGTGAATATTCACTGATATTCACTGAATGCCCATTTTAATAACCAATTATGTTGTTCGTGACATTTGCATCATGGATTTTACCAAATTAGAAATCTTTTTTAAGTTTTTTTAAAGATCATTAGTGACTCTTGCACTGTGCACTTGCTCAATGTCCATTTTAGAAAAAAAATGAACTCCACATCATTGTTATGTATTCATCTTCATGCTTTGTTGAATTGTTGATATATTTTTAAAATGCACTTTTGATTATCTTTTGGATCACCGTAGGAATTAAGCACACCAATATTAATTGTTATTCCTATTTTCTTCTACCTATATAGCTCCCTCACTCCGGCCCTATATATATATATATATATATACACCCACACACTCATACATATACATTGTTGTTAATATATATACACACACACATGCTGGTGCAGTTTGTTACAAGTTGCTTAATTAATAAGAATTTTTTTTAATGTGCAAGATGTGAAGCTTGACAAGAATTGTTGCTGCTGTTATTGTAATATATATATATATATATATATATATATATATATATATATATATATATATATATATATATATATATATCAAACCTTTGATGAGAAATAGGCAATGTATCCTAGCCTTCCACTTTGCAGTGCAAATTATGTCTTATGCATGTGTGTGTACACATCTCAAACTCTATTGACTATCAGAGTTTGATGGCAGATTGGACAGCTAGTTTGTTGACCACCAACAAGCTAGCTAGTTCATTGTCAAAGATTTGATTATTATATCGTATTGTTTTATTATTTTTTATATTTTTCATATATATTCGCAGGATAAATAAAAATCATGGAGTCTGCCTCTTTGAATCAAAGTGTGAACTTAGATGAAAAAGAATTGGAAAGCATTCAATATGGTAAGGAGACAAGTAAAAAGGCGAAAGAATTCTCTAATGTTTGGAATTTTTTTTATAAAGAAGCGGGTGGATCAAGATGGCATAGAAATAGCAAAATGCAAGGGATGTAAGAAAGAATACAAATGTGGAGGTAAACAATATGGGATGTCATTATTGAGGCGCCACAAGGATAACTGCAAAATGATTAAATTCAATGATGTAGGACAAATGTTTCTTGATCATGAAGGGAAGATAAGGTCAAAGAAAGTAGATCAAAAAATTGCGCGTGACTTATTAGCTGCTGCAGTTATAAAACATGATTTGCCATTTTCATTTGTTGAATATGATGGCATTAGAGCTTGGATAAAATATGTAAATCCCGATGGCATTCGCATTTCAAGAAATACTCTTGTTTCTGATATTACAAGAATATATATGAGAGAGAAAGGGAAACTTAAGCATGTTTTGGGTAATATTCAGAATAGAATTTGCTTAACTTCAGATGTGTGGACTGCATGCACTAGTGAGAGCTACATTTGCTTAACAGGAAATTTTATTGATGAAAATTGGAAATTGAACAGCAAAATTCTTAACTTTGCTAAATTGCCTCCTCCACACTCAGGAGTTGAATTGGCTGCAAAGTTATTTTCATTTTTGAAAGAATGGGGAATTGAGAAAAAAGTGTTTTCTTAGACATTGGATAATGCATCTAGCAATGACAATATGCATAATATTTTGAAAGACCAATTGTCTTTGCATGATAGTTTGTTATGTGGTAGCGAATTTTTCATATTCGTTGTTCTGCTCACATTTTTAATCTCATTGTGCAGGAAGGGTTGAAAGTAGCTCATGATGCTTTGCATAAAATCAGAGAATCTGTCAAATATGTGAAGGGTTCGGAAAGTAGAATGAAAAATTTTGAAGAATGTGTGCCTGCAGTTGGCAACATTGACACCAGTATTGGCTTGCGATTAAATGTATCCACCCGTTGGAATTCAACATATTTGATGTTGGATAGTGTCATTAAATATAAAAGGGTGTTTGCTTTTCTTCAATTGAATGATAGAAATTATAAATATTGCCCTTCAAATGAAGAATGGAGAAAAGGAGAGAAAATATATGAGTTCTTGGAGCCTTTTTATGACACTACCAACTTGATATCGGGGTCTTCTTATCCTACATCAAACTTGTATTTATGCAAGTTTGGAAGATTGAAGTTTTATTAAAAGAAAACTTGGCAATTGAAGATGTGGTGATTAGTGATATGTGTAGAAGGATGAAAGACAAATTTGATAAATATTGGAAGCAATATAGCATGGTGCTTGCATTTGGGGCTATCCTTGACCCATGAATTAAATTGTTAATGTTGGCGTATTTCTATGGGAAGGTTGAAAGTGATTCTACTAAATGCCAAGAAAAAGTGTCTCTTGTGAGGACAAAATTATACACACTTTTTGAGCATTATTCAAATGCTAATAAGTCAAGTCCTTCACAACCACAATCTTCTTCTATCATTACACCTACATCTACACAAGGTGGTGGAGGAATTAAAAGTAAAGGTAAAAGAATCTTTGATGTAAGTGCTCTATCATTTTCTTTCTTTCTTTATAAATTTCTCTAATTTGTTTATATTTTTTTTTATGATAGCATATGCCAATTATTGATTGTAGGAAATTAAAGCATTTGAGAACCAATCAATTACAAGTGCAGGAAAATCTCAATTAGATCTTTATTTGGAGGAGCCAAAGCTTGAATTTGCATATTATGAAGATTTGGATGTATTGGAGTATTGGAAGAATCATAAACATAGGTTCCCAATTCTTGCATTAATGGCAAGTGATGTCTTAGCTATCCCAATAACAACTGTTGCATCTGAATCGACCTTTTCTATTGGTGCTCGTGTGCTCAACAAATATAGAAGTTGTACCCTTCCTGAAAAAGTACAGGCTCTCATTTTCACCCGTAATTGGTTGCATGGTTATAACATTGGTAATTTATACATTATTAATTTAAATTGTTTATTTAGTTGGAATCTTGAAACATTTGTTTATTTTAAATTTAATTTTTAACTAATTTTTATATTTGGGGTTTTTTATGTAGATAATGAAGATGAAGCAACTATTAAACCAACTACATCCGGTGAGGGTTCAAACATTCTTGAAGTTACTGATGAAGATACAATGGAAGGAGGAGATGGAGAAGAGGAAATTTGAATGATTTAATTTAACGGTTGATAAATTTTAAATTGGTAATGAACTCTAATATTGTATGTCTTAATACTTAAGAGGAAAATGATGGTGCTTATTCAGTTTATATTTTTGTTAGTGTATTGAAAATGATGGTGCTTATTCCTTTTCTTGTTGATTGATGATACATTTGGGCATGTAATAGATGAACTTTGTCCTTGTTCAGGACTTGGGACTTGGTGGTGAATTGTGGAGCATTAAAATTATTAGTGGTTGAGGCCAAGTCCAAGCCTGTAATTACTTCAAGGTTTCTAGGACATAAAGGATTGTTTGTTGCATGATTTGGAAGGTTTTGCCATTGTTTGAAGATACTGCATTGCATTGTTTTCTTGCTGGAAGAGTTCAAGGTTATAATATTTATCAGTTGCAAACTCTTGCCTCATTATAAATCTGAAGCTATAGTGACCAAATTGCAGTTCGAATTCAATTGATTGGTGAGTTTTTTCATCTCATTTTTTCACAATAAGAGAAGTTCTTACTCAATGTGTGTGCCATTGCTTTTTCCTTCTTTATGATTGGATTATATTCTTCAACATTGTTTTTTGATTTTTAGCGGGTCGGCCACTCAAGCCACCAACCCAAGGTGGGTTGGGTCGGGTTGGCATTTTGCCAACCCGCCAAATGGCCGCCCGCCCCGCCGGCCCGTTTTGACAGCTCTACCCCCGAGGAGTTAATGGTCTCCGGTGCCACAGATTGTGAACTTTGTGCATTTTTTATCAAATATCTTCTTGCAATGTTTATGGCGTTTTCTTGTTTTTTATGTTCAATCTTGTGTTGCATTACTTGATGTGTTTGGTTAGCGTGGTATAATTGTAAAACTTGGCATGTGTCGAGTGGCTTAGTGTGATTGCTTTAGGGTAATCATTTCCCTTGAAGTGCATGAGACTTGCAGTTATAATCATAATATTTGACGTTACCAAAGACATACTTGCAACAAGGCTTTTAGAGCACACATAGAGTTTATAGAATGTACCTGATAAGCATTGCTAGATTTTAATTACTTCCAACGGCAAGGGATAAATCTGGGGCGTTATTCCTACATACTACTATCTTGTTAGAGTTCTCCCCCACTTTGTGATTCTCTTCCCTCTAGCTGCTCTCCTTGAGCCTTAGTCAATTTCAACCTCAATCTTTGATGGACTAGATACTAAACCAAGAAATATTACTAAAAGCTATACCAGTCCTTCTGGAATCGACTACCCGATCCTTTTGGGTACATTTTACTACTTGTACAACTCATGCACTTGCGATTAAGCAAGGGGTGTATCAATGGACTAGTTACACACCTATTCAACCTCCCAGTTAAAGCATAACCAAATCCCGAGAGTTACACAGCCAAGTATATGGCTGTGTACTATGCCATGTACCTCTTGGAATGGCATAATCTTGAAAACATTAAGCTGCAGCCCAAGTACACGGCCGTGTACATGCCTGTATACTTACTCAATTTCGGGAGTATAAAAGGTTTTGGAAAGAAAGAAGACGCATCTTTTGACCTATTTTGGGAAACACCAATGGCTGAGGTTTAAGGCATCAGATAAGACGAAGAGGAAGCCAGTGGAAGTCAAGGGGGTAACATCTGACGGCGACCACACCAATCTTGATTGATCCTAAACGCTATTCGGACTAGAAGGGAGTTCTTTCTTATGGATTTTGGGTTTCATTCGTGCATTTCTTGTTTTGTATTAAACAAGACCCCAATAGAAATAACACTAATCAGGAGTAACACCCTGAATCATTCCCTTGGAGTAGTTGCAATTACGCTTTTACAATGTTTATCCGGTACATCCTATGAAGCCTATGTGTGCTCTCTAAGCCTTGTTGCATTTATGGCAATCATGAACGACAAGGATTATGACTATAGCTGCGGGAATTATGCACTTCGAGGATAGAATCATCTTACGGCAATTACACTAAGCCAATCAACACACGCCAAGTTATATAATCATAATTACGCTAATCATGCTCATCATGTTATGCAACACAAAATTAATCATAGCAATGAAAAGGACTCCATAAACATTGCAAGCGAAGCATTCAATTAAAAACTAACATCCAAGCTCTTAATCAAGGGCACCAGAGACGGTTAGCCCCTCATAGGTTCACACAACATTGAAATAATAGAAAACATGGATAAGAAAACGTCCATAGACTCCCTATGCTTCTGCATCAATGTTTGTGCTCCGGGAACCTTGCTGTAGACAAAGCTCCAATCCTAGATGTGCCCTTAATTAATAGCTCTAACTCCCCACAAATGGCAGTGAATGATCCTTGTTGGATTTCCTCCAATCGGCCTCGCCGTCGCCGTCGCCAAACCGAAGTCCCTTCAAAAACTGAACTTCTGGAATTAAAAAGATGTTTTCGGCCCAAGAACGGGCATGCTTGGACCGTGCTCTTTACGAGCATATCTTGGTTTCAGCAATTCTTCAAATCCTTACCAGACAGTGAAGTGCATGGTCCCCAACAAGCCCATACTTGGGCTGTGCTCTCATCTGCACGCTTGTGCTCTGGGACCATGACCGTGCTCAGCTATACTTCAATTCTTTGTTGATTCCTGTAATCTACACTGCTGAAGAACACTCCCATGCTTGGGCCGTGTTTGTCTTGACTAGTTACACTTTGAGTTTTTTTATGCTGAAATTGCTTCAAAACTTCTTATACTTGCCCAAGACCTATTTATCTGCACATCAATAACAAAATACCTAATGTAGCACTAATCTAGAAGCAATAATTGCTAAAAAACAAGCTACTTATGGGTATGAAGTAAATAAAGCTTACCAAGAGAGAATAGAACCTTACTTTCATTCATGTGGCACTCAATGATTCTGCCGAGAAGATTCGGGCAGTCGTCATATAAAGGTTCCAATTTAGTATTTATACATTTTTTCTTAATGTTAATTAATGTTAGTTTTATTGCTAATGAAGTTGTTGGTGTGTATGAAAGGTTAAATGATTATTATTTTAATATTAAAAACAATGACAAGTTGTTTATAAGTAAAATAACATAGGGGCATTTATGTCATTTTACAAAACATTTCCAAGGAATGTATTCTCATACCAAACTCGAAAATGTTTTTTCCCATCAATATAATCAAATTTCCAATTGCATACCAAACAAAAGAATGTTACTTTACCAAGGATCACTTTCCCTTTAATTACTTCCCGATCAATTACATTCCATCACAACATTAAACTACCAAACACCCCCTGAATGTTACATTAATGGAATGAATCACCATATACATGTGATTAAGGAAAATTTTAGATTTTTATATTTCCAAGTGTCCCATGTATGAATCTATGATTTTCATCAATTTTTCAATGGCATGATAGAATCTCTGATTTCATCGATCTTTCTAATGCCATGATGGACCTTTTCTCTTGTCATTTTCTTCCGATTCATGGAAAAAATTATAGAAAAATGTGAAAAGTTAAAATTTTGGAACGTAGTTAAAAAATTTGAAGAAAAATGTCAAAGTTAAAAGTTTAGGGGCTTTATTGCAAAAACTTGATAAAAAATATGAAAGATGAAACATTATAGTGTCTAGTTGAAAAATGTGAAATTTTTGGAAAGGGAGAATATAAGGTATAATGTCCAAAAATGACATAAGAATTAATATGCAAAAACAAGGAGAGCAGTAATTTTAGTAAAAATTTAGGGTGGTTTCACAATTTTACTAGTGAAACAACCACCATTTGTGAAGTCCAACGTAATGATAGATTGTTCTCTTTGTGAGAGCTCTTCACTACTTTTGAAGATTCTCTTGAGCCAAAAAATTCCCTTGAAGACCACGATCTCATGTGAAGTTCGATGAAGTGACACATTGCTCTCTTTGTGAGAGCTTTCTCACTATCTCTTGAGACTCTTTTAAGTGAGTGGAAAACTCATTTAAAGACCACAAGACCTCTTATGAAATACAACGTAATTGTAGACTATTATCTTTTTTAGAGCCTCCCCACTGTCTCTTGAAACTCTTTTAAGTAATTGGAAAACTCTTTTGAAGACCAGAAGACCTCTTGTGGAGTCTAATATAGTGGTACACTGTTCTCTTTTTTAGAGCCTCTGCACTGCTTCTTTGGGCTTTCTTGAGTGAATGGAATATTCATTTGAAAACCACAAAGCTCATTGTGAAGTCCAAAACATGTGATAGATTGTTCTTCTTATAAAAGCCTTCTCATTGTTTCTTGAGTCTTAAATGAGTGAAAAAATCTTTGAAGACCATGAAAAGTCTTGTTGAGTCTAATGTTGTGGTAGACTATTCTCCTTGTGAGATCCTCTTTACTACCTCTTGAGACTCTCTTGAGTGTATGCAAAAATTTTTTAAAACCACAAAACCTCTTGTGTGGTGCAAAACATGTGGTAAAATGTTAATCTTGTGAAAGTCTTTCCATTGCCATTGGAGACTCTCTTGAGAGAGTAAAAAACTTATTTGAAAACTACGAGACCTCTTCTATAGTCCACAAACAAGTGGTTGATTATTTGCCTAGTGAGAATCTCCCCATTACTTCTCAAGATTCTCTTAAGAAAGTGAATTACTTTTGAAGATCACCCAGACTTGTAAAATCCAAAACATGTGATAGATTATTCTTTTTGTGAGAATTCTTACTTCCTCTTGAGAGTCACCATAGTGAGTGGAAATCCCACTTAAGAACTGCAGTATGTCAAAAAAAAAATGAATTTCTCTCAAAATAAGTAAAAAATCAAAATTTATAAAAAAGAAACTAACAAGTAAAAAAAAATAAAAATACTTTCAACTAATAAAAGAAAGAGTTTCCTAGGTAAGGCTAAGGAAGTTTCTTTCAAATGATAAAACAAAGGTTTCACAAGCCTAATACACCGAAGCCTTCAAATATTAAAACCCAAGAAATTAAGTTTGTGATACACAAATAAAGATTACAACTTGGGATTTATAAGAAATCCTAAAAGCAAACAAATCAAAACAATCAAATTTGTGACCAATCATGTGAGTGGTCATGATTATTTGGCAATGCATAAGTCAAGGCTAAAAAGTATGGGAGAGTATAGTTTTAAAAGTGTATGTAATAAACAAATGAACTTAGACATTTAAGACATCAAAAGTCAAAGAGTCAAAAAAACTTCACAAGGCCTAAACCTAAAAACTTCACAAGCATAAAAAAGGAGTTTTTACAAAATCAGATTAAACAAAATTTGTGATTCATACAGAAAAAGCACAACTTGAGATTTATAAGAAGTTGTATAAAGGCATCTCCAACCCTCTCTATTAATGGCGTTAGCGTAGGAGCGCCATTCTCAGCGCCAAATTTATATTTGGCTATAGTGCCACGCAATGGTTTGCGTGAGACTGTAGCCTGCTTTAAATTTTTTTTTTATTTTTTTATTTTTTTTATTTATCAGTTTAATGGTTATTTAATATATTTTAAGTTATTAATTTATAATTTTGGTCTAGTTTTAATTTCATAAAATATATGTCATTATAAATTTTATATTTATAATTTCATATTTTAATAAAATTAATAAATTATAATTGAAGTTTATATTTTTAATTAATTAAAATAAAAATTATAAAAATAATACCAAAAATATAAATTCATTAAAATTAACTTAAATTACGTGAACAATAAAATAAAAATATAGAAAATAACATAGATTGACATTGACAACAATAAAAAAAACCACAACACACAAAATACAACTAATGAAGTTGAAAATAAATAGGGCTAATAGCCTAGTATGTTATCACCACATCCTCCGATGTCGCCAAAGAACTCATTAAACACATTAGTTAATTAATGCAATGTTTCTATTTGAATATTTTATCATTAGGTTTCAATTTTTATTCAAATTATCACAAATATTTTTATTTTATATTTAATAAATATTCATAACAAATACAAAAAATAAAAAATTAAAAGTAAGAAGGAATTGAAAGATAACAAATATATAAAGTGTAAAGTGTAAAGAATATTCTTAGCATATTCTGTTTTGGAGTTAAAAATAGAGTTGTTTGTTGGAGAAACTTTCACTATATAAACTGTATTTTTATATATTGAAGCTTCAAATATAGAGTTTTGGGTTGGAGATGGCCTAAGCAAGTAAATCAAAAGAGTCAAATCAATGACCTAGTCAGATGACCAACCATGACATGGCAGTGCACAAATCAAGACTCAAAAGCACTAGAGAGTCAAACTTGAAAAGCTCAAGTGAGTAGACAAATGAACTCACGCCTCTCAAGATATCAAAAGTCAAAAAGTCGAGGAGTTTCACAAGGCTAAGAGCTGAAAGTTTCACAAGTATGAAATACCGGAGTTTTTAAATGCCTAAGTTATATATAAAATTGGTAATTCATAAACATAGAGAAATCATAATTTATGGTCCAAATAATTTTCAAGATGTAGACAAAAATAAAATAAAATCAAAATAAATGCCCATACATGATTTTTGGTGGAGGAATTGAGATAAGTCTAAGTTAAAATAAACTTAAGTTATGTGAAGAAAGATAGGTAAAATAGTGTTGAAAAAAGCTAGGGCTTTTAATTTTTTGTTCTAATTCAAGTTAATGTACCCATGCAATTTTTCCTTTGAAATTAATAAAAAAATAATTTCTCTTCTCTCATGTGTTCATTTATCTTTCTTTTATTACACTTTCTCTTAATCAAAGATTTCTATGAAATTGTCTGGGTAATTACAATTAGGAGCTTGCCCTAATGAAAATCACAAACAAATAATATTTTTAAGTAATAAAATAACTAAAATTTAATTTGTGAGTTAACATTTGGGTCAGTTAATTATATTAAAAACGTTTGAAAATAAAGCACGGAAAAGAAGAATTTTAAAATTCATTAAACTAACAAAAAAACTCAAAATATTCCAACTCTTTTTTTTTTAAATAAGGGGAAAGTAAGATAAATAAAAACAATTTTCACTGGAGAAAGGATCAACAGAAGAACCATGAAGATTTCATGAACGGTGTTTTTTGTATTTCCATCTCCGTTGGTATCCCATCGCTAATCTTACCCATGTTATCAGTCCCTCTGTCAAAAGAAGAGCACTTATATATTTATCAAACAAAAGGAAATTAAGGGACTATTTGGTTAGCTGTAAGTAGTTGTAATATGAGTGATTTTACTTGTAATTGACTATTTGTTTTGATATAAAAGCTCCACTTACATGAAGTGGACTTACATCTCACTCACTTTTACAGCATTTCAACTTAAATCAAAATTTATTGTAAGTTGAAATGCAGTAATGTAAGTGATATCCACTCGCTACCATTTTATCTTAAATATAATTATAAAAATATTTAATAAATTAATTAAAATTAACTATAAAAATATTTTTAAGTAATAAAATTTAAAAAATATTAAATTTAAAATATATAATATTTTTAAAAAATATTTTTATCATTAAAATACTTTAAATAAATAAGTAATTAATTAATTATCATGAAAAGTATTAAATAATTAGAACTAATACTAACATGATTAGTAGTATTAACATGATTACAAAAATAGTTATTTATGTTTTATTTAATTTAATATTGTATTTTAAAATACCAATTCTTATTTAATTTATATAGAAAAAATATTTTAATGGCATATAATTGAATTACATTACATCTTTTAAATTTAATAAATCACCACTTAATTAAGCAAATTTTAAATTAGTATTAATTCTAAATAATGAGACTTAATATAATTCATAGTTTTTAGAAATAAAATTAAGCATATTATATAATTAGAATATTTTATAAATAATATTAAATAATTAGTGTTAATAATATAGGATATCGGTAATCTTACCATTTCACTTACATGGTAATCGTACTCATTAACTTACATCAAAACCAAACAAACAAAAAGCAAATACATCATTTAAAATTACAACAAACCAAACAGCTGTGACGTAAGTTAAAATACAGAATTTTCACTTACACTGTAATTTTACTTATATGTAAATTCATTTACAGACAACCAAATAGTCCCTAAAAAAAAGCATCAAATGCTTTCTCATTCATTCATTTTCAAAAAAAATTAATAAAATTATCGAATATCTATGGTATAGAATGCGTGCGCCGATACACTCATTTGCCCACGTGGGCGCGCACGCCGATGCTTTAGGCGCACACATGTCACACGCCAGACAAGGGCCTCCGTGCGGGCATAGGAAGAATTGCTCATTTTAGGTTTTTAAAATATAAATAAGAGAAAATTACTGTTCACCCCGCAAGAATTTTAAAACTTCCTAAAAATCCCCTCCAACTTTTGCACACCCCGGACAGCCCCTCCGTTATAGTTTACTTCCCTTCTACCCCCTACCTGTCACTTTAAATGTGTCCTTGGTATGAAATTACATCTTTGCCCTTGGAAATGGTGGGAAAAAAACCCGCCCGATCACATCACGTCATGTCCGCCCTTAATGCACACAATTGTGGTTTTTTCCCTTTCATACTGGCTTTTTGTGAAAGAAAGTTTAGAATGCGAATTACATCTTCTTCTTCTTCTTCTCTTTTGCATCTGAGGTCTGCCCGTTCACCGATATTATGAAGAGTTTTTGTGCTATTGCTAGATACAACAGGGAGGGAGGAGTGCTCATGTTCACGGCGGTGACTACTTGGGAGTCAGTGTTAGCTGAGATATATCAGAGATGGGGTCTCGATACTTCCCGTATGATGGTGAAGTTTATCACACCCGATGAACATAATACGGTTTGCCCGATAGAAAACGAGGTCGACTTCCAGCGCATGTGTCATGTTTTCTCCATATTAAAAGGCGGTGTAGTTGATCTTGTTGTCGAGACGAATGGCGCGTCATCGCATCCTACTGAAAACGAGATCTTCTCGTGGTAATGTGTTAGTCCCAGACAGTTATGTAGTTGTATATGTTAGGTATTGGTTAATAATTCCCTTCCCTGTTTAAGTTAGACATGTTACCGTTTAATATTGGATTTCACCGTGTAAGTTATCACGTTACTGTTTAAACATTTTCTCTACCGTTTACATTATGGAGTCTCTGTTTAAATATTGCTTTTAACGTTTACAATTTTATAGTTGCCATTTAACAAAATGGAGTTTATGCTTAAATCATGATCGTTTTCATTTGAACTGAATTGTTGGCAGGAATTCAGAATCTGGGAGTGCTTCTGTTCCATTGCATGGCGACCCTGACGGTCTTGCATGCGTACCTTCCTCGTCAGAACAACCTGAAATGCTGTTGTTAGATGTCGGACAACGTTTTCAAGGCGTTGAACATTTTAGAGACGCACTTCAAAATTTTGGCATCAAACGGAATTTTGACTTCAAATTTGTAAAGAACGAAAAACAGCGGGTCAATGTGGAATGCACTGCCAGTGGTTGTGAATGCATTCACGCATCAAAGGAATATAACAGAAATACATTCAGAATCAAGACAATGCACCCGTCACACACTTACGGCGGTGGAATTGGCTCGGCGTCACACCCGAAAGCGACCAAACAATGGGTAAGCATACGAGTGATCCAAAAGCTCAAGGATCGGCCCTTGTACAATGGCATCAACATTCAGAAGTACATGTTGCGAGAGCATGGTGTCCACATTCCATACGCGGGCTTGGATGGGAAAAGAACATGCCCGGGTGACCCTTGATGACAGCGATGTCTCCAGCTACGACTTGTTGCTTTGGTACGTCAATAAGGTGGTTGAGACGAACCCCGACAGCATTGCGCTTGTGGATCGAGATGGTGAGCGGTTTAAGCGTACGTTCTTCTCTTTCAGCGCGTGCATTTTGAGATTCAAGCGGGCATGCAGGCCGATGTTGTTCTCGATGGTACGCACCTACTGGGAAAGTACCGGGGTACTCTGTTGGGTGCCACAGGAAAAGATGGGAACAATGGCTTCTTCCACGTCACCTTCGCTATTATCGACAACGAGACCGACGCCAATTGGACGTGGTTCATTTCCAAGTTAGGTGATGCTTTATACGACGATGGAGATTACGAAGAGATAATTACATTCATGTCGGACAGGTCAAAGGGCCTTGTCAACGCTATTGCTAAAGTCTTCCCTTCATCCCCACACGCGTACTGCCTTCGACACTTGAAGGCCAATTTTATGAAAGCCAATGTCAGACTTGGGAAGGCATTGAGGGAAGAGTGCTGGTCTATATACTTTCGTATTGCGTGGGCATCGACGGCTAAAAAATTCGATGACACCGTCAATGAACTGCAGGCCGCATCACCCGAAACCTATCAGTGGTTGATTCATAAGTCGGACATGGCACATTGGTCAAATTATCTGTTCAAAGGTGAACACTGGGGAAATGTATTCGAATGTCGCCGAGTCATTCAATGTGCAGATCAAAGAAGCTCGAAATTTGCCGGTGACGAAAATGGTCGACGCGATAAGGTATTTGATTGTTGATCACATATACCGCTTAAACGTTTTCTTTATTATTTAACAAACATCGTCAGTATTTGAAATACCCCATACGTGTTTCAATATCATTGTATGCATTTAACTTTCTGGATTATCGTTTAGTTTTTTATAATACTGTTTAAAACTGTGACTTTCTGTTTAAGTATCAAAATCTTCACTTTAATTTCTTCGAAATTTATGATCTTTGTTGTGCAGGTACAAGTTGATGCACATGTTATGCACTCACCTTGAGCAAGCAAACAAATGGGAGGCCTACTTATGCTCGGACATACATTCGAAGGTTGAGGCGCTTGTTGAGGGCAGCCGAAGTCTTCATGTTGGTCGCTGTGTCGATGATCGTTACGAAGTGATTAACCAGTGCAGCAACTCTGTAGATCTTGCCACTCGAATTTGCTCGTGTCGCAGATTGCAAGGTTTTGGTATCCCGTGCAAACACGCTTGCGCTGCAATAATACAAACGGACATCAACGTCCATCATTTTATAAGCGGCTACTTCACCGTCGACACTTACAAGCTGGCGTATAAGGAAGCCATATTCCCCATACCCGACAATGAGCGGCCTACGGACGAAAATCGCAAACTGCGTTTGTGGCCGCCTGTGACGAGAAGGCAACCTGGGCGTCCTAGACGAAGAAAGATCGAGTCCCAAGCATTTGAGGTCCGCGAGTTACATTGCAACCGTTGCCACGCGTCCAGGCACAATCGGAGATCCTGCAATGAAACCGTCGCCGACTAACAGCATTGTGAAGGAATAATTTGTGAAGGGAAAGACATTTGTTTCAGTGTAAACGTTTGCTATTTAAACAGGGACGTATATATTTAAACGGACTATCCTGATGTTAAACGGTAACTATTGTGCTTAACGGGTAACACATATTTTTAAACGGGGACACCGTAAATCAAACGGGAATCATATTTTATAAACGGTGACGCAAATATTTAAAAAGATAGCACTTTATTTTACATACGATAACTGAAACTTAAACGATTACAATCGAACATTGCTGCAAGGAATGAGAATTATTAAAAAATATAGCCGTTACACAAACAACAGTATGCAGGCAGCATACTTTACTTTCAGATGAGTAACGTCCGTTGCGGGTGTCCGTAAGTTAAACATAGACAACTTCACTATGGGATTCATTCATATTTCACCTTATTCACGGAATGTGAAAATGGAAACATAGTCGTTTATTCGGACAGGGCTTCATCAGAACGTACCCGTTTAAATAGTACATCCTGCAATGAAACTGTCACAGAGTAGGTATTGCAAGTGGCCTTGTTTTTAAACATGGAGAGCTTCATTATCTAGTTTGGTATGTTAATTATTATTTAATTATCAGAAGCCATATTTAATTACATGTGAGGACTGTTTACAAATGGAGTTCTCATTGTATTTGAAGTTATCGCGTAAGAAGTAGTTCTCCTGATTAAAAATTACACGGTTTCGTTTGACCTGAAGTGTTGGCAGGCATTCAGAATCTTGTAATGAAATTGTGTTTGAGTAGGTGTTGTAGGTTAATAATTCTTGAAGGGAACAAATAAGTTTTGCGTATTTAGTTTTTATATTTAAACAGATGACTTAGCAATTTAATTCTCGTTCTTTGTAACTTGAATGGGGTCAGCGAATGTTAAACGTAAACGGGTATTGTCTACGGGTATAACAAATGAGGTTAAATGGAGACGCGGTTTGTTACGCCGAGAAGCGTGATTTTAAACAGAGTACCTGATATTTAAGCAATATAGTTAGCATTTAAACAATTTAAGTCAGTAACACAAGAGTACAGCCGTTGGTCTAACACAGGTACGTAATCATGCTGTGTCCATGTCATTGGGAAAGAATAAATTGAATTTAAATTAATGGCGAGAAGAAAACTTAAGTGGAGTACTCCCTTCGTGGAAATGTATTACTACTTACTCACGTTAATTTGATATTTGAATTCGAAACGTCAGATGTCACATCATCGATAACTGTTACTGCCCTCATCGATAACCGATGGCAATTGATTTTATTAATTTCATCGTGGAATTTGATAACTGTTACCGCCCTCATCGATAACCGATGGCAATTGAATTAAAACGCCAACGATTAAGACTTCTATTTAAATAAGAAGCTGAGACGGAGTTAAACATCCAGACATATCCAGAACGAAGAGAATTTATAAGTCTCTCCTCAATGAGTACTGCCAGAAGAAGCGGCTGCCCTTGCCTGAGTACTCCACCATCAGTTAAGGCCCCGACCACAGCCCCGTCTTTATGACGACGGTATCGGTCGGCAGTACCTCCTTCTCCAATGCTGAGCCTGCGATAAGTTCTAAGCAGGCCCAAAACCTCGCTGCTGAGTTCGCGTTAAAGCAGCTATGTCCCCCATCCAGTGGGAATGACAGAGCTGCTCCGCCCCCCGCTGTGTCCCCCTCTGCTCCCGCTGTGTTACCCGCTCTGCCTGCCAATGTGTCCCCCGCTGCTCCCCATGCTGTCGCCCGTATTCCAGCAGGGCCTTCCTCCCCTCCACATTACTCCAGCAACGACGAGTTGGAGTGGTTCTTCGAAGACTTCCTCCACGAGCTAGCTGCGAAGGAAGTATTTGCTGCTACAAAACTATAATGAATCAAAAAATGAAAGGCCACGTCAAGAAGCTGCTCCAAGCTATGAAGGGGGCAAAAATGGATCACTAATAGTTTTACTCCTCCTTGTTTTCATTTTGAAAAGTAAGAACCCTTGTTTTGTGTTATTTTCTGAATGATGTCTTTTAAATGCAATCTTGTTATCTTCATTTGGAAATTTACGTATTTTGGCTACAACTCAGTAATTTTAAGTAGAGACAATATTTTAACCAGAAACACCGAATGTTAAACGGAGACTCTGAAAAGTAAGCGAAGAACGTTATTTATATAGTGTAACACAATATTTCAACACACACATCGTCGTTTAGACAGAGATAAATGGAGACAATGTCTACCACATAGAGAATATGTATAGACAACATAGTCAAATAAAGTTAAATGAAGACTCTAGTATCAAACGATGTCACATACATTTAAATGGAATCAGGAAGCATTTTTTAAACGATAGTTAAACAGGATGTAGACAAAATGATAGTTAAACATGTACGTCTAGTAGTTAAACAGAGATGGCTGTTTTTAAATAGAAACAACGGATGTTAAACAGGAAACCTTATCATTCAAGCGTAAGTGAATGTTTCAGTAGAAACAGCATCATTTAAGCAGATGTACTTAATTTTATAACGAAACCCTCGTTACAATTACAAGTCAAGTAAAGAATGCGAAGAATAAAGACATACAAACGGTGAACACTGAGTTGAATATAAAATAAAAATTAGCAAACTGAGACGTATTTTTTCTTTAACTCTGGTCAGAAGTTATGTGGTTTCAGTTGAAGCTTGGTCAATGTTATGCAACTTCGTTCGAGGGAGAAAATCTGGCTTATTGTCAAGCGTTGATATTTAAACAGAGACAGCAAAAGTTAAATAGAGACTAGTAATATTGGCTATGGTCACTGCATGTTGGGCAGACAAAACGATAGTTAAACGGAGACGGCTTGTTTTAAACATAAACGCCTGATGTTAAGCGGGAAACCTTATCAATCAAGCGTAAATGAACGTTTCAATAGCGATAGCGTCGTTTAAGCCGTTGTACTTAATTTAATAACGAAACCGTATACAGGGGGATCCATATTATTTAACTGTATGACAATATTTTCAAAGAATTAATTGAATTTGAAAGAATAACAAGCAATAGTAAATTTACATTGACATGTCTGCCATGTCGATGGCAAAGAATGATTTGAATTTAAACAATAATGACAAAACTGCTTTACATTTGTTAAAGAACGCCAGTGATAAAGATAAAGAATTCTACTTCCCCGAAAATGAAGGCATCCCTTTTTGTTGGATGCCGGCCGCGCTCCTTTCCTTAAGTATGAGGGTTGTGTACTTCAATCTCAGATAAGAGACTTCCGTACGCGTTATGTGTAGCTTCTCGCCCTGTAGTAATAGCTCTATAAACTCCATGACGTACACAGCGCAGTCGACACTTCCTTTTTTTTGTTGCGGTGTTGCATTGTCGTGAACAAGCGGGTAATGTTTAGTCATCATTTCTCCGTACTCCATTTCGAGACAGGTATCGAATAGTTCACGCTGTTGAGGTGTACAACTTGAGGTTAGAATAACAACCATCTATGAAACTCTATGGATCGATACATTCAGATCGCAAAGAACTTACCATTGCAACCTCGTCTCTGTCGTACTCTTCACTTTGGCATAAAGTGTAATGCATGTACTCTTGATTGTTATTGTCGAGCACCACGACATGGAAGTGGCTATTCATGATTATGGGAAGGATGACAATGTCAACGTTATGGATGACTTTGGTGGCATCTCCGATCATAGCTAAAGTCGTCTTATGTGTGTCTTCCTGCTTCGACATAAACAATGCTAGCGGTCTTGTGATGGAGGCGCGCTTCTTGTGGGGATATGGTACTCTGGTCAGTGACTTTTGTATTATGCACACGAAGGCGACCATCACATCATCTGTCACCATCTCTTTCCCGTCGAGTAGTAAGAATAGGTTGGCCCATGTGGTGCTGACATAGTCATTCCTCCATACGACGGCCCTGCGGTTAAACGGCAACATGTGTAATTAACACAGAACACTAAATCTTAAGCGGTAACCGTATACTCTTAAACGATATTGTACACAGTTAAACCGTAACACGGAAAGTTAAATGGTAAAGCACGATCGTAAATGGTAACCCATATACTTAAACAAAAAAGAAAAAATGTAAAAGGGAACATCTGTATGTAAACAAAAACATAAAAACTAACACACTTACGTGTCCATGGGGAAGTTGAGGAAGATCTTGATCAATTCCTGCTCGAATATGCCGAGGCGCGATTGACCAGCATATTTTTTCTTCTTCGGAACGAAGTCTTTCCGAACTTCTTCATATTGCTGGTTGGCAAGGATCATAGCTTTCGTTTTGTTTTCGGTGACGTTCCCTAACCCCTCGTCAACAGCTTTGTTGGGTTCATCGTTAGATGCTTTTTGCTGTTGCGGGATCGCGCCTGCATTGGATGATTCACTGTCGGGCGCCCATTCCTCCGTGTGTAGGACTTCCCTCACAATAGAGGCAACATCATCAAGGGAAGACACACCCTCTGCTGGTTCTTCTTCTTCAGGGATTGTGGCCACCACCCTCGATGCTCCATCGTCTGCTGCCGGCTCCACTGGGAAGGGGATTCTGGAGACATCCTCAAACGCGGCAGTGGCAACGGCGTCAACGATCTTCTCCACCTCGGCAGGCACGTCAACATCGGCGACGGACATAACAACAGCATCAGCCGCCGATGGTGCTGCCATTATTTCATCGTCGGCTGGCGATGAACAGATAGGCTATATTGTTTTTGCCTTTTTCGCAAGCCTTTTCAAACCTGGCCGTCTTGGAATGGCCATCCCGATAAAGTCGTCGTCACCCAATTCCGACGCCTCCTCCGTCCCGGACCCTTCTTTTATTTTTCTAGACGGTGCAGTCGATTGAAACCGTGCCTCCAATGCCTCAACCCGAGCGACAAGCTGGGGGAAAGCGTTCATCATCACCTAACATGCCTGCAAAAACGCGAAAGTGATTTCGTCGCCTACTGCCATGGAGAGGAGTGCCGCGGTCGGGAGGGTTGTGGCGATCTGGTGGACTGATGTTGTCACGGCCGGAGGGTGGGGTGTTGCCGTCGGGTAGGGTAGGAGAGGACTTACCCGACGCTGAGGATTGCGTGTTGGGCTGGTAGTGGGGGAACGGCGTCGTCGAGCACGAACGGAAGAGGCTGCCCTCTCCTCTTGCGTTCGTGCAAGTCGTTCCGGCGCAATAGCATCCCTCCACCGGCTGACACGAACAAATATCTCCTCCTCAGCATTCGCAGGGACCAGCTCAGGAAACTAACATATGTAAACAAAACAATCTCAGTCAAATCATTCAATTTAATCAAACACAGGCGTATTTAAACATTTGACATGGTCACATAAACGGTATAGCACATATTTAAACGGAGAATAAAAATATTAAACGCCAACACCTAAAGTTAAACACAACTACTCATTTGTTAAATGGGAAATACTATAATTTAACATTAACTCCTCATTCTACACACATTGTTCATTATTTATTACCTCTTTTCCTTCGAGAGCTTACCAACTAGTTTCTATCGTTGCATGCTTCCGGTAAGTACTTTCACCGTAGCACAACACCCTTAGGGTCTTGCCGAAAAGGACTTTTTTTCCGGTTCCGGTCAGCTGGTAAAACCAGATACATAACGCGATAGAGCAACCCTTAATGTACCCCGTGTTTACCTTCCCCCCGCGCATTTGGCTTGCACTCGAGCTGCAGCTTGTGGGACGTCCTCCATAAGCCATTTGTGCGTCGCCTGGGGCCATGCATAACGCCCCATGCCTGGTAGATCGTCGACATAATCAACGATCCAATTGGGTAACAAGCATGAGGTAGTCGTGAAGAGGAATGTCCCCATGAGGTACACCATCAATAGTTTCACAAAATCTTCCTCCTCTCCCCCTCTGTCCAACAAGCCGCTGAAGAGTGGACTTGATGGACTCTCGGTGTCTCTCGTAGCTTTTCAATAAATACCTCCCCTCGAATGCTGACTGTGTTTTCTTCTTCTTAAAGAGGACCGTGTCTCCGTCGCAACGCAGACCCAGAATTAGAGCCATATCCTCAAGACTGAAGCTCAGCAGGCTCGCCCCGATCCTGAATTTATTGGTGCGGGCATCGTACCTCTGCAGAAGCGAATCCAGAACGGCCCTCTCTTGGAATACAACTTTCACCTCAGTGAATGCCGCAAACGGTGTCCTTTGGATGATCTCCCAATGTCGAGATGTCATGTGGATTTTCAATTCGGCCAAGGTCCCCACCACCGGTGTCAAGTAGCATCTGCTGTTGACTTGGTTTACCACCATAATCACAAGACTACAACAATGACAACATTTGTTAAGCGGAGACATCAACTGTTAAACAGAGATATAAGTTGTTAAGCGGAAAGCTCAATTATTAAACAGAGATATGAATCGTTAAACAGAGACCTAAGGTTTTAAACAATAACACATTTCTTACACGGAAACCTCATTTTACAAACTGCAACCATATGAAATGAAAGGAGAAACGCACGTTGTAAACATTACACAAATAAAAACAATCTAAAACTCTTTCGATGATCATGGATACAGCTGAAAATGTAAGACAAACCAAACCCCTGGCCCACAAATCTGCCTGCAGACTAGAAAAACCCTAGCCGAGAAATTCCCCGCATACTTCAGTGTCTTCCAATAAAAACAGAGCCACAAAACAAAACCGACGAATATCTCTGTGTAACAAAGTGGTTCAAATAAAACACTTACTTAAAACACAACTTCTTCCATACCTTGAACTGCAAACTGATGAAAGTGTCGAATGCTTGCCACGAGTGATTCAGAGTTTTGAGAACTGAAGTTGCGGATGATGTCCACGCAGAGACAACTTCGGAAATGGAAAGCCGATGCGGTGTGGTCGAGAAAAAAGGCGTATACGGACGTGTCTTGGGATCAACCTAAAGAAAACTGCCCAACTTTTCAAAGTTTCAGTGTAACAACTTCCCATGCAAGAAGGGTAATTTCGTCCATAAAATTCATACATAACTCTATTAACGTCCATTGAAAACTTTGGGGGGTTGGAAAACATTGACTTTAAAAAGAAGGGGTTTTAGGTATTGAGAAATTAACAGGGTGTTTTTGGCGATATTGCAAACTTATGGGTTTTTTTTTGCAATTTCCACTATAAATAATGATTAATTAAGATTTTAAAAACATTTTGAAAATAAATAAATAAGATAATGGTGGATAAATTAAAGTAATAAATAAAAAGTTAAAATAATTTGAATATAATGTTTAATAAACTAAATAAATAAAAGTTAAAGTAATTAAAAGAAATGGATTGAAACGGTTGCACTTAACTTGTTTCCATATCCAATTAAATTGTGCACGTGAAAGAAATTAAAATTCATATTTTTTTTTTTATTAAAAATTATCATTTATTTACTTATTTATCATAAATCAGGTATACTTCCCCTCGCCTTTGATCTTGACCTCTGGGAAGCAACATTTCATAAACTTATCGGTTATCATGCAATTTGTGAAAGAGAACAAAATCACTGACTTATGTTTCATTTTCAACCTTTTCTTTTTGTTGAGCTTAAACAAGTTTCTAATCATCCATTAAAAACTTATGTTTCAATAATTAATGGCAATGATGGAACAACTGTTGTGTGTATATATTATTTTTTAAACTAATAAAAAAATATCACAAAATTATTTATTGCCTCTCCACTATCAGAATGTGGTTTAGCCTATTGGTTGGATGCAACATTTTTATTAAGTTTAAGAAAAATTATTTAACGCGCCGGGTAGGTGGCCCCAAGCGGTAGACTATAGTCCTGCGGGCCCACTTCACTGGACCATGTTTTAGTAAACACTAACCCATAACCCGCTGCAATGTGGGTTGATTATTTTTTTTTTAACTTTTGTAAAGTATGATGGACGAGAATCAGAATATAAAATACTAAAAGAAAAAAATTTCAATTTATAAGGAAAAAACAAAAGAATGATTAATAAAGTGACAAGTATAAAAAGTAATTTTGTTTTATTTTTTATGTTCTTACTCTATTAAAATCATCAACAGAATAATTTCATAAAAGTTTGCACAGGCTATGGAACTGCATGGTACACCCACATAAATCAGAGAAAGGTTTCATTCAAAAAATTCGAATTTTTGAAATGCCAAGTAGAACACAATGGTTTTGGTCTTCCAACACAATAAAATCGTTTTAAGACGCCCCATGTCACAGAGTTTCCACAAACTCTTTGGCAACGGGGAAGCCAATACCATCAATCAACTTCATCTCAGATACGAAACATCAAGAGCCATTACCGCTTAATCACTCTCCAAGAAAAAGATAAAACAATTTGATTTTTCTTTTAAAAAATAACCAGCCTTCGCTTTCAAGCCTGACAAAACAAGTTCTTAAAATTTAAAAAAAATACACATTCTTCCACCAAAACAAAAAGCCCAATCTTCAACTAATCCCAGACAACTTTCACAGTCATCGTCAGTCACAAACCAAACTTCTTAAATTAACTACTATTTATCCTCGGAAAACATCACACTTAAATTAACAAACATACCTCTTTTTTTTTTTTCTCTACCAGGCCATTAGCCTCCCCTTTTTTTCTTTTTTTTTCTTTTTACCATTTTCACACCTTTTTCTTTCATAGTTTAATAATATTCCCGTCTTCAAGGCAGAGACTCGCATTAACTGATCTACAACAGTCCATCGTGAGGGCCCCACTGCCCGACATCAATCACAACGGCTGGATCCGCGAGACCACGATAGGGCTCCGCACTTCATGCGCCCCATCGTACCACACCAAGTACCCGTACCCCACTACTCCCGACTCTGCCTCCACCGCATCCTCCGTCACCGTCACAGTTACCGCGAAACTCCGTTTTGGCTCCGTCTTCGTGAACGCCAACTTCCCAGGCTTCACCCCGACCACCACCCCCTTCCCCGCCACCATATCGACCCTCGATCGATAAACAGAATCAGCTCCCACGTTCGTCAGCGTCCTCACCACCGACTTGCTTCCGTTCCCCGCCGTCACGCCGTCGAACACCACCGTCAACGAAGGATAATTCAAATTCTCCGCGGATCCTCTTCTCCCCGGGCACATGACCGGCGCGTGCGTGATAATCTCTATGGTTCGAGGCCCGTATCCGATATCGCACAAGAAATTCACATAATCCTGATCCGATAAATCATAAACCAATCCCGGGTCCAAGGCCCGCTCCAGGTTCAGGTGTCCGGCTCCCATCTCTAACGGCGTCGCCGGGTTACCGGTTGACTCGTCCGTCACCGGATGCATCTGGTTGTCGACCAGCGTCGCTGTTGTCATCATCGCCGATCGGATCGCAGCCGGGCTCCAGCTCGGGTGCGCCGATTTTAGCAGCGCAGCCGCGCCGCTTACGTGCGGACACGCCATCGAGGTCCCCGATAGGATGTTGAACTCGGTGCGCCGTTTGTCCGAGTCTAAGCCGGTTGGGCCCACTGCGTCGGTCCAAGCAGCGAGGATGTTGACACCTGGTGCGATAAGGTCAGGTTTGAGTATCTCCGGGCTCAAACCGTTGGGACCTCGACCCGAGAAGGAAGCCACGACGGGAGCCGGCTTCACGCCGACTACGGTCCCTTGGAAGACGATGGTGGCCGTTGGGGATTGGGAAGATGCCACGTAGGACTTGACGGCGTCACCTTCGTCGGACCCGATGGCGCACGCGGGAAGCATGTGAGCGTCGCCGACGAGGCCTTCCCCGTTAGAGATTCCGTTAGCGAGGATCATCCCGACGCCGCCGGCTTCTTTGACCACTAAACCTTTGGCGACGCGAGGGCTGCTCCCACGGTCGCAAATGACGATTTTTCCCCGGACTAGCTTTGGATCTAGAGAGTTCTCCATGCAAAGAGAGGCGGAGAGGCCGCTGGTTTTGCCCGGGTAGACGAGGGGGAACATGGAGTCTACGGCGAGAGGCGCGCCTGAGTAGAGAGAGACGCCGGAGAGGGTCCGGCCATCGCCGAGGCGAACTGAAGCGGGGAAAGTGCGGTCGATGGTGCCGGCGCCGACGGAGGTGAGCCAAGGAGCGAGGTTCGTGACTGACATTGGAGAGGGGCCGTCGTTGCCAGCGGATGTGGAGATGAAGACGCCGCGAGATGCGGCGCCGTAGGAACCGACGGCGATGGGATCGAGGTAGTAGGGGGATGCGGCACCGTCACCTCCACCGATCGAGACGGAGAGGACGTCCACGCCGTCGGAGACGGCAGCGTCGAAGCCGGCGAGGATATCGGACTCGAGGCAGCCGGCTCCGCGCCAGCAGACTTTGTAGGCGGCGATGCGAGCCTTGGGGGCGACGCCCTTGGCGATGCCGGGGGCGTAGCCAGACATGCTGGCGCCGAAGGCTTGGCGACCGGCGGCAGTGGAAGCGGTGTGGGTCCCGTGGCCGTCGGCGTCGCGAGGGGACAAGAACTCGACGGATGCGTTGATCCCGGGGCCGGATCCGGCGGCTCCGTGCCCTTTTGAGAAAGAACGGGCGCCGATGAGCTTGCGGTTGCAGAGAGAGGAAGGCTGGAACTCGCAGACGCCGCGCCAACGGGAAGGTACGGGCCCGAGATGAAAATCGGAGAAGGAGCGGCGCTCCGGCCAGATGCCGGTGTCCAGAACCCCGATTACGACGTCAGAACCGTAGTCGGAGTGCGACCAGAGGCCGAGCTGGTTTCGGAGGCCGAGGAACTGGGGGGAGCGAGTGGTATCCAAGAACCGGCGGCGATCCTCGAAGATGGCAAGGATGGCAGGGTGGCCGCGGAGATCGTCGGCGCGGGAGGGTGGGAGCGACGCCGAGAAACCGTGGAAGACGGTATCGTACACGTGGAGCACGGAGAGAGCATCACCAGACATCTCCGCAGATGCATACCAGTGTGCGTGCGATGGGAAAATGGACGGCTTGGATTCACGATCCACCCTAAAAATGTAAGTCTTCTTCTCCTCTATTGCTTGCGCTAAGGTTTGAGTTAGGGCTAAGAACAAAAGGGAAAGGAGAAGGGAAGGGGATAGAGAAGCCATGGCGGTGGGGGAGTAGGAGAACTGGGGTTCTGATAGAGCTGAGCCTTTTTGTTGGGATTTATTAAATTATTGTGAATGGGAGTGAACTTAAAATTAAAAAAAATTTACGGTTATGGATTGGATTGTGAGGAGTGAGTCATCAGTGGAGTGATGGGATGGGGACAAGTGCATGGGAATCCTGTCTTCTTTTGTTTATTTTATTTTATTTATTTATTTATTTATTTATTCGTGTGAGTGTTTGAAGCATGAGTGTGGGGACTGGGTTCTTGAGAGCATGGAAAATTTGCTTGGCTTTACAGTTAAGAGGCATCAAGCATCTATATCTATTATTGCCGCTACTCGAGCTAATCTTAGATAAGTAAGGGCAGAATAATTATTGTAGTTTGTTTATTATTTATTTTGTATTTTTAGGACGTGTGATTGATTGAAGTGAGTCTCAATAGGTTAGCTGATTGATTGAGGTGAGCCTCAATAAGTTAGCTCAGGCTTATGTTTGAGATTTTTTTAGAATTAGAATTGATCTAGATTTAGGGTTCCATGCTTTAATTTAAATCATACTCGTTTGGATGTTTGTAATGGAATATATCACATTTATTTTTCAAGTTTTGATTTGATATAAATTATGGGTTAAAATGAAAGGGTTGATACTACTTTGTTTTTTATAATTTTTTTTATTTTATAATTTTTTTAATATTTCATCTAAAATTTATAAAATTTATTTTATTTATTTAAGACAATAGATTTTATTTATTTAAAATATATTTTATTTACGGATTTAAATTAACTCAAATTTCTCCACTAACACTATTTAACAATATAACGATGTAAATAAAATTTTCCACATATAAAAAATTTTAAACAACAATTAAATAAAAATCTTTATAATTTGGGCACGATAAAAAATTTATTTTTTTAATTACAAGGAGTTTAATTAATTGGGATTTCACAAATTTATTTTAAACTGCTTATACTTATATATATTATAATATTTTAATTATTATTTTAACGTACTAGAAAAAAAATTAAATTTAAATTTAAGCAATGAATACATCCCACCCGGAAGCGGTCGCCGGAGTCCGGCCGGCTGCCAGGGCTATCGTCGGACTCTTGCTGGCGGAGGCCAGCTGGCGCTGGAGTCCAGCCGGCGATAGTGGCCAGTGGCGGTAGGTAATTAGTTGAGTAGCAGCCCCAATAATATTTTACATTGTTGCATTTGCAGCAAAACCTTATAAATCTATAATTTGAATTACGCCAACTTTGTATTTATGGGTAACTACATAACTCATATTATCATTTTACTTGTAAATCAAATTACATCACACATACTTACGAATAACCAAACAACCCATAGTAGAATATAGTTTTACTGTTTTTGATTCCTCATTTATTCACCGCTATGAAATATATAATTTTTAAGGGGTTTTCTAGAAGGATTTCTTCCTGCAAGTTAAAGTAACTTTCAGGAGGAAGAATATACCACTTAATATTTTTTTTTATATCCAAAAATTTAGCCTTTTCTTAACTACTAGAAAACAATTTATGTTCCACATTTCTCAAAACAAATAAGAAATATTTTTATTTTTTTTAAATAATTTTTTTAACTAACACTATACGAAGTTTGTGATCTTTTTTTCAAACTAAAATGTTGAGAGATCAACTCTCAAATTTGATGTGTGAATTTATATAAATAAAAATAAAATTATCAAATCTATGACTGACGGGCTTGTATTAGCCCCATAAATTTTCTTATAATAAGGGGCCATTTGGTTCGGAAGTGAATTGTCGAAGTGATGGAAGTCTAGAAGTGGCACTTCGGTGGAAGTGAACAGTTCAGCTGGAACTATCCACTTCAGTGTGTTTGGTTCAAACTGAAAACTGGACTTCGGATACCACTTCCTGTGTTTGGATGGTTGAAGTGGGGATATGATCACCAATTCGGTGAGGGGGTAAAGTTGCCCCTTCATGCTTTTTACACTTGTTTAATCACATCATATGATTTAATTAAGTGATTTAATTACTTTATTACGTTGGTAATAAATAATTTATTTATTAAATTAAAACTTTGTACACCACATAATTAATTTAATACCATGCTATTAAATTAAATTAAATCGGTTAATATATTATGGTTAATTATTAATTAGTAAGAGTAGTTATTTAATTATTTTATTACCATGGTAATAATTATTTTATTTATCATTAAAAAAATATTGCAAAGTGAGCTGAAGTGGGAGGCTGAAGTAGTGACTTCGGGATTTTTCCAGCTGAAGTCAGACACTGAAGTGGCCGAACTCAGAAGTTGTCACATCATCACTTTCAGGTTCAAATCAGTGAAACAAACACACCGAAGTGGGCTGGAAGTGGTCACTTCGGCCACTTCGGTGCCCACTTCAGTGAAACAAACGGCCCCTAAAGATCTGGTCTCTGACTAATGTAAGCGAACAAATTTATATTCCGAATTAAAGTTTTTCTGAATTAGATATTCTTGTAGCCCAACTATCCTCTTATAAATTGGTTCAAGTGTAGGTATGTTTTGGCTATTTTTTTCTTTGTTCCTAAACAGTTTCGAACAAGAAGATATAGAATTTTAGAGGAATTATTCTTGTCAAGCTTTTTCACAAGAGCATAGCTCATTGATTCTCACATCCTTGGTGTTTGAAGAAGACTCAATTTTAAAACTCTCAACTCACAAAATGCATAGTGAGTTTTTTTTTTTTTTTTTGAGAGAGAAATCACTATAGAATTACGTGATAAGAAAATTTATCGCATGGGTGAATTTTTTTGACAAGAAAATTGAATCAATTAGGGAGGTGTATTTTCGGTGTAAGTGAGAGAAAATTAGGAAGTGGAGGAAGTGTCATTTCCCTAAAGTGAAGCAAAGTGGTGAAAGTGATATGATTTCCTCTACTTCCTGTGTTCATTTTGCAGGAAGTGTCTCTTTCATGAAATGCTCATTTTTCCATTTCTGGTGTTTATTTTGGTGTAAATAGTATTACTTCTTAAGGGTGTTTGAAAGTGGGGGGAAGTGAGTTTTATAAAGAACTTATTTCCTCCACTTTGGTGTAAAAAAATACTTCAGTCTGAAATGGAGGAAGTGGCCACTTTTCCACTTAAAAAAAACATCAGAAGTAGAAAAAATCAGTCCACTTCCCTCCACTTCTCTTATTTACACCAAAATAAATGCCTCTTAGTCATCTAGAGTCATTTTCGAGATTCAAAACTATGAAATTAATTCAATGGAAATGTTATAAAAGTTTCTAAATTAAAGAGCTCTAATGTTTTTTTTTTCTTTTTATTTTCCTCACTTCACATTCGTTGAGTGGAGAACATTTGTCGTCAATTGTTAAAAAAAAAAAAAAGAGCATGCTAACTTAATGGCAGGAGAGGACTTGCGTGATGCCACCGTTACTTTTATTTATTTGGTTATTTTGCTTATTAAGTTATTTTGCTTATTATATTAACTTTTGAGTTATTTTTAACTAATTGTTTTGTACATTTGGTTAACTAGTCTTGAAAACGATTTTTCTCAAATAGTCTCACCATCTATAGTTAAATCTACTATATTAAAGATAATACATAAAAGTAACTATAAACATGCAATAATTATTATATTTTAATTAATAATAATTTAATTAAAATTTAATTATTGTAGATTTGAACTTCCTCTCAAAGTCACCTATTCGCGGACATTTCTTCACACACACGCACATACACAAAATAATAATAATAATAATAATAATGATAATAATAATAATAATAATAATAATAATAATAATAATAATAATAATAATAATAATAAACATGAAAAACAACGTAAAATTATAAACATTAATAAAATGTAATAAAAAAATTTTCAACTGAAGTTAAGCATCACATTAAGATGACATAGAGTTAGGGTAGGGAATATGTTGCACCTTTGCCACAAGCATAGCATGTGATTATGAGAATGAACATGGTGCATTTCGATATATATATACACACATGGATTGTACTTCTCCATCCATTTGTTTCTATTGAAGGAGAAATGCCAAGCATCACAAGGTTTTGTTTGTAATCCTTGGATGGATTAATTGGAATCATGATACACGGAAGACAATGCCCACAAAATCAATCAAAATAAAGTTTTTTTTATTTTTAAAAATGTGGAAAAGGCACTAATTTGAACCTTCGAATCATAGAGTTTCTCACCATGCTTATTGTCACTGCCTCAACCGATCAGTTTCGGCCGTGCGACACATGACATGCACCATATCGACAGGTCAACCTTCCTTGCAAGAACAGTTAGTGAATTCCTGTTTGCAGTACAAAGCACAGCGAAATAATAACAAGTGAGAAAAACCATATCGACAGCTCAACCGATCAGTTTCGGCCGTGCGGCACCTGACATGCACCATATCGACAGGTCAACCTTCCTTGCAAGAACAGTTAGTGAATTCCTGTTTGCAGTACAAAGCACAGCGAAATAATAACAAGTGAGAAAAACCGGAAAACCCCTCGGTACGAGAAACACGACACATGAAACCTATTTTGAGAGAGAAAAACATAAAACTCTCTTAGATTGAGAATGTTTACAACCATGGCCAAAACCAACACCAAGTGGCCTTGTCTTCTCCCAAAAACTCATTTGACCCTATTACAAGAGCTACCTTTAATCCAAGGTTGATTGAGCCCCATGCCCAATACAGGTCTGGCGTGAATTCCCTGACTTTACTTAGCTTGCAATGTCCTCTGACTCGACTGTACTTTAACCAGCCACCCTTGGTCACAGCGCGCAGCAGTACCGGTCATGCGCGGTAATTCCGCGTGCCATCCTCGTCCTTGGCTAGGTAACGCTCCCGACCACGTGCCCACTTGCATACGCCTGCGTAAAATCTTGTCAGATCTGGAATCAGCACTCGGTCACCCGGCCTGATTAAGTGTCCCGCCCTGCCTAGACTTGCTAGAGATCCAACACTCTACATGATGAAGTCTTGCGACACTTGACTCTTGGTATAGGCGTGTCTGCCCCACGCGTTCATCGGTCACGCGCATGCCCACGGTCCAGCGTGCGCGCGCCTCACGGTCTCAGCCTATGATCATGCGGAATATTCCACCCGCCCTTGGTCCAGACACAACACACGCGTCGCGCTAACCGCACGCACTACCAAATCCACGCAGCTGTGCGCCCTCATGGCTTGGCCTATGTGATACTGTATGCCCGCTGACCAAGTGTAAGGTCATCAACCCTTACACTTATCTTAGGTGGAGAAGATCACAAGTCTTTTCATAAAGTTAAAAGTAATAATGTACAAGGTATATATAGATACATAGGTATATAAATATGGTAGCTATATAAATATAGATATACAGCTATGGTAGCTATACAAATATAGATATACAGCTGTATACACAGCTGTATTCCCAAACACCCCCCCCACAAACTCACGGGGGATCAGACATCTAGAGTTTGGACAAGGGAAAATCATGGTGCGCCCGTGTCTGAGATTTAGTAAACAGATCCGCAAGCTGACGATCAGAAGGAACAAATTGGGGAGCCAGGATGCCTTTGCTGTACTGATCAAGCAAGAAGAAAATATCAACATCAATATGCTTGGAGAGGGAATGTTTGACAGGATTCAAAGTGATCTGAATGACATCGGTGTTGTCACAGTGTAGAGGAGTAGGAACATACGAGACAACACCAAGATCATGCAAAAGCCAACGCAACCAAACAATCTCCTCAGCAGTAATAGCCATAGCGCGAAGCTCCGCTTCGGTGCTAGACCGAGAAACACCTGTTTGCTTCTTGGACTTCCAAGCAATGAGAGAGGAGCCCAAGAACAAGCAAAATCCAGTAACAGAACGACGATCAGACGGATCACTAGCACAAGTAGCATCAGAATAGGAACGAAGCTCCAGAGAATTGTGCTGAGAGAAAAGAAGGCCTCGAGACGGAGTCTCCCGAAGATAGCGCAAAAGCCTCAAAAGATGGCCATAGTAAACAAAAGTAGGTGAACTAACAAACTGACTCAAAACATACACAACATAAGCAATGTTTGGTCGAGTAAGGGTAAGATAGACCAGGCTCCCAATTAAGTGACGATAGCGTGTCGGATCAGATAAGGGAGTCCCCTCATCAGCACGTAAATGAAGATGTAGCTCCATAGGAGTGGTCACAACACAAGAGTCAGAGAGAGCTGCATGTGCTAGGATATCAGATGTGTAACGCTGCTGGGACAACTGAAAACCAGTAGAAGTAGAAGTGACCTCAATGCCCAAAAAATATCTCAATCGACCAAGATCAGTCATCTGGAAATGTTGCTGAAGGTGATGCTTAACAAAATCCACATGAGCAGGGTCATTACCAGTGATGATCATATCATCCACATAAAGTAACAACAGAGTCCGACCACGAGAGGAAGAGTGCACAAACAAAGCTGGATCATACGGACAAGGCTGAAAACCAACAGTAACCACAGCAGAACTGAATCGCTCAGACCAAGCCCAAGGAGCCTGTTTGAGACCATAGAGAGCTCGTCGTAGGCGACAGACCAATCCAGAAGGAGAAGAAAGGCCAGGGGGAGGAAGCACGTAAACCTCCTGCTGAAGATCCCCGTGAAGAAAAGCATTCTTCACATCAAGCTGAAAGAGGGCCATCGACGAACATCGGCTACAACAATAAGAGTTCGAATGGTAGTCATATGAGCTACGGGAGCAAAAGTCTCATCATAATCACGTCCATGCTCCTGCTGAAAACCAAGAGCCACAAGACGAGCCTTGTACCGTTCTACAGAACCGTCAGAGCGAGTCTTGACTTTATAGACCCACTTGCAGGTAATGGGAACAACACCAGGAGGAAGGGGAACCAAAACCCATGTAGAGGTGCGCTCAATCGTCTCCAACTCAGCAGACATAGTAGCCTGCCACTCAGGTATTTGGACAGCCTCTCGATAAGAAGCTGGCTCTGAAGGGCCACTGGAGGGAGGAATAGGTAGGTCAAGAAGCTAAGAGGCAAGATTAAGGCGGTTAGGGGGATGACGATCACAAAGAGGATAGCGACGTGCAGGGGGATCATCCGCAGGGAACACATAAGAGGAAGCCTTTGGCGCCGGGGGTGACTGCTCAGGAAGAGGAAAAGCGGGAATAGGAACCTGGACAGGAGGATCAGCAGTCAGCGGAGAAACAGATGGAGGAGAGGATGGACGAGATACAGGTGGAGGTGGAGACAGAGGAGGTCGTGAGGACACAATGAGAAACTGAACATCGCCCGATGTAGTAGAGGAGTGAGAAGAAGAGGAAGAAGAAGGGACAAAGAAAGGACGATCATCAACAAAGGAGACATCACGCGAGATACGGATGCGACGTGCAACAGGATCATAACACTGATAGCCTTTGTGCTCAGGACTATAACCAAGGAAGACATAAGGAACAGACTGAGCAGAAAGTTTAGTCCGCTCTCGAGCCAAAAGAAGGACATAACATAGACAACCAAACTCAAGAATATGAGAATAACGGGGTGGACTGGAGAAAAGACACTCCCCTAGACTACGACCCTGAAGAAAGGAAGAGGGTTGAAGATTGATGAGGTAAACAACAGTAGAGACAGCCTCAGCCCAGAAGTGAGGGGGAACATGAGAGGCAATAAGAAGAGTACGAGCGATTTCAAGAACATGATGATGTTTCCTTTCTGTAGTGCCATTATGAGCATGAGCACCAGAATATGAGAGCTGTGGAAGAGTGCCGTGGAAGACAAGAAGCTCACGAAACTCATAAGAAAGATACTCACCCCTGAATAGGAATGGAAAGTACAAATGGTGGCAGAAAACTGGGTGGGCACCATACTAGAGAAATCAACATAAACCTTAAAAAACTCGGAACGACAACGCATAAAATAAATCAAATTGTAACGAGAGAAATCATCAACAAAAATAACATAATAACGATGTCCACCTTTGGAGACAAAACGGGCAGGGCCCCAAACATCCGTATGAACTAATTCAAACGGAGAAACAGACCTAGACACACTCGAAGGATACGGGAGTTGTAGCTGTTTGCCAAGCTTACAACCCGAACAAGAATGAGAACTATCAACTGAAACACGACCTAAAACACCTTGGTGAATAAAGGAAGACATATGAGAACCACTAGGACGGCCAAGACGATGATGCCACTGATGGAAACGATCAGAAGAAAAACAAGAAACAGATGCAGCTGGTAATGTAGAGGAGGACGGAAGATGAAGATGATCGAGCACATATACCCCACTATGGCGATGGCTAGCTCCAATGAGGGTCCCTGTAAGACGATCCTGCACACGACAACCAAACTCATCAAAAATAACAAGATAGCCAAGAGAAGTGAGCTGACTAGCAGAAATAAGGATCATGGAGAGCTGGGGTACAAGGGCAACATTAGGAATATGAAAATGAGTGGTGTGTAAGAGGCCACGACTAGGGACAGGAAGGGTCGTGCCATTAGCGATAATGACACGAAGATCAGAAGAAAAGGGGTGAAGAGAGTGAAGGTGGGTAGCATCATAGGTCATATGAAAAGAAGCTCCATAGTCAAGAAACCAAGAGGATCAAGAAATACCTGTAGGGGCAGAGGCGACTGATGGATGAGTGGAGACGTTTGCGGCATCCTGAGTGAGTACTGGGGCCGAAGATGGAGAAATCTGACTCCTGGAAAGCTGCTGAATAAGCTGCTGAAACTGCTCAGCAGACAACGGACCACCCTAAGGAGCTAAGGGTGGGGTGGGGGCTGTGCGCTGCTGTGCTATCAGCTGAGCCCGCTGTAGCTTACGACACTCAGTACGAACATGACCAAGAGCATGACAGTTATGACACCGAACTGACCGTCGATGGGGTGCACTAGAAACTGGTCCGGAGACTGAGAAAGAGGACGGACAGGAGCACTAAGACCAGGAGACGGCATCAAAGGAGCAGTGGTCGGCACTGGGTTCTGCTGGGGAGCAGCAAGAACAGAGTGAGGAGCAGCAGGTGGTAGAACCGCATCTAAGGACCGAAGATGAGTCTCCTCAGCAAGCACATAAGCCAGAGTATCACTAGCAGACGGAGGTGTAATCCGGTGAAGTAGCTGAGCACGAACGGCCTCGAACTCAGGCAATGGCAAGACATTGGGCACAGGTCGGAGAAGGAGATTGAGTCATCTCATCACACTGACGCCATAAGTCACTGAGTACGACAAAGAAATCTGAGTCAGAATTCTCATGCTGATAGGTGGAGGTGAGAGTCAGCAGCAAGGAATAGCGCAACGCCTGACTGGAAGGAAGATAGAGTGCGCGCAGATGATCCCAAATCGCCATGGCTGTAGAAAAATCACAAACAGCCAAGTGAATAGGAAGCTCATAGGACTGACAGATGATAGCAATGGTACGAGCATCATCTTCAGTCCATTTGAGCAAGTCAGCAGACGGGGAAAAGGACGCACTGGTAATTGTAAACGAAGAGGAGCTAGAAGAGGCGTCAGTAGAAGAAACCGGAGGCGGACGAGTACTATCAACATGACCTCAAAGATTAAGTCCGCGAAGAAGCACACGTAGAGTGGAAGACCATGTTTTATAATTCTTGCCATTAAGCATGGCGTCCGCCTTTTATAGATAAGAGACTTGGGCAGAGTCCATGGAGCACTTGCACAAAACACGAGACACAGGAACAGGGTGCGAGGCGCGGTCGCGGGCGCGTGGGCCGCGGGTGCGCGCGCAGCGCAGCAGCACGAGCGGGCGGTGGGGGGCTCGGCCGGCTCAAGCGCGGGAGCCGAGGCCGGTGGGCGTGCTCGGGCGGCCAGCACACGAGGGCCGAGGGCGACGCGCGGGGACCGAGGACGGCGGGCGGCGGGGCTGCGGGCGTGCGGGAGCCGAGGCCGGTGGGTGTGTGCGGGCGGCCAACGCACGGGGCCGAGGACGACGCGCGGGGGGCCGAGGGCGGCGCACGGGTCGGCGGCGCGAGCGCGGGGGCCGAGGGCGGGGCGCGTGGACCGAGGGTGGAAAAAATTAATTAGGTTTAGGAAAACCTCTCTGATACCATGTTAAGTGGAGAAGATCACAAGTCTTTTCATAAACTTAAATTTAACAATGTACAAGTATATAAATATGGTAGCTATACAAATATAGATATACTGCTATGGTAGCTATACAAATATAGATATGCAGCTGTATACACAGCTGTATTTCCTAACAGCTTAAAGGTTTGGGATTCCTGCATTAAATGTTATCAAAAATTGTGTCTCCCAGTCACAATTATGCTTGTTCGGGATATAAAACATAATAATAATATTGACAAATATATCTTTTAACGATAAATTTTTTTTACGAATAATCATCATTAACTTTATCTTCTTTTTCATCATCTTCAAGTTATTGATCTCTTCTTTTGTTATATATATATAGTTTTGCTTAGGTTCTTTTCTTATTATTTGATATTATTATACTATACTTAAGAATGTTTCTTCTTTTATTAATTAGATATTACATATTTGAATGCTTGACTCTAACAACTGAAATAAAATCCAGTAGGAAGATCAAGAATAATGTGTAGGTGTCTTGGATATCTAAGCAATTGGAAGCACATATAAAATAAATTAATAAATAAATCATTAAGCATATAAAAGAAAAGAAAATTGATTTATTAACCTCTCGAAGTTTCAAAGCGTTCTGATTAGTCCCTCTAATATTTGAATTTCAGTGTCAAATCTTATTTTTTTAGTTTGCTTCTCTTTTAGTCCCTCAAGCCAACTCGGTCAGTACCACTTTTATATAATACCAACTTTGCTCTTACTATTGATGGAAAAAGACTCGCCCTATCGTGTCATAATTTGAAAAAAAAAATGTACTGTTAATAGGAAAAAATGTAAGCTTTTTGATAGCTTTTCACTTAGCAATCATGCTTTCTATGTAATTTAAATGAGACCCTCCCTTTTTCTTCTTCTTCTTCTTCATCTGCAAGAATTTCTTTTGTTCCCTTCTGTCTTGCATTAACAGAGGATGAGTTTGTCTCCTACTCGTGGATGAGTTATTACCAAAGGCCAGCTGCATTTGTTGCCATTTAAGGGTGTGGTGAAAGAAAGTTTATTTTTTATAAGAGATGGAGTCTCGAAATTTCTAGTGTTGGGGTGAGGTTTGTCATGCCGGATGCACACCGCCAACGGTTTGCCCCATTGCCTTTGAAGTTGATTTTCAGCAAATGTCCCACGTTCACCATATGTTTAATTGCTCAGCCGTCGCCCATTTTGTTGACACAACTGAGTATGCAGTGGATGCAGCCCCGGGTTCTTCTTTACTATCGTAAATATCATATTTTTGCTTATGCATACAACTAAAGCGATTACGGTATAGTTATGAAACTTTCCGTTTAGCAGTTTAGTTTCTGCTTACGTTTTAGAGTTTTCACTTAGCGGCCGGTGTTTTCATTTAGTTGGAAGACTTTTCATTTAGTGAACGTCGTTTTCGCTTACGTTTTGGAGTTTTTACTTAGCAGTTGATGTTTAGCTTAGTTTGGAGACTTTTCGCATAGCGACCATCGTTTTTGCTTACGTTTTGGAGTTTTCACTTAGCCATCAGTGTTTTTGCTTAGTAAAATGGGAACCCTCCAATGTAAATAAAAACAAACAATACTAAACGGGAACTCTCTAGTGTAAGTGGAAACAAATAATACTAAACGGGAACTCTCTAGTGTAAGTAGAAACAAACAATATTAAACGGGAACTCCTTAATGCAAGTGGAAACAAATGTTAATAAACGAAAACTCTCCAATGTAAGTGGAAACAAACGTTAGTAGACGGGAACTCTCCAATGTAAGTGGAAACAAATAATAATAAACATTAACTCTCCAGTGTAAATGGAAACAAACAATACTAAACGGGAACTCTCCCGTGTAAGTGGAAACATATAGTACTAATCTAAGTGAAAACATACAGTAGTGAACAGAAACTCCCAAATCTAAGTGGAAACAACCAATAGTAAATGGAAACTCTCCAATGTAAGCGGAAACATACAATGCTAAACGGGAACTCTCCAGTGTAAGTGGAAACATATAATACTAAACACGAACTCTCTTACACTGGAGAGTTCCCATTTAGTATAGTATGTTTCCACTTACACTGGAAAGTTCCCGTTTAGCATTGTATGTTTCCGCTTACACTGGAGAGTTTCCGCTTACTATTAGTTGTTTCCACTTAGATTGGAGAGTTTTATTCACTACTATATGTTTTCGCTTAGATTGGAGAGTTTCTGTTTAGTATTGTATGTTTCCGCTTAGATTGGAGAGTTTCGGTTTAGTGTTGTATGTTTCCACATACACTCTAGAGTTCCCGTTTAGTATTGTTTGTTTCCACTGGAGGGTTCCCGTTTACTATTGTTTGTTTCCAATTACACTGGAGAGTTTCTGTTTACTAAAATTTGTTTGCACTTACGTTGGAGAGTTCTCTAACGTTTGTTTCCACTTGCATTAAGGAGTTTCTGTTTAGTATTGTTTGTTTCTACTTGCACTAGAGAGTTCCCTTCTACTAAGTTTGTTTCCACTTACATTAAGGAGTTCTCTTTTAGTATTGCTTGTTTCCACTTACACTTGAGAGTTTTCATTTACTATTTCCACTTACACTGGAGAGTTCCCGTTTAGTATTGTTTGTTTCCACTTACACTGGAAAATTTCCGTTTACTATTGTTCGTTTCCACTTATACTAAAGAGTTCCCGTTTACTAATGTTTGTTTCCACTTACATTGGAGAGTTTGCGTTTACTAACGTTTGTTTCCACTTGCATTGGGGAGTTCCCGTTTAGTATTGTTTATTTCCGCTTACATCATTGGGTTTTCACTTAGCAACGGGTGTTTTCTCTTGTTGCTTTTCACGAATAAAAAATAAATACCTATAATAAACGCATTCAAACTCACTACTTTTGTTTGGGAATAAAAAACGACCACCTGCAATAAATGCATTTGCATCACTATTTCGGAAAAAACATCACTTCATCACTTGCAACCATTGTGCGTGAGTGGAGGAGCATAACCGTCATCCCACACGATTTATAACGGCGTCATCCCATGTGAGGACCCAAATGGAAGTAAACTAAAAAAAAGACTTTTTGTGAATATCCAAACTATTAGGGATTTTCTGTGAATAAGTAAATTTTTGAAGGATGTTTTGTTCATTTCCCGTAAAAGAAAAGAGTAAACAACTGATATGACATCTATCTTAATAGTTGAAAACATTTAAGGCCTGTTTGGATGTATAATAAATTTTTCCATAGAAAATTTATTTCATAGGATTTGAAGATAATTTCTATGGAATTTACTACAGAAAAGGTGTTTGGATATCCACATGAAATTACTACGAAATATTTAGAATTTACGCTGATAGTAGTGCTCTTTCTCTTCTTGGATCGCTCGAAATGCCCGGTCTGAACAATAAAGGAAAAAAATTTGGTCCCCACCTCTTTATAAAATTACTATGGAATCATATGATTCCATAGTAATTTTATATTGTAAAAAGAATGTCCAAACAACCCATATTATAAATTCCTACGTAATATTAAATTTCATAGGACTTATCACAATTCTTATGGAATTTAATGGTACCCAAATAAGCTTTTAAACAAAAAGGAATTATCACTTAGGTGTCTACCTCAAAGTAATTTGAACCATACATAAAAAGCACTAAACAATTGGATTTGGAAATCCAAGCGCTTGAAATCAAATAGATGAAAGAGTTAGCGATTAGCTTTGAAAATCTTGGAACTTAAATAGTTGAGCTTTGAAATCTAAGCAATTGGAAATGAAAAGACTAGGTTCAAAGATGAAAATAAAGTATCTTTAAGCATGAGGGTTAGAATATCTTATATAGTTCAGATATTAAGATTTTAACCATTTTACTGTAGCTTGATTCCTTACTTTTACTAAACCGTCTTGATGGGAGTGAATGGTTTCGCCATAGGCATTTCAAATTTTTTTAAAATTTTTTATGAAATATAACAAGTGTATATATATAATCACGGGTGTGTGCATAGGAGCTAATAACGGTTTAGCTAACTTACGTTTGGGAATTTTTGGCATTATTACATCTAGTGCATTTTGAACTCAAGCAATATATATATTTTTACCAATCCAAGGCTTTCTTAATATAAAAAAATAAAAAATAAATAAACATATAATAAATAGTGCTATTTTCATATATATATATATATATATGAAAATAGCACTATTTATTATATGTTTATTTATTTTTATTTTTTTATAGTTTAGATGTTTTGGCATAAATATTTACTTTTAAAACTGTGTAATTTTCTTACATTGTTTGGGTGAATACTGAAATATCTGAGGATTGAAGCTCTACTGTTAAGACAATAAAATTATAACTTTTTTTTGTTACACTTGATTTTTCAAGCCTATCTTTTAACAAACTACATGCATTTTTACTCAGGAATGGTCATAGTTTCAAATACTTCATATGTAAAAATGTCATGCTTATATGCAATATTTACACATATACTTTTAAGAGAACATTCAAATATAATTATTGTTTGACTCTTTAAGGGAGGAAGGACAAATGGTAGAATAGCTTTTATTTTTAGATGTATAAGGATATGTAAATAAATATGATTTTCAAGTATATATATATATTAAAAATTTATATCCTGGCTCTACATAAGTGGATAATTGTTAATACATAGTTATTCAAAAAAACAATCTTTATCAATACAGAAAAATGATTACAATTCAATAGAACTGATGAGCGAAGCAAGATTTTCATACTTGGAAAATAAGCTAGATAATATGATGAAAAAGCTTACTGTAATGGAAGCTCAATTAGCTAAAATAGATACTTTAATAACCAATATAGATTATATAAAAAATCAACTACCAAGAAGGGTACCAGAAAGTGATATTAAGGAGTTAAGCAAATTAGTTAAAAGTATTCATATAGGTACAGTGAGACCACAACCAAAGAAAATATCCCCTTTTGCTGTACGGACACAAGAAGAATTAGCAAAACCTCAACAGTATAGCATGAGATTCCCTAAAGGTACCAAGTAATGGAAGAAGGTGTGCCGAGAAATAATTCTCAAATTATCCAGAGTAAGGATAGGTAAGAAGGTTTTCGATATTCCCAGTAAAACACATAAATAGAATAGAGACATTTTTATCTCCAGAAGAACAAGCAAGGAGATTAAAAGATGAAAATTTATCCTTAATGCCAGGAGAACATTTATATAAACATGGTTTCTTTGATTATTCCAACAGGATTTATGAGCACTATGACGAAGTGCAGGTGTGTTGCCCCAATGATGAAACTCAGATAGTACTAGACTTGATTATACAGGAATCATATGACAAGTTAATAAGCCAAGGTTATACAGTAATGCATCTGGGCATGGTATTATTAGGAATAACTGGAATGCATAGAAAAGGATTAGTTACAAAAGGAATGCTCAGCCTTATAGATATAAGGCACATAGATTCGGTATTAAGATCTGCTATAGGGTTAGCAGAAGCAGATATGAATAATCATTTTGAAGCAACTTACATGACACCAGATTATATAGTAACCTTGAGCACTTTATTCAAATTTATTAAGCTAATAGTTAGAACCGAATGTTATAATATGATAGATACAGAGCCCAATATTGCCATTACAAAAGCATTCACAGGTCAGATTTCCAAAAATAATACTATAAAATATACACTAAAGAAAAATAGAATAGAAAATATTACAAATATTTTAGGAAGCAAGGGAATCCAAGCAATTCCAGCAAAATATTATGATTCTGAAACATTGGCAGGACAGGAGTGGACAATAGAGCCATTATTACCAATGACCTTAAGACCAAAAAAATCTGAATTTTATGAACTACATTCTGATGGAAGATTAAGTTTTCGAGTAGCAAAGTATAATAAAATATTAGCAATTGAAGATCATGTCCTTGAAGAAGGAACTTCTGAACTATGAAGGACTTAGTAAAAATTGAGGATCTAGAGATAGAAGTCCAAATGAGAAAACAACATAGGGATAGATTAGAAAAAATGAATTTAGAATCATATAATGCAAGGATTGTGTTACAAAAATACCATTGGTTTGCAAGGGTAGAAACATTTTTAGAATATTTCATAGAGCAAAGACGATATTATAAAGAAGCTTTAGAAAAAGAAAGATACGCACAATATTATGTAAGATTAGGGTTAAGTGCAAAAGAAAGAATATTAAATGAACAGGCAGAATTTTATGAATATGAAACTCCCAAAATACAAAAGTTGAAAGAAGATTATGATAATATCATAAATAGAATTAGATATTAAATGAAAAATCTGCTAAAATCTCAAACATTAGACCCTATAATTAGAAGACGCCAGTATTTCAGTAGTCTTACAAATAATCAACCTTATCATATGTTAACATTAAGACAAAAGATATATTATGAAAAATGGTTCTGGTTAATAGAAATAGAAACATATGCAGAGGAAAAGTTAGAGATTATTTCCGACTATGAAGACATGTTACAATTATCACACATGTCTCATATTCAAAGATTTCTTGTTAGAAGAGAATATAACAAAAAGCTTAAGAGATTACAAAAGGAAGAAAAAAGATTAGAAAAGATGTATGATAGGATAGGACATCTATATGGATGAAGCAATTATTAGAAAAAGGAACTGTTAAAGATGTGGAAGGCTACTTAGAGCATCTACAAAAGTATGTAGAAAGATCAGGATACACAATCCCAGAACAAATTCATATGCTAAGATATGAATGGTTGGAAGAGGTTAAGAGATATCTATTAACGAAAGAGAATATGGAAAGAGAACATCAGTATCAAGAATTCTTCGCTTTAGAAAGAGAAAAAAGGAATAAAGGTAAGAAAATCCTTGAAGATGAAGGAGAACCAAGTAGTAAACGAGTAAAGTATGATGAATGTCTTAGACCACATAGTATACCTATTAAAACCAGAGAATTGATTAACCGATGGAGAAGGCATGATATCCAATTTTTAGAAAATTGGAAAACAGAATTGCAAAAGAAATATCAAAATTTAGAAAGCAATTATATATAATGGATCTTTATAAGTATTATCCAGATTACAACTGGGAAATAGATTTTGAACAATTCCCAGATGATATAGAGGACGCACATTTCTTGATAAAATGTAGATACCCTTATGGTGATTGGCCTAGAAAGAATGATGAAAAGATAGAAACCCAAGTAGATGAAATTTATATGGAATATACAGATGATGAACTTATTAGACAGTTAGATGAATTAGATATTGAAGCATTGATGGAAAAGCATGAAAAACCCTTAATTCAGCTTTTAGTCCAAGAAATCCAAACACAAACAGAAAGTGCAATGAGTGAGGCTGGACCCTCAGTACCACCTGGAATTGCACCAACAGGTTTTGTAACAACGACCCAAAAGACCTCACAGCCAATGCAATACCCATCCAAACACCAATTTGGCCTGGAAAGGTCGTATCCTAAAGGAAGAGGTAAGCCAGACCCTTTAGAAGTGATAAGAGAGATGCCAAGGCAAAATAATGAAGGCAGTATGTTAGTCTTAACATCGGTTCAACCTCAAAAATAGCCTGAGCTCATTGATAGATGGGAATCAGACGCCATGAACGCATTAGTAAGGATTCCTTACCAGCTAGATGAACTAGCAACGGTAAATTTTATAGAAAATCTATTAGGAACCACTGCCCAAGAACTTCTGAATAGTTGGAAAATAATATATTCACAAGAGTATCAAAATATGGTGAAAATGGCAGATAACCCATATAATATCACAAATCAAATTAGGTCCATTGTTTTAGGGACAAATCCTGCTAGAGGAGAAACTCAATTACAAGATGTTGCAGCACGAGATCTGGAAAGACTTCAGATCACAAGTTTTAATAAAATAGTAAAATTCAGTCAAATGTATTTAGCTTTAGCTGCCAAGACAGGTAGAGCATTTTCCGGTACAGAACTGACAAAACGTTGGTTCAATAAATTACCCAAACTCTTAGGGGATCTAATTTATAAAGCATGGGTAGATCAAGGAAATGATGAAATTACCGGTATAGGACCGGCAATATTATTTACATTTGATTATCTTAAGAATAAATGTTTAGAGGCAGAGGCCACTAGGCAAGTTTCAAGCTATAGTTACTGCAATAAGATATACATAAAGAATATAAACCTAGAAAAAGATTGAAAAGAAGTCACTATTATAGAAAGGGACGGCCCAAGTTTAATCATGTTAAAAAATTTAAGAAGCATAAGCCACCTAGGAAGTGTAAATGTTATGTGTGTGGTATAGAAGGCCACTATGCAAGAGAATGTAGAAGCAAGACAGTTAATAAAGAAAGATTAAAATTATTTCAAGAGTTAGAGTTAGCAGATGAATTTGACATAGTAAGCCTAGACAGTAATGATAGTGAAAAAGACAGTGATATATGCAGTATATTCGGTGAATATCAAATGGATAGGTTAGAAGAAGTCGGCAATTTAGTAGACTTCCAAGATACTTATGGAAATATTGAATAGCTTCCTGAAAATGGGTAGATGGACTGGATTAGCAAACAACAGAAGTTTATGGCTTTAGGAAAACAAGCAATAGATAGAAATAATCCAGAACAACAGTTACTCTATCAAAGGTTAATAGAAGAAGAATTCCATGAATTCTTAAATGAGATAGATCAAGATAAAAAGAGATTGGAAGCCGTAGATCTCATTATAGTAAGTTTAGGATATTTACTCTCCACAGGAGAAAATATCAGAGAGCTTGTATATTTTGTACAAGATAAGAACTTACAGAAAATAGTAAATTTAAAAATAAGGGAAGATGGTAAAATATTGAAATGAATACAATACCATTACTTTATGCAATAATTAGGAACCTATACATCTATGAAAGATTATGTTATAGGCATAATCAAAATATCCAGAGATATGAGCGAATAATGATGCTTTACAGACTTTTAAAAGAGTTAAGAGATTTTCATTATGGGTATGGCCCATATGTTAGTACAGAATCATTACCCTTTAATCTATGAGTAAAGAAAAACCTTTGATATATAGGTTAGATTAAAATCCAAAGTACCTATTAGAGACATATCACATCACAGAGGAGATGGTTCCATGTGAACACTACTTTGAACCCTTTAAGTACAATTACAAGAATAGATGTGATAAATGCTTTTACTTTCACGTATTAAAGCATAAAGTGACTTGCTTTAGATGTCAAACATCAGTTTGTAGGAGATGTGCCCAAGAGCATTATAATTTTATTTTTGAAGAAAGTGATACTAGTATAAGTGATGAAGCACCTCGACCAAGCCTATCATTAAGATATGAGGAAGATAATGTGGACAAAGAATTGATTAGACAACTTTTGAATCGAATAAGAGATCTAGAAGATAAGCTAGAAAAAGTAACAAAAGAATTAGATTCTTATATATCTAAAGGAAAAAGAATAGTAATCATGCAAGAAGAAGATGACTTAGAGGAAGAAAATTTCCATGAAGACATAATGACGGTAGGGCAGAATAGAAGATATAACAACCTACTCAATTTACACTTTATCATCGAATTTAAAGATGGATTTAAGCTTCATGTTGATGGAATTATAGATATAGGAGCCAGCAAAAACTATATATCACAGGATATAGTTCCCTTGAGATATCAGGAAGAAGTAGTAAAAACTTCAGTAGTCTATGATGCTTTTGGAAACAACATTACGTTAACCAAGAAGTTAGCATACTCAACAGTTAAATTTAACAATCAGATATATACATTGCCATTTACATGGTTAAAGCCTTTTCAGAAGAATAAACCTACTCAGTTTATTCTAGGAATAGGTTTTATACGACACCAATCAGGAGGTATTATTGTTCAAGGAGACTTAGTATCAGTATTTAAGAAATTAGACATTATATCAACCACTCCGTATACACCAAACATCCTAGTACATGAAGAAATAGAATGGGAAGAACAGTGTGAGTTACAGATTGATTATTATGAACTCAGCAGTGTAAAAGAGAGCCTCTCTCCATTATTAGAAAGGTTAAAATATGAAGGCATTATTGTTGAAAATCCTGTTAAATTCATAGATAGGACTAAGGAAGAATGTAAATTAAAAATCATTAATCCAGAGTTAAGGATAACATGCCCAGTAATTAAGGCAACACCCTATGAGCAAAAAGAGTTTGAGATGCATATCAGACAACTCTTACAATTAAGAATTATAGAAGAAACAAATAGTCCACAAAGGACAAGAGCTTTTATAGTAAATAAGGACAGTGAGATAATGAGGGGAAAGAGTAGAATGGTCTTTAACTATAAAAGGTTAAATGACAATACAAAAGAAGATAAGTATCCCTTACCAAGTAAAGATGTACTTTTAAAAAGAATCAAAAATACATTTATTTACAGTAAATTTGATCTAAAAAGTGGTTTTTGGGAAGTAAGAATGGAAAAAAGAAGTAGGAAGTGGACAGCATACATCACGCACAATGGCCACTACGAATGGAAAGTATCGCCATCAGCCTAAAGAATGCCGCACAAATATTCCAAAGGAAGATGGACAATATTTTTAGAAAATATTCTTTCATAATAGTATACATAGATGATATACTAGTATTCAGTCCAACCCTAAATCAACACGTAGAACATCTTATATTTTTCTTTAATGAATGCAAGCAAAATGGATTAATCTTATCTGAAAAGAAAATGAAATTAGGATGTAGGCGAATAGAATTCTTAGGAGTCCTGATAGGACAAGGACAGGTAGAGTTGCAGAACATATAGCTACGAGTATCTTAGATATGCCATACATGCTAGAAGGCTTGACACAAATAAGATCATTCTTAGGAAAGTTAAATTATGCTAGGAACTTTATCCCTAACCTAAGCCAACTAGCAGGACCTCTTTACATGAAGACAAAACAAAAAGGGGAAAGGAGGTTCAATAATGAAGATGTAAAATTAGTCCAGAAGATTAAAGGTATGGTAAGAAAAATAAAGCCATTACAGTTACCACCGGAAGGTGCGTATTTGATTATTGAATAAGATGGGAGAATAGGAGGATGGGGAGCTATATTAAAATACAGACCCACAAAATAGAGTTTAACAAAAGAAAAATAGATTAGTAGATACGATAGTGAAACTTATACCACTCCAGTAACAAGTACAGATGCAGAAATATTAGTTGCAATAAAAGCCATGGAAAAGTTCAAGTTGTTTGTTATTTCTGCTAGTGAATTTACATTAAGAACAGATTGCCAAGCAATCGTTTCATTCTACCATAAAAAATCATAAAATAAGCTATCTTTGAATAGATGGTTATGCTTTGTAGACTTTATTATAGGAAATAGATTTAAAGTAAATATTGAACATATTAAAGGTACTAATAATTTTGTTGCAGACCAGTTAAGCAGGATGGTGAATGAGAGCTTTGAGGACCGCGCCAGCTAAGGTATGGCATCCTATACTCAAACCCTAAGACGTAGGACGATCCATCAGCATATCTAAAGTGGGGATTACAGAGACCAGTAAGTTCCTCTACACTTTAGGTATGGTGGCGTACGGAGAAGCTTTCCCGAAAAACAACAGGTTCGTTCCTCTTTTAATTTGGATGGTGGCTACAGAAACAACTAGGTTCATCTTTTCCGGTTATGGGAAGAATCTGGGTTGACTAGAACACCGCATTATAAATACCAAGCCCTACTTCTAAATTGAAACCAAGCAATTAGTGATACTACAACTCCACAAACAAGTAAGGCTTTGAAACCTAAAATTCTTATCTCGGAGAGAGCTAAGAGAAATATAGCAGCAAGGACACTCAGCCAGATGGCATCATCATCAAGAGTTCCGCAACCGGTGTATCCACTTGATACGCTACTCAACCTTCCCATGTTTCTAGTAGACTCGAAAATGTATTTCAAGACTAAAGCAGTGTTAAACCTCCACCAGCAGGTAATGGTCAATAATCTGTTTGCCAACCGCAGAGACCAGAAGGCTTGATAAGTGCTTGATTATATATATTTTATAGTATCAGTTTACATGCATTGAGCATCACTTTTATCGGGTTTTAGCATTAACAAGGTGAGTTTTGTGTTCTTTTGTGCAAACAAGGCTTTGGAGACATGAAGTACAGGAAGAAGCGAAGATAGGGTGTGATGACATATTGCAAGGCCATAATTAGAAGCTGTGTTCATATGTATGGGGGTGTTGCCAACTTTCGGAGGAGTACAAATCATTACACAAACCGAGAGGGCACAAAGGCAGTAGTACGTCCATGTCCCAGCTTCCGTACAAAGCAAAAGAAGGTTCTTAAAGATTTCAAAGCATAGAAAGCCACGCACCCTACCACACGAGCGTGTGCCCGACCGAGTGGACTCCAAGGGAGACTTCGGGGGGAAATTCACTGTAGCAGATACTGTAGCAACATTGTAGCAAAGTACTGTACACGCCCGTGTGGAATTTCCATACGGGCGTGTGGCTACAGTACACGGGCGTGTGGATGCCCGTGTGGATGCCCGCGTAAAGCCCCGAATTCAAATTATAAAAGCCGCCTTGTGATAATTTGGAGGGATCTTTTTGGCCACTTTCGAGAGACAAGGCGGCTAGGGCTTGGAGGGAGTTCTTTACGTCTTTGGGAAGCTTTCCTCACCAACTTGGATAGATTCCTCCTCCGTCATAGCATCAAGGAAGCCATCGGTGACCTAGCTTCGGAGTGGATTTAATTTAGACGTGGAAACTAGCCATCAAGACCATCATCACGGATTTAGGGGGGTTATTCTTTATGTCTTTGGAATTTTATTCTCAATTCATTATTTGTTTTGTGACTCGCTCCATGGAGAGCTAAACCCCTAGAGCGTATTCGGACATGTAAACCCTAGGATTCTTATTTTCATTAGATTTACATTGTGTTTCTATTCTAATTTATCATTTTGAGTTTTACTCTTGAGTTCTTAATGCTTGCTTGTGCTTTTGATTTCATTATTAATTGCCTTGCATGTTTTATTCAATCTAGTGAAGAGAGAGATCACCGCTAGGTTTAGAATTACCAAGAGTAAAGAGGGTTGAGAGGGTGAGCCGTGAGATAGCAGAGTGTCCCCTTTCCCTTCCGATAGATATTTCCTATCTCCATATTCACTAAGTGTCAAGCAACCATATGTGGTGTGAGGCGTCGAGAGAATTCTCTGCCGGGACCTCGTAGGGGACTAGTTATCGGTGACCTGGAGGCATGGGCGGTTATACCTTAGGATACCCACGACTCATTGTTTTCGTTTAGAAACACTTGTAATCTACATCTAACACCTGAATCCTAGGGGAAGCATTGTCCGGATACCTCACTTTTATTGATTGAGAACTCTTTTCCTTTTTATTCTCTGTGCACTTGTAGTGACACTCTTCGTTTTGGCTATTAGATCATCACACACTACACTCATTAGGCTAAATAACAAAAAAATGGCTATTACTAGTACTTCTGTTCCCTGTGGTTCGACAACCCGACCCTTTGGGTCCACTTTTATTACTTGACGACCCGTGCACTTGCAGTAACGCAAGGGGTTGACACACATCACCCTGTTGTGTTGTTGCCGAGACGCATCAGCACTACTCCCATTGCTTCATCAATTAGCCGAGTTTTTTCAGAAAATTAATGAAGAAATCGAGAATCAGCACGTGCCTTTGCCCTTAACAAAGACAAGGGCCCCATTGCCTTTCAAGCCTCAGACGGTGGATTTCTTAGTCGAACAAGAGCGCGGGATCAAGCAGCTCGAGACGGAGCTGAGAATCCAGGAAGAAGAACTTAACAAACTGAAGATTACCATAGCAGAACAATAGGACGAAATATAGGTCCTGTACAAGAAAGGAAATAAAGTAAAAAGAGAAAGAGTAGTGGGGGTATACCCCACCTTAAACCTATCTTTTACACTTTATTCCTTCACATGCTAAAGACCTCTCAAACAGTTTTTCCAGCCGTACTGGTTGTGATTAAAGTTGAGAAATCTTCCCACACACTACTTTACTAAATATTCTACCTTACTTTGCTATCCCTCCATCATGTTGACAAGATTGTGTTCGTCCACGTCGTCTATGATGAGGTGTTCTTGTGCATGCTCTACTAGCATATGTGGTACTGCTGCATCTTCTGGCTCGGACATCTCCTCTCTCTCTGAGCTAGGAGTTGCTAAATTCTGATAACCTATTCCCACACGTGGGATACTGAGTCAGCCATAGTCGCCAAACTTTATCTATTGCGTCCATGCCATGACGCTTTTCAAGTGATGTTCCAACCTCTCATCTTGTTTGAGTAGGTGTGGAAACGGACTAAACACTGTGAAAAATTGTGGGTCAATGTAAAGCTTGATTACCTCAGTTTCTAGAATCAGAGAGACCCTGGTAGGTTCCTCCATGGTTGGACCCACTTTCCTCCAATTTGTTGTGAGAGCACATGCCCTCCACAGACTTAACTACTAGATGATGTTACTCGTGTTTTGTACTGCAGCTGGACCTCTTGCATCAACATCGTCTTGGATTGGGCGGTGATGACGAAGAATAGTCACTTTAATGAGATGCCTGGCCTCCTCCAGGTAGCTTGACTGTAAGGCTGGCGGAATAGAGTTGATTTCTAGGTTAACATACCCTTCTCCGGGTAGTACCGTCTTGCATAGTTTCCTAAGAACTTCAGCGAACTGGTAATATTCTTGAAACACGTCCACTTGACGTACCTCTATAATAATCACTAGGGTAATAAGCCCGTGCCTGAATAATGAGATGAAGGAGAAAGGGACTTCTCCTATTACTGTATCTCTCCATCTAGAGAGATTAATCAAATACCTGTAGATGGTAAAGCCTTGATCACACCTACAGCTTGGGTTCTTGTGCTTGTTACCTTGGAAGGCGATTCCTGCAAGTGTCATTCCAGGCGGGCTGATTCCATCTTCTGCCATCTTCTTTAATTCTACTGCTTGGTTCACAAATTCTTCATCTAGATGTTGTAGAACTCTTCTGAATACTACATCTTGGACTTCCGTTATTTCTTCAGGAAAAACTTCGAGCTGTTGTAGTTTCTCCTTTCTACTGTCTTTGACTGTCTTGTACAAGACCTGTATTTCGTCCTGCTGTTCTACTATGGTACTCTTCAGTTTGTTAAGTTCTTCTTCCTGGATTCTCAGCTCTGTCTCGAGCTGCTTGATCCTGCGCTCTTGTTCGACTAAGAAATCCACCGTCTGAGGCTTGAAAGGCAATGGGTCCCTTGTCTTTGCTAAGAGCAAAGGCACGTGCTGATTCTCGATTTCTTCATTAATTTTCTGAAAAAATTCGGCTAATTGATGAAGCAATGGGAGTAGTGCCTTCTGGTCTCTGCGGTTGGCAAACAGATTATTGACCATTACCTGCTGGTGGAGGTTTAACACTGCTTTAGTCTTGAAATACATTGGCGAGTCTACTGGAAACATGGGAAGGTTGAGTAGCGTATCAAGTGGATACGCCGGTTGCGGAACTCGTGATGATGATGCCATCTGGCTGAGTATCCTTACTGCCATATTTCTCTTAGCTCTCTCGGAAATAAGAATTTTAGGTTTCAAAGCCTTACTTGTTTGTGGAGTTGTAGTATCACTCATTGCTTGGTTTCAACTTAGAAGTAGGGCTTGGTATTTATAATGCGGTGTTCTAGTCACCCCAGATTCTCCCCATAACCGGAAAAGATGAACCTACTGGTTTCTGTAGCCACCATCGAAATTAAAAGAGGAACGAACCTGTTGTTTTTCGGGAAAGATTCTCCATACGCCACCATACCTAAAGTGCTGAGGAACTTACTGGTCTCTGTAATCCCCACTTTAGATATGCTGATGGATCGTCCTACGTCTTAGGGTTTGAGTATAGGATGCCATACCTTAGCTGGCACGGTCCTCAAAGCTCTCATTCACCATCCTGCTTAGCTGGTCTGCAACAAAATTATTAGTACCTTTAATATGTTCAATATTTACTTTAAATCCATTTCCTATAATAAAGTCTACAAAGCATAACCATCTATTCAAAGATAGCTTATTTTATGATTTTTTATGGTAGAATGAAACGATTGCTTGACAATCGGTTCTTAATGTAAATTCACTAGCAGAGATAACAAACAACTTGAACTTTTCCATGGCTTTTATTGCAGCTAATATTTCTGCATCTGTACTTGTTACTGGAGTGGTATAAGTTTCACTATCGTATCTACTAATCTATTTTTCTTTTGTGGGTCTATATTTCAATACAGCTCCCCATCCTCCTATTCTCCCATCTGATTCAATAATCAAATACGCACCTTCCGGTGGTAACTGTAATGGCTTTATTTTTCTTACCATATCTTTAATCTTCTGGACTAATTTTACATCTTCATTATTGAACCTCCTTTCCCTTTTTAATTTTGTCTTCATGTAAAGAGGTCCTGCTACTTGGCTTAGGTTAGGGATAAAGTTTCTAGCATAATTTAACTTTCCTAAGAATGATCTTATTTGTGTCAAGCCTTCTAGCATGTATGGCATATCTAAGATACTCATAGCTATATGCTTCTGCAACTCTACCTGTCCTTGTCCTATCAGGACTCCTAAGAATTCTATTCGCCTACATCCTAATTTCATTTTCTTTTTGGATAAGATCAATCCATTCTGCTCGCATTCATTAAAGAAAACTATAAGATGTTGTACGTGTTGATTTAGGGTTGGACTGAATACTAGTATATCATCTATGTATACTATTATGAAAGAATATTTTCTAAAAATATTGTCCATCTTCTTTTGGACGATTTGTGGGGCATTCTTTAGGCCGAATGGCAGTACTTTCTATTCATAGTGGCCATTGTGCGTGATGAATGCTGTCCACTTCCTAGTTGACATCATTTGGCACGTATTGACAACGATGTGGCAGAAGATGAAAAGGCATAAGATGACGTCGAACCAACTTGAAGACAGAGCTATCTTTAAAGAAGTTATATTTGTGAGCAAATTAACTTGGATTATTTTTCCTGAAGTGCAAGTAATAATCATGTGAAGACCACAGCTATATGAAGACAAATCTATCTTTAGCTAATTAATCAACTTGGAAGATGAACTACCTTGAGGATAAGAACATCATAAGAGCCTATTTTCATGAGAGGCTAATCGAGGACACAAGTAATCAAGGAAAAAGACATGAACCATATTTAGCAAAGCAAATTGAAGTCCATACTTGGAGAGAAGATTGAAGCTAATTATGGGTCAATCTATTTGAAGACATTATTATATATGGAGAAGATTGAAGACCAAGCATAGATGAATGAAGATCAAGCTTGAAATATTGTGAAAAACTAAATTTCGATGAATGGGAAATCATGTTGTGTAACAAATGATTATGAAGAATTAAATTTGAATGAATGAAGATCAAGTTTGAAGACTATGAATACCAAATTTGGATGACTTAGAGATAAATTTTGGTTGAAGATTTGAAGATTTTTTGAAGACTACTTTTGGTATGATGAAGAAGCATCATGTGGGTGCAACCCTTGAGAAAGTACTATTGATGGTATAGTGAGGAGGCAAACTAGTTGCTAGCAGGTTGAGGCTAGGAGGATTCGACTACATTCAACTCTGATTGACATAAGCAAGAGTGTTGGAGGAGTCACGAGATGGCGTTGTTATTGAAAGTAGAACTTAGTTAGAATTAGCAGGATGACCATGTTGCATGCTGAGTTATAACTGTAAGTGCAATGACTAAGTTTGGAAGGTGTCCAAATTAGGAAGGTGTGGATATTCTAAACAGAGGGAGGTGCTATATTTGGGACATGAAAACGTTTATATAAGAGTCTCTATTCTGAAAACGTTTTCATAAAAGTCTTTATCCTGAAAACTTTTATGAGGATGAGTGAAAGTGCTATATTTATGTTTATTTATCTCTTTTAGTGGATTTTATCTCCCGGTTTGATCCCTTAGATGTAAACAAGTGTTGTGCAAAATTGAGCTACCAATTCGTGTATCTTCTCTTATTTTGTGTTGTGTTGATGTGTTTGTGTGTATCTTTGCAGAAATGTTTGAATGATCATAAACCCACAACACCGTGGCGGAACTAGCAGAATAATAAATGTATCAAGTCATGGAACCCTCGACCTTGAAACCAAAATGATTTATAAAATGGTATATAATTATGTGAGAAAAAAAAAAACACTTTTAAGAGAGTATGCACATAAGTTTCTCTCTTTAAAGTGCGTAAACAGTAACAGGTTGGAGGGATGGGCCCTTCATGAGTCTTTCGAATTTTGAACATATTGAAGTATGGACCAGCCCAAGACTTATGTGAGAGTGACTCTTCATGTACAGTGGTCCTCAAAATAACCTAGCCAACTAAAACTATCCCCACATAATGCTCATCACTTTTCTTGAAACTATATAGAAACTATATACATATATATTAATTTATATGGAATGGTCCCGGCCGGCTTCAAAGAGCTGGGCTGAAGCAGTTTATTGAGGAGTCTCTGTTTAGAATCAAGAGAAATAATTAGTTGGGTTTCAATGTGGCTTTTTGATTAAAATATTATATATTTTTTAATTAATTACTAAAATACGCATTTCCGTAATTATTTACGGAAATACATATTTTTTATTTTTTTAATAATTTTTTTTTAAAATCTAAGATCCCACGAGTTTTTTAATATTTAATATTTATTCTTTTAATAAATCAGGGGTCCTATTAATTTTTTAATATTAAACTTTTATTTTTTTAATAAATCAGAATCCCATTAGTTTTTCAAAATTAAAATTTTATTTTTTTAAAAAAAAACTGTGGGTCCCGAGGGTTTTTAAATTAAAAAAAAATTTACATTTAACACCTTATCATTCCCATTAATTGTTTTTATAATTTGTTTTTTTATACTTCTACTCTGCTATTTTTATTTTCATTAATTATAACTATAACCGATTGTCAATAATTTAAATAAATAATTTTAATAATTTTTTATAATAACAAAATATCAAACATTAAAAGTTTTAACATGTAAAAATTACTCCCATAACCATTGATCAAGATTGAGTAATTAGCAGTCGTAGTGGAAGCTTGTTCTCACGTCAAGAGTCTGTGCGGCTCTTGGTTGGTGTTTCTTTCGACCAAGGTCGTCTCTTTCGTTCAGTATGACAATAATATGATTTTTGCTAACTTGAATGTAAAAGCAATAAAATAACTTTGCAAGAAAAAAAAACTAGAAAGGCAAAAATTTTAAAGAAGAAACTTCTCTATATTGATAATTTTTTTCTTATAGAAATGCTTGTGTGGTTTTACAAAAAGGATTTGGAGGTTTATGTAGGCCTCCACCTAACAAATGGATGGTTAAGATTAATTTTATCCAATGGCTCTTATGAAAAGGGTTGGTGCCATATGTCACCAATAATTCATCCTAAATCAACAACCCCCACTATACAAATTATAAGAAAAATTAATGTGAATGATAAGGTATTAAATGTAATTTTTTTTAATTTACAAAGCCCTCGGGACCCACCCTTTTTTAAAAAATTAAAATTTAATATTAAAAAATTAATGGGACCCTGATTTATTAAAAAAATAAATATTAAATATTAAAAAACTGGTGGGACCCTTAGATTTTAAAAAAAATTATTAAAAAAATAAAAAATGCCCATTTCCGTAAATAATTACGGAAATGTGTATTTTAGTAATTAATTAAAAAATATACAATATTTTAATCAAAAAGCCTTTCAATGTTCGAATTTGTTTTTGTTTCAAAAGTATAAGATTAAGTTAATAAAGTTTACTAAGAATATTTAGTGTGAGAAGAATGAAACAATTGTGTCTAGAATATTTATGGTAAAAATATAAATATTATTAAGGACGATTTGTTGTTTTCTGAATTTATTTCATATTTAAATATTTTAGTACAAAGTATACTATACTCATTTATTAAATAATGAATATATTGCCATTTCTTAATTTCAAATGTCTAACCACATTCACATCTGAAATATAGTAACTTTTTTTTAGCAAGTGTTACAACATTAGTTAAGATGAATAGACGCTTGTCCATCTCATCACTAGATAAAAAAAATCTTTTATATTTGGAAAATGAGACACTCTACAAAAATGAAAAAAATATTGAAGATATATATATCAAGAAAAAATAGTGGAAATAAAAATTTACAAAGAACTACTTTTCATTTTCATTGGGAATGAATATAAAATTATGTATCAACATGAGTTGCATCTAATTTATAAAAAGCAAAAACAGGTTGGAAGTTTTTATATACTAATGTAAATGCAATTTATGAACAAAAGTATTTTTTTAAAGAAATATGACGTATCACACAAGATTTAAACTCTTAGTTTTGGAGTTGAAAGGGAAATGAGATAACCAGTTACCTATGCAAGGAGAACAAACAAAAGAAATTTTGAACAATGTGATTTTCAAAATGTTTTTTTTGTTGTTGGTACAAACTAATTGGGTTTGAAGATTACAAACATTTGCAATGTTATATATTATAACTTTCTTTGATCATCAAATTGTTGATGATCAAAGAAAGTTATAATGACATCAAAATAATTTGCAAATTACATACTTTTACTTCTTGTGATTACAAATATCATATCTAATAGTTCAGATTTGATATTTTTTCATTTGATTAGAACTACCATACCATATATGGTTTTCTTATCACAATTGGTCAAGTTAGGAAAAACAAATCAAACTTCTAAAATATGTTACTCAATTTTTTCAAGCTCGCAACCCTCCTTGCCCCTCTCCTCTTTACCTAAATCCTAGCTCCGTTCCTGATTTCTAAAATGTTTGTATTTTGGTTCATGCCTAGGTGGTTAATCCTGTTGTCCTTTTCATTTATGTTTTGAAAGTAATAACTTTTCATTGTTCACCCAAAATTGGCAGATGATTTTTTTGATATGTTCACATCGAGCAGATTAATTTTGTTGTACATGTGTGAAAAGATTTAGGTTTTGGTGTGAATTTCCTCTCCTTTCTTTCATTAATCAAGATCATTATATACAAGATTTTCTTTCCTAACAACCTCCTACAATTACGCCGGCTAATATTACAACTACCTAAAATACATGATGAGAATATCACATGAATATCTCAAAAAGAACATCACCAAATATACAATGATAGGCATAATCTTAATACCCCCCCTTGAGGTGGTGCATGAGGGTTCTGAGCACCTAGCTTGCTAAGAAAAGAGTTGAAATGTCATGTGCCCAATGCCTTCGTCAAAATATCCGCAAACTGTGCATGTGTAGGGACATGAGTTAAACGAATATTTCCTCGAGATATTTCATCATGCACAAAATGATAGTCAACTTCAATGTGTTTTGTACGTCCATGAAAAATTGGGTTTTTTCATAGATGAAGCGCAACCTAGTAATAGAACAGCTTGCCCAATCCGAGTCACGCCACCCAAATAATCTCATGTCATAGTTACTACGCAATACTATCCCTTGCCCTGGTGTACCTTTTAGATATCGAACAACACGTAAGGCAGCATGCCAATGCTCTTCTCTAGGTTGTTGCATGAATTGAGAAAGGATGTGAATACAATATGACAATTCTGGCCGAGTGAAGGACAAGTAGATGAGGCTCCCAACCAGACGCCAATAACATTGGAGATGATTTCCCGTCAGCAAGCGCGAGGCCATGATTTTGCTCCATTGGAGATGGAGCCGGCTTGGCTCCAAGCAAACCAGCTTCAGATATTATGTCCAACGCATATTTACGTTGGGATAAATCCTTCAGAGCTCCTTGCTACTTCAACGCCCAAGAAATACTTGAGAACTCCCAAATCCTTCATATGAAAACAAGCACTCAAGTATTCCTTGAATTGTTGCATAGTGGCATGATTATTCCCAGATATCAGTAGATCGTCTACGTAGACCAGCATGTTGATGTGCACTTCATTCGTATGTAGAGTGAATAGAGAGTAATCAGAAAGAGATTGATGAAAGTCATACATGACCAAAGCTTCAGATAATTTGGCGAACCAACTTCGTGGAGCTTGTGGGAGACCATATAAGGACTTTTGAAGCTTACACACCATACCTGGGCGTTGCACATGAAAGCCAGGTGGCAGCTTCATATACACTTCCTCGCCAAGATCACCATGCAAAAACGCATTGTGAACATCCATTTGTGGCAACTCCCATTGTTTTGCCACCACCACTGCCAAAAATGCTCGCACTGCAACCATTTTAGCAACAGAGGCAAATGTCTCGTTGTAGTCGATGCCCTCAACTTGTTTATTGCCGAAGATCACAAGACGGGCCTTACATCTTTCCACTGTACCATCGGATCGTTGTTTCACTTTATATACCCACTTACACAGCAGAGCTTTCTTTCCAGCAGGCAACGTCGTTAGAGCCCAAGTCTCATTGGTCTCCAATGCTTGTATTTCATGGCGCATTGCATCTCTCCATTTCTCATGTTTGATTGCTTCGGCATATGAGGTGGGTTCACGTTCTGCTGTAATTGCTTCCATAAACTTCCTGTGTTGGAAAGAAAATTTATCACAATTCACAAAGTTTCCTATTGAGTAGGGCATACCTGAGGTATGCATTGGAGTGGATGTACTCAAGGATGGGCTCTTCTTCCATATTGGGTTGGTCACATAATCCTGTAAACAACTGGAAGGCTGCTTTGTTCGGTGCCCTCTTCCCAACAATTGGTCTCTTATCAATGCATCAGCCTTATCTTGAGCCACAGATTCCACGCCATCCTTTTGTACATGCTGTCCACTATCACAAACACCACCCCCCCCCCACTTCAAAAATAGGTGTCTCATTGTCTACGAAGGCTATTTGAGTGCCACATTGGTTAGATTCCTGTACACGTTTCTCAAAGCCCATATCATCATTAGTTGCTTCTAATGGCCATTCAATTCTAGCTGGAGATTCTTTACCATGATTTTCCTCATGAGAAAAAGGAAATTCATTTAAAAAAAAAAAAACAATATCCCTTGATACAAAAAATTCCTTTTTTTCAAGATCATATAATTTCCATCCTTTCTTGCCATAGGGGTATCCAACAAAAACACATCGACGACCACGGCAAGCAAATTTATTTCCTTTTCTTCCTTGATCATGAGCATAACACAACGACCCAAAAACTCGTAAATGATCATAAGATGGTGATTTCCCATAAAATACTTCATAAGGTGTTTTTCCATTCAAAACCATAGAGGGGGTTCTATTAATCAAATATCATGCTGCCAATACACGCTCTCCCCAGAACATAATGGGAAGATTTCCTTGAAATCTCAGTGCTCGTGCTACATTCAATATGTGCCGATGCTTCCTCTCCACCCGACCATTTTGCTGAGGTGTTCTTGTATATGTAGTTTGGAAAACAATACCATGTTCAAGAAAAAAGTTTTTTATACAAGTAAATTCTGTCCCATTATCACTCCTGACCATTTTAACCTTTTTGTTATATTGTCTCTCAATCATAGCAAAGAAGTTCAACATGGTTTGATAAACTTCCTTCTTTTCAAACAATAAAAATATCCAAACACCACTAGAATAATCGTCCACCACTGTCAAAAAATAAGAAGCACCATATGATGACGGAGCTCTGTATGCTCCCCATAAATCACAGTGAATAAGTTCAAAAACATCAGCCGATTTATGATGATTATTAGAGAACTTTTCTTTAGTATCTTTCACCTGGTGACATGCATCACAAGCTTTATTAAACAAATCACTGTTTTGATCAATGGTGACATTAGGAACTAACTCAACTATTTTTGATGACGGATGCCCCAATCTTTTGTGACAAAGGTCCAGTGAGCCTACACCATTCGTTTTGAAAGCCTTCACACTTGGTACCTTGCGGAAGTAGTAGAGCCCATCCCTTCGTTCACCCACACAAATCAACATCCTCGAAGTGCGGTCCTGCACAACACACAGATTTTGAGTGAATTGAACAAAACAATTCGATTCATCAATTAACTACGACACAGAAATCAAGTTGTAGGTGAGTCTTGGCACATATAAAACATTTTCCAGTCTCATATTCGCATCAAGGATCACTGTTCCTTCTTTCGTTGACAATACTGATTGTCCATCTGGTAGCCCCACTGGATAGCCGCTTCCATCTCGAATTTCACACACACTCTCCACGCATCCAGTCATGTGATTCGATGCGCCAGTATCAATAATCCATGGAACATCTGAAACTTACCCGTTATTTTCTCAGTGTTGTTTTACAATCATCTAACATATGAAGTAAAGTGTTCCACTGGTCATTGCTCAAGCCCATCAAACTTGATTTGTCTGCATCTGTTATTGCTGATCCCATGTTGCTTGCAGCATCACCACCTCCACCCGTGGTTTGTGCTGCATTAGCAAGCATTGCGACGCCCCGTCCACGTCCAGCCCCAGTTCGTTGTTGTCCTCTGCCTCGACCATCGGCTCTTCCTTCAACTCTTGGTCGGTCACCCCACGAATCGGGATATCCACAAGTTGAAAACAACTAGTTGCTTCATGACCTGGTTTGCTGCAATGTGCACAAGTTCCATCTTTGTCCTTCAAATCCATACGCCCTTTCATCTTACTTGCAGCTTGAACTGCTAGTCCCATTATCTCGCCTCGATCCTCTTTCGTACGAGTGATGGACTTCATTCTCTCTTCCTGTATCAAAACTAAGTACACCCTATTCAATGGCGGCAATGGTTCGGAAGCAAGTAAGTTTGTGCGTACTGTCCCAAACATTGTATCATCCAACCCCATTAAAAACTGGTGCACTTTCTCCTCTTCTCGATGTTTCTCCAACTGCGTCCCTATATTACACTTGCATCCTCCACAGATGCAGTTTGGTATTTGTTCATAGTTGGCTAACTCATCCCACAAAGCTTTCATCTTCCCATAATAAGCAACAATTATTGTACCGCGTTGCTTGCAATCTGCAAGATCTAACTTAAGTTGTTGAATACGTGGACCATTAGCGATGCAAAATCGTTCTTTGATAACTTCCCACAACTCCTTCGCATTCTCCACGTATGATATGGTTGATCTCAAGTTCGGCTCTATTGTATTCATAATCCATGAGACCAACAAGGATTGAATTGTCCACCAATCCTCGAGTTCCAAAGCCCCCTCCTCAAGTTGCTTAATAGTCCCATCGATGAAGCTCCACTTTTGCCTAGCCCGCAATGAAGTCCGTACAGCACGTGCCCATTCCTCATAATTTTTCCCACACAGTTGCACCTGCGTGATAATGTTTCTGGGAAAATCTGTTGATGTCAGGCCATAGGGAGAGGAAGTTTTCTTGCTAGCTTATTGTTTTGGTTCCATTGATGCCATGATTTCTCCAGGCTTCATATGTGGTGGTTTTTTTTATTAGAACCTGGCTCTGGTACCATGAAATGATTTAGGTTTTGGTGTGAATTTCCTCTCCTTTCTTCATTAATCAAGATCATTATATACAAGATTTTCTTTCCTAACAACCTCCTACAATTACGCATGCTAATATTACAACTACCTAAAATACATGATGAGAATATCACATGAATATCTCATAAAGAACATCACCAAATATACAATGATAGGCATAATCTTGATATGTGTTTCATGTCATTTAAATCATGTTATCTCTCATCCCTATCAATTAAAATTTGTTTCAATTCAAGTCCAGTTACAAAGTCTATGTTGACAATGATATAGTTAAATTTTCTTACCATTTAATATTTTAAAAATTGTCAAAATCATTTATCAGTATGCAATGTAACCTACAAGAAGATCATATATATCTTGCCCATTTTTTTAACTGCTATAAATAGTAAAATAATAGGTTAAAATAATTGTTAAATCCCTTACTGCAATATGCTTGACTTTTGGCAGCAAATTTGTCCAACATTGTATATAATTATGTTGGAATAAAATCCCTATGAGCATGCAAATAATCCAAAGTGTCCAATGTTGTATATAATAATGTTGGAATTAAATCTCTATGAGCATGCAAATAATCCGAAGTGACCCCTTCTTAGCACATTCGGAGAAGAGCACGTTTAAGTACGATTGCCACTAGGTTCAAGCCTTTTGGAGAAAACAGGAATGAGAGATTGTAGAAGAAATTTGGAGAGGAGAAAAGATATTTCGGCTTGGGTTCTTTGATTAGATTTTATAAAGCAAAAAAAAAAATCAACAATAAAAAATGAATATGTTGGGACGAGATCGAGAAGCATAGAAATATCGGTTGGGTCGCACGCACATTTGTAGTGTAAAACCAACTTATTTTCCCTCAAAGCGCATTATGTCAAGAAGAGTATATAAAGGGGTGAAAATTTCTCACAATGCCCAATGTGGGACTAAGGGGTCGTTTGGGTCCCGGATTGGGAATGAAAAAGAGTGAGGGAGTAATGAAAATAAAGGGAGTGGAGGAGGATTGAGAATGAAAGATGTGTTTGGTTGGTAAGGTATGAGAGGGTAGTTTTTTGGGAATGAGAAGAGTAAAAGAAAAAATAAAGTAACTTGATTTTTATACCTTTGAAACAAGTAAATAATATTTTATATAAATAAAAATGTTAAGTTAAATAACGACTATTTTTAATTATAAAATATTTTGAATATCATTATTTTTAATTTTATAATTAAATATTTGAATTACATATTTTCGCTTTTAATTATTATTTATTATTAAAAATATCTATTTAATTATTATTTGATTTATATTATTAGTTTAATTATTATTTATTATTATTTGAATAAAATTATTATTTTAATTGTCAGTTGTTATTATTTTACTTTAATTATTATTTATTATTAAAATTATCGATTTAATTATTATTTTATTTATATCATTATTTTAATTATTAATTATTATTATTTGAATAAAATTATTATTTTAATTGTTGGTTATTATTATTTTATTTTAATTATTATTTATTATTAAAATTATCTATTTAATTATTATTTGAGTTATATTATTATTTTAATTGTTAGTTGTTATTATTTTACTTTAATTATTATTTATTATTAAAATTATCGATTTAATTATTATTTTAATTATTAATTATTATTATTATTATTTGAATAAAATTATTATTTTAATTGTTAGTTGTTATTATTTTATTTTAATTATTATTTATTATTAAAATTATCGATTTAATTATTATTTGATTTATATTATTATTTTAATTATTAATTATTAATATTTGAATAAAATTGTATTTTAATTGTTCGTTATTATTATCTATTTAATTATTATTTAGTATTAAAATTATATATTTAATTATTATGTTAATTAATTATAGTTTACTTATTAAATAAGGGGCAAATTTGTAATTCACCCTCAAAGAGTGGAGGAGGAATGAGCAATCCTCCCAATTTTGGGAGGATTGCCACTCCCCACTCAATCCCCCTCCCAAACATCTCTCACTCCCATTGAGACTATCCAAACAAAGGAGTGGAATGGGAGTCATTACTCTCCCATTCCACTCCTTACAAACAAACACCCCCTAAATATTTCCCAAACTACTCACACGTCTTAGGTTTGAATATATATGATTTGGCCTTTTGGGCTGACCCATATCCAACAAAACATCCATTAGCCTATTGGGCAGAAAAATCTACCTCTGTAAGCAATGAAACAATTTACAACTAAAGGTTTTGCTTTAAATTTATTGTTCTCCTCTACCACTTTTGTAGATGTAGTTGAAATTATTATTTTATTTTTAATATAATTTGTAAACTTGTATTTATATAAAAAATTATATAATTGTTGCATAGAAATAGTAAAAAATATGAAAACTATAACTAGAAAAAAATTGAAAGTCCGAGTATAACAATCCTATTGATTAAATTAGTTAAGTAAAAAAAAGGACAAAATACAACACCTTTAACTAGATGTCTAGTAAACAATTCAAATCTTAGGGTTCATTTAGTTTGCGGAGTGGGAATGAAATGAGAATGGGAATAAGAATGAGCACGAGGGAATGGGAAGAAAATGGAAATGAAAATTTTGCTTATACAGAGAGATAGTTTATTCGTTATGGGGAGAGTAGAAGGGAAAATATAACAAAATTACATGTATACTTTTTTAATAAATAACTGATATTCATATAAAATAATGAGTTAATAAGTGAATATTATAATTAAATATGTAAATCAAATATATAGGATATAATTCCTTTCAATTATTATAATTTAATACCTAACTTAAATATTTAATTTTAATTATTATCCACTTAAACTATACTTCTACTAATTACTTAAATTGCATAATTTAATTTAAAAACTGTGTATTTTAATTATTATAATTAACTATTGAAATAAATAAGCTAAATTATATTTGATTGCATCTGATTTCATATTAATTTCATTGTTTACCTTATAATAAAATTAATTATATTTTAAGAAAATTACATGAGTTTATCATTAACCATACACATTTTGTGGTTGTCTTATATTACTAAAACACAAAATCCTAATTATTAAATTAAAACTATTTTTTATATTGATATACAATCATACAATATTTTCTTTGAGAATAAAAAATATTTTTCAACCTGGAAAACCTTTAACAACATGATCCTGATAAAAGTGCAATAAATCATACATAGAGAGTTCAAGTAAATATAATTTACTCATCAAACTCACCAAGATTTCTTATTCATCACACTCTCTTCACTAATACACATGATACACATTTTCATTCTATGTGTTGACAAACAAGTTTAAAAATAGAATTTCACAGCCAGAAACTTGAAAACAAAAAAAGATATCAATGACAAGAGTAGAATAGAGAAAAAACATACCAAAATATAATTGATAAATTTCTAATACTGAATCAAAAGCAACACTACTAGGAATTTTTATGATCTCAATTGGTTTTGGTTTTAACAATTGTATTCCCTGTCTTGCAACCACAATTGGCCTGTGTGTTGCACTGGTGGCCTTTAGATTAACATCAACAATGTCCCTTTATTTTACTGATGAGAATGTTTATATACTTGTAGTACAATAGCAATTTTCCTAAACAATGCCTGTGAAGAAAGATCACAGTTGAAATGGCGCACGTGCAAATATCCAACATTATAAGCACGGAAACTAATCCTGAACCATAATCACATTTTCAAAAAATCCTCAATGAAAACAGAAAGTGGCCTCAATGAAAACTGCTTAAAACACATTTTAAGGAACAAGTGTTAATGACAATCACAAAAAAGGGGACATGTTTGCAGCCAAAACAGTAAGAAAATGCTGAATTTTGTATTCACTAAATATTTTAACTACATCGCATAGATTATAAGTGATAAATTCATCATGATCAAATGAGAAGCATACCATTCAAACATTGAACATAGTCTCATGAATAAACAGACTGTGCGTACAATCATATCAATGACAATGTCTATATGAAGCTTAAATTTTGCAAAATATCCTACATTGCTATTTAAAATGACATATAAACTAATATGGATTATGTGACAATTTTGATAGAAGTACGTGACAAAAGAAATTAGTTGAACATCATCTTTAGCCAAAACTTGCCAAAGAAATAATGTCTCATCAGAAAGCCAATCAATTTCAAAAAATTACTTGAGTCAATAATTTTGTTTCTTTCTTCAATTTCTACACAAGTAGCTTCAAGGATCTCTTCACAACTGCTTCACAATTTGCTTCACGAGTAGTGGTTTTAGCTATTGCCTTCAATTCTTGACTAAAATTTCTACAGAAGTTTGGAAAATTTCAGATATTTTCTCCATTTATGGGTCCACAAGAAGACTTTTCATCTTTCCACATGTTCTTGAGGTACTAGTCTCAAATCCCATAGATGATGGAGTAGGGATGCGTTTGTTATTGTCGGCTCTTTTGTCCTACTTTAACTTGAGATTAAGTCTTGATAACTCTCTAATCCCTTTGCTAGCGTTGCCTGTCATTTCAAGGTTCTTAGAAGAGTGTTAAGCGTGCTGTAAAGGCCATGCCGCAGTCGCGTTTTTGTGACTAGAATTTTAATTGTTTGCAACAACAATTAGTCATTGCAAAAAAGTAGTTTTTGCCATGGTTCGTTGCAAAGAACTATCTTTGCGATATAAGCAGATACGATGACATGCGATGGTCGTATGTCATCATCGCAAAAAACATTTTGCGACGACATTTAACTTTTTGTGATGGTAACTAGTAGTAGCAAAAGGTAATTATTCTTGTGGTGTACTCTCTCACGGAGGCCGTACAACCCAGCTTGGTGACCTTGCAACCATTGTGCAGGCCTCAAAGCCTCGTGAAGCCTGTGTTTTTTGAGTTTTCTTATATGTGAGGCACAGGGAGTTTTCATCTTTTGTCCACTAAAAAACCCTTTTATCATTATCTCCTTCTTCATTTCACCCTCATCTTCATTCCTTAATTGTTTGCAACAACAATGAGTCATTGCAAAAAAGTAGTTTTTGCCATGGTTCGTTGCAAAGAACTATCTTTGCGATATAAGCAGATACGATGACATGCGATGGTCGTATGTCATCATCGCAAAAAACATTTTGCGACGGCATTTAACTTTTTGTGATGGTAACTAGTAGTAGCAAAAGGTAATTATTCTTGTGGTGTACTCTCTCACGGAGGCCATACAACCCAGCCTGATGACCTTGCAACCATCGTGCAGGCCTCAAAGCCTAGTGAAGCTTGTGTTTTTTGAGTTTTCTTATATGTGAGGCACAGGGAGTTTTCATCTTTTGTCCACTAAAAAACCCTTTTATCATTATCTCCTTCTTCATTTCACCCTCATCTTCATTCCTAATCATGGATGAGAGCTCTACTCCTTGATTCCACCTCCATCTCCCTTGTGATTGAGGATTCATCTCCCTCTCTTTCTCTTCTCTTGGAAGCAAGATATGTAATCTCTCACACTCTTGTTCTACTTTTTATTTCTCCATGTTCTTTCATTCTTGGAGAGAGATCTACGGCTAGAGATTGTGAGAAAGAGAGAGCTTGAATCATTGCTTGGAATTGTATGATAGAAGTTAAGAATGTTGAGCAAGTGTATCTATCCTTTCAATCTTGGTCAGATCTTAATTTCATGGTACCAAAACATCCTCATCAATTATGTTCATTTTCTAGTCTTGAATGGAGCAAATCATCATGGAAACCCTCTGGGTGTGGTTGAGCTCAAGATCAAACTCTACCCAAGTCCCTATTTGGTTTTGCATGGCATATAGACTTAGGATCTCATTCTTGCACTCTTTCTTGCATCCTGGCACGTGGTTGAACTTTTGTGTTGTGTGTGGTTTGATTTTAGGGGGTGAGGATTCAACTAAAGGCAAGGAGCCGGTGGAGAAGTAGCGTCGTCATGATCCATCAACCTTTGAAGTTTGTGAGTGGATTGTGTTGTATTACATAGCTCTATTACATTTTTAATGTCTCAAATTGCTTGCATTGTCATATGACCTATGTTTTTGTATTAAACTTGTATGTTTCTAGTTGATACTTCGCATGGTTTTGCCAAGATTAATGTGTGTGTGTGTGTGTATTCCACATGTTTGGGTGATCATAAGTTCATATATATATGTATATATATTGATGTACACATATGGTTTACAAATCATTCATTGTTGGAGATCTTTAAGTTGAACTTTATAACAAGGAAATGGCTTTCTTCGTGGAACATGATCTTTTTCAGATATTGTGGTTGCAAAATGTGAAACCATTAAATTTATATTGCTTTGACTTTTGATTATGCTAAGCATCTGTGTGATTATAATGTGGGCATGTTGTTTTATGACTATGTTGGGATGGTGATGTGGCTCTAGTCGGCTGTTGCAGTAAGGTGTCAGCACAGTCCGGCTTTTAGAGGGGGTATGATTGGGAAGTATTACATTGAGATACTGAGTCACCACACAGAAGTTTCAGTGGGCCAAAGTCAGGGAGATGAGGGCTGATTGCTTCACCGCAAGTGTACGGGATCGCCAAGTAATACCTCGTGTGAAGACACAAGGATCGTATTCCACGGGGCTAACGATCTCATATTACTCTTTCTCGAGCTATTATCTAGCCTAAGATCTCAAGTGATGGAATTTACTCTACTAGGTGCAATTAAAATTTAAAACAAGATTAAGAACAAATTAGAGAGAACAATCAATAAGCAAGCAAGAAACTCAATGTAATGCAAAGGCCTATGGATGTGGATCCCCTTGAGGGGTTATCATGAAGCATGGATGATGAACAAAAGATGCAAGGGTAAAATGGACAATGAGATTCCAAGATTAGAACAACCCCAATTTCTCTGCGATTGAACCCTAATCCCATACGAACATAGATAGGACTTTCTTCCAAATCCACATTCCGACGATTGCATTAAGTACGAGGAAATCTCACTTAGGAGTAAACCTACTCTTTTTCGGATTAAACCTACATGGAGGGCTACCAAACACCCGATTTCTCGGCGTGATGATACAAGTGTCTCCTTCTAATCCATTCATGATTTAATACATGCGAGCAAGTCACATCTACATGCATCACTCACAAAAGAGTTACGGATTTCTCCTTAGTGTAACACTTAGCATGAAAATAATGGATTAGATCTCAAAATTACCCAAGCATGGAATTAACAAGCAATCATCCAAAATACATGATAAAACCCCCCAAGGTTCACCAACACCCGGTGGCCTTGGGGGTCTAGTGTGTCATCATCCCACAACAAGCAATACAATGAAGTAAAACACACAAGAAAAGCATAAATCACACTCCCTAGATGAAATGGTGGAGGAGGAGGTTGAAAATATGCCAAATGATGCTTCCACCGCCAAAGGAATGCCGAATGACGCTTCCTCTAGCCACAGGTCTCCTTCCTTCAAATCGTGGTAGATGTCCCCTTCAATAATTTTGCCTTCTTGCCTTGAGAATCTTGGACCTTGGGATTGAATGATCTCCTAGCTTTCTTTCCTTTCTTCTCCTTCCCCAGGTCGCCCAAAACCTCCCAAGTGATCTCCCAGAAAAAGTCCAGAAAAAGTCCTCAAGTTCTGCCCTAAAAGTCAGTATTTATACCCCCATGACATAGGCCCGTATAGGGGTCATATGGGGGTCGTATGACACTCAACAAACCTAGATTCGCGATTCATACGGGGTGCATACGGCCCCGTATACTGAGTAGTATGGAAATCTGGGCAGATAACTCCAAATCATTCCGCTGCTACAGTGCATACGACCCCCATACTGGGTGGTATGAAATTCATGTTTTATTCTCTTTTTGCCTAAATGATATCTTCTTGTTCTCCATGGCTTCCTTATGCCCTACAAAGCAAATAATAGACGATTAAACCTCACAAAATACATGCAAAGTGAATACGATATATATATGAAAACACCTACATTTAGACACTTATCAAATATCCCCACACTTACGCGTTGCTTGTCCCCAAGCAATCAACTCATGAAAAACAAAGAGACTGAAAAGTGGCTAAATGCATTACCTCTGGCATCAAGCAAAAAATAAGATTCCAAAAGCAATGGACAACGATACATAGATGTTGAGTCATAGTTAAATAAGCATAGTAAACATATCCTGTCTCACCCCTTATATGTCTGTGTCATATAAGTGAATCTTATATCTCATTTGCCCTGATATGGTCGAGCCTAAGGACTTCAATCAGTACAGCTCTAGATGCTAATCACTCCACTTACAAAGAATACTAAGTCTTAAACTACTAAATGCTACTTCAATGGCCAAGTAAGATCCTTCTAATTCTATAGCTCGAAACTAGATCCACTTTCATCTCAAAACCTTTGGTAGGTACTCAAAAAGATCAATAGGGTTTTATTTTTATTTCACCATTTATTTCTTTTTTTTTTTCGAGTCCGACTAACGTAGACTGCACCAAATCATTTTGAAATCTTTCTGGGGGATGCACATGCTGGTTAGGCACAAGAGCCACCCAACTACTCGATTACAGTCTACATAGACGCATTCATGCTTCAGAAGCAGAGGAATAATGACATAGACTCAATTTTGTTTTTTCACATTCACCGTAGATCACATCTTCAGAGTACACTATATGACACAAAACTAGGATTAGCTCAATAAGACTTAGAAGTTCTTAAGAGTCCATTGAAGGATATTACTTAGTGTTCTAAGGCCAAGTACTCAAAGTAGTGTGATATGCATACAAGAGAGTTAGAGTAATCACATTGGCTATTCCTAGGGCATCGACAAAAAATTCAGTGCACAAGACAATATTAGGGGTAAAACAGGATTCAATAAAGCATAGAAACAAGTAACTCACATCAATCATTAATCCAAGCTAATAAGAATCTTACAAGAATGAACAAAGCCATCATAGGTAACACTAGCATGTAACAAATGGTCCTAATACATGAAATACACCCATCCTCACACTTAGTGTTGTACATTGCCCTCAATGTACACTAATCATGAAAAACATGCAAGATGAAGCAATGCAAATAATAGAGGAGAGTGAAAACGAACTTCCCCAGTTCAAATTGTGCTCGTCGTGAGGTAAGACTCGACAAAAGGTGTGGTGAGCAACACACGTCTCGTCCGACCTCTATTAAAAACTAGGAAAGCTCACCAAATTCCCTCAATGCCCTGCGAGGCAAAAAGGGGATATCATCATTCCACAAGAATTTAAAAATATAAACACAAGAGAGAAACTAGGGAGTAGCCAAAAACACATAGATGAAAATAACATAAAGTTCGACAACACAAGTCGGTAGGGTAGAACCATGCCAACTCAAAAAAATACAGCAATACAAAATAAAGTAAACAAAAGTAAACGATAGGTGTCCATGTTCCAACAAGCTGCTACTCAACACAATCTGGTGCCGGTGGTGGTGGCATGGCGGCAGAAGGAGTGGTCATAGTGTGCTAGGATGAACCATAGTACGAAATGATGAAACGGTGAAAATCTGCCTCGAGTCGACGCTGTCCTTCAATAATCTGGTGAAGCTGGCCACGAATCTCACGCTGCGCCTGACGCACGGCTTGTACCTCTCCCTTGATCCCCCTCAGTCTCAAGTCGAAGTCAGGTGATGATGTAGTGCCGGGGGTGGGAACAGGTGCGTCCTCAAGCTCTGACTCTGTGTTCACTGTCTGTCGCTGATTGGACTCACCAGTGGCCTGATGACGTGTCGGTCTGCCACTCACACGCTCATTCACCACCAAGCCAATCGCCCAAATGTGGGCCTGCCTGAGGGGTGCTGCACCTCCTACAACGGTCATAGCTCGCGTCTGCTCAAATAGACCCATGCCACGGATCAATCTAGTCACATAGGGTCCAACAAATATAGCTCCCAATCGTGTATATGAGCCCTGGTGGAGAAATGCATTGGCGACAAGGTGGCCCAGGTGAGTAGGGCGCCGCTCGAAAATGCCATACATCGTGTAAATATTGGATTGAGAGACAACCCACTTGCTATTGGTCCGGCCCCAAATAGAATGAGCAATCAAAACATGAATGAACCTGTGTGCCGGGTCAATCATGCGCGAGGCTTTTCGGGTCTGATCATTACCCGCCAAGGTCGCTCAATAGTTGTTTCTACCCACTTCACTTGGGAAATCAAGCTTAAGACGTTTACCGGGCATGGACTTAATAAACTCATCATCATAGATCCCCAAGTACTTGGTGAAGTCCAAGTGGTGCATAGTACGCTTCTTTCCAAAAGCTTCAAACCGAATGGTGATAATTTTCCTATCCCGCATGGATTCTCCATCTTGACGTGCCTCAAATGTACTCAAAACCCCCTAAGTCAATTGGCGAAAGGTTGGCTCGTTTATGGCAAAAAGCTTGTCCCAACAATTATGTGATAACCAATCCTTGACTTGATTTTCTATCCCAAGGTTCTCCACAAGTCCCCAATCAAGGTAGCATAATGTCCCAAATGGTTTTGTCTTCAATCTATCATATCTCTCTCGATGATGGGGCAACTTGAAGACGGGTTCATCGGGTGTAGAAGAAGGCTCGGTGGTTCTTGGGCGCTTGGAGGCAAGTCTTTTAGTGCGAGGCATTCCTACAATGAAAAGAAACCTTGTTCAAGCTCATAGGAATTCAAGATGAAACAAAATAAAATGCAAGAGATAGAGGAAGCAAGTGAAAAATAAAATTTTTGAGGTCATACAGCCGTATAGGGGCCGTATGGTCACTATTCATGTGGCAAGAGTCTCCCCTATATTCACAGCATCGGAAATCTTTTTTACATAAATTTGAATGGAAATTCATCCATGACATTCACATCATCTAAATAAAGCAAAATGCTAAAGAAATTCCACACAAAATCTCCAAGAATGCCCAAGAAATGAGAAAGATAAAATTAGGGCATTGAAAAAGCATACCGACGAAATCTTAAGAAAACAAGTTTTAAACTCGGGGAAAATTACTAGATCGAAGTCTCCAAGGGATTGGGAGAAGTTTTAGGAGAAAAAAATGAGAAGATTTGGCCAAGAAATGAGGGAGAAGGAAGAGCGAAATTCGGTGGAGGATGAGAGGAATGAGAGAATGGAAGAGAGAGTGTGAAGATGAGGGTTAAAAAGGGGGGCCCGTCCCATACGGCCCCCATACGGCCCCGTATGGGGATCGTTTGAGGGGCCGTCTGAGATGGCACAGAGCCTCGGGTTGGCTCTGTATTCGTCTCAGACGGCAACCATACGGCCCAGTAAGGCCGTATACCCTTTAAAAACATTCGAGAACTTCGAAAACCTGCCCCAAATGAAGTAAAAATGATATAGCAAGCTCGAGGACTCTTCCAAAAACGAATGAAATAAAAAAAAACGACGATCTAGCACATGAATTAGCATCTAAACATAAGTTTCTCAAGAAGTTGCACAAATACACCACAATTAAAATGATGAGAACAATGTGCCAAGTGTGTGAGCATGAACTTATTCAAAAACAAAACAAGGCGAAGAAATACGAAAATTGAAGTGAACTAAGACCTAAGATACGAAAAATGCAAGAAAACTCCCCCGAATGCTTGGGTTGCCTCCCAAGAAGCGCTTGTTTAACGTCACGAGCCTGACGTACCTCAGTCCTTACCTCATGGTGGCTCAAAGAGTTTGAAGCCAGCCCCGATTTCCCTTGTAATGTTGTTATTGAAGTATAATTTCAATCGATGCCCATTTACCTTAAAAGTGCCTCTTTCTGGGTGGGTTACCTCAACCGCCCCATGTGGGAAGACTTAAGTGACCATGTATGGACCTGACCAACGTGATCTTAGCTTCCCCGGAAATAATTTCAACCTGGAGTTGAACAGTAGGACTTGATCTCCCTCGTGGAATTGTTTAGGGTACTTGATGCGTCTGTCGTGGTATTCTTTTACTTTTTCTTTATAGAGCTTCGAACTCTCATATGCCGTGGAACGCCACTCATCAAGTTCATTCAGTTGGAGTTTTCTCTTGCAACCTGCAAGAGAAGAATCAAGATTTAAAAACTTGATAGCCCAATAAGCTTTATGCTCAAGCTCAACAGGTAGATGGCAAGCTTTTCCATAGACTAGCTTATACGGAGTGATGCCAATAGGAGTCTTGTAAGCTGTTCTGTAGGCCCAGAGGGCGTCATCTAGATGTTCTGCCCAATCTCTTCGGTTTTGAGACACATTTTTCTCCAAAATTCGCTTTAAGTCCCTGTTGGACACTTCAACTTGCCCACTAGTTTGTGGATGGTATGGTGTTGCCATTTTATGGGAGACTCCATAGCGCTTCAAAATTTTTGCAAATTGGGCGTTACAGAAATGGGTGCCCCTGTCACTAATGATTGCACGTGGTGCGCCGAACCTGGAAAATAATTTTTTTAAGAATTTCACGACCACCTTTGCATCATTCGTCTGCAAGGCTTGAGCCTCCACCCATTTAGACACATAATCAACCACCACGAGTATGAACATGTATCCATGGGAGCTCGGGGAAGGTCCCATGAAATCAATCCCCCATACATCAAAAACTTCACGGGCTTGGTTCCAATTTTGGGGCATCTCGTCCCGGCGAGAAATGTTGCCGAACCGCTGACATCTATCACAAGCTTGAATAAATTTCTGGGTGTCTTGGAATACCGATGGCCAATAGAAACCTGCATCAAGAATTTTCTTTGTTGTTCTGTTTGCATCATAATGGCCACCAGTGGGTCCTGAGTGGCAATGCCTCAAGATGCTTAGACACTCTACCCTAGAGACACACCTTCGAGCAACCTGATCGGAACAAACTCTGAATAGGTAGGGATCTTCCAAAATGTAGTGCTTAAGGTCAGAGAAAAATTTCTTCCTTTGTTGATATGTAAACCATTTCCGGATAACCCCACCAACCAAGTAATTAGCAAAATCGGCAAACGAGGGCGGTTCCTTCTCTTCTACTACCTGGATATTATACAAGTGCTCTTCAGGGAATGAGTCATTAATGTCCTTTTCTCTCATAGTTTCAGTGACAGAGCTCTCTAAACGAGATAAATGATCAGCTGCAAGATTCTCTGCTCCCCGCTTGTCCTTAATCTCAAGGTCAAATTCTTGAAGCAATAAGACCCACCTTATTAAACATGGTTTGGCATCTGATTTGCTAAGTAAGTATTTCAAAGCTGAATGATCAGTGTATACCACCACTTTAGAAAGAACCAAATATGACCGGAATTTATCAAAGGCAAATACCATGGCAAGTAGTTCTTTTTCAGTTGTAGTGTAATTTGCTTGTGCTCCCGTTAGAGTCTTACTTGCGTAGTAAATGGGATGGAAATGTTTGTCTCTCCGCTGACCAAGCACTGCCCCAACTGCAAAGTCACTCGCATCACACATCAATTCGAAGGGGGAGTCCCAATCCGGAGCTTCTATGATGGGCGCTTGAATTAGTTTCTCCTTGAGCGCAATAAAGGACGTCATGCAATCATGATCGAACTCGAATGGGACATCCTTTTCCAACAACCTTGTCAGGGGCCTAGCAATTTTAGAAAACTCTTTGATGAACCTTCTATAGAATCCGGCATGACCCAAAAAACTTCGTATGGCCTTCACAGAATTTGGAGGTGGTAGTTTTTCAATAGTGGAAATCTTTGCCTTGTCGACCTCAATTCCTTCTTTCGAAATTTTGTGACCCAAGACTATCCCCTCTTGAACCATGAAATGGCATTTCTCCCAACTCAGCACAAGATTAGTCTCTTCACATCGAATAAGGACCCGCTCAAGGTTCTTGAGGCACACATCGAAAGAATCACCAAAGACGGAAAAGTCATCCATAAACACTTCCATAAAATCTTCTACCATGTCCTCAAAAAATGGCCGTCATGCATCTCTGAAAGGTCGCCGGGGCGTTACATAGTCCGAAAGGCATGCGGCGATAAGCAAATGTGCCATAAGGACAAGTGAACGTAGTCTTCTCCTGATCTTCCGGGGCGATGGGAATTTGGAAATAACCAGAGAACCCATCCAAAAAGCAATAGTAGGCATGGCCAGCTAGTCGCTCCAGCATCTGGTCAATGAATGGTAAGGGAAAATGATCTTTTCGGGTGGAATCCTTCAACTTTCTATAATTGATGCATACTCTCCACATGATAGTTGTACGAGTTGGGATTAATTCATTCTTCTCATTGGTGATCACAGTCATTTCCCCTTTCTTTGGAACCACTTGCACGGGGCTTACCCACTCACTGTCTGATATCGGGTAGATAATGCCCGCATCGAGAAGCTTGATGATTTCTGCCCGTACCACTTCCTTCATATTTGGATTGAGTCTTCTTTGTGGCAAGGCTCTAGGTCTGTGTTCATCCGTCATTAGAATCTTGTGAGTGCAAACAGATGGATTTATCCCTTTTATGTCAGCTATCTTCCAAGCAATCGCCCTCTTGTGCCTCTTTAGCACATTCACCAATCCATTCTTTTGCTCAATCGTTAGGTTCGAAGAGATGATAACTGGAAGTTGTGCACCCTCTCCCAAAAAGGCATACTCAAGGTGTCACTATAAGAAAAACTACTTTTTGCTATAACCAGTTACCATCGCAAAACTTAAATGCCGTCGCAAAAGGTTTTTGCGACGGCCGTTCTCCGTCGCATGTCGTCGTATCTGCTTCCATCGCAAAAGATAGTTATTGCAACCAACCGTCGCAAAAACTAGCTTTTTCGACAACAAAAAGCCGTCGCAAAAAATTTAAAATCTAGTTACAAAAACATTAATAATGCGATGAATTAAGGCGACGAAATGTTTTTGCAATGGCAACTATTTGTCGTAATTAGTGTTATTTGCGATGACATATTGACCGTCACAAAAGATATTATTTGCAACAAAGAGTACGCCTTCGCAAAAGGTATTATTTTCAACAAAGATTACACTGTCGCAAAAAATAGTATTTGCAACAAAGTGTAGGCCGTCGCAAAAGATATTATTTGAAACAAAGAATATGCCGTCGTAACAACTTATTAATTGCGACTAACTTTGTGTTGTGGCAAATAAGTGTTATTTGTGACCAATCGGTGTTGGTCGCAAATGAATATTTTTTTCGGTCCATCCAAATAAATCTTTTTGTGACCAAGTCGTCGCAAATGCTATATGGAAAAATGGATAGCATGCACCTAATTAATTCAAATCCTATATTACAATATAATTAAAATTATATAACAACAAGCTCATACACAACAAGCTCATTTACCAAATATTGACTCAATTTAACATATGAACCTAATAATAGGTTAATATCGATTCATGTCTAACAAAATTAAGTATTATAAGATTCTACAAAACAATGACATAATAAAGTTCAAAACATAAAACTAAATAAGTGTGAAGAATTAAGTGTTATAGACTTTTACAAAACATTAACTCAATAAAAGTTTGAAAAATGAAATCCAGTAAGAGTTGGAAACATTCAAAACATTTAAATCTTCAATCATCATCATCATCATCTTCACAACTCTCTTCATTTTCATTGTCATCATCATCTTTTTCGGAGTCTTCCTCCAAGCTATTCTCAATGCCATCTTTTTTATTAATATCGCCATGATGAACATCTCTTACATTTTCTTGAGAATTAGCTATCACATCCCTAAGATCATTATCACCTCCCTGCACACAAACAAATTACATGCAAACATTTTAAAATTCAATTGTACACTATTAAAATGAAAATTTTGTATTAAAGCCTAAGATGCATATAGGTTTGGTACGAGTATTAAATAATATTAGTGATGACATAGTTAATTATAGGATTTTGTATATACTATAAACATAATAGTATTAAAGGAAAATGAATAAGATAACATAAGTGGAAAGAGAATGTGAGATAATAAATTAAAATAACATATAAATAATACATTACATTAACAACAATCTAAAAATCATATAAAGACAATAATTTAAAACATTAAATTATATTACTTGGAAAATGAACTAACATCTATTTAATAAATGAAATAATTTCATGACATCATTAAATATTTATTAAAATTAGTTTGTAAAAATAATTCAGTTTTTCGAGAACATAATGACTTGCAAATCAAGTGCCATCTTTTCATGGAGACAGTGAATAGTGCTGTACTGGCCTTTGTCTATACTCTAGAAAACCTATTTCTTCTTCTTTTTTGTATATTTTATTTATCGGACTTTTTGACCAGAAGTCTAATAAAAAAGATTTATTCTTGAGTTAGGCTAAGGAGATTCTCAGTTGAATCTTAAGGACTGAGAAAAATTCTTGGAAAGTGCCCTGTTTTGTTTCAACTGGGCAGAAAAATGTATTTTCTGCTGAAAAAAATTACACTGCAGCTGTTCCATTTGGTTTATTCATATGAAATAATATACCTTCTTTCAAATAAATAAAGAAATGAATATAAATTATAATAATATACCTGCATAAATCTCTCCTGAGATGTAGAAGTCATGAGCTTGATACTGTGGAAATCTTTTCAACCAATTCACTATGAAGTTGTATGCATCCTCAGTTATACAAACAGTTTTTCTAAAATTAATCTCCATATACTGAACATGATTATCACACAATAAATAAATATATAAGAGTGCATTGAATAATTGGTTACCTACAAATCCATCATCCAACTTGGAAAGATTAGAGGATGTGTTAGTGTAAGAGAATCCAACTTCAACTGGTGTAAGAGAATCCCTTTTAGAATCCTGTGAATCAATGCCAAATCATATGCGTAGGGAATATCAATAATTCAGTTTTTTGGTTTTCTATTTGTTGGGAATTTGAAGTTAAAAGGAAAAAGGACAAATAGCCCTGCATGTCTAAGAAAATCATGATGTGCCAACATTCATGACTTGCATTTACAATTTAAGATCGGCAGCATATGTAAGAGCATTGCAACATATGAACTTTAGTTTTAGAAGGAACCATGTTCAACATGTCCAGCGCTGAAATAATAGTTCTCTCCTGCTAATTTTGTTGGAGTTGATTGGTAAAAGTTGTAAATGGTCCAAGCCAATTGCAAGCACAAAGGAGGGCATTAAGTGCTTGCTAATACTGCACAGAATTATTCATCATTGCAAGCACAATAAAGCATCAATAAGAGGACTGCTGATGGGTTGTTATTAGAGAACTAATAAATCATATGTTATGACTACTGACAACAGCTGATAAATGGTCTAACAATGTGCGCTTGTACAGAGTAATGTGACCGACATGTGGCACAAGTACTCAGAAAGGTAAACTGAAATAGTACACAAGTATCACTATCAAGGGACATGCGGTTTTAGCTTGGTAAAGGGTCCTGGTAACACAGTGGTTGCACAATAAGCAGATAGATGATAAGTGACAATGAACTCAAGAATTTCATGCCAGTAATTCTTTAACTGCCAGTATGAGTATCAATTTGCAGGGTCATATGACCGCTTAATTACTTTCTAAGAATACTAAAAATCATGATCTATATCTAGAAAATGTCTAAGAAAAAATTCATTAGGTCAAATATATAAAATTTATTCAGGAGAACATAAAAAATACCATTTGTCAAATTGGTTTATGAAATGTATTACACATACATCTAGAAAATCCTAGAATTACATGTTTACAAACTACCCCATTTGTTTAATATTTTTTATTTTTATTTCTTAAAAAACTTATGTATGCAAGTGTAAATCACAATCCCTTGACAGAGAGGATATATATAGGAACCATTGAAAGTCAATAATTCCATCATTGTATCACCATCTTCATACTTAATTCCACAACCAATGAACATCTATGGCAACAGTTACCATCACAACCAATGAATCAAAACCCTAATAATTGGTAACAAACCAAACCACAATTTCAAAGGAAAACACACAAAAATACTACATTTCCTGCAACTCATTAACAAATCAACACAAACTAATGTATCAAAACCTCAAATTTAAGATCACATATCCACAACCAAACTAGTCTAACATTGCAATTAAGTTTAAAAAGTTTTTGAAATAACAAAGAAGGAAGGCTTACCTTCCTCTCCTCGGCAAGATCTCGCTTCAGACTTGATCCGCTGCAAATTAAGAAGATCGAGAGAAGAAGAAAAAAACAAGGGCGATCAATTGGTGCACGAGGAGGGGACAAGCCACCAAGATTCACCGCAGCCACCCCCGCTCAAGGGAGCTCGAGACTAGGGCTTCTTCGATAGCAAAGAAGATGAAAAGTAGACGAACTGGGAAAAATAAAATGAAAAAAAAAACCCTTCGATTAGACGAACTGCTCCCTCTCTCTCCCTCTCTTTTCCCATCTCAATGCGGGTCATATAGCTAGCTATTTACAAATCGGCCCCCAAAATTCACCATAATTCTTGCTCCTTATTTGATAGACTTTAGAAAAAAGATAAATAAACATTAGGGGCGTTTATGTAATGTATCATTTTAAAAGATTATTTTTTTAGCATTAAATAGCAAATTAAAATATTTATTTTATAAATATATTAATTTATTCTACCGACGGAATTCTGTCACTATAAACATCAAATTTCCGTCGGTACTCCTTTATGAAAATCTGTTGGTAAGTGGTCGGTAATACATTTATTTTTCGTCGGTAAAAGAAAAAAATTACTTACGGATGCAATTCTGTCGGTAACGATCCATCGGTAACCTAATTAATGGGTTTTTTATTAAAGTGAGTGTCATAGTTATCAAGATTAGACTTTTTAATTAATTAATTACATTTAACACATGCTGATTAAAGACGTAAAAAATTAATCATATATAATACTAATTATTTTTATGATTTTATCACATGGACAAATAGAATATTAGGTTTGAATTCCATGATTAATATGCAAGTAGCATAGTAATCATTTGCTCGTCATTAGTATTTATTGAGTCTATTTTCACAAATCATTGAAATCATTTTTAACAACTATTAAAGACAAATTGAGCATTGAACTCAAATTTTATTTATTTTTTTATTCATAATGAGTTTAAATATAATTGTCAAAATTAATTTAGTATTTCCATATGTCATAAAATTTAATATTATTGTGGAAGTTACATTTATTTATTTATTTTAAATTTGCGAGTAGATTTTAAGCATGAAGCACTCCAACAAAATGCACATTAGTAAAAAACAAAAACCAATAATTTTCATGGCATAAAAATTTATGTTAAGAGTATAGATTGGTCATAAAAGTTTATAGCTTTTGTGAGGAGTATTTATGTTTGTAGCAAATAGTTATAGTTCTTGCAATTTTATTTGCGCTAGTCACAAAAGCTTATAGTTTTTGCGACGATGGTATTTGGTTGTTGTAAAAGGCCATAGTTTTAACAACGAGTATCTATGTTGGTCACAAAAACTTATAGTTTTTCCGACGCCAGCATTTAGTTGTTGCAAAACCCATAGTTTTAGCAACAACTTTATATGACGATCGCAAAAGCTTGTAGTGTTCACAAGAATTTATAGTTTTTGCAACGACAACATTTGGTTCTCGCAAACGCTTATAGTTTTTGCAATGACAACATTTAGTTGTCGCAAAAGCTTATAGTTTTTGTGACGACCACATTTGGTTGTCGCAAAAGCTTATAGTTTTTGCTACAGATATTTGTGTTGGTCGCAAATAGTAATAGTTTTTGCAATGGATGTTTGTGTTGGTCGCAAAAGTTTATAGTTGTTACGACGGAAATTTAAGTTGGTTGCAAAAAATTAATTATTTGCGACGACGATTGTGTAGCGTCGCAAAAACTTTGTTTTGGGATGCAATTGTAAGCCGTTGCAAAACCATTTGTCGCAAAAACATGTTTTTCTTGTAGTGACGTGTTCAGGTAGTGTTTTCAACTCCAACTTTGGTGCCTTCTCAATCGACGGCATCAAACCTCTGTTCCAAAGCCCATTACCCTGTTCGGACCCTGTTTCTTCTGCAGACACAGCACTTTCAACAGAACTGTTGTCTGTACCAAGGACATGGAGCTCAAAGCATTCGGCATCATTTTCTGTATCGTCATGCTGCCCATATTGATGTTCCAAGTCGGACTCCTGTATCTTCGCTAATGATAAACGTCTAAATATACATATTTTATACGTACTTGTGTATATTTTCTGTTCTCTTTTTGTTAAGTTGTTATCTATTTTCTTGTTTAAAGTTGCTTTACTTCTGTTACAGGCCCGGAATAAGCAAAATAAGCTCAAGAACGTATTTATGAAGAAATCGACATCAAACACGGCGTTTTTGGGCTTCATCACTGTAGCAGTACTGCAGCAGGATACTGCAGATAAATACTGTAGCAGGGTACTGTAGCACCCCCAAGATAAAATTTCTGGGAAAGTTTCTGGGTGTCTTACGGGCAACCTTACGCCCGTAAGGACACACGAAATTTCTCTTTTTAAGGGGCATTAGGGCATCTTGAAAGAGGACTTTTGGCCACCATTCTCCATCATCTTCACCTAGGGCTTCAAGGCAAGTGGAGAGGTAGATCTGAGGAGGAAATCAAGGGGAGAAGAGGTTGTGCTATCAAGGGGAAGATCTAGGAGCTTGCCGGCGCGGATCCGACAAGTTCTCATCACCACCTTCTAGTCTTCATCTTAGGGGAGTTTACTTTGAGTTTTGTCTTGCATTTATTGTATTTCTTGCTTTCCCCTTTGTTGATGATGAACTAGACTCCCAAGGTCTCCAGGCGTCCGGTGAACCTTGGGATGAACTTTCTTTGTATGGATGCTTTAGATTTACATTTTTGGTATTTGGTGTGTTTTGTTGTTCATGCTTGGTGTACTTTGATGTATTAGTATGTATGAGAACTCTGTGTATCGATTTCTAGGTTATAATAGGTTGCGTGACCATCGCCCTAGTTTTAGACTCCCAAGCTTGGAAGGGATACATATACAAATACGCCGTGACCATCGGGTATTTTGTACCCCTCCGGTATTAGGGTTGTGCCTAGTTTGTGCTTCAACCCTAATCTGAGAGTCTCGTGCCTTTAATGCAATCGTAGGAGGATTTGGGCGGAATGAATTCCGTATCAATACTCGTACCGGATTAGGGGCCAACTGCCGTGACCATCGGGTTGGCCTACTTTAGGATTCTCCTGGCCAAGAACCACCAGTACCTGTGTAATTCTAGCTTCCTATTAGCTTTAGTAATCCCGAGGGGATCCTAGCTCGGGACCTCGTACTTTCATTGCTAATTGCCTCCTTGATATGCTTATTTGGTGTGCCTTAGTCCAACCTGTTTATAGTTATCTTTGTTAGTTTTCTTATCTTGTTTTAATTCTCCTTCTTTGGTAGACTAGACAGTGCCATCTAGGGGGAAGTAATAGCAGCTTTTGGGACCCCAGAGAATATGACCCTCTCACGCGTGCGTGAGAGGTATTACTTGACGACCCGTGCGCTTGCGGACAATCATCAAGTTTTTGGCGCCGTTGCCGGGGACTCCAAGAATGCTAGGAAAACCTCTAGCTCACTGCTCTAGTCATTTATCTTTCTTTTTGTGAATATTTGTTTTTGTTTGTGTCTTTTACCATTTTGTTCATATCTGTTTATTTTCCTTCTTTCTTGTTTCCTTTGTTAGCTTATTATTTGTTTTTAGTCTTATTGTTTATACAGGGCCATGGATTTTCAAGAAAATATGTTGGCCGCCAAAATCTATGCACTTGAAGAACAAAATAATAGGTTTTCCACAAAATTCTATGATCTTGAGAAGAAAATGGAATGTCTCTTTGCCATGAAAGCAAGCCAAGGCATTACACAACAACCAAGACCTGAACAACCCCAAGTTCCCCAATTTCAGCCGCAACATCGGCAAGAGAGGAAATACACTACTGAAGATGTTCTAGCAAGGTTTATGATCACTACAGATGCAAGGTTTGCAATAATGGACAGACGACTTGATGAATTTGGTACAATACTAAGGAATGTCCAAGCTTCAATCAAAGCACTTGAGAACCAAGTTGAGAAACTTGTTAGGGCAAATTCCGAGCCTTCTTTGGGTAGCCCAATGAGCAATATTGAAAATAACCCAAGTGAAAACCGGGCGGATATCAATCTTATTAGTGGGAAACAATTGGAATATGGGGTAAAGCAAGTCAATGAGGAGGTCATCATGGCTATAGACATATGTGAGGAAGTAGAGGAGGCCCCATCTATCATGTTTCAAGAAACTACTTGCCTCGATATCGACCATTCAATGAACCAATCGATAACCTTCAAGTGCAGAGAAAAAAATTTGGGAATTGTATTTGAAGATTTGGCGAGGAAACCAATGTCATCCTTGAACCTACCAATGTCGGGCTTGGACAATTCCCAACCAAAACTTTTTCCATGGCGGTCCAAGCAAATTTTATGGGCCACTTTTGATCATTCAAGAAAGGTTGAGAAACGAAATGTGAAAAGGGTGTTAAAGCGTCCAATTAATCCACCTATGTGAAGCTTGACAAGTTCTCAACCTAACTTGTTCCCTTGGAAACCCAAACAACACTTATGGGTAATTCAAGGCGATTTGACAATGGCCGAGGAGCAAGATGTGGGTAGGAGATTGACGCCGTTCGAGGATCCACCAATGCCAAGATTGAATAATTCTCGGCCCAAGCTTTTCCCATGGAGGCCAAAAGGTAACTCAAGCATGACCTCCAAACTTGCATCATCCCGGAAGCTTTTCCATGCTTGCCTTAAGAGCACTTAAGATTTGCAAGGTGCCAATCTTCATCTCTTGGGGTGGTTCATCTTCCCCACCTCTAGCCGGGAGGAACACACCATTTTCAAGTCTCCCTAGGTAAGAAAGAGGTACGTCGAGCTAATGACGTTAAACAAGCGCTTTTTGGGAGGCAACTCAAGCTTCCTTTCATTTCTTGCATTCATTTTCTTGTTTGTGTTGTCATTTTTAACTTATGTTTTTAGTAGTGGTTCGTGTGTAGTTGTACTTTTCGTCATTTTTCTTAATTATTTCGCCTTGGTGTTAACTTGTTTGTCATGTGGTTTTTGAAGAATTCTTGCTCTAGATGCATGCATGTTGATGTTTTGAGTGTTTAAATGATGTTTCCGGCCATATTTTTCAAGGTTTCATCCATGGTTAATGTGTACAAAGTGTGGAGAACAAAGTGTGCAACCAGAAAAATCCCGAGGACCATCCTTGCGGCCGCAAGGATGGTCGACAAGACCACCCGATGGAGGTCTTAAAACTCATGTTTTGGGGGCTTAAACTATTCATTCTTCTTCCCCATTCTTCTAACCGGTTGTCCCTCATTTCTCCACCATTTTTCTTCATTCTTTTTGCTCTAGTTTGCTCTCCTCCTCCTCTTTTCCATCTTGGTGACAAAAATTTGGCGTTTGAGCAAGCTTTTGGCCGGATCTAGCCCTTAGATTCACTCATCTTACTCTAGGGCAAGAGTTTGATCTCACACTCAAAACCTTGAGTTTTTTCTTGTTTTTGTGGATGAAATTTATAGGAGTTTTGTTGTTTGTCATTTTTGTGGGTTTTTGGAGCAATTTCAAAGCTTTGTAAAAATGTTTATGCTCCATTTACAAGAGAAGCTCTTGCAAACTTTTTTGGGAATTACTGTAGCAATTCTTGAATTCTTTCACATTCCCATCATGATGAACCATTGCTTCTCTTTTATGTGACTTAATCTTGAATCATATTTGTAAACCCTTAGCCATGCTTGCATTAGAGAGATTTGGACACCATGATAATGATTGAACAAAGGACTTGCTTGGTTTTTGTTTTGCTTGATTGTTGTGTTGTGCTAGTTGTTTGTGTTTTTTTTTCTTCTTTTTGTGTGTGTTAGATGCCTTGAGATGATGTTCCTTTCTATCTTGTAGGGTGGAAGTAGGGCATCAAGCACGCCTTCTTTCTCGATCATTCACTTACATCATTGGTGGCTACCCCGATCTCATGTACTTCAAGACTCATGTTTTGAGACTCGGGGAAGTTCATGAAACCCTCTTATTATGCTTTTATTGCCTATATTTTTTATGCACTGCTAATTTAGACACATTGAGGAGAATGTGCATCTTTGAGTGGGGGGTGGATTTTCATGAACTTTGGAATTGTTTTAAATTGCATGCTTGACTCACCTATGATAGCTATGATCTTATTGTTAAGGATTTCCTAGCTTGGTAGAATGATAGTCGTGAGTTGTACTCTACATTTCCTTGAATGTAGTTCTGTTTCATCTTTAGTGTATTTATGCCTGCTCACTTTAACTTCCACTTCTGACACTCTAACCCATCTTATTGATTTTGTGTTAGGATGTTAAATTCTTCTTTCAATTGTCCTTTAAAAACTTTTAAGCATCCTGTTTTTGCTTTAACCCTAAGTAAGGTTTTTAAGTTAGGTTTTTAGCAGGCTATTGATCAGGCGTTTTTAAAAAAAACCAAAAAAAAAAGAAGTGAAAAATGAGTCTATGTCAGTATTCCTCTGCTTGTAAAAGCATGAATGCGTATATGTAGATCTGTAGTCAAGTAAGTTGGGTGGCTCTTGTGCCTGGCCAGCATGTGCATCATGCTGAAAGATTTTTGTGCAGTCTACGTTAGACGGACCTGAAACCTGTTCTATCTTCACTTGTTGTTAAAGTTCCGTTTTGGAGACCAGAAGATTTTTAACTGAATATTGAGAGGGTCTTTAGCACTCTAACACTAACTTTAATTTGTGTGAGGTGAATGGACATCTTGGGGTAATCTAGGGTGTGGAGGTCAGTGTGGGAGTCAGCACACACTCACAAGAACACTTTGGATGAAACAGAGCTGATATTGCTTGTCTATACACTGAACAACTCACTTCCTGATTTCTAACCATCTGTGCTAGTGAAGTCCTGTACATTTGAGCTTGAGGTCGTATATTTAGCCATTTATCTTCTTGCCCCTGTTCTTCATGTTTGTTTGCTTGGGTGTGGGGATGTTTGATAAACGTCTAAATATACGTATTTTATACGTACTTGTGTATATTTTCTGTTCTCTTTTTGTTAAGTTGTTATCTATTTTCTTGTTTAAAGTTGCTTTACTTGTGTTACAGGCCCGGAATAAGCAAAATAAGCTGAAGAACGTATTTATGAAGAAATCGACATCAAACACAGCGTTTTTTGGGCTTCATCACTGTAGCAGTACTGCAGCAGGATACTGCAGATAAATACTGTAGCAGGGTACTGTAGCACCCCCGAGATAAAATTTCTGGGAAAGTTTCTGGGTGTCTTACGGGCAACCTTACGCCTGTAAGGACACACGAAATTTCTCTTTTTAAGGGGCATTAGGGCATCTTGAAAGAGGACTTTTGGCCACCATTCTCCATCATCTTCACCTAGGGCTTCAAGGCAAGTGGAGAGGTAGATCTGAGGAGGAAATCAAGGGGAGAAGAGGTTGTGCTATCAAGGAGAAGATCTACGAGCTTGCCGGCGAGGATCCGACAAGTTCTCATCACCACCTTCTAGTCTTCATCATAGGGGAGTTTACTTTGAGTTTTGTCTTGCATTTATTGTATTTCTTGCTTTCCCCTTTGTTGATGATGAACTAGACTCCCAAGGTCTCCGGGCGTCCGGTGAACCTTGGGATGAACTTGCTTTGTATGGATGCTTTAGATTTACATTTATGGTATTTGGTGTGTTTTGTGGTTCATACTTGGTGTACTTTGATGTATTGGTATGCATGAGAACTCTGTGTATCGATTTCTAGGTTGTAATAGGTTGCGTGACCATCGCCCTAGTTTTAGACTCCCAAGCTTGGAAGGGATACATATACAAATACACCGTGACCATCGGGTATTTTGTACCCCTCCGGTATTAGGGTTGTGCCTAGTTTGTGCTTCAACCCTAATCTGAGAGTCTCGTGCCTTTAATGCAATCGTAGGAGGATTTGGGCGGAATGAATTCCGTATCAATACTCATACCGGATTAGGGGCTAACTGTCGTGACCATCGGGTTTGCCTACTTTAGGATTCTCCTGGCCAAGAACCACCAGTACCTGTGTAATTCTAGCTTCCTACTAGCTTTAGTAATCCCGAGGGGATCCTAGCTCGGGACCTCGTACTTTCATTGCTAATTGCCTCCTTGATATGCTTATTTGGTGTGCCTTAGTCCAACATGCTTATAGTTATCTTTGTTAGTTTTCTTATGTTGTTTTAATTCTCCTTCTTTGGTAGACTAGACAGTGCCGTCTAGGGGGAAGTAATAGCATCTTTTGGGACCCCAGGAAATACGACCTTCTCACGCGTGCGTGAGAGGTATTACTTGACAACCCGTGCACTTGCGGACAATCATCAGCTAACACCTGGCCCACTTCAGCACGGTCCTCTAGGATGGGATTCATGGTAGCAGACTATCGGCCCTCGATAGTCAAAACGAACTGCTCAATTGGTAATTTGCTTCCTTTAATCACTGATGGTGTTCCACTTTCCATAAAGGTCTCGAACACTGTGTGCCACCTGCCACCTTCATAAGATATGCTAGAATCCCCTGATAGCAGAAGTGTGTATTAGTTCTCTGGAGGGTGTGAAAAATGTTGCTGAGTTTGTCGATTAATCCAGCCTTCTAATCTGTGTATGTCACCTTCCAACTCGATGTTCGGGTCTGCCATGTTGCACTCACAAGATGAACTGTACAGAAAGGAATAGAGAATGAATTCAGATAGTACCTTTGCAAAACCAAGAAAAAATGATAGAAAGTTAAGATCAAAGGAAAAGAAAAATAACGATAAGAAATGAGTAAAGAATTAAATGGCTAGAGTAATAATCTAAAAGTTTCCTAGAATTCCTTAAAGTTCCCCGACAACGGCGCCAAAAACTTGATTGCTTCCCTGCAATTGTACGGGATCGCCAAGTAATACCTCGTGTGAAGACACAAGGATCGCATTCCACGGGGCTAAGGATCTCCTATTACTCCTTCTCGAGCTATTATCTAGCCTAAGATCTCAAGGGATGGAATTTACTCTACTAGGTGCAATTAAAATTTAAAACAAGATTAAGAACAAATTAGAGAGAACAATCAATAAGCAAGCAAGAAACTCAATGTAATGCAAAGGCCTATGGATATGGATCCCCTTGAGGGGTTATCATGAAGCATGGATGATGAACAAAAGATGCAAAGGTAAAATGGACCATGAGATTCCAAGATTAGAACAACCCCAATTTCTCTGCGATTGAACCCTAATCCCATACGAACATAGATAGGACTTTCTTCCAAATCCACATTCCGACAATTGCATTAAGTACGAGGAAATCTCACTTAGGAGTAAACCTACTCTTTTTCGGATTAAACCTACATGGAGGGCTACCAAACACCCGATTTCTCGGCGTGATGATACAAGTGTCCCCTTCTAATCCATTCATGATCTAATACATGCGAGCAAGTCACATCTACATGCATCACTCATAAAAGAGTTACGGATTTCTCCTTAGTGTAACACTTAAGGGCTGTTTGGTTCGGAAGTGATTTTCTGAAGTGGTGAGTTCATGGAACTGACCACTTCAATGGAAGTGTGAAGTTCAGTTGGAAGTGTGGACTTCTGTGTGTTTGGTTGTAGCTGGAAGTGTCATGTCAGTGACCACTTCGAGTGTTTGGTTGGCTGAAGGTAAATCTGGAAGTCACCACTTTGGCAGTTCATGGTGTTTGATAAGAGATGAACTGGGTGTACGGTTACCACTTGGGAGGGGGATATATGCTTACCCCTTTGTAATTTGTGATGTTAATAAGTTTAATTATATAAATAAGTGTTTATTTATTTATTTTTTTAATGTGACATAAAATTCGTTAACATATTAGAACTAAAATTTGGATTTAGTTATTAAGTCTTAATTATTCGATAATGATTGCTTATTTATATTATTTTTAGTGTGATCTAAATTTCATTCACGATAGTGTATTAAAATTGTAACTTTACGATGAAAGTTTCAATAATTCGATAATGAGTGTTTAATTTTATTTTTTTTTAAGCTATCTAAATTTCGTCCAACTTTGTTATGAAATTTGTAATTTTGTGATTAAGTTTTAATTTTTTGCATATATTTTTTTTTGAATGAAAAAAATTAAAAAGTTATTTCATGAGGAATGGCTGAAGTCCCCACTTCGGCCTTTTTTTGGCCGAAGTGGGTTGGGGAAGTGGGGGTAATACTGAAGTGTCATGTCAACCACTTCAGGCCCAAATGAAGCCAAACAAACGATCGGAAGTGGCGCGGAAGTCTCCACTTCCACCACTTCCCCCCCAAATGAAGCCAAACAAACACGCCCTTAGCATGAAAATAATGGATTAGATCTCAAAATTATCCAAGCATGGAATTAACAAGCAATCATCCAAAATACATGATAAAACCCCCCAAGGTTCACCAACACCCGGTGGCCTTGGGGGTCTAGTGTGTCATCATCCCACAACAAGCAATACAATCAAGTAAAACACACAAGAAAAGCATAAATGACACTCCCTAGATGAAATGGTGGAGGAGGAGGTAGAAAATATGCCGAATGATGCTTCCACCGCCAAAGGAATGCCGAATGACGATTCCACTAGCCGCGGGTCTCCTTCCTTCAAATCGTGGTAGATCTCCCCTTCAATAATTTTGCCTTCTTGCCTTTAGAATCTTGGACTTTGGGATTGAATGATCTCCTAGCTTTCTTGCCCTTCTTCTCCTTCTCCAGGCCGCCCAAAACCTCCCAAGTGATCTCCCAAAATCGGCTCAGAAAAAGTCCAGAAAAAGTCCTCAAGTTCCGCCCTAAAAGTTAGTATTTATACCCCCCATGACATACGGGCCATATAGGGGTCGTATGGGGGTCGTATGACACTCAACAAACCTAGATTCACGATTCATACAGGGTGTATACGGCCCCGTATACTAGGTAGTATTGAAATCTGGGCAGATAACTCCAAATCATTCAGCGGCTACAATGTATACAACCCCCATACTAGGTGGTATGGGGGTGGTATGAAATTCCTGTTTTCTTCTTTTTTTGCCTAAATGATATCTTCTTGTTCTCCATGGCTTCCTTATGCCCTACAAAGCAAATAATAGACGATTAAGCGCAAGACGGGAATCAAACCTCACAAAATACATGCAAAGTGAATACGATATATATATGAAAACACCTACATTTAGACACTTATCATGGGCCTTGGTGGCTCCTAACCTAGTTGGGGCTACGGTTAGAGTTGGAGAGGTCTTTAGACCATTGAGAATCGATACCAGTGGTTTTCTAATATTCTAACACAAACATGTTTTCAAGAAATGTTCTGATTGCAAAACTCATCATGTACACTTGATGAGTGCTTTTTATATATATCTTTTATACACATTATACCCGCTATTTACTTGTTCTTTTGCTATTATTTTCCTAGTCGGTGCTACTTAAGGTATTTTGAGTTTATTGTGCAGATATTTAGGTCCTAGAGTAATTAGGAGTGATTTAGAGAAGAATTTACGACAAAAGGACATAAAAAAGAAGTTCGTCAAGGCAAGCACGGCCTAAGCACGGGCATGTTCTTGACCGTGCAGTTCACAGGAATTTGCAAGCACAATGAAGCACGGTCAGAGTGCCCAGAGCACGGGCGTACAGAGCTGAGCACGGCTCAAGCGCGGGAGTGTTCCAGCCCGTGCACTTCACAGCCTGGCAAAAAATGCAGACTCGCTGAAGCCGTTTATTTTCCCGCAATCTGCACGGCCAGAAGCACGGCTTAAGCACAACCATGCTCGGGTCGAAAGTTAGGTTTTAAAAACCGAAAGTTAGATTTTGAGGGGACTTTTTGGCAGAGGAAGTTGGCTAGAGGCCAAGGAGCGAAGATTGTACAGACATCATCATCATCAGGAGAGGATTGAAGGGGGCAATCCTAGCGACATCAGAACCTCAGATTTCAACAATGATGCAAACAAATAGGGAGTCTTTGGTTTCTATTGTATTTGTTACCTCAGTTATCTTCTTGTTGACTGAACCTATGAGGGGCTAAACCCTTTTTGGGTGCCCCGGGTTGGGAGCTTGTGTGTTGGTAAAACTTGGATTTATTTATTGCAGCATTTATGGAAGTCTCTATTTCTCTCTGTTAGATCTTTGGTTGTTTGCCTAATTGTTGGTTGTTGAGTGAGTTGAATGCTTTGGGTTGCTTGATTTTTACTTAGGTCGTATATCTTGATGATTGATACGAGAAGTTAGGAATCGGCTCATACTCCCAATCCTACTACATGTATCTTCCATATAGCACAATAAGACTCTAGAACATAGGGATCTTGAGACACTCCGGGTAAATCCTGCAAGAATCTAAGTTGAATCGCACCAAGGGACTAACCCGGGGCCCTACCCCTTAGTTGAGCAACCCAGGATTAACTTTCCCTGTGATTCTTCTCTTTCTTTCTCTTTCCTGTCTAGGCCTTAGTCCCATTAATCCCACTTTTAATTGACTAGAGTATTAGGAGATACACCAGTCCTTGTGGATTCGACTACCCGACCCTTCGGGTACATTGTACTATTTATATGACTCGTGCACTTGCGGATACTCAAGGGGCGTATCAACACTTTCCGGAATTCTTTTAAACACAAGTGTTTATCGATGAACTTACATTTGTGAATACAAACATGCCCAGGCTTTATTACTCTTGTTGTACTGAATTACAGAATTTATAACAATTGTATTTGGATTTTCAGTGTATTCGAAAAGCTTATGCACTTTTACAGAAATATTTACAAGTATGTTATATTATGTATTTTGAAATGATATTGATTCAGTGCTTGGAAATTTATGTAAGGATTGACTAGAGCTATGGCTTTCCACTCACTAAGTGATTTTGTTACTCACCATTCCCCCTTTTTTCCAGGCTTTAACCCGTAGAGGCGACGTGATTAGACAAGGTGCGTGGGAACTCTTAGAGTCTTGCTTTTCGAGTATTATGTATGCTTCCCAATGTCGTTTATGACATGTTGTTCATAATTGCATTGTATGAGAAGCGGATGCAATAGTAAATCTTGTGCTCATCATATAAGCATTATTGGTTCCTCTTAAGTATTTGATATGTTTTGTAATCCCGTATTTCCCTTATTGAACTTTGCTATCATGATAAATGTTATCTATTCTATTGTATCATAATCTTGTTCTATATTAGTATTGGTTGAGCACAGGGAATTATAAGCCTTGTGGATATCCAAGGTGTGGGTTGTGCTCATCCCTCTTGGGGTTGCCTCAGCAGTTATTCCAAGCTTATCCTGTAGGTCGAGCTGTCATAGTGTTCTTGCATAAGGATAAAATACTCATCACTTGGCATTTGAAAAAAGCCAATGCCATCAATCAACACTATGTTCTCACATAGATACTACTTTGTATCATTGCTAATATCCCTTCTTTAGGTGCCATGTGCCTTTATCTTTTGCAAATGTCGGAGCAAAGTATTAAAGACCACGAAAAACTTTTTCCATATGAACCAGTTGCTTCTTTAATTATGTGGATCTACATTGCATTAGCTAATAAAGTTTATAATAAAATAGCATGTATAAAACTAACTAACTAACTATATATATACATACCTTAAAATACTTGATGTATGCACATTTTTCACATTCAATGGTACTTCCTTCATAGCTCCAAACAAAATCATTTCTTTGTACTATATAGATAGCTGCAATAGTTTCGCTTCTAAATAAAAGCACATGAGATTCGATGTTGGGCACAGTTTTTAGTGTGATTTACGGCATTTTTTTCATTTACCATTCTTCCTTAATGAGTAAAACATCTATTTCTAAACCCATTTTCTGCCCTTCAAATTAGATTTGTTGATAACTCAACTAAGACATCAATATGGCTTCATGTTCTTCTATAGTCCAATAGTGCTTGTTTTAATCCCTAGTCCTTGGTCATGAACCTAAATCCATACTAGATAAAGAAAGGAAAGCAATAAAAATACATGTCAAGCAAGTAAACATATTGTGCAATTGGCACACAAAAATTAAGTTACTTGATTGTCAAGTACATTGAAATATATTTTGTGATGCGTATTCCCAACATTAGAACTGAAATATATGACAACAAACGATCATTGATACAATATAATAATACCTAGAAGCATCAAACTTAGTACATCGATATCAAATAATAAAATTAGCTCAACTGCTAAGAATTAAACATGTCCACAGCCATGTTAAGCCTAAATTGTGTCCACTCACCTATTGGATCAACAATTGTAATGTTTTCAATATCATATTGCATATTTTCATCTAAGATTAGATTGTCCACTTCAACTTTTGCATATTCTTCTGCCATCTCCCTTCTAATTAAGTTATATAGTAAGCAGCATGCATTAGTGATATGCAGTTGAGTGGTTATGCTATAGAAACATGGGTTGAATAAAAATTTTCAATGGTATTTTAAAAAATCAAATGTCCTCTCCATCACATTTCTTGCTCTAAAGTGTTTCATATTGAAAAAATCTTGAGACATAATTCAATGATCTCCATTGACCCAAAAACATAAGTGCTATAGTTGTCCTTGTATTGACACAAGAAAACCAAAGCAACTTGAATATCTAGCATCCACTAAGTGATGGAAACCTTATAGAAGAACAATTATTTCTTGTTAACTAATGGCTTTATAGACCATTTCACTATTGAAAAATCAAAAGCAAAGAAAACACTTCTATTTACTGTTTGGAAATCTTAAACTATTACGCTTACGGCATTCCTACGACTTGGCTATCATGAGTTGAACATTTTTAACCAGACAAGACATGCATAAATTGAATATTTTACTATAAACACCGATACATTAGTAGTTATTTTAGATTTTCTTTATCTAAATCTTGGCACAAATTATGAAAACAATATCGGTCCATGTTTAACTTATCAATGCATTTAATATCACTTTCATAAACCACACCATGAAGGTATTTGTGTTCTTTGCGGCATCTATGTCATTTCACATTAGATCATTCTATTTCCACTACCATATAAAAACTCCTTTATAGCGGTTGGAAAACCACTGCAAAAAGCTTTAAAAGTGCTATATAGGATCTATTGCAGTAGTATTGCAGCAGTTGCATTTGCTCTTGCTACAATAGGTTAATGCAGTGTTTGTATGCAATCTATTGCAGCGGTTTAATATTGTTACATAAAACATCCTAATGCCCATTATGTTTTGCAACAGTTTTATTTTTGCAATGGTTTTATGCACCTTATTGTAGCCGTTCAACACTATTACAACAAACATTCTAGTTGGCATTATTTGTTTTCTTGTAGTGTTTTTATTTTTGCAGTGGTTTTTGTTGTATATCGTAGTTGTTTGTTTTTGCAGCTATTATATACATTGCAGTGGTTGTGTGATATTGATTGCAGTGATTTAATGATATTGATTCTAACGGTTTATAAAATCTATTGCTGGGGTTTTATAATATCTGTTACAACAATTATATAACAAATATACTTATTTAATTGAATTTATTACAATAGTTTATGGGTTGATTGCAGTGGTTTATATAACTATTGCTTTTGCGATCCTTTAAGATTTTACAAATTATTTTATCTATTGATTTTGAATAATTCAATTAATTAAGATTATAACATCATTCCCAAAATTAATAAATACATAGAGTCCAAGTAACATTAAAATCACTCAAAAACTTAACAATATAAGAATTCAAAAGTAGATAGATAAAAGTTACAATTCCGAAGTTTTATAGAAACAAAATTAAAACAAAATATGTGTCAAATTTGGAATGATGCCAATTGAAAGTAACATCACTGCCCTTGCAATTATTAAAAATGAATTTGTAAAAGTATAACAAGAAAATTTGCTACAACATATATAATTTATCTTTTTTAAAATGATAATTAACTCTTACAAGATGCAAAGATATTGAAAATGAGCTTCCTTTGTAATAATAACATCAACTAAAATAATACTTGCTTATAAAAAATATACGAGATACATCTTGTTGGAGAAACCGGAGTGAAGTAAAGATTGGATCAGAGTGAGCATGGAAGTAGAGCTGAAGAGAGGAAGATCAAGAAAACAAGAATTTAGAAAAGGGAATTTTATTAGTCATGACCAGAGGATGGGCGAAACTAGCCCAGAAGACAAGAGGGATTCTTTTTATAGACAAGGCAAGAAACCCCATGACATGGGATAAGGGTTTAATCATAAGGTCTAAACTGTTACTCCAAGAGAGTTAACTCGGTTCAAAAGTGATTAAGTAAAATTCTGAAAATACCACTTCGTTGGAAGAGTAAGCTTTAATTGGAGGTGTAGAGTTTTATGTGTTTGGTTGTTAGTATAAGTGTCACATCAATGACTACGTCCTATTTTTGGTTTGAAGTTTAAGTCTAGAAAATACTACTTCAGTTTATAGTGTTTGGTAACATTGGAAGTGGATATATAATTACCACTTCAGAGTGGGGGTATGATTACCCCTTGCATTTGTGTACTTGGTTTTATTATAAAAAAGTAAATTTTCTTGTGTTGATATCAATTAACATAATACATTGCACTGCTATGTGGGCTTTTAACATTATTGTTTTTATGCTAAGTTTATATTTCAAATTGTGTGTGTAATTGTAGAAATTATAATTGTTTTGAAGTGAATTCATTCAACACTGTATTGCATTTTATATTTGTTCAAAATTTACTACCTTGTAAAGCAAATCATGCATGTGTTGCTGCCAAAAAAACTGAACAAGTAAAACAAAATACAGACACTGACAAAATTGAGATAGGAGCAACAATTGCAATTTTATTGTACATTTAGACAGTGAATTCATACATAGAAAAGATAAAATTCAACACAACATACATGCAACAAAATTGTATTTCTTTTTTCTCTTTTTTCCATACACAAATTGCATTATACCTAAAAGGATATCCTAACGAGCACACTCTAATTACAAATACAATGGCAAACAACAACACTTCAAAGATCGTGAGTCTACCTATCAGGGGGCAATGTAAAGGCATCAACCAAGTAGCTAGTGAAAGTCATCTTCTTGTGCAAGATGAAGGGAAAATCATAGTTTGTCAGCATCATGGATAATTAAACAAAACGAGAGAACAAACAGTTAGAGTTACATGTCTCGGTCATGTCTAATCCATACCCACAACTCTAGCATACACGTTCCAACATATTCATCAGCATTACATGGCTCAGCTACCATTAGTGACAATTTCAAAACATTCACCGGTATTTACATGTACTTCCACATGTTTGCTCTATTTCATATTGCGAACAAGAAACAAAAAGACCTCTATTTTTTGTAATTTCATCGATGATAATAGCCTTCTCGACTTACAATTTTCCGGTCCCCAGTTTACGTGGTGTAATACTCAAACAACGAATGCTCGTCGTTGGGCTCGTCTTGATCGTTGCCTTACAAATCATCACTGGAGCTCGATTTTTAAATATTATTCTCTCAAACACCTTCCGAGAACTTTTTCTGATCATGCTCCACTTCTCCTTTCTATTAACTCCCACTCTTCTTCTATCAAAAATAATTTTCGTTTTGAGAATTTTTGGCTGGACTATATTGACTATATATTTCCATTTGCAACGCTTGGAATTTTAATCCTCATGGCAATGATATGCAAATCGTTTCCCACTTGCTTTCTCGATCTCATTTTTACCTTAAAAAATGGCATAATTCAGGAGTGAACGCTCTTGAATCTAGAATTTTATCTACTGAAAGCGATATCTCCTCTGTTGAAGCCTCTGACTGTACTTCTAATGATTTTAATTACCATTTAAGTGGCTTGTATTCTAAATACTCGGCTTTGCAAAGACAAAATTCGATTAAATGGGCCCAACGGGCACACTTGCAATGGCTATCAAAAGGAGATCTTAACACCAGCTTCTTCCATAACTCTGTGCGTTCCCGTAATCATGCCAATCTTATTTCACAGATTTCTGATTTAGAGGGCAATGTGTTTTGTGATTTAGATGGGATTCATCAGGCTTTTGTTCGGTATTATTCTAATCTTTAGAGTAATCATTCAGATTGTAGTTTTAATTTTGTTTTAAATGCTCTCCCAAATGAACTGTCTGTTTTAAATGACTCTGATGGTGATTTTCTAATTCGAGAGATTACTCGTGAAGAAGTGTATTTAACGGTTTTGGATCTTCTTTCCGGTAAAAGCCCGGGCCTTGATCGTTTTAACGCTGAATTTTTCAAATTCTTTTGGCCAGTTATTGGTGATCGCATTTTTGCTGTTGTTCAGTTTTCTTTCACAACTCCGTCTTTCCTAACAGCTGGGGTAAGACCTTTATTACCTTGATTCCGAAAGTCAGTAGCCCTAAACTTGTTTTTGATATTCGCCCTATCTCGTTGTGCAATGTTTGCTTTAAGATTATTTTTAAGATTTTGGCTAATCGTTTAAAAACTGTTATCCCCCGGTTGGTTAGTATCGAACAAGTTGGCTTTATCTCTGACCGTTGCTCTTTTGATAACATTATCGCGGTTCAAGAGATTATCCACTCTTTAGAGCATAACATCAATGGTCCCTCTAGGATGTTTATTAAAATAGACATTGAAAAGGCTTATGATTCGATTAATTGGAATGCAATTCTTGTCATTCTTCACAAAATGAAATTCCCCAATCTTTGGATCTCATGGGTCAGAACGTGTATATCTTTGAACTCTTTTGCTATTCTAGTCAACGGGCAACCTTCTTCTTGGTTTAATTCTCATAGAGGAGTGAGACAAGGTGATCCTTTATCTTCATATCTTTTTATCCTAGTGTCACAACTTCTTACAACCATGCTTAATTTTGGTTTGCAACATGAAATGATTCCTGGTTTTGATAGTCGTTTGCATTACAATTTCAATCATCTTATGTATGCGGATGATCTAATTTTAATAACGCATGCTACCCGTCGTGTAGCCAGAAATATTAGTCTTTGTCTTAGCATCTATGGCAAGCTTAAAAGTCAAATGACTAATACGCTCAAATCAGCCATCTATTTCCCTTCTTGGTTTAATAAAAGAGTGGCCCAAAGAATTTCTGCCATCATGGGCTTTAAGATTGCTACCTTTCCGGTCACCTACTTAGGTATTCCAATTAGTCCCAAGAAGCTTGCTCTTTCTACCTATCAGTCCATGATAGACAAAATCCGTAGCATGTGTTCTAAGTGGCGTAACTCCAAATTATCCCCGGCAGCCAAAACTGTGCTTCTTAATTCTTCCATTGTTTCTCAACCAATATACTACCTTTCTGTTTATCCTGCTCCTGATTCAGTCCTTCACGAAATTTCCAAGATTGCAAGGGCTTTCTTTTGGAGTAAGGGTGTGATACGCCCCTTGCGTATCCGCAAGTGCATGGGTCGTACAAGTAGTAAAGTGTACCCGTAGGATCGGGTAGTCTAATCCACAGGTACTGGTGTAGCTTCCAATACTAACATTCTGCTTAATATCTAACCAACAGGAAAAGATGGAGTTGACTCTGAGTTGAATTTAAAGAGATTAAGGAAGGAAAATTTCACTAAGGGAAAATTGAGGATTGACTCGATGGTGGAGATGGGGCCCCGGGGTTGGATTTCTGACGTTAACTAACTCGGTCTTTCTCAGTATTTATCAGAGATGTTTTCAGTTCTAAACCTAGTTATGCTATAAGAATGTTGCTTCTAGCGCTGGCGAGCCCTAAGTTGAACTCTCACTGCTTGCAACGATCAATAACGATTCACAAGTCTAGAAGAGAGAACCTAACTACCAAGCAATCAAGCACTAAACAACACACAAGATGGACAATAGCTTTGATTTAATAAAAAGAACAAGACACTCATAAAAACTGCAAGTATAGAAAATGAGTTCAAGCTACAACGTCATACAAACCACCCCGGGGCTCCCTTAAGAGTTTAGCCCCTCATGACAACAAACAACATGTATAATGCCAAAGAAAGTGAAAGACAAGAAGTTGAAAACTCCCTAATTTCTTGCATCCTTGTGGTTGTCTGAGGATTTACAATGTTGAGAAGTCTCCTCCCGATCGACCTACCATAAACTTGATATTCCCTTGATGAAGAGGAGGATGAACCCCCAAAGCTCTCTCCTTCTTTCTCCCTTGGTTCGGCCACCAAAAGTCCCCTAAAAACCTAAGTTTTTAGGGTTTTAATGTTTTCCCGATGTGAGCACGGGCGTGTTGAAGCCGTGCTTCAAGCCGTGCAGATTACGGCCAAATAAAACTCTTAAAACTCAAATTCCCGTAATCTGCACGGGGTATAGCACGAGCGTGCTGAGGGCGTATTGAGGGTTTGCACGACCGTGCTCAGCGAACTTAGACTGTGCTGACTTTGGTTGAATTCTCCTGCAATCTGCACGGGGTATAGCACGGGCGTGCTTAGGCCGTGTTGACCTTGATGAGGTATCTTCCAAGTCCTTTAGCTTCTAAAATCATTCCAAATCACTTCTTCTTGCTCCAGGACTTCGATATCTGCATGGAAAACCAAGAATACCTCAAATAGCACTTAATTGGGAGAATTAAAGCCAAAAGACTCAATAATGATGAGGGTAAAGTATAAAATATATATATATATATATGAAATGCACTCATCAGGGTGGCAATGGAAAGGGCATTCAAGTGATAGCTTGGGATAAGATTACTATCCCTAAATCTGAGGGGGTCCTTGGTGTTAAAAATCTCTTGGTTTTTAAACATTCTCTTATAGTAAAAAATATTTTCAAGTATCTTAATCATGATCACTCCATTGTGTAGACACCCTCCATTTAAAATATGGCATGCTTAACTTCTGGAGTGATAGCATTCCTAACCATTGTTCCAACTTTTTTAGCGCTCTGTGTGGGTCCGCTTTTAAATCTAAACAGTTTTTCAAAATGCATACTGTTAATGTCAATAATTCTTCCTTTCTTATTGGTGTTCTGAGATCCCCCTGGGGTTCTAGCCAACTTATTTAAATACAACCATCGATTTGGAGTCCTATAGAGTTTCTGATCTCTGTTGTGATGGGAACTGGCTCATCTCTCGTATGCAAAGCATTTTTGGTGATTCAATAGATGCTTTTACAGCTAATCTAGCCAGGTTGGACAATGATACCCCAAGTCTTTGGGTATGGTTGCCTAAAGTCAACAGTAATAGAATTTCATCTATCTCCTATCATTCCTTAAATCAGAGGAACTCTGTCTCTGACAACTGGATTGGTTGGAAACATCTCTGGTCAATTCGTGTTACCCCGCGCATTAAACACTTCATCTGGCTCATGTTGCATAATAGAATTCTTGCTTGTGAGTATCTTTTTTATATTAACATGGGTCCCCGTAACAACTGCTATTTTTGTGATCTGGAAGTGGAAACTTCCAACCACCTCTTTGAGGGTTGTATTAAGACCAAACAGATCTGGTCTGTGATTAATGGTAAACTTAATAGGCGGTTGTATTTTAATCATGGCATTACAAATGGTGAGTGGCTGATAAACTCCTGCTTGTCTGCCTTTGATAAAGCTGTGATTGCATCAACCCTTTGGTATACTTGGAAAGCTCGTTGTGATCTGGTTTTCAGGAACATCATTCCCAGTTGGTTGAAAATTGCTCATCAAGCCTTTACTCATGCCCTGGATTCCTTCAGAGCTCATCAAAGCCAAATCGGCAAGCGTCTTATACTTAACAATTTCCAACCCGGAGAGTCATGCTTATTCGTCTCAAATGTGTGGAACGCCGACTCAGAGGTAAGCGGAACAGGTTTTTTTATAGCAGATACTAATTATGTTGTTTCATTTGAAAGCTGCTCCTCGACATTTGCGGATACTAGTCTAGTTGCAGCTGCAGTTGCTATCGTAATTGCGTTGCAAGTGGCGTTACGTAATTCTATACGGCTTCGACATGTAATGGTTGACAATGCGGAACTTCATCAACTCCTAAGAAAGCAACACCATGGCTGGGATTGGCGCCTTTGTCCGTGGCTATCATACACTGAAGGGTTACTGCTTGAAATGGGAGCACCACACCTGCATTGCATCCCAAGATCTTGGAATGCCCCGGCGATTAGCTTGGCCTCGCATAGCCTTAATCTTCACAACATCAGCCTTTTCCTCCAGGGCAAGGATCTGCCAAGATGGATCATGAAAACATTTCAAAACTTTGGATTCAACTTTTATTAATTCTTCTTTGTTTTGTTCTGAGTTAGTTCTTTCTAGTGGAAGCTTTGCTGTATCTTTGTAGTTGCTTTGAATAAAATTAGCCCACCTAGGGTTCTTTTTCTCAAAAAAAAAAAAAAAAAAAAAAAAAAAAAAAAGAAGACAATCAGTGGACTGCAATGGTGGCACTCGATCCCTCCTGATTACCTCCCCACTTGTCAATGTTGGGTAGAACGAAGAAATCTCATGAAAACAATAGAACAAGTGAAACATAAAAGAAAAGAAAACACTACAAACACATACAAGTGGTAACCTAACAAACATCTCCGCAAGCTCAAACATTCACTTCAGAGCAGTTCAGCGTATGAGAAATATGGAGTAAATGAGAATATTAATGTTGCCCCAAAACCTTAACAAAATCAATATCAATCCAACCAGTTTACAGTAAACACACAAGCCCACTATCAGAAACAACAAGTGAAATGTAAACTAGTGAACAAAAATAACAAAATCATTAACTCTGATCTAATAATCATCTTGCGTTGCCTCAGACAGATTGTAAAATTTTCATTCTTTGGAAAATACATACTATTAAAAACTACCTGGTTTTCAGAAATCTCTGCAATTAGTACATTGAATATAAATCCTGCAGTTCTTCATCTTTAGCGTGCAACTTGAATCAACAGAGTCGAGAAGAATCCCTCACTGCAAATCAACCATCAATGCAGTGCCCATGGAAGCGATGAGAGGCCAGCAAACACTTTGATCTCCACACTGCCAACAAGCTCTTCCATACATGGCCACATTTCTCATCCTGCTCATGCGCATCTTCTCCATACATTTATTTAATTCTCTTCTCTTCCACCACATCCAAGTTGATGAGGATCTCATCAAAGGCAACGCAGATACCACCAGGTCAAAGAGCATGACATAAATCAGAGCTGCTTAAGACCATCCACAGGTTGCTTTCAAGGGACAACGCTACTCCGATTAAGGTGCTCAAGAACATGGAGTTGCAGAGAACCTGACAGTTCTAATAATTATATTTCTTTTACTATCACTGATGAGAATTAGATGATTGAAATAGGAAAGAATTTAAAAAGTTCAAAAAATATATTTGTTAATTTTACAATCTAAACTTCTTCAAACAAAAATAATGTTTACATGACAAAGAAATAAGCTCTGCAGCAAACACAAGTTCAAAGAGCAAAACTCGCCTTGGATGATGACCAAGTCCTAACAACAAAAAAGGCTAGGAAACGAAGAGACATAATGGATGATCAATATGTCCTCATTCCATCTGGTCCAGGTCAAACCGAACCAATTCTTCTTTAACATCCAGAACTTCCTCAACTTCTACTTCTTTGGCCTCATACTCTTCTTCTTCGTCACTGGCCTCTCCATCCCTCAGCCATTGCCTCATCTCCCTCTCTTCATCATAGAGCCGCTTCCACTTCTCCACCCAGGCATCCCATTCCTCTTGCAGCATCTTTCTCTTCTTTCTGTCTTGCTCGCTCAGCTGCAAAGAAACATCCTGATCTTCAGCCTCATATTTCTTGCTGTACTTCTTCAAGTTCTTCCAAATTTCTTCTTCTTTGTCGCGTGTCAGTAATGAAGGGGGCCTTGGGCGCCAGAGGAACTGTTGGACCAACACAAAAGAATATGTATAATACACACAAAGCCAAACCACACCAAAATAAATTGTTCGGCTGAAATTTTTAACAGTACATTATACGTATTAGAGAATTCACCTGGTAGAAGTGATCTTTAGGAATCCTGTATAACAGCTTCCCCGTAAAGGACCAAATATGGAATCCATTCTCCATTTCATGAACTGATGTGACAGCTGTAGCCACATATCTGCAAAAGAAAAGGAAAGTTGTTGAGGCTGCTTCACAGCACTAAATCATTGGACAAGCAAATAATTTACCTTCCAGAAGGATCCCATTCAATGTCAGTGGCCATGAAATGTTCACCCGTAGCCATTGTCTCCAGCTCATCAACATTGTAAAACTCCAGCTGGCCATTGAACCCTTTAAGCCCTGCTAACAAAATGAAGTGTCCACTTGGGGACCAATAAAGCGCATTGGCTTGCTTGGACTTCAGAGTCAGAAGCTTGGAGACACGGCCTGTGTTTTGAGCACTTCGCATTGAATAAAAGCTTACATCAGGTCGAGGGCCATCTCCATGTATAACTGCAAATCTATGGCCTTTCGGTTCCCACGCAAATGCTACAATTTTGTCATTTTTGTTCTCGAGCTCCAAAACCTCAATTGGAATATCCCTTTCCTTGATTCGGAATAGTTCAAAACCAGTGTAAGTGCTCTTCTTTGTTTTTGTATACCGATCAACTTTGACAGCAAGATATTCACCATTGCTCTGCCAATACATTTTACAGTCACTAACGCTGAAAAGGTTCTTCTGTCTTAACTCTTCCTTTCCTGGAATCTGAACAAGGCTCACCTGTTAAAAAGCATTTAATAGAAGAAAAGGTTATAAACCTTGTGATTTACTTCAGGCAACAAAACAACATTGGGCAACCAGCAACATAAAAGATATAAATACCCTAGCAGGCTGATTTCCACCCCCTAGCTCTGGAACAAAAAGAGAAATTATAGGATCAGTAGGTGACCAGCTGAAGTCAACCACACTCTCCACCTTCAGAGACTTCTTGTCGATAAGAGTGAAAGTCTCTGTTTCATATACAGATATCATGTTCTTCCCGATCCTGGCAAAAAATTTATCATCTTTGCCCCCACCCCACCTATCATAGATATTAAGCGCATTTCCATTAATAACACAACTTAGCAATGTATATCAGCATCAAGCACTCAAGGTTTGAAATAGGTATCACCTGAATACTGGCCAGGAGACTCCAGAAACACCTCCGTTGCCACCAGTAGTAAATTCATCCACATTTCCTTTGAAATCACGCATCACTTTGCCTGTCCTCACATCAAAGATATTCAGCACAACCCTCTGAAATAATAATAAGAAAAACTGTGAGATATTAACAGTTGACAAAAAAGTAAAAGTAGATTCTGCTAGCATTAGATCTTACGTGTGTCTCCCGAGGGTTATTGGGCTCATGGCTGCTGTATGTCACCAGATATTTTTCACTGGGAGAGAAATCTATCAGCTTTACCTGTTGATTATATTAACAGCACCTTACTCACAAGTAATAAGATACATCAAATCTAGATAAAAGAGAATGAAATTCATGGCAAATGAAGAACCTGCGGATGAGGATATCGCATCAATCGGTTGAAGGTAGTGGCACCACCCCAGACAGCAGCACCCTGCCTATGCACTGTGGCCAAATATGTCCCAAATGGAGACCACTGGACAAAACCCTCAGTCCAATACTGCAAAAAGAGACATCCAACCTTCAATCACTCTTTAAAAAAGAAATCTTACTAATAAAAAGTACCTTTACATACAGCAAATGAACGATAAATCATTCTCAATTAACACTACTAACATTCTAGAAAGAGAACATAGAAATAATAAACATGAAAATAACACAACACATGGCCTATGCTTCAAAAATCGTATTGTATTACCTGACGGCGGTAGACAAGCTCAGGCATCATTTGCCTAGAATCATTCCAGAAAACTTCACTGAAAGTAGCAGCACGAATTACAAATTGATCCCTTGCCTTTCCATCAGTAAGCCACTGATGTAGATTTTCCTGCAACATACACACCGGTTGAATAATTTGTCTTTTGCCCCAAATGACAATTCAATAAGAAGCTTCAAGAGAAACTTGCATACCATTTAGATAAAACCTAGTTCAGACTAATTACTAGTGACATAGATCATGTATTTATCTGCTTGCATTTATCTATCATGATATAGGAAGTTTACTAAAGAAAGAAAGTTGATCAGGGTCCTATTTTCTATCATGTTCCCAAATTCAATTTTCCATTATTCTCTCCCCAAGGGAGGAAAGTTAGGAAATAAAATAGACAAAGGGCTGATAGGCGATAAAAGAAGAGAATTATGCATACTAGTTGTGATTCTCGTTTCAAAACAAGAGAGAAGAGAAGATTACCCCAGGAACATATGGCTTGATTTCTGCAGGGGTCCATTCATCAGGAACTTTCATATACTTCTCAAAGTCATCAAACAAATTAACGATGAAAATATGTAACTTATCCAGCTTATAACCATTAGTCTTCTCCTTCGCAAGCTCAGCTTCCTATAATCACATAGGAGAAAGTAGGAAATCAGGTGTCATTGAATAAATCAAATAAAAAAAAGAAAAAAATCAAACTTTTCTTAGATAGAAAAAAAAAAGCAATGCTAAATCGAAAGGAAAAGAAGATTGCCTGAGGGGTGTTGTACTCGATGAAGCAGTAGCCTAAGGTTTTATGGCTTTCCGGATTCACCGGCATCCATAGCCCACCATCTCTAATAATCCCAATCTGGCTGTAGATCTTCCTAATGACGTTCTCCAACTTCTCAAACTTCTCCGGCGGAACCACCGGCAAATTATCCACCACAATAACGTTACCAAATCCCGCCTCCATCTCGAAGCCGTCATCCTGAAACAAATCCTCGTCATCGTCGCTGCAGACGCGGATTAGGGTTAAGGATTTGTTGAAGTTAGGGTTCGAGAAGGGTGCTAGCCAATACCTCTTGATGCCGAAGTCCTCCCCAGGAGGAAGCTGGACGGAATCAAGATCTACAGAAGAAATGTCGATTCCAAGACGGAGAGCGGTGGCGTCGATGTCGGCCATTAAAACTTCCGCCATAATGGAGAGGAGAGAATCAGTGGCCACAGATAGAGGTTGAATCTTGTCGCAGGTGAGGCGATGCCGTCGCCGTGATGGATCGAGGTCGAGGGACAACGAGGAGGATTGGGAGCGGCGCGGGGAATCTGGTTGAGGTTTTAGAAAGAGGAGCGTGAGGAATTTGAGAGATGCGGTCATTTTTATTTTATAAGAATTATTTTATTTATTTATGGGGAAATTACTTCTAAAGTGGCGTTTGGTTTCCGGAAATCTACTTACCATATTTGGTTATTGTAGCAATGATAATCTTAATTATAATATGAGATTACCAATAGTGAAATATTACCAAATAAAATGATAATCTAATTACCACCAAAATAAATGTCCATCAAGATTACCAGGTTGGTGGTAATTTGTAATTATTTTTTTCCCCAATTAAACTCTCACTCATTTAATCTAAGTCGTTATTATACTTATTATCAAAACCCTAATTTTTATTCTCATGTTGTTTAACACTATCTAAACCGTTACCATCCTTGCCGCCTCACCTCTATGGTGCCGCGCCGCCGTACTTATTAGTTATATGTAAAACTATTCTTAATGTTTTTTTGTATTATCAAATGCGCTTTTGTTCCATTTTTATTTAGATATTTATAACATAAAATATCTCTCTCTCACACACACACATATATATATATATATAAATTAAATATTTAATATTTCGGGGCCGGGGAGGGCGGGGAGAATATTCTCAGGCCCCCGCCCCGGCCCTGACCAAGGAAAAAAATTCCCGACCGAGGCCCCAACGGGCGAGGAATCGGGTTCTCTGTCAGGAGGGGGCTCATTGACATCCCTATCTAATGCTTTTTTATGTAGTTTATAATGATATGTTGTTCTTTATGAAATTAATTATATAGCTATTAGCATCCAAACCAACAGATGTTAAAATTAGATTAAATTTGCTCAAAATTTTAAATACAAAGGTATTTACAAATAATGTGAAATAAATAATTTTTTATATTATAATTTAGTTATTTATTTATCTAAATATTTTAAATTAAAATTTTCAAAATTTTATATGTAGGGGTATTTGGGTAAATTTGACATATTACTGAGGTGATTACCGTGACTAACCAAATATGGTAATGAAAGACTACCAATAATCTAAGTTCTCAACAAAATATAGTAATCCCATATTACCATAACATTCCCGGACATATAACATTCCTGATCTCATTACCACAGTAATCTCATTATCGTGGTAATATATCATTCCCGAATAATCTCTCTGACATTGCAATATTCGAGAGAGTCCCTATTTTATACCATTATTTACTATTTTATCCCAGTGTTTACTTTATCAATATTTTTCATGTGTAGTCACCAATATCCTTTTGAGATTAAACCATAAGCTTGTTTTTCAAACTCCCGCCAAGTCACATCATTTTTTGCTATAATGTATAGCGAAATCCATAAAATTTTCCTTGTCAGTTTTTTGACATCATTCCTCTTATTCCTAAGTAGCTTTTAGAGCTTTCCTTACTTATTTTCCTACTTCCTCTTCTTCTTCTTTGGGAGGTTGTGGAAGCGCTTGTTAGTCCTCAATGAATATGATACTTTATTTGTCACCTCTCATGTGCTTTTTCAACTGATGGTGCGTGTGTTAGTCCTCAATGAAACTTTTTTGTGCTATAATGCGTTACAAAGAAGAAGGACATGTGCTTCAATTTATTGTGTTAAACTCCTGGGAGACGGTCTTAGGGGGAGATATGTAAGCTGTGGGCCCTAGAAACTTCTAAGGTATGAGTAAAGGTTGTCACACCGGACGTTTAGAAAATGATTTGCCTTATTGAGTCAAAGGCAGACTTTCAATTCATATGCCACATATACCACATGTTCAACAAAAACACCGTAGACCTCATCGTCAATGAAGCGGGGCAGTAGAGACGAATGCCGACTCATCTTTCCCATAGTATTACATCCACAAATACTAGTGCTACTTACTTTCGTGTGTTTCTTGTGTAATACGTGTTGTTCATGTGGATAATACCTGGTCCTGTGTATCATGAATGGTTTTTGTCCGGTTTTTGCATTTTCAGAATATTATACTTTGTTCTTGTGTATGACAACTTGTTATTGTTTTTGTGTTTGGCATTACATCGCAGGGAGTTATTTTCGGAAAGCATAACTGCGGACATGCAGACGTTCTTGTCCCAATATTGTCCTGTAGGGCCTTGAGCATTGTTGAGTGTTTTCAATCATCCGATGGATCCAAGATAAAACTAGGTTCGTGCTTTCAGAGTGCAAAACACTTTAAAGATTACCTTCGTAGCTTCGCTCTAAGGAAGAATTTTGACTTTATATTCATTAAAAACGATAAACATGTTGTCAGCTGCACCTCATTAGATTGCCAGTGGCGTGTGCACTCATCAAAAGAGGGCAACATCGACATGTTCTGGGTAAAGATAATATAGATGACACACATTTGTAGTGGTGGCATTAGTGTAATAGAGCACTGAAAACAAATGAATATGGGTTTGCGATCGTGTGATCCATAAACTGAAGGAAGGGCCCTTATATAGACCATTGATATATAGAAGAACATATTGCAGAAGCATGGTGTTCGTCTATCATACTAGCGTGCTTCGATGGGTAAGGAGGTTACCATGGCCTCCATACATGGAAGCAAAGTAAGTAGCTACAACTTGCTACTTTGATACATAGACAAGCTCTCGGAGATGAATCTAGGCAGTGTCATCACTATTGAGAATGATGGGGAGACATTCAAGTGCGCTTTCTTTTCTTTTTGTACTTATTGTTAGGGAATGATGTGGCACACCCACAAAGCTGTGCAGACCTAGTAGGCCCACACAGAGGCGGCACAACCTAGGCAGTGGGTTGTGCAAGCTGCTGTGTGGCCCGCACAGGAGGCAGCATGGCATAGGCAGAAAGTAGTGCGGCACACACTTGCCAACACACCTAAAAACCTATAAAACTGAAGTTGGGGCTTCTGGAAAAGAAGGAGCCACCGTATGATTCTGATCACTTCCAACGCTTAAATCTATTGGAGAAGGTCAATTCTAGCCGGGAAGCAATAAGAGAAGAGGGTGGAACTCAAGGAGAGCATCTAAAGAACTCGGCGGTGCGGATTCGACGAGTTCTCACCACCATCATTAGTCAGCAAAGATGGTGTTTTATAATGTCTTTCGATTATTGTATTTCATATCTTGTATTCTCCATTAACTTGATGTCGAACTAACCTCCTAAGGCAGCAGGGCTCCGATAAACCTTGGGAGAATGACTTGTATGGATGGTTAACTTTTTATGGAAATTGAATGTTGGCTTGAATTTAATCTTTGATTCTAATTTATTAGCTTGTTCGTTCAATCTACAATGGATAGATTCCGTAGAATTGATTATGAATGATGTTTGTATAGCTGAATGCTTGCATGCATTAGGTCTGTATAGGTTAAGAAGGGATTCAATATATCGGCACACCAGAGATTCCTGGTGTCGATAGCCTCCCGTATTAGGATATAACCCTAGATAGAGATTTCTGGCACCCACTGACATCGTAAGGGTATCCGAAGATCAGAACTCATATGGAATTAGAGGTATCAGTGGAGGCTCCGGGGGAGTTGACTTTAGAATCTTACGGATCAAAGCCTAGCCAACTTCATTTTATCTTATTTTATCATCCATGCTTGTTTTTGTCCTGAGGGAATTTCTGCTCTAGACCTTCCTTCTCCCTTATTTTAGTCTTTCAATTTAGCACGTGCGGTGCATCTTTCTATATTTTATTTAATCTGTTTTAATTTAAACACAACCATCTTTATATGATTAGCTAGCTAGTGTTGTGAACGAGGAAGTAGTAGTACTTCTCGGGGTCCTAGGGAATATGACACCCTTGTGGTCAATGCGAGGGGCTATTATTTGATGACGCGTGTACTACTGGCTGGAGGAGCGTTGCACATTTTAGGACGATACGCACGCCACCCATCAGATTATGACAAAATTATTACCTTCATTTCGGATAGGTCCAGGAGGCTTGTGAACACCATTGCGAGATTGTTCCCCTCATCCTAGCATGATTTTAACTTGCACAGTTTGGAGCAAATTTCATGAAGGACAACGCTAGCTTTGGGAAGACCCCGAAGAAGAATGTTGGCCAATAGTCATGAAAATTGCCTATGCTTTCATAGTAAAAACGTACGATGACGTAGTTAATGAAATTGTGTCCACATTGGCAAATGCACACCATTGAATGCTCAATAAATTTGACGTTGATCATTGGTCCAACTACTTGTTTAGGAGTGTGCGTTGATGTGAAATGCACTCCAACATAATAGAGTCTTTTAACACTTGGATTAAAAAGGTGTGACATCTGCTGGTGAAGAGCATGATTGACTCAATCAGGTTAGCCGTAATGAGTATCATAGCGAGTTGGTGTTTATTATCCCTTTTTTCTATGCATTCCGAATGACTGCCGTGCATACATCTATGGTTTTTACAGCTATCTGAGAGTGGGGTGATCCAATGCTGACAACTACGAAGTGGTGAATGAGAACGACAATGCGGTTAACTTATGCGAGAGGAAGTGCTCCTGCCGAAGATGGAAGGTACATGGCCTCTTGTGCAAGCATGCATATACAGTATTCATGCAAACAAACGTGAGTATGCCTCAGTACATCGATGATTACTTTATAGTCGACTCGCACCGTAGTGCATATGCGGAGCCAATATACCTAGTCGCTGATCATGAGAACCCAAGCGATGACAACCGCGAACTGCTCATGCATCCACCGCTAACGAAGAAAAGACCTAGTTGTTCGCGAAGGAAAAAAATAGAATCATAGACATTTGATGCCTATGACTTACAAGTTTTGATGATTGATGAGTTTGCAAAGCACAAGCGCAACTCCAACGCGGTTTGCGTGCTTGATGAGATAACCTGCTCTGGGCTCATACTAGATCACTTGATGTTCATCGGTGTTTTGATGGGGTGTAGTTGTGGTGGTCTTTTGAATGAAGGACGGAGATTGTTCTGGAGTATCGAACGGACGTATGGGATTGCGCTAAGGTTGGAGCACTATGGATGCATGGTGGACTTATTAGGCCCAACTGGCTTGTCAATGAGGCCAATGAGTTTGTGCTAAGAATGCCAATTGGACCAAACTTGGTAATATGGAGGACACTGTTGAGAGCCTATGTGAACTTCAGTTATGTTGACGTTGTGGAGCAGGTTAAGGAGAGGATATCAGACATGGATGAACAAGGGCCTTGATGGGGATTATGTGCTTTTAACTAATGCTTATGGAAGGATCAGACTGTGGACAGAGAAGGATGACATTAGGTGTACGTTGAGACATGCTGGTATAGCCAAGACTCTTGGCTATAGCTTGGTAGGAAGTTGATTAACCTAATCAATTATATTGTTTTCTCTATATATAAATCTAAAACTCTACAAAATTATATTGAGGAAGAGGAAGAAAAAATATTCAAGAGTCTCAGTAATTTTAAAAATTTTCAGAGGTAAAATATAACTTGGAATAAAGCATGTTAAATCCCCAAACATTTAATATTACTTCACAACATGACAAGGGCGTGTTTGGTTCATTGAAGTGGGCTCCGTAGTGACTGAGGTGGGGAGTTCCGGCTCACTTTAGTATATTTGGTTCACTAAAATTGAGCCCGAAGTGATGATGTGACAAGTTCAGAGCTCCACCACTTCAGCGACTGATTTTAGGCAAAAAAAACCCCGAAGCCACCACTTCCGCATTTCACTTCCAAGCACGCGCTTCCCACGTGCACGTTAAGGTCACCCCGAACCTCGAAGCTCAGGCAACGCTGCAGGGAAGAAGAAGAAGAAGAAGATCAACAAGAGAAGAAAAATGGCTAATCTTGGAGCTATCATGGACTCCGAGTTCTGGGACCTCAACCTTTCCTCTCCTTCCTTTCCCAGGCCTTACCCCTTGGTCTTATCCCCTTCTTGTCCGCTGCCTCTCAAAAGGACCTTGGCTCCTTCTCCATCCAGTCCTTCATCCACTGTCCCTCCTCCTCTGACTAGTGCCTTTCTTCACTTTAATCGCGTTTCGTGTAAATTTTGAGGCTTTTTCCTTGATAACATTTTTAATTTTTATTCTTTCGTGATTATTCTATGTGACGGCATTAGCTTGGTAATTTCGTCCAGTGAAGTTGATATCAGGCATTAAGAAGGAATTCACAGTTGGTGATGAGCTAGAGTTACCTGCATTCAAAGATATAGCCAAGCACGTTTTGGATAAATCTTTCTATGCACTTGGACTCTTCTCACAAATTTCTCCAAATCCTGATTCATCCTTGCTGCTTAATTTTGAAAAGCATAGCGACCGGCAGGGGCACCGTTCTAAAGCTGTGTTCGTCCAAAGAGTTTAATTTTTAATCTCTTATATAGTTTGCTCTGTTATTGAGGTATCCTCATGTTTGTTATGCTTGCTTAATTGCAGCTTCCCAATCATGATATTACACTGGAAGCTGCTAGTCCTGATTTGTTTCTGGGCAGCAATGGGATACAATGAGATGTTCCTAATTCAATATCTCTATTCTGTCACTGAAACAAAGCTTGTTGTAGATACTTGAAGAGCTGAAACTCTTCTTATCAATGTAATTTCCAATTTATTGATGATAATTTTAGGTACTTTGGTTAATTAATATGCTAGTATCATTTTGACGATTGCATATCTAAATCTTTTTCAGTTTGGTTATCTTTTTTTCTTTGTATTTTTTTAATGATAAATATCACATGCGCCCCATAACTTGGGCTCTAAGGATTTGTAACAAAGTTTCATTGCTCAAGCATTGCTGAAATATCGCTGCATTTAGTTGTTGAAAATTAAATTAAACTTCCCACTAATTTTAATTAAATTTGGAAATACTGATTTCAAAACCGTGTGTTTCACATTCTTCATCCATTTCTTATTTCATTTACTCAGCTTTCAGTACTTTGTTGGTGATTACAAAACATTATCTTTCTAACTGAGGATTTTCACTTCTGTCTATTGATCTACTGTTGTAACATTAGTCCCACCTTTATTTCTTATTTTGACAAAATAATTAATTGTTGTATGTGTGTTATCGTTTTTAAGTGCACTTTGATGTCACCTTTCCTGCCCTAGCATGTTCTATGCTCATCTTCTATTGAAGTAGTATTATCCATCCTAAGTCTGGTTATTTGACTATAACTTTCCTGCTTTTCTCTCCCTCAGAAGCATAATATAATCAAGAAACGGGTAGATTCTCATGGGGTTGTGATTGAAACTAGACGAGATGGAATTGGTGCACCAAAGGTCTGTATATCATTTCTTCTTCCCTCCTTTGCTGAACCTTAAGGAAGTATTTTGTGTGTATTATAATTTTGTTGAACCTTAAGGAAGTATTTGCATAGTTGATGTAATAATTTGAATGGAGGCAATGGATGCTGTTTGTAAAATCATAAATATAATTGTCCAGGTAAAGGGTCATACCAGTGACCATCATCACGCAGTGATTATTTTAACTTAACTGGTGGATGATGAAAGAGTTGGAGAATATTCAAATTGACAAAAGGAGTTTTTAAGGTAGCGTTTGGTTGGATGTAATTCTAAATGCAGTAGATTTCTAATTACATTGTAACTGTAAATCCATGGATTTGAAAATACAGTGCAGTTAAATCTGGTGTTTGGTTAGATGTAACTGGAACTACTGTATTATAAGATTTTATGTTTGTTTGAAAGGATTTGTAAATCTGAAATTAGACAACATATGTTTGGTTTGATATATTTTAAAAGTGTGATTACTCATAATAAAGTTAAACCCATATTATTTCATTTATCATTTAGTTATATTATTCTAATTAGTAAATATTTATTATGTATTAACTTTATTATTATTATGACAAACTTATTATTATATTTATTAACTTATTGTAATAAATATTTTAGAAATATAGTTATTTATTTACTTTTATTATTGTTATTATTATTATATTATTATATTCATTAATTTATTCTAATAAAATTTTATTAGAAATATAGTGAGTTATTAATTTTATTAATTTTTTATTACTATTTTATTTTAATAACTTATTTTAATAGTGAAATTGGACCATTAATTTTATTATTATTTAGTAATAAGACTTTTTTTATTTTTTTTAATAAATTCCCAAATCCCAGGATTTTTCAAAATACCAGGATTTGGTTTTACGGCCAATTTGGCCGTAAAACCAAATCCCTCAGTCAAAGGTATTTGGTTGGTCAAAGGAAAACTAAATCCCTCAAAACAAACAACGGATTTTAAAAAGTGATGTATTTGGAGTTACATGTAACTCCAAATACATCAAAACAAACACTACCTAAATTGGCGTCAAGAAACCCATGCAAATGCTATACTGAATACTATATATTTGTAATTAATTGATATTTGTTTTAAATGATTAATAGAGTGTTCAAGACACCAGCGGAAGCCAATAAACCAGATTAATGTTGCTGACTTGAAGATACATCAATTCATATGCCATTCTAAACGGAACCAAATATCATAATTTTCCAAACACTGTAAATAAACACCAATAATAGCCAATTTTGCATGCAACAAAGTAGTAAATTAATTAATCAAGTTATTAATCAAATTTTTTGATAAACTAATTAATTCATTCTTTAATAACTTAATTAACTAATAATATATTAACACGAAATGAACATTATGTATATTTTTCTAAGAAGAACAGAAGCATGTATGTACAACTTAAAAAATACAAAAGGGTAAGTTTATCCCTATCCCGAAGTGGTGATTATATCTCCACTTCGGTGTTACCAAACACCAAAAAGTGATGAAGTGAAGTTTTCCAGATTCCTACTTCTACCATCCAAACACAGGAAGTGCTATTGAAAGTCATATTTTCAGTACAACCAAACACATAGAAGTGGATAATTCCAACTGAAATGTTCACTTCCACCGAAGTGCCATTTCCAGACATCCACCACTTCAACGGATGACTTCCAAACCAAACGGGCCCAAAATATGGACGGTCACTTCAAGATTGGAACACATGAGTATTTAAAAAAAAAAACACAAATAAGCTTGGGAGGATGGATTAGCAGGAGGTCTATCTCTGTTGCTCTTGTCTTTGATCTCAGATTGAGTAAACCTTTCCTGGAAAATTTCAAGGACCTCCTCCATCATCACATCCTTCACTTTGGGTAGAACCATAGCATGCTAAAGTAAAAGATGCGCAAGAACCCCCTAACTTCAGGGGGCCATGCGGCCTCCCATGCAGGCCGCATGGGTGGCCGCAAGGGGCCATGCGGCCCCCCATGCGCGCGTATGGGCGCCTGCATAGTTCTCTGGAAAAGGCCTTGCAGCCTCCCATGCTCCCGCAAGAGAGCCCGCGAGCCCTCCCGCGCTTAGGGTCTATAAATACCCGATTTAAAACTCAAAAGGCATTCATAAGACCCCGTGTCCCTCTCTTTTTCTCCTCATCTTGAATCATCATTCTCTGCTCTATTAGATCTTCATTCTTGAGCTCCAAGAAAGAAGAAGGGTGGTGATCTCTCCCTCTCCTTCATTGATGATTCTCCTCTAGATCTAGCAAGGTTTAAGGTGAGTTTTTTTCTCTTCTTCAATTTCTTGTTCTTTTATTCAATTCTCTATAATTCCATGAAGGAAAAGTGTGAATCTAGTATATATCCGATGTTTGAATGGGATTAGAGTATAGATCTAATGTTTGGATGGTTTAAGAGCCTTGATCTCATGTTTTGGTGAAAAATGAAGGAGATCCTTCATCTCTAAACCCTTGATTCTTGTAGATCCGAACCTGATTGAGCGTGTTTGCAACACAGGGTAATGTGTCAACCCCTTGCGTTACCGCAAGTGCACGGGTCGTCAAGTAATAAAAGTGGACCCAAAGGGTTGGGTTGTCGAACCACAGGGAACAGAAGTACTAGTAATAGCTCATTACTTATTATCTAGCCTAATGAGTGTAGTGTGTAATGATCTAATGGCCAAACCTAAGAGTGTCACTACAACTGCGCAAGGAATAAAAAGGAAAAGAGTTATCAATCAATAAAAGTGAGGTATTCAGACAATGCTCCGCCTAGGATTCGGGTGTTAAATGTAGATTACAAGTGTTTCTAAACGAAAACAATGAGTCGTGGGTATCCTAAGGTATAACGGCTCCTGCCTCCAGGTCGCCGATAACTAGTCACCTACGAGGTCCCGGCAGAGAATTCTCTCGAAGCCTCACACGACATATGAATGCTTAAAACTCTAGGTATCCCAAAGATATAACCAATTTCTAAAAGTAGATCTAACCCTGCCTCCAGGTGAAAGATCCCTAACCCTCTACGAGGTCCCGGCGGAGAATTCTCTCGACGCCTCACACCACATATGGTTGCTTGACACTTAGGGAATATGGAGATAGGAGATATCTATCAGAAAGGAAAGGGGACACTCCGCTATCTCACGGCTCACCCTCTCAACCCTCTTTACTCTTGGTAATTCTAAATCTAGCAGTGATCTCTCTCTTCAGTAGATTAAATAAAATATGCAAGACAATTAATAATGGAATCAAAAGCACAAGCAAGCATTAAGAACTCAAGAGTAAAACTCAAACTAATAAATTCGAAAAGAAAGACAATGTAAATCTAATGAAAATAAGAATCCTATGGTTTACATGTCCGAATACCCTCTAGGGGTTTAACTCTCCATGAAGTGAGTAAAAAAACAAATAATGAATTGATAAACAAGTTCAAAAGACATAAAGAATAACCCCCTTAAATCCGTGATGATGGTCTTGATGGGTAGCTTCCACGTCGAGATTAATTCCGCTTCGAAGCAGGGTCACCGATGGCTTCCTTGATGCTATGACAAAGGAGGGATCGATCTCAGTTGGTGAGGAAGGCTTCCCGAACCCGCAAACAACTCTCTCTAAGTCCTAGCCGCCTTGCTCTCGAAAGTAGTCGAAAAGATCCCTAAAATATATCACAAGGCAGCTTTTATAATTTGAAATTGGGGCTTCACACGGGCATCCACACGGGCACTCACACGCCCGTGTACTATAGCCACACGCCCGTGTGGAAATTCCACACGGGGCTTGAATAGTACCTTTGGTACAGTACTTTTGCTACAGTGTTTTCCTACAGTATGCTGAAGTGATTTTTCCCCGAAATCTTCCTTTGAGTCCACACGGTCGGGCGCACGCTCGTGAGGTAAGGTGTGTGGCTTTCTATCCTTTGAAATCTTCAAGAACCTTCTTCTACTTGGGTACCGAAGCTGGGATATGGACGTACTACTGCCTTTGTGCCCTTTCGGTTTGTAAAATGACTTAGACTCCGCCGAAAGTTGGCAACACCCCCATGCATATGAACACAGCTTCTAATTGTGGCCTTGAAATGTGTCATTACACCCTATCTTTGCTTCTTCTCTTGCTTCATGTCTCCAAAGCCCTGTTTGCACAAAAGAACACAAAACACACCTTGTTAATGATAGAACCTGATAAAAATGATACTCAATGCATGTAAAATGATATTATAAAATATATACAAACAAGCACTTATCAGAACCCAATTAGGATCTTCTTGATTTTATTGTGATTTTGAGTGTTTGAGGATACTATTATTGTTAATTCTTGAATCTAAAATATCTGGTGAAGCCTAAAAGCCATGAGATCTAATTTTGGATTATTCTTTCCTTTCTTGTTTATTGTTTGGCTTATGTGATTGATTCTTGTTTTTCTTGGATGGTTAATGGCATCAAGGAGGTGGAACTAAAGGCAAGGGTAAAGAGCAAGTAGGCGAGTAATTCAAGAAATTCGATCTCGCCAAGTTTGTGAGTGAGAAATTGTTTAATTCATGAGCTATGATCATGCTTGTTTGAATACCTAATTATATACTTTCTTGAATGGTGAATTTTATGTTTCAAAGGTTTCTTGAGATGTTTTCATGAAACTTTGAATAATGATGATTTATGTTTCAGTTTATTTCTTGATTGAAGATATTGATCATTTATACTTCTTGATTTATGATCTGATGTACTTTTGATTAATGTTATTGATCATTTATACTTCGTGGTTTATAATTTGATATACTTTTCGATTATGATCAATTATCTTTTATTATTCTTAAGGGATGGAATCCATATATCTTGAAATGCATATTTTCAAAGTATTGTTAAAGGGATAATGTTCTTGACATAAGGACCCTAGAAAGGGCCTAAGTGAATCAAAATGGATTTTTTAGTGATGAAGCTCTATTTGAAATGTTATTCTTTGCGATGATGTCATTATATTGAAATGTGTTTTCAAAGAATACTTTTATGATGATATTCTTGATGAAAATAATATCATTGCCGATGTTTACTCAAGAATTCACTTTCGAATTGAGAGTTGTATCTATGAGAATTTGTGATTTCTTGACGAGATTTATGATATTATAATGATGTGTTCATATTATTCTCGTGATGTGTTCATGATGAGCCTACGTGCGGGATGGATATCCCAAATGTTTCGATGGTGACATTGGGGGGGATTCCCATCTTCTGTAGAAGCGAGTCTCCACAGACCGACCTAGTTGGGGTGGCGTGGAGTTCTCGGCTGACCAGCCCTTACAGAAGGCTCGTAGAGAACCTGAAGGTGTTGTGTTGGGTTCCCGGAGTCACCACACTGGATTCCCAATGCCCAACGCCAAGATACGAGCATCTTGGTGGCTCCTGACCTAGCCACGGCTATGGTTAGTGATGGAGGGTTTTCATAGGTTGTTGATGTTAAGGATGGTCGAATTGTATTAAGAATGGGGGATGAAGAGATGGTTGATGGCGGCCGCGCGCGTTGCTAGAAAGAGGGCACACGGCTCCCGGACGCAAGTGCACAGGTCGTCAAGTAATACCTCACACGAGGGTCGTATTCCCTAGGGTCCCAAGATCTACTATTACTTCCTCTTTGAGCTGTTGTTTAGTCGGGTCAAAACAGAGTTTGTTGCAAAGAAGTAAAACTAAAACAAAGAATAAAAGCTTCATCCACCAACAGATTAAACGCACCGAAAAGAAATTAAATGGAGAAGATAAAGGCCCGGGCGAGGATTCCCCCGAGAAAAATACAAGTAACGATGATGTAATAACAGATAATCCATGCATGGATTGTAATACTTTGGTCCATCTAGACTCGGAAGTCGACTACCCCGGAACCTCCGTAATGTAGCCCTAATCCAGTACAAGTTCCTTTATCCTAAGGATACTCACACGATGTCATTAGGCCTAGGGAGTCTTGGCTAGAGTTATATATGAGCAATTGTGCTAAGATGACTCTACAACCTATGGGACCGGCACCCGGACCCTCCGGTGCACCGGTACAATGAATCCCTCTTCTAACATTCTTTGACCTAATACATGCTAGCATCCTGCCAAACAAGTATCATTCAAAATCAATTCTACAGAAACCATCCATTGTAGAATGAGCAAGCATTAAGAATGAAAGAAACCAATTAAGACTAACCATGCATTCATTAAATTAAAAAGACGTCATCCAATACAAGTATTCCTTCTAAGGTTCACAGGTTTCCCGGAGGCCTTGGGAGGTTTAGTTCGACATAATAGAGAAGAGAAATTCACACAATGAAAGATACATCAATAAAACACCAAGAACTCCCTCTCGAATGTGTCGACTCGATGTGATGTGGTCACTCACCGAATCCGCGTCGGTAAGCTCTAAGATGAAGATTTGAGTGTGGGGTTGTTTGGAGGTGTTAGTGTGCGGCCTGGTGTGCGGCCGCACACCAGGCCGCACACCCCTCTTCTAGGGATGTGCGGGCTATGCACAACCCGCACACAGGCCCTAAAAGGGGCCCGGGTTTATAGGAACGCTTGGGTGCCCTCTGGAGCTCGTTTATCCTCTGTTTCTTCGTTCTTTGGCCTTGATTTTCCAGTTATAAGCACTCCTCTCAATATAAATGGTCCGTAGATGCCCTGAAATAGAAAAACAAAAAAAACACATCAAAGGGCATTGGTTTTATTCAATTAATGCATGAAAGTATAAGTAGTTCACCCTTACAAAATGGTGTATTTAGACACTTATCAAATCCCCCCCCCCACTTAAGGGTTTGCTTGTCCCCAAGCAAATAAACATGAAAAACAAGAGAAATTGCTAAGTGGCTAAATACACAACCTCCGGCTCAAGTGTAAGTATACAGTAGCAAATGTAGAACTCTAGATGTTAAGTTACAACCAATAACGAAATTTTGAACCATTCGTTCGGCAAGATGATGCTGTGTGTGTGCAACCTTCTTCACCTGGATTCTTGTAACCTAGATAGGAGAAAATGATACCCCGAGGACCACTTCTTAAAGCACATCACACCACTTATAGCGGTAACGGACCTTGAAACAGTCGGGAATTCCCTAATGAATTCACAAGACACTTCTGTCTCTCCTCTGTACATAATTAGCTTTTTTCACACTTTTTTTTTTTACTAACATGATCTGTAATCAAATTTTTAGAAGGGTAACTGTGCTGATAAGGCACCAAAAGACCCAGCTTACTCAGAAGATTACAGGTTCACATGAACATGCTTATGCTTTCTAAGCTTTTGGCTTAGGGAACACTCTTTTTAGTAGCCCGAACCCTAAGTTAATTTGCTATTCCAGTATATGAGTATTGTCATTCTTATTGTTATACACAACTCTTTTTAATTGCTACAAAGTATTTCCCGTTTTGCCAATTTTTAAGAGAAACATAAGCCCTCAAACAACTCATTAGAGAGAAGCATAATACATCAAGGTACGTATCGCTAAAATGGGTTAGCTGCTAAGAGGGTCACGAAGGTTATCATTTAACCCAACCTAGGTGTCCAAGGTCCAATCTAAAAAGGTATGTGATGGGATGCCGTGAATACTCGAAATTCATTAAGTGCAGGGTTGTGTGCAAAGCTTATCATCTATCATTATCCTACTCTGATGTACACTTAGGTCTCATCGCCATCATTGGTTCCAATCATGCATCAATGCCATTAAAGTTCACCTTAAAACAAGCATGCACAGAAAATAATAAAAAAAATTTTGACTCTAAAGAACAAAAGTATATGCATGCCACCCCCACTTAAAGTCGTACATTGTCCCCAATGTACAAGATCAGCGGTTGAAAGAATATGATAAAATGTAGAAAGCATAAATAAAGGGGTTGGGGTAACTTCCCTAAATCATAGTGGCAGTGTGTGACAAGATAGACTTAGTGGTCATGGCGCTCCCTATGATAATGGAGAGAAGATAAGACGATGTCCATGTCTACCCCTGTGGAGTAGAATAGAACATTAGATCAAGGCATCCATTATCATCACACAAAGTTTATTACAGAAAACTACAGAAGGACAACGACAAGTAAGATAAGAACTTGGAAGAGTTAAGCTCTTTCCAACTGACTACTAACACAACTGCAGGGAAAATATTAAAATAAACTGCGACAAACAACAAGAAACTCAAAACCAGGTGTCCCAGGAGTCGTTCCATGCCGGTGGTGCTGAGGTGTGTGGATGTGGAGTCGATGAAATTCGGCATGAAAAATTAGAGATCGTCATTCCAAAAGCTTAGATCGGCAAAGTTCCAAACCCTAAAATGTGGAAGAAGATGAAGGAGAAGAAGGAAGAGGAAATGTAGTGAGGGAGCCAAGATGAGGGGGCAGGGGTCTCCCAAAAAGGGGGCTACAGCCATATCCGTGCGCATAGCCCTGTGCGGGCTGTGCATAGCCCGTATAGGGTTGTGCGGCCTGGCGTGTGGGCCGCACGCCAGACCGCACAGCCTTCTGGCAGTGCTGTGCGGCCAGGTGTGCGGCCGCACACTAGGCTGTACAGGGCTGCTAGAGCCCTGTGTGGGGCTGAGCGGCTGCACAAGGGCCGCACAGCCCTCTGGTAGGCTTGTGCGGGTAGCCTGCCCGCACAGCCTCCATAAATGCCGAATTAAGATTTTTAATTAGTTTTTTGGCCAAAAAATGATTACACCAATCGACGAGTAACTTTTAAAACATGTAAACTTCGTCGACAACAGTGAAAATCACACAAAATCAACCTACAATACATCGACAAATTAAAATGAGATTCAAGTCATCTAATCACAACCGTTAAATAAAATAAACACGTACATAGGAAAGCAAAACAGAACCAATAAAACACCAAATAGCAAACAAAGTAAAAGAAAAAAAAATACGAGGAAATTAAACTTGGGTTGCCTCCCAAGAGCGCTTGTTTGGAGTCACAAGCCTGACATTTCTGTTCACATTCTTAGGGTGGTTCAAAGGAAGGATGTGTATCTTGTTTCATGAAGAATGAAGGTGATGAGCTAGAGAGGTTAAGTGAAATCATACTCTCGATGTTGTGTGCTCCTAAGTCATCTGTGAAGGCCGAATTCGCCTTGATCTTCTCGCCCGATGAACCTTGTTTGGTTACTTTTTTCCAGGCTTTCTTCCATGGTGGTTCATCACGGCTGCCACTTCCCTTGGGTTTCTCCTTTTTCTTCTTAGGGTTGAGTGGCTTTTGATGGTTCGGCTCTCCACTTCCTCCAGCTTCTATTCCCTCTTGCTCTTCCCTCAGATACTCGTCGAGGGGATTAATTGACAGAACTTCCTGCACACAATCAGAAACAATTAGCTCCACTTCATCAAAAGCATAAGATGTGTCATCCCGCTCCTTAGGGTGTTTCATTGCCTCCGGGAGTTTGAATACTGCTTCTTCATTCCCAGCTCTAAGAGTCATCTTGCCATCTTGGATGTCAAGTAAAGCTTGTGAAATTGCCAAGAATGGTCTTTCGAGAATGATAGGCACCTCGGCGTTTTCATGGACATCAAAAATAACAAAATCCGCCGGGAAAACAAGTCCTTCCACACTCACTAGGGCATCGCTCACCACACCCCTAGGTCGACGCACTGACCGATCTGCCAATTACAATGTCATCCTTGTAGGTTCGAGCTCATGTATTCCTAATTTAAGAAATAGGCTGTAGGGCATAACATTAATACTTGCCCCCGAATCAGCTAGGGCCTTCTCCACTACTTACTCTCCGATTCTGTACTCGATCACCAGACCCCCAGAGTCTCCAATTTTTGGTGGGAGTGCACTCTGTAATAGTGTGGAGCAATTATCATTCAATGCCACGCTGGATGCTTCTTCCAGCTTGCGCTTGTTTGTCAACAAATCCTTCATAAACTTTGCGTACTTAGGCATTTGCGCGAATGCCTCGACAAGTGGAACGTTAATGTGCAGTTGCTTCATCAGACTTAAAAATTTCTTAAACTGGTCGTCATCCTTGCTCTTTTTCAGTCTCGTTGGGTAGGGGACTTTGGGTTGATACTCCGGCACTGGTAAAGCTTGGCTTGGTTGAGGTCCGGGGGTGTTGTTGTTGCTGTCCTCAATGTCAACCCTCGCTTTTGGGGTTGAACTCTCACAACATTCTTTTCTTTGCCGTTCACATTCCCATTGGGGGGTTGAACCTCTACTTCCCGCCCACTCCTCAGAGTGATAGCCTTCAATTGCTCACAGGGTTTTCTTCAGTATTGCTAGGTAGACTACCCTGCTGCCTCTCTGAATTTGCCTTTGCCAGTTGCCCAACCTATTTTTCCAAATTTTCAATCGAGGCTTGGACATTCCTAAAGTTTGCTTCTGTAGCAATCATGAATTTAGCTAACGCTTCCTCGACTGAAACTCAGTGCTCCTTTGGCTGTGGTGGAGCATGCTAGAATCCTAGTGGATGTTGGGGCCTTTGCTGATTTTGAATGCTCCACTGGAAATTTGGGTGATTTCTCCACCCGGGGTTATATCTGGCCCCATATGGATTCCCTTGTACCCTCTGATTTTGGCTCACAAAATCCACCTGTTCAGTAGAAGTGCTAGTAGTGACTGTAATATGGCAAAGGGTGGTTGAGTGCCCATCTCCACAAATCTTGCACTACATGATAGGTGTGGAGCTAGAACTTGCCTTTTCAGTCATCATCAGATTGAATCTTTTTGCCAGTGCATCTATTTTGGCCTCGAGTGCGGTGTGGACACTCACCTCATGTAGCACGGCCACTCGTGTTAACTTGGCTCTTGAATCCTAATGAGACTCGTTCCTTGCCATATCTTCAATTAACTTTTTGGCTTCATCGAGATACTTGTTTCTTAAAGAACCCCCGGCTGCTGCATCAATGAGTTACCGAGTTTGGTAGTTCAGCCCATTGTAGAAGATCTCTATTCTCATCCATGACTGGTATCCGTGATGCGGTCACCTTCTCAACAAATCTTTGAATCGCTCATGCGTTTCGAATAGAGTTTCCGAGTCTCTCTGACTGAATGCTGATATTTCTTGTCGCAATCGGGCTGCCTTGCTAGGGGGAAAGTATCTACCCAAGAATCTGTCCACCATATCCTCCCAGGTCTTAATAGAGCCAGCTGTCAAGCCCTGAAACCATATGTAGGCTTCCCTTGAAGACTGAATGGAAACAACCTCAACTTAGCCGCATCGTCCGACAGACCATTGATCTTGAAGGTCGAGCAAATCTGCAAGAATCTTGATAAATGCTCATTTGGGTCTTCGTCTGCCAGCCCATCAAACTGCACTGAGTTCTGTATCATTCCAATGAGTCTTACCAAGTAAAAATTATTTGCTGCTGCGGCAGGCATCTGTGTACAAGATTCTTCCCCAGTGAACTACGACCTTTCATAATCAGAAAGCGTCATTGTCTGTTCCGCCATACTGTTCGATGCCCCATCTTTAGTACGTAGAGGGTCAACGGATGCTTCCACGGGATAGTTATATGAGCTTAATGCTTCCCTTAACCTCCTGCACAGTATCCTCGCGATCTCTTCGTCAACCTCGATACACCTGGTGGGGTTGCCAAGGGTCATATAATCCCTCAAACTGCAAAGAGGTGAACACTAGTGAGTGGGGAAGATAAGTAAATAAATATCCAATGTAAGCCCAAATTCCACTGAGAAAATAAATAAAAACTAAGAGAGAGAAGAAAAACTGAAAATAAAACACAAACAAAAGGTTAAAGACACAAAAGAAAAAGAAATTGACTAAGCCAATGTCTAGGAGTTTTCCTAGTGTTCTCGGACTCCCCGGCAATGGCGCCAAAAACTTGATGGCGGCTGCGAGCGTCGCTAGAAAACGGGCACACGGCTCTCCGGCCGTAAGTGCACGGGTCGTCAAGTAATACCTCACACGAGGGTCGTATTCCCCTAGGGTTCCAAGATCCACTATTACTTCTTCTTCGAGCAGTTGTTTAGTCGGGTCAAAACAAGGGTTGTTGCAAAGATGTAAAACTAAAACAAAGAATGAAAGCTTCAGCCACAACCAGATTAAATGCACCAAAGAGAAATCAAATGGAGAAGATAAGGCCCCGGGCCAGGATTTCCCCCGAGAGAAATACAAGTAACGATGATGCGATAACAGATAATGCATGCATGGATTGTAATGCTTTGGTCCGTCTAGACTCAGAAATCGACTACCCCTGAACCTTCATAGTGTAGCCCTAATCCTGTACAAGTTCCTTTATCCTAAGGATCCTAGGGAGTCTTGGCTAGAGTTATCTATGAGCAATTGTGCTAAGATAACTCTACAGCCTACGGGAGGCTACCGGCACCCGGACCCTCCGGTGCACCGGTACAATGAATCCCTCTTCTAACATTCGTTGACCTAATACATGCTAGCATCCTGCAAAACAAGTATCATTCAAAATCAATTCTACGGAAACCATCCATTGTAGAATGAACAAGCATTAAGAATGAAAGAAATCAATTAAGACAAACTATGCATTCATTAAATTAAAAAGACATCATCCAATACAAGTATTGCTCCCAAGGTTCACCGGTTTCCCGGCGGCCTTGAGAGGTTTAGTTCGACATAATAGAGAAGGGAAATTCACACAATGAAAGATACATCAACAAAACACCAAGAACTCCCTCTCGAATGTGTCGACTAGATGTGATGTAGTCACTCGCCGAATCCGAGTCGGCAAGCCCAACGACGAAAGTCTTCAAGCTCTCTCCTCTTCTCCCACTTGAATTCTCTCTAAAATGACCTCCTTTGATGAAGATTTGAGTGTGGGAGTGTTTGGAGGCGTCGGTGGCAAATATCCTCTAGAAAAAACCCTAGTCGGTCTTAAATACCCGACCGGTGTGCGGCCAGTGTGCGGACGGCACACATTTCAGCACACCAGTGTGCGGCCACACACCCCTCTGCCAGGGGTGTGCGGGCTATGCACAGCCGGCACACAGGCCCTAAAAGGGGCCTGGTTGTGTAAGAACGCTTGGGTGCCCTATGGAGCTCGTTTATCCTTTGTGTCTTCGCTCCTTGGCCTTGATTTTCCAGTTATAAGCGCTCTTCTCAACGTAAATGGTCCGTAGATGCCCTGAAATAGAAAAACAAGAAAAACACATCAAGGGGCACCAGATTTATTCAATTAATGAATGAAAGTATAAGTAGTTCACCGTTACAAAACGGTGTATTTAGACACTTATCAGTGGTGTTTCTGTTGAAAGACGCTATGAGACACCCAATGAGGTTCGATGACACATGCTATGTCTTGGATGCTATTGATAATGTTGTTGATGATTTTATGCAGGAAACTTTGTTGAAGAATGAACTTGTTGAGTTATTGGGGGAGGAACCTCCTGATGAATCTAACACCTCAAGGAGTAGGCAACCTATCATTGCAGAGCCTAAGGCCAAGGATTTAATACAACCACCCAAAGGGGGAAAGTTGTCTCAAGCGCGGAGCTGGTGGAAGAAGGTTGCTGAAAGAAAGAAAAAACAATCCACCACCATTGGTCATGTTCCTCATGAATTGTTTGATATGGGTAAGGCATATTTAATAAATTCATTAACCCTATACACTGCGTCTTCTGTTGCAGGCTATCAAGAGAGGAGGTATGTTTTTGAACCATCTTGAGGTGAGTACAGGTAAGTCAAGTTAGTGCCGTTAAACAAGCGTTTCTCATGAGGCAACCCGAGTAGTTTTTCTCTTATGTATTTGTGTCAGATCTAGTTGTTTTGATCGAGTTTTGTCTTTACCTTTTCTTAGAGTTTGTATTTCTACGTTTCTCGGATTGCTAGGAGTTTTCATGTTGACCGGCATTTTTGGCGAGTTTGTTTTCAAGAGAGTGATTTGAGGAAATTGATACCTAGAGAAATTTCCAAGCCCAACACGAGCAAAGCACGGCCATGTTCCCGGCCGTGCATTTTACAGGTCGGTAAATGCATTAGTTTCTCTAGGCAACACAGCTGAAGCACGGTCGTGCTTAAGCCGTGTTCTTTTTAAGCACGTTGGGCATGCCCCTAGCACGGTCGTGTTGTGTTCTTCAGAGTCTACACACTTATGAACGGCACGGTCATGTTGCCCAATGTTTTCTCTATCATTCGTACGACATGGGAAGAACACGGCCGTGTTGAGGGCCTGTTCAGCGCGACTTTTCTCTATTTAATCGGCTGTTCGCGTGTTCCTCACCACTTTCGCTAGCGTGCTCTCCTCTCACTCTCTCTCAATCATGTTTCTTCGCATTTTTTCCCCATTTGCCATATTGTTTGAGTGCTCTCAGAGTTTCCCCTCGTTTTCATCTCTTCCCCGATGTTTTGGTACGTCGGCATTCTCTTTTATGTAATCTTGTCAAATTGTCGATTGAATGTCCTTCAGGCGTTGGATGACGAGGAGCATGCAGCACCTGGGCGAGCACATGGGAGTTTCTCCACCTCCCGCCTCTGTCACCGCCACCACTTCGCATAGTGTCGGCATCGATACCGCCGATCTGGCTTCCGACTCCGACTCCGACTCTAGTACTGAGAGCAGCCATTTCTGACCGTACCTTTTGTTTTGTTATTTCGTTTCCAGCACTTGTTTTGTGTTTTTCAGGTCAGCGTTTGTTTTTGTACTTGAGTTCAGTTAACAAGGGGGAGCCCCCTGCTAAACTGATCTCTTTTTGTTATGACTGATTTTTGTTTGTTGGTTTTGTCATGTTTCTCTAATGCTTGCATGCTTTAATTCAGGATGTATGGATGCCCCTTTGCTGGTTTTATCAAATGCCTTCACCTGATGATGATCAATGAGTGCACCCTTGTTTGTTATGCAAATCAATTGTGTCCCAGTTGCTTTGTAATGGGGGTCTCGCCTCATTTGTTTGGTGAAGTTCCCCAACTCTTCCTCAATTTCACTTGAACCATTTACAAATTTTGCATGTCTTAGTGTTTTAACATTGAGGACAATGTTTCATTCAAGTGTGGGGGAGGGTCCTTTCTTTATGTATGCTTTATGATGATAGTGCATGACTCCTAAGCACGACCGTGCTCACATCAAGAGCTGGTTAAAAAGCACTGAAAGTTAGGGTTTCGGGGACTTTTGGCTTGGGAAAAAATGTCAAAGACCAAGGAGAGAAGTTTGTACATCCTTCTTCATCATCATGAGAGGATAGAGCGCGAATTGCAGGCCAAATTAGAGAAGTAATCTTATCAACATCGGCACCTCAGATCTTAAGAAAGATGCAAGCAAAAATGGAGTTCTTTGTTTTTATTGTATTTGTTGTCTTTGTTGTCTTTCTGTTGATTGTATTAATGAGGGGCTAAACCTCTTGCCTAAGTTGGTGAATTGGTTGTGTTAAACTTGGATTCATTTAATGCAGCATTTATGGATGTTTTATTATCTCCTTGTTAGATCTTTGGTTGTTTACCTGAATGTTGGTTGTTGAGTGGTTTGATTGTTTGAGTTACTTGATTTTCACTTAGCTTGTATATCCCAATAATTGATACGAGAAGTTGGAAATAGGCTCATACTTTCAATTCCACTACTTGCACATTCCACATTAGGGCAAGTGGATTCTAGAACATAGGTTGATTGAGACACGCCGGATAAATTCTGCAGAATATGAGTTTTGAATTTCACTAAGGTACTAACCCAGGGCCCCTTCCCTTCCTTTGAGCAAACCCTAATCATCTTCTCCTGTGATTCTTCTTCCCCAAATTTCTCTCGTTCCTAAGTTTTAGAGTCTTCAATCTCAATTTCAATTGATTAGATATTAAACAGTGAGAGAGTATTAGGAGATACACTAGTCTCTGTGGATTCGACTACCCGACCTTCGGGTACATTGTACTACTTATACGACCCGTGCACTTGCGGTTACGCAAGGGGAGTATCATTGTCCAAGGCTTTAATCAGCATTGTCAAAAAGCTCATGGTTTACTCACTCTACTTGTCACGATTGGAAAATTGTCATCAGAAGCAAAGTATCATGTCATCAATATTGATGCATCATATAGAGCATTGTTTGGGAGGTCATGGTTACACAAGAATTATATAGTCCCTTTTACTCTTCATCAATGTTTAAAATACATAAAAGATGATGAAGTCTATCGCATAGGAGGACAGATCCAACTATTTGGTGTGCATGAAATCCACTATGATGATGCAAGGTATTTTGTGAATACATCGATATGAGGGAATCTTTCTACTTCCAAAGATGATGCTCTCATGAAAGTCATTAAGACTACCAAACTTGCTCAGAAAAGAGTTCTACTTTTTCCTTTGAAGTCCCACTTTGGAAGTGACACAGAGTCCGAATAAGAAACAGATGACTCTAACAAAGAAGATACTTCATTCTCGCAAAGAAAGAAAGAAAATGGTGATGATATGTTAGTGGGAAACTCTCTTCATATCACAAGGGTTCCAGATGGTCTTCAAAATGCTCATGATGAGTTAAATATTAACTCAGTGGAAAAACTTATCACTTTTACATTCCTTCTCATCGGCGTGGAAAGAGAGGAATTCTCTTCTATAAGTCAAGTAATAATGAGTCTAGCAATGAAGATTTATTAATAACAAAAGCAACAGAGGATGAGAAACCTTGGCAGTTAAAAATCCCAAGCCATCATTCCCCTAAACTGAGAAAACTAGTACAATGGGCTTGTTTCAACTCAAAGCATTCGAAAGGAAGGCATCTTCTCTTTGAGAAGCTTTGGCCCCCTTTCAAGACTGTTATGGAAGGTCAAGGATCTAATAAGAGTGGGCTTGGATTTCAAAATAAACAAATATTTGAATGTCGCATAGTGTAAGTTACTAATGCATTAGATGGAAGAGATGAAAATTCACATGAGAATGCAATAGACAGTTATTAGGCAACTGATTTGAAGTTGAAACACGCACCTCATAAGCTAGATGATAGAGAACAAAACACAATTGATGAGTCAGAGAATATCAACTCAGGTAGTGAGGATGATCTTAAACTCACCTTTTTAAGTGCACAATCAACTTAAGAAAAAAAAAGAAGCCATACGAAGCATTCTTGTAGTGTATATTGATTGTTTTGCATGGAGCCATAAGGAGATGCTAGGACTTGATATAGAGGTTGTTGTACATAAGCTCTCTATTAACCAAAGTTTTTCACTAGTAAAACAAGCACCAAGGAAGATGAAATTTGATTTAGAGAAGAAAGTCATTGAAAGAACCAAGAAATTAATTGAAGCTGATTTCATAAGAGGAGAAATACCCTGACTGAATTACAAGTATAGTGCCTGTTAAGAAAAAGAATGACCAAAGCATAATCTGTGTGGACTTTAGGGACCTTAACGAAGCATGTCCCAAAGATGATTTTCCATTTTATGTTAACAACATTTGTGTTTATGAAGCTTTTGTTATTTTTTTTCATTTGTTTTTTGACTTGTGAAACTTTTTGAGTCTTTGACTTCTAATGTTGAGACCATTGAGTTTATTTGTAGACTTATATAGATTTTCAAATCTTGATTTTTTTCATTTTTTGAATCTGGACTTGGCTGCTTTGACTTTGGATTTTTTATATGGCTTTAATTTTTCAAAAACTTCAGCATTTGTGTTTGTGAAGCTTTTGTCATTGTTTTTATTTTTTAATTTTTTTTTACTTGTGAAACTCTTTGAGTCTTCAACTTTTGATGTCTTGAGAATGCTGAGTTATTTTATCAATTTGTTTGATTTTTTTTATCAAGTCTTGACTCTCTCACATCTTGAATCTTGACTTGATTGCTTTGACTTTGATTTTTTTTTTGTTGACTTGATTTTTTATAACCCTATGAGAACCAAGCCTTCAAAGTGGGTATTAAAATTTTGAATTCCAACCCCAATGAAATTTTATGACCTCAAAGTGAGTTTAAGAATATTTTCCACTCCAATGAGTGTCTATGACCTCAAAGTGAGCATTGGAAATTCTCCGACTCCTAAGAGGGTTCATGACTTCAAAATGAATTCAGAAAAGTCTTCAATATTTGAAAATTTCTCCATTCCTCCTAAGAGTGTCTATGACCCAAGAGTGCGTTTAAGAAATTTTCCACTTTAATGAGTGTCTATGACCTCAAAGTGAGCATTAGAAATTTTCTAACTCTTTGGAATTTCTCTATCACTACTCAAAGTGTCTATGACCTCCAAAGTGAGTTTAAAAAAATTTCCCACTCCAATTAGTGAATATGACCTCAAAGTGAGCATTAGAAATTTACTAACTCTTAAGAAGGTTTCTGACCTCGAAGTGAGTTCAGAAAAGTCTTCATCTTTGGCATTTCTCCACCATTCCTAAGAGTTTCTATAACCTTAAAATGTGCATTAGAAATTTGTTGACTCTTAAGAGGGTTCACGACCTCAAAGTGGGTTCAGAAGGGTCTTCATCTTTGGAATTTTTTAATCACTCGTAAGAGTGTCTATGACCTCAAAATAAGTTTGAGAAAATTTCCCACTCCAATGAGTGTCTATGTCCTCAAAGTGAGTATTAGAAATTTTCCTGACTCTTAAGAGGGTGCACGACCTCAAAGTGAGTTCAGAAGGGTCTTCAACTTGCGAAATTACAAAAATACCCATGCAGTAAATGAATTTCATAATAGTTTTTTCATTTTTGTTTTCATTTTTTTAGACATCCAGCAAGACCCAGCGTTTTTAGGTGTGGCAATTCTTTGAGAGGCTTTGAAATAATTTATCTGTGACAAGCTTGTAACTATTAAGATACAAGCTTTTCAAATTGGAATAACTGGTACACCCCTTGCGTATCCGCAAGTGCACGGGTCGCACAAGTAGTAAAGTGTACCCTTTAGGTCGGGTAGTCGAATCCACAGGGACTGGTATAGCTTCTAATACTAACGTCCTGCTTAATATCTAGCCAGACAGAAGATGATGGAATTGACTTTGGATTAACTTCAAGGAGGTTAAGGGAAGGGGAAGTTCACCAAGGGAAGGTTTGAGGATTGACTCGATGGAGGAGATGGGGCCCCGGGGTTGAATTTCCGACGTTCACTAACTCGGTCTTTCTCAGTATTTAACAGAGATATCTTCAGTTCTAAACCTAGTTATGCTATAAGCATGTGGTTTCTAGCGCTGCCGAGCCCTAAGTTGAACTCCCACTGCTTGCAACAATCAATAACGATTCACAAACCTAGATAAGAGAACCTAACTACCAAGCATCAAGCACTAAACAACATACAAGATAGCCAATAACCTTGATTTATTGAAAAGAACAAGACATTCATAAATACTGCAAGTAAAGATAATAAGTTCAAGCGAACTCAGGCTGTGCTGGTTTGTGGCTGAATTCTCCTGCAATTTGCACGGGGAACAGCACGGGCGTGCTCAAGCCGTGCTGAGCTTGATGAGGTTTCTTCTAAGTCCTTTAGCTTCTAAAATTATTCCAAAACACTCTTCTTGCTTCGGGACTTTGATATCTGCATGACAAGCAACGAATACCTCAAATAGCACCGTACTTGGAGAATTAAAGCCAAAATATTCAATAATGATGAGGGTAAAGCATGCAATACATATATATGAAATGCACTCATCAATAACCCAATGCAACAACCACCAATCTTTTGTTTGTGGCTCGTCTACAGCCAAAAGAATTCAAGCATTGCAGTAAATGAAGTCCAATTACAGGAGACCAAAGGCATTGTGGTCCACCTCCAGTTTGATTCTTGCCAGCACCACGTGATGCTTGTTGCAAGTGAGGACATCATTGATGGTGACCCTCTGGCCACCCTCCAGTGCAGCCATCGGAGCGATGATGTCATGCCATACCTGAGGGTTCTTGCGAAGAGCACTGACAACAGAAGCATACTCATGAGGCTCCAATCCATACTTCGATAAGATCTCTCCGATCTCTGAGGCCTTGGTGTCTTGAACGTTGATGATATCGTCCTGCTCTTACTTCAATTCCTGTTGGCAATGGTCTGCCTCACTCTTGGCCGCTAGATACCCACCAAGACCCATGGAGATGGACCCGGTGATGACCTCGGTGAGTCCAGGGGCGACCTCGGCAAGTCCAATGACAAGATTAAGGGAGGAAGCAGCCTGGAGCCAGAGAGCCCGGTGACGAGGGTGAATAGAACGATAAGTCTATCGGAGACGCCCATGATGATGTCCCGCACCACATCGTCGAAGGTAAAGTTCTTCTCCTTATGGCCGAACAACAACCACATTGAATCCGAGCCCATTAGAGAGATGAGCAAGAGAAAAAGAAGTAGAGAGACGTCCTTCATTTGAGTATCTTACGTGCATGGGTGTCATGTTCAAAGAAAAAGAAAGGGTGGAGCCCACTTGAGATGCTTGTTATGATGGTATAGATGCTTACTTAATGTCACCCATCATGTAAAAGTCATGCCATAACTATGCAAAATATTTGAAGAAAAGATTTCATATGCTTTTTTTTTTAAGATTCCAGTGATACTATTTGTCGAACGGTAATCAATAGACAACAATTCGATCTCCTCTTCTAGAAATTTTCTCTTCTTCTTCGATCGCTTTCTTTGTCGTTCTTTTTTTCTTCCCCAGGGATTCTCTATGGACCAGAAGAGTACTCTCTCCTCCTTATTCTTTGTCTTTTTCTTATTCCCAGTATCCGGGATTTGTAATTAAAAAAAACTTGAATTTATTTTTTCATCCTTATCTTATCATGCACATGTTTTAATTAATTAATTAATTAATTAATTTCTTATTTTAATATTTTTTATGGGATCATTATCATTTTTCATCCCTATCAGGCATATATATATATATATTCCCTATAAATATATATCTGATCCTGATCAAACTAAAATTCAAAATTTCTTCTATTTTATATTTTTTAATCCAAGTAAGAATAAGATTAAGCATTTATTAAAATTAAAATTTTATTATATTTTGTCCTTATAAACAAATTGCCCTTCGTAGTTTCCTCACGCAGCCTAGTGAAGAAAGGAAGCTACAAGTACTTTCAAGCCTTGAAGTCTTTATCCCAACTACGTCGAGGTAATAACCTACCCCTTTTGCTTATTATTTTCTCCTCCTATGAACTTTGCCCATTACTTTCATAGGATGAAACTCCAATTTTTTTGTAGGGAAATTTATATGTATATCTTGCAACAACACAAAGCTCAGTTATTTTTTTCTCAACACCGTCACCCTTTTCCTTATTTATTATTATTATTTTGAAATGATAAAAAGGAGTAGTCAATGGCTCAGGGGAAGACTCACCAGCCGAATCCTTTTTCCTTTTTTCGTATTGGTTTTTTGGGCATCCTGAACGCCATCAACCGTTATCTTCATTTATTTATTTATTTTTATATATTGTTTTTTGTATCATGAACACCATAAAAAGTCTTTTTTTTTAAACTATCTTTCACTCATGTCTTCAATTTTGTAGCCAAGATTTTTTTAATTTTTTCTTAATAATTTCTCTTTTACTTTTTCCATTATTTTCTTTCTCTAGTTTTTTCAATGTCTCTGAACACAAAGAGCAAACTGGTAGAACCCCTTCACAATCCATATGATGATCTAGATAAAGCTTTAGACAGGCTATCAATTCCAAGATATTATCCCATTGAATCCAAAAACTCTGGAAGACCAATTCGATATGTGGAAAGTGATTTCAATGAGTGAACCAGTATACCAACCGCCTTTTCCCATACTGGTGAATTAACATCTACTTATTTTCACAAGGAAAAACACAGGAGGTTATGCTACTGAACCCATGCGAATCTACTCCACCAGATCTCAATTTGGATACACTTGGTTGTTGGGTGAACACTGACCCCACAACCATCATATGGACTGGGAAGACCCCTTTCCACTACTACACTCGTTACCTAGCAGACTACAGAAAGTGGGCTTTCGAAGCCATAATGAAGTCATCTAAAACACTTAAATTGATAGGCATTCTTGGTGTTGTTGCAATCTCTGCAGGGCCATACCGATTTTACCCATGAGTTGTGAAAGGAATTACTAAGACATGGTGTTCGAAGACCAACACATTTGTGACTCCTTTTGGAGAGATCGGAATCTCTCTATGGGAACTCAGGTGCATCAGAGGACTACCAATTATAGGAGAGTTCTATGAAGAGTATGGTCCTCCAAACAACATGCTCTACTCCAAAGAAACTTATTCCTCTATTTTGAAAGACATGTTCAATATCTATCAATGGATCAGTTGCTCCACTTCAACAAAAAATGGTATAATTAGTGGGCAGATTTTTTCTTCAGTGATGATGCTCATCCTGCTCCCTAAGCTTCAGAAGAATGTAGACTGGCTACTTTCCTATCCACATGTGATACGCTCATTGGGTATCCGCAAGTGCACGGGTGATACAAGTAATATAATATACCCAATGTGGGATCGAATAATTGAATCTATAGAGACTGGTGTAGCTCTTAGTACTATTTCTTCTTCTAGTATCTAATTGAACAAAGATTTAGAGTTGATTGTGACTAAGGATCGGGAAAAGATATATGACAAAAGGAGGATGGAAAGATAGGGGAAATCTTAGCAAAAAACAAGGATCAGGAGCAACGCCCCAGATCAATCCTCGGCGTAGCTTGCACTTACATTCTTACAATGTTTATTACGTGGATCTTATGAAGCCTATGTGTGATCTCTAAGCCTTGTTACATCTATGGTAATCATGAACGTCGAGGATTATGACTATAACTACGGGAATCATGCACTTTGAGGATAGCAATCACCCCACGGAGATCACACTAAGCCAATTAACACACGCCAAGTTTTATAATCATAACTACGGTAATCATGTGCATCAAGTTATGCAACACAAGATTAAACATAGCAATCAAAAGGACTCCATAAACATCTCCAGAAAAGTATTCAAATACAAATTAACATCCGAGTTCTTAATCTGGGGCATCGGAGATGATTAGTTCCTCATGGTTTCACACAACATTGAAATAATACCAAACACAATTAAGAAAAAACCCATAGACTCCTAGATATTCCCTCCATTCATTGCTCTAGCTCCCACCCAGATAGTGGTGACAGGTCTTGGTCGGATCGCCTCCAAAAGCCCTAGCCGTCGCCAAGCAGAAGTCCCTCACTAAACCTAACTTTAGGGTTTAAAAGGATGTTTTCAACCCAAGCACGGGTGTGCTTGGGGCGTGCTTCTAGCCGTTCTCTTTTCAGGCAAATCTTGGTTTTAGCCAGAATAAAAATACTTGCCAGACAGTGAAATGCACGGTCGCCAACACACCCATGCTTGGGTTGTGCTTCCATCAGCACACCTGTGCTCTAGGGACCATGACCATGCTTTGTATTTCTTCAATTCTCTGTTAATTAAAGTAATCAGTATGGTTGAAGAGCACGCCCGTGCTTGGGCCGTGCTTGTCTTAGCTCATTCCACTTTAAGTCTTTTACTGTTGAAATTGCTTCAAACTTCTTATACTTGCCCAAGACCTGTTTATCTGCGCATTAATAACAAAATACCAGAAGTAGCACTGATCTGAAGGCAATAATCACTAAAAGATAAGCTAATTATTGGTATAAAGTAAATAAAGTGTAAATATAAAATGCACTTATTATATGGCTTTGTCGTTTCGTCATGCCATGTAGAAGCTCTTTTGTTCATTCGGAAACCAGATAAGCAGGTCTTGAGCAAGAAGAAGGACATTAGAGCAAATTCAACATCAAAAGACTTAATTTGCAATCCGCGAGGACAGGCACAGCCTAAGCACGGGCATGCACTTTAGTCGTCCAGATTACAGGAATTAAAAGAGGATTGAAGAACTATGAAGCACGGCCATGGTCCCCAGAGCATGGGTGTGCGGATGGAAGCACAACCCAATCACTTGTTTTTGGGGACCGTGCACTTCATTGTCTGGCGAGGATTTTATAATTGCTGAAGGCAAGATCTACGCACAAAATGTGTAGCTTGAAACACGGCCCATGCACACCTGTGCTTAGGTGGAAAACATCTTTTTAAGCCCAAAAGCTTGGTTTAGAATAGGACTTCGCCTGGGCGATGCTAAGGCTTTTGGATGCGATCTGAGAAAGATCTTCCACCACCATCCAGATGAGAGTTAGAGCAAGGAATTGAAGGCACTAATAGGAGTGGAGTTTCATCAATCTCAAGGTCCTCGGAGTACAACCATTGCTGTAGAAACAGAGGGAGTTCATGGACTTTTACTTCATTGTTTCTCATTTTATTTTAATGTTGTGTGAACCCATGAGGGACTACCTGTTCTCCTGTGCCCCGGATTATTGAACTCAAATGCTAGTTTTGTAGTGGAATATTTTCTTGCAATGTTTATGAAGTCTTATTGATTGAAATTTTTAATCTTGTGTTTCATAACTTGATGTGCATGATTAGCGTAGTTATGATTGTAAAACTTGGCGTGTGTTGGTTGACTTAGCTGCAATTTCCATAGGGTCGGGATCTAGTATTGTTTGTCCTCCTGTGGTGGTGAACAACCTTAAGCTAAAACCTAATTTTATATAGATGGTACAACAAATGTGTGAGTTTGATGGATTCTAGGACGATGATCCATTTGCCATCTATCAAGCTCCTAGAAATTTGTGATACATTCAAGGCAAACAATGTGTCTAAGGAACGACCATTAGCCACTGCTTGGTCCTTCCTAGTATCCTTGACTGTTTCCGTTTTCAGTGCTAGGAAGGACCAAGAAGTGGCTAAGTTCTTTGCCAGTAGGATCTATCACAAATTGGCTTAGTTAGCGGACAAGTTCCTTACATGTTATTTCCCTCCAGCAAAGGTCACTAAGCCTAGGAGTGACATCTCCTACTATCACCAATTAGGGTCTGCGACCTTGTACGATACATGGGACAGGTATAAGGACAAGTTGAGGAATCGCGCAGCACAGTATTGTCAAACAGATGCAAATCCAAATTTTTTACAATGGGTTGAACATAGCTACCAAGCAGATGCTTGATACAGTGGCTTGGGGTCACTGTGCATCAAACAACCTGATGAAGCATAAAACCTGATTAAAGACAAGGCTTCAAATGGTTATTAGTGGAGCTATAAGAGAAACAAACCAGTTAAGGGCGCCAACATCTATGAAATTGATGCCTTGACTATTTTAGCAGCATAAGTGGAAGCCATATCCAAGTCATTGGATACGATGTAGGTGCAACCCCAAGTTCTCGTGATGAGCTATGAGACTTGGGGAGGGCAAGTTTGATCTAGTTGCTTTTTACTGGATGGGGGCCAGTGTCAAACAAGTTGATTTTGATCGGTATAACATGCTGTACCAGAACAACCCTTACAGTAACACCTACTAATGAGTGCATTTTATATATATATATATATATATATATATATATATATATATATATGTTCTATACTTTACTCTCATTATTATTGAGTCTTTTGGCCTTAATTCTCCACATTCAGTGCTATTTGAGGTATTCTTGGTTTTTCATACAGATATTAAAGTCCTGAAGCAAGAAGAAGTGTTTTGGAATGATTTTAGAAGCTAAAGGACTTAGAAGAAATCTCATCAAGTTTAACACGGCTTGAGCACGCCCGTGCTTTACCCCGTGCAGATTGCAGGATAATTCAGCCAAAGTTAGCACAGTCTGAGTTCGCTGAGCACGGTCGTGCAAACCCCCAGCACGGCCTAAGCACGCCCGTACTGTACCCTGATAAGTGTCTAAATGTACATATTTATACGTTTTATTCTAGCACTATTTTGCATGTATTTTGATGAGTTGATGCCCATTTCACGTTTAAATTGGTTTTATTTGTGTTACAGGCCTTGAAGAAGCCAAAATATGCTCAAGAACATATTTGGGAAGAAATCCGTATCAAATACGATGTTTCCGAGCTTCCATCACTGAAGTGGTACTCTAGAAGCATTACTGTAGCATAATTACTGTAGTAGGGCACTGTAGCACGAAATGGGGTTTTCCCTGAAAAAGGCTGGGAGCCTTGCTGGCAAGCATGCACCCGCAAGGCAGCCCGTATGGATGCCCGAAAAAGGTTTTAAAGAGGCAAAATTCGGGCATTTGGAAGGAGGCTTCTAACTCATCTTCTTTTCCTCTTCTTGGGCCGCCGCCCCATCTTCGCCGGCGGCATTTTCCGGCGATCCACCGCGCCATTCTTCACCAAGAGGGAGGCAAACTTTGGAGGAGGAAATAGGGGAAAGATCTAGAGCTTCAAAGCGTCGTTTGAGAAGAGATCTCGGCGACATCGGCGATCTTCATCCATCCAAGGCGATCCGAAGCTTGAGGGAGTTTTTATTACTTCTCTTTATATTTATTTGTTCCTTGGAATTGTATGAGTGTTCCTCTTTCATGAGGAACTAACTTGTATGTGATTTGGGCATGATGAACCCTAGGGTAGGTTTGTTGTAATTAAGGATGATAATCATTTCTGATTTAGTGTTGGATGTTGAATTTATTGTATAAGAATTTCTATGGTTTGTGATTCATGTTATGTCTGCTTGATTGCCTTGAAGTACATGAGAACTCTGTAGTTTAATTTCTAGGTTGTACTTGGAGCGTGACCATCGCCCTTGTACTAGACTCACATAGACTGAAAGGGATTCATGTACCAATACGCCGAGGGATTCGGGTATTAGGTACCCCTCTGAATGTTAGGCTTAGACCCAGAAGAGTGTCTACTCCTGATAAGGGATTCCCTGAGCGCACTGCAATCGTAGGAGGAATTGACCGGAAGGGATTCCGGTCAATTCTCGTATGGGATTAGGGCTAATCACGGAGGGATTCAGGATTAGCTTAATTTAGGAATCTCTCAGTCCAAACCACCATCACAACACATCATCCTTAATTCGAGCCTTAATGACAACGCTAGGGGGATTCTCTGCCCAAATCACGCCTTCTCCTGTTCGTCCGTCCCTTATATGCTTATTTGGCGCGCAGTGGTAGCTTTATTCTTTTATTTATAGATTTTAGTAGATGCACTATTCACTCGTATTGTTAGGCTAGAAAATAGATGAAAGGGAAGTAATAGTAGCTCCTTGGCCCCGTGGAATACGACCCCTGTGTCACACACAGGGTATTACTTGATGACCCCGTGCACTTGCGGGACGCTCATCATACCCCGTGCAGATTACAGGAAGGTGAGTTTCTGGAGTTTTAGTTGGCCATAATCTGCACGACTTAAAGCATGGCTTCAACACGCCCGTGCTAACATCGGGAAAACATTAAAACCCTAGAAACTTAGTTTCAAAGGGGACTTTTTGGTGGCCGAACTAAAGAAGGAAGAAGGAGAGAGCTTTGGGAGTTCGTCCTCCTCTTTGGTACGCCCCTTGCATATCCGCAAGTGCACGGGTCACACAAGTAGTAAAGTGTACCCTTTAGGTCGGGTAGTCGAATCCACAGGGACTGATGTAGCTTCTAATACTAACGTTCTGCTTAATATCTGACCAACAAAAAAAGATGGAATTGACTCTGGGTTAACTTCAAGGAGGTTAAGGAAAGGGAAGTTCACCAAGGGAAGGTTTGACGATTGACTCGATGGAGGAGATGGGGCCTCGGGGTTGGATTTCCGACATTCACTAACTCGGCTTTCTCTTCGCTTATCCGAGGTATCTTCAGTTCTAAACCTAGCTATGCTCATAGGGTGTTGCTTCTAGCGCTGCCGATGCTCTAAATTGCAATCTTACTGCTTGTAACTATCGATTGCGATTCACAAGCCTAGATAAGAGAACCTAACTTCCAAGCAATCAAGCACTAAACAACACACAAAATAACCAATAGCTCAGATTTAATGAAAGGAACAAGATACTCATAAATGCCGCAAGTAAAAATAAAGAGTTTAAGCGACAACATCATATAACCAACCCCGGGGCTCCCTTAAGAGTTTAGCCCTCATGATAACAAACAACAAGTACAATGCCAAAGAAATTGAAGGACAAGAAGTTGAAAACTCCCCAATTTCTTGCATCCTTGTGGTTGTCTGAGGATCTACAATGTTGTAAGATCTCCTCCCGATCGGCCTACCATAAGCTTGCCATTCCCTTAATGAAGAGGAAGATGAACCCCAAAGCTCTCTCCTTCTTTCTCACTTAGTTCGCCCGCCAAAAGTCCCACAAAAACCTAAGTTTTTAGAGTTTTAATGTTTTCCCGATGTGAGCACGGGCTTGTTGAAGACGTGCAGATTACGGCCAAATAAAACTCCAGAAAACTCACATTCCTGTAATCTGCACGGGGAACAGCACGGGCGTGCTTAGGCCGTGCTGAGGTTTGCACGAGCGTGCTCAGCGAACTCAGACTGTGTTGAATTTGGCTGAATTCTCCTGCAATCTGCACGGGGTACAGCACGGGCGTGCTCAAGCCGTGTTGAGCTTGATGAGATTTCTTCTAAGTCCTTTAGCTTCTAAAATTATTCCAAAACATCTCTTCTTGCTCCAGGACTTTGATATATGCATGACAAACTAAGAATACCTCAAATAGCACCGTACTTGGAGAATTAAAGCCAAAATATTCAATAATGATGAGGGTAAAGAATGCAATATATATATATGAAATGCACTCATCACTCTTCAGCAAGGGAATGTCGCGCAAATTGTAGGCCGATCGGGAGGAGATTCCACAGCATTGTAGATCCTCTGACAACCTTAAGGATGCAAGAAATTAGGGAGTTTCAACTTCTTGTATTTCAATTTCTTTGGCAATTTCCTTGTTGTTTAATGTCATGAGGGTCTAAACTCTTAAAGGAGCCCCGGGGTGGTTTGTATGAAGTTGTAGCTTGAACTCATTGTCTTTACTTGCAGCATTTATGAATGTCTTGTTCTTTACATTAAATCTGAGTTATTGGCTATCTTGAGTGTTGTTTAGTGCTTGAATGCTTGGAAGTTAGGTTTTCTTATCTAGGCTTGTGAATCGTTATTGATAGTTGCAAGGAGTAGAATTTCAACTTAGGGTTCGGCAGCGCTGGAAGCATCATTCTTATAGCATAACTAGATTTAGAACTGAAGACATCTCTGATAAATACTGAGAAAAACCGAGTTAGTGAACGTTAGAATTCCAACCCCGGGGCCCCATCTCCTCCATCGAGTCAATCCTCACATTTCCCTTAGTGCATTTCCTTCCCTCGATCTCCTTGAATTCAACCTAGAGTCAATTCCATCCTTCTCTGTTTGGTTAGATATTAAGCAGAACGTTAGTATTAGAAGCTATACCAGTCCCAGTGGATACGACTACCCGACCCTAAGGGTACATTTTACTACTTATACGACCCGTGCACTTGCGGTTACGCAAGGGGCGTATCAAGTTTTTAGCGCCGTTGCCGGGGACTGCAACTTCTGAGAATTCGGATAGTCTTAGTACTCTAACCGTTTTCTTTTTGTTATCGTTTCATTTCTTTTGTTCTGGTTTTGCTCGTGTTATGTTTTGTGTTTTTGTAGTATTTGTGTTTTTTTTTAAACTGTTTACTATTTTTCTTTGCTTCAAGTTTAAAAAGTTCATATATCATTTCTTTCTTTTGGTATTTGCGCCGGCGCGGTGTATAAGCCGATGGAAGATCTTTTGAATGCATTGAGGGGACAGGAAAATTTCTATTTCAACACAAAGGTAAGAGATCTTGATGCTGGCAAACAGCTAGTAGAACTACTCTCTTGTGCATCGAGCAAAGATTATCATAATGTCTCTCTGGAAGAAGTGGTAAGGGCTTACAGCGAGAAATCCCAGGAGTGGTTGAGGAGTCAAATTATTGATGAGGTAGCATTGCCTGATAACCAGACGGAGCTGAAGCATAGCGAGGAGGTCATGTCAGTAAATTGGTGCAGTGAACCTGTGGAAAGGTGTAATGGTCTACAAATGTTGGAGGACGAATTTACAGAGAAAAAGCCTTCCCAGGATAGTTTGGACAGCCTGAGTTGGGAGGATCAATCATTGTACACGGTGGGTTCAGAATCTGACAAGGAAACGAGCCTCTCAACCGCGGGAATCAAAGGTGCAAAGACTGAGCTAAAGAAATTACCTGATCATTTGGAATATGCTTTCTAAGGGGGAGATAAACAGTACCCGGTGATAATTTCAGCAACTCTTGATGATGAACAAAAGGGAAAACTATTACAAGTACTTGCCGCACACAAGAAAGCTATAGCTTGGTCAATTTCAGACATCAAAGGAATCAGTCCAGCTTTTTGCACACATAAATCCTTATGGAGGACGAAATTAAGCCGAGGGTGTAACCACAGCGGCGATTAAATCCCAATATGCAGGAGGTGGTCAAGACAGAGGTCAAGAAACTATTAGATGCTGGAGTTATTTATCCTATCTCGGATAGACCGTGGGTGAGTCCAGTTCAAGTAGTACCGAAAAAGGGAGGTATGACGGTAGTCCAGAATGACAAGAAGGAAGTGATACCTGCTCGCACAGTTACTGGATGGCGGGTCTGCATCGACTACCGTAAGTTGAATGATGCCACTAGAAAAGATCATTTCCCCCTCCCATTTATCGATCAAATGCTGGAGAGACTTGCAGGACACATGTATTACTGTTTCCTAGATGGGATGTCAGGGTACTTACAGATCCCAATTTCACCTGAGGATCAAGAGAAGACCACTTTCACCTGCCCCTATGGCACTTTCGCGTATCGTCGCATGCCTTTTGGCTTATGCAACGCTCTTGCCACATTCCAACGCTGTATGATGTCCATTTTTGATGAGTTCATCGAGGATTTTATGGAAGTATTTATGGATGATTTCTCTGTTTTCGGCAATTCATTTGATAACTGTTTGTCCAATTTGAAGAAAGTATTAGCTCGATGTGAAGAAATAAACCTGGTACTAATGCCATTTCATGGTCCAGGAGGGAATAGTGTTGGGTCAGAAGATCTCACAATCAGGAATCGAAGTAGACAAAGCGAAGATCTCCACAATTAAAGGATTAGTGATTCCGACCACCACAAAGGATATTAGAAGTTTCTTGGGACATGTAGGGTTCTACAGGCGTTTTATTCAAGATTTTTCAAAAATTTCAGCACCCATGACCAAACTTTTGCAGAAAGATGCTCCTTTCAATTTTGACACCAATTGCCAAGCTGCTTTTGAATTGCCGAGGCAGAAGTTAGCGGAAGATCCAATTCTAAAGGTACCTCTCTGGGATCGACCCTTTGAATTGATGTGTGATCCTAGTGATCGAGCTGTAGGAGTGGTACTCGGGCAACGGTACAATAAGCAATTTCACCCAATTTCCTACGCCAGCAAAATGTTGACCTCGGCCCAAGAAAATTATATTACAATGGAGAAGGAGCTGCTAGCTATTGTTTACGCTTTCGATAAGTTCCGTCAGTATTTAGTTCTCTCTAAAGTGATAGTATTCACTGATCATGCAGCACTGCGGTATCTGATGACTAAAAAAGATGCTAAACCAAGGTTGATACGGTGGATTTTACTGTTGCATGAATTTGATGTGGAGATACGGGATAAGAGAGGCATTGAGAATGTAGTGGCAGATCATTTATCCCGCTCAGAGCATTCAAATAATACTTGGGAAAATTCTGAAGTCGTAAATGATTCCTTCCCATAAGAGCATCTATATCTCGCAGAAACGAAAGAGCCTTCGGATGCTTCATTTCCGTGGTTCGCTGATATTGCAAACTATCTGGCAGGGGGACTGATTCCAGAAACTTTCTCTTATCAACAACGAAAAAACGTCTTGTCAGATGTCAAGCACTATGTTTGGGATGATCCGTATTTATATAAGCTATGCGCGGACGAAATGGTGAGAAGGTGTGTTTCAAGAGAGGAAGGATGGCATATTTTATCACAGTGTCATGCGGGGGGTGCTTGGAGGGCATTTTGGGCAGAACAGGACAGTTGAGAAGGTGTTATCAGTCGGTTTCTTTTGGCACTCGCTTTTCCGAGACGCCAGGGCTATGATCAAATCTTGTGACGCTTGTCAGTGGAGTGGTAATCTGTCTAAACGAGATGAGATGAAACAAACATCAATTCAACAGTGTGAGGTTTTTGATGTGTGGGGTATTGATTTCATGGGCCCATTTCCTTCCTCAAATGGGTGTCGATACATACTGGTTGCAGTTGACTATGTGTCTAAATTGGTAGAGGCCCAAGCGCTTCCTACTAATGATGCAAGGGTCATTGTGAAATTTTTAAGAAAGCTGTTTACTCGTTTTGGTTGTCCAAGAGCTATTATCAGCGATCGAGGGTCTCATTTCTGTAATGCTCAGTTCAAGAAAACTTTATTGCGACTAGGCGTTACCCATCGTATCGCTACATCATATCATCCTCAAACGAGCGGAGAGTGGAAGTCACCAACAGGGAAATTAAACAAATTTTAGAAAAAACAGTTCAGTTCAGCAGGAAGGAGTGGGCGGACAAGTTAGAAGAAGCTTTGTGGGCATACAGGACCGCATATAAAACTCCTACGGGGCATACACCATATCGGTTAGTCTATGGTAAAGTTTTCCATTTGCCAGTCAAACTGGAACATCAAGCCTATTGGGCCATTAAAAAGCTGAACTTCGATTTGCAAAAGGTAGGAGACAAGAGGAAATTCCAATTAAATGAGTTAGATGAGTTCAGACAGGCAGCATATGAAAATTCTGTGTACTACAAAGAACGGGTTCGGAATTTACACGATAAACAGTTTGAGGTTGGAGATCAAGTCTTGTTGTTTAACTCCCGTCTAAAGTTGTTTCCTGGGAAATTGAAATCGCGCTGGTCAGGTCCATACCAGGTTACGTGTGTCTACCCGTACGGGGCCATCGAAATATCTCATCCTGACCACGGCACTTTCAAACTGAATGGACACCGGTTGAAGGACTACATCAGTCCCACTGTTTTATCCGATGTCGAGGGTGTGTGGAGTATCCTGCTTATTCAACCCATTTGAATCCCATATCAGTCAAGCTCGGGACGGTAAACAAGCGCTAGTAGGAGGCAACCCATATTTTCTTTTTTTGTGCTTTTCTTTTGTGTTTGCAATTTTCGCTGTTCTCTTCAGGTTTTCATTTTGTAAGCACGGGGAGAACAAGCCCGTGTTGCTCCCCGTGCATTTTACAGGTTTTCACTTTTTTTTTCTTTGCAGATCATCAGTACGGGCGTGCTTCACATGAAACACGGCCGTGCTTCTTTCTTTTTGCAGGTTTCCGGTTCTCCTTATAATCCGCACAATTCTTGGTAACCCTAAGTTTGTCTAGCCTTTCTCGGCCGTCCTCCGCTGCCATTCGCCCTGCTATTTTCAACTCTCATCCACTATGCCCACGAAACGGCTAGCATCACGATAGCCATCTCGCCATCCTCGGCCCACCCCCATCCCTAGCTTTCCTCTATTTTCCTCAGCTTTTCAAAGGCAACGATTTCAGAGGCTTCTTCAACAATCGTTTGGGGATTTTCGCACGCTTGAATGGCAGGCCCTTCGGGAAGCAAATTTGGCCGATGAGATTGACCGGCTGCTCCACGTGGGATCATGGTACAAGGTTTTCTCTATTACTGAACCTGCATATCGTGAGTTAACAGCCGAGTTTCTAGCCACATTTGAACTAAAACGGGGACAAATTAGTTGGGAGGATCCAACTGCCTTGAGATTTCAACTGCTGGGAAGGGCGTTTACTATGAGTTTTACTGAATCTGCTATCTGGATGGGGTTGTATGACGAACCATTCACTTTATCTCCGGAGTATCAATCTTTGACATTCTATCTTCCTCCTGGTGAGACTCAACAGGAATGTTGGCGGCGGGTGAGCTCCGACTATCTTTTGTATCAACCGGCTCGATCTAGAGCCTCAACGCTCAAATGTCCTGCATTACGAGTCATCCACACTTTCCTGAGTGGGACCATTATGGGTCGGGGTGAGAGCACGGGCGTAATCACTAACTTTGAATTCACTTATTTGGTCAGTATGTGGGATGGCATTCGATTTCATATGGGTTATGTGCTTGCTACGGCATTTCAGCATCAATCCAAGGATCGCCGCACGAAAGCCATTTTTGTCGGACCTTACATCACTCACTTGGCATGTCGCATGCATTTGTTGCCAGCTAATTGCTCATTCACCGTTAGTGGCCGGGTCCATCCTATAAATGCGCGCACCTTGCGGAGTGTGGGCCTGTTTCCATCCGCATCTGCATCAGCTCAGCCAACACCTCCTCCAGAGACATCTCACCCGTCCAACTCGGATTCGGATTCCTCCCATGTTTCATCTGACAGTGCGTTTTTGCCAGTGGATGCTGCGGGGCTTTCAGAAACTCATTGACCATTGTCCTTCCCATGCTACTGGATTATCTACTTCCAGGAGTGTAGGAGTCGACACCACCGACCTTGTATCGGAGTCTGATTCCGATTTTGAGAGCGCCGGGTTTTGATTTCCTATTTCATTGTTCTGTTTTGTTGTCTTTGTACTTTGCTTTTATTTTTGTTGTCTTTTGTTCTCCTTGAGTCAGTTAGCAAGGGGAGTCCCCTACTAAACTGATCTCTTTTTAGTGTGATTTTGTTATTTTGCTTATTTTCTGTTTCTAATTTTTGCATGTTACTTCAGGATTTATGAATATCTATCTTGCTGGTTGTTTCAAACGGATCCTCCCTAACTGGTGATCAACACACACCCTTGTGTGACATGGAATTCTTCTTCGGCACATTTCCCAACTCTCACTTCACTTTTACTTGAAATCTTTTTTTTTCTATGCCTTGCATGTTAAATCTTTAAACATTGAGGACAATGTTTCATTCAAGTGTGGGGGAGGGTTGTGTACTTGTGTATTAATATGTTTAGATGTTGTGCATGACTTAGGACGATCTATGAAATTTTTGGTTGAGAATTGCTAAGCTAGGAGTTTTTGAGCATACTAGTGCACTTTTGTTGAACTTAAAGTTTTATTTTGCTCTTACTTTGGAAACCTTAATCTGAACACTTAGCCTTTGTTGTTTTGTCACTCTATTAGAGAAAGGGCTAGTTGCAAGGCTTGTGAATAGTTAGTTTCTGACTTTATTAGGGGATTAAGGTTGCTTGAGGACAAGCAACAATTCATGTTTGGGGGTATTTGATGAGTGCATTTCATATATATATATTATATACTTTACTCTCATCATTATTGAGTTTTTTGGCTTTAATTCTCCAAATTCAGTGCTATTTGAGGTATTTTTGGTTTTTCATGCCGATATTAAAGTCCTGAAGCAAGAAGAAGTGTTTTGGAATGATTTTAGAAGCTCAAGGACTTGGAAGAAATCTCATCAAGTTCAACACGGCTTGAGCACGCCAGTGCTTTACCCCGTGCAGATTGTAGGAGAATTCAACCAAAGTCAGCACAGTCTGAGTTCGCTGAGAACGGTCGTGCAAACCCCCACCATGGCCTAAGCACGCCCGTGCTATACCCCGTGCAGAATACAGGAAGGTGAGTTTCTAGAGTTTTATTTGGCTGTAATCTGCACGGCTTAAAGCACGGCTTCAACACGCCCGTGCTCACATCGGGAAAACATTAAAATCCTAGAAACTTAGTTTCAAAGGGGACTTTTTAGTAGGCGAACTAAAAGAGGAAGAAGGAGAGAGCTTTGGGGGTTCGTCCTCCTCTTCAGCAAAGGAATGTCGCGTATATAGTAGGCCGATCGGGAGGAGTTTCCACAGCATTGTAGATCCTCTGACAACCTCAAGGATGCAAGAAATTAGGGAGTTTTCAACTTCTTGTATTTCAATTTCTTTGGCAATTTCCTTGTTGTTTAATGTCATGAGGGGCTAAACTCTTAAAGGAGCCCCGGTGTGGTTTGTATGACGTTGTAGCTTGAACTCATTGTCTTTAGTTGCAGCATTTATGAATGTCTTGTTCTTTACATTAAATCTGAGTTATTGGCTATCTTGAGTGTTGTTTAGTGCTTGAATGCTTGGAAGTTAGGTTTTCTTATCTAGGCTTGTGAATCGTTATTGATAGTTGCAAGCAGTAGGATTTTAACTTAGGGTTCAGCAGCGTTGGAAGCATCATTCTTATAGCATAACTAGATTTACAACTGAAGACATCTCTGATAAATACTGAGAAAGACCGAGTTAGTGAACGTTAGAATTCCAACCCCGGGGCCCCATCTCCTCCATCGAGTCAATCCTCACATTTCCCTTAGTGCATTTCCTTCCCTCGATCTCCTTGAATTCAACCTAGAGTCAATTCCATCATTCTCTGTTTGGTTAGATATTAAGCAGAATGTTAGTATTAGAAGCTATAGCAGTCCCAGTGGATACGACTACCTGACCCTAAGGGTACATTTTACTACTTATACGACCCGTGCACTTGCGGTTGTGCAAGGGCTTATCACATCCAACCTGTGGTGGAAGAACCACCCAAAAGTTTTATAGAGCCAGCTGATTGGTTACTCGCAAGTATACAGGATCATCACGTAATACCTCGTGTGGAGACACAAGGATCGTATTCCACGGGGCTAAGGATCTCCTATTACTCCTTCGCTGCCTATTATCTAACCTTATATCTTAGGTGAGAAAATGTATTCTACTGGATAGACTTGAAACTAAACACGAAAATAAAAAGAAATGCCAGAAAGTAAACAGTGAGCAAATGAGGAAATCAATGTAATGCGAAGGCCTATGGAAGTAGATCCCCTTGGTGGGGTTATCATGGTATATGGATGAAGAACAAAAGATGCTAGAGTGATTTAGACCGAAGGATTTCTAAATTAGAACAACACCAATGTCTCGGTCATAGAACCCTAATCCCATACAAACGCTTGATCCCTCCCAAACCAACATTCATACGATTGCATTGCATATAAGGAAATCCCAAAATAAGAGTAAACTCATCCAAAGTTTACTCTTGAGATATGGAGGGCTACCAACACCCAATCTCTCTTTGTATTGATACAAGAATCCCCTATTAATCCATTCGTGATCTTAATACATGTGAGTAGGTCACATCTACATGTACAACTCATAAAAGAACCACGAATTTCTCCCTGAGTAGTTCTAAGCATGAAGAACAATGGATTAAATCTCAAAGAACCCAAGCAATGAATTATAAATTAGTCATCCAAAATACATGATAAATCCCCCCTAAGGTTCACCAACACCCGGTGGCCTTGGGGATCTAGTGTGCCATCAACATGAAATAAGCGAGAAGATTGAACAAAGAATAAATCAAACTCATGATTAAAAACTCCCTAGATAATGTGGTGAGAAAGAGGATGAAGTCTAGGCCGAAGGATGCTTTCACTCCCTCGGATCTCCTTGATCTCTTTCCCGCTGATGGTTGCTCTTCCTTTTCCCCCCAAAGTGCTCTCCAATAGCCTTCCTCGAAAATCCCCAAATCCAACTCTCCTAGAAAGCCCTAAAAACACCCTTTATACCTAGGAAACATACGGCCCCGTATATGGGCCGTATGGGTGTCGTATAGGGTACCAGGTCCACAACTTCGCGATTCATATAGCCTGCATACGGCCTGCATACTGCCCGGTATACTGACTGCACAGTTCTCTAGATAGCAACGTCAAATGGGTTCACTGCTACAGTGCACATGGACAACTTTCTTTTTCTTTTCGCCCAACATTGTATACTCGTGTTCTCCATGGCTTCCTTGTACTCTACAGAGCAAATAGCAAGCGATTAAATATAAAAAGGGCATAAATTCTTAACAAACTACATGCTAGTTGTATGAAATACATATATGAAAATACTTACATTTATGCACTTATCATAATATCACCATACGTAAGCGTTGCTTGTCCCCAAGCAACAACTCATTTAAAACGAAAAGACTGATAAGTGGCTAAAGGTACCTCCGGCATAAGAAAGTATAAGATTCAAAAAGTAAGGAATAATGATAGGGAGATGTTGAGTTGTAGCCAAAGAAAACACAATGAAGATTTTCTGTCTCACCTTTAATATACTAGTGCAGTGCAAGTGAATCTTCTGTCACATATGCCCTGATCTGGTCTAACCTAATAACTCACTCAGCAAAGCTCTAGATACACATCACTCTACATACAGAGAATACCAAGTCTTTAAACTACTAAGTGCTACCTCAATGGCCAAGCAAGATCCTTCTAATTCATTCAACTTGAGACTAAGTCCTCTTTCTCTCATCACAACACTAAGCAGGCAGTCAAAAGATCAAAAGGGGTACTTACTTATTTTTTTACACCAAATATAAATTTTTTTGTTTTTTCTTTATTTTGGTTTTTTTGTTTTGTTTTTTTTTTGAGTCCGACTAACGTGGATTCGCATAGAAAAATCATTTTAGAGGGTGCACATGCTGATTAAGCACAAGAGCCACCCAACTACTTGATCACAAATCCACATATACGCATTCATGTCTTTACTAGTAGAGGAATACTGTCATAAACTCTTTTTTTTTTTACCTAGATCATATCTTCAGACTGTTCTGCATGCCACAGAACTAGCACTAGCTCACTAAGGCTTAGAAGTTCTTAAGAGTCCATTGAAAAAGAGAACTTAGTAATCTAAGGCTAAGTACTCAAAGTAGTGTGTTAGGCGTACTAGAGAGTTTGAGTAGTCATGTTGGCTATTCCCAGGGCATCAACAAAAAATTCAGTGGAGCAATAGTAAAGATGAGATAGATTTCAGGAAAGCATAAAAAAAACAAGCAACTCAAATCAAACATTAATCAAAGCTAGGAGAATCTTACAAGTATGAACAAAACCCTCATAGGTAACACTAGCATGTAAACAATGACCCTACTACATGAAATGTACCCAACCCCACACCTAGTGTTGTGCATTGTCCCCAATGTACAGTAAACATGAATAACATGAGGAGATAGGCAATGAAAAAGAAAATGGTAGGGTGAAAAAAGAAATGAACTCCCCGGATTGTCATGTGAGTGCGGCGGAGTGTGTCCCAACAAAAAGTGAGGTGAGTCTGGCTTCTATTCATTGGGGAAGAGCGCTCAAAATGGTCATAATGCCCTATAAAGCAATACAGGGACATCATCATTCCACAACAATAGAAAACAACCAACACGAAAGAAAATCTAGGGACCAAACAACCAGACAACATAGATGAAAAGAAACAAAGGTCTACATCACTTGTTGGTAGGGAGAATCCCTTGCCAACGAAACAAATTAGCACAAACAAACAAAATAAATAGGAACAAAGAGAAGTAAATGTCTAGGATCAGAAGTAATGTTGCTCAATGATCAGGGTGATGCAGGTGGCAGTGGCCTAGTGGCATGTGAAATCACGAAGCGACGAAACTCCACAGTGAGTCATCGCTGCGCCTCAAGAATCTGCTATAGCTGGAGACTAGTCTCGCGCTGCTCCTCTCGTACAGCCCTTATCTCACCCTCGATCCCCGTCAGTCGCATGTCAAGATCAGGGGTTGACGTGGTGTTAAGGGTGGGGATGGATGTGTCCTCAAGCTCTTGATCAGTAGGCTCTGTCTCAGTGATGGCTGTGCTCTGGCGTGTGGTTCTACCAAGCCTACCTGTGTTGGCCACTAAACCAATAGCGCGAAGGATGGCAATACTGAGGGGTGCCATCTCGCCTACAACTGACATGCTTGTGTAGGCTCAAGCAGACCCATGCCACGAATCAGTCTTGTCATGAAAGGACCAGCAAATATGGCTGCGAACCTAGTGCACTGGCCTTGATGGATAAACACGTCGGCAATGAGATGACCCAAGTGGATGGGGCGCTGCTCGAAGATGCTGTGCATGATATAAAGGTCAGTCTGTGTAACCACCCACTGTTGTTCATACGGCCCTATAAGGATCGAGCAATGAGGGCATGGATATACCGATGTGCAGTGTTGGACATCAATGAGGTCTTTCGTGTGTTCCTAGTATCTCTGACAGCCAAAGTTGCCCAAAAGTGCTCCTTGGTCACATTTCCTGGGAAACATATTTTCAATCGGCTGATGGGTGTCGAGTTGAGATAATAATCATCATAAACTCCCAAATACTTAACAAACTGAATGTGACTTATCTCGTGGTGCCTACCAAAGACTTGGAACCGGATGGCATCCCGCCGCATTTTATCCACGACGTGGAGTTTTGCTTTGCTTCAAAAGTACTCAAAACCTCCAACGTGAGTTGGCGGAAGGGTGGCTCAGCAATCTCAAATACATTCCCCCAACAATTGTGTGATAGCCAATCCTTAACTTGAGTCTACATCCCAAGATTCCCTAAAACTTCCCAATCGATGCATCGAACCATACCAAAGGATTTTGTCTTCAACACCTTGAGTCTTTCTCGGGGTGTGCATGTGTGAGGACAGGTTCTTCGGGTATGGATGCCGGCGTGGTTGGCCTTAGACGCTTAGCGGCGAGCTTTTTGACAGTCATCCCATCAACAAATATGAAAACCAATCACTTCAAGAGGGAAACAAAGTGAAATATAGGGCAAAGCATGAAAACAGATAGGGAAAAACTAGTTGATGAGGGCCATATGGCCTTTATGAGGCCGTATGGTCACTATTCATGCAACAAAAGCTTCCCCATAAACCGAGATCGAAAACATTTGTACAATAATTGATTCACAAACTCATCCACAACATACATAACAACCATTCCACAAAAAGTACTTGAAAGATTTCAAGAAATAACCCTAATAATGCAAAGAAAATAAGAAAAGAAAAACTAGGGTATCCAAAAGTTTACCATTGAGATCTTGAGAAAACTAGAGTGAAACTTGAAGAAAAATACTAGATCGAAGTCCCTAATGCATGAGGAGAAGTTTTAGGAAAACATTTGAGAGGATTAGGCCAAGAAACGGGGAGAAAGAGGGGGGTTGGTACTGATAAGTGTCTAAATATAGGTGTTTATATATATATATATCGTATTCACTTTGCATGTATTTTGTGAGGTTTGGTGCCCGTATTGCGCTTAATCGTCTATTATTTGCTTTGTAGGGCATAAGAAAGCCATGGAGAACAAGAAGATATCATTTAGGCAAAAAGACAAGAAAACAGGAATTTCATACCACCCCCATACTACCCAGTATGGGGGTCGTATGCACTGTAGCAGCGGAATAATTTGGAGTTGTCTGCCCAGATTTATATACTACCCAGTATACGAGGCCGTATGGAGGCCGTATGCACCCCGTATGAATCGCGAATCTAGGTTTTTTGAGTGCTATACGACCCCCATACGACCCCTATACGTTTTGTATGTCATGGGGGGTATAAATACTGACTTTTAGGGCAGAATTTTGGGGGGAGTTTTTCTGGACTTTTTCTGGGCCGATTTTGGGAGATCACTTGGGAGGTTTTGGGCGACCTTGGGAAAGAGAAGAAGGGCAAGGAAGCTAGGAGATCATTCAAGCCCAAGGTCCAAGACTCTCAAGGCAAGAAGGCAACATCATTCATGGGGAGATCTACCACGATTTGAAGGAAGGAAACCCGCGGCTAGAGGAAGCGTCATTCGGCGTTCCTTTGGCGGTGGCAGCATCATTCGGCATATTTTCTACCTCCTCCTCCACCATTTCATCTAGGGAGTGTCATTTATGCTTTTCTTGTGTGTTTTACTTGATTGTATTGCTTGTTGTGGGATGATGACACACCAGACCCCCAAGGCCACCAGGTGTTGGTGAACCTTGGGGGGTTTTATCATGTATTTTGGATGATTACTTGTTAATTCCATGCTTGGGTAATTTTGAGATCTAATTCATTGTTTTCAAGCTAAGTGCTACACTAAGGAGAAATCCGCAGCTCTTTTATGAGTGATGCATGTAGATGTGACTTGCTCGCATGTATTAGATCATGAATGGATTAGAAGAGGACACTTGTATCATCACGCCGAGAAATCGGGTGTTTGGTAGCCTTCCATGTAGGTTTAATCCGAAAAAGAGTAGTTTTACTCCTAAGTGAGATTTCCTCGTACTTAATGGAATCGTAGGAATGTGGATTTGGAAGAAATTCCTATCTATGTTCATATGGGATTAGGGTTCAATCGCCGAGAAATTGGGGTTGTTCTAATATTGGAATCTCATGGTCCATTTTACCCTTGCATCGTTTGTTTATCATCCATGTTTCATGATAACCCCTCAAGGGGATCCACATCCATAGGCTTTTGTATTACATTGAGTTTCTTGCTTGCTTATTGCTTGTTCTCTCTAATTTGTTCATAATCTTGTTTTAAATTTTAATTGTACCTAGTAGACTAAATTCCATCACTTGAGATCTTAGGCTAGATAATAGCTCGAGAAGGAGTAATAGGAGATCCTTAGCCCCTTGGAATACGATCATTGTGTCTTCGCACGAGGTATTGATCGAAGGAAAGTGTGAACACCCGCAAGCGCACGGGGTCGTCAAGTAATAAACCACTCGTGCACGCACGAGTGGGTCGTATTCCCAAGGGGCCCGAGGAGCTACCTTACTCACTTCTCAGTTGTTGTTTAGCTCACCGATTCCATTTCAAGAGAATAAATAAGAAAGAAAACAAATAACAACAAGAGAAATTTTCTAAATAAATGCGACTGAATTAAAACACGGGAGATGCTCAGGGATGGAAAACGGTCATGGATGAGGATCCCCAAGGGGGCTACTCAAGTGAGTAGGATATTTGAGAAATTAAGTATGTGGCTCATTGGACCGAGAAAACCTAAACTTAGGTCAACCCGATGGTCACGGTAATTAACCCCTAACCCGGTACAAGTATTGAATAAGGAATTTCTTCCCACTCAACCTCTCACACGGTTGCAAGGAGAATGATGGTTTCCTTAAATTAGGGTGGAAACACTAGTTAGTTTTCAACCCTAAAAATGGAAGGGTACAAATACCCGATGGTCACGGCGTATTTATACAATAATCCCTTCAAAGTTTGGTGAAGTCTAGCACTAAGGCAATGGTCATGCTACAAAGTGCTACCAAGAATTTGATACAACAATTAAGCACATGCACCAAAACGATTAAGAATACAAAACATGGATCACAACACGCCAATCATACAATAGATAACTCAAATAATCCAAAACATCACAACTTTTGCCCCCAAGGTTCACCTACATCCGGTGACCTTGGGGTTTAGTTGTTCATGTTCAACAAATCCACCACACAAACCATGCAAATAACTAAAATAAACATGAGGAACACTCCCTCAAATGGTGAAGGCCGAATGCTGCTTGAATCCCCAGAGAAAACCTTCCGAAGACGCCACTCGAAGGGGTGGCTTCCCGTTGTCTTCAACCTCCAAACAATGAAATCCTTGAAGTGGATCCTCCAAGATCTTGCTCTCCCCACCTAAGAAAGCTCGGATTTCTTCTCCTTTTGCCCATCCTAAATGGTGTGGAAGTGATGTCCAAGCCCTAGCTTCTTTCTCCCCCAAAAGCTCTCTCCAAAAAGATGAAAAGTCCCCCAAAAAAATGCCCTAGATCGCCCTTAAAACCCCAAATCCCGATGGGTAAACGGGTCAGCATACAGCCGGTATGCTGACCCCTCGGGATTTCTACTTTTCTGCCAAGAAGTCCGCGATGAGCTATAGTAAATGCTACAGTGAATGCTACAGTACCGTGCTACAGTATCCTGTCTCGAAAACGCTGTTTTGGTGTCGAATTCGCTCCCCATCTCGTCGTCGAGTCCCCAGAGCTTCTGGCTAGCCTGAAATACAAAGATAAAGCAATTTAGACCGAAAAGGGCATAGATTCAACAATAAAATATGAAAACAATACACAACACATACATGTAAAATACGTACTTTTAGACGTTTATCAGGCTTTACTTGGCGATCCCGTACACTTGCGGGGAAGCAATTAGGTACCGTTGAAACAAGGGAGAGGAGGGGTGGAGTAGAGAAGAAGAAGGAAGAAGAAAAATTTAAAGAGGGGGCAGTATAGCACGGGCCAAAGCCACGGTTTAGGGCAGACGACCACCATACGACCCATTATTTGGGCAGTATGCCCTAAGCCAGCCTCTCATTTTTTTTTTTTTTGGGCTCATGTGCGCAGACGGCCTCCATACGGGTGTATGGAAAAGATTTGTAAATCCCAGAAACCTGTCCCGGTCGTTCTAAATACTTCTCCAAAGATAGTTGAAGGGCTTAAAACTTCAATCTAATGCATGAATTGATCGATAAAGCATGTGTTTCTCAAGACGTGAAATGATTACACCATGATAAGGAGTAATGAGAGCATGAACATAACTGGACGAAAACACAAAAAAGATATGAGAAGACAACTAAATACTAAGACCTAGAATACGAAAAACGAAAGTAAAAACCCCCGAATGCTTGGGTTGCCTCCCAAGAAGCGCTTGTTTAATGTCACGAGCCTGACGTATCTTTGTGCTTACCTCACGGGGGTTCAAAGAGTTTGAAGTGGGCCCCGGGTGCCTTTGGAGTGTTGCTATTTAAGTATAATTTCAATCGTTGTCCATTCATCTTAAAAGTACCTTTCTCTGGGTGGCTTACCTCTACTACACCATGGGGAAAGACTTGAGTAACATTGTATGGACCTGACCAGCGTGATTTGAGTTTCCCTTGAAATAATTTCAACCTGGAGTTGAAAAGGAACACATGATCTCCTACATGAAAATTTTTTGGTTGCTTGACATGTCAGTCATGGTACTCTTTTACTCTTTCTTTGTAAAGTTTCGAGTTCTTGTATGCCATGGAGTGCCATTCGTTGAGTTCATTCAGTTGGAGCTTCGTCTTGTTACCTGCAAGGGTAGAGTCAAGATTTAAAAACTTAATTGCCCAGTAGGCTTTATGTTCAAGTTCAACTGGTAAGTGGCAGGCTTTCCCATAGACCAGCCTACATGGGGTGGTTCCTATAGGGGTCTTATAAGCAGTCCTATATGCCCAAAGAGTGTCATCAAGATATGCTGCCCAATCCCTTCGGTTCTGAGATACTGTTTTCTACAAAATTCGCTTTAAATCTCTATTGCACACTTCTACTTGCCCACTAGTTTGCGGGTGGTACGGTGTTGCCATCTTGTGGGAAACGCCGTAGCGCTTCATAATTTTTTCAAATTGGGCATTGCAGAAATGAGTGCCTCTATCACTGATGATTGCACTTGGACCACCGAATCTGGTGAACAATTTCTTCAGGAATTTTACCACTGACCTGGTGTTACTTGTTTGTAAGGCTTGAGCTTCTACCCATTTGGATACAAAATCGACAACGGCACCAAAAACTTGATTGGTTACCCTCAAGTGTATGGGATCATCAAGTAATACCTCGTGTGGAGACACAAGGATCGTATTCCATAGGGCTAAGGATCTCCTTTGTGGTGTTATCATGGTATATGGATGAAGAACAAATGATGCTAGAGTGATTGAGACCGAAGGATTTCTAAATTAGAACAACCCCAATTTCTCGGTGATGGAACCCTAATCCCATACAAACGCTAATAGGGATCACTCCCTAAACCAACATTCATACGATTGCATTGCATATAAGGAAATCCCAAAATAAGAGTAAACTCATCCAAAGTTTACTCTTGAGATATGGAGGGCTACCAACACCTAATCTCTCAGTGTATTGATACAAGAATCTACTATTAATCCATTTGTGATCTTAATATATGTGAGTATGTCACATCTACATGTACAACTCATAAAAGAACCACAGATTTCTCCCTGGAGTAGTTCTAAGCATGAAGAACAATGGATTAAATCTCAAATAACCCAAGCAATGAATTATAAATTAGTCATCCAAAATACATGATAAATCCCCCCCAAGGTTCACCAACACCCGTTGGCCTTCGGGGTCTAGTGTGCCATCAATATGAAATAAGCAACAAGATTGAACAAAGCATAAATCAAACTCATGATTAAAAACCCAGTAGATAATGTGGTGAGGAAGAAGATGAAGTCTAGGCCGAAGGATGCTTTCACTCCCTCGGATCTCCTTGGTCTCTTTCCTGGTGATGGTTGCTCTTCCTCTTCCCCCCGGAGTGTCCTCCAATAGCCTCCCTCGAAAATCGCCAAATCCAACTCTCCTAGAAAGCCCTAAAAACACCCTTTTATACCCAGGAAACATACGACCCAGTATATGGGCCGTATGGGTGTCGTATAGGGCACCAGGTCCATAACTTCGTGATTCATAGGGCCTGCATACTGCCTGGTATATTGACTGCACAGTTATCTGGATAGCAACATCAAATGGGTTCACTGCTACAGTGACCCCATAAGGGCTTCTGAAAAGAAATGCACATGGGATTACGGGCCGTAAGTGGCTTTTGATATGCCCTGTAAGGCTCTCGGGATTTCCACTTACGGCTACCCTTACGGGTGAAAGTGCCCCCGTAAGGTTCTCGGGATTTCTCTGCCCATTTTTTACTGGTCGTAAGCCAGATTATAAGTGTCTCTATGAAGGCATTACAGTCTGACTTACAATCGTAATACGCCTGTAAGCTTCCCTAAAAAACTGGCAGAGCCTTCCCTTCTCTAGAAAACATACCTAAATACAATAATTTCTATTATATGATGGAAGCATGATTAACAAGAGAGAACATAATGCACCCAAACTGAAGATAACCACCAAAAATAATGAAGTGAAAAATAACTAAACACAAAAACAACAAAGAAAAACACAAGTAGGGAATACGAAAACGAACTTGGGTTGCCTCCCAAGAAATGCTTGTTTAGAGTCTCTAGCTTGACATAAAAGAAATTCTTACCTCACGGAGGTTTTTCCAAATGGTAGACTTCCTTACCTGATAGCTAAAATTGCGTGTTGTATGGCTTGAAGTGATGCCCATTGACTTTGAACTGACCTTGCTCTGGATAAGAGATCTCAATTGCTCCGTAAGGTGTCACTTGAGTAACCATGAAGGGCCAAGACCATCAAGATTTCAGCTTTCTTGGAAATAGCCGGAGTCAGGAATTAAATAGAAGAACTTGATCTCCGCATTTGAAATTTTTATGTCCGCCAATATGCTTATCATGCCATTGACGCATTTCCTCTTTATATAAATGTGTATTCTCATAAGCTTGGGTTCTCTATTCATCCAACTCATTAATTTGGAACCGCCTTTGTTTCCCAGCTTGAACAAGATCGAAGTTCATGGCTTTGATAGCCCAATATGCTTTATGTTCCAATTCCATTGGCAAATGACACCCCTTTCCATACACCAACCGATAAGGCCTGCTTCCCACCGTTGTCTTGTATGTTGTTCGGTAGGCCCACAAAGTGTCATTCAACGTTTCCGACCAATCCTTCCTGTTACGATATACAGATTTATCAAAGATTCGCTTCAATTCCCTGTTGGTGTTTCAAAACATTTTCAAGTTGACTGTTACAAAAATGAGTCCCCAGATCATTGATGAGGAGTCTTGAAGTTCCAAACCGTGTGAATAGTCTTTTAAGAAATTTGACGACAATGTGGGCATCATTCACAGGTAATGCTTAAGCCTCCACCCACTTAGATACATAATCCACTGCGACTAAAATATGCTTATTCCCATTTGATTTAGGGGATATCCCCATGAAGTCAATCCCCCAGACGTCAAACACCTCACAAAACTGCATTAAATTATGAGGCATCTCATCTCGGCGAGTTAGATTGCCTGTCCTCTGACATTTGTCACACCTCCGAACAAATTCCATGGTATCTTGAAATATAGCTGGCTAGTAAAACCCTGCTGATAGTACTTTAGCTGCGGTTCTAACCTAGGCGTAGTAACCTCCTGTAGGTCCATGATAAGTGTCTAAATGTAGGTATTTATACGTTTTATTCTTGCACTATTTTGCATGTATTTTCATGAGTTGATGCCCGTTTCGCGTTTAAATTGGTTTTATTTGTGTTACAGGCCTTGAAGAAGCCAAAATAAACTCAAGAACGTATTTAGGAAGAAATCCGTATCAAATACGACGTTTTTGAGCTTTCATCACTGTAGCATGGCACTGTAGCACGAAACGGGGTTTTCTTGGAAAAGGCTGGGAGCCTTGCGGGCAAGCATGCTCCCGCAAGGCAGCCCGCATGGATGCCCGAAAATTGCTTTTTAAAGGAAAAGTTAGGGCATTTGAAGGGTCCTTCAACACCATCTTCTTCTCCTCTTCTTGGGCCGCTGCCCCACCTTCTCCGGCGGCGTTTTCCGGCGATCCACCACGCCATTCTTCACCAAGAGGGAGGCAAACTTTGGAGAAGGAAATAGGGGGAAGATCTAGAGCTTCAAAGCGTCGTTTGAGAAGAAATCTCGGCGACTCCGGCGATCTTCATCCATCCAAGGCGATCCAAAGCTTGAGGAAGTTTTTATTACTTCTATTTATGTTTATTTGTTCCTTGGAATTGTATGAGTGTTCCTCTTTCATGAGGAACTAACTTGTATGTGATTTGGGCATGATGAACCCTAGGGTAGGTTTGTTGTAATTAAGCATGATAATCATTTGTGATTTAGTGTTGGATGTTGAATTTCTTGTATAAGAATTTCTATGGTTTGTGATTCTCTCTATGTGTGCTTTACTGTCTTGGACCGCATGAGAACTCTGCTGTTCAATTTCTAGGTTGTACTTGGAGCGTGACCATCGCCCTTGTACTAGACTCACATAGACTGAAAGGGATTCATGTACCAATACGCCGAGGGATTCGGGTATTAGGTACCCCTCTGAATGTTAGGCTTAGACCCAGAAGAGTGTCTACTCCTGATAAGGGATTCCCTGAGTGTATTGCAATCGTAGGAGGAATTGACCGGAAGGGATTCCGGTCAATACTTGTATGGGATTAGGGCTAATCACTGAGGGATTCGGGATTAGCTTAATTTAGGAATCTCTCAGTCCAAACCACCATCACAACACATCATCCTTAATTCGGGCCTTAATGACAACCCTAGGGGGATTCTCTGCCCAAATCACGCCTTCTCCTATTCGTCCGTCCCTTGTATGCTTATTTGGCGTGTAGTGGTAGCTTTATTCTTTTATTTATAGGTTTCAGTAGATGTACTTTTCACTCGTATTGTTAGGCTAGGAAATAGATGAAGGGAAAGTAATAGTAGCTCCTTGGCCCCGTGGAATACGACCCCTGTGTCACACACAGGGTATTACTTGACGACCCCGTGCACTTGCGGATGCTCATCAGTCTAGAATGGTAATGTTCCAAGATACTCCACCCGTCCTGTCGTGAAACACATCTCCTCATGACCTGATTTGCACATAGTCGGAAAAGAAAGGGATCATCGTAAAAGTAGTACTTGAGGTCATTGAAGAATTTTCTCCTTTGCTACCTTAAAAATTCTTTTGGGAGAACTCCACCTGTTAGGTAATTAGCGAAGTCTGCAAACCAGGGAGTGTCTATTTCCTCAGTGCTTTGCGCTGAATACATATGTTCCTCTGGAAATGCTTCGTTAATTCTGATCGCTCAAGCTCTCTACCAACAGTTTCCTCTAACCGCGACAAGTGATCAGCAGCTAAATTCTCAGCATCTCTCTTATCCCTAATTTCCACATCAAACTCTTGAAGCAATAGCACCCAACGTATCAACCTCAGTTTTGCATCTGACTTATTCATTAAGTATCTAAGGGCCGAGTGATTTGTGAACATAATTACCTTGGACAGTATAAGATACGGTCTGAATTTGTCAAAAACAAATACCACTGCTAACAATTCTTTTCCGGGGTCGTGTAATTTTCTTGGGCGCTAGTGAGAGTCTTGCTTGCATAATATATGGGCTGAAAATGCTTCTCTCTCCTCTGACCCAAAATTGTTCCCACTGCATAATCACTTGCATCACACATTATCTCGAATGGTTGGTTCCAATCCGGTGTGATGAGAATCAATGTTTGCGTAAGCTTTTCTTTCAGCAGTTCAAAGGATGCGATACAATTTGCATTAAAATCAAAATGAGTGTCCTTTTCCAGCAATCTTATCAAAGGACACGTGATCTTTGAAAAGTCCTTTATAAAGAGACGATAGAACCCCGTGTGCCCCAAAACACTACAAATCTCCTTGATGTTGGAGGGAGGGGTAACTTTCCAATGGTGTCTATTTTCGCAATTGAATGTGGTCTTCTCTTGGTCTTCAGGGGCAATTGGGATATGAAAGTATCTTGACATCCCATCCAAAGAACAATAGAATTCATGGCCGGCTAGCTGCTCAAGCATCTGATCAATGAACAATAATGGGAAATGATCTTTCTTTGTAGCCTCATTCAACCTTCTGTAGTCAATGCAAACCCGCCAGCCTATCACAGTCCTTGTGGGAATTAGCTCGTTATTATTATTCCTCACTACTGCCATGCCCCTTTCTTTGGTGCTACCTGTGTTGGACTCACCCAAGCACTGTCTGATATTGGGTATATGATTCCAGCTTCCAGTAGCTTCATAACCTCAGCTCGCACTACTTCCTTTATATTAGGATTAAGCCGACGCCATAGTTGAATCACGAGTTTGAAGGTATCTTTTAGGAGAATTTTATACGTATAAAATAAAGGATTAATCCTCTTTCTATCTGAATTTTCCAAGCAATGGCTATTTTATGCGCCCTCAGTATGTCAATTAATCTGCCCTTCTGTACACGAGTCAGACCAGACGCTATAATCACTGGCAATTTGTATCCCTCTTGCAGGAAGGCGTATTCCAAATGGTCGGGGAGGGTTTTTAACCCCACATCTATGGGGTCCTTTATCGAAGGTCGAAGTTGATGACCTATCAATGGATTAATTTTCTCATAATCCTCTAAGTCTGACTGTCCTCATTCCATATGTTCTTTCTCCACAGATTTCGATCCCGTTGCCATGCTATTTTCCATCTCAACATTCTGGCATTAAATGGCCTCTATTCCACATAAATCCTGTACCACATTTATAGTTTCCTTCTCCTGTTCTCTAGTGCCACCAAACCACATATCCTCTGTCAGCTGTATTTCTAACCAGGTTCAACAAGGGGTCAAATCATTCTAGGTGGGTAAGATAGGTTGCTTGCACCAAAGCTCTAGCTTGTTCTGAATATCGATCAACATTGTCAATATTTACTGAATCAGATTGGCTTCGTCAATCATTTTTTGTACAAGAAAAATTCAATCCGAAAAGTAAAATTGGAAAGAGCAGGTATGTACAAAGAGTAAAGCAGAAGAATAAGAAGAATAATTTCTACAGAAATAAAACATAAACACAATAAAATAAAGAAAGGAAAAGGCTAGTCTAACAAAACTAAAGTGTTTCTAATATCTTAGCTCCCCAGCAATGGCGCCAAAAAACTTGACACGCCCTTTGCGTCACTGCAAGTCCACGGGTCGTCAACTAAAAAAGTGGACTCGGTCAAGGGTCAGGTTGTCGAACTACAGGGAACAAAACTATTAGTGCTAATTTTAGCAATCGAAATCTAGCCTGAATACTTTGGCATAGGGTAACACGTTAATTACCGCTAAAAGAGATTAAACCTGGAATGAAAGCGAAATCAGAAGGTTCACACTATCAAGCTAAATGGGAATAATTGGGCAATACTCCCTTAGGGTTTCAACAATAAAGCACATAATTCTATGGATACTCCTCACTCAAGTGAAATAGAAGTTGAAGAGAAATGTGACATCTTAACGGGTTTTCACCGCACACTAATTACCAAGATCTAAGGGGTTTTCACTGCACGCTAGTCCTTAAGAACCAACGGATTTTCACTAGACATTAGCTTCGATAATCAATGGGTTTTCACAGCACATCAAAAGCCATGCAACATGTAATAAGAATTTAATCCAGCCACACATGCATTTCAGAATCAAACTTTATAATCAATTAAAAGTAAAGAGTACAAATAGAATCCAATACAAATCCCCAAGGTTTTAGGTCCAAGCTCCCAAAGGGGCTTTAGCTCATTATGAAGTACAATACACTTTGAGAATTAAATGCATTCATAGTCATAATAAGAAAATTAATAGCACTCCCTCAAAGATCAAGAAAACAAGAATCGACGGGAAGTTCCCCTCAACGTTGGTGGAGTGGTGACTCTTGACCGTAATGACGCCCTAGTGGATGATGGGGATGATGATGATGGAGGCTCACGTGGATTCCTTGACTTGGTGGAGTAAAAATCGCCCTTGATCTCGTAGCTGTCGTCTTCCTTTCTCCAGCATCCTCTTATCCCCCAAAAGAATCTCTAAAACCAAAAAAAACTCCTTTCTCAGAATTCAGATAAGGCTTTTATACTAGTAAGTTTATGGGCAGCTTCCAGGCGTAAGCCCTGGCAGTAAGCCTGGGGGTTTCATTTAATCTCGTGCCATAGGGCCCCGATCACGGCCGTAAGCCTCTCCCATAAGGGTGTATGACTTCGAGTTACGGGTCCCTTTACGGCCGTAATAAGATGACCGTAACCCTTATCCTGTCAATCTTACCCTTCTCCTTACGGGCATAAGTAGCCTTCGTAAACCTCTCTGTTTTCCACTTACGGCCCACCTTACAGCTGTAAGGTTAACCGTAAGTCCCTCTGTGCCACATTGTTTCTCCTTTTACAGCCATAAAGATGCCCGCACTGAATATGGTTTACGGCCGTAACCCTAGCCGTAAGCGTCCCGTAAGGGGTTCTATCTCCCAAGTCACTATGTCAGGAGAGCGCCATCTTCTACATTTTGATTCCTAATTGCTTCTCTTGGCTCTCCTGTGTCTTTAAACTCTACTTGGCACAAAATACCCGATTTAGCCTTGCATTTCACAAAATAACTCTAATACAGACTCGATAAGTATACAAATTGATGTACAAAATATAGTATAATTGTATACTTATTAGTTGTCCATCCAGAGAATCCACATGCCCATGTGAGTTTTGTTCAGAAATTTATTTTTCGCCATCTAGAGAATCCACATGCCCATGTGGATTTGTTTCAAAAATTTTACGTCATTTAGAAAATTCACATACCCATGTGGATGTGTTTAAGAAATTGTTCTAGTGATCCAGAGAATCCACATGGCCATGTGGAATTTTCACATGTCCATGTGGATTTCTGCAGAGTTATTTTCATGCTGAATTTGATTCTTTTGCTTCTCCTTTTGTAGGAATGGCTTCCAGAACCATGAAACTGGCGAGAGACAGTAATCCGACCACATCTTTAGCTCCCGAGCACCACCAGCATCACTAACATCCCCAACAGCACTAGCAAAAGACGTTGACGCTTGAGGCTTCTTACTCTTGGATTTTCTTTTTTTTGTTTAGTTTTTCTTTGTACTTTTTCATTTGGATTTGTATACTCAAAAAGGTCCTACCTTCTGAGCGTTATCTAGCTTGTATCTCGAGCTTGTGCTTTATCTTTGTATCTTATAAACTCATTTTTATTGTGCTTATGATGAGCTTCACTAAACCCCTTTTGTATATGTGCAAATGGTCATGTGAGTCCTATTGATAATGAGCCGTAATAGACACAGCCGTGTGGCAGTTCCACATGGCCGTGTGATCTTCACAACCCATTGGAACTCAACTCTCCATGATTTAGACTCCACCAAATTCTGCATTTGGAGTTCAGGGGAGTATTATTTCAATTGCCCGCCTTCACATACTTGTTTTCCTTGTCATTATATTTATTATGCGTATATGCGTACATTGACTGCAGCATACATCTCAAGTGTGGGAGGAGTTCACATGTATGCTACCTATGGTTTCCATGTTCATGCTCACGAAGCCAATGACTGTTCACCTCAAATGCCATCATGCTCGAATTTACTTAAACTCTTTAGACATTTTTTGTCTGATTACCTATTTTGTGCACTACTCACTCATTAAACCTGTGAAAACTCTAGTTTAGTGCTTGTGTATACATATTAATTAGTATGATTTACTTACAATGAGAATTGCTTTCATTAGCTTTTATGGCTCATTCTTATGTTTTTGTGTTCTTTTATGCTTGTAGGGTTGTGAGGGCATGTTGATTCGAAAGAATGTAAAATAGGTCATGGAGGTTCTTTATGAGATTCTTTTGTGCAATCAGAAAGAGCAAGATACAACCCATGATTATACACATGAGGCTGTGTGCCAACTTATAAAGAGTTCAAGTCAATCAGTGATGTAGAAGGGTACAAGGGCAGTCACACGCTCATCTTCCGATTTGTTCGACGATTTCAAGAGCTTTCCTAATGGTTTTAAACATCTAGAAATGCCACATAACCTACCACATGTGCGTGTGTCCGTCCGGGTGGCCTCAGAAGAAGAAAAGAGAAATCTGGAGTCGTTATGTGTAGTTTTGTGTTAGGCTGGAAATCCACACGGGCATGTGGATTTTCCACACGGCTGTGTGGGCACCCGTGTGGATTCCCGTTTTCAGATTTAAATAGCCGCTTTAAAGAATGAGCCATAAAAGCTGACACACCCTTGTGTGTGTGTTCCGCAAGTACACATGTGTCGAAGTAATAAAGTACCCAAAGAGTGGGTAGTCGAATCCACAGAGAGTAGGCATTAGTAACAAAAACACTTTGCCAAATAGTCAAAAAGAAATCAATTGTTGTAGAGACAAATAGGAAATAATCAAATAGAAATAAAAGACTAAAAGTAATAACTAGAGTGAAGAAAATATCAAGGTATAAATAGGGTACTCGGACAATGCTCCTTTTAGGATTCTTGTTTCAAGTGCAAAACTCAAATTACACTTCCCTAGTCGAGATTCAATGAGTCGTGGAAATCCAAAAGGACAAAGTCACAAATCTAAGGTCAACCTTGACTAGGCACTTACGAGGTCCCGGCGGAGATGAAACTCTCATTGCCTCACACCAGGTATGAGTGCTCGGAGTTCTAGGGATCCCAAGTAATAAACCCTATTTCTAATTCTAGATTAAACCCTTTGGTCCAGGCGAAAGATTCCTAATCACAAATAAGCCCCGACGGAGAGGAACTCTCGACACCTCACTCTCCTTGTGATTGCTAAGAACTCTTGGAATATGAAGGCAGAATAAATCACACCGTAAGGGAAAGGGAACGTTCCGCTACCTCTCGACTCACCCTCTCAACCCTCTTCAATCTTGGTAAGTCTAATCCTAATGGTGATTGTCACTCGTTAAAAGGATTATCAAAATAGATTCTCAACCCTAGTGTCATTCGAAGGTAAAATCAAACATCAAACACATAAGATTAAAACTCAATAAAAATCTAAATTAAAAGTAATGCAATAAGAGTCAATGAAATGTAGAAATCATAGAGTTTACATATCCAAGTGCCCGCTAGGGGTTTAGCTCTCCATGGATTAATACAAAGTCAAAGATACAATTGAGTATGAATGCACATAAACCATAAAGACAACCCCCTTAAGCTCCATGTTAATGGTCTCCAGGAGCCGCTCCTCCTCTAAAAACTCCTCCGTCAAGCCTAAGGCACACCTCTGGGAATCGATGTCGTCGACGGCTCCCCTAATAGCTATCCTTGGAAGGATTCGATGTCGAAATCAATGTAGAAGTGCTCCCAAACCTCGCAAAAACCTCCTCAAAACCCTAGTTGTTCTATCTCCAAAAGTTGGGAAAAAGACCCTGAAAAACTCCTCAAAGAGGCTATTTAATGTCTGGGGTCGGGAATCCACACGAGGTGTCCACATGGTCGTGTGGAAAATCCACACGGCCAGGCCACACCGCCTTGTGAAAATTCCACACGGCAATGTGAATTTCACACGTCTATGTGGAAAATCCACATCGCCATGTGGATTTCCAGCCTTGTGTATCTTTACCTTGAAACTCTAGATTTCACTACTTTCTTCTTCTGAGGCCACCCGGACAGATACAAGTCCATGTGGTTGGTAATGTGGTGTTTCTTGACGTCGATAAACCTTTGGAGAGCTTTTGAAGTCCTCGAACAAACCAGAACATAAGAGCATGGCTGCCGTTGTGCCCTTCTACATCTTCAAGTGACTTGAACACCATAGAAGTTGGCACACACCCTCATGTCTGACCCCAGTTTGTCTTTTGATCTTTATGATAGCGCAAAAGAACTCCACCCGGCACCTTCATAACCTATTTTTGCCTTGTTTCCTCCAAACCTTCTTCACAACCCTAATTTCATGGAAACACAAAAAAAAAACACGTGAAATGAGCAATAAAACCTGATAAAAGTAATGCTCATGAAAGAAAAACATATCAATTATTATGTACATACAATCACTTATCAAACTCCCCCACACTTAAGCCTTTGCTTGTCCTTAAGCAAAATTTAGACATTCAAGGTCAAAAGAAGAACGATGGAAGTGCTTGGCCTTAAGTTCACCATAAGTATGTAAGAAAGATAGTCTCAAACTAAGGAAGATTTCAAACACGGAAAAAGAAAAAACCAATGCTCTAGCAAAAACTCAAATCACAAAGAATTAAAATCCAAAAACCTTTACGTGTGCAAACTCTCTCATGTCAACCCAATGTCTACTCCAAAAAACTCTTATTAGCGAGGGCTTCTCTAAAGACACAAAGAATAGGTAGTAGCTACACACATCCTCTAAGGTAGCCATTTTCCAAGATGCCTCCCGGGTGGCATTCACACTTTCGAGGTGGTAGCTCTTTCTACCGGGGGTAGTAGCTTTGACACAACCTATTAGATAGCTCTTTGTCTCTTTAGGGCGTAGCTAGTATCCGACTTATGAGAGTAGCTTTATACATCATAGATGATAGCTCTTTGTACCCCTAAGTACAAGTAAAACAACATTTTGTTTTTAAACTAAGAGTGTTACTAAGATCCTTTCAGCACTGAACTAGAGTTTTCAAGGGTTGAAAGAGCAAGTAGTGTACAAGAAATGCAGTTAAACAAAAAAGTTCTAAGGAATTCGAGCAAACTAGAGCATGATGACAATCAATGTTTAAAATTCTTCTACATTTAAGACTACAATCCTTGCCCCTAAGGTGAACTGTCATTGGCTACATGAGCATGAATATGATAAGCACCAATAAGGAACGTGTGTAATGTGAACCACCCACCCCTCCACACTTGAGTTGTACATTTCCCCCAATGTACACATGCATGCATACAGAAAATATATTGACAAGAAAATAAACATGAGGATGTGGGTATTAAAAATAACACTCCCCTGATCTCCAAATGTAGACTTGATGTAGTTGCAAGGAGGGGAATGGAGTTGTGAAGGGTTTTGAAGTTCACATGGCCGTGGGAAAAAGCCACACGATCGTGCCTATGACTGCTCCTCAAAAACATTACTCACAAGACCATCTGCGCGTGAACAAAAGGGGTACAGTGGAGCTCAACATTGTTAAGAAAACAAAGAAAACAAGTTTATAAGCAAAACACTGAAGTCCAAACTCGATATAAACTAAGTACAGAAAAACAGTAAGATAGAGCTCAGAAGGTAAAGCCTTTTTGAGTAAATAAATCCAACACAGACACAAAAGGAAATAACAAAAGTAAAACTAGGAGATAAAAGTAGGACCCCTCAGTTATCGTCATTTGCTGGTGCTGCTAGGGATGCTAGTGATGCAGGTGATGCTCGGGGTGCAGGAGATGCAGTAGAGCCGGTGTCTCTTGCCATCATCTACTGGAGTGCGGTGAGGTGTGCCATCATCTCGGTATGATACTAGGCCATGCGAGAGAGCACCTCTAAGTGGTTCGCTCCCTAACTGACACGCATGACTGGGAGGTTGGTCTGGAGGACTCCCACAACACCCTCAAGTGTGTTTATACGATCATATGTCCGAGGAGATGCATGTGCCTACATGGAAGGTACCTCCTCGGCTGCTGGGGTGTCCTCCGTCTCCATAGGTGCAGGCTGTGATGAAGATCCTCGCCGGGTCTCCTCGTGCTCCTCACTCTCTTCCTCAAACTCATATGGAGAAGGGACAACTAGTACATACCTGTTGAAAGCTGCCCTATTCACCATAGCCATCGTACGAAGTGTCTCTAAGGCCGATGGAGATGGGACAATAATCTTGTCTACTCCTCAAACAGCATCAATGAGGCCCATCCCCCTAATGAGTCGAGTAATGTAGGGTCTGGAAAACAAGACTCCCACACGGGCGTACTGCCCTGGTGCCTCAGATAGTCAGCTACCACGTACCCCAAGTGCATGAGTACGCTCTAAAAAATAGAATATAAGTACAGGAGGTCCAGTCAGCTCAGGATGCCGGTGTTTTCCCCCCGCCGATGCATTGACCTACTGAGAATAGCGTGAATGCACCTGTGGGTTGGGCGGATGAGTAAGGAGGCTTTCAAAGACCCGGGCTCGTATTGGATATCCCCATACAACATCCTGCACACCCGGCTAGGAGTCACGAAAATAGGGTAATCGGCCGACAGCTGGGCTTACACTTAATGTGGATGAAGTCTCTGTCGTGCAGGACAAGCTTAATAGAGTACTCGTCAGGCTCATGCTGTGCCACTGTCCGAGTGCGCAGAAGCGAACCATGTCCTCCCGGTGGTAATCGGCGTGAGATTGATCGAAGTCAAATGAAGTTAGGACCTCCAAAGTGATGTCGCAGGTAGCCGGATCCTTGATAGACAGCAGCCTGTTCCACCCACCAACAGAAAGCAACTCGCGTACCTCATCTGCTAACTCTTCTGTTTGTGCATGCTCAATCACGGCCAACACTTGCAAGTCGAGAGTCTGTGTCTCGCCAAACTTGAGCCTTGAGAAGCGCTCAAGCCGAGTTTGATGTTCAGGAACGACGAACTCCAAAGATCCAGGCGAAGGCTCACGAGGCTCACGAGAACGCTTGTGCGCGAGTTTCGTTGTTTAGGAAGCCATTTCTGTGAAAAGAAAGGCAATTGAGTCACTTCAGAGTCAAAAACAAGGAGCCACATGGCCGTGTGGAAATTTCACATGGCCGTGTGTTCTCTCTAGACGAGAGAATGGACAACCCGATAATCCACACAGCCGTGTGGAATTGTTATACGGCCGTGTGGATCTTCGATCGCGGCAACCATGCAGCGATCGGTTCACTTCGACGCCTACAAACTTGCAATAACACCTTGAAATAGTATTAAAGAATGAATACAAGTATTTCTCATGAAAATAGCATGCTAAAACACAAGAAACATCACCAAAATAGAAGATAAAACTCCATGGCAAGAAGAGAAAGAAAAGGGCTTACCGGAGAACATGAAGTCTTAAACCTTGTTAGAACTCCAATTAAACCCCCCAATCCCTATAAATAGGTGAGCAAATGGAAGGAGAAGGCGTATGGGCACGATCTTTGGTGCCTTTTATGGTTAAGTAATCCACGTGGGCATGTGGAATTGCTCATGTGTTTTCTCTGGATGAGTCCAACAAAAAAAACACCCCAAATCTAGATTGCCATGTGGAAATTTCACATGGCCTTGTGGATTCTCTGGATCGTACGAAAAGTTCTGAATGAAATCCACATGGCCATGTAGAAAATCCACATGGCCGTGTGTGTTCTCTGGATGACAGACATGAAGTTCTGAACACCATGCACATGCTCATGTGGAAATTCCACATGGGCTTGTGGATTTTCATACTTGGACAATTAAAGCTCAAAACCATCTACATGGCAATGATGAAAATCCACATGGCCATGTGGATTCTCTGGATGACCAGAAAATCCTCTGAAACCCATCCGCATGGCCATGTAAAAATTTCACATGGCCATGTGGCTCCATTTTCAGCCCCAAAGTTTTTCAAACTCTATTGAACTTAATGGAGACATATGTAAACACTACAGAAAATGAAATTTAACCTATACATGGCTAAAAACTCAACGAATTCATGGGAAATATACTCAAGCTTGCCAGACATAGTAAAAACACGAGTTAGCATCCAAAACCGATGAAAACACTCAGCACCAGCGATGAATGAACATAAACTACTAATTAACAAAAACTTAAACTACAGAATTAAAACTAAAACAAGTGCAACCAAATTAAAAGCTTGGGTTTCCTCCTAAGAAGATCTTGTTTTAATGTCACTAGCTTGATGTACCTGAATCCAAAATCATGGTGGTTCACGCAACAAAAATACTTCTTCACCTTCCGCACGCACCTCACTGCCAAAGTACGGCTTTTATCGATGCCCGTTCACTTTGAATGTACCTTTATTTGGATGGGTGATCACAGCTACCCCATGCGATAATGCCTGTGTTACGGTGTATTGCCCAAGCCATCTTAATTTAAGCTTGCCAGGGAACAACTTTAGGCGAGAATTAAATTGCAAAACCTGATCCCCCACCTTGAACTTCTTCGGAATCTTGATATGCTTATCATGCCATTTATGTATTCTCTCTTTGTAAATTTGGGCATTATCATAAGCTCTCAATCTCCACTCATCAAGTTCATTGAAATTGAGCTTTCTTTGTTCTCTAGCTCGAGCAAGATCAAAATTCATTGCTTTAATTACACAATATGCTCTGTGCTCAAGTTTCACTGGCAAATGACAAGATTTTCCATATACCAGATTATAGAGCGTAGTTCCTATTGGAGTTTTATATGCTGTTCGGTGGCCCATAATGTGTCATCCAAACTTTCTAACCAATCCCTCTTCCCATGTTTTACTGATTTGGTCAAAATCCTTGTCAACTACCTATTGGTGACTTTTACCTGGCCACTTGTCTGGGGGTGGTATGGAGTGGCTAGCCAATGGTGCACTTCGTAGCATTTTAATACCTTCTCAAGTTTATTGTTGTAGAAGTGTGTTCCTCTATCACTAATGATAATCTGCGGAGTTCCAAATCAGGAAAAAAGTTTCTTAAGGAATTTGATTACAGTTCTAGCGTCGTTAGTAGGCAAGGCTTGAGCTTCTACCCACTTAGACACGTAATCTACGGTAACTAGAATGTATTTATTTCCATTAGAACTTGGAAAATGGCCCCATAAAATCAATTCTCACACATCGAAGACCTCGTAGAATTGCATTGGGTTTTGAGGCATCTCCTCACGCGAAGAAAGATTTCCTACTCTTTGACAATTTTCGCAACGAAGAACAAACTGATGTGCATCCTGAAACAATGTTGGTCAATAAAACCAAACAGCTAGTGCCTTTTCAGCTATTCTACTAGAAGCATAATGAACTCTAACCGGCCTTGAGTGACAGTGTGCTAGTATATGCCATTCTTCTTCTCGTGAAACACATCTCCGGATTACATGACCCACATAGTTTCGGAATAGAAAAGGGTCATCCAAAAAATAATTCTTTAAGTCAGTGAAAAATTTTTTCTTTTGCTGAAAGGTGAGACCCTGCCTAAGAACTTTGTTCGACAAGTAATTGGCAAAATCTGTTAACCAAGGCGTTTCACTTGATGGTGCGTTTTGGATTTTGTACCAGTGTTCCTCTGGAAATGAGTCATTAATTTATGGGCTTGATAACTCATGTCCCTCGAAACCTTCCAACCTAGATAGGTGATCAGCAACTATGTTTTCCACACCCTCTTGTCTTTGATCTCCATATTAAATTCCTATAAGAGCAAAACGCATCAAATTAACCTTGATTTGGCGTCGGTTTACTCATGAGATAGCGAAGAGCAGAATGATCTGTAAAAATAGTGATTATGGATAAGATCAGGTATGGCCTAAATTTGTTAAATGCAAGCACAACTGCTAGAAATTCTTTCTCTGTAGTAGTGTAGTTTTCTTGGGCGCTTGTGAGAGTTTTGCTGGCGTAATCGATCTGCTGAAAATGCTTGTCCTTCCTTTGCTGCAGGACTACCCTATTGCATAATCACTAGCATCACACATGAGCTCAAAAGTAGCATTCCAATCTGGTGTAATTAAAATTGGGGCTTGAATTAATTTTTCTTTCAACAAGTTAAATGCAACCAAACAATCATTTCCGAACTTGAAAAGAGCATCCTTTTCAAGAAGTTTTGTTAACAGTTGGGTGATTTCAGAAAAATCTCTAATGAACCGCAGGTAGAATCCGTCATGCCCTAGAAAACTGCTAATTCCTTTCACATTGGTTGGTGGAGGAATCTTCTCTATAACTTCAATCTTTGCCTTATCCACTTCCATCCTCTTTTAGGAAATTTTATGTCCAAGAACTATCCCTTCTTGAATCATGAAATGGCACTTCTCCTAATTCAACACCAGATTTGTCTCTTCACATCTCATGAGAATTCTTTTCAATTTTTTCAGATAGATGTCAAACAAATCCCCAAACACTGAGAAATCATCCATGAACACTTCCATGATGTCCTCTAGAAGATCATCAAATATAGCAGTCCTGCATCGCTGAAATGTAGCTGGTCCATTGCACAATCCAGAAGGCATTCTTCGGTACGCAAAAGTCCCGTAGGGACATGTGAACGTGGTATTTTCTTAGTCCTCGGGAGCAATGGGAATTTGAAATTAACCTGACATGCCATCGAGGAAGCAGTAAAAATTATGCCCAACCAACCGCTCCAACATTTGGTCGATGAATGGTAACAGAAAATGGTCCTTTCGAGTCGCATCATTCAGTCTTCTGTAATCAATGCATACTCTCCACCCTGTGGCTGTTCTTGTTGGGATCAATTCGTTCTGCTCATTCTTCACCATAGTCATACCTCTCTTCTTGGGGACTACCTGAGTAGGACTTACCCAAGCACTATTAAAGATTGGATAAATAATTTCTGCATCCAAAAGTTTAACAACCTCTGTCTTCACTACTTCTTTTATGTTCGGATTCAGTCGACATTGAGGTTGAATTACTGATTTGTGGTTATCTTCCATTAAGATCTTATTAGTGCCAAAATGAGGGATTTATGCCTTTTATATCAGAAATTTTCCAAGCAATGGCAGTTTTATGCTTCTTCAACATATTCACCAGCTTCTCCTTTTGAGATACGGAAAGATCTGATGCTATAATTACTGGGAGCTTTGACCCCTCGCCTAAAAAGACATACTCTAAATGTTCAGGTAAAATTTTAAGCTCCAAATTAGGTGGGTCTTCAATGGAAAGTCGTAGTCTACTCTCCTTGAGTCTACCAATCTCCTCTAACTATTCGAAATCTTGTTCATGGGTCCCTTCTAAGCCCTCTCCTTAAATATGTACCGGGGGTTGGGTTTAAAGCCTTTCTGAATTTTCTGCCCCACCCTTTGAATAGGCTACATTAGAGATATCCAAAGAGAGAATTTCTTCTAGATTCTTTTCCAAATGGCTACTCTTGAATGCTGACGCTGCTTCTTCAAATTGGGTAAGCACACTAAACAACTCACAACTCTGAGTCTGAGTATCTACACCAAAATAGGAACTTAATTCCTTGGCACAATAATTTATTTCAGTTTAGTTTTACGAAAAACTACATGATGTTGATCGCTCGGTAAACCAATACATCTTTTGCTCGATGTCCCTCACCATTCTAGTTTTTGTCACAAATAATTCCGTTTTATTGATCATATTCTCTGCACTATTAAAGAAGAATAAACACTTTTGAATGGCATAAGAAAGAGAAGTATGGGATAAAATAAATGGTGAATGACTAAATTAACAAAGTATAAGAGTTCCTAAAACTCCTATCTCCCTAGCAATGGCGCTAAAAACTTGACACACCCTTGCGTTTGTGTTCCGCAAGTGCACGGGTGTCGAAGTAATAAAGTACCCAAAGGGTGGGTAGTCGAGTCCACAGGGAGTAGACGTTAGTAACAAAAAAACTTTGCCAAATAACAAAAAAGAAATCAATTGTTGTAGAGGCAAATAGGAAATAATCAAACATAAATAAAAGACTAAAAGTAATAGCTAGAGTAAAGAAAAGATCAAGGTATAAATGGGGTACTCGGACAATGCTCCTCCTAGGATTCAAGTTTCAAGTGCAAAACTCAAATTACACTTCCCTAATCGAGATTTAAAAAGTCATGGAAATCCAAAAGCACAAGGTCCTAAATCTAAGGTCAGTCGTGACTAGTACGAGGTCCCGACGGAGAGAAAACTTTCGACGCCTCACACCACGTATGACTGCTTGGAGTTCTAAAGATCATAAGTGATATACCATATTCCCAATTCTAAAAAGAAACCTTTTGGTCCAGGCGAAAGATCCCTAATCACAAAAAACCTTTTGGAACTTTCGACGCCTCACTCCCTTTGTGATTGCTGAGAACTCTTGGAATATGGAGGTAGGATAAATCTCACCGAAGCGGAAAGAGGACATTCCGCTACCTCTTGACTCACCCTCTCAACCCTCTTCAATCTTGGTAAATCTAATCCTAATTTTAATGGTCACTCGTCAAAAGGATGATCAAAATAGATTCTCAACCCTAGTGTCACTCTAGGGGGAAATCAAACATCAAACACTCAAGATTGAAACTCAATGAAAATCTCATTTAACATTAATGTAATAAGAGTCAATGAAACATAAACATCCTAGAGTTTACATGTCCAAGTACCTATTGGGGGTTTAGCTCTCCATTAAGTGATAAGTGCTTGATTATATATATTTTATAATATCAGTTTACATGCATTGAGCATCAGTTTTATCAGGTTTTAGCATTAACAAGGTGTGTTTTGTGTTCTTTTGTGCAAACAGGGCTTTGGAGACATGACATACAGGAAGAAGCAAAGATAGGGTGTGATGACACGTTTCAAGACCACAATCAGAAGCTGTGTTCATATGCATGGGGGTGTTGCCAACTTTCGGAGGAGTACAAGTCATTACACAAACCGAAAGGGCACAAAGGCAGTAGTACGCCCATGTCCCAGCTTCCATACAAAGCAGAAGAAGGTTCTTGAGGATTTCAAAGCATAGAAAGCCACACACCCTGCCACACGAGCGTGCGCCCGACCGTGTGGACTCCAAGGAAGACTTCGGGGGGAAAAATCACTATAGCAGTTACTGCAGCGAAGTACTGTAGCAGTACTGTAGCAGAGTACTTCACACGCCCGTGTGCGCATGTGGATGCCCGTGTGGATGCCCGTGTAAAGCCCGAATTCAAATTATAAAAGCCGCCTTGCGATAATTTTTAGGGATCTTTTTGGCCACTTTCGAGAGACAAGGCGGCTAGGGCTTGGAAGGAGTCCTTGGCGGCTTTCGGAAGCTTTTCTCACCAACTTGGATCGATTCCTCCTCCGTCATAGCGTCAAGGAAGCCATCGGCGACCTAGCTTCGGAGTGGATTCAATCCAGACGTGGAAACTACCCATCAAGACTATCATCACGGATTTAAGGGGGTTATTCTTTATGTCTTTGAAACTTTATTCTGAATTTATTATTTGTTTTGTGACTCGCTCTATGGAGAGCTAAACCCCTAGAGGGTATTCGGACATGTAAACCCTAGGATTCTTATTTTCATTAGATCTACATTATGTTTCTATTCGAATCTATCAGTTTGAGTTTTACTCTTGAGTTCTTAATGCTTGTTTGTGCTTTTGATTTCATTATTAATTGCCTTGCATGTTTTATTCAATCTAGTGAAGAGAGAGATCACCGCTAGGTTTAGAATTACCAAGAGTAAAGAGGGTTGAGAGGGTGAGCCGTGAGATAGCGGAGTGTCCCCTTTCCCTTCCGACAGATATTTCCTATCTCCATATTCCCTAAGTGTCAAGCAACCATATGTGGTGTGAGGCGTCGAGAGAATTCTCCGCCGGGACCTCGTAGGGGTTTAGGGATCTTTCACCTGGAGGCAGGGTTAGATCTACTTTTAGGAATTGGTTATATCTTTGGGATCCCTAGAGTTTTAAGCAGTCATATGTGGTGTGAGGCGTCGAGAGAATTCTCCGCCGGGACCTCGTAGGGGACTAGTTATCGGCGACCTAGAGGCAGCGGCCGTTATATCTTTGGATACCCACGACTCATTGTTTTCGTTTAGAAACACTTGTAATCTACATCCAACACCCGAATCCTAGGGGGAGCATTGTCCGGATACCCCACTTTTATTGATTGAGAACTCTTTTCCTTTTATTTCCTGCGCACTTGTGGTGACACTCTTAGTGTTGGCCATTAGATCATCAAACACTACATTCATTAGGCTAGATAACAAAAGAGGGGCTATTACTAGTACTTCTGTTCCCTGTGGTTCGACAACCCGACCCCTTTGGGTCCACTTTTATTACTTGACGACCCGTGCACTTGCGGTAACGCAAGGGGTTGACACACATCACCCTGTTGTGTTGTTGCGGAGACGCATCATGAAGCAATACAAAGTCAAAGATACAATTGAATATGAATGCACATAAACCATAAAGACAACCCTCTTAACCTCCATACTGATGGTCTCCAAGAGCCGTTCCTCCTTTTCCAAGCGCCCTCTCCAAAAGTTAGGAAAAAGACCCTGAAAAACACCTCAAAACGGCTATTTAAAGTCTAGGACTAGAAATTCCACACGGCCATGTGGAAAATCCACATGGCTATGTGGATTTCCAGCCTTGTGTGTCTTTGCCCTGAACCTCTATATTTCACTTGTTTCTTCTTCTGAGGCCACACGGACCGACACACGCCCGTGTGGTAGGTCATGTGGTGTTTCTTTATGTCGATAAACCTTTTGAGAGCTTTTGAAGTCCTCGAAGAAACCAGAACATGAAAGCACGACTGCCTTTGTGCCCTTCGACATCTTTAAGTGACTTGAACCCCATAGATGGTGGCACACACCCTCATGTCAGACCCCAGTTTGTCTCTTGATCTTTATGATAGTGCAAAAAAACTCCACTCAGCACCTTCATGACCTATTTCTCCCTTGTTTCCTCCAAGCCTTCTTCACCAACCTAATTGCATAGAAAAACACAAAAATACATAAAATGAGCAATAAAACCTGATAAAAGTAATGCTCATGAAAGAAAAATATATCAATTATTATGTCCATACAAGCACCTATCAGTCTTGCACTTGAAACTAAAATCCTAGGGAAGCATTATCCGAGTACCCCATTTTATCATTAACTGTTTCCTCTTCCTAGTCATTTGCTTTTTGTTCTTTTTTTCCTTATTTGAAAAGCATCTTGACTGAGGCCACCAATTGTTTTTGCCACTTAGTTATTTAGTAAAGTTTGCTTGTTACTAGGGTCTACTCCGTATGGATTCAGCTACCTGTCCTTTTGGTACTTTATTACTTCAACACCCTTGTACTTGGGAAACATACATATAAGGGTGTATCACCTACATTTGAGATCCTTCTTGCCAGATATATCCACTCTAATGATGTTTCTCTTTTAGGGCATGAAGAGGAGACGCAAAATCAACAATCCCTACAGAATTTGGAACATCAAGTGGCACAAATTGTTAAGACACTGGCAGAACAACCTCAGGGGTCACTCCCAAGCAACACCAAAGTTAGCCCTAGGGAGTCCCTAAAGGCTATTGTCTTGAGAAATGACAAGGAACTGGCTCCTCCTCTGAAGCAAGACAAGGATAGTTGGGTTGATTCAAAGGTTGTAGAAATTCCTGAACAAAGCTCGATAGTGGTGGAGAAGGAAGAAGAGATCAAGAGTGGGGGTAAGGCCAAGAATCCATTGCCTGAATATCGCCCCAAATTGTCTTACCCTGCCAAAATAAAGAAAGACCAGCATTATGAGCAGTTTAAGAAGTTTCTAGAGGTGTTCAAGACTTTGCATATCAATGTGCCTTTTGTTAAAGCACTTGCTCAGATGCCCAGATATGCAAAATTCCTCAAAGAACTGCTCAGCAATAAAGGAAATTGGAAGAAGTGTCAACCGTGACACCTAGTAAAGAATCTTTAGTGAGCATTTCTAATAAAATCCCCACGAAGCAGAAAAACCCTAGTGGATTTATCATCCCTTGCACAATTAGGGGAATGGTGGATGAGAAGGAACTTACCGATCTTGAAGCAAGTATTAATCTGATGCCTTACAAAATCTTCCAAAGTTAGGGCTAAGAGTGCTCAAAGAGACAAAGATGATACTTCAGCTCGCAGATCGATCCATCCGGTGCCCAATGGGCATAATCGAAGGCATTCTAGTGAAGGTCAATAGATTTATCATCCCGGTGGATTTTGTCATCCTAGACTTGGATGAAAGAGCTAAAGTACCATTGATTCTGGGGTGACCATTCTTGGCAACCTCGCAGGCACTAATCGATGTTAAGGATGGGATGATGTTTTTAAGAGTTTGGAATGAAGAGTGGTTTTCAAATTGAAGGATGTTATACACCACCCCATGGACTTCGATGATACGTGTTATGCACTAGATGTTGTTGATGATAATGTTGCCGAGTTTTTGCAGGACACGTGGATGAAAGATGAGCCTAAAGACTTGTTGTAGGAAGAAACCCCATATAAACTTGTTGTAATAATAGAGGGTGACCCTGACCTAGGCATGCCCTTAACTAATAGTCTAGCTCTCCCCTCCTAACTGGGGAAGCAGTCTCAGGCTCAGAAATGGTGGAAGAGAGTATCCACTTTGAGGAAGAAGCCACCTGCTGCACCAACAGCTTATTCTTGATCAAACTCATTGAGTGTAGGTAAGATTGCTTTAATTGAATCACTAACACCTTATTTTAGTGATTGTCTTTCAGGTGGCCATGGGCAGTAACACGTCAATAAACCCCCGTGAGGAGTGGCCTGGTACGTCAGGCTCGTGACATTAAACAAATGCTCTTTGGGAGGGAACCCAAGATTCTTGGTTTGCTCTTTGTCGTATTTTTAGTGTTCATTCATGTTTTGTTTTATTTTTGTTTTCATCTTTGTTTTCATTGAACTGATTTTAGTAGCTATAAGATATTTATTTTGGAGTTTCTCGGGTATTTGCACTTGTTTTGATGAATAGCAAACACGTGGTGTTTTCAGAACTTTTACAAAATAGGGGAATTAGAGGGCTAGAGGTCTTCCTAACCTAAACACTGGTTAAGCATGGCCGTTCTACAGAACCATGCGGTTCACAGGAAGGAAACATTATCCATCTCCAGGCAGCACGGCCTAAGCACGGCCGTGCTTAGGCTGTGTTTCCCAAAAAGCATTGCACCATGCTCTAAGCACGATCATGCTGCCTTTGTAATTTTTTATTACTAAATTCTGTAAAGTGCATGGTTCGAAACTTGAGGACAACACAGTTGTGCTTCCCAAATTTTAATTGCATTAAAAAGAGCACATGAGAACACAGGTCAAGCACAGCAGTGCTTTGGGCGTGTTGTACACGACTATCCGTCTTCCTGATAGATTTCTTTAAATAGAACGCCAACGACCGTCTATTTCTCCCTTGGCTTTTGTTATTATCCTTGCCCGTGTTTTAGCCGGATTTATCGAGCTTGTCGGAGTTCTCACCTTGCTTCGTCTCTTTCTTCCTCAACTTGAGGTAATTTTGTTGGTTTTTGCATTTTTTGAATAAATCTTTGGTAGAACATATTTTAAATCATCCTTAGAATTTTGCTATGCATATAAGAATTGATTTAGAATGATTTGATTGGACAAAATGCATAAAAAACAATCGATTTTGAACTTAGGGCTTCGGGGGGAAGACGATCTTCCCTGAGGCATTTGCATGCTTCGATAAAGCATGTTCGTGCTTCTTGTAACAGTTTAGACACTTTTCTACCAACACGAGTGTGCTTCCATGAAGCACGACCATGCCCTCGGTAGTTCATGAGCGTCCCGCAAGTGCACGGGGTCGTCAAGTAATACCCTGTGTGTGACACAGGGGTCGTATTCCACGGGGCCAAGCAGCTACTATTACTTCCCCTTCATCTATTTCCTAGCCTAACAATACGAGAGAATAGTACATCTACTAAAATCTATAAATAAAAGGATAAAGCTACCACTACACGCCAAATAAGCATACAAGGGATGGACGAACAGGAGAAGGCGTGATTTGGACAGAGAATCCCCATAGGGTTGTCATTAAGGCTCGAATTAAGGATGATGTGTTGTGATGGTGGTCTGGACTAAAAGATTCCTAAATTAAGCTAATCCCGAATCCCTCGGTGATTAGCCCTAATTCTATACGAGTATTGACCGGAATCCCTTCCGGTCAATTCCTCCTACAATTGCAGTGCGCTCAAGGAATCCCTTATCAGGAGTAGACATTTTTCTGGGTCTAAGCCGAACATTCAGAGGGGTACCTAATACCCGAATCCCTTGGCGTATTGGTACATGAATCCCTTTTAGTCTATGTGATTCTAGTACAAGGGCAATGGTCACGCTCCAAGTACAACCTAGAAATTAAACTACAGAGTTCTCATGTACTTCAAGGCAATCAAGCACACATAGCATGAATCACAAACCATAGAAATTCTTATACAAGAAATTCAACATCCAACACTAAATCACAAATGATTATCATCCTTAATTACAACAAACCTACCCTAGGGTTCATCATGCCCAAATCACATACAAGTTAGTTCCTCATGAAAGAGGAACACTCATACAATTACAAGGAACAAATAAACATAAAGAGAAGTAATAAAAACTCCCTCAAGCATTGGATTGCCTTGGATGGATGAAGATCACCGGAGTCGCCGAGATTTCTTCTCAAACGATGCTTTGAAGCTCTAGATCTTCCCCCTATTTCCTCCTCCGATGTTTGCCTCCCTCATGGTGAAGATTGACGTGATGGATCGACGGAAAAAGAAGAATTGAAGGGAAAAAGAAGAATTGAAGACTCCCCAAAAATGCCCTAACTTTCCTTTAAAAACACCTGGGCATCCATACGGGCTGCCTTGCGGGCGCAAGCTTGCTCGCAAGGCTCCCAGCCTTTTTCCAGAAAATCCCGTTTCGGTGCTACAGTACCCTGCTACAGTATCATGATACAGTAATCCTTCTACAGTACTGCTACAGTATGGAAGCTCGAAAACATCGTATTTGATACGGATTTCTCCCAAATACATTGTTGAGCTCATTTTAGCTTCTTCAAGGCCTGTAACACAAATAAAACCAATTTAAACGCGAAACGGGCATCAACTCATCAAAATACATGCAAAATAGTACTAGAATAAAACATATAAATACGTACATTTAGACACTTATCATAACATCCCCACACCTAAGCATTTGCTTGTCCTCAAACAAACAAAAACATAAAGAACAAGAGAAAGATGATAAGTGGCTAAATGTAAAACCTCAAGCTCAGAGTGTAGAGAATCTTACAAGCATATAGCGAAAAGAATTGAAGACAATGGGTTATATTAAAAGAAACCAAATAAAGATAGTCCTGTTCCATCTGGAGTGCTCCAGTGAGTGTGTGACCCTCCTATCTCGCCCTCTTTACCCTAGAGCAGTCTAGGGTTCCATTCACCCCACACATAATGATTACTGGTCTTAGAAATGCTAAGAACACCCTCAATGGTCAACTAAGATCCTTTTGATTCCTATATTCAACTCTAGCCTCATTCTAAATGTTGTAGACAATCTTGGAGATCAATAGGAATTTTTTTTTTTAGAGACTAACGTAGACTGTACATTATCTTTTGACTGGGTACACATGCTGTTTAGGCACCATAACACCCATCTACCCGATTTATTACATATCTACATAAACGCATTCATACTTCATTAGCCGTTGGCTTAAGGTGCACTTTGGTTAGGAGCCTGTACCATGGGCTACTTAGCCAATAAGAGCAGCGGAATACTGTCTTTCGACTTATTTCTATCTACAGCCTATATCATGTCTCCTGGTCTAGTCTACATGTCAAGATGTTACTAAGGCTAGTGTCATAAGAATCAGAAGTTCTTAAAGGCCCATTGAAAGTAGCCCTTGACAAACTAAGACTGTATCAACATGATGGGTTGGTCAGAGTGTGCGAGAAGGAAGTCTAGTGACAAAGTGTGTGGGCTGCACTAAAGATAAAACAGGACTTCCAATTAAATACAAAAATAAATCACAACTCACATCTATCATCCTTTCATGCTAGGAGATTCTCAACAAGATGATCATAGCTATCATAGGTAAATTTTGCATGCAAATGTATGAAATACCCCATCCCCACACCTAAAGTCGTGCATTTTCCTCAATGCACATAAATCAGCAGCCCATGGTGAAAAGGTAAAAAAGGAATGCATGGGAAGGGATAAAGAAACTTCCCCAGTTCATCCATGATGATACGTGCTTTATAACTTGAACATGGGGTAGGGCCGGTATTAGGTGGTGTGGCGGGCCTCGAGGAGGATGATGGGGGTGCATATCATGCCCTAGAATCCCTGCAAGGATAATAGGGCTCATCACATTACAAAATTTTAATAAAAGAGGGAGAATTCACTAAAAGAAACAAACTAAACAAAAATACGAAAACAAAAGTCCATGCAAGTCTTGAAGACAATGAAGAATCTATCCGTTTGTACGCCTTGTCGGTGTCATGGATGTGGTGGGCACTAAGGCTCTTGTTCGGCATGTCTACAAGCACAAAACACAAGAATAATTCAAACAAAATGAAAACAAGGGTTTTAGGGCACTCATTATGTCATAAAGCCAAAGAAAATTAGATGCCCCAAAAAACATTTTGCAAGAGTTCCCCTTGTATTTGCAGCATTAAAAATTTCACAAACATAGCTCAAAGCTCATAAAATTCACAAAATAAACATCCATTCATTCAACAAGTATGTTTGCATCTCATAAGCATGAGGAATCAAGAAGAAAAATGAAGTTTGGAGCAAACCTTAAGTTAGGGCTTCAAAGTGCTAAAAGACGGTGAAAATTCTAATAATTTACAAAATTAAAGTTGCTAAAGGTAGGAGAGGGGTTTAGAGGAGGAAAAACCAAGAAAAATAAAGGAGAAATCGAGAGGGAGAAAGGGGAGAAGAAGGGAAACAAGAGGGGAGATAAGGGAGGGCAGCCACTTAAGGTTGCCCAGGCTTGCGGGGGCCCATGCGGGCGCATGTTCGCCCGCAAGCAGCCTGCAGGGCTGCCTTGCGCTGCCCGCAAGGGGTTCTGCCCCCTTGCGGCCCACGAGGCTAGCAACCTCGCGGACTGCCTTGGGCGCCCATGAGGCTGGGGCTCTCGCGGGCGCAAAGGCGCCCACGAGGCTCCCTAGACATTTAACCATGCTATTTGTGGGCGTTTAGACGGCCGTAAGGTCCTGAAAATTCAAAATTTCTGCATGGTCTCCACTGCAATTTCAAGAAAAAACGTATATACAACATCTTCTCGCCGGAATATATAATTAAACACACTTGAACTACACTGAATAAATGAACGAACACTAAGAATTGAAGACAAGCATGGATCAAATAAACAACACAAATATCAAAATGAAAAACACAAACACAACAAACAACCCACAACAAACAACAAGAGTACGAAAAATTGAAACACGAAGAATTTAAAACTTGGGTTGCCTCCCAAGAAGCGCTTGTTTAACGTCATTAGCTCGACGAACCTTTTTATTACCTCAAGGAGGTTGAAAACGGTGTGTTCATCCCGGCCAGAAGCGGCATAAGAGCTACCCAAAAATACGAAACATACCTGCCGAGATGATGTTAAGATGGAGGTCATGCATGAATTACCTTTTGGCCTCCACGGAAAAAGCTTCTGTCGGGCATTATGCAATTTCAATTTGGGGGGATTTTGAGATGGCGTGAGCTACCTCCCCGGTTCTTCTTTGGCCCTAACCAAGTTTTCTTCATTAACACCAAGAAAATATTTGGGCATCCATGGAAATAACTTCGGTTGAGAATTATCCAAACATAGCAGGGGTGGATTATTGGATAGCTTTAATCTTCTACCCGCATTATTTTCCTCAACCGTTATCAGAAGTGCTTGAAATGCCCAGAAAAGTTGTTTGGGCCTCCAAGGAAACAGGTTTTATTGAGACTTTGTTAATCTTGGCATGGGTAGGTAATTGGGTGGCTGCAAGATTCTCTCCACAAATTGCTTCTCAACCTTAGTTCGATGAAATGTAGTTGCCCACAAAAAATATTTTGGCCGCCAAGGAAAAATCTTTGGGTGGGAATTGTCTAGGCCGGGCATAGGTGGGTTCTTAAATGGCATTGATCTCCTTCCCACATCTTCAACAATCCCAGAAACTTCCCGTTTGTGCTCGGTTTGAAGATTAGCTTCTATGCACTAGGTTTGCTCCAACAGTAATGATGCCACTTCTTTTGCCTTTTCATTTTCCACTACACCACAATCATCTTCCACTTCTTTTTCAATTACATGCTCTTCTTCTTCATGAATATTTTCAGATGGGACTTCACTCATTGGTTCAGGAGCTGGTGGCAAGTCAGCCAATACCTTGAAAGGATCTCCCATCTGTTTCTCCACCTTATGAAGAGACGTTTGTACCTCCAAAAGTGCAGTGTCAACGGCAGCAAATTTTCTTTCTGTTTGAACCATAAATCTTGCAAGTACATCCTCTGTAGTAAATTACTGCTTTTGAGGCTGAGGATTTGGAGGAGGCTTGACCCATTGCCCTTGAGGTGTGGCGCAAATTATGATCTCATTTTGGGGGCATTCCCGTTGTTGTCCACGAAAATGACGCGGTGCACCCCAATGTGAGTTGTACGAGTTGGTGCATGGACTGCTCTGAAGTGATCTCTGGGCAATAAATTTGTTCAGCCTTTCTTCAAGTGCGTCTATAGTAGCGGCTAAAGCTGAATCTTGATCATTCAAATAACAAGCTCCCAGCATTGGCTCAGAAAATTGTACCGCACCAAAGAAAACCAAAGAACAAAATCAAATAAATAAATAAGAAGAAAACAAGAAAATAAAGTAGAATGTACAAAAATAAGAAAAATGGCTATAGCAATAGACTATAGGTTTTCCTAGTATCCCTAGTGTCCCCGGCAACGGCGCCAAAAACTTGATGAGCGTCCCGCAAGTGCACGGGGTCGTCAAGTAATACCCTGTGTGTGACACAGGGGTCGTATTCCACGGGGCCAAGGAGCTACTATTACTTCCCCTTCATCTATTTCCTAGCCTAAAAATACGAGAGAATAGTACATCTACTAAAATCTATAAATAAAAGGATAAAGCTACCACTACACGCCAAATAAGCATACAAGAGACGGACGAACAGGAGAAGGCGTGATTTGGACAGAGAATCCCCCTAGGGTTGTCATTAAGGCTCGAATTAAGGATGATGTGGTGTGATGGTGGTCTGCACTGAGAGATTCCTAAATTAAGCTAATCCCGAATCCCTCGGTGATTAGCCCTAATCCCATACGAGTATTGACCAGAATCCCTCCCGGTCAATTCCTCCTACGATTGCAGTGCACTCAGGGAATTCATTATCAGGAGTAGACACTCTTCTGAGTCTAAGCCTAACATTCAGAGGTGTACCTAATACCCGAATCCCTAGGCATATTGGTACATGAATCCATTTCAGTCTATGTGAGTCTAGTACAAGGGTGATGGTCACGCTCCAAGTACAACATAGAAATTGAACTACAGAGTTCTCATGTACTTCAAGGCAATCAAGCACACATATCATGAATCACAAACCATAGAAATTCTCATACAACAAATTCAACATCCAACACTAAATCACAAATGATTATCATCCTTTATTACAATAAACCTACCCTAGGGTTCATCATGCCCAAATCAAATACAAGTTTATTCCTCATGAAAGTGGAACACTCATACAATTCCAAGGAACAAATAAACATAAAGAGAAGTAATAAAAGCACCCTCAAGCTTTAGATTGCCTTGGATGAATGAAGATCGCCGGAGTCGCCGAGATTTCTTCTCAAACGATGCTTTGAAGCTCTAGAGCTTCCCATTATTTCCTCCTCCGTTGTTTGCCTCCCTCTTGGTGAAGATTGACGTGGTGGATCGTCGGAAAACGCCTTCTCCGAGGTTGGGGCGGCGGCCCAAGAGGAAAAGAAGAAGAAGAATTGAAGACTCCCCAAAAATGCCCTAACTTTCCGTTAAAAACACCTTTCTCGGGCATCCATACGGGCTGCCTTGCGGGTGCAAGCTTACCCGCAAGGCTCCTAGCCTTTTTCCAGAAAATCCCGTTTCCGTGCTACAGTGCCCTGCTACAATAATCATGCTACAGTACTTCTACAGTGATGGAAGCTCGAAAACATCGTATTTGATACGGATTTCTTCCCAAATACATTCTTGAGCTCATTTTGGCTTCTTCAAGGCCCGTAACACAAATAAAATCAATTTAAACCCGAAACGGGCATCAACTCATCAAAATACATGCAAAATAGTACTAGAATAAAACATATAAATACGTACATTTAGACACTTATCAATAGTTACTTTGCCGTGCTATCTCTCAGCACGGCGTCATTCATCTGCTATTAGCACGGGCATGCTCACACCAACCATGACCGTGCTCGTATTGTTTACATTGAAACTAATTATTTTTATTGCAGACATCCGTCCCCTCTGCGCCTGCTGAGCCCACGTTTGGAGTGCCACTTGATACGCCCCTTGCGTAACCGCAAGTGCACGGGTCGCACAAGTAGTATAATGTACCCTTTGGGTCGGGTAGTCAAATCCACAGGGACTGGTATAGCTTCTAATACTAACGTCCTACTCAATATCTAACCAAATCGAGAATGAAGGAGTTGACTTTTGACTAACTTCGAGGAAGTTAAGGGAATGGAAAGTTCACCAAGGGAAGATTTAGGTTTGACTCGATGGAAGAGATGGGGCCCCGGGATTGGGGTTCTGACGTTCACTAACTCAGTCTTTCTCAGTAATTATCAGGGATGTCTTCAGTTCTAAACCTAGCTATGCTATAAGCATGTGGTTTCTAGCGCTGCCGAGCCCTAAGTTGAACTCCCTCTGCTTGCAACAATCAACAAAGATTCACAAACCTAGATAGGAGAACCTAACTACCAAGCATCAAGCACTAAAAACCATACAAGATAGCCAATAACCTTGATTTATTGAAAGGAACAAGACAATCATAAAAACTGCAAGTAAAGAACATGAGTTCGAGCTACAACGTCATACAACCACCCCCGGGGCTCCCTTAAGAGTTTAGCCCCTCATGATAACAACCCACAAATACAATGCCAAAGAAATTACAAGACAAGGAATTGAAAACTCCCTAATTTCTTGCATCCTTGAGGTTGTTGAAGGATCTATGATGTCGTGTAATCCCCTTCCGATCGGCCTACCATACGCTTGGCATTCCCTTGATGAAGCTGAGGATAAATCCCCAAGACTCTCCCTTTCTTTCTCCCAAAGATCGCCCACCAAAAGTCCCCCAAAAACCTAAGTTTTTAGGGTTTTAATGTTTTCCCGATGTGAGCACGGGCGTGCTGAAGCCGTGCAGATTACGGCCAAATAACTCTTCAGAAAACTCAGAAACCTGTAATCTGCACTGGGAGCAGCACGGGCGTGCTTATACCGTGCTGAGGTTTTCACGACCGTGCTCAGCGAACTCTGGCTGTGCTGAAATATGGCTGCATTCTCCTGTAATTTTCACGGGAAGCAGCACGGGCGTGCTTCGACCGTGCTGAGATTTTCACACCCGTGCTTAGCGGACTCAGGCTGTGCTGAATCATGGTTGAATCCATCTGTATTTTGCACGGGAAACAGCACGGGCGTGCTCAAGCCGTGCTGAGCTTGATGAGGTTTCTTCTAAGTCCTTTAGCTTCTAAAATTGTTCCAAAACGATTCTTCTTACTTCAGGACTTTGATATCTGCATGACGAACAACAAATACCTCAAATAGCACCGTACCTGGAGAATTATAGCCAAAATATTCAATAATGATGAAGGTATAGCATGCAATATATATATATGAAATGCGCTCATCACCACTCCACCAGTAGAGGTACTCCCTGCTATGCACGAGACATTTTGGTGAGTCGAGGGAGATCAACTAGGATGTGATACAAGAGACGGGCCTTGAGAGATGATCCTTAGTTCGGCATCCTCTTCATTGGCCCTTACATCACCCGGCTCATCCTAGGGATGGGCCTTCAGGCCGGGATCCAGTGGATGATGATTGTGGGGAGTCACCTGATAAACGTCTAAAAGTACGTATTTTACATGTATGTGTTGTGTATTATATTCATATTTTATTGTTGAATCTATGCCCTGTTCGGTCTAAATTGCTTTATCTTTGTATTTCAGGCTAGCCAGAAGCTCTGGGACTCGACGACGAGATGGGGAACGAATTCGACATCAAAACAGCGTTTTCGAGACGAGATACTGTAGCACGGTAATGCAGCATTCACTATAGCAGTTACTGTAGCTCATCGTGGACTTCTCGGCAGAAAGTAGAAATTCCGAGGGGTCAGCATACCGGCTGTATGCTGACCCGTTTACCCATCGGGATTTGGGGTTTTAAGGGCGATCTGGGGCATTTATTTGGGGGGACTTTTGCATCATCTTGGAGGGAGTTTTGGGGGGAGAAAGGAGGCTAGGTTTGGACATCACTTCCACGCCATTTAGGAGGGCAAAAATAGAGGAAATCCGAGCTTTCTTAGGTGGGGAGAGCAAGATCTAGGAGGATACACTTCAAAGGCTTCATTGTTTGGAGATTGAAGACAACGGGAAGCCACCCCTTCGAGTGGCGACTTCGGAAGGTTTTCTCCGGGGATTCAAGCGGCATTCGGCCTTCACCATTTGAGGGAGTGTTCCTCATGTTTATTTTAGTTATTTGCATGGTTTGTTTGGTGGATTTGTGGAATATGAACAACTAAACCCCAAGGTCACCGAATGTAGGTGAACCTTGGGGGCAAAACTTGTGATGTTTTGGATTATTTGAGTTATCTATTGTATGATTGGCTTGTTGTGATCCTTGTTTGGTATTCTTGATTGTTTTGGTACATGTGCTTAATTGATGTATCAAATTTTTGGTAGCACTTTGTAGCATGACCATTGCCTTAGTGCTAGACTCTACCAAACTTGGAAGGGATTATTGTATAAATACGCCGTGACCATCGGGTATTTGTACCCCTCCATTTCTAGGGTTGAAAACTAACTAGTGTTTCCACCCTAACTTGAGGAAACCATCATTCTCCTTGCAACCGTGTGAGAGGTTGAGTGGAAGAAATTCTTTATTCAACTCTTGTACCGGGTTAGAGGTCAATTGCCGTGACCATCGGGTTGACCTAAGTTTAGGTTTTCTCGGTCCAACTAGCCACATACTTAATTTCTCAAATATCCTACTCACTTGAGTAGCCCCCTTGGGGATCCTCATCCATGACCGTTTTCCATCCCTGAGCATCTCCCGTGTTTTAATTCAGTCGCATTTATTTAGAAAATTTCTCTTGTTGTTATTTGTTTTCTTTCTTATTTATTCTCTTGAAATGAAATCGGTGAGCTAAACAACAAGTGAGAAGTGAGTAAGGTAGCTCCTCGGGCCCCTTGGGAATACGACCCACTCGTGCGTGCACGAGTGGTTTATTACTTGACGACCCCGTGCGCTTGCGGGTGTTCACACTCTGTGTCGATCAAGTTTTTGGCGCCGTTGCCGGGGAATCACCGAGGGATATTTGGAAAACTTTAAGCTTGTTGATTTAGCCTTATTTCTTTTTCTTTTATTTTTCTTTTATTGTTTGATTTGTTTTTGTTTTTTGTGTTTTCTTGTTTTTGGTTGTTGACCTTTTGTAAATATTCTATCTTTGTGTTTTTTGTTGCTCTTTTTGTGTTTCTTGTTGTTAGCTAACGTCGTGACTCCTCAATCCGTGTAGGTACCCATCTTATGACACGAGCGAGTCAAGCAAACTTGATTGAACCCGATAACGAGATAGAAAGAACTTTGCGCCAACGATTGAAAGAAGTGGCATAAAGTTCTAGACAACAAGAGATTCGAGTTGAGTCGAGTGAACCATCAGTTATGGCGGAGCCTAGGAAGACCCTATCTGAATATGAAAGGCCACAATTCACCGGAGAAGAATTTAGTGTCCAAGCACCAACTGTTCCGGCTAATAACTTTGAAATCAAGGCCAACACCATAGGGATGATTCAGAATTCAATCCAGTTTGATGGTCTAGCGGATGAAAACCCCCATGCCCATCTTACCCGGTTCCTTCAGATATGCTCCACATTTAAGATCAACTCAGTTTCAGACGATGCCATAAGACTGAGATTATTCCCGTTTAACTTGAGAGGAACGGCATACAGATGGCTCACATCCTTAGCTCCTCACCACTTGGAAGGAAATGGTTGAGAAGTTCCTCGCCCGATATTTTCCCCCAAGTAAAGCTGTAAGACTGAGACAGGAAATATCGTCTTTCAGGCAGGGTGATACTAAGACACTTTTTGAAGCCCATGAACGATTTAAGGACCTTCTTCGCAAGTGTCCTCATCATGGCTTCCCTTCATGGATGAGAGTGCAGATGCTGTGTAACGGGTTGAATTATGCTACTAGGCAACTCATCGATGCAGCAGCAGGCGGTTCTTTGAGCAACAAGCTTCCTGAAGAGGCCGAGGAATTAATTGAGAATATGGCCAGCAATGAGTGCCATTGGAGCACTCGACAGAAGCTTCCAAGGGCTGCAGGGTTGTACGAGGTGACTAAATCCACAGCTTTGGCTGCAAAGATTGATGCCCTAACGAAACATGTCATGGAGAATAGTTCGAAGTATGACGCCCTAGCACAAAAAGTTGATCAACTTATGATAGGATCCAGTTCAGGGTCCAAGGCTGTTATGTCATGTGATACTTGTGGGGCAGGGCATGCAGCGTCACAATGCCCTATTGTTGTTGCCCCATCACCGCTGATGGAAACGGTTGATTATGTTGGTGGTGGACCAAGAGGACCCGGGAATCAGTTTGGCAACACTTACAATTATGGATGGAGGGGCTCTTCAAATCCTTCTTGGACTCAAGGACAATCTCAGTATAGACCTCCACCCTCTCAGGGAAGCCAATACCAAGCTCCTCCCCCACAAGAGAAGAAATACTCTACAGAGGATGTTTTAGCCAGGTTCATGATTAGCACGGAGGCACGCTTTGTGAATAATGAAAAGAAAATGGATGAATTTGGTACCATACTGAGAAATGTTCAAGCATCCATCCAATCTCTGGAGAACCAAGTGGGACAGCTAGCTCGTGGACAATTTGAACGACCCTCGGGGAGTTTGCCAAGCAACACCGAAAGCAACCCAAGGGAACAATTAAAAGCTGTTACTTTGAGAAGTGGTAAACAGTTGGAAGCAAGGGAAAAAGGGATCCCAAGGGCTTCTAATGATGGGGTAGCCGTCCGGGAAGACCCTAATTTGAGTGGAGATGCAAGCAAGGAGAATGGCGGGAAAACTGGTGAAGACTCTCCCAATTCTAACATTTTAAAGGGACATGAATACAAGCCAGTGGTACCTTACCCTTCAAGACTCAAACAAGAGAAAGATGAAGCCCAATTCAAGAAGTTCCTCAATATCTTTAAGCAACTCCACATAAATATTCCAATCATTGAGGCACTAGCTCAAATGCCAAAGTATGCCAAATTTTTAAAAGAGCTTCTCACCAATAAGAGGAAGTTAGAAGAACAAGCCACAGTTGCACTTACTGGGAATTGCTCAGCCATTCTAGAGAAGAAACTTCCACAAAAGTTAAAGGATCCAGGTAGTTTTGTGATTCCTTGTGTAATTGGTGAAGGAGTAACAGAGCATGCTCTAGCTGATTCTGGGGCTAGCATAAATGTAATGCCATACAACTTATTCTTGAAGCTGGGATTAGAAGACCTACGACCTACACGAATGGCATTACAGCTTGCAGATAGGTCGGTGCGAAGACCTCTGGGAGTAGTTGAAGATGTCCTTGTCAGAGTTGACAAACTCATCATTCCTGTAGACTTTGTGATTCTAGATGTGGATGATGATGTTGAGGTTCCCTTAATTCGAGGGCGCCCATTCCTGAACACTTCGGGTGCTCTAATTGATGTCAAAGAAGGCAAGATGACCTTGAGGGTTGGAGATGAGCAAGTGGTCTTCACTCTCCCTGAAGCAATGAAGCACACACTTGATCATGATGACAAATTATATTTCACTGATAGTACTGATATAATTGTTTCTGACTGTGTGCAGGAGGTGCTTGCCTTAAACCCTTTGGATGAGTACTTGGATGAGTTAACGTGCCAAGATGTCGAGGAAGAACTCTCTCCTCCACCAACACAACAAATTAATCAAGTGGAGGGTAATTCATCCCACAATGGTAAGAAAATTAAGGGAGTTAAGAAGATGTGGAGAAAATCAAAGAAGAAACAAAAAGAGAGTAGAGAGATATCCACATTGCCACCGGATGAGGTTGATCGTGTGCTCTTTGGAAATAGTGGTAAATTTAAAGTCTTCTCATGTCTTTCATTGAATTTTCCGAGCGGCAACCCGGTTCCAAAGGTTGGAGGTAACTTCCCTCCATTTGTTCCACCATGAGATTTTTAGGTAATGCACGTCAAGCTAATGACGTTAAAAAAGCGCTCCTTGGGAGGCACCCCAAGTTCCTTTCATTTCCCGTTTTCATTTTCCTATTTGTGTTGTCTTTCTTTTACTTGTGTTTTTAGTAGTGGTTCGTGTGTAGTTGTGCTTTTCGTCGTTTTTTTTAATTCTTTCGCCTTTGTGTTAACTTGTTTATCATGTGGTTGTTGAAGAATTTTTGTTCTAGATGCATGCATGTTGATGTTTTGAGTGTTTAAATGATGTTTCCGGCCATATTTTTCAAGGTTTCATCGATGGTTAATGTATACAAAGTGTGGAGAACAAAGTGTGCAACCAGAAAAATCCCGAGGACCATCCTTGCGGCCGCAAGGATGCCCCTCGCGATTTTTCCAGAGAATCTTGAGGACCATCCTTGGGGCCGCAAGGATGGTCGGCAAGACCACCCGATAGAGCATTAAAAGGGCAAGTTTTGGGGCTTTTACTATTCACTCTTCTTCCCCCTTCCTCTAACCGGTTCTCCCTCATTTCTCCACCATTTTTCTTCATTCTTTTTGCTCTAGTTTGCTCTCCTCCTCCTCTTTTCCATCTTGGTGACAAAAATTTGGAGTTTGAGCAAGCTTTTGGCCGGATTTAGCATTTGGATCCACTCACCTTACTCTAGGGCAAGAGTATGGCACCTCACTCAAAACATTGCATTTTTCTTGTTTTTATGGCTGAAATTTCTAGGATTTTTGTTAGTTGGTGAATTTTTAAAGTTTATCAAAGTATTTCTCTTAGTTTGTAAAATCTTTTGGCTACTTTCTCAAGCAAAGTTCTTGAAAAATTTTGGTGCTCATTTTGCTGTAGCACTGAACTTACTTGAGTAGCCCCCTTGGGGATCCTCATCCATTACCGTTTTCCATCCCTGAGCATCTCCCGTGTTTTAATTCAGTCGCATTTATTTAGAAAATTTCTCTTGTTGTTATTTGTTTTCTTTCTTATTTATTCTCTTGAAATGGAATCGGTGAGCTAAACAACTAGTGATAAGTGAGTAAGGTAGCTCCTCGGGCCCCTTGGGAATACGACCCACTCGTGCGTGCACGAGTGGTTTATTACTTGACGACCCCGTGCGCTTGCAGGTGTTCACACTCTGTGTCAATCATCACCCCCATTACCCTCTTTACTTTATGCACCATAGGGATGCTGCAAGCCACTATTACAGTGCATGAGATGGATTACTGTATCCGCGAGACTGTCGCTATTACTGATCAGGCGCCCGACTCTCCACATACTGCTGCAGGTTATACCTCCATGTGGACTCCTCCTACTCAAGCCTCCTCCAGTCTCTCTGCACCACCGACGAGTTCTGCACTCTTCCGACAATGGCTAACAAGGAGCATGCAGCGGATGGCAGATCACATGGGCTTTAGCTGTCACCCCACTAGTTTCCCTAGCTAGCACTTCACGAAGTGTGGAGGTAGACACAGTAGATCTCACCTCCTCCGACGTTGATTCCGACACCAAGGGCGACTATTTCTGATTCTTCCAGTAGCATCTATCTTTTTAGTCTTTTGGTTACTTTCTGTATCTTTCATTTCGTGTACTATTTTCAGTTAGCAAGGGGAATCCCCTACTATACTAATTTTTAATCTTACCGCAGTTATTTCGTTTTGTTACTTTAAACTTGTGTTTTATTCATGGAAACTTTACTTTTGCGTTTTGTGATGTCTCTGGATGTGTGGGTGAAAGGACTCCAATTTAGCAAGACACGTTGACAGTAGAAACATCACTCTCTGTGTTCAGGGCAATTTCTCCCAAACTGTGAGGGAGGGTTTTCCTATTTTGATAATATTGTGAGAGTGCATGACTTAGGACTATCTCAGACTTATCGGATAGGAATTTCTAAGTTAGGGAGATAATGAGTGCGTTAGTGTGCGTTATTTGAACTTAAGTGTAGATTCACTCTTGCTTTGGAAACCTAATTTCTTTCACTTTACCCTATTTTGTGGAGCCACGATTTGGAGAGACTCTAGCTACAAGACCTTTAACGTTTGACTATTCAAAAACAAAAATCAAAAAGAACAAAACAAAAAAAAAGGAGACTTTTTGTTACATTATAAGTGCAATAAATTCAAAAAATCGGATCCTTTGTGGGATGTTCTATTGATTTCTTGTAAATAGTGGAAAAAGATGGTAGAAAGAGCTATCACCTTAGAAGAGTGAAAGCCACACTTGAGTAGGCAGATTTTGAGCATTACAAATGTTCCCTTGATGACCTACCGGGAGAAATGGCTACCTCTAGAGTGTATGAAGCTACTAGCCAATTAGTAAGTCAATTAGCTTAAAATAAGGTTTTCTCTAGCTAGGTCCTTCCAAAATCGCTTGGGGCACATTCCTTAGGGTATCTCATACACACACGGGGAGTACGAAGTAAGAGTGAAATTTTTATTTAAGCTTTCATTTGCCTTATGCACTGGCTACTTAGAATCTTCTTCTATCTTAGAAATTTTCTACCTCTCTGAGATAAGAGGTCATGCACTCATCCTTTTATCGTGAGCTGAGTTGTTTGTTTGAGGACAAGCAATGATTCAAGTGTGGGGGCATTTAATGAGTACAATTTATATACACATTTTATTTACTTCATATCCGTCTTTGGCTTTTCTTTTAGCAATTATTCCACCTAGTGCGGTGCTACTTTGGGTATTTTGGCATTAGCGTGCAGATTCAGCATCAAAAGGAACATTAGTGCAAATTCAGCATCAAAAGTGTTAATTTGTAATAAGCCAGGACTAGCACGGCCCAAGCACGGGTGTGCTCGTTAGCCGTGCAGATTATATGAATTAAAAGAGGATTGAAGAACTATAAAAGCACGGTTATGGTCCCTACAGTAAGGGCGTGCAGATGGAAGCATGGGTGTGTTGGGACCATGCACTTCACTATTTGGTGAAGATTTTATAACTGCTAAAATCAAGATCTGCCAGCAAAATGCATGACCGGAAGCACGGCCCAAGCATGCCTGTGCTTGGGTTGAAATATCTTTTTAAGCCAAAAAGTTAAGTTTAGAAAGGGACTTCGACTGGGCGACAGCTAGGGCTTTTGGAGGTGATCTGAGAAGAAGCTTCTACCACCATCCAGATGGGAGTTAGAGCAAGGAAATTAAGACACAATTAGGAGCTGAGCTTCATCAACGGCAAGGTCCTTGGAGCATAACCATTGATGCAGAAGCATAGGGAGTCCATAAAGTGTACTTCATTATTTTTGCTTTTATTCCAATGCTGTGTGAACCCATGAGGGGCTAACCATTCTCCGGTGCCCCAGATTACTGAACTCGAATGCTAGTTTTGTAGTTGAATATTTTCTTGTAATGTTTATGGAGTCTTATTGGTTACGATGTTTAATCTTATGTTGCATAACTTGATGTGCACAATTAGCATGGTTATGATTGCAAAACTTAGCATGGGTTGATTGGCTTACTTATAATCACCATAGGGTGGTTTCAATCCTTGAAGTGCATGATTCTTGCAGTTACTGTTATAAACCTCAACATTCATGATTGCTATAGGTACAACATTTCTTTGAGAGCACACAGAGGTTTCATAAGATGTACCTGATAAGCATTGCGAAAAAGTAATTATAAACTGCTATGAGGGACCGGGTCCTTAGTCCTCCTCTTGTTGATTATCCTTACACGATCCTTAGTCCCAAACAACTTTCAATCTTTGCTCGACTAGATACTAGAGGAGGAACGAGTACTAAAAGTTACACATTCCCTGTGGATTCAAATACCCGATCCTATATTGGGTACACTGTACTACTTGTATGACCCGTGTACTTGCAAATACACAAGGGGCATATCATCCAATGAGAAAAGCTAGAAACTAAGGAATAAGAAGACAAATTCCTCATCAACTCAAGTTTGGATTTCTTAAATTCCACCGATTCCATAGAAGATGTAGACAACCTTGGCCATTGTCTTAGAAAAGCTCGAAACAATCGGAGGGGGTGAAGGTTCGCTCTTATCATCATCACTTTGAGAGATTGAAATCGCAACTTTTGTTTAACTTATCTTCTTTTCTTATTTTTTTTAGACATTAGCTATTTTACATCTTTGTTAGCTCAATCTAATAAATGGAATGTAATTCCATATCTTTGTAAGCTTCCTTTTAGCAATAAATCTTTCTCACTTTCTTTATGAATATCTCAAGCTTTAAATATAATCTCCATCATCTTTTTTTTTTTTGGAAATAAGGCCATTGTAAATGTTTTCACCGATATTTTGCATGATATGCTGATCACCAACTTGATGACACAATGGGCAGACAAGAAACTAAACAGGTTCTATCCCTGAACTTGAAAAGTTTTTGATGAGCACATTGGCTCAAAACACGATCTCCACCGTTCATATTGGGGAAAAGGACCATACAAGCGACTGTACAAATTTTCACCAATATTGTGCATGGTTTGGTAAGCTCATCCTCAACTTGATGACGAAGTAATCGGGCAGAAATTTAGATAGATTCTGCCATTCAATTGCAAGATTTTTCATAATAGGCATATAACTTTAAAATTTAATCTTCACTGTTGATAATGAAAATTAGAACACCTTGATCATGTAGAAAAATTTCAGAAAGTTTAAAGCTCTTTTTAACCATCTGATTTTCAGCTGGAAATTAAGTATCTTGTGATAATAGTCATCAATGGATTTAATATTAGCTTTACAATTTTATTCCGAGAAGAAATGGACTTTAGGCACGATCGTAACAATTCACATTAAAGATTGTTAGGTTGGGAATCTTCACAAGAAGGTTTAGCCCAATCCGGAGATGTAGCATGGTCCGATTGACATCTTGATTAACACCGAGCATGAAGAAACAAACTTCTGAATCATGGCTCAGAGTCCTACTTTCTTCCATAAATTATTTAAACTTCATATTGAATTCCACCCATTCAAATTGAAGGTTAATAGGTGTTCGTGCTTTGGGAGAAATTTCAGAATAATCGGAGATAATTTGATCACCCGATGAACACTTTGACCGAAGCAACACTAGCAAAGAAAATTGTAGTTGGTTACTTCAGCACATAAGGGTTTTTCTTTTTCTTTTTCTTTTTTGTAATTTCAAATGCACAAAGGCATTATGGGATTTACAAAAACAGATACTTATTTATATGCTTAAAACAAATAGGACAATAGAACTCATGTTTTGTTTCATAATGCTTGACCAAATTGCTCATTCCACTTATCTTCAATGACTGAGTTAACCAGCTTCAAAGTGAAAGAACTTGACATGATTTTATTTAAATGTTCAAATGTAAGCCTTTTCATTGTAAGCATGCACCATCTATAATATTTAAATTAGAAACTTCTTCCACTTGTCCACAATAAAGGCTTTGCGAAGCTTGAAAGTGATACATGATTTTAAGAGCTTTTTCACATGATTGACTTAATCTCAATGGTGGAGCAGATGACTCATGATATCAAGCTCAAAACGTCTTCCACTCGTTCTCAAAAATGGATTTGACAAGCTAAAAGTTGAGAGATACTTTGCAATATTTTTTTTTTTTTTTGAAGTCTTTTCACTACAGGATAGAATTTTGAATTTTGAAGTAAAATGTATTCACGCCTGACATATTCCTCCACTTATCCTCAGCGATGAAGTTGGTAAGCTTCGAAGTGAAATATGATTTTGGAAATATTTTCACTTGATTTACTCAATTGCAAGGACGACGTTAATGAGTCGTAAAGTGAAACAATAGAATTGTATCTTCTTTCGCTTCTTCTCGGCAATAAATTTGAGTAGCTCAGAAGTAGAGAACTCTCAACATTGTTTTAAAAGTATTTTCATTCAATTGGTTCAGTCTCAATAACTGACTCAATGATTTTTTAGATGAGACTTAGAAGGAAGTTTTGGCTCAAGTGGGCGTTCGACCTTTCAGTAATTACCCGCACAATATGTACTTTAAGGTCCTTTTTTTTATTGGAACCTTTGCGCGAGAACTGAGGGCATGGTACTTTTTACCATTTTTAGCTTCTTATGGGCATGTGTAAGGGTCAGTGCCCTTACACTTGGTCATTAGGAGAATAACTTACCATAGGCAAAGACACAAGAGCGCATAGTTGAGTGGATTTGTGATGAGTGCATTTTACATATATATTTTTTCCATTTTATACCCTCTATTTCTTTGTTCTCATATCATTATTTGCCCAGTTCAGTGATATTTGAGGTATTTTCAGTTCAGAGTGTAGTTAATTATGTCCCGGAGCAATAACAAGCATTTCTGAGTGATATTGGTAGCAAAAGGACCTACAAGGAAGTTCAAGGCAAGCACGGCCTAAGCACAGCTGTGCTCCCAAGCTGTGCATTTTACAGAAGGATTTAGAAAGCATCTGCACACTCTCAGAACTCAGAGCACGGTCTTGCAGATGGCAACATGGCCTCAACACGGGCGTGTTCCACCCCATGCAAATTACAGCTTGGCGAAAATAAGAAATTCCCGATTCCTCACAAACTGCACGGCATAAAGCACGGCCTAAGAACGCCATGCTCACATTGAGAACTTGCTAAAAAGCACTGAAAGTTAGGGTTTCAGGGACTTTTTGGCTTGGGAAAAGCGGTTGAGGCTAGGGGGAGAAGTTTGTACAGTCGTCATCATCATCAGGAGAGGATAAAGCGCGAATTATAGGCCAATTGAAGGGACACTCTTAACGACATCGGCACCTCAGATTTCAAGAAAGATGTAAGCAAAGATGGAGTTCTTAGTCCTTGCTGTAATTGTTTCCTTTGTTGTCTTTATGTTGATTGAATCTATGAGGGGCTAAACCCTTTTTGGGTGCCCCGGGTTAGAAACTTGTGTGTTGGTTAAACTTGGATTCATTTATTGCAGCATTTATGGAAGTCTTTATTTCTCCTTGTTAGATCTTTGGTTGTTTTGCTTTATGTTGGTTGTGGAATTGTTTGAATGCTTGAGTTACGCGATTTCACTTAGCTTTCAATCCCTCTACATGTATCTTCCACATATCGCAACAAGATTCTAGAACAGAAATCAAGTTTTGAATTGCACTAAGGTACTAAACACGGGGCCCCATCCCTTTTATTGAGCAACCCAAAATCATCTTCTCCTGTGATTCTCCTTTTCCTACATCCTTCTTTCCTAAGTTTAGAGCCCTTAATCTCACTTTTAATTGACTAAATATTAAGCAGTGAGAGAGTATTAGGAGATACACCAGTCCCTGTGGATTCGACTTCCCGATCCTTCGGGTACATTGTACTACTTATACGACTCGTGCACTTGCGGCTACGCAAGGGGTGTATCAATTGAGCAGCGCACAAGGAAGAGTGAGACATGTGTTTTGTCATGACTAAGAGTGGGCCAAATGTCCCGCACGATCATGTGCTGAGACCGTGAGGCGCGTGTGCTGGACCGTGGGTGTGCGCGTGGCCAATAAGCTTGTGGGGTATGCGCGCCCATACCAAGAGTCAAGTGTTGTGGACTTAGATTATTTTAGAGAGCGGATCTCTAGCAAGTTTAGGCGAGGCGGGACACTTGATCATATCGAGAGACCCAGATGTTGATTCTGGATTTACGGAGGTATTACGTAGACGTTTGCAAGTGGGCACGTGGGCGGGAGTGTTGATGAGCTTCCCGCAAGTGCACGGGGTCCGTTAAGTAATACCCTGTGCGTACCACAGGGGTCGTATTCCTCGGGGCCAAGGATCTACCCTTACTTCCTCTTCACTTATTGTCTAACCAAATGTCTCGAGGTTTGGTGCTAAGTTCTACAGACTAACTTCTAGAAAATCTAGCTGAAAGACAAACTACAGCCGAAATAGATGGAGAATCACAAAGGTGAGAAAACGGTCACGGACCCGGATCCCCCTGGGACTACTGAAACTAGACAGGCTAGGGTTAAAATTGCAATTGCTGTTTGGGCCAAGAGACTCCTAAAATAGGTTAACCCCGAATCCCTCGGTGATTAACCCCTAATCCGATACAGGTATTGGACAGATTCTCTTCTGATCAATTCCCCCTATGATTGCACTACGACAAGGGAAATCTCTGATTAGGGACAAACTCAGTATCTAGGTTCGAACCTAATGATTGGAAGGGTACCACATACCCGAATCCCTCGGCGTATAGGTACATGTATCCTTTTCATACTATGCGAGTCTAATACTAGGGCGTATCCCACGCTCCAAGTACAACCTAGAAATCAAACTACAGAGTTCTCATGTAATTCAAGGCAATCAAGCACACATAGCATGAACCACAAACTAACAAATTGCATTAAAAATAAATCAAAGCATCCATACAAGCTCGTTCGTCCCAAGGTTCACCGGCGTCCGGTGACCTTGGGACTTAGTTGTTCATACAAGCAAATAGCATACAACACATCATAAAAACAACTAGTCTAGCCATAACAACACTCCCTCAATTTTTGGTGATGAAAGGGTGAGCCGGACCGTCGCCACGCGCCTCCACCTACGCCGCAATGAGGGCGGCTTCCTTCTTCTTCTTCAACTTTGAAAGGTGAAATGGAAGATGGATCTTGCCAAAAATTCTCCTCTCCTCTTGATCTCCACTCTCCAATTGATGAGAAAAGGTCCCTCCTTCTTCAGATTCAAGCCTCCTTCAAGCTCAAGAAACCTCTCTCCAAAAGCCTCACCAAAAGAAGCTCTCTCTCTCTTAGTCCTAGCGCCCTTTAAACATGAAAATCGGGGGGTTATGCGGACAGCCTTGCGGGCGCATGCTTGCCCGCAAGGCTCCCAGGAATTCTCCAAAAATCTTTTTCTGCAGTGCTACAGTAACCTTTCTACATTAATGCTACAGTAATAGAGCTCCAAAAACGCCGTATTTGGTGTCGATTTCTTCCAAAATACGTTCTCGAGCTCGTTTGGGCTTCTTCAAGGCCTGTAACACAAATAAACTAATTTAACCACAAAAGCGGGCGTCGGCTTAACAAAAGCATGTAATTTAAAACAAAAATACTAAAAATAAATATACACATTTAAGCACTTATCAAGTGTGGCAGAGCCAGGGGCGAGGATGGCACGCAGTATTACCACACGTGACCGGTACTGCTTTGCGCTGTGACCAAGGGTGGCTGGCCAAAGCTACAATAACGTCAGAGGATACGCCGAGCTAAGTGGAAGTCCGGGACTTCTCTCCAGACCTGTATTGGGTAAGGGGCTCAATTAACTTTGGACATTTAGGGTGGCTCTTGTAATACAGTATTTGATGTCTTTAGGAGGGGGCAAGATCTCTTGGTGAGGATCTTTGACCATAATTGCAAACTTTTCTCAAATCTAAGAGAGTTTATGCTTTTCTCTCTTTAAAACTGGTTTCTTGTGTTGTATTTTGGTACCGTGGAGGCTTTCTAGGTTTGCTTGCTTCTTTTATGTAATGTGCTTATGTTGCGAACATGTGTTGTTTCACTGTTATTCTAATAAGGAAGACTGACCTGTCATTTGATGTGTGTTAGGTGCCGCATGGCTGAAAGTGATCTGTTGAGGCCGTGACAGCTGGTATCAGAGAACAGGGTGGTGCGAAGAGCATTTCGAGAAGAAGTTCAAGTGGGGACAATGAAGATGGTTGCTAGCAAGAAGGATCTGTTGGATCGACTTGAGGAGACTATCGAGCAGATAGAGAATATTATTGGAAGTGTTGACAATTACCTCGAGAAGTTAGTGAAGGTGGTCGAAGACCTCGCATGTGGATGGAGAGAAAGCCAGCTGATGATTGAATCCTTGAAGACAAAGTACAATCGTTGGAGGCCGAAGTCACCCTACGCAAGGAAGCTAGCGTTATACCAGTTGCTACGTGGGAGGTGACCACGTGAGCGAAGGCCCCAGAACCTTCCCTATTTGATGGCACACGAAGCACCAAGACACTGGAGAATTTTCTTTGGGACATTGATCAGTATTTCAAAGTTGCAAAGATGCTGGGCCATGAACAACTTCCATTGGTAAACATGTATCGGACCAGAGATGCAAAGCTATGGTGGTGCACTCGACAACAAGATGATACTCGTATGGGTTAGACCACTTCGAACTCGTGGGAAGAGTTGAATAAGGAGTTGCGGGAGGAATTCTTGCCTGCGAACACTGCATTGGTGGCCCGTTCAAATCTTAAGAAGCTACGACAGACGGGCACAGTCCAGGAGTATGTGAAGGAGTTTTCATCCCTGATGTTGGATATTAGGGACATATCCAAGGGGGGACAAACTGTTTAACTTCCTCACGGGACTGCAGAGTTGGGCCTAGATGGAAATACAGAGGCAAGGCACGAAGGATCTCGCCTCCGCGATCATTGCAGCTAAAGCACTAGTAGACTTGCAGACTTTACCTACAGTAGAGGGTGAGGAGTCCAAGTCCAGACCGAAGGAAAAGAAACCTTGGAGAAAAAGACCGGAAATGGGTTTCAGAGGAGAAAGCCTAGCAATGGCCAGGCCAAGTGGAACAGACCTAAGACTGATAAGAAAGTAGCAGGTGGTTTAGGCAATAAGACTAGAGGATGCTTTATTTGTGGCGAACCACCTATAGCACGGGATTGCTCCAAACGCGAGAAGCTAAACTAGTTTGTGAATGAAGCAGATAGTGATTCGGAGGACCCAGCAAAAGTGAGCCCTTTGCAACTATTGGTTGCCTTAAAGGCTATCAAGGGTGATGGCCCAACGAACCCCCATATCTATATGGAATTGACCTTGGATGGAAAGGTCATACAAGGAATGGTGGACACAGGAGCAACTCACACTTTCATCAAGAAGAAGGTGGCCACTTGGTTGGGACTGAGCGTTGTAGCGCACACAAGACTAATAAAAGCTTTCAATTCTTAAGCACGAGAGGTGACTGGGAAGATTTCTGGTGTGTTCGTTCACATGGGTGGATGGCAAAAGAAGATTGACTTGCTGGCGGTTACAATAGATAATTTTGAGTTGATTCTAGGGATGGAGTTCTTGGAGTCCATCAAAGCAGCTATTGTTCCTCATTTGGGTCCTTTCCTCGTAATGGATAAGAAGAACCCTTGCTTTATAGCTGGAGTTGCTGTAAAGGAGAAGAAGGGAAAAGGGCGATGCTTTCTACGCACTAGGTGGTGCAAAGGTTTAAACATGGAGAACCCACTTATGTTGCTACTTGATTGGAAGTGCAGGATGATTTGGTGGATGATCTACCCCCAGCTTTTGCAGGAGTCTTAAAAGAGTTTCAAGATGTTATGCCACCCTAACTACCCCGTGAACTCTCACCCCGGCGGACAATAGATCACCAAATCGAGTTGATGCCGGGCTGTAAACCCTCTGCTCGAGCTCCCTACCGTATGTCTCCTTTGGAATTGATTGAGTTGGGGAAACAACTGATGAATCTTCTTGATAGTGGCTTTATTCAGCCATCGAAGGCTCCATATGGTGCGCCAGTGTTGTTCCAAAAGAAAAAGGATGGCTCTCTTTGACTGTGTGTGGACTATCAAGCATTGAGCAAGATCACGGTGAAGAACAAGTATAAAATTCCTCTCATTCAGCACTTGTTCGATCAGCTAGCCAAAGCAACATATTTTTTCAAACTGGATCTTCCTTTGAGGTATTGGCAAGTAAGGATTGCTGATGGAGACGAGTCCAAGACGGCATGTGTTACGTGTTATGGGTCGTTTGAGTTCGTTGTAATGCCTTTTGGCTTGACCAATGCTCCGGCAATATTTTGTCACTTAATAAATTGATGAGTGCATTTCATATATATTTATTTCATGTCTTATTCCCATGATTCTTCAATTTATTGGCATAAATTCTCCTAATTCCGTGCTATTTGAGGTATTCTTAGTTTTCCATGCAAATATCAAAGTCCTAAGGCAAGAAGAAGTGATTTGGAGCGTTTTCAGGAGCTAAAGGACTTAGGAGAAACCTTATCAAGCTCAACACGGGCACAGCACGCCCGTGTTTTAAGCCATGTAATTTACAGGAGATTCCAGCCGAGAGCAACACGCATTTTATTCGCTAAGCACGGCCGTGCAACTCTCAGCACGGCCGCAACACGGGCGTGTTGGACCCCTTGCAGATTACAGGAATTGGAGTTTCAAGAGTTTTATTCGGCCATAATCTGCACGGCTTGGAGTACGGCTTCAACACGGCCATGCTCACATCGGGAAAAGTTTAAAACCCCAAAAACTTAGATTTTTGGGGAACTTTTTGGCTGCGAACGAGAAGGGAAGAAGGAGGAAGCTTTGGGGAGCCGTCCTCACCATCACAAGGGAAATGATGCGCGAATGATAGGCTGATTGGGAGGAGAATCCATCACATCGTAAAGCCTCAGATAGACACAAGGATGCAAGAAATTAGGGCGTTTTCAACTTCTTGTATTTTAATTTCTTTGGCATTTATTGTGTTGTCTATCCTCATGAGGGGCTAAACTCTCTTAGGGGGCCCCAGGGGGAAATATTTTGATGTTGTAGCTTGAACTTGTTACTCTTCTTGCAGTATTTATGAATATCTTGTTCTTAGCATTAAATCTTGGTTGTTGGCTATCTTGAATGTTGTTGAGTGGTTGAATGCTTCAATGTTTGGTATCTTTCCTTAGCTTGTGAATCTTTATTCATAGTTGCAAGAAGTGAGATTTCAACATAGGGTTCAACAGCACTGTAAACATCATTTACCTAGCACAACTAAATTTTAGAACTGAAGATATTTCTAATAAGTACTGAGAGAGTGCAAGTTAGTGAGCATAAGGAATTCACCCCGGAGCCCTGTCTCCTCCATCAAGCCAATCCTTACTTTTCCATAGTGCATTACCTTCCCTTAATTCTCTTCCAGTCCAACCTAGAGTCAATCAAACCATTCCTCAACTGATTAGATACTAAGCTGAGCGAGAGTAGTTGAAGCTACACCAGTCCCAGTGGATACAACTACCCGACCTTTAGGGTACACTTTACTACTTATACGACCCGTACACTTGCGGTTACGCAAGGGGCGTATCAAGTTTTTGGCGCCGTTGTCGGGGACTGGCAACTTCTAGGAATTCAGACAAACTTAGTAATCTAATTGCTTATCTTTGCTTTGATTTTTCTTCATCTTTTATTTTTTGTCTTTTTGTTTGTTTCTTTCATTTGTTGCTTGTGTTTAAAATTTGTTTGAACAGTTTAATATCTTCTTCTCCTCAGGTTTTCAAGTACATATCTAATTTTCTCTTTATGTTGATACTCATGCATAGTTTATGATCCGGGGGAACTCTTCCCAGTTAGCATCTCCAGATCCTGACATTGAAAGGACATTTCATAGGTGATAGAGACAGATCAATTTAAGGGAAACTGGGTCAGTGGAAGTGAGTATAGAGGTAGAGCAAGAAGAAAGTATGGCCGGGAATCAGAGAAGCATCTCCGATTATGCACGGCCTAATTTGGAGGGCTCTGGATCAAGCATTGTTCGGCCATCTGTTGCGGCGAACAACTTTGAGCTGAAGCCGAACTTTATTCAGATGGTGCAGCAGATGTGCCAGTTTGATGGATTTCAAGATGAGGACCCATATGCTCATCTTGTAAATTTTCTGGAAATTTGTGATACGTTCAAGGCGAATAATGTGTCCGAGGATGCGGTTCACCTTCGACTGTTCCCATTTTTAGTGCGAGGAAGATCTAAGCAGTGGCTAAGTTCCTTGCCGGCGGGTTCTATCACAAATTGGGCACAATTGGCCGAGAAGTTCTTAACACGCTACTTTCCACCGACAAAAATCACTAAGTTGAGAAGTGATATTTCCTCTTATCGCGAAGCAGAATCTGAAACCTTATACGACACATAGGAGAGGTACAAGAAATTATTGAGGAAGTGCCCTCAACATGGGATAGTGGAATAGATGCAAATCCAAATTTTTTATAATGGGCTGAATGTTGCGATGAAACAAATGTTAGATGCAGCAGTTGGAGGTTCTTTGTGCAGCAAGAGACCAGAAGAAGCACAGAACCTCATCGAAGACTTGGCATCTAATGGGTACCAGTGGAGTTATCAGAGGAATAAGCTGGTGAAGACAGCCGGACTTTATGAAGTTGATGTACTCACTACCTTAGCGGCACAAGTGGAAGCCATTTTTAAAAGGTTGAACACAATGCAAGTCCATTCTTCAGCCCAAAATTTGACTACTGATAGTTGGGCGAACCAAGCAGGGCCCAGTTGTTCGTCAGAGGGAGTTAGTGCCACCGAACAGGTGGATTTCATTGGGCAAAATTTGCGGTACACTAATAATCCCTACAGTAACACCTACAACCCGGGATGGAGGAATCACCCCAATTTCTCTTGGAAAGAGCGGAATCAAGGGCAACAGCGCCCTCAGCAACAACAGCAACAGACACAGCCTCAATTTTCGAGGCCCCCACCACCCAAGTACGAAAAATTTCTTAAAGAGCATCTGACTAACAAAAGGAAGCTAGAAGCAGTCTCGACGGTGACACTAAGCGAAGAATGTTCAGTGATCATCTCGAACAAAATCCCCAAGAAAGAAAAGAATCCAAGAGGTTTCATCATCCCATGTATAATTGGAGGGATGAATGATGAAAAAACCTTGGCTGACTTAGGGGCGAGCATCAATCTGATGCCACTGAAAAGTTTTCAGAAGTTAGGACTGGGGGAACTCAAGCTGACTCAGATGACGCTCTAACTTGCTGATCGCTCCACTCGCCGACCTTTGGGAATTGTGGAAGATATCTTGGTAAAGGTTGACAAGTTTATATTCCCTGTGGATTTTGTTATTTTGGACTTGGATGATCGGGCTAAGGTGTCTTTGATTTTTGGGCGACCATTCCTCACTACTTCACAAGCAATCATTGATGTGAAGGATGGTAGCCTAACATTAAGGGTGGGAGATGAAGAAGTCGTATTCAGATTGAAAGAAGCTATGAGACATCCAATGGCATTTGATGATTCTTGTTATTTTCTTGATACTACTGATGATGTAATTGGTGAGTGTGTGCAGGAAACTTGGCGAAAGGACCACTTCACTGATTTGCTAGGAGAGACGCCTCCAGAGGAAGAGCCTATAGTGAGGGTTGAAGAAGTAGCTGTTGTCTTACCGAGTGTTGATAAGCCAGCCGTGTATGCCAAGAAAAAGAAACTATCTAAGGCTCGGACTTGGTGGCAGAAGGTAGACGATAGGAAGAAACAGCAAGCCTCTACCCCAAAGCACGTCCCTGTTAATGTACTCGGTGTTGGTGAGGCATTTTTAATCAATTCATTGTCTCCCTTTTTGGAATGTTGTGTTGTAGGACACCAGGAGAGAAGGTATGTCTTTAAGCCTTCATGAGGTGAGTACAGGAATGTCAAGCTAGTGACGTTAAACGAGCGCTTATCGGGAGGCAACCCGATTGGTTTCATGTCTTTTTCTTTCTCTGTTGTATTTGTTTGTTGTGTTTTTGTGTTTTCGTTGTGTGTTGAATCGAGTCCGGTGTGTTTTCACTTGTTTTGAAAGGTTTCAAGCTCAGCACGGGCATAACACCCCAGTGTTGATTTCGGTGCAGTTTACAGATTTTCAACATTTTATTTTTCTTGAGCAGCACGGGCGGAAGCACGGCCGTGCTGAATCCCCTAGCACGCTGCCCGTGCACGCAGCACGGACGTGCCGCGTTCTTCGTTTCTGTTGAATTTTATTAGCATGGCCACAACACGGCCGTGTTGAGGGCGTGTTCGGCTCGACGGATCGTCTTCCGCGAGTTTTTCTTTTAAAATCCGGCAGTTCACACCCTTTCTTCATTTTCACTTGCGAGTTCCCCTCTTTCACTCTCGATTTTCGTGCGAATTCGCGACCATTTGCGGGGTTTTAGGGATCCTTCGGAGTTTCATCGTTAATACTCTTCTTCTCCGACATTTTGGTAAGTTGACGAACCCTAATCGCTTAATCCTTTCCAAATCATGATTTGTATTCCTTGAATCATTGCTTAAATGCTTAACTTAGGTTTTAGAGGCATTTAGGGTGAATTTTAAGTTGATTACACATTGTTTTACAGCCGATTCTCATGCTCGCCGTCGTTGGGGACGACGCAGGATTCGGTCAACACGGCCGTGCTTCGATAAGCACGGCCGTGCTCTACCCAGATCCCTAATTTCGATACTAGCATGGGCATGCTCTAGTTAGCACGCCCGCGTTCCATGTAAACCCCTTTTGGCAATCAAGACGGGCGTGCAACTTTCAGCACGCCCGTGCATGCACTATTCTAAATGTTAAATCTTTTGTCGTGCAGATCATGCCGAGGAAGGCCACCACATCCGGCCCTTCTTCGAAGAGGGCTCGAGGGGAGTCGTCGACCCCGTCCGCCCCTTCTGCGCCCACTTCTACGCACCCATCCACCAGGTGTGTTACTCTCGGCTGTGCGCCAAGAGATTCGGGGAGCTGCGCGCGATCGACTAGGAGGTTCTGCGCGAGGTCGGCACGGAGGCCGATGTCCGTAGCTACCTGGGAGCGACCGCTTGGATGCAGCTTCTCAGCATCACCGACCCAGGGTACTGAGAGATATCTTTGGAGGTCCTCGCGACCTTCGAGATGCCCCGAGGGCCCATCAGCTACCACCGCGCTGGCACCATCCAGTTCTAGGCGTTTGGCGAGGTGCACCGGATGGGGCTGACGGAGTTCTCCGTTAGACTGAGCCTGTATGATGAGGAGTTCACCTGGACTCCCGCATACGATGCGCTGCTCGTTGCCTGCCCCTCAGGGGAGTCGCAGGAGGAGTGCTAGCGGAGGTTGAGCACAGACCGCTCTTACGATCCCCGTCGCTCCAAGGCCTCCTCCGTCCCTCTCTCAACTCTCAGGTACATTCACTTCATTCTCAACCACTCTATTACGGGCAAGGGATATAGCACCGGGGTCGCCATCCTGCTGAGCATGCTGGATGGCTTCCATCTACACCTCGGCTACGAGGTCGCCTTCAGCATCCAGCATCGGGGTCAGGACTCTCGGGTTGGCGCGCTCTTCGGCGGACCCTACATCACGCGGCTCATTAGAGGAATGGGCCTCCAGTCCGGCTTCAGAGCGATGCGGATGACGGGCGGGGTGATACCTATAACTGTGGACACCCTCAGCGCGATGGGCTTACTCCGCGCTACGCGGACTTCCCACGGCCCTCAGTACCACGCTGCACATGCTGCTAGTGTACCTGATTCACCTCCTACAGTGCTGGCTGGTCCTTCTGCCTCTCCACGCACACCACGGGCCCGTACTTCCGCCCCGATTCCAGAGTCTCCCCCAGCTAGCTCCCCCTCTTTCCGCCGATGGATGATCCGGAGCATGCAGTGACTGGACTCCCACCTCAACGTCACACTTTCCCCGCCTCCACATCGTGCTGCCGGGCCTTCTACTTCTCGGAGTGTGGGTGTGGATACTGCTGACCTCCCATCTGAGTTTGACTCTGACTCTGAAAGCGCCGGACTTTGATCTTTCTTGTCTTTGTTATGTTTTCTTTATCTGTTCTTGTACTTTGCTTTTATTCTTCATTATTTTGTTCTCTTTGAGTCAGTTAGCAAGGGCGTCCCCTACTAAACTGATCTCATTTTAGTGAGTTTACTTTATTTATTGTTTTTCTGTTTTATCTCATTCTAATGCTTGCAGGCTTCATTCAGGATGTATGGATACTTATCTTCTGACTGTATCCCAAGGCTTCCCTTGATGGTGCTCACCACATGCCTTTAATTGTCTGGAATTCTTTGTCACGGGCACCTCTCCTTCAATTTGGTGAACATTCCCCAACTCTACATTCCTTGCACTTGATTATTTTTTTTTCTGCTGCATATGCTATTTTGAACATTGAGGACAATGTTTCATTCAAGTGTGGGGGAGGGTTGTTTATTTGTGTATTAATATGTTTAGATGTTGTGCATGACTTAGGGCGATCTATGATATTTTTGGTTGAAAATCTCTAAACTAAGGAGTAATTGAGCATGCTAGTGCACTTTTGTTGAACCTAAGGTTTCATTTTACTCTTACTTTGGAAACCCTAACGTTAACACTTAGCCTTCTGTTGTGTGATCACTCTGTTAGAGGAAGGGCTAGTTTTAAGGCTTATGAAAAATCAGATGTTGACTCCAAACTCAATTAATAAAATCTAGAAAATGAGAAAGATGGTAGAAAAAAGAAACGAATTTTGACAAGTCGGATTCCTTTCCTAGGGATGCCATGTCAAATTTTGTTAGAAAGATGGTAGAAAGATGGTACAAATTTCGTGAGGCGGCACACACACACGGTAGTACGAAGTAAGAGTAAAATCTTTCATGAACTTTCAATTGACTATGGCACTATTTACTCTGGGCTCCTCAAGCTTTAGGAATTTTCTAACTTTGCTGAGATCAGAGGTTATACACTCATCACTTTGTTAGGGAATTAAGGTTCCTTGATTACAAGCAACGATTCAAATTTGGGGGTATTTGATGAGTGCATTTCATATATATTTATTTCATGTCTTATTCCCATGATTCTTCAATTTATTGGCATAAATTCTCCTAATTCAGTGCTATTTGAGGTATTCTTAGTTTTCCATGCAGATATCAAAGTCCTAAGGCAAGAAGAAGTGAGTTGGAGCGTTTTCAAGAGCTAAAGGACTTAGGAGAAACCTCATCAAGCTCAACACGGGTGCAGCACGCACGTGCTTCAAGCCGTGCAACTCTCAGCACGGCCGCAACACGGGCGTGTTGGACCCCGTGCAGATTACAGGAATTGGAGTTTAAAGAATTTTATTCGACTGTAATATGCATGGCTTGGAGCGCGGCTTCAACACGGCCGTGCTCACATCGGGAAAAGCTTAAAACCCCAGAAACTTAGATTTTTGGGGGACTCTTTAGCTGTGAACGAGAAGGGAAGAAGGAGGAAGCTTGGGGGAGCCGTCCTCACCATCACAAGGGAGGAGAATCCATCACATCGTAAAGCCTCAGATAGATACAAGGATGCAAGAAATTAGGGAGTTTTCAACTTCTTGTATTTTAATTTCTTTGGCATTTATTGTGTTGTCTATCCTCATGAGGGGCTAAACTCTCTTAGAGAGCCCCGGCGGGAAATATTCTGATGTTGTAACTTGAACTTGTTACTCTTCTTGCAAGTTAGTGAGCATCAGGAATTCACCCCGGGGCCCCTTCTCCTCCATCAAGCCAATCCTTACTTTTCCCTAGTGCATTACCTTCCCTTTATTCTCTTCGAGTCCAACTTAGAGTCAATTAAACCATTCCTCAATTGATTAGATACTAAGCAGAGCGAGGGTAGTAGAAGCTACACTAGTCCCAGTGGATACGACTACCCGACCTTTAGGGTACAATTTACTACTTATACGACTCGTACACTTGCGGTTACACAAGAGGCGTATCATGAATCAAGTGTTTTCGGACTACATTGATGAGTTTGTGGTAGTGTACTTGGATGATGTTCTGGTTTATAGTGAATCCTTGGAGGATCACCTTGTTCACTTGAAATAGGTTTTACCAAGACTGAGAGAGCATCAGCTATATGTGAAGCTGGAGAAATGTTATTTTGCTCAACAGGAGATCAAGTTCCTTGGACACATTATTTTTCGTGGTGAAGTCCGAATGGATCGGGCTAGGGTGGCGGGCGATTTTGGACTGGCCTGCACTGTCCAAAGTACCGGAGTTACGATCTTTTCTACGCTTAGCCAACTACTATCATCGACTCATTGAAGGATATTCAATAAAGGTTGTGCCGCTCACCGATTTGCTGAAAAAGGACCAACTATACGGTTGGACCGAGAGGTAACATGCTGCTTTTGACAAGATTAAGAGTGTGATTACAAGTGAACCAGTCTTAGCATTGCCCAACTTCGATGAACCTTTTGAGGTGCACACAAATGCGTCAGACAAGGTGGTTGGCGGTGTCTTTGTTAAGAATGGGCATCCGGTGGCGTTCGAGAGTTTGAAGCTGAAAGGTATAGAGCAGCGCTATTCGGCGCACAAGTGAGAGATGCTCGCCGTTGTTCATTGCTTATAGGTATGGAGTGTGTACCTTTGGGGCACTAACTTTCTTGTTAAAACAGATAACATTGCCAATATACCCTTTGCTACTCAAAAGAAGCTGTCGGCTATACAAGCTCATTGGCAAGAGTTCTTGCAGGAATATGACTTTGAATAGCAGCATGAATTGGGGAGACACAACCATGTGGCTGATACATTGAGTTGCTCACACGCCCTTTGCGTCACCGCAAGTGCACGAGTCGTCGAGTAATAAAATGGACCCGGTGAAGAGTCGCGTTGTCAAACCACAGGGAGCAAGAGTATTATAATTAACTTTAGCAATTGAAATCTAGCCTGATTAAAATGGTCGAGAAACATGTTAACTAATGCTTAAAAAGGTTAAAAAGAGAATGCAAGCCGAAATAAGAGATCAACAATTGTAGAGAATAATGGGAGTAATTGGACAATGAATCCCTTAAAGTTTCAACAATGAAGAACACAATCCTGTATATACTTCTCACTTGAATAAAAAGGACGTTGACTAAAAATATAACAATTCAATGGGTTTTCACCGCACTTTAATCACAAGGATCTAATGGGTTTTCACCGCACGCTAGTTTTCAAGAACTAACGGGTTTTCACCACACATTAGTGTTTGATAATTAACAGGTTTTCACCGCACATAGAGAGTCACACAACTTACAATATGAATTAAATCAACTTACAAATGCATTTCATAATCAAAACTTCATAAACAATTAAAAGTAAGAAGTAACAATATAATCTATTACAAAATCCCTAAGGTTTCAAGTCCAAGCTCCCAATGGGGCTTTAGCTCATCATGAAATACAAAACAATTGAGCAAATAAGCACAATCATAGTCATAATACGAGAATTAACAACACTCCCTCAAAGACAAGGATTGAATGAATCAACGCGAAGCTCCCCCTGATGTTGATGGAGTAATGGATCTCGACCGTGACGATGCCCTAATGGATGATAGTGAAGATGATGATGGACATCGACATAGATTCCTTGACTTAGAGGGGTTGAGATCACCCTTGATCTGACAGTTGCCATCTCTTCTACTCCTGCCTCCTTTCCCTACAAAAGAAATCCCAAAACCTAGCCTCCCCCTCTCAGAAATCAATGAAACCTTTTATACCCGTAAGTTTACAGGTTGCTTACGGGCATAAGTCTCGACCGTAAGCCTTAGGGTTTTATCTAATCTCGTGCCTTATGACCCACTTACGGCCGTAAGTTTCTCCCGTAAGGGTACTTGTCTTTGGGCTACGGGACCCTTTACGGCCGTAAGAGGGAAGCCGTAATCCTTGTCCTGTTAACCTTACCCTCTTCCTTATGGGCATAAGTACCTCCTGTAAACCTCTCTAGCTACTATTTACATTCCAACTTACGGGCATAAGGTCGACCGTAAGTTCTTCTATTTGACAGTTGCTTCCTTTACAGGCATAAGAGTGCACGTAAAGTCTTCTGAATAGGGTTTACGGCCATAATCTAGAGCGTAAGTAGAACATAAGTGGTTCTAGCTCCCAGGTACCTATGTAGGGAGGGCGCCATCTTCTACATTTTGATTCCTAATTGCTTTTTTTTTTGCTCTCCTTTATCTTTAAACTCTACCTGGTGCCTGCAAAGATAATTCACACTTGATTTAGCCTCGTTTTCCAGAAAATCACTATAATACTGACTATATAAGTATACAAATTGATATATAAAATATAGTATAAATGTATACTTATTAGTCGCAAACAGATGGTTGAGTATGTGGCTGTATTGACGCAAGTAGAGAATGACTTGCAAAGTCATATTGAGAAGATGGCAACGATGGACACTCAGTATGAGAAGCTGATGAAAAATGTCCAAAACGGAGTCGTACAAAAGTATTGGGTGGAGGATGGGCTTCTCTACTCCAAAGGCAATCGACTCTATGTGCCGAAGGAAGGGAAAATTCAACAGCAACTCCTTAAATAGCATCATGATGTCCCAAGGGTGAGACATCCCTGTCGTGAGTGAATGAAGGCTTTGTTCATATGACATTAATATTGGTCGGATATGGGCAAAGATATAGGAGGATATGTGAAAACTTGTTTATGTGCCAGCAAGACAAGTCGGTAAGAAGACAGGAAGCCGGTCTTCTCTAGCCGGTGAGTATTCCGAAAATGCCATAAGCGTCAATTTTCATGGACTTTATTTCCATATTTATTAAGGTGGAAGGGATGTCGACTGTGATGGTGGTCATGGACCGATTCACAAAGTATATGATATTCATACCGGCACCGGTAGTATGTTCGTTCGAAGTGGCTGCTGTGTTGTTCCTGAAGCATGTGGTAAAACACTGTAGGGTATTGGAAGACATCATAAGCGATCAAGATGCTCACTTTACTGGACAGTTATGAACGGCCTTGTTCGGGTTGTTAGGTACAGAGTTGAAGTTTTCAATTGCAAACCATCCACAAACGGATAGGCAGACCAAGAGGATCAATGCTCTGTTAGAAGAGTTTCTCCGGTATTATGTTTTTGCTTCACAGAAAAATTGGCTCAGTCTGCTTAATGTGGCATAGTTTAGCTACAATCTTCATCGGTCTTCGTCAACGGAGAAGAGTCCGTTTGAGCTTGTGTATGGATACCAACCTATTACTCCTTCAGAGGTCGCGAAGCGGAGGACAGGAGGGAAATGTCCTGCTGCGTATCACTTTGCCATTGATCGGTAAGAGTTGATGGAGAGTGCTCCGGATAGCCTCGTCAAGATGGCTCACTGAATGAAGAAGTATGCAGATCAAGGAAGACGCCCTTTAGAGTTCCAAGTAGGGGACAAGATTTGGTTGAAACTCACTCCATAGGTGTAGAAGAAGTTACATCGGAAGGATGTTTACAAAGGTGTAATCGCGAGGTATGATGGGCTTTCACTATTGTCTAACGGATAGATAATGTGGCATATCGTTTGGATCTCCCCGATCGGCTGAAACTCCATCCAACTTTTCATGTGAGTTTGTTGATGTCATGCCCTAACCCGCAGGCCCGGCACAGAACATACCGCCACGACAACCTAAGGGAGAGCAGACACCACCTCACCCTTGGTCATCACAAGGCTAACCTGTTTTCCTCAATACAACATTAAAATAAATGGAGAGGAATAACAACACACACATCAATAGATCTCAAGAAGAAAACCATAGACATGAAGTTAAACAAGCCCTGGATACAAATCTTTATTCAACGAACCCAAAATAAGTATCAAGTACAGAGTTTTCAAGGAAAGATTTCATAATACACAATGTCTCGAAAGAAAAATATGCTAGTGGATCCCATGCACTACAATCCATGCTTTATGAAATAATCTACTCAAAACAATACGGAAGATGCACTCAAAAGGAAAGACCTCTGCCAACCACAATACGCTGAACCGCTACACTACAATATCACCTGGGGAAGAGAGAGAGAAGGGGCGAGAAACTAAGTTGTTCTAACAATATCACCTGGCGAACAGGTGTCATTTCATTGTTGTTCTAACAAAGAAAACTGACCTGCCACTTGATGTGTGTCAAGTGTCTCACAGCCAAAGATGACCGGTTGAGGCCATGACAACTTGCCCCCTTGGTGCAACAAGTCGGTCAAGGATAGAGGCTCACCACTCCAGAAGCAATTTCTTGCAATTTCCTCTTCCTTAATATAAACGCCTTTGGCGTCATCTTCTCTACCTACAAAGGAGTAATTATTTTAAATCTTCTTAGCAATTCTCTTCCTTTGATAATGATACCTTGGCGGTATGCCCCCTTTCATCATGTTATTTAACTTGGAACAAAGTTCACCAATCATGAAATTGTTCTTCACCATTCTCAATGCCTCAATAGAGTTTGCAAATGAACTTAAAAATGGGTTCCTTTGAGTTTTGGAACGAAATGAAATTTGCTTTCTCATAATGTTAAGGCATTTTCCTCTTAGTTAGCCTCCCCATCATAAATAACTTTGATGAGATAGCCTTATACTTTCTTGAAGATACCACTCTCCTCTCCTTTGGTAGTGATCATCAGAATGGAGATAACATTGCATAAGGCTATCCCCATCATAAATAATTTTGATGAGATAGCCTTATACTTTCTTGAAGATGCCACTCTCCTCTCTTGCGTGAGTACGTGTCTTTTCCTTTGAAATTCTCCTGAAAACTACACGGGCAAGTACACCGGTGTATACTTTATCCGTGTAGCTCATTATCTTGTATTTTGCACCGATTTGCTCCCGATTTCATTCCTCTGGCCATTATTATGCTTTTCTTCACATGTGGAGTACAATAGAGCAATTAAGTACCAATATCACCACAATCTACAATTTACAGTTCAATAAGTGCAACAAATGATCAGTAAATATAGATAAAATAGCCTTTATCAAAAGCTCATCTCCATCTTCTCATATACCTCCTTTATGAGAAATATCCTCCTAGATCTCAGTAGATGATATCGAATTTGGATAATGCCTCCTTGGCATCAAGTGTTGGATGTGGGTAGAGATTGGTGAGAGTGGTATACTCCACGAAGTTAACATAGCCTGACATTGTCCCAAACTTAATCTCAGCTTCAGCAGTACCCCTGCAAGTAGAAGTGCAAGGAAGCTTCACTTCATTGTCTTCTCCAAAGAAGATGGTGCTTTGCCAGTGTTGTTTGTATATACCATTGCAAGTGCTCGGAATGAACACATCACGTTGACAACACCAATTGATTTTTCATATTTTTTTTTATTCACACTATCTTTCAAAGATGGGAGAAGTCATGTCTTACCGGGTGTGCCAGAATTTGTGGGGCTCTTTATTTTCAACTTGGCTTTAATATAATTAACCAGCAAAAAATATCAGCTCACAATCAAATGTTTTATTATTTTATGATTTCAAAGGATTGTGCATTCATGACTTCCATTAGGGGCAAGCCCCTAATGTTAATTACCATATACACTGTCGTAGAAACCTCCAATTAAGAAATAAGTATGAACAAAGGAACAATCAATTTTATTCATTTTTAATAAACTTAGATTCATACACTTTATTGAAATTACAAGGGCTTTGAAATTTGATTATCTTGACTTTATTTCCTTTTATATTTATGCAACTTAAACTAATATGCCTAAGTAACCAATGATTGCATCATTTTTTCTCCTTCCGACGATTTCTTCGGAAAGCACGCTTTGACTTTTAATCTCGTCAAATCTTGAAAATTGTGACTTGGATATGATTTGAGTTTCAAGTTGTAAATCCTCCACATTTGAGAATCAGTAACTTGATGATTTGAAATTCTTCAAAGAAAAGGCCTCGGCATTTGGTGCTTGTGAAGCTATTTACAACTTGTGAACTCTTCGACCCTTTGACTTTTGATGCCTTAAAGTTGTTGAGCTCATTTGTTCATTTATTTAAATCATGTATCTTGGATTTGATTTGGATTTCATGTTGGGCATTCTCTATGTTGATGAATCATAAACTTGATTTTATTTAATTTGACTTTTTAAAAGCTTCAACATTCGTACTTGTGAAAGCTTCTCTTAGTCTTGACTTGTAAAATTCTTTTATTCTTTAACTTCTGATGTCTTGGGACAATTGAGTTTATTTATCGATTTGTATAGATTTTCAAGTCTTCATTCTTTCATTTCTTGAATCTTGACTTGGCTACTTTGATTTTGATTTTTAGAATGGCTTTAACCTTTGAGCTTACATCTTGGATTTGATTTTGCATTTTGGATTTGATGTGGTTTCAAGTTGTAAATTTTCTATGTTGATGAATCATAGACTTAATTTTATATGATTTTGACTTTTCAAAAGCTTCAGCACTCGTGTTTGTGAAACTTTCTTCAAATCTTGACTTGTGGAACTCTTTGAGACTTTGATTTATGATGTCGTGAGACTATTGAGTTCAATTGTTGATTTATATGAATTTTTAAGTCTTGACTCTTTCATTTTTTGAATCTTGGCTTGGCTGCTTTGACTTTGATTTCTTTTTCTTTGTAATGGCTTTAACTTTTCAAAAGCTTCAGCTTTCGTTTTTGTGAGAAGCTTTTCTCATTTTTGTCCTTGTTTTTAATTGTTTTTGACTTGTGAAACTCTTTGAGTCTTCGACTTCTGATGTCTTGAGAACATTGAGTTCATTTGTCGATTTATATAGATTTTCAAATCTTGATTCTTTAATTTCTTGAATCTGGATTTGGCTGCTTTGACTTTCATTTCTTATATGCTTTAACATTTCAAAAACTTCCGCTTTCGTGTTTGTGAAGCTTTTGTCCTTTTTTTTAATTGTTTTAATTTCTTTTTTACTTGTGGAACTCTTTGAGTATTCGACTTTTGATATCTTGAGATTGCTGAGTTATTTTATCAATTTATTTGATTTTTTTTATCACGTTTTAACTCTCTCACATCTTGAATCTTGACTTCATTGCTTTGACTTTGATTTTTTTTTTATTGAATTGATTTTTTTTATAACCCTATGAGTGCCAAGCCAACAAAGCAGGTTTTAAAATTTTGTATTCCAGTCCCAATGAAATTTTATGACGTCAAAGTGAGTTTAAAAATATTTCCTATTCCAATGAATGCCTATGACCTCGAAGTGAGCATTGAAAATTCTTTACCTCTTAAAAGAGTTCAGAAAAGTTTTCAATCTTTGAAAATTTCTCCATTCCTCCAAAGAGTGTATGTAACCCTAGAGTGAGTTCAAGAAAATTTCCCCGCCAATGAGTATCTATGACCTCAATGTAATCATTAAAAATTTTCTGACTCTTTGGAATTTCTCTATCAGTCTTAAGAGTGTCTATGACCCCAGAGCGAGTTTAAGAAAATTTCCCACTCCAATGAGTGTCTATAAACTCAAAGTAAGCATTAGAAATTTTCCGACTCTTTAGAATTTTTTTCATCACTCCCAAGAGTATCTATGACCTCCAAAGTGAGTTTAAAAAACATTTCTTACTCCAATGAGTGTCTATGACCTCAAAGTAAGGGTTAGAAATTTTCCAATTCTTAAGAGGGTTCCCGACCTCAAAGTGAGTTTAGAAGGGTCTTCATTTTTGTCATTTCTCCATCACTGATGAGTGCATTTCATATATATGTATTGCATGCTTTACCCTCATCATTATTGAATATTTTGGATTTAATTCTCCAAGTACGGTGCTATTTGAGGTATTCGTTGTTTGTCATGCAGATATCAAAGTCCTAAAGCAAGAAGAAGTGTTTTGGAATAATTTTAGAAGCTAAAGGACTTAGAAGAAACCTCATCAAGCTCAACACGGCTTGAGCACGCCCGTGCTGTACCCCGTGCAAATTGCAGGAGAATTCAGCCAAAAATCAGCACAGCCTGAGTTCGTTGAGCACGGTCGTGAAAACCTCAGCACTGTCTAAGCACGCCCGTGCTGTTCCCCGTGCAGATTACAGGAATGTGAGTTTTTTGAAGATTTATTTGGCCATAATCAGCACGGCTTCAACACGCCCGTGCTTACATCGAGAAGACATTAAAACCCTAGAAACTCAGTTTCTAAGGGGACTTTTGGTGGGCGAACTTTTGGAGAAAGAAGATGAGAGCTTTGTGGGTTCATCCTCCACTTCATCAAGGGAATGGAAAGCTTATGGTAGGCTGATCGGGAGGAGATCTTACAACATTGTAGATCCTTCGACAACCACAAGGATGCAAGAAATTAGGGAGTTTTCAACTTCTTGTCTTTCAATTTCTTTGGCATTGTACTTGTTGGTTGTTGTCATGAGGGGCTAAACTCTTAAGGGAGCCCCGGGGTTGTTTGTATGACGTTGTAGCTTGAACTCATTATCTTTACTTGCAGTATTTATGAATGTCTTGTTCCTTTCAATAAATCAAAGTTATTGGTTATCTTGTGTGTTGTTTAGTGCTTGATTGCAAGCAGTGAGAGTTCAACTTAGGGCTCGGCAGCGCTAGAAACCGCATGCTTATAGCATAACTAGGTTTAGAACTGAAGACATCTCTGATAAATACTGAGAAAGCCGAGTTAGTGAACGTCGGAAATCCAACCCCAGGGCCCCATCTCCTCCATCGAGTCAATCCTCAAACCTTCCCTTGGTGAACTTCCCTTTCCCTAACCTCCTTGAAGTTAACCAGAGTCAATTCCATCATCTTCTGTATGGTTAGATATTAAGCAGGACGTTAGTATTAGAAGCTATACCAGTCCCTGTGGATTCAACTACCCGACCTAAATGGTACACTTTACTACTTGTGCGACCCGTGCACTTGCGGATACGCAAGGGGTGATAAACGTCTAAATATACGTATTTTATACGTATTTACTTGTATTATTTTATTATCTTTTTGATAAGTCGATGCCCTTTTTATAGTCTAAATCTCTTTATTTTGTGTTACAGACCCTAAATGAGCTCAAGAACGTATTTAGGAAGAATTCGACACCAAACACAACGTTTTGGGGTTTTCACTGTAGCAGTACTGTAGCAAACATACTGTAGTAGAATTACTGTAGCAGGTACTGTAGCACCCGAGGTGAAATTTCCTGCAAAACTTTCTGGATGCCTCACGGGCAACCTCACGGCCATGAGGCAGCCCGTGAGAAGTCGCGATTTTCACCCTTTTAAGGGCTTTTAGGCCATGAAAGAGAGGGACTTTTGGCCTTTTCTTGAAGCTTGACACCCTCACTTCCAAATCGGACCAAGAAAAGCGCGATCTTGTGCGGGATCTACCTCTAGGGCTTCAAATCTTGAGGTTGAAGACGACGGGAAGCCACCCCTTCGAGTGGCGTCTTTGGAAGCTTCTTCGACTCTAATCTTTGGAGGGAGGTCTTTTATGTTGGGTTTAGTTATTTTCATGCTTTTATTCATGTATTTTGAGACTATGAGCAACTAAAACCCCAAGGTCACCGGATGTGGGTGAACCTTGGGGTGAACTTGTGATGTTTGGATGATTTGGTTTAATTCATGCTTGTTAGCTTGTTTGTGGTTCATGTTTGGTGTTTTTGAATGCTTGGGTATGCATGAGAACTCTGTGTATCCATACTTAGCCAATACTAGGTTGCATGACCATTGCCCTAGTATTAGACTCACCAAGCTTGGAATGGAAATACGTATAAATACGCCGTGACCATCGGGTATTTGTACCCCTCCAATTCTAGGGTTAATTACTCATGTGTGATTCAACCTTAATTTGAGAAAACCATCTTGCCATTTGATATCGTAGGAGGCATTGTACGGGTAGAGCCCGTATTCAATACTCGTACCGGATTAGGGGTCAATTGCCGTGACCATCGGGTTGACCTAATCTAGGGTTTTCTCTGTCCATCAAGCCACTTGCATGTTAATCCAACATCCTTCGCACTTTAGTAGCCCCGAGGGGATCCTCATCCGTGACCATCTTTCTCACCCTGATTTTCCTCCCGTTTATTGCCCTTGGGATTTAGCAGTTTAATTGCTTTTGTTTTACTTCTTTACTTTTTCATTCTAAATCTCAAGTTTGATCGGCTAGACAACATTGCAAAAGGGAAGTAAGAATAGATTCTCGGGCCCTTGGGAATACGACCCACTCGTGCTTGCGCGAGTGGTTTATTACTTGACGACCCCGTGCGCTTGCGGGACGATCATCAAGGGGCGTACCAATCACTCCTAAGATTGTCTATGACCTCAAAGTGAGTTTGAGAAAATTACTCACTCCAATGAGTGTCTATGACCTCAAAATAAGCATTAGAAATTTTCTGACTCTTAAAAGGGTTCACGGCCTCAAAGTGAGTTCAGAAGGGTCTTCATCTTTGGAATTTTCCATCACTCCTAAGAGTGGCTATGATCTCAAAATGAGTTTGAGAAAATTTTCCACTCTAAAGAGTGTGTATGACCTCAAAGTGTGCATTAGAAATTTTTTGACACTTGAGAGGGTTCATGACCTCAAAGTGAGTTCAGAAGGGTCTTCAACCTACAAAATTATATAAATGCTCTTGCAGTATGTGGAAATTTGACCCTTTTCGCTTCTCTTATGCTTTATTTCTTGTGTAGAAGTTGTGTGTTTAGGTTTTCGTCGAGTTTTATTTTTGTTGGAATCTTAGTTAAGGTCTTTTTGAGAGGTTAAAAGATGGGGGAAAAGTGTTTTAAAATGTGTAAGCAAGGAAGGGACCTTACGGGCACTTAGTGTACCCGCAAGGAGCCAAAAAAGGGGCCTTGCGGCCTCCCCTGTGCCCGCATGGGAGCCCGCAAGGACCACCGGCCAGAAGACCATGGAGGCTCCCATGCGGGCGCATGGGAGGCTGCATGGCTTCCAGGTTGAGGCCTCGCGGCCTCCCTTGCGCCCGCAAGGGAGCCCGCTGATACGCCTCTTGCGTAACTGCAAGTGCACGGGTCGTATAAGTAGTAAAATGTACCCTTAGGGTCGGGTAGTCATATCCACTGGGACTGGTATAGCTTCTAATACTAACGTTTTCCTTAATATCTAACCAAACAAAGAAGGATGGATTGTGACTCTAGGTTGAATTTAAGGAGATTGAGGGAGAGAATTGCACTAAGGGGAATGTAAGGATTGACTCGACAGAGGAGATGGGCCACCGGGGTTGGATTCCTGACGTTCACTAACTCGGTCTTTCTCAGTATTTATCAGAGATGTCTTTAGTTCTAAATCTAGTTATGCTATAAGAATGAAGCTTACAGTGCTGATGAAACCTAGGTTGAAATCTTACTGCTTGCAACTATCAATAATGATTCACAAGCCTATATAAGAAAACCAAACTTCCAAGCATTCAAACACTAAGCAACACACAAGATAGCCAATAACCATGATTTATTGCAAAGAACAAGACATTCACAAATACTGCAAGTAAAGACAATGAGTTCAAGCTACAACATCATACAAACCACCCCGGGGTTCCTTTAAGAGTTTAGCCCCTCATGACATTAAACAACAAGAAAATTGCCAAAGAAATTAAAATACAAGAAGTTGAAAACTCCCTAATTTCTTGCACCCTTGTGGTTGTCAGAGGCTCTACAATGTCGTCGAATCTCCTCCCGCTCGGCCTACCATAAGCGCGATATTCCCTTGGTGAAGATGAGGACGGCACCCCAAAGTTCTCCCCTTCTTCCTCTCTTAGTTCGCCCCCCAAAAGTCCCCCCAAAACCTAAGTTTCTAGGGTTTTTAATGTTTTCCCGATGTAAGCACGGGCGTGTTGAAACCGTGCAGATTACGGCCAAATAAAACTCTTGAAACTCACATTATTGTAATCTGCACGGGGTACAACACGAGCGTACTTAGGCTGTGCCGATTAGTTGCACGGCCGTGCTCAACGAACTCAGGCTGTGCTGACTTTGGCTGAATTCTCCTGCAATCTGCACAGGGTACAACACGAGTGTACTTAGGCCGTGTTGAGCTTGATGAGGTTTCCTCTAAGTCTTTTAGCTTCTAAAATCATTCCAAAACACTTCTTATTGCTTCAGGACTTTGATATCTGCATGAAAAACTAAGAATATCTCAAATAGCACCGCACTTGGAGAATTAAAGCTAATAAATTCAATAATTATGAGAGCAAGATATAATATATATATATATGAAATGCACTCATCACCCTCGAGCCCTCCCACGCTTTGGGGCCTATATATACCGATTTGAAACTCAAAGGGCCTTCATACCCCATTTCCCTATCTTTTTCTCCCCATCTTGAATCCTCATTCTCCCCTCTATTAGATCTTCATTCTTGAGCTCCAAGAAAGAAGAAAGGTGTTGATCTCCCCCTCTCCTCCATTGGTGATGATTCTCCTCTAGTTCTACCAAGATTTAAGGTGGGTTTTCTTCTTTTCTTCAATTTCTTGTGCTTTTATTCAATTCTCTATAGATCCATGAATAATTAGAGTGGATCTAGTATGGATTTAATGTTTAATTGGATTTAAGCCATAGATCTAATATTTGGATGGTGATAAGTGCTTGCATGTATATATTTTTGGAAATGTTTTCCACGCATGAGCATCACATTTCTCAGGTTTTATCGCTAATTTCGTGTGCTTTGGTGTTCTTTCATGCAATTAGGGTTGTGAAGACCTGGTACGTGAATAAAGGCAAGATTAGGTCATAATGGTGCCAAGTGGAGCTCTTTTGTGCAAATATGAAGTTCAAGACAAATCGGGTTCAAACGAGGGGGTATGTGCCAACTTCTAAAGACTTCAAGACAATTCTTGCAGAAGGACACGAAGGCAGTCATGCTCGCTTGTTCCGATTTGTTCAAAGATTTCAAAAGCTCTCCAAGGTTTTCTCATCATCAAGAAATGCCACATGACCTTTCACATGGGCGTGTGTCCGTCCATGTGACCTCAAGAGAAGAAACGGGCGAAATCGGGGACTAATACGAAGTTTTCCACAGGGCAGAAACTCCACATGGGCGTGTGGAATTTCCACACGCCCGTGTGGAATTTCCACACTGCCGTGTGGCTCATCCACAAGCCCATGTGGATCCTCGAGATAGCCAATTATAAAGCCGTTCTGAAGCGTTATTTGGGGGATCTTCTTCAAAACTTGAGAGGGAGTGACGGCTAGGGTTCAGGAGGTTCTTGCTACACTAAAGGGGGTGCTTCTTCATCGTTTTCCACATCAATCCCTTCCAAAGAGAGCTATTGGGGGAGCCTTCGACGAGGTGTGCCCTAGGCTTGGAGGAAGGAGTTCTTTGGAGAAGAAAGAGAAGCCCTCATAGTCTATCAACACAAAGCCTAAGGGGGTTTTCTTTATGGATTTCTTGCACTTATCTTCATTTATTTTGATGAACTTGTATTGCTCCATGGAGGGCTAAACCCCTAGTGGGTACTTGGACTTGTAAACCCTAAGTTTCCTATGTTTCATTGACTTTAATGCTTTTATTCAATTTGAGTTGAAATTTAAGTTTCAATCTTGTGTGTTTAATTGTTTCTCCCTTAGAGTGACACTAGGGATGAGGGCTAATCCAATCATCCTTTTGACGAGTGACCATCACCATTAGGATTAGATTAACCAAGATTGAAGAGGGTTGAGAGGGTGAGTTGAGAGGTAGCGACATGTCCCCTTTCCCCTCCGGTGTGGTTTTCCCTACCTTCTTATTCCAAGTATTACCTTCGATCTCAAAGAGAGTTAGGCGTTGAGAGAGGCCTTTCCGCCGGGACTTATTTGTGATTAGGGATCTTTCGCCTGGACCAAAGGGATCGATCTATAGTTGAGAATAGGGTTTACCGCTTGGAATCTCTAGAGCGTAGCGCAGTCATACGTGGTGTGAGGTGTCGAGAGTCTTCTCTCCGCCGGGACCTCATAGGGGACTAGTCAAGGTTGACCTTAGATTTGGGACCTTGTATCTTTGGATTCCACGACTCTTGAAATCTCTATTGAATAGGAGTACTTGAAGTCTTGCACTTGAAGCAAGGATTCTAGGGGGAGCATTGTCCAAGTACCCCATCTTCTTATTGATCTATTTCTTTACCCTAGCTTTTCTTTTCATCACTTTATTTCTATTTCTTTCCTATTCTATTTTCTTTCACAACAACAATTGGTTTATCTTTGGCTACTTAACAAAGTGTGATTGTTCTTACGTCTACTCCCTGTGGATTCGACTACCCACCCGTTTGGGTACTTTATTACTTCGACACCCGTGCACTTGCGGAGCACACACGCAAGGGTGTGTCAGATGGTTTAGGAGTCTTGATCTCATGGTTTGGTGAAGAATGAAGGTGATCATTCATCTCTAAACCCTTGATTCTTTTAGATCCGAATCCAATTAGGATTGTTTTGGTTTTATTGTGATCTTGAGGATTTGAGGATACCATTATTATTAATTCTTGAATCTAGAATATCTAGTGAATCCTACAAGCCATGAGATCTAAATTTGGATCATTCTTTCCTCTTTTGTTTATTGTTTGGGTTATGTAATTGATTCTTATTTTTCTTGGATGGTTAATGGCTTCAAGGAGGTGGATCTAAAGGCAAGGGTAAAGATCAAGTAGGCGAGTGATCCAAGAAGTTCGATCTCGCCAAGTTTATGAGTGGGAAATTGTTTAATTCATGAGCTATGGTCATTCTTGTTTGAATACCTAATTATATACATTCTTGAATGGTGAATTTCATGTTTCAAAGGTTTCTTGAGATGCTTTCATGAAACTTTGAATAATGATGATTTATGTTTTGGTTTCTTTCTTGATTGAAAACATTAATCATCTATACTTCTTGATTTATCATCCGATGTACTTTTGATTAAGGTTGTTGATCATTTATACTTATGGTTCATGATTTGATTTACTTTTTCGATTATGATCAATGATCTTTTATTATTCTTAAGGGATGAAATCCCTATGTCTGGAAATGCATATTTTCAAAGTAATGTTAAAGGGGTTAATTATTTTGACATAAGGACCCAAGAAAGGGCCTAAGAGAATCAAAATGGATTTCTTGGTGATGAAACTCTATTTGAAAGGTTAATCTTTGCGATGATGTAGTATTTGAAATGTGTTTGCAAAGAATACTTTTATGATGATTTTCTTGATGAATCCAATATCATTGCCGATGTTTACTCAAGAAGTCACTTTCGAATTGAGAGTTGTATCTATGAGAATTTGTGATCTCTTGACGAGATTTATGATATTATATTGATGTGTTCATATTATTATCGTGATGTGTTCATGATGAGCCTACAGGCGGGATAGATATCCCAAATGTTTCGATGGTGACATTGGGGGGATCCCCGTCTTCTGCAGAAGCGAGTCTCCACGGACCGACCTAGTTGGGGTGGCGTGGGGTTCTCGGCTGACTAGCCCTTACAGAAGGCGCGTAGAGAACCTAAAGGTGTTGTGTTGGGTTCCCGGAGTCACCACACAGGATTCCCAACGGCCAACGCCAAGATACGCGCATCTTGGTGGCTCCTGACCTAGCCACGACCATGGTTAGTGATGGAGAGTTTTCATAGGCTATTGATGATGCTATCGATAGAAGGTTTCCGCATGTGTTGCACTATAAATTCTTACTTCGATGGGTTTGATCTTTTAACTAGTATTCTTAACTTGAATTTTTAGTATTGAAACTCTTTATAAATGATTTTGAGAGTTTTACATATGTTTTTGGCATATCATTTGTTAATCTGAGTAAGAATAAGATGTTTAATATATATTAAAATAAAATTTTTATTATACTTTTTCTATATAAACATATTTTTATATATTATCCCCCCATTTTATACCGTTATTGTCTAAGAAATCTTGTCATAATTAAGAAGGGCTCATATGAAAAACAAAAGTTAATGCTAAAACAATCTTTCTATCATAACTAATGACAAAATAAAAGGAAATTTTAAAAACTAGTATTTTAATATTTTAAAAAATATAAAATGATGAAAATATTAATAAATATTAATATAAAAGATCCAGCGGTGGTCATTAAGCTGGTGGTTTTGAAGAAAGCAGGTTGATTATGTGAGAAGTTTTTAATAAATATTAAGGTTATCAAATAGCAATAAACATACTCCTGTTTGCTATATATATATCATAAATATTAAATACCATGCAAATTTTGAATTCTTAGATACTTCTGCCACTCCATGGTAAATTATTAATTTTTCAGCTACAGGAGTTAACTAGAAAATGCTGATTTTGATAACTAAAAATTCTTAACAGAAACAGTGCTCTAAACAAAATATATGATTTAGAAAAATGCATATAAAAACTTCTTCAATTTGTTTGTGTAGAATAATGGTTAGTATGAAGTTAATTAGAACACTTATTTTATAAATATATAATCAAATAAATGCAACTTATCACATAATTCAAAAGAACGAAGCTATTTTTTTCTATTTTGTGTCAATATTCAATTTTTATATATGCATTTTTGAAATGTTAAACATAACCTTTGCAGTTTGTTGTTTTTATTCATTTTAATCCATGAGAGTGACTTTGGTCGTCGTTCGACATGCTATATAAAACATAGAATTGTTTTTTCGCATTTGTCTCATACCCTATATATATATATATATATATATATATATATATATATATATGGTTTTTTATGAAGTAATGTTTAAGATAGTGCATCATCAGGCTGTTTGGTCAACCCATAGCAATCAAAACAAATAAAAGAGTGAATTATATTGATGTGTTTATCGTACTGATTATTTTGAAATCCTAAAAATAAAAAAATAAAATAAAATAATACAAACTAAAGAGATCAATGAAGGTTTTCTTTACAAGAAAAAACAAAAATGGATAAAACACACGCAGCCGAAAAACTAAAGATATGATCAATATCGATTAGCATTGAAAATTGACAAAGTTCAATGGAGGAAAATAAATATAAAAAAAACATCGCATATACTCCTAGCCTCTAGGGGACTAAGGTTGATATGAACTAACTACTCTGCAGAATCCTCCTTCCCTGACTCTATTTGGTAATTAAAGAACTCCCGGTTGCTTTTTATTGAGGCAACTGGTTCCTTCAATCTTACTTTTTTCGTCTCTAGAACTACATTAATCCACGACATGAACATATAAAAATTTCAATAATCATTGAAGTTAATGCAGAGTAGTTGTCATTAAAAAAGACGCGTATGCCTTCCCAACCAAATATTCCATAGCATGGCTCTAACAATAAAGTTTCCAACATCCCTAGTCTCCCCAGAAAACTGGGGTTTTCACAAACTTCAAAATAGTTTGAGAGACCGCGGTGAAGGTGATAAGTTGAATCTACTCATGAAGAAATGCCAACGATAGTTTTCACACTTGAAAAAATTGATGTTGAGAAAAATTAGAACTAGAAAACACAAAATATGTGGTATACAAAGTGAAACCTTAAAAACTTAGCACAAATTATTTTTCTCAAATGCAAGTCAAAAGTAGTAATTTTGCAAAAGAAAAATCTCAATATGGATTATAAAAATTAAAATTTGAGGGGAAAAAGAAGAGATATAACATTGTACATTATTCAACAACTTACCGAGGGTTTAAAAGTATAAAAAAAAATATGAACTTATTGATAAACCACTACAAGAAATTAATTGATTACAATCCAAAATTTAGAAATGGAATTTTATCACTCTTGAATTACAAACTGATTACAAACGGAATTAAAAGTGAATTTTGATTTAGAAAAGGATTTTGCATATGTTTCTAAATTCCAAAAAGGACCTAATATCCTTTTTTTATAATTACAAACGGATTGTAAGTCAAATTATGAATTTCGAAACGGAATCCAAATCCATTTTTAATTTTTATTTTGTGAAATAGTTATTTTTTGTTTACAATTATTTTTAAAATTTATAAATTACTCACACATGTATATATATTAAAGTAATTTGTTTAAAAAATATTATATATATAAATTATGATTTCAAAATTTGATAATATCAAAATATATTGTAAATAGTAATAGATATAATTGAAAAAATTTGTAAATTTCGTTTAAGACAATTTACTTTTAAAAATGATTTATATGCTTAAATTTATTAAAATGAAAATGGATTAAACTATGATATGCTCCATGACTGTACCCAGGGTGTCCATGTCTTTTTGTTATTGACTTCTTTTATTCCCATGATGTGCCTTTTGATATTGTTTCATTTTTATATTGTGTTTATGCCTCCATTCCAAGTGAACCTTGTTCCTGTTCTCTTCTTCTCTCTCCGTCGGTTTATCCACTTTATAAAAATATTATAAATATAAAAAATAAAAAAATAAAAAAAATGCATTCATGCTAGAAATCAAATATGTTAGTTTCTAAGGATAATATTGAACACGAGAATGATGGAGAACCTCCAGGATGAGCTCCTGGGTGTGGCTCTTGGAGGTCCACACAATGCAATCACGGTAGAGGAGGGTTTAACTGGCGAGACCTTAACAAATTATTCAAGATCTCATATGAATGACATTCCAACAAGACGTCAAACTCCATTCAGACCAATAAGAGAGGACTAGTTCGCCCAAATCTCTCCTATGCAAAAACTACAATCTTCTACGGTTGGATTACAATGAGTAAAAAAAGGAGAGAGATAAGGCAACCTAGACCTCTGGAATTAGCCGTTTTGTCAGAACTGTCTTCAGACTACTCATAGAATTGAGGAGTGTGGGCACCTCCTCACTTGTGGAAGATAGAAAGGGTAGGGCCATGTTGACTTTTCATTCCAAATGGCCGAGGAACTTTCCACCACGGTGGAAAATGATGAGATACAGACTACCGGAGTAGCATAATGGCATGGTATCAACCAACCATCTCAAGAATTCTGCCCATCAAATGGTGCATAGCTCTGTGGTTTCCACATCTATATCGCTGAAAGTTGACAAAAGGAAAAACGAATCAGCCAAGCTCCTCATCATCAACTACACTAATGGTTTCATTAGTGAGAAGGCCTTGGAAGTAGTATTGGTGGATTATGCTGATCCTCAACATATGGACTTTATTGCCTATTTTAGAGGAGATTCATACGTTGTCTCCTTTGCCTCAAAAGATGAACTGAAGAGGAAATGCAAGCTAGGAGATTTGGAAATCTCTTCTAATTATGGTAAGTGCAAGACAACATTTGCTCCTTGGTAAGACAATGTTGGCTCCAACGGTGTCGTTAAAGGAATGGTGCATGGGTGTTAATCTAGGATTTTCCACTACACTGCTGGTTCTCGCAGATAGTTGTAGATGTCCACAGACCTATTAGAGATCTGGTTTTCATTTCACAAGGCTCACAGGAAAGCAAAAGTTATCTTGGTGTTTTCATTAGACTCCGTAGTAGGATGATGCTTCCACATGAAGTCGAGCTCAACATTGGAGTACGAAGGTTCACAGTGCTTCTCACTAGTGGTAAAGATCCATGGCCTCTCTTCCTACAGGACTTTTCTAAATGTGTCTTAGTTTCTTAGAAACCGGAGCTGACACAGTCAAGGCTTCTGACTCTTATGGACGGAAGCATAGCTACACTTATGAGATCCGCCTTCAGAGAAAGGGAAAGACATAGGGGCTATGGTCAATTGATTAGACCTTCTGGGGGATCGTGTGGTGACCTCGATGGCGTTGGAACATCCAACTTCACACATACATGTAGCTTCTAACCATGTGGTTGAGGATACTAACTCCCACAAACCCTGGAACACTGTCTCACGAGTTATCTCGGTAGAAGCACTGGCTGAAATAGTCACACCTTACATTCACCCAGTTTGTCCAGGAAATAATCAGTGACGGACTAATGGTCCAAATAGTAAAGCCTTGGGAAACGTGTCATGGGCTTCTAGTATCACGTACCATGTTATTGCTGGTTCCTTAGGTACGCAAGGAGAGAGTGTCATGCAAACAAATCCAACGAAGACACCTGGTGAAATGCTGACAATGGAAACAAAGTGTAATTCTAGCATGGTGGTAGTTCCAAATCAAGGTGAATTTCAATTTCGGGCCCATCTACCTTTTTGCCTCTAAATCAAGTTGAACCTCAATTGAGACCACTTATCTCATTGCCTCCGAAGGCTCTTTTCTTTCGGGCTTAGACAAATTCAAGCCCACAAAGAAATTTTGAGTTGGATCAAAATGCGGATGACTTACCTTAAACAATTCTTGTGTAATCATTCAAAATGTGCCCCAAAATTAATGTAATGAACCAAAAGTGATCCTCCCATTATAGTGGAGATTAGAGAAAATCTTACATTGAATTATCCGGGTGGTAAATCAAATCATGTATCTCTGCAAGATGATCTCAACTATAATTCTAGGGACCCAAAACAAATTCCTAATGCTTCTTAAGACTTTGCCAAGGCCCCATTACCACACACTATCATTACCAGGATATACTTGGCATTTCACTTGAGGTGCATAAGTCAAAAGATGACCTAGCAAATCCTACGGGTTATTAGGAAGACGAGGAGGTCTTCGAGCAAAATCTGGCGAAGCAAGGTTTTTAAAGGATCTGACTTAAACTTTGTAGAAAAGATCAAGTGACTCTTACTAAGATCCCACAATGAGGTGGAGACTACTGACCTAGAGAAACAAGATTCTACCATTATCCCTAATGCAAGGAGAAGTGAGTGGTGGAAGAAGCCATTAACAAGGTGGAATGAAGAACCAGGACACTTGTCCCCTCCCCCCCCCAGGTAAGCTAAAAAGAAGGGCACTGGCTCTAGAACTCCGTCTCCCAGAGGTACTAACCCTGTCCCTCTTTTAATTTCTGAATGGTCTAATGTTTAACTTGATAAATTTTGCAATGCATGTAATATAGATCTTATTGATGCTCTCTCACACAAACATTCATGCTTCGAACACATTCGTTAATTAGAATCTAACAGGAATGCGCCTTGTAGGAGGCCTGTAGAGATCGATTAGATGGTCCGTGTCTAGAAATCCAATTATTTTTTATGAATATTATAACTTGGAATGTTAGAGGCCGTGATAGGCCAGCCAAAGGATTCTTTGTTAATTATTTCCTAGAGATATATTGTGCAAATGTTTGTTACATGCAAGAGTTAAAATTAACAGAGATAAATATCACAACAAGGAGATCCATAGGGTACGTGTTCCCTTCTGGACCTTGCTATACCTGGAGATCGATAGGTATGATCATTGGTTGGAATAACACCTTTTACAATGGTAAGATTGCCTTTGTGGGAACCTACTGTCTTTCAGTAGAATTCAACTATGTGTCTGACAATTTAAGTTAGATATGTACAGTCTACAGACCAAATTTATATAATTTCAAACAAGGTTTTAGGAGGAGATTAGGCGCTGTCATACCCTCTTGCCTCGGGTCCTATGTGGAGACTTCAATGTTGTCTTCACGCTCAAGGATAAAAATGAAGGTAATAGTAATCTGGGGAATATATATTGTGCTCAAAGCTTAATGAATGATTTAAAACTCTTTGACCCTCCACTGGTTGGTAGGAAAATCACATAGACTAATGGCCAAGCAGATCCTATTTAGATCAGACTGGACCATTTTTGCTCAACCCAGAATGGTCCACTCTATTTCCTAGAGTCATTCAAGCTAGCTTTGTCACGTCTTGTTCTGTAGGACAACCACACTACAACCACTACGACAGCCCGCGGAGGGACACCTACACCACTCAACCCTCGCGTCGTCACAAGGCTTATAATATCCTGGGAACAAAACTATCTGAACAGGGATTCACAAATCTAACAAATACAGAATAAAGTACAAAGATACACAGAGGAAGCTACCAAACATTAACATAATAATAGAGTTCAATAGAACATGCCTACCATAAATACAATAAGGTTTCCAAGAAAGTTGACAAACATACAAGCCATGAATAAGAGTCTCAAATACACTAGTGGATCTATCTCCTTATACAATACATATGTTCAAGAAAGAAACATTTATTAAACAAGGGTTGAGAATGAAAGCAGGGGATAATGCTCAGCGCTTCGATCCGCCACACCATCACTACTAACTAGAGCCTGGAAAGTGAAGAAGAGGGTGAGCAACCAGAGTCACTCAGTGAATGGGTTAGCATAGTTCTATAGAATACAAAATATTATATAAAGTGATAATACCAAACTTTTGCAGTAACACAAATATCTCAGAGTATTGTAGAAAGTATATATATATATAACATTAATGAACCATTTTGCTCAAAAGAGGTGTTTCAACCTTCAAATCTCATGACTAAAAAATTACGGGTTTTAAAATCATAAAACTCGAATCATGGTCTAAAAACTTATCTAAACTCTAGCCGTGACCACGGCTAAGTTCAGAGCTATCAAAACACTTATGTCCTTGACGTTAACCCACCAGGGCCGTGTGCTGACTCGGAACTCCTGATGTTTATCCAGTCAAGACTCTACGCGCTACCTAAAGTTGACAGATCAGCCGAGTCCACCATGCAACCTTTAGAGGCTGGACCTCCTACTGCAGTAGGTGGGTTGCAACCCCATCACCAACAAAACATCATTAAAAGTTTCATCAATAGAAAATACATGTGGATCATCTCACAGAGTCCTTGTCCAGCGCATATATTCGCATTTCGGTGATAAACATCACTAGTATATAAATCAAAGCCAAGAGGGTAGCATATATATATGAAGTTCCACAATTTAAAATCACATTGGGTAAGTTAATGAATACTCATATTTGTGAAATCAAATCGCTTTCAAAAATAGGCATGCCCAAAACAATATATACAATCCAGTAGATTTCTTCACAATCTTTCATAATCAAGTTGGCAATTCATTTCATAAATCAACTAATTTACAATGTAAATGAGTAGATGAAAATATGAATATAAGGAATAGCATATGAAAATATTCTTATTCATATTATAACCATGCAATCGAATTGACCCACTCACAAACTTAGGAGAACAACCTCTCCAAGATGCTACTTCTCCGTTGGCTACTTACCTTGGGTCAAGCTCTCACACCTACACCAACACAAGCCACAAGGGCTCAAAACCGAAAGAAAACACAAAAGAAGAGCAAGCATGAACTTCTTCATGCTACATACCACGAAACCTTAACAACGCTTGGGTATGGCCTAATCTTAGGCTCCAAAGCAAAGAGCCTTCATAGAGATCAACTCTCAAAATAAAAAAGAATGCAAAGGTTTAGGAATGAATTTCTCTATGCTACAGTAGCTCCGATTTCAAGAACAAAGGAAACAAGTTTCAACAAGGTAGAAAGGGGTGGATTTTCACATCTAATTCATGATACAAGAAAGAGTGAAAGAATAATAAGACACTCAAGAAATCAACATCATCAAGCTAAGATTCAACAATAAAAAACCTAGGGCTAGCATGCTCAACCAAACAGAATGAAACAAGGGAAAAAAAGAAAGAAGAAGAGCTTACCTTCAAGGATCTTCAACCGAAGGAGAAAGAAAAGTCAAGACATGGTGGTATTCTCTTATCCAAAGCAAAAGGGAACAAAGATAAGAAGAACAATAAGAAGAAGAAAAGAAATCGGGCGGTTAGGGCTCAAGTTTAAGACCTTTTAAATACCCCTGGGCGAACACGGGCTGAACACGTACATGCTTCTCAACCCCCTGCCCTGCACACTCACAAGCATGGCCAGGCATCAGCCCATGCACTTTACAGGAAAACAAGGCGAGCTTCAAAGGCGAAGTACGGGCAGGAAGCATTCGTATGCTTATATTTGGGCACTATACAAGAAGATCAAGGCGAGGAAGCACGGCTTCTTTGCCCCTAACAGGGTCGTGTACTCACTAGCACACCCGGAAGCACGGGCTTGCTTCATCCCGTACACTTTACAAGTTGTTGGAAACAAAATCAAAATCATCCCGTGAAGTGCACGGTCACAAGCACAGGCGTGCTTGCTCTAGGAAATGCGTTTTAAATCCAAAATGACTAAAACGTGCCATGACTCAGGACACAACTATTGTCTAAACAGTTTAGACAATGACACATGCACGGAAAAGTCAAAACACCACAATCTACCCCTCTTAAAGAAAATTTCATCCCCGAAATTTCCTTCTTACCTTGGCTTTCAAACAAGAGAGGGTAACTCCGCTTCAAAGTCACTTCAGGTTCCCAAGTCACCTCCTCTAGAAAGTCGTTTCTCCATAGAACCTTGACCATTGGGATAACTTTTTGACGTAACCTCTTCCCTTGTCAATCAAGAATTCTTACCGGTTACACGGCTTCAAGTATGTGCGACGGGTAGGGCACGTGCGTTTTCAACACTAAAACATGGGAGACCTTATAGATCTTCTCCAACTCTGCCGGTAGTTCCAAGCGATAGGCAGCTGGTTCAATCCTCTTAATAACGGGAAGGGTCCAATACACAGAGGAAGCTACCAAACATTAACATGATAATAAAGTTCAATGAAACATGCCTGCCATAAATGCAACAAGGTTCCCAAGAAAGTTAACAAGCATACAAACCATACATAAGAGTGTCAAATACACTAGTGGATCCATGTCGTTATACAATGCATATGTTCAAGAGACAAACGTACATTAAACAAGGATTGAGAATGAAAGCAAGGGATAATGCTCAGCACTCTGGTCCATCGCACCACTACTACTAGCTATAGCCTGGAAAGGGAGAGAGAGGGTAAGTAACCAGAGTCACTCATTGAATGAGTTAGCACAGTTTTATGGAATAGAAAATATTCTATAAAGCGACAATATCAAACTTTCTCAGTAACACAAATATATGAGAGCATTATATATATATATATATATATATATATATTATAACAACTTATACCCATGTATAAAGAATTCATATATATATATGTTAGTCAAATCTCATGACTAACATAATACAGGGTTTAAAATCATAAAACTCGATGTTAAGTATCAAAAACAATTTTTTGCTTTGCATAAAAATACATATTTTCCCAATATACGATGTTTACATCTCGAGCAATCGAATCATAGTCTAAAAGCCTCTTTAAACTCTAGCAGTGGCCGTAGCTATGTTCAGAGCCGTCAAGACACTCATGTCCTTGACATTGACTAACCTAGGTCGCGTGGTGACTCTGAACTCTCGATGTGCGTCCAATTAGGACTCTATGTGTCACCTGAAGTAGACAAATCAGCCTGCTCCACCACGCCACCTCCAGAGGCTGGACCCCCTACCGCAGTAGGCGTGTTCCAACACCATCACCAACAAATTATCATGAAAAGTTTCATCAATAGAAAATACAAGTGGATCATCTCACAAAGTCCTTGTCCAAGACAAATATTCGCATTTTGGCGATAAACATTACTAGTATATAAATCAAAGCCAAGAGAGTAACATATATATATGAAGTTCCACAATTTTAAATCACATTAAGTAAGTTCATGTATACTCGTATTTGTGAAAGCTGATCGCTTTCAAAAATAAGCATACCCAAAATAGGATATACAACCCAGTAGATATCCTGGCAATCTTTCATAAATCAAGTTGGCAATTCATTTCATAAATCAACTAATTTACAATGTAAACGAGTAGGTGAAAATAAGAATATAAGGAATAGCACATGAAAATATTCTTATTCCTTTTAAATAGCACATGAAAATATTCTTATTCCTTTTAGAACCATACAGTCGAATTAACCCACTCACAAACTTAGGAGAATAACTCCTCCTTTGCGCTACTCCTCTGTCTGCTCTTTGCCTCGGGCCGAGCCCTCACCACCTATACCAACACAAGCCACAATGGCTCAAAAGCAAAAGAAACCACAAAAGAAAAATAAGCATGAACTTTTTCATACTACAACCGAGGAAACTCTAACATCGCTTGGGTATGGACTAAACTTGGGCTCTAAAGGTTCCAAAGGACCTCCATGGGATCAAATTTTAAAGCAACTAAGAATGCAAAAGATTTAGCAATGGATTTCTCGGTGCTACAGTAACTCCAATTTCAAGAACAAGGGAAACCAGTTTCATCAAGATAAAAGGGGGTGGATTTTCACATCTATTTCATGATACAAGAAATGGTGAAAGAAATCTAACAAGACACTCAAGAAATCAACATCATCAAGTTAAGATTCAATAATAGAAAACCTAGGGCTAGCATGCTCAACCAAACAAAATGAAACAAAGGAAAAGAGAAAGAAGAAGAGGGTACCTTCAAGGATCTTCAGCCAAAGGCAAAAGAAGGGTCAAGCAATTGTGGCTTCCTCTCGACCAAAGCAAAAGGGAACAAAGGTAGCAATGGTGGCTTTCTCTAGTTAAGCAATGGTAGGGCTCAAGCTCAGTTCTTTTTAAAAATCCCTGGGTAAACACGGGCTGAACACAAGCTTGCCTCTCAGGCCCTTGGCCGTGCACTCACAAGCACGGCTGTACTTTGGGTCTAAATACACCGTTTCGTAACGGTGCATTACTGGTACTTTCATGCATTATCTGAATAAAACCGGTGCCCTTTGATGTGTTTTTCGTGTTTTTCTATTTCAGGGCATCAACGAGCCGTCTATGGTAGGAGGAGCATTTGTAGCATGAAAATCAAGGCCAAAGAGCAAAGAAACGAAAGTTAAATGAGCTCCGGACGTCATTCGGGAACTCCTACACAAAACGGGCCTATTCAGGCCCGTTTTCGGGCCCGTGTGCGGGCTGTGTGCGCGCACACCCTTGGTAGAAGGGTGTGCGGCCCAATGTGCGGCCGCACACCAGCCCGCACACAGCTCGGGTATTTAACCCCGATTAGGGCTTTTTCTGAGGGATTTTTTTACCACCGACGCCTCCGAACACCGCGACGCTCAAAGCTTCATCAAGGGAGGTCGTTTCGGAGAGAAATCGAGGGGGAGAAGACGGGAGAACTCGAGGATCTTCATCCTACAGCTTGCCGACGCGGATTCGGCAAGTTTCTTCATCAAACCTAATCGACACGGTCAAGAGGAAGTTTTTGGTGTTATGTTGATGTACTCTTTATTGTGTGAACTTTCCTTCTTATTCATGTCGAACTAAACCTCCCAAGGCCGCCGGGCAACCGGTGAACCTTGGGAGGAATACTTGTATTGGATGTTGTACTTTTAATTCAATGAATGCTTGGTGTGCCATTTGGTTTCATACTTTGTGTACTTAATTGTGGTGATTTGTATGAGAACTTTGCATTTCATCTTATCTATTGTGCTTGGTTGTGCGAGGTGCGCTCTCGCATTAGATCCACATAGTATGAAGAAGGATCCACTGTACCAGGACACCGGAGGTTCCGGGTGCTGGTAGGCTCCCGTAGGTTGTAGAGTTCATCTTAGCGCAATTGCTTATAGATAACTCTAACCAAGGCTCCTTAGTCCCAATGACATCGTGTGAGTATCCTTAGGATAAAGGAACTTGTACTGGATTAGGGCTACACTACGGAGGTTCCGGGGTAGTCGACTTCCGAGCCTAGACGGACCAAAATATTACACTCCATGCATGCATTACCTGTTGTCACAATGTCCTTACTTATATTTCTCCTGGGGGAATCCTCGCCCGGGGCCTTATCTTCTCTATTTGATTTCTTCTCGGTGTGTGCAACTTGTCAGTAGTTAAAGCTTTTATTGTTAGTTTAATTTCATTTCCTTACAACAACCTCTGTTTTGATTCGGCTAAACAACTGTCGAAAAAGAAGTAATAGTGGATCTCGGGACCCTAGGGAATACGACCCTCTTGTGGCCGCACAAGAGGTATTACTTGACGACCCGTGCACTTGCGGCCGGGGAGCCGTGTGCCCGCTTTTTAGCGACACGCGCGGCGACCATCACCCCCGCTCACTTTACAGGAAAACAGCGCGAGCTTCACTAGCGAAGCACGGCAGGAAGCACGGGCGTGCTTATACCTGTGCACTTTACAAGAAGATCAGAGTGAGAAAAGCACGGCTTCGCAGCCCTTAGCATGACTGTGCTCTCACAAATGCGACTAGAAGCACGGGTGTGCTTCCTCCCATGCACTTTACAGGCTGCTAGAAACAAAATCCAAGACATCACTTAAAGTGCACGACGAAGAGCACAATCACAAGTATGAGCGTGCTTGCTCTGGGAACTGCATTCCAAGCCCAAAACAACTAAAAACACGCCAAAGCTCAAGACATGACTGTTGTCTAAATAGTTTAGACAGTAACGCACCCTTGAAAAAGCTGAAACACCACAAGCTTTCCTATTCTTTGTTTTGATCATTTGCCTTTAAGATTAGAATTTGGGGGGCACTTATTCAAACCTAAAAAGTTGGTTTTGAGCAATTTTGGTTTTCTGATATTCGAATTACTGACCTAATCTCTGCCTAGTGGAATTAAAGCACACCGGTTGGATGCGGTGCTTTTATGATCTCAAAAAAGCTTATTTTCCATAAACACAAACTACGTCACTAGGCTAAATATAACTTTTGCTCTATTAAGTTAAAAAACTTAGCCCTTCTCCATAATCTAGAAAACCTAGATGTTGTTAAGGAAAATGGTACTCTCACAAAGGAAGAGGTGAAAAACGAAACATAGTTGTATGTTTCGTTAGACAACATGTGACTTGTGTCATACCCCGACTCTACCCGGGTAAGTGTCAACCACAACAACAACTAAGGGAGGGTCACACACCACTCAACACCTAAGTTGCCGCAAGACTCAACAAAACCTGATAATAACTCATAAATGAATTGAGGCAATTCAAACCAGGAATAGAATTTTAACAACATAGATAAATTCATATTCCCACACACTGGGATATAGGAATACAAGGAGTATAAAATACCACTACAAATACAAGCAAATAATCTAGTGGATCCATGAGTTTTACATGCCAAATAAAATTAACACAAAGACACACAATACACAGATGGGAAATAAAATAAAAAAAAAGTCTGCACAGCACAGCTAACCCCAACGTCACAACCTGAAAGGGGGGAAAAAGGAGTGGCGAGTGACATACATATATGTTACCCAGTAAGTAGTGACAGCATAGCCTCAAATAGAGTAATGAAAATAATACATAATCAATTTAAAAAATATATATAATAATACAGCTATCAAGGTTGTTCTTTAACAATAAAATAGAGGATTCCAAATAATCAATTTAAAAAAAAACATAAGTTCTCAAAGCAATCAACCGATAGACACTTTTAACACATGTTCATACAAATCAACATATACTGGCCTCAAATCATTCCCGACCTAGTCGTAGCCGTGACTACATACAGAACCGCCAAGGTGGTTTTCAAAATCACAAGAAATTAAAAAAAAAAAACACAAATACTGGATTCCTTGGTGTTGGTGACTGAGATCCCCATGTGGTGACCCAGGGTCTAGCGACATGAAAATAGAGATGATCCCTCCAAAACCCTATTAAGCCATGTGCACCTCTTGACTAGAGTAAATCTAGGGTCAACCATACCACCTCCTATCAGGCCGGACCATGGGGCCTTCACTACAGTGTCAGACCAAAGTCCAAAGTCAGGCTATGGACGGCTATCACCATCGAAATCAATCACATAAATAAGTAACTCAATAAAACTATCACTCCATATTTTTTGAGTATAAAATACATATGCACACTAGTATATACCCAAAATAGAACATATATGAACACAAAAATGCCAAGTTTAAATAAAAATGCATAAATAGTTTCAAATTTCCCAAGATGTTCAATTCCTTCTAATAAATTCAATACCGGTAATAAAGTATGATATGGTATGAAAATAATCAGTAAAGCATATAAGAAATATTATACCATATATCATGACTATGCAAAAATATTTCAACCACTCACAGAACGAGTTGCCCAGGCTTAGGATCCGCTCACGACTCGACGACCACCTTTCCCTAAGCAGAGGTCTAACCACCTAATTATAAGAATACAATCTATAAATAAAATATGAAAACAAAAAGAATAAAATCCTAGAATTCATGATTTAAGTTCTAACACCCTAACACTAGGGCTATATGGCAAACGACACAGTTTTGAACCCAAATAATCTTAAAATCATAAACAATCAATACCAAAGAAGTCCAGGTGGTAAGATTTACAATTTGGAACAAGAATTTCGAAAAAATGAGAATTTGGTCTCGATATTACATTAACCACGAGATTGCTACAGTAACTATGAACTTGCTATAGTAACTCCATCGGAAACCATATGCTTTTCTCAAAGATTAACACCATTTCAACAAATTCTCATAGGAAACTCAAGCTATCATATAAGCAAGCTCAAAGGCTACATTTTAAGCCCAAAATACCATAAATATATGGAGATTCAAGCAATATTAGATCTAGGGTTTAAAATATGGAAAACAATTCTTAAAATAAACAATATTCAAGAGGAAACTTGCATAAATCTCTTACCTAACTCAAGAACAAGCAAAGGAGGGTTTTTGAATGGCTGATTCGCCAGAGATTGAAGATCAAATAAATGAAGAGAAGAGAAATTCGCTAGCTGGAGAAGAAGGACCAAAGAAAAAGGAAGAAGAGGAGAAAAGTTTGGGAGGCAAAATTACCATTCTGCCCTCCTAATACAAAAATAATAAAATTAGGGTCCAAATGACCATTTTGCCCCCGAATTCAGCTAAAATCTACAAAATGCCACAATGCAAGTTATGCAGACATGCTACTAATGCCAAAAGACTAAATTACCCTTAATGCATACACAAATGCCGGAGGACACCTGGGTCCATCCTTGGGCTAGGTACAACAACTTGAGAGCGGACAAAGCCTTATCCCAAAGGGATTTCCACTATCCTTCTTGTAGAAGTACTAGTCTATAGTAGAACAAGATGTGGTTAGGCTCTATAAAGGATTTTATGAGGGAGCAGTCAATTTGGAGAAGATCAATTGGGCAGCCATTGCTGTAATTTCCAAAAAAAGAAAACCCGGAATGCCCAACAAGCTTCAGTCCAATTAGCCTCATAAATTCATCCCTCAAAATTCTCTAAAACACTTGGTTACCTGTCTAAGGTCATTGACTCGCTAGTGGACCCGTCACAAACTACTTTCATTAAAGGTCGATGCATCCTTGATAACATAGCAACAATTGAAGAGCTCAATTTTAGTTTCCAAAAGAGAAGACTACCATGACATATATTCAAAGCAGATTTTGTGAAAGCATTTGACATGGTGGATTCCTGATGGAATTGTGAAATGCGTATAGCTTTGGAGACAGGTGGATTGGCTAGGTCAAATCCATCTTGATCTCCTCAAAAATCAATTTCTTAGTCAATGATGGGCAAAGAGGTTATGTCAGATACCTCAAGGAACTTAAGCAGGGTTACCCTCTTTCCTTCCTTTTGTTTGTACATGTTTCATATGTCCTCCGTTTAATGTTCAATCATGCAATGGATTCTGGGGTGCTATATGGGTCCCACTTAATAATTTTGGTAAGATGTGACATCTTCAATACGTGGATTACCTATTAATTATAACAGCTGGAGTAATTGAAGATTTAAGAATAATCAAGCTCATCTTGTATCTCTATGAGGGTATGTCTGGACTGGTTATCAACTTTGATAAGACTAGTATTTATTCAACAGACATAGTACAAATACCAGTATACACCCTAGCTAAAAGTTTCCACTGCTCCAATGGAACTCCCCTAGTTGTGTTCTGGGAGTGCCTCTTTCTGGTAAACGACCCCGAAGACAAGATTGGGAATCTCTTATAGCTAAATTCAAAGCCAAGCTAACTACTTGGAAGGCAAAATTCCTATCCTTAGGTGGAAGATTAATCCTACTTAATTCAGTGATCTCATCCATCCCGTTATACTGAATGTTCATTTTTAAACTCCCAAGTTGGGTTATCAAATCACTTTATACGATTATGATAGATTTTCTCTGGTCTGGATCTAGCATTGACTAGCCTAAAGCTGGGCTGGTGATTTGGAAATGTATTTGCATGCCCCGAGAACAGGGAGGATGGGGGTTTTCGAATTTGTGATCAAATACAACTAAGTTCAAGAATCCCAAACTTGGAACCTTTTCCGCCGACCACCCCCATAGAAGTCCCTTTCTTGGAATGGTCTGCTAAGATGTCACCCTCTTTCAGGGCTCGCATAACCCCAATTATTCATGATGGGGTAGCACCCTTTTCTTGTATGACAGATAGGTAAACAACTGTGCACCATTGTACATTAGGACTGAACAATTCAGATTTAGTAACAACCATCCAGCTCTATAAAAGATTTTATTAATTTGTTACATATGCCCTAGTTTTAAGCTAATCATAGCTTCACGGTCAGTCTCACTAGCTAGCCTCTTTCTTAGTCATCCAGAGACAGCAAAAGTTGTGTCTTACAGCTAATGGATGCTTTACAATTAAGTCCTTCTATGATTTATCAAGTCATGGAAGTGCTCTCCGCATGACAACCAATTTGATTTGAAAAAAATACATGCATGTTAATGATAAATATTGTGATTACTTTGTTGTAATTACTAAAATCATTTACATGCTTCTATCATAGGTTGTCGTCGTTACAAAAGCAAAACAGTCAGACTGGAAGGCCGAGTTGCTACAAAAAAAACACAACTTGGAATTCTTTGGTCACACACAATTCCGGTGATATGAGTCTAGGAGGGAGCGAGCCCCCACCTTGGCTCGTAGTCCATTGCTCCAGAGCCCTAGGGACTTTTATCATTTTTGTATTTGTCATATTGGCATTAATTATTAAACTCTCTTGTACTCCCCAGTTATTTTTTTACCAATTCCATTACTAATTAATAGTTTGGTTTTTTTTTTGTTCGTAATGACACAATGATCATCAAGATCTGTTGCTGTTTTGTTTTACACGCATCACGTTTTTTGCTTTTGTAGCTTATTTCGTCCAGATGTGAGCACCTTATTAATTTGCTTTGCTAACTAAAGGAAACATGCGGTTAGCATTATTTAATACCATTAAATCTATCTGCACTTCCATTATTGTCATGTCCAGCCCACTCTCTATCAACTATGAGCTCAAGTTCAAACCTTGAGTGAATGATTGGAATTAATGATTTCACTTTGCTCGCAGAAATTAATGACATTTTTTTGATATTATTGGAAAACTTATTTTATATTTTATATTATTCAAAGTTCCATCGATCATGACATGATAAAAAATATCAAGTTTAACTATATGTGTTTTTTCAGTCGGACAAAATGGATGGTTTTTTATATGATCATATCTCTCTCTCTCTCTCTCTCAAACATGGGCACACAAAATTGCATAATATAATATACTGCAGCACTAGGAATGCCACCAACTTGGAATCATTTGTTTCACTACATGCCAAATATTAGTGGTTGGTATGGATACTGTTAATTAATTATTTTCCATGAAGCATATGAAGAACATATGGTGAAATGGAAGGTGGAGCCGAGAGGAAACATGAAAGACAAAGCAATTAATAGTAAAGTATAAGCAGCCAAGTCCAAGGAAATTATCACATTGGTTTTTCATTTGGCTCTGTCTTGAATAACATCGAATCCCATCTCAGCAGAGTCGGTGGCTTGCACTTCAAAGTGGACCCCATCTAGCACTCTTCTCAACCCTTGCTTTGATGTAGCATAAAGCATTTTTGATCTAATCCTTGATGCTGTTGGAGACCTAATTATCAAGACGAATATTTATGTAATAACAATAATGCAAAGTTCAATCCATAAACAAGAAAACAAAATCCACAATCAAATGGTAAAAGTATGGCCAACACTGCACACCATTCTTCGTTAAGGGAAATGAAAACCTACATTAAATAAAATATTAAAATGATCATCTTCTACTTAATTAATCAATCTACTCAAACCAACTAAGTTAAACATAGTAATTAAAAATATATATAATATATAATAGTTTTGGTCGGTTTTAACTGAAATAAATAAACCTCAAACAAACATAGGATTAATTAAGAAATGATAATTTAAATGATGATGCGTTGTTGCCAAACCTTATCATCTTAACTAGTCTTGTAAGACAACTCACAATATTAGAAAGTATTCATCTTTTTCTCTGACAAATCAACATCATGGAAAGAAAAGACATATCCACGTAGGATTGACATGGCTTTCATGATAAGGTTTGTAATTTTATGATTATGGAGCTCATGCACGTACGGTATGCTTTTTCTTTGCTTCAAGTCTATTCTTGTTTTAGAAAAAGTAGCGCCTTCCTTTACTTGGAGCACAAAGTTAGGTTATGCAATGAAATTGAAAATTAAACCAAGTGTTTTCCGTTCACAAAGTTTAATTAATTAATAGATAAAACTAGTGTAATTTGAGTGGAAATATATTAATGTGAATTGGTATTTAATTAAGTAAAATCAGGAATAACTTGTTTTATATTAATATACATCTTTAATTAATTCTCTCTCATTAGTGAATTAAGAAGACCGCACAAAGATTCAAAAGTATCCATTTTCAAAAGTAGGTTGGAAACTCAAAAAAAAAATAAAAAAAAGGGAAAAAGAAAAAGAATAAGAATAAAACAAAAGGAATTAAAAAAAAATAGACATAGTCGGCAAAAAAAATCGGTAGATCACTCAAATTATTAGATTCGAGTCCATCCACCACTAAAGCTCATCAGGCATCTTTCTCTTTAGATCTTTCATACTTTCATTTTATTTTTAATTAAGTAAACAGACTAATTATTAAATTTTTGATCTTGTACTACCATGAATGTTTCACCTTCTCCTCAAATTGATCATATAACACAAAAACTAATTTCTTTTATTTAATTCAAAACTCTTAAAATACATCGTACGTACCAGGCAATAAAGAAGATCTTGCTCTTCTGACAATTGTCGACGGTCACAAAGTCAAAGTCGAAAACAGCATAACGGCAATCATCGGCGGGGAGGGAGGCGGCGAGATCGTTATAGCCTTCGCCGGGGCCACCGACCTTGTCGACCATGATGGTTCTCGAGCTCTCGTCGATCTTGAAGACAATGTATCGGTGGACTCTCCGGCGTTTCATCTCTAAAAATGAGCTGCGGCACTCCTCCTTCACCGACATCCCCGTCGTCGCCTTTCTTGCAATCAAATAAAATATATCATGCATCTTTCAATTTGTTAACAAACAAAAGATCATTCATGAATGAATAAATGATGGTTGATAATTGATATGTGAGAGTTGAGGGGATTGCTAAATTACCATCTTGTAAGCCATTGCCATGTTTGCTTGAATTGAATGTTTGGGTGTTTTGCTTGAGGACTTGCAGGCTTCTTCCTTCTGGGTTTTTGGATTGTGAAGGGTCGCAGGAGTGCTATTTATTCACCGAAATGCAAGGGCATCTCTGCCCCTAAAGAGTTAGTTTATATATTATATATTTGTTCATTTTCTGGAAATTAGGCATTCTTTCAGGCCCTGAGTTAGTTTATATATTACATACAAGATTTTCATATAAATACGAAGGTAGAATATTTTTGTTCTAAACTGACACTAGAATAGAATAGTTGGTATGTTAAAAGATTGAGGGTTGAAATACTATTTATAGTTTGTCAATAAACTTTTTTTTTAAAACAAAATAAACATTGGTCATAAATTATACTGAAATGTTAATTTTTAATCTTTAAAATAAAAAAATATACTTCAATTTTTATCATCAAAATATACAATTTTCTTTTTCTTTCGTTTCAAGTAGATTTTATTAAATGGCATGACTTGGTTAATATTAATGACAATAGTATTTCTTATTCAAATCATATGAGTTTTATTTATAGTTAATAATAAATCATGGTTTATAATTTAATTTATACTAAATTTAATAAATTAAATTTTGTAAAATAATTTATTTAAGTATAAGTTGTTTTCCTCAAATTATTTGCCTTTATAAGGCATTTGTTTGGAGACACACGTTTTTGGGAAAATTATTTATTGGTGCTTAAATATTTCATATATTCCCAAAACAAACCCTCAGAACTTGAATATGTTATATAAATCCTATTTTCAGTTCATTTTTTCTTGATTGTTCAGCTTCACGTCGTCAACTAAGTATTACTATTGTGTTAACAGAGAAAAATCCACAATGACATCTATTATTTGTACTATGTATATTTCTTGTCTTCTTATGTACTTTTTTTTGTACTATCATATACTCATTATCTTTTAATTGTTTCTTTTTTACTATTATGTAATTTTTTTATTTAAAAAGAATATATTCTTTTTTTTTTTCTTAAAAACCTAAGTTTTTTGTTCTAGTCTGTTGGTGATAATTGTGTATACTGTTATGCTTTTTTTATTATTTTGTTCAGGTTCCATCCATTTCTTCTTCAAGGTAAGCATCTTTTCTTTTCTAGTGACTCGAGGTTTCTTCTTGTTTTTTTAATAGATTTCTCATATCTTATGAGATTAAAACCTTATTAGTGCAAGGTCCTCTTAGTGTAGGTTATCAAAAGAGATTTTTTTTTTGCTGTCACGAGATATAATGAGGAGGGATATGAGTCATGCAAATTATTATCTTAACTTGATAGGAGTTAATACTAATCAAGACATGAGAATAATGGACCCTCGAGGTTTCTCACATAGGGTGAAGTTTGTCATTTTGAATACACACATATCAACGTGTTCTATTGATTCTAAAGTGGGCTTTCAGCTTATGTGCCACGTATACCACATGTTTAACAATAATGCCGTTGACTTCATCAATGATATAGTTGAGGGCATTGTGGACGTTCTCTTGAGATATTCACCTTCATCATAATTACTGTGTCTATACGTTCTTATATTTTATACAAATTTATTTGGCTAAAATTGTGACTCGTACAATTGGAAGTATTTAATACTTATACCTGGGTGCATTAACAAACTACCAATCAGTATCTAAATATTGTTTTTATAATTTTCTCGTTGTTTTTAAATGTTTCCACCTCTTGGTTGTATATGATATTTGCGCTTAATATCATAAGTTTCACATATTATACGATGTTTCCAATTAAAATGATATGTTTTCGCTTATAATTTATTGTTGTTGATTATTATATCATGTTCTTATTTTTATTTGTTTTCTCCATATTTGTTACACACCACAAGAGAATTTATTATTATAGAGCATGTCTTTCAATCGAGACACATTGCCATCCTAACAAGCATCCGTAAGAATGTTAACAATCATTTTAGGGATGGACTACACAATTTTGCTATCAAAGAGAATTTTGACTTTGCCTTCTTAAAAAAAATAAACAGAAGATGACTGCATAACATGTTGTAAATGCATTGCCAAGTCTACATATCAAGAGAGAATAATCTTGTACCATTTAGAATTAATACAACACATCCTACATTCATATGTAGCAATAGTAACTGTATGACATTCCATAGGAAAACCTTCAAAATATAGTTTAGCAACTATGTGATTTAAAAGCTGAATGACCATAATTAGTACTTATTATATTGTGTTTTCTAGCTTTGAAAAGTCCTTTTTCATTTATTAGTTTAAGTTTTCATTTAATAATGCGAGTTTCCGCATAATACAAGATATTGGGTAAATATCTTAAGTGACTATCACATTATGGTCATTTTTTATTTTGAGCATTAAAGTTCAATTTATATCATTTTGGTCCCCCAACTTTAATTTTTTTCCATCAAAGGGTGCCAAGAATATTTCATGGAGAGTTTAAGGATACCCATATCAAATTTACTATATATGTTAGCACCAATTCACCACACCATTTACATATACGAACATAATACACCATCAAAGAGAGGCATGTAACACTCTTATTGACACTTTTTTTATGGTGTGTCATGTCCATGTTTGTAAATAGTGCTACAAATTGGTGTTAACATTGTAAATCATGTGAACATATCATCAAATTATCTCTGAAATCCCCTTACTACCCTCCCATTGAACACAAATTAAAATTTAGTGACCAAAATAATACAAATTAAAGTTCAATGCTCAAAATGAAAAACGACTACAGTAAGTTACCTACCCAAAAAATTTACCCAAAGATATTTCTCATCATTATCTCGCTTTCCTGCTTACTATGTAAGGTTCTAGCTTAATTAAGCTCAAACGAATGAACATGATATGTGAGAACCATGAACATTCTTGCCAATGGAAAACTAACATTTTCCCTAACATACATAAAAGTTTGAGGAAATTGTCAGAAAAACAACAGCATCTAGGTAGGTTATATTGACTAGTTAAAGGTGAAAGCAAACATAAAAATTTTAGTACTGAGTACTATCTACTCGGCATCGGCATCATATATATGTCTTGGTAAGGATGAGTAGTGCATATAGCCATTCTAATCCTTATCGATGGAGTTGAGGTGGAAGTGCTTATTGGGGATGATAGGCAAGGTGACTTCTACCATGTGATCCTATTTTGGCATCGAAAGAGTTAGTGGTTGGGTGATTGTGGCGCGTTTTCTATATGGAGAGGGTTTTCTTCAACAGTCAAGGACAATCATGACTAAGATGTCAAGGACATCATTGTCCCTTCTACTACTGTGTAGAGATTAAGTAGGCTAATATATCCCCACTCATTTTTGCAGTTTGTAGTGTTGTGTGAAAACATGAATATTATAAATAGCAAATAATGTTAAATAGGCGGTAACAAGAAACATACAAAACAAAGTGATAAGAAAACATTTTAAAAGGAAACATTAGATAATAAGCAGTAATACAATATAAACAATATCACTTAATAAAATGTAGAAATATAGAATAATAAACAATAACATATAATAATATATAGAAACCTCCAACAATAAGAAAAACATCTAATAATAAGTGGGAAGGTAATATAATAAGCATTATTATATTATATAAATGACTTTGTGAGTCAAGATGCATTGTCATGGTGGACTCTTACTTGTCCATTCTAAGGGTTTAGGTTTAAGCTAATTGTTGTTTACTCCAGCTTATCCAGCTACATTATAGGCTACAGTTCTTCATTTGCTGGATAATGTCCACTAGTCTTTCACCATCTGTTCGGCTCATGCATTTTTCGGGTAAATATTTTGAGAGGTCACTGTACTATGCTCTTTTTTTAGTTTGGTGATTAAACTTTGATTTGTATATTTTTTGGGTACCAAACACTCATTTTATTTCACCGAGAGGGTACTCGTGACATTCCGATCAATTTAATCTGATGTGGCAGCCGGAATGTATACGTCACTGCTTAGTTAGAGTTCATTAATCTGAGTTGGTCTTGCCACATCATAGGAAGGCCACGTCATACGAGGTATGGGACAAATCAACCTCCACATCAGCTTCCCCTCTTTCTCTTTCCTTTTCTTTCATACTGTATCTTCATTCTTCATCCAATAGAGAAAAGAGATAGAGAGGGGGGAGAGGGTTACACAGGGAAGCTTGGGATCATTCATCAATCGCAGCTGCCATTACAAGAGCTTGGACAAGAGCAGGATGTCTTTTATTTTTTTTTTAAGGCAAAATTGCTGAAATTTAAATTCTTAAGTAAAAGCTTGCTATTATGAAATCAGAGTATGTGTGGCTTAAGTGTTTTTAATAAGTGAAATTAATTCCCCATTTTTATTTTTGTATAAGCCAACTGTTTTTGCTATGAGGGTGAAGATGAATATTTAATGAATGGTTAGTGAATGTGTTGTTGTTCAAACACTGTTAATCCATGTTTGTAATAAAGTTTGGAAATTGCTAATCCATTTTTGCCATGAATGGTTAACAAATTTTTAATGAATGTTTATGTAAACAATTTTATAATTACTGCAGATAAGCATTCCTTGATTTTTCACTTTCTACTAATTAGTTGTACAAATGCAAAATGGAAAATATAAAAGACTGCTTTTTCTTTTAATGTGCAACACTCCTAATTAATGCAATTATGCAATCCATTTTCCTTTGTATTCATTAGTTTCTGAAATTAAGATTGAAAAGAGTAAGGGAACATGAATGGGAGCTCCATAATGGCATATATTAGGACACAACACCTGTTGCTATATATATGTAGCTCCCTCACCCCTCTCTTTTTTTTTTGTGATTAGTTGAAAAAATAAAGATCAAAAAAATATATAAGAACATAATTAATCCACAACAAAATGGAAGTCTACAAGATAATCCCAAAACAAATATACAAATGATTTTTAAATCGCCATTGTTTGCATACAACAAACTCCTTGCTGCACAATGTGCAGGTTCAAAGTGTCACATGGGGAGCTTGTTACACTTATAACAAAAAAAAATCAATACTCCGAGGACCAATCTCATGCAAAGAAATAAAGTTGACAAATTAATAACTAATCTTGCCCTAGCTCTCATAGCTCTTATTGTTGGTAACTGCGATTGTTTTTTATCCTCCTCCGAATGTCTTGCTTGCTTCCCCTCTTGTGAAAAAGGAGCCTAAGCTTCAATGTGTATACCCCTCCCTCCCTCTCTCTCTCTCTCTCTCTCTCTCTTTTCTCTTGGATGAAGGATGAAGGTAGAATATGAAAGAAAGGAAAGAGAAAGAGGGGAAGCTGATGTGGAGGCTGATTTTTCCCATACCTAGTATGACATGGCCTTCCTATGATGTGGCAAGACCAGCTCAGATTAATGAACTCTGACTAAGCAGTGACGTGTACATTCCTGTTGCCACATCTGATTAAATTGATCAGAATGTCACGAGTACCCTCTTGGTGAAATAAAATAAAGGTTTGGTACCCAAAAAAATACAAATTAAAGTTTAATCACTAAACTGAGAAAAGAGTATAGTACGGTGACCTCTCAAAATATTTACCCTGTATCTTTCTCAGCAGGTCATGATCTTTTGTGGGTCCAACCCATGCATTAAGTGTGTAGACTGGGAGCAAATATTACCAATCTTTCCCTTTAGCAACTTGAACCCTTAGGCATTGTTTGGTTGGGGGATTTTGGAGGGGTAGCAAGGGATGAGAGGGAGTTATATTTATTTGGTTGGGGTCTAAGGGGGGGGTTTGGAGGGGTGGAGGCTCCACTCCTCTAAACCCCTTATATCTCACTTCTCCAAATTGGGGTCTTTTAGAAGAGTGAGATTATTAAATAATTTTTAATAGAAAAAAACCTCATGTGCATGGTCCATTATACCCTTTATTAACATGAAAAAAACAGCATATCCTTTTACCAATAAATTCTTGATATTCATAATGTGAGTATTTTTCATACAATAAAAAAATAAAATTATCATTAATAATAAAAAAATAAAATTATCAGTAATAACATGCAATTTAATATGGACAGAAGTATGAGATTTATATGAAATTTTTTTATACCCAAAATATATTATTTTCGTTCACTCTCAATTTTTTAATATTGGTTTAAAATTATTAAAAAAATATGAAAAAGGTAAAAAATGTGTTATGTAGTTATTGGTTTATTATTATTAATAATAATATAAAAATAAAAAATATTATATAAAAATTTATTTTTTATATAAAAATGTAAATTGGTCAAATACACATTATACTCCTCCACACTCCTCCTCCCAACTAAACAAAATCAATTGAGTAACCCCTCTCACTCCAACCAAATATAATATATTTTCAAATCCTATTCGCTCCTCTCCTCCTCACTCCCCCTCTTTCCTTGCCCAATGGAACCAAACAAGAGGTTAAAGCAAGTGGGTAGGAGTATTGTTATCTATTATCTTCCTTCGAGGAATATCTATCTGAAAATGTTAGTTAATCTTCATTGGGGTTCGCTAGACGAGGAGCATGCCTAATTAGATCTCCTTAGGGCTCTTTTTTTTTTGTTTGCGACAGGAAGGGGATGTTGTGGTAGGTTTCCCATTTTTTGACTTCGGAAAAAAATTAATTAGATCTCTTACAAGGTCAACAACTTCTTGATTGATGAAAGAGACGTAATACAAGTGTTATATTTTAAATGTGAACTCCAAAAAAACAAAATGTGTATAAAAGGAAAAACTTTTAATAAATAGAAATCCATAGTAATAAAGAGAAACATTTAATGATAAACAGAAATCCTTAGTAATAAATCAAAATTGTTATATAACAAATGTGAAATATTACAATATTTGAATAACAAGGGTTTAGTTTTGAGAGATGACATAAGGAGACCAACAAAAGTTGGCTTTCCAAACTCGTTCTTCTAATAACATTGGATGCAAGGTATCTTATCAAAATGTGCCTTCTTCTCTGTTCCAATTATGTCATTCACACTCTGAAACCTGCAAGATGTTTCTTCTTTGGGATGAGATTATCTTCACATGCTACAATTTTTCATTGGCCATGATGGTGCCTTTTTCACTATCCTTGCACACACACACAATCTACTCTATGGTTCGCAGTATATAATGTTCATTACCAGCAGGTAACAAGAATATTCTCAACTAAATTTTAAAAATTTAGAATAATAAAGATACTTAAATATTTTTGTTATAGTTTAATCAATTCTATATCTTCTTTCGACTGATATTTTTAAAAATTTTATAATTTCAAAAATAGCATGCTTCTGTTTCAAAAGATTCATATACTATTCTATTTTAATTATGGATATAAAGTTTTAAAATTTATTTATATCTATATTCCTTTTGTCTTTATCAATTAATTAGCTTTTGCTTGCAAATAACAAATACATAATATACATACATATACATATGAATGGATGAACTTATAAATAAATAAAGAATCAATCAGTCTTTTTTTATTCATTCATTGGATGAATTTTTAACAAAATAAAATGCCCAAATAACACAAAACACATATATTAGAGTTTAGGTGCTATAGTTGGCATCATTTGGCACATATGATAATGAAGTGGTAACTTTAATGAGGTGGCATGATGATGTAGCATATAAAGATAAAACGACATAAAGATATCTTTGGAGGAGTTATTTTTTACAAGTGCAATAACTTGGAGGATCTCTTTTGGAGTACGAATAATGATCATATTAAAAATTCCAAAATATGGTACAATCTATTCTTGACAAGTGAATCAATAATAGAGATCAACTACTTAGACACCAACATTAATTGAAACATAATTTAGTTTGGTATAAAGCTAAATGAAGACACAAAATAAGAAATGCAAGAGCTAGGAAGATATTGAAGACTGTATTTAGCAAGACAATTTGATGTTCCGATTTAAAGCAAAGGAGTGGAGCTATTTATCGGTGGATCTATTTGAAGACACAAATATATATGGAGAACATTGAAACCCAAGCTTTGATGAAAGGATAACAAGTTTGAATGATTGTGAAAACTAAACTTGGATATAAGTCCATTTAAGTTGATTTAAGTTGAAATACTGTAAAAATAAATAAGATATGAGTCCATTTACATATAAATGGAGCTTTTATATCAAACCAAACAGTCAATTACATCTAACCAAACAACCTGCTTTTCAGACTTTTCTTGTAAGTCAAGTTAAACTCTAATCCAAAGTTATGAATTCAAAGTTATATATATTCTAATCCAAAGTTGAGACAAAAAGATAAAAGTGAACATAAGCAATTTATGTTTATATGGCTACTGTTTATTCAAAAAATTATGAATTTAATCAAACCCACTTTGTAATCTGCTTTGATTGTTTATATAAGATAGGATGACATAAGTAAACTTTTGGATTATTCCCAGCATATCTTAAGCACACATTCCAAATTCCTATACAATAAAATAATCTTTTAAATATAAAATAACCAAATAACATAAGCTTTATTAAAAATGTCCCTTAAAACTTAGAAAAATTACATATAGCAGGCAAAACAAAAAAAATCTTTTGTAACGGGTCGTAGTAACATAATAAAGAAAATCAAAAAAAAAATTAATCATGAAAAAAACATATCCTTTTGATAACTGAGTCAACAGAACATGAGCCAAGAAAAATTTACTGTAGGGAGATACATAACAAAGTAGTTGTGGTTTTCTTCCTTTATTTATTTAATTATTTTTGAAGGTATATATATACAGAAAGAAGCCATTTTATCAGAAAACGTGTAAAATAATTCAAAGTTGGAGCATTCAATCACACCTAAACCTGACTCTGTTTCAATTCATTTATAGACTTGCAAAACCGACATGTAATAACCTGAGGAAGATCACATTCCACAAAAATTGATATCATGACAATAATTAATTAAATTTGTGCATCAATAACTTAAACAGCAGTGAGTTGCAAAATAAAAATAGATTTAGCAAATATTTGAGCCAACGATGATAAGCAGAAACTGAATTACGTGCACAAACCACATTAAGAAACATAATGTTCAATGAAAACTTGGCCCTCTGAAAGCAGGGTTCAGCCAGAATAGAATTGGTGGTATGCAAGTCATTGAATTTAAAGGAATTCCTGTGCTTATAATTTCCAAGAACTCATACCCTCTTTCGACAAGAAGAGGAGGCTTAGCTCTTCATCCATCTTGACATCTCCTCGCCCTTCGGCATGAAGCTGGAACAAGTTTGGTAACAAATAGCGTTTTGGAATTAAATAGATTCGTAACAAACATCAATGGTAATTTTGTTAAAAAAACCCAAACCAACAGTCAATAGTTGCTTCTCACCTTCATGAGCAATCTTGAAAACATTTACTTGTCACCCTCATTTTCGGTCTCATCTTCATTTTGCTTTTGTTGTGGCTAGAGACATTCAATAAATATTTCAAGGTAATAATAATGGCATTGTACGAAAGCTTCATATCAAGTACAATACAACAGTATCAAAAGTGAACACTCCTTAACTAGTAGTATAATCTTCAATAAAAGGACAACATAAATTTATATATACTACAATGTCCCAGGTCAAAAATACATACACACACGTTTATAATTAGGTTTATTTCTGGTTTTGAATCTTAAAAAGATAGTGAACTTCAAAATAATTGCAAAATGAACTTTTATTACCTATGAGAAACACAAGAACGGAAAAAGTGAACTATAAGAGAAAAATAAGTGCAATTGAAAAAGAACAGAAATATCAGTAAGAACGGGCAAAATCTAATGAATGGACATGGATATTCTTACAGGACATAATAGGCTCTGAGTTATATCACTCTATCATAGCGGCCCAAAGAAAATAAAAGGACAGTGAACCAAAATTTTGAAGGGCACATAATCTTTAATCTAGGTTTTTAAATAAAATAAAATCAAAGCTAGAAGACCCCAATAAAACCAACTTGTAAAGCTAAAAAAAGGATTGAGCCTGATTCTAATCTATGGACTTTTACATAAATTATAGGGAAGATTCCACAAATATGACAAATATATAACAAAAGCACCAACCTCTGATTGACTTTGCAAAGATGCCAACAGATCTTTCACCGAAGGGTCATTAGGATCAACACCAGGGAGCTGTAAGAGGTATAATGGCATCAGATGTACAAATACAAAACTAGAATTCAAAAGAACTAAAACCCCAAGCTGATACTAAGCATATTCATAAGCTGAGGTAAATAATATACCGAGTTAAGAATGGATGAAACAAATGATTGGTCCTCCAGCACCTTGCCCATCTCAGTCTGGGTCGGCATGCCTTCTGTATCACCCTTTGACACAGACATTTGAAGGGCTGCATGCAGCAAGTTAAATGCAGCACAGTTAACCCAGCGAGATATCCATAACCATGCAAGGTAGAATTATATATATATATATATATATATATATATATATATATATATAAATGAAGGTATGCAATTCTAAAAATGAGACCAACATACGCTACTCAACTGGTCAAAAACCACATCATTATTAGTATTATGCTCTATCCAGTGGACCATTAACTACTGTGTTAGCAAATGGATTCATTGAGACCATTCCACTGTGATGTTTAACGTCATTCAACCTTTTAGTGTTTGCAAACATTAGTTTATGTACAAGAATAGGTTGTTTCTTTTACACCGTTTTATCTCCAAGTGAAAATAAAGGTGTTGATCCCCATAAATTCAGCCAAGTATTTCAATGCATATTCTAATTGCCTGTAATACCACAGGGAAATGGCCTATAACAGAGTTTTGTGCATAAACTCTAGGGAAAGCATAAGCATCCTCTAATGAAAAGTGATGCCTGTAGGGGTTGATCCAACACAAATTATTAAGAGTCATGATAATGATTACCGATTTAAAAGCTTCATAGAAGTCAAGGGGCTTTGATGGATGAAGCTGATTAATCTTTCCACCACACCATTTTTTCTTGCTTGACTTTAATTTTACATACAATGTCCCCTTTAACAGCAGATGGTTTATCAATTTACGACGTAAGGAAACATATAAGCAAAAGACAAATGTCCAACAACATTAATTTTTTTGTTGTTAAATAAAACCAAATTGCTAAAAGCTAGAAATTTCACTTCATCATCAATGTTTGTAGCATACCACTGAACATCATTTGAGAAACAGACTCAAGTTAGGCATTCCGCGACCCCCACTACCCCCCCCCGGGCAAAAAAAAAACAACCAAAAAACAAAAAGTAACAACAACACAAACATGAACAAAAGAACAAAATCAATTAAAACATAATCAATTTTATTTAGTAATACATAAAAATAAATTTATTACACAGTAAGTGGAACAGAAACACACGTTAGATATTTCCATGTCATTAAGTCCATCAAATCCAAATTGATTTCCCAGCTAAGCTACAAAAATCAATAATAATGATTCTATGCAATATGTAATATCAGATACCACCTTATATTGTAGTTACTGCTTGACCTATTAGCTTATCAATAAATCACTATTTTCAGAAGAATCGTTTTTACTTATTTATGTATTATTTGTAATTATCTTCCTTAATCATAACACTAAAATTTCCATTACAAGCCGGGGCAATGAGAAGCCCAATTAAGAGCTCAAGATTTATGGAAAAGCATAACCTACTAAGTCTCTCCATACTAAATGCTAGAAATTCAGATCTTACTAACTAATTTAAAACATCAAAATCAATTCTACTTCCACGCGGCATTGCTCCGTCAAGCTTTCACCCATTGTGGAAAATTCCCCACTGCTGCCTCCCATAGGAGTTAAGTTCTATTTTATGTTGTTCTGTTGGCGCATAGCGCCCCCTAGAATAAAACAAAAGTGGAAAACCATATGGGTGACTATAATGAAATTAACTTTAAACAAAGAAAATATTCTTAAAAAGAATAAGTTTTGATAGAAGACAACCATTTAATTAAACCTTCATATAGCTATCTAATTACAAAATTTAGTTTCCCCCATATTAATTTAGTGAGAAATGATGATATAAAGGCATAATAACATTCATAATAGTAGAATATAAAAAAAGTAAACACTAACCAGCAGCCAACTCTGGATCATCCGTAGCAGCATCTGACATAACAGTATCTGGCATAATTGAACCACAAGACTTAGCATCACCCATAGACATCGCAAGTGCTTGCTCTAGTAATGCAGCCTCATCATCCTATTATTATATGTAAAAGAAATTGACAAATTAACAATTCATTTTAATTAATGAAAAAAGAAACATTAAATCCAGCACTACTGTATGTAAAATAATTAGAAAAAAAAAGGTTTTGAAGTCCTTGCTGTGCTATGAGTGATTAAACATAATGCAGATAGAGGAATTTCATAGATGTATCAAATTCAATATCACATGTCAATATTAACAAATTAGAATTTTCACTAATTAGGGAGTAGGAAGCACCAAATGACAATCAACTCCTAAGATAGTGCATCTTTATGTGCAAAGGATCACAATGACAAATGCCATTAATTTCTAATAGAGATTAAAATTTAAGAACCAACAGAACTTCTTAAGAGGCTTCCTTGATGATGTATTATTACCTCATGTTGGTTTCCAACATGTGAATCTTGAGTTTTGAATCAGGCTCCATACCTCAATTATTCCATTCTCTTTTATATGAAAGACCAATGCACACCTTGGACTCTACTATGAGCTGTGAAGTTTCTTAGAAGTTGAACATGAATATCAAATAAGCTATTGAAAGTTGAAACATAGGCGGCATAGTCTGAAGGAGAACCATGCTAATACAGAGGCATCTAAACTTAAATGTCATGAGTCATAAAACAAGCCTGATGATCTGTTCAATTCTTTTATTAAAAAGACATAAGTACAGAAGCCAGTAACATGGCAGCAGCACACTGTAGCAACATCAGGTCTAGGAAAATTAAGAGCATTGAACTTGAACCTACATAATGAGAGCTGCTTTTTATTTAAACTACAGGGCACACATCCTTCCTCTGAGGTATAAATCAGAAAAGCTTCTAACTTAAACAAGTAAATTCAAAATAATATTCACCACAACAATAGATTTAAAAAATACAGTAAGTTAAAATTAATCCCTTGAAGAGCCGCTGACAACATAGACTGAACCAAGAAAACTACTAATAAGAAATTCGCAGATCTAAGACTAGGAAAAGAGTGTTAAATCAAAGGTGATCCGTAACCATTAATAAAACCCATTTCCAGAAGGTAAACAAGAAGTTCTTATAACCTAAGTTTGGCTCTTCAAGTTTTAGGTTGACATAAACACAGAGACTCCACAAAAATACAAACCAAATGAACATCTCAAGAAAGTTACATGTTACTTTCGCGACCCCTTATATCAGCTTATTTTGTATGCATCACAGAAATCCAAATGGTGTTATTTCAGCCAAATTATTGCTGAGCTGGTGCACCTAACCAGATCAAGGGCCACAAACTAAAACTCTGCATGGTGTCAACACAATGGCTATTCAAACCTTCATTCCCTGCTAGTAGACTCCACAAAATTAGATTTGTTTTTCAAAACACTCTTAAAGTATCTCTCAAAAGTGAATAGAAGCATATCCAATATCCGACCCTTCATAAGGCTATTATACACTTGCTCCAACCTTAAAGAACAGAAAGTAACATTGAAAAAACCTCATGGAGAATAGAGCTAAGATTTTCAAAATTATTAAAAGCTCCCAAAACTCTATTGAATTATTCATGATCTTAGTCAGAGAAGTCTCTTTCTTCTAAACTTATTTTCTTTCGACTTATATTTAACTTCTCATAGATTTAGAATAAATCATTGAAATTAATATATTAGATTCAATTTACCAAAACCTGAAAAGAGTAAGGGATGGAGATTTTCCCTCCAAATAAATTGTTATAAGTTCAAATCAATCAATCTTACATACCTTCCCCTTTCTAAATAGAAAGTTGTGGTTTAAAGAGCTAAAAGCATACACTAATAACAGAGCTAGAGACCTCAGGAAATCCAATAACAAACTTCTGAGAAACTCAAACTCAAATACCATGCCTATATTAATGACGGTTCAAGATCAAGGAAGGACAGGTTGACTTTCTTCATTTTCTATGATTATTACTATAATCGTTATTGTAATTGTAGTTGTCATTATCATCTTTATGATTAAGATACTAATAACAATTATTACTACTGTATGTTTCAGGAAGAATCATCAGCAGAACATCATTAAGTGGGTAAATACCAAAATAAGCAACAAGGGGCTTACATCAAATCTTCTCAATATTTGAATGCAGATGGCATGTCAAAAGTTTGAAAAGGTAAATGGGCATTGTAAGATCAATGACTCAGCTGGATCAAAGGGAATAGTTGATGGTTACATGCTTGAATTTAGATTATCATAAAACTAGTGTAAAACCAAGAGCCATCTCACCAATGAGGAACAAGTGAGTGGTGATGTTAACCTAAAATGGATTAAAAGTGTGATCTGCATAGCGCTAACATTCTTGATCCTATATAGGTGTAAAACTACCATGACACTCATCAATATGCCTTCACATGTGACAAATGATGTTAACTGTTTTTAACATGTAAAAGAGATGGCTGATAGCTACCAACACAACAATCTTCACAGGAACATAAATTTTGACCAAGACTATAATCAAGTATCAAGTTCTGTCAACTTGGTATATAAATTCCACCACATCCAAGAATGGATTTGGCCCAATTAATAACAAAACAGTGAAGACTAAATAAAAGTCTTACGCTAGTCCAAAAGAGCAGATACAAAAAAAGGAGTAGATAAAAAAAAAAGAGACGATCTCAGGGAAATAAGATAAGTGAGAGAAAACAGACTGTTTGGTCATGCATTTTATGATCATCTGCAATTGTTGAATTATTAACTGCTTCAACCAAAGATGCATCCCGAGAGCTCGATGCTGACTCATTGCTTTTCTCTTGTTTATCAGCATCCTCTGCAGCCCTTTTAGCAGCGGCTTCCTGCCTCGCCCTTTCCTCTTCCATTGAAACTCTAAGCGCAAGAGCAAGTTCAGGATCTAGGTTAGGATCCACTCCAAAGTCAAAGGCATTTGTGCCAACTGCAGACGCAGCCGCTGCTGCTGCAGCAAATCCACTTCCACTATTCCCATCTCCAGAAAGTACAGGTGTGCTGCAAATGTTAGAAAATAATGAGCATTTGAATGTAAATATCATGATTGAAGATCAGTAACTCAAACTTGCCTTAGAAGTACATCTGAAAGAGCATTGGGACCAGGAGGAACATGAACTATGTGACTGCTATCATTACTGTTTACCGCAGCAAGGAGAGCCTCCAACTTTTCAGGTTTGCTATCATCAGATTCTCCAAAATCAACAATATCAAGAGTGACATTGTTCTTTTTTAACTTTTTCCCAATTGCCTCTAATGCAATCTTCTCGTATTTGATTGGACTAGCACATTCAGAAAATGCACATAAATTGCAAATCAATAAAATACAATATGTACTAACAAGATAAATTCAATCACTATAAACATTACCTTCCAGCAAAAACTATAATCCTTTGTTGCTGCTGTTTATTTTGACGATGCTTAAGTGCCAACTGAGCAACTTGGATTCCAGCAGTCAAGTTTGTCTCACCACCAATTTCTAACCCTGCATACAGAAGAATGTGCCAGAGTATAAATTTAATTAAGAACCAACAAACTTTTTAAGAGAAAGTACTATAAACGTTACATTTTCATGTCAGAAAAAAAAAAGGAATGGTTGAAAATTTAAGCCGAATTCATTTCAGGTTAGTTCAAGTAGAATTGAGTTAATTTGAGAGGAATGAAGTTCCAGCTATATTATCATAAACAGGGGTTTTTGGGAAAACACCCTCCCATATTAGTTTATTGCACATAACCCTGCTTCATGACTACTTATAGATACTGCTTCCTCTTCAGAACCTTTTGAGAAAACCTCATCATAAGAATGTTATTTTTATAGAGAGAAGACCAACAACTATGATGAATTTAACAAGAGAGAAATTACCATTTTGACATAAAACTACATTGGGTAAATTATAAAAAATCTCTTGATGTTATCAGTAAGAGTACATACATCCCAGAGGTTTTAAAATTTATTAGTGTTGCCGAAGTCATAGAGATAAATGCATATAAGCTCCTTGGTAAAGGATGAATTAAACAATCAAATTAAGACATCGATCACCAACAAAATTTACTCTTAAAAATAACTATGTAGTGGACTCTCTAAATTTTTTCACTAAGTTACATGACTGCCAAATCAAGATTCAAATCAGAATTCTATGCGATAGTACATATATTATAATACAACGAGAAGCAATAATTTGATAGGAAGAAGAATTTGAATTAAGTTAGCTGGACAAGGAAACAGTGAAGGTTGAGGTCATCGCTAGAAGTTAGTGGATTAAAGTTAAGACAATGGGAAATTTTCCATAAGCTATAACAATAAGATAAAAATAGGTAGAATCACCAAAATAGTCTCTCTATTTTCACCAATTGACCCTTTTAATCCCTCTAATATAATTTAAGCCTTTTTGCTCTCTTTATTTTTTGATTTTTGAACATTGAGTCCCTTCGTCTAAACGGAGTTAGATTTCCTGTTAAATTGGCTTTGTTTGGATTTAAATATTATTTTAAAATTGATTAAAAAAATTTATTAAAAAAAAACTCCATGAACCCTTTGGCCATTTGCTGAACGAACTCTGGAACGGGCTTGTTGAAAAAGATCTCGGCACCTTTGACACGTGTCGTGCACGTTCACCACGCGCAACGCTTTCACTCCTATAAAGGATCCCCTCATCAGAGATGGGATGAAGGAAATCCATCAGATCTGCGAGCCACTCGAGCCTAGTGATAGTGTCACGCTGTCATGCCAAGCAACCATGATGTCTCGCCGCCCGAGCTTGGTGGCATCGTCGGTGACTGCGATTTATCTGATTCAATTCATCTCCGTTTAGAAATTTTTTTATTTTTTATTATTTTATTATTTTATTATTTTTATTTTTTAATCAAATTTAAAATAATATTTTAATCCATACAAAGCAAATTTAATGGGAAATCTAACTCCGGTTAGAGGAGGGACTCAATGTACCAAAATCAAAAAATAAAAGGAGCAAAAAGGCTCAAATTTTATCAGAAAGACTAAAAGGGCCGACTGATAAAAATAGAGGGACTATTTTGATGATTCTTCCATAAAAATAAACACGAGATTAACATTAGATGTTTCTCTATGTGAAAAAGGAAAAGTAATTAAAGGAACTTTCAAAAGAAAATTGACCAGAACAGGGTTTTTACAGAATAAGATAGGGAATTATCCTCAAATTATTGATAGGGAAGAACATGAAAATGGTAATTCAACCTGACATTGGATTAAAACTTTTAATCTTATGCATCGATTGAATTTTTTATGCATCCATTCAATTGTGGTTTAGCACAGGTCTATTAGGTTTCTTTAAGCTCAAAATCTAATACAAAGCCAGATACAGTTTGGTTTGACAAAAGTTTCAAATGAAAGCAAAACCAATGGTTTTGGACAGCTTGAACTGATAACTAGTTTCATTCAAATTTTCAGGTTTATCTTTAATTACTTGGACAACTCGATATATTCCTTCACTCACTAATACTGTAAGCAGTGAAGCTTTATGGAAAAAAGCTTATCAAAATCTATAGGACCTTGTGGAGAAATAACTCTAGTGTTCCACAAGTTGCTGAGAGAATATAAGAAGGATCAAGAACCAAAATACTGAGGACCCACCAAAAAAAAATGAACAAGTGAAAACAATAGATGGCGAACGAAATTTTAAATAGGCCCCAAGTTGGCCCTAAAAGAACTAGGAACATACGCCTTCAGAGTATTTCATTTTATGATTGTTAGAAGTTAAAAATAAAATCAGGACAGAAGATACCCAAGTGAATGACTATGTAAACCCATTACTCTTATAAGAAAGAGCAAGCTGCTTACTATGATCATCTCCAATGATCTTGTAATGTCTTTAAGCCAACAAATTAAAAAGATGGTAACAAGCAGCTTACCACTTTCTACAATCTTTCATAATAATTAGTCATCTTCAGTTCTTCTCCCATGCACAATTTCTAATATTTCTCTTATTTAATATCTACTCTAAAGAAATTGATAATTAGTTAAGAGAACTTTCAATATGAAACACATAATGGCCATATGCATCTATCTTTACATATAATGATACAAGCACATGCAAGCAGCAAATGTAATTTTTATGATTAAAAGAGTCTAACCATATATTTGAAATTTGCCTTAACAAAAAGAGAAAAAATAAATATTCATAATTATTAAAGCTTCATCAATGGAATTGAAGAAAACCTTAAATTGGAAGGCCATATAATTCGCAAACATCTACAGCTAATGGCATTTCATATCTAAGCATTAAGTGTTGTCCCAACAAAATTTCAAATTCTTTTAAGAAATAAACAAGTAGAGAAAACAATACCACAAACACTCCATGAGGTATGAGAAATTACCAACAAATGGGATAAACTTGATTATATTAATGCCTGTCCAGTTTTTGCAAATCATCAGAACATAAAGATTACAGAAATTGATATTATTATCTAAGGATTATGACCAAAAACCAATGTTTCTATGGGAAAAGAACAAGCCATGGACCTTAGCTTCCTCGCAAAGCCAATCAGTACAGAGAGCATAAAATGAGTAAATTTCATGTCTTGTGGTCATTATATGCAGGATAATAATTGAGAAATAGCCATGCCATTGTTTCTTTGGCTCTAGTCAGAGCATCATAATCCAAATTGAATTTCTGAAGATATGGAAAATAAGCCACAGGTATTGTAAATCAAGCCAATCATTCATGTCGTTTCACAAAAAATAAATTTAGATTCAACCTTTACTATGCAGAATTTGGAAATAATAAGTCCATCCAAATTTCTATATCCATTTTGAGCACAGGAATGTTAATGCAATACATACAGGAACTTAGAACACCTACAAAAATAAACCACCCAAATTCTCATCTTAAGAGCAAAAATATACATAACCATCAATGAGTGGTAGATAAACCCTCATAAAGCAGTTCAACTTCCATCAGCAATGCTTTCATGCAACTACTTATTTCTTGCCACCATGACAATTTAGTCAACCAGGGCAATACAACTCTCTAGCAATATTCAAACAACCATAGCAGTAAACACCTCCAATGGGATTGCAATGTCACAATTTCCTTTAATTTGATTATGTTGTACCAAGAAATAAATTTCCTTCTCAATATTTCATCAATAGAAAAGCAAGTGTAAGCCATATAATTCGAACACAGCATTTTCACTATGTAGTTAAAGTCACACAGTAATTCAAATTACATCAATCTGTAAAAGTGTTGGGTGCTTGCAATATTGTCTCGTATACTTTGACTAAGCTCAATTCACAAATGTTGCATTTCAGTAACTTAATCATTTCAACAGATTTTTGTTTAAATTGAAAAGGTAAATATCAAGTAGAATTGTGCTCTGGTAAAAATTTTCACTGCTGATAAAGTCAATAGTCCACAGGCATGACTGTGACCCTGGCTAAAGATAACCAACAACATGATCAAAAAAGATAAAAGGAAGTTCATGACACCTTTATAGGACGTCAATCTTGAAAACAAAATCTAAAAGCTTACTCTAAAAGAAACACATCGACTGAACCAAAGAGTGCAAATTCAACTAATAAATAACATATATTGGTTATATGTGGAAAGATTAAAAAATTTAAGAAATGGTGGGAGGACCAATCCAAATAATGAGATTGACTGCATGAGGATGACGGATTGTTTTGGCTGCAAGGCCAAAAACACATCACCAGCACAGATTATCTAGTCATTCAACAATGCAAAAGTTATCCAATCCCTTGATATGCTAAGGTAAAAATTCTAATTCTAGCTTGGTTACGCATCAACCAACTTGGATGTCAAAAGTAAAGTTGATTAGTTAAGGTGATCTATTCCATAGTTATCTAGGAGCAACCGAACCAGCACATTTAAGAAGATCATATCTACTAACCGAGTTATACAAGCTCATGATTTAACTATCTTCAGGAGATAACATCAAGAAAACATCAAATTCAAGAATTAAAAAAAAAAAAAAGAAGAAGAAGAAAAAAGTGGTAGAGATTTTCAGATAGAATTAGGGAAATTTGAAAATGTAATTACTTCATTTTTTAAGAGAAAAATCCCACCATGCATGCAAGCTAAGATTTTGCCCAGATCACTGGTTGGAGTGACAAGAACTCGCACACCCTTCCCGGCCATTGTCAGTACTCCGACCGTATTCTCTGGATTCGACTACAAAACAACCAGTCCCAATCCCCATTCAGAATCAAAACCTACGAGACCACCACAAAAACAGAACCCAAATCCAAGACAAATCCAACACATCATAGCAAAATCATCACCAAACCCAAAATGTTCACAAATCAATCAAGGAAGACAAAAATTTCGCACCTGAGTTTTAGCTCCACAGATGAGATTAACAGCATCGGCCTGGGCCTGGAGCCGGCTGGGCGAGTAATCCCCGTTCCTCATCCATTCCGAGTTATCGATGCAAATCACCGTTGCCTGCGATAACAGCAAGAAAATCAATCGAAAACACAAAGTATAAGCGAGGAATCAGAGGATTAGGGTTTGAAAGGATTGCAGCGGACCTCCAGCACCATGTTGGCAAAGCAGGAGAAAGCAGATGCGAGACTCGAGATTTTGTGATCGTTCGGAACAATAATAGCATTAGAAAAAGCGGTGGGACTTTGCATATAACACCCTCTTTTAACAGTTATTGTTACTCAAGTCCTCCCGAAATGTTATTTCAAATTAACTTGTGCAGGCGCCCGCGCTTGGGGCCGTTTGGTTTGGAAGTGAATTATCGAAGTGGTGGAAGTCTGAAAGTGGCACTTCGGTGGAAGTGAACAGTTCAGCTTGAACTATCCATTTCAGTGTGTTTGATTCAAACTGAAAACTGGACTTCGGATACCACTTCCTGTGTTTGGATGGTTGAAGTGGGGATATGATCACCACTTCGGTGAGAGGATAAAGTTGCCCTTTCATGTTTTTTAAATTTATTTAATTAAATCATATGATTTAATTAAATGATTTAATTACGATGGTAATAAATAATTTATTTATTAAATTAAAAAATTTGCACATCACATAATTAATTTAATACAATGTTATTAAATTAAATTAAATCGGTTAATATATTATGTTTAATTATAAATTAGTGAGAGTAGTTATTTAATTATTTTATTACTATGGTAATAATTATTCTATTTATCATTGAAAAATATTGCAAAGTGGGTTGAAGTGGAAGGCTGAAGTGGTGACTTCGGGACTTTTCCAACTGAAGTCAGACACCGAAGTGGCCGAACTCAGAAGTTGTCACATCATCACTTCCGGGTTCAAATCAGTGAAACAAACACACTGAAGTGGGCTGAAAGTGGCCACTTCAGCCACTTCGGTGCCCACTTCAGTGAAACAAACTGCCCCTTACCCTGCCTGCTTTGATATATTAGGAATGTGAGTTTTAAAAATACTGTACAATTTTGTCATTAGGAAGGAGAATTTTCCCATAATAATGGGATAGGGAAATATGTTGAGCCTAGTATATAACACCCTCTTTTCATTACCCACTCTGCTTGGTCTTGTGACCCCATCGTGGCATGTGTCACGGCCTCAACCGATCACCTTCGGCCGTGCGGCACCTGACATGCACCATAGCGACAGGTCAGCCTTTCCTTGCAAGAACAGTAAGTGAATCCTGTTTACATTACAAAGCACAGCGAAAATAAGAAGAAGCGAGCAAATCCGGAAAACCCCTCGGTACGAGAAACACGACACAATGAAACCCATTTTGAGAGAGAAAAACATAAAACTCTCTTAGATTGAGAAATGTTTACAACCATGGCCAAAACCAACACCAAGTGGCCTTGTCTTCTCCCAAAGACACATTTGACCCTAATACAAGAGCTACCCCAAATCCAAGGTTGATTGAGCCCCATGCCCAATACCGGCCTGGCGTGAATTCCCTGACTTCACTTAGCTTGCAGTGTTCTCTGACTCGACTGTAGCTTTAAACAGCCACCCTTGGTCACAGCGCGCAGCAGTACCGGTCACGCGCGGTAATACCGCGTGCCATCCTCGCCCCTGGCTCGGCAACGCTCCCGGCCACGTGCCTACTTCCATACGCCTGTGTAAAGCCTTGTCAGATCCGGAATCAGCTCTCGGTCAACCGGCCTGATCAAGTGTCCCGCCCCGCCTGGACTTGCTAGAGATCCAACACTCTACATGATGAAGTCCTGCGACACTTGACTCTTGGTAAGGGGCGCGCCTGCCCCACTCGCTCACCGGCCACGCGCACGCCCACGGTCCAGCGCGCGCGCGCCTCACGGTCTCGGTCCATGATCATGCGGGGTATTTCACCCGCCCTTGGTCCCGACACAACACAAGCGCCGCGCCACCTGCGCGCGCTACCAAATCCACGCAGCTGTGCGCCCTCGTGGCTTGGTCTATGTGATACTGTATGCCCACTGACCAAGTGTAAGGTCATCAACCCTTACAGCATGCTACTCATCAGTAATAGAGACTGAAATAATCTAAAACTACTCATTTTAACCATCATACTAATTAGTAAAACACCATAATAATGTGCAACTCCTCATCCTAAGTAGTGAAATACTAAGATAATCTAAAAGTAAGGAACATTTTACTATTTTAGCTTATTTTTTAATATTAGCTATTAATATTAGTATTTTTTATCATTTCTTACTTTGTTTAAATTAAGACCCAACTTAATAATTCCTAAATACTTATGTTAAAGACTAAAAAAGCAGTAAACAGCTAAAAATAACCTGAGACTCCAACATAAGGCTGTGATAATTTAAAAGACTGAAATAATTTGAAACTATCATCAGTAAAAGATTGAATAATCTAAAACTACTCATTTCAACCATCATACTAATCAGTAAAACACTATAATACTCGGAAACTCCTCATCCTAAGGTGTGAAAAACTACAATAATCGGAAAGAAACTACCATTTTAGCTTATTATACATAGTTTTAATATTAGCTATTTTTTATCATTCATTGGTTTAAATTAAGACCCAACTTAATAATTCTTGAATACTTATGTTAAAAACTGAAGAAGTAGTAAACAGCTAAAATAACCTGAAACACTTACATAACGTTGTGGAAACATAACCATGCTGAAATGGAATTTTCATTACCCACTCTGCTTGGTCTTGCGACCCTTCTATTGTGGCATGCTACTCATCAATAATAGACTGAAATAATATGAAACTACTCATTTTAACCATCATACTAATCCGTAAAACACCATACTAATCTGAAACTCCGCATCCTAAGAAGTGAAAAACTAAATAATCTAAAAGTAAGAACCATTTTAGCTTATTATACAGAGTTTTAATATTAGCTATTTTTCATCATTCCTAACTTTGTTTAATTAAGACCCAACTTAATAATTCTTGAATACTTATGTTACGACCCGACGAAGTAGTAAACAACTAAAATAACCTGAGAGTCCTACATAACACCGTGGAAACGTAACCAAGGAGACGTGGAATGTTCATTACCCACTTTGCTTGGTCATGTGTCCCCTCAATCGTGGAATGCTACTCATTAGTAAAAGACTGAAATAATCTGAAACTACTCATTTTAACCATCATACTAAAACACCATAATAAGCTGAAACTCCTCATTCTAAGCGGTGAAAGACTAAAATAATCTGCAAGTAAGGACTATTTTAGCTTATTATACAGAATTTTAATATTGGCTTTTTTTATCATTCCTTACTTTGTTTAAATTAAGACCCAACTTAATAATTCCTAAACACTTATGTTAAAAACTGAAGAAGCAGTAAACAGCTAAAATAACCTGAGACTCTGACCACACTGACGTGGATTTCCCATTACCCACTAGGCTTGGTTATGTGACCCCCAGAAAGGGCATGCTACTCATCAGTAAAAGACTGAAATAATCTGAAGTTACTCGTTTTAACCATCATACTAATCAGTAAAACCCCATAATAGTCAGAAACTTCTCATCCTAAACAGTGAAAGACTAAAATAATATGAAAGTAAGGACCATTTTAGCATATTATACAGAGTTTTAATATTAGCTATTTTTATGATTCCTTACTTTGTTTAAATTAAGACCCAACTTAATAATTATTGAATACTTATGTTAAAAACTAAAGAAGCTAGTAAATAGCTAAAATAACCTGAGACTCCTACATAACACTGTGGAAATGTAACCACGCTGACATGGAAGTTTCATTACCCACTCAGCTTGGCTTTGTGACCCCCCGAGCATGGCATTGTACTCATCAGTAAAAGTCTAAAATAATCTGAAACTACTCATTTTAACCATCATACTAATCAGTAAAACACTATTATAATATGAAGCTCCTCATCCTAACCTGCGAAAGACTAAAATAATCTGAAAGTGGGGACCATTTTAGCTTGTTATTATAAAGAGTTTTAATATTAGCTATTTTTTATCATTCCTTACTTTGTTTAAATTAAGACCCAACTTAATAATTCTTGAATACATATGTTAAAAACTGAAGAAGCAGTAAATAGCTAAAATAACCTGAGACTCCTACATAACGCCGCACATGAGGTAACCGAATCACTTGGATGTGGAATATTCATTACCCACTTAGTTTGGTTATGTAACCCCTCGAACAGGGCCCCAAAGGTTAGATTTCCCACAGCTTACTCCGCCTTATTTCTAAAATCAAAACCCTAATTTCTAAAATAAAAAACACTTTGAAAAGCTACTTCATGGACCACGCGGGCTTGGATACCGGCTCTTGTCAAGTTCTTCTCTTCTTTTATTTAGCTTCTAGTACAATTTCCTTTAACTGTCATAGTTTGATTGTGAGTAGAATATGAGATCATAACATCCCTAATGCAAAAGCCTGTCATACATAAATAATATTGCTAATTGTTTTCTGTTTGTGCATCTTTAAGAAAATGGATTATTCTTGGCATATTCTTGCACATTCATGAGGAGGTAATTTATGTGACCCGTAAAAATCATCATCAAATTAGTGCAGTAACTTTTTTAATTCAGCACATTCAATTCCTGCCTGAACTTCTTTAATTCATCACATTTAATTGCAAATTTGGTTGTACTTCCTTATGATGGTATCCTTCTATTTCCTTCATGTTCAACACATTAAGGACTTGAACATGCCCAAACTGATCTCTCAATAAAGAGCACTTATTTCTTTGCTGACGTGGCCTGATTAACCAATTGAATTCATATCATAACTCTTGTGTTTTCCAATGAAATCGTAACCCTTGTGTTTTCTGGACTAGTAGCAATTGTTTTCTGGACTCTTGTGTTCTGTCAGCATGCTAGAATGGGTCACACAAGTAAGTTAAAAGAGTAAGTCACAAACTGTTGTAATACAGAATTTGTTGAAACATTAACACACATTTGACCAAATTCTCTTTGATTATTTTTGCAGGTTAGCTTGCAAATTTGTGGATAACGGAAAAATCTTAGAAGGCTTGATTGTTAATGACCATGCAAAACAAAAGCTCGAAGGAACCAGATTTGATAATTTGCTACTACTTTCCTTCCAATCCGATAATCCAACAAATCTCCTAACAACGGTAGTAGATAAATATAATATTGAAAAGAGATGCTTAAGACTAAGGGACTCTAATGTCTTTTTTAGATTAGGTGACGTCTTAAGAATCATGAAAATTCTAATAGATGGTAGGCCTGTTATTGAAACAGATGTGGATGGCCATGCATTATGTCAAGAATATCTTGGCAAGGATGTACCTATGAGTGGGAAGACGGGTGGGATTGCACTTCAATGGTTTAGTGATTATTGTATTTCTCTTAAATACTACGCTCTTGAAGGACAAGACCTCGATTTCTACATCTGGGCATTAGTTCTTTACCCAATAGGGTCGATCACCTTCTACTGTGCGGCACCTGACATGCACCATATGCAACAGGTCAGCCTTCCTTGCAAGAACAACAGTTAGTGAACTTCTATTTGCATCACAAGCACAGCGAAATAAAGGGAAGTGAGCAAAATCGGAAAACATTCAAGGTACGAGAAACACGACACATGAAACCCATTTAGAGAGAAAAAAACATAAACTCTCTTAGATTGAGAAATGTTTACAACCGTGGTAAAAAACCATCACCAAGAGGCCTTGTCTCCTACCAAAGACACATTAGACACTATTACAAGAGCTACCCCAAATCCAAAGTTAATTGAGCCCCATGCCCAATCCAGGTCTGGGGTGAAGTCTCTGACTTCACTTAGCTTGCAGTGTTCACCGACGTGACTATAGCTTCAACCAAGCACACTTGGTCACAGCGCGTAGCAATACGGGTCACGCGCGGTAATACCGCGTGCCATCCTCGCCCCTGGCTCGGCCACACTCCCGACCACGTGCCCACTTGCATACGTCTGTGTAAACCTTGTCAAATTCGGAATCAGCATCTGGGTCACCTGGCCTGATCAAGTGACCCGCCCCGCCTAGACTTGCTAGAGATCCACACACTAAATAATTTAAGTATGCAACACTTGACTCTTGGTATGGGCGCGCCAGCCCCACAGGCTCATCGGTCACGCGCACGCCCACGGTCTCAGCACATGATTATGCGGGATATTACGCCCGCTCTTGGTCATGACACAACACACGCCTCGCGCTAACCGCGCGCTACCCAATCCACGCAGCTGTGCGCCCTGATAGCTTGGCTTATGTTGAAATGTACGCCCGCTGACCAAATGTAAGTTCATCAACCCTTACAAACCACCCCTACTAGTTAAACCCGACGTCCTCGTCGGTTTTGAACTCAAGAAGTCTTGCACCAACTCCTCGAACTGCCAAAGAGTATTATCACACTCCCAGCTTACCTCCGACATAGGCAAGTCCTTCCATTGGAATAGAAAGAACACCCTATCATTCTTCTTGCTTTGGTCTTCTACTCTTCGGTTCATGATCCGCTCAGCCACCCTGTTGAACTCCTTGCGAATAGTCAGCGGGGCTTGACTCTTCTTCGCCCTTGATGGATCCGTGAGGTCCTCGTGGCATGACTTCAAGAAACTCACATAAAAAGTTTGATGGAGTTTCAGCTGATCGGGGAGATCCAAACGATATGCCACGTTGCCCATCGACTGGACAATAGTGAAAGGTCCATCATACCTCGCGATTAAGCCTTTGTGTATATCTTTTCGATGTAACTTCTTCCACACCTGTGGAGTGAGCTTCAACCAAACCTTGTCCCCTACTTGGAACTCCAATGGGCGTCTCCCTTGATCTGCATACTTCTTCATTTGGCAAGCCGCCTTGGCGAGGCTATCCCGAGCACTCTGCATCATCTCTTGCCAGTCAATAGCAAAGTGATACGCGGCAGGGCATTTCCCTCCTGCCCTTCTCTTCTCCACCTCTGAAGGAGTAATAGGTTGGTATCCGTATGCAAGCTCAAACGGACTCTTCTCCATTAATGAAGACCAATGAAGATAGTAGCTAAACTGCGCCACATCAAGCAAACTTAGCCAATTCTTCTGCGAAGCCGAAACATAGTACCAGAGAAACTCTTCCAACAGAGCATTGATCCTCTTTGTCTGCCCATCCGTCTATGAATAATTCGCAGTTGAAAACTTCAACTCTGTGCCCAACAACCCAAACAACGCCGTCCAGAACCGCCCAGTAAAGTGAGCATCTCGATCGCTTATGATGTCTTCCGGTACCCCAAAGTGCTTCACCACATGCTTCAGGAATAGCTCAGCAGCCACCCCTGCCGAACATACTAACGATGTGGGTATGAATACCGCATGCTTCATGAATCGGACCATGACCACCATCACTGTCGACATCCCTTCCATCTTAGGGAATACGGTGATAAAGTCCATGGAAATTGACGCCCATAGCTTTTCTGGAATACTCAACTGCTGGAGAAGGCCGGCCTCCCGTCTTCGTTCCAACTTATCTTGTTGGCACACTAAATAAGTTTTCACATATGCTTTAATGTCTTCGTCCATATCCGGCCAATAGTAAGGGGTTGTGAGCAAGGCCTTCATTTGCTCACGACCGGGATGTCCCGCCTATGGAACATCATGATACTCTCTAAGGAGCTCCTGCCGAATCTTCCTTCCTTTCGGCACATAGAGTCGGTTGCCTTTGGCGTAGAGAAGCCATTCTTCACCCAATACTTGCGCACGACTCCGTCTTGGACATCTTTCATCAGCTTCCCATACTGACTGTCCGTCTTTGTTATCTCCCAATAGGACTTTGCAAGTCATTTTCCACTTATGTCAGTGCAGCGACATACTCAACCATCTGTTTCCGACCCAACGCATCAGCCACTTGGTTGTGTCTCCCCTGTTTATGCTGCCATTCAAAGTCATATTCCTGCAAGAACTCTTGCCAACGAGCTTGTCTAGCCGACAGCTTCTTTTGAGTAGCAAAGAATGTACTGGCAATATTATATGTTTTGACAAGAAACTTGGTGCCCAAAAGGTACACTCTCCATACCTGTAAGCAATGAATAATGGCGAGCACTCCCGCTCATGCGCCGAATAGCGCTGCTCCGCATCTTTCAGCTTCCAACTCTCGAACGCCACCGGATGCCTATTCTGAACAAGGACACCGCCAACTGCCTTGTCTGACGCATCGGTGTGCACCTCCAAAGTTTCTTCGAAGTTGGGCAATGCTAAGACTGGTTCACTTGCAATTGCACTCTTAATCTTGTCAAAAGATCCTTGTTGCCTCTCGGTCCAACTCCATGGCTGGTCCTTCTTCAGCAAATCAGTGAGCGGCACGACCTTTCTTAAATATCCCTTGATAAATCGGCGATAGTAGTTGGCTAAGCTGAAAAAATATCTTAACTCCGGTACCTTGGACGGTGCAGGCCAGTCCAAAATCGCCACCACCTTAGCCCAATTTATTCGGACTTCACCCCGAGAAATGTTGTGCCCAAGGAACTTGATCTCCTGTTGAGCGAAATGACATTTCTCCAGCTTCACATATAGCTGATGCTCCCTCAATCTTGATAGTACCTGCTTCAAGTGAACAAGGTAATCTTTCAAGGATTCACTATAAACCACAACATCATTCAAGTACACCACCACAAACTCATCAATGTAGTCCGAAAACACCTGATTCATTAAGTGGCAAAATGTCGCATTACAAGGAATTCAAACTAACCATAGCGCATCACACACACCGTCTTGGACTCGTCTCCTTCTGCAATCCTCACTTGCTAGTACCCCGAACATAGATCTAGCTTGGAAAAGTATGTTGCGCTGGCTAACCTATCGAACAAGTCCTGAATGAAAGGAATTGGATACTTGTTCTTCACCGTGATCTTGTTCAAGCCTGGTAGTCCACGCATAGTCGAAGCGAGCCACCCTACTTCTTCTGGAACAATACCGGTGCACCATATGGAGCCTTTGATGGCTGAATGAAGCCACTATGAAGAAGCTCTATCAATTGTCTCTCCAGCTCAACTAACTCCAAAGGAGAGATTCAATAGGGAACCCGGGTAGGGGGGGTTTGCAGCCCGGCATCAACTCGATTTGGTGATCTGTTTCCCACAGGGGTGGAAGTTCGCGGGGTAGTTCCGGCGGCATCACGTCTTGAAACTCCTTCAAAACTTTAGCCACAGCTGAGGGTAGATCACTCACCAAATCTTCATGCATTTCCAACAAAGCAGCTACATAAGTGGGTACTCCATATTTTAACCCTTGCACCACCTGGTGCGCAGAAAGCATCGGCCCCTTCCCTTTCTTCTCCTTCACAGCTACTCCAGTTACAAAGCATGGGTTCTTCTCATCCATTATAAGAAGACCACCTAAATGTGGAACAACGGCAGCTTTGACAGACTTCAGGAACAACATCCCCAATATCAACTCGAAATCATCCATCGAGACAGCCAGCAAGTAAATCTTCCTTTGCCATTGACCCATGTGAACGGTCACGCCAAAGATTTTCCCAGTCATCACCTGTACCTGAGAGTTGACTGCTTTTTACTCGGCTTGTGTGCGCTCCCACGCTCACTCCCAACCAAGTGGCCACATCCCTCCAAATGAATATATGAGTTGTGCCTGTATCCACCATCCGTTGTATAACCTTTCCATTCAAGGTCAGCTCCACATAGATAAGGGGATGGACCGTCCCATCACCCTTGACGGTATTCAAGGCACTCAACAATTGTAACGGACTCACTCTTGCTAAGCTCTCATAGTCACTTTCTGCTTCATTCTAAAATGCGGCCAAGTTCTCGCGTTTGGGGCAATCCTTCGCCAATATGGTTCGGTACAGATATAGCATCCTTCTACCTTGCTACCTGAACCACCTGCTGCTTTCCCATCAGTCTTGGGTCTATTCCATTTGGCCTGGCCATTGGCTTTCCTCCTTTGGAACCCATCTTCGATCCTTCTCTCCACTGGCTTCTTATCCTTTGGTCTAGACTTCAACTTTTCACCTTCTCCACCGGGTAAGGTTCGCAAGTCCACATGTGCTTCTACTGCGATGATCGCGGAGGCGAGATCCTTCGCGTCTTGCCTCCTTATCTCGATCTGGTCCCAACTCTGGAGTCCCTTGAGGAAGTTGAATAGCTTGTCCTCCTCGGACATGTCCCTGATATCCAGCATCAATGATGAAAACTCTTTCATGTACTCTCACACCGTGCCTGTCTGCTGTAGCTTCTTCAAGTTTGAGCTACCCAAGCAGTATTCCCAGGCAAGAATTGCTCCCGCAACTCTTTCTTCAACTCAACCCATGAGTCCGAAGCCGTCCGACCCGCTCGAGCATCTTCTTGCAGTCAAGTGCGCCACTATAGCTTCGTATCGCCAGCAAGAAACATGCCAACCAATGTAACTTGCTCATGGCCCGGTACCCTTACAGCTTTAAAGTACTGATCCATGTCCCAAACAAAGTTCTCCAGTGTCTTGGCACTCCGTGCGCCATCAAATGGGGAAGGTTCAGGGATCTTCACTCACGTGGGTGCCTCCAACACGACTGGTGAGGCACTAGCTTCCTTGAGTTGGGCGACTTTGGTCTCCAGGGACTGTACCTTCATCTTCAAGACTTCAATAGTCAACTAGCTTTCTCTCAATCAGCCCACAAGATCTTTCCCCATCATTGACAGTCTCTCGAGATGATCGTCAATGCTCCCGATGACGTTCTCCATCCGCTCTGTTGTCTCCTCAAGGGGATCCAAACGATCCTTCTTACTAGTCGCCATTCTCACCGTTTTCACTTGTGTGTCTTCTCGCGCTTCGCTTCAAGCCACACCTTGGCTCCGCAAGCCACAACTCGGGCAAGAACAACAGTTAGTGAACTCTTGTTTGCATCACAAGCACAGCGAAATAAAGGAAAGCGAGCAAAACTGGAAAACATTCATGGTACGAGAAACACGACACATGAAACCCATTTTGAGAGAGAAAAACATAAACTCTCTTAGATTGAAAAATGTTTACAACCATGGCCAAAAACCATCACCAAGAGACCTTGTCTCCTCCCAAACACACATTAGACCCTATTACAAGAGTTGCCCCAAATCCAAGGTTAATTGAGCCCCATGCCCAATACAGGACTAGCGTGAAGTCCCTAAGTTCACTTAGCTTGCAGTGTCCACCGACGTGACTGTAGCTTCAACCAGCTACCCTTGGTCACAGCGTATAGCAGTACCGGTCACATGCGGTAATACCACGTTCCATCCTCGCCCCTGGCTCGGCCACGCTCCCGACCACGTGCCCACTTGCATACGCCTGCGTAAACCTTGTCAAATCCGGAATCATCATCTGGGTCTCCCGGCCTGATCAATTGTTCCGCCCCGCCTAGACTTACTAGAGATCCACACTCTAAATAATCTAAGTCCGCAACACTTGACTCTTGGTATGGGCACTCCTGCCCCAAGCGCTCATCGATCACGCGCATGTCCACGGTCCAGCGTGCGCGCGTCTCACGGTCTCAGTACATAATCATGCGGGATATTCCACCCACTCTTGGTCGTGACACAACACACGTCTCGCGCTAACGGCGCGCTACCCAATCCACGCAGCTGTGCGCCTCGTGACTTGGCCTATGTTGAAATGTACGCCCGCTGACCAAATGTAAAGTCATCAACCCTTACAGCTATATTGTGTTTGTTTATATCTTTTTGCAAAAAATCAAAGCAAGGGAGTGCACACTGAAGTTGACTCATTGAAAACTTCTCATCCTTGATGTAAATGGAGTGCTCGCTCACGTTGAATATAAATGTACCAAATGTCTTTGGCCTTTTTATTCAACATATTAATATATTTGTTTGAATTTGATTATCTATCATTGTTTGCTTTTGCAACAACTGTGAAACTGAGACGGTTTGTTAAAGAGTTTCTAAAGTTTTGTTTTGAAAACTATGTAGTATCTATTTGGTCATCCAAGACTAGGTAATACATGTTCTTGAACTTTTCATTTTTTTCTCCTCTATAGGTTGAATTAATCTTTTAAGGATATTTCAATTTTTAGTCTTTGTAGTTTTAACAAGAGAATAATGCAGGCATAACTTGGACAAGGCCATTAATTATTTTAAACAATATCGCGATCAGTTTTTCTTCATTTGGGTAACTTCTAGTTCATAAATTTCTAACAAAGATTTGTTATCACCAATTTTTTATAAGTAACTATTTCTGAAAGTGAGCTAATTTCAATTATGCAGGATAATTCTCACTGCAGAAGACATGAAACAAAGGCCCATATATATGTCAAAGTGCTGGATAAAGTGTGGGCTAAGTATAAGCAATATAACCCAATAAATACTTTGTTGGTCGACGATACAATACAAAAAATTGAAATTAATCCAGTCAGTAAATAACTCCTTATATTGTGTTTGTTTTTAAATACAATTAAATTAGATATGTATTCTTTTATCATCTTTATTCTTATGGTTTCAATTATGTTCACATTTTAGGAATTCAATTAAGTATGTCCTGCATCTTATGACCTTGAACACGACTTAGATAATGCATTAGGTAAAGTTCCAATCAGGACATTTCCTTTTTAAATGCACGAGTATTTCCATAAAAGCTTATTTACTAATTCTTGCACTTGTGAATGATCACAAGAAAGGATGGTGTAATCATGACATATTTGGAAAATCTAGCTAAAGTAGAGAATGCGCAAGAATATGTCAAGAATAATCCATTTTCAAAAAGGTGCATAAACTATAAAAACAATTGGCAATATTATTTATGTATGACTGGAAACAACATCAACTTAGCTTTGATGGTACCGTTTTCATTCATGTTTGTCTGTCCTTATTCAGAAGAGGAAGAAATTATTCCTGGTAGACCGATACCTCCTGAGTGTCATCTTGAAAGTCATTTTGATTATGATGGTGCTGCTGTTAGATGGGGACTTCCACACAGCAAAGAAACTGTTGCTGACTGTTGTAGAGTTCCATGCATGTTATGTCTAGAAATGAAGTGCAACATATGGGTATATTATTTTATAGTTCTGTGAACCTTGTTTGTTGTTCAAGAATAGTGTTTTTCGTATTGAACGACAACCACAATTTCCAAATCCGCAGTTAAAGCCAAATGCTTCAATCCCTCGATTTAAAAGTTCTCTCTAGTACCCTATGGATTGGCTTGTAATTTTGTTCCATCGGAGTGTAGTTGTACTTGTTGAATGTTCGTAATGTCTTTGGCAGAGTGAATCTTTTGATACACATTGACACACACACACACACACACATATGATAACCCACTTTACTTGGTAACATAACATTACCTGCATCCCCCCCCGCGCGGGCGCGCGTGAGCGTGCCCTTCTACCTGCAATAAAAGACCGAAATAATCTGAAACTACTCATTTTAACCATCATACTAGTCCGTAAACACTATAATAAGTTGAACCTCCTCAATCTAAGCAGTGAAAGACTAAAATAATCTGAAAGTAAGGACAATTTAACTTATTATACAAAGTTTTAATAGTAGCTATTTTTTATCATTCCTTACTTCATTTAAATTAAGACCCAACATAATAATTCTTAAATACTTATATTAAAAATTGAAAAAGCAGTAAATAGCTAAAATAACCCGACACAACGTAATCACACTAAAAAGGAATAATTACGCACTTTGCTTGGTTATATAACCCCGAGCGTGGCATTCTACTCAATAAAAGACAAATAATCTCAAACTAGTATGAAGGTAAGGACCATTTTAGGTTATTATATAGAGTTTCAATATTGGATTATTTTTATCATTCCTTACTTTATTTAAGTTAAAACCCAACTTAATAATTTTTAAATGCTTATATTAAAAACAGAAGAAGCAATAAACAGCTAAAACACTTATTTGCAACACAAATTACAAAGTTTTTAAACAAACTCTAAACATTTAGACTTTAAACAGTGATAGAAATAACTCTGAACAATAAACTCTACGACAGACACTCTTTTCCTTTCTTCTGCTTCAAAGCATGGAGCAACTCTTGTATTTGTGCCTTTCGATTTTTTATTTCACAAAGTTTTGCAGCTTGCTGCATTTCTTTTGTTGGATTGGCTTGTAATTTTGTTCCATCGGAGTGTAGTTGTACTGGTTGAATGTTCTGTAATGTTTTTGACAGAGTGAATCTTTTCACACACACACACACACACACACACACACACACAGATATATATATGATAACCCACTTGACTTGGTAATATAGCCCCCCGAGCGTTGTCTTCTACCCGTCAATAAAAGACTTAAATAATAAGAAACTACTCATTTTAACCATTATACTAATCTATAAAACACTATAATAAGCTGAACCTCCTCAACCTAAGTAGTGAAAGACTAAAAAAATCTGAATGTAAGGACCATTTTAGCTTATAATACATAGTTTTAATAGTAGCTATTTTTTATCATTCATTACTTTGTTTAAATTGATACCAAAAAATAATAATTCTTAAATACTTATGTTAAAAACCGAAGGAGTAAACAACTAAAATAACTTGATACAACTTAACCACGCTAAAGTGGAGTAATTGCCCACCTTCCTTGGTCATATAACCCCCCAAACGGGGCATTCTACTCAATAAATGACAAATAATCTCAAACCAATCTGAAGGTAAGGACCATTTTAGCTTATTATACAGAGTTTTAATATTAGTTATTTTTAATCATTTCTTACTTTGTTTAAATTAAGGCCCAACTTAATAATTCTTAAATACTTATGTTAAAAACTAAAGAAGCAGTAAACAGTTAAAACACTTATTTGCAACACAAATTACAGAGTTTTTAAACAAACTGTAAACATTTAGACTTTAAACAGTGCTAGAAATAACTCTGAAAAATAAACTCTAAGACAGTCACTCTCCTTTTTTCTTCTGCTTCAAAGCTTGGAGCAGCTTTTGTATTATGCCTTTCGATTTTTTATTTCATGAAGGTTTGCATATTGCAACATTTCTTTTGTTGGATTGGCTTGTAATTTTGTTCCATCGGAGTGTAGTTCTACTTGTTGAATGTTCTGTAACGTTTTTGAAAGAGTGAATCTTTTCACACACACACACACACACACACACACACATATGATAACCCACTTTACTTGGTAACATAACCCTCCCCACCCCCTTCTACCCGTCAATAAAAGGCTGAAATAATCTGAAACTACTCATTTTAACCATCATACTAATCCGCAAAACACTATAATAAGCTGAACCTCCTCAACCTAAGCAGCGAAAGACTAAAATAATATGAAAGTAATTACCATTTTAGCTTATTATATAGAGTTTTAATAGTATCTATTTTTTATCATTCCTTACTTTGTTTAAATTAAGACCCAACCTAATCTGAAGCTAAGGACCATTTTAGCATATTATACAAAATTTTAATATAAGCTATTTTTATCATTCCTTACTTTGTTTAAATTAAGACCCAACTTAATAATTCTTAAATACTATATGGTAAAAACTGAAGAAGCAGTAAACAGCTAAAACACTTATTTGTAAGACAAATTACAGAGTTTTTAAACAAACTGTAAACATTTAGACTTTAAACAGTGATAGAAATAACTCTGAACAATAAACTCTAAGACAGTCACTCTTCCCTTTTCTTCTGTTTCAAAGCTTAGAGCAGCTCTTGTATTTGTGCCTTTCGATTTTTTATTTCATGAAGTTTTGCAACTTGCAGCATTTTTTTTGTTGGATTGGCATGTAATTTTCTTCCATAGGAGTGTAGTTGTACTGGTTGAATGTTCTGTAATGTTGTTGACAGAGTGAATCTTTTGATATATATATATATATATATATGTGATAACTCACTTTACTTGGTAATATAACCCCCCGAGCTTGGCCTTCTACCCGTCAATGAAAGATTGAAATAATCTGAAAGTAAGGACCATTTTAGCTTGTTATACAGGTTTTAGTAGTAGGTATTTTTTATCATTCCTTAATTTGTTTAAATTAAGACCCAGCCTAATAATTCTTAAATACTTATGTTAAAAACTGAAGAAACGGTAAACAACTAAAATAACCTGACACAACGTAACCATGCTATAGTGAAATAATTACCCACTTTGCTTCATTAGATAACCCAACGAGCATGGCATTCTACTCAATAAAAGACAAATAATCTCAAACTAATATGAAGATAAGGACCATTTTAGCTTATTATACATAGTTTCAAAATTAAATATTTTCCATCATTCCTTACTTTATTTAAATTAAGACCCAACTTAATAATTCTTAAATACTTATGTTAAAAACTGAAGAAGCAGTAAACAACTAAAACACTTATCTGCAACACAAGTTACAAAATTTTTAAACAAAATGTAAACATTTAGACTTTAAATAATGATAGAAATAACTCTGAACAATAAGCCCTAAGACAGTCACTCTTCCATTTTCTTCTGCTTCAAAGCTTGGAACAGCTTTTGTATTGCTGCCTTTTGATTTTTTATTTCCTGACGTTTTGCAGCTTGCAGCATTTCTTTTGTTGGATTGGCTTGTAATTATGTTACATCAGAGTGTAGTTGTACTTGTTGAATGTTCTAATGTTCTATAATGTTTTTGACAAAGTAAATCTTTTCGTTCACACACACACACACACACACACACACACACATATATATGATAACCCACTTTACTTGGTAATATAACCCCCCGAGCGTGGCCTTCTACCCGTTAATAACTGAAATAATCTGAAACTACTAATTTTAACCATCATACTATTTCGTGAAACACTATAATAAGCTGAACCTCCTCAACCTAAGCAGTGAAAGACTAAAATAATCTAAAAGTGAGGAATATTTTAGCTTATTATACCAAGTTTTAATAGTAGCTATTTTTTATCATTAATTACTTTGTTTAAATTAAGACCCAACCTAATATGAAGGTAAGGACCATTTTAGCTTATTATACAGAGTTTCAACATTAGATATGTTTTGTCATTCCTTACTTTGTTTAAACTAAGACCCAACGTAATAATTGTTAAATACTTATGTGAAAAGCTGAAGAAGCAGTAAACAACTAAAACACTTATTTGCAACACCAATTACAGAGTTTTTATACAAACTGTAAACATTCAGACTTTAAACAGTGATAGAAATAACTCTTAACAATAAACTCTATGATAGTCACTCTTCCCTTTTCTTCTGCTTCAAAGCTTGGAGCAGCTCTTGTATTTGTGCCTTTCGTTTTTTTATTTCATGAAGTTTTGCAGCTTGCAGTATTTCTTTTGTTGGATTGGCTTGTAATTTTGTTCCATCGGAGTGTAGTTGCACTTGTTGAATGTTCTGTAATGTTTTAGACAGAGTGAATCTTTTGACACACACACACATACACACACACACACACACACACACAACCCACTTTACTTGGTAATATAACCCCCCAAGTGTGGCTTTCTACCCGTCATTACAAGATTGAAAGAATCTAAAACTACTCATTTTAATCTAAAACACTATAATAAGTAGAACCTCCTCAACCTAAGCAGCAAAAGACTAAAATAATCTGAAAGTAAGGACTATTTTAGCTTATTATACAGAGTTTTAATAGTAGGTAAATTTTAACATTCCTTACTTTGTTTAAATTAAAACACAACCTAATAATTCTTAAATACTTATGCTAAAAACTTAAGAAGCAGTAAACAACTAAAATAACCTGATACAACGTAACCACGCTAAAGTGGAGTAATTACCCACTTTGCTTGGTTATATAACCCCCCAAGCATATCGTTCTACTCAATAAAAGACAAATAATCACACACATTAGCATTCAATCAACCAAGTAAGTGGACAATTTCAAAACTAGAATTGAACAATGTAATATTTGAAGAACAAAAATCATAACAACTATTAGCATTAAGAAACATAAAAGGAAACATACACAAATAACCCTAGGGTTTCATGTCCAAGCCCCCTAAGAGATGTTTAGCTACTCATGGAGCAATGCAACATCATACAAGTGTTCAAATTCATGATTAGCAACATTAAATAACCGATACTCTCTAATTTCCATGATGAATGACTGGTGAGAATTTCCCCTTGACATTGGCCGAATGACTCCTCTTGAAGATGACGGCACTTCGGGAGGAGATGATGATGATGGAGAGGGATGCCAGCAAGATCTTTCCCACCTTGGATGATAATTATAAGCCTCAAGTCTTGTAGCACCGTTTTCTCTTCCAAACCCTAGTCTTCTTCTCTCAAAAGTTTTCTTCTCCAAAAATCTCACCCTCACAAAATTCCCCAAAGTCTTTTATACCCTCACGCTTACGGGCCACTTACGGCAATAAGGTGTGTCGTTTTTGTTGATTGCGTGCCTTATGGTCTAGTTTACGGTCATAGGTTCTACTAGTAAGGTCTTCTATCTTCCTGTTACAGTCTCACTTACGGCTGTAAGCATCAAACCGTAAGCTTATCCTACCAGCTTTGTGATCACTCCTTATGGGCTTTTGTTGCCTCAGTAAACTCTTCTAGACAGCCCTTTTGGCTATAAGCCGAGGCCATAAGGGCTTCTGTCTGGCTCATTGTTCAGGTGGTCACATAGCAAGAAAGCTATTTTCTTCGCTCGAGCTCCAAACTACTTCTTTTGGCTCTCTTTTGTCCCTAAACTCCACCTATTGCCTGCGAATACGATTTACACCTTAATTAGCATCTTTTTCCTCAAAATCACTTTAATACAAACTTGATAAGGGTACCAAATGGAGTATAAAATATAGTATAAATATACACTTATTACTCCACATGAAATAGTGGTCCTCAAGGGTATTTGTCACTCATTTAAGAGTCTGAAGAGGCAGTGATAAGGCTCTCACAAGAAGAATAATCTTCCACATCGTTGAACACCACATAAGATAGTGGTTCTTAAAAGAATGTTTTCCACCAGCTCAAAAGAGTCTTAAAATGCAGTAAGAAGGCTCTTAAAAGAAGAACAGTTGAACATTTGACACGCCCTTTGCGTCTTCGCAAGTGCACATATCATTAAGTAATACAATAGACCCAATAAATAGTCGGGTTGTCGAACCACAGGGAATAAGAGTACTAGTACTAACCCCAGCAAAAGTTATCTAGCCGAAACAAGTAGGGTAGATTACAACAGAAAATACGCACATTGTACTATAAGAAAACGAAACTGAAGTAAGAATGAATACGACTGTTGGTTGAAACAAGGGTACTTGGACAATGATTCTTTTGGGTTGTGATATGAAGCACGAGATTCTAGAAATACTTCTGACTCTAATAAAAGAGAGTCACTAAGAACCTATAGTTCCCAGACTCCGCTCTCACGATATACTAGGGTTAAGCTAGTACAGGGTACAGGGCGTTGGTAGAGAATTCTCTCAACACTGGGCCCTACCTGGCTGTTCTTCGCTCTAAGGTTCCTAATGTAGGTCAACTTTGACTTCCTAACTAGACTACTTACTCTCTCAATATAAGTAGCCCCTGATCCCATGTAACTCCCTAAAGGAGAGTTCTCTCAACTAAAAGGTTACACGATCACTCAGAGCTTAAGGAAACACCAAGGTAGGATGACCTAAGTGGAAGGGAAGGAGGACACTCCTCTACTTACAGGCTCAGTCTTTCAACCCTCTTTGATTTAAAAGAATGACACACTAATGGGTTTTCCCCGCATATTAGATTTCAAGAACTAACGGGTTTTCACCGCACATTAGCAATCAAACAATCAAGCAATATGAACCATTCATAGATTCAAATTAAACAAAAACATTTCCAAATCAAAACTCAATAAACTATTATAGAAAAGAAGCAATTCTAGAATCTAATATAAAAGTAACCTTAGGGTTTCATGTCCACTCCTCCAAATGACGGTTTAGCTCCTCATGGAGCAAGAGAAAATCAAACAAGCATACAAGATTATATTCATAAGCATAAAAATAAAGGACACTCTCTCAAGAATTAATGGAAAACGGATCAACTTGAAGTTCCCCTCGAAGTTAGCAAAGTGATAGTTCTTGACCGCGTCGATGCCCTAAGAGATGATGATGATGATGTTGATTATGAGCACCGATAAGGTTTCCCCTATCTTGAATGGATGAATGTGGCCTCTGACCTAGCAGCTGTCACGGATCCTTTCTCTCTAACCTAATTTCATCGTAGCAGCCTCCCCAAAATTCAACTCTCCCTTCTTAGAAAATCTTCAATGTCTTTTATACCTCGATGATTACGGGCGGCTTATGCCCATAAGCCCAGGCCGTAAGTTTGGGGTTTTTTGTTGATCTCATGCCTTACGGTCTGGCTTACGGCTGTAAGCTCTGCCCGTAAGATCTTTTGTCTTTCTGTTACGGTCCCACTTAAGGCCATAAGCGTGGGACCGTAGACTTGTTCTGCCATCTCTGCGATCACTCCTCATGTGCATTATTTCCCTCCGTAACCTTTTCTATATAACCCCTACGGCCTAGCTTGCGGGCGTAAGCGAATACCGTAAGATATTTCGTTTAACTCTCATTCTCCTTACGGGCATAGGTATATACCCTCAAGGGCTTCTTTCTGAGGTTACAGCCGTAACCTCGGTCGTAAACAACCCGTAAGAGGTTCCGTCTTACAGGTACCTATGTTGGGAGAGCTCTATCTTCTATAATTTGACTCTTAATTTCTTCTTTTGGTTCTCCTTTGTCCTCAAAATCTACTTAGTACCTGTAGAGATAAGTTACACCTAATTTAGCCTCATTTTCCCCATAATCACTAATACAAAATCAATAAGTGTACATATTGATACATAAAATATAGAGTAAATGTACACTTATTAACATTACGTTGGACTCCATATGAGATAATGGTCTTCATGGGAATTTTCCACTCATTCAAGTGAGCCAAAAGAGGTAGTGGGGAGCCTTTCATAAGAAGAAACAGTCTATGATAAGAGCTACATTATACATATTTAATCATATCATTTTACATACAATAAGCATCACTTTTATTAAGTTTTATCACTCATCTAGTGTATTTTGTGTTATTTTATGAAACAGGGCTATGAAGGTGTGAAGTGAGAAAAAGAAGCAAAGATAGGGTGTCATGGCACATTTTGAGATCCTTTTGTGCTGTGTAAAGACCAAGACATAAGCCGAGATTGCATACATGGGTGTGTGCCAACTTCCGGAGATTTTCAGGTCAATTCATGAGCCAGAAAGGCACAAAGCAAGTTACACACCTGTGTTCTAGCTCATGTGCAGAATTCAAGAGCATTTCAATATTTTCAACGAAAAGAAAGCCACATGCCTGACACTCCCTTTGCGTATGTGTACCACAACTGCACCAATGTCGAAGTAATAAAGAACCCAAGGGTTAGTTTATCGTATCCATAGAGAGTTTGCGAGTACTAGCTACTACTTTAGCCCTATTATCTAATCTTAAACTCAAAAGTATTGCGTAGAAACAAAGAGCTAACGGAAACAGAACTGCTGTGTAATAGAGAAAGGACACACTCGAGGGGAAAAAAGTGGGTACTCGAACTATGATCCCCCTAAAATATTGGTAGAAAGGACTACGGAAGCTAAGAATCTCTCTCTAAATCGGAAGAGTTAAGCCGTAGGAATCCAGAATTCCTTCAACCTCGTTGGCACAGTGATAGGAGACTTCTTCAGTAGAAATCCTCCTAAAAGTGACCTATCACAATACAAGGTATTTATATAAGAGTGATAAGCTCTAGGGATTCCCAAATAATCAACTAGGTACTTGAAGCAGGCTAATGCTTTGGCAAGACAACTAACCACTAATCAAGAATAAACCCTAACAAGACCTGCCACATCCAAGGGTTTAAACAATTGCATTAATCAAACGGGACACGAAGGTAGATGTTGGTCAATTCAAGGGAAAGCATACACTCCTCTACCTAAGGCTCACTCCTCCCTTTTAAAACTTGCTAGATCTATTCTAGCGGGGCGTCCCAACAAGAACATTCACAAGCATAATTAGTGTTGTCACATACAAAAATTATGAGCATTGAAAAACACGAGAATTGAGCTTAAACAAACAACTTCAATAAAGAGAGAAAACCTTTGGAAAGATTTAAATCATTTTAGAGTTCACAAGTTCAAGTACCCACAAAATGGGTTTAGCTACTCATAGAGAAATACAAATTAAGCATAAAGATTTCAGAAAACATGATTAAAATCATAAAAATAATAAACCCCTTTCTCCGATCGCAACGGGTCAATATCCGGTGCCTAATGATGCTTCAAAGACTCCTCCAATAATGCCATATCACCCCATATATGCTAAAGAGCTTTTTTTCCCAATTTGGGTTGCAACTACCATTCCCTTGTCAAAAAGACTCAATCTCTTCTGGAAAATAGGGCTTTTATAACCCTCTTGCGACTGACTCCACAGCCAGGAGCAGTATTGCCTATTGCGCTGAAGTTTTTTACCTTCAAACCTATGCTAGAAACTAACTTTTCCATGGCCATGGACAAAGCATCCAAGGCCATGGACTCTCGTGGTCTAGTGGCTCCCAAAAGGGTGAACAGTAAAGTTCACACCCATGCACTCTTTTGTCTGGCTTTGGAATCATCTACTACGGCCAAGGTACATCTTCCCATGGCTGTGGACTCCTCTATCTGGCTGCTGATGGCTCTGAAGTGCTTACCACGGCCGTGGATCCCTCTAAACTCCTCAGAACAAGCTCTTCTTAGCTTAATTCTTGCTCTCGAAAACCTCTAACACTTAACTTGCACAAAAAAGCAAAATACAAACACTTGAGCCCATAAAACTACTATAATTCATGCTCATATGCAATAACCTATGTCAATAAAACATGTATAATCAAACACTTATCAGGCTTCAAAATGTAACCAACAAGATTTAGCAAAATACAAGGTGAAACTCGAAATAAATTGCTAAATCCAAGTTGCAATAGTTTGGAGAGGAGTTTTTTGGGTGAAAATTTGAAGAAAAATGGTGAAGAAATGAGTGGAAATGATGGAGAATTGATGGAGAATTAGAGAGAGAAAAAGAAAGCAAGAGGAAGAGAAAGAGGGGTTTGGCCGCCCCTCTTATGCGAACCATGTGGGCACCATGCGGGCCACATACAGCCTGCACGACCTCTAGAATGCCTTGAAACTCATTTTCATTCAAAAAGGACATCATTTTATAAGCATACTGATGAGTGCATTATATATATATATATATATTACCCGCTTTTATACCCACTATTTCCTTGTTCTCGAGTCACTATCTTCCAAGTTTAGTGCTATTTGAGGTATTTTTAGTTTATTGTGTAGTTATTTAGGTCATGGAACAATAACAAGTGTTTTTAAAGAAGATTCATAGCAAAAGGACCTAAAGGGAATTTCGTCAAGGCAAACACGGCCCAAGCATGGCCGTGCTCTCCAGCCGTGCAAATTACAAAAGATTCAAGAAATCATAAGCACGGTCACGGCTCTCAGAGCATGGTCGTATAGATGGAAGCACGGCCTAAGCACGGGCGTGTTCCAGCTCGTGCACTTCACAGCCTGGTGAAAATTCAGAATTTCCAACTGCTTGTAAACTACACGGCTTGAAGCATGGCCTAAGCACGGCCGTGCTCGCATCGAAAGCTAGGTTAAAATCACTGAAAGTTAGGTAGTTGTTGTATATGAATACATTTATTGCAATATTTATGGAGTCTCTAATTCTGTGTTAAACCTTGTGTTGTATGCTTGATGAGTGGTTGATCCCTTAGCAATCACTTTAGTGATTATCCTCTCAAGGATTAGAACCCGCGTAGTGCCCTCAATTTCTTATCACTCTTCGTCACCAAAGCTATAGCAAGGCTTTTAGAATAGTTAGAAATCCTGAGACGTACCTGGTAAACCTTGCACGAATTTGAGTATAATTGACACCAAGGGATTAGTCTGGGGCCCTACCCCCAAACTGAGCAACTTATTAGGATTTTCCTCGGTGTTCTCCTCTTCTTCCTTACTCCCCTTCTAGGCCTTAGTCTCTTTTAACCTCATTTGTTGTCGATTAGATATTAAATAGTGAGAGAGTATTGGAAGCTACACCAGTCCCTGTGGATTCGACTACCCGATCCTTTTGGGTACATTATACTACTTGTACGACCCGTGCACTTGCAGATACGCAAGGGGCGTATCACATACAATCTAAAACATGGAAAACAAACTTGTATTTCATCGATTAAACATTGAACTTCATTAAAGCAACACAAAACAACGGAAACATAAATGAGACACCTGTATGCACAAGAAAAAAATTTCAAGATAACAAATTAACTGAAAAGACAACAAACAAGAGGAAATACGAAAATAAAATATGGGTTGCCTCCCAACGAGTACTTGTTTAATGTTGCAAACCTGACATTCTTGCTCTTACCATTATGGTGGTTCAAATGAACAAGCCTTACCACCTGGCTTTCCACTTGGTGATGAACTTCTTCCAGGTAAGTTAAGTGAGAGAAGTGACTCTATAACATGCGCACCCAAGTCAATCATAAATGAGGGTTTTACCTCATGTTTGACATTGGAAGCCATTGTGGTCACTTTTGAGCACACTTTTTGCATGTTTTCTTCCATGATGGACCTCCTTGGTCATTGTCTTTTTTTCACAGGGATGAATTCTTCACATTAGGTCCCGGGTGCTTCTTTGGAAGCTCATTTTCAATTGTAGGCTCTCTTTTTCTTCCTCAAGCTCCCCCACGTATTCGTCGAGCGGGCTGAGTGCCAACACCTCCTACACAAAATCACAAATAATTGATTGAATGTCATCCATAGTGTAGAAGGTGTCATTGAGTTCCAGGTATTTGGCAGCTTGAATGTTGCTTCCTTGTTCCTAGCTCTGAGCATCATTTTCCCATCTTTAATAACCAACAAAGCGTGGGACGTTGCCAAGAATAGCCATCCTACAATGATGGTGGCCTCCATGTCTTCGTGTGCATCCAGGATTACGAAGTCAGCCACGAAGACAAGTCCCCTGACAATCACCAAGACGTCATTCACAATGCTACTAGGGTGACACACGGATCGGTTAATGGGCTACAATCTCATGTGAGTTGGATTGAGCTTTGATATTGATGCACACAAAACACTGGGTGATGTGTTAATCCTTTATGTTATCGCAAGTGCACATGTCATCAAGTAATATAATGAACTCAGCGAATCGAGTTGCAAAAGTACTAGTAAGTGTTCCTTCTCTGTTATCTAGTCTAATAAATGTAGTGCTTTGATGATCTAGTGTGCAAATTAATGAGTGTCGCTGACAAGTGCACAGAGATGAAATAAAGGGAAGTCTCAATCGATAAAGGTAGGGGTATCAAGACAATGCTCTCCTAGCATTCAGGTATTGGGTACTGGATTTACACATATTTCCTAAGGTATACCGTCCCTAGCTCTAGGCCACCGATAACTAGTCCCCTATGAGGTCCTGGCAAAAAGTTCTCTCGACTCCTCACATCACATATGACAGCTTAGCACTCAAGGGATCCCAAAGATATAACCGATTCTTAGGAATAGATCTAATGATGTCTTCATGTGTGAAGGATCCCTAACCCCCTACAATGTTATAGTAGAGACTCTTCTCAATACCTCACATCACATATGGCTGCTTAGAACTTAGGGAATATGAAGATAAGAAATATCTGTCCGAAGGGAAAGGGGGCACTCTGCTATCTCAAGGCTCACCCTCTTAATCCTCTTCACTCTTGGTAATTCTAGACCTAGCGATGATCTTTGTAGTCACTAGGGCGGATAAAACTTCAAGTCAATCAATAATGGAATCAAAAGAACATGCAAGCATTACGAACATAAGAGTGAAACTCAATAAATTGAAATCAAATACAAACACAATGCAAATTACATTAAAAAATAGAATCTAGGGGTTTAGCTATCCATAGAGCAAGATATAAAACAAATAATCAAGAGATAAACATATGTTAACCCCCTTATATCTGTGACAATGGCTCTGATGGATAGTTTCAATGTTTAGATGGAATCCACTCTAAAGCTAAGGTCGCCAATGGCTTCTTTAATGCTATGATGGAGAAGAAATTGATGCGTATCCGCAAGATAGGGTGATGTGTCAACACCTTGTATTACCGCAAGTGCATGGGTCGTCAAGTAATAAAGTAGACCCCAAAGGGTCGGGTTGTCGAACCACAGGGAACATGAGTACTAGTAATTGCTTCTCTTTTGTTATCTAGCCTAATGAGTGTAGTGTGCGATGATCTAATGGCCAAATCTAAGAGTATCACTGCAAGTGCGCAGGGAATAAAAAAGAGAAAGAGTTACCAATCAATGAAGGTGGGGTATCCGGACAATGCTCCCCCTAGGATTTGGGTGTTAAGTGTAGATTACAAGTATTTCTAGACGAGAATATTGAGTCATGGGTATTCTAAGGTATATCGGCCCTTGCCTTCAGGTCGCCGATAACTAGTCCTCTATGAGGTCCCGGCGGAGAATTCTCTTAACGCCTCACACCATATATGACTGCTTAGCACTCTAGGGATCCCAAAGATATGACCAATTCCTAAAAGTAAATCCAACCCTGCCTCCAGGTGAAGGATCCCTAACCCCCTAGGTCCCAGCGGAAAATTCTTTCGACGCCTCACACAACATATAGTTGCTTAAAACTTAGGGAATATGGAGAAAGGAAATATCTATCGGAAGGGAAAGGGGACACTCCACTATCTCATGGCTCACTCTCTCAACCCTCTTCACTCTTGGTGATTCTAAACCTAATGGTGATCTCTCTCTTCACTAGGTTGAATAAAACATGCAAGGCAATTAATAATGAAATCAAAAGCAATTGCAAGCATTAAGAACTCAAGAGTAAAACTCAATGTATTAGACTCGAAAAGAAACACAATGTAAATCTAATAAAAATATGAATCCTAGGGTTTACATGTCCGAATACCCACTAGGGGTTTAGCTCTCCATGGAGCAAGTCACAAAGCAAATAAAGTAATGATAAACAAGTTCATAAGCCATAGAAAATAACCCCCATAAATCAGTGATGATGGTCTTGATGGGTAGCTTCCATGTTTGGATTGAATCCACTCCGAAGCTAGGTCGTCGGTGGCTTCCTTGATGCTATGACGGAGGAGGAATCGATCCAAGTTGGTGAGGAAAGCTTCCCGAAGCCGCAAAGAACTCTCTCCAAGCCGTAGCCGCCTTGCCTCTTGAAAGTAGCCGAAAAGATCCCCAAAAATTAGAACAATGAGGCTTTTATAAACTGAAATTGGGGATTCACACTGGCATCCACACGGGTACTCACACGCCCATGTACTGTAGCCACACGCTCATGTGAAAATTCCACACTAGCGTGAACAGTAATTTCGCTACAATACTTTTGCTACAGTGAATTGCTACAGTGTTTTCCCCAAAATTATTCTTCGAGTCCACACGGTCGGGCACACGCTTGTGTTGTAGGGTGTGTGGCTTTCTGTCCTTTGAATTCTTCAAAAACATTCTTCGTTTTGGGTGTGGAAGCTGGGACATGGATGTAGTACTGCCTTTGTGCCCTTCCGGTTCGTGTAATGACTTGGAAACCGCTGAAAGTTGGCAACACCTCCACGTATATGAGCACAACTTCTATTTTTGGTCTTGAAATGTGTTATCACACCCTATCTTTGCTTCTTTCTTGTACTTCTGATGCGTCTCCGCAACAACACAACAGGGTGATGTGGGTCAACCCCTTGCGTTACCGCAAGTGCACGGGTCGTCAAGTAATAAAAGTGGACCCAAAGGGTCGGGTTGTCGAACCACAGGGAACAGAAGTACTAGTAATAGCCCCTCTTTTGTTATCTAGCCTAATGAGTGTAGTCTGTGATGATCTAATGGCCAACACTAAGAGTGTCACCACAAGTGCGCAGAAAATAAAAGGAAAAGAGTTCTCAATCAATAAAAGTGAGGTATCCGGACAATGCTCCCCCTAGGATTCGGGTGTTGGATGTAGATTACAAGTGTTTCTAAACGAAGACAATGAGTCGTGGGTATCCAAAGGTATAACGGCCCCTGCCTCCAGGTCACCGATAACTAGTCCCCTACGAGGTCCCGGCGGAGAATTCTCTCGACGCCTCACACCACATATGACTGCTTAAAACTCTAGGGATCCCAAAGATATGACCAATTCCTAAAAGTAGATCTAACCCTGCCTCCAGGTGGAAGATCCCTAACCCCCTACGAGGTCCCGGCGGAGAATTCTCTCGACGCCTCACACCACATATGGTTGCTTGACACTTAGGGAATATGGAGATAGGAAATATCTGTCGGAAGGGAAAGGGGACACTCCGCTATCTCACGGCTCACCCTCTCAACCCTCTTTACTCTTGGTAATTCTAAACCTAGCGGTGATCTCTCTCTTCACTAGATTGAATAAAACATGCAAGACAATTAATAATGAAATCAAAAGCACAAACAAGCATTAAGAACTCAAGAGTAAAACTCAATCTGATAAATTCGAAAAGAAACACAATGTAAATCTAATGAAAATAGGAATCCTAGGGTTTACATGTCCGAATACCCTCTAGGGGTTTAGCTCTCCATGGAGAGAGTCACAAAACAAATAATAAATTCAGAAATACGTTCCAAAGACATAAAGAATAACCCCCTTAAATCCGTGATGATAGTCTCGATGGGTAGTTTCCACGTCTGGATTGAATCCACTCCGAAGCTAGGTCGCCGATGGCTTCCTTGACGCTATGACGGAGGAGGAATCGATCCAAGTTGGTGAGGAAAGCTTCCCAAAGCCGCAAAGAACTCCTTCCAAGCCCTAGCCGCCTTGTCTCTCGAAAGTGGCCAAAAAGATCCCTAAAAATTATCACAAGGCGGCTTTTATAATTTGAATTCGGGGCTTTACGCGGGCATCCACACGGCCAGCCACACGCCCGTGTGGAAATTCCATACGGGCGTGTGAAGTACTCTGCTACAGTACTGCTACAGTAACTGCTACAGTGATTTTTCCTCCCCCCCGAAGTCTTCCTTGGAGTCCACACGGTCGGACACACGCTCGTGTGGTAGGGTGTGTGGCTTTCTATGCCTTGAAATCCTCAAGAACCTTCTTCTGCTTTGTACGGAAGCTGGGACATGGGCGTACTACTGCCTTTGTGCCCTTTCGGTTTGTGTAATGACTTGTACTCCTCCGAAAGTTGGCAACACCCCCATGCATATGAACACAGCTTCTGATTGTGGTCTTGAAACGTGTCATCACACCCTATCTTTGCTTCTTCCTGTATGTCATGTCTCCAAAGCCCTGTTTGCACAAAAGAACACAAAACACACCTTGTTAATGCTAAAACCTGATAAAAGTGATGCTCAATGCATATAAACTGATATTATAAAATATATATAATCAAGCACTTATCAAACTCCCCCACACTTAAGCTTTTGCTTGTCCTCAAGCAAACTAAACATTCATTACAAGGAAAGAAAGGATAAGTGCTTGGCCTCAGGTTCACTAGAAAGTATGAGAGTATGATTCTATAACAAAAGGGGAAAACTATTTAACACCAAACAGCTCAGTCAATGCTCTAGAAAATAATCCAATGACAAGAAAGGAAAAGAAATCCGAAAGCGTGTGTGTGTGGAAAAACTCATCTCAATTCGACTCTATGTCCACTACTTACAGTTTTTATTGTTCGAGACTTATATAATAGCAAAAAGAATGGTAGTAGCTGCACACAATCTCCAAGGTAGCCCTTTCTCAGGTGGCCTCCCGAGTGGCTTTCACACTTAAGAGATGGTAGCTCTTTCTACCGAGGGTGCTAGCTTTCACATATCCCCTGTGATAGCTCTTTCTTTCATTAGGGCATAACTAGTATCCGACTTATGAGAGTAGCTGCATACAATCAAGGGTAGTAGCTCTTTTCACCCCCTATATACACGAAAGAATTCACAATTGCTAAACTATATAAATATCTTTTTTTTTTTTTTTTTTTTCGAATAAAACAACTACTAACAAGTCTCAAAACATTAAACTAGAGCTTCTATAGGTCTAATGAGTGAGTAGAGTGCATAAATGGCAATCGGACAAAAATTTCTCAAAAAATTGGATGACAACTAGAGCATGATGAAATCTAGTGTTCGAAGCTCCCCTATAGTCTAGAATCTAACTCTTAACCTTAAAGTGAACCTTCATAGGTTGCATGAGCATATATAATGAAAACAGACAATAAAGTGGTGTATAAAGTGATCCCTCCCCCACACTTAAGATGTACATTGTCCCCAATGTACACATGCAAGCACAATAAAATTATAAATTCTGAAAACAAAGCATGTGAGGGTGTGCAAAAATCAAAATAATACTCCCCTGAATTCCAAGTGAAATAGTTGGTGGAATCTTGTACAAGGGTGTGTTTGGCTCAACGGGCATTTGGAGGTGAAACGGCCGTGTGACCTAGTCACACGGCCATGTGCATAACTTGATTTCCATTTCCCAAGACTCTCAAGACTATCTGCGGATTCAGGGGGTTCAATGAAGCTCAACAAGATTAGAAAATAAACCAACGAAAAACAACTAGAACCACAAAATAAAAATGACAGAAATAAAAGACAGGGTCTCAACTAGCATGCTGAAAATAAAACTACAGAAAATAAAAATACAGAAGATAAAATAAAATGACTCAAGGACGCCTCATGCGTCAGGAAACTCTGCTGGTGCTGCTGGTGGTGCTGATGTCGTCGCCTCAGATGCTGTGTCGCTCTCCAGAAGATGTCGAATGATGGACAACTGCGACATCATCATGGACTGGTTGGCGAGCACAGTCGCCATGTCCCCCTGGAGAGCTCCAACTGCCACCTCGAGCCTCGCCAAACGGTCACGGGCTCGAGTGAAGGGCTGCTCTGGCTCTGGCTCGGATGCAGGGGCCTCGGTGTCCATCGGCACAGCTGTGGGTGCCGGCGAATCAGGAGCGTCTGCTGGGTCGGCTGCCTCCTCTTCTGACTCCTCCTCCTCAGCCTCCACTGCGAGTATATAACGGCCAGTGCTCGTCTTCTTCACCATACGCATGGCTCGGAGAGATGCAAGCCCCAAGGGTGCTGGTATGCTGATCCTCTCCATCCCTCGAAGTGCCTCGGACAACCCCATGCCACGAACGAGTCGGGTAATGTATACTCCTGAAAAGATCACACCGACCCGCACGTAATGGCTTTGATGGCGGAGTTAATCCGCCACAACAAAGCCTAAATGCATGGGGATGTTCTGGACCATGGTGTATAGGTAAAGCAAGTCGAGGCGGCTCAAAACTCCAGTGCTGTCGCCTCGTCCCGTCACGGTCCTGCTGAAAATAGAATGTATATACCTGTAGGCCGGACGGCTGAGCATGGTGGCCTTGGAAGATCCCGGCTCGTACTAGAAACCTCCGCATATGGTCCCGTACGCACGACTCGGGGTGAGTCCAATAGGGTAATCGACGATGAGTTGCTCGTACTCCCCCGTGTGAACATAGTCTCTGTCATATAAACCGAGAAAAACAGAGAATTGCGTGAGGCTCATGGAGTGGTACTGACTGAATAGCCTGAAGCGGATCGTGTCCTCCTCAAAATCATGGCGAGTGCGGTCGAAGTCGAAAGAGGACAAGACCTCCAGTGTGAGCTCACGATAAGTGGGATCACGAATAGTAAGGAGCCGGTCCCAGCTTCCCACAGTGGTAAGCTCGCGCACCTCATCGACCAAACCAATCTCCTCGAGTGCCTTCCAATCGATCATGCGCGCCTGTCCGAATTTGAGACGCTGTAAGCGCTCATATCGCTGCTGATGCTCAGGGACGGCGAACTCCAGTTCCTCGGGAGGAGAAGGCTCCCGAGCGGCGCGAGAGCGCTTGTGGGCGACCTTCTTGGTCCTAGGGGCCATATCTGTGAAAATCAGGGCAAGTTAGTGCAAAATTCCACTGTGCAGAAATCCACATGGGCGTGTGGATGATCCACACGCCCTTGTGGGTCATCATCCTCATCCACACGGGCGTGTGGATGGGCCACACGCCCGTGTGGATGCCCGACCATGGCCAAAAGGTCATGGTTGGGTGGTTTCCACATCAAAAACTACCCCTAAATCGACAAGCATGCATATTATGATAGTTCTCATGGAAGATTTATGCATAAAACATCAACAAATCACCAGATCTGAAATTCAAAATTCATGGCAAGAACTAGAAAAACTTGGAGCTTACCGGAGATTTTTGATGAAGAAGAAGATGGAAATCGCCGGAAAAACACCCAAGAATCCTTAAATAAGCTAAGGAGAAGTGTTAGGAACCCAAGAGGTGCGTCTCTTCGCGTGGAGGCGTCGGAAGGAGAAAAGGCGCGAAGGTTTGAATGAGTGTTCAAGGCCTTCTCATCTCCTTTATAAGCCACATGGGCGTGTGAGGGTCTCACACGCCCTTGTGGATGGCCACATGGGCGTGTGGATGAGCCACACGCCCTTGTGCCTTCAAAAATCGACGCCAGAAAGCCACAAGGGCACTCACACGGGCGTGTGAGTGCCGGTGTGGATTAAAAATCTCGAGGCAGAAGGCCACAGGGGCGCTCACACGGGCGTGTGAGTGCCCTTGTGGACCTGGAAAATCCACAGGGGCAGCCACACGGGCGTGTGGCTGCCCTTGTGCCTCTCTGGAAACCTGAAAAATCGGTTTTCAGGTCTCACACGCCCATGTGGATGAGCCACATGGGCGTGTGGCTCCTCAGGAAGGTCACAGGGGCACTCACATGGGCGTGTGAGTGCCCTTGTGCCCTTCTGTTTCATGATTTCTGCAATTTTCAGCAAGGCACAGGGGCACTCACACCCCCTTGTGCCTGCCCTTGTGGATTTTCAGCACAACATGAAACAAATAAGTCCAAGGCCAATTCCTTAACTTTAAACCTCTAAAACATTCTAGATCAAGCCACCCATGTATAATCATCATGAAACACCAAGATTAAACAATAAAAACACAGCAACGACAGAATTAACGCAAAGTCGCATACTCAAGCTTATTACTACTGCAGAATGAAAAACTAACTACGAAAGCAATAAAATCACTTGGGTTACCTCCCAAGAAGTGCTTGTTTTACGTCATTAGCTCGACGTACCTAATCTTCATGGGGGTTTGTGAAGGTGGGACATCTCAGTTGCTGCAATTACCTGGCATCGGGAGCAGAATTTTTTAATAGGTAGAGAAAATTGATAGAACTTGTTACCGGATTGAAAATTGCCACCCTCTACCAGTGTGCACGCATCCTCTACGTGTTTGAGGTGTTTCTTTCGGCGACGCCTTGGCCTTGTCATTCGACGGAAGATTCTTTTCAGAATCCCCGGAGCTGGTTGCTCTTTGACTAGCAGAACCTCTTGTGGGCTCATTTCCACTTCTTCTGATTCGGGCCACCCCTCATATGGATCGGGGTGTAGAAACTCCTGCATATACTCGTCAACAAGTTTGTCAGTAACATCCAAACAGTAACAAGTATCATCAAAATCAAGAGGATGCTTCATGGCTTCGGCGAGACGATAAGTGATCTTTTCATCTCCAATGCGCAGAGTCATCTCACCTCCATCCATGTGTATGAGTGCCTTGGAAGTGCACAAGAATGGCCTCCCAAGAATTAGCGGCACATCAACATCCTCGTCCACATCGAGCACTACAAAATCTACAGGAAAAATATACTTGTCAACTTTAATTAAAACATCTTCAATTATACCTCTTGGATGCCAAACTGAACGATTTGCTAGCTGTAATGTCATTCGGGTTGGCCTTGGCTCTCCTAGCCCCAACTTTTGGAAGAATTTGTACGGCATCACATTGATGCTTGCCCCCGAATCAGCTAGTGCCTTCTCTTCACCCAAACCTCCGATTATACAAGGAATTATGAAGCTTCCTGGATCTTTCATCTTGCTCGGCAGATTTTTCTGAAGGATAGCTGAGCAAGTTCCATCTAAGACGACAGCTGCACTCTCCTCCATTTTCCTCTTATTGGTTAAGAGGTCCTTTAGAAACTTCGCGTACCGGGGCATTTGTGATAATGCCTCAATAAACGGGATATTGATGTGCAGCTGCTTGAACATATCCAGGAACCTCTTATTCTGTTCGTCGGTTTGGTCTTTCTTCAAGCGTGTTGGGTAAGGAATTCTAGGTGTGAATGCCGGAGGTGCTGCAGCCACCCCCTTCTCTTTGTCTTGTACCATATCCTCTTGCTTCTTGGCAGCCTTCTCAGCAGGGAGTCTACTCTCTAACTTTCGACCACTTCTCAATGTGATCGCATTCACATGTTCTCTAGGATTTGTTTCAATTTGTGGTTTCTTCGCCAATAACTTCGCGATTTGGCCCACCTGGGTCTCCAAATTATGCAGAGAGGCTGTGTGGTTGCGGAGTGTTGCCTCTACATTTTGAAACCTGGTATTAGTAGATTGAATAAATTTAGATAATACCTTTTCCAACTCAGAAACTCTCTCTGGAATAGATGGTTGTGGCTGAGATCCTGGTGGGGCTGCTGGCTTCTGTTGTCCCTGGTTGCTCCATGAGAAGTTTGAATGGTTCCTCCATCCCTGATTGTAGGTACTTGAATAAGGGTTCCCTTGCCCCCTCACTGGATTTCCAACAAAATCCACTTGCTCCATTGGTGCCGATGCCCCCACTGAGATAGGACAATCTGAAGAGTTATGCTCGCCTCCGCAACTATCGCAAGAGCTAACTTCAGCTACTCTTGAAGTTGTGAGGGTGTCTAGCTTCTTGCTTAGTGCTTCAACTTGGGCTGCTAGTGATGTAATGGCATCAACATCATGTATTCCTGCAACATTTTTCTTCTCCCTTGAGCTCCATTGGCCACTGTTGAGAGCCATGTCTTCAATGAGCTGTCTTGCATCTTCTGGGGTCTTGTTACCGATAGTCCCACCTGCGGCCGCATCTAGGAGTTGCCTAGTGCTTGGATTCAGCCCATTATAGAACGTGTGTATAATCATCCAATCCGGGAATCCATGTTGGGGACATCGCCGCAGAAGGTTCTTGAACCTTTCCCATGTCTCGAATAGAGACTCCAACTCATTCTGAAAGAAGGAAGAGATCTCATTGCGGAGCTTCGCTGATTTCCCGGGAGGGAAATATCGTGCAAGAAAGGCTTCCACCATCTCGTCCCAAGTGGTGATGGACGCTCTTGGCAATGATTGGAGCCATTGTTTGGCTCGTCCCTTCAATGAGAATGGGAAGGTCCTCAATCGAATTGCATCATCCGAGACCCCGTTGATCTTGAGCATATCACAAACCTCCAAGAAATTTTCAACATGGGCATTGGGGTCTTCATCAGGCAGCCCATTAAACTGCGCGGACTGCTGAACCATCTGGATGAATGCCGGCTTCAGCTCAAAATTGTTAGCCGCGATGGGCGGTCTAACAATGCTCGACTGTGTTCCTCGGGCTGAAGGTTTCGCAAAATCAACAAGTGTCCTTGGTTCATCTTCATGGTCTGCCATGGTCGCAGATCCTTCAGCTTCAACTTCAACTTGCTGTTCTTGAACAACTTCAGGCTCCTTGCTTCTCTTGTGAAGTCTTCGCTCAATTTCAGGGTCTCCTTCAACTAATGTCGATGGGTTCCCTCTGGTCATAAGCTGGAGCTGTAATCAAATAAACAAAAGAAAATGAGAACAATGAAAGTAGAGAGGATGGAATAGAAAAACAGTAAAAATAAATGAATGGCTAAAGTAACAAAATACTAGCGTTCCTAATATCCTGTTCCCCGGCAACGGCGCCAAAAACTTGATGCGTCTCCGCAACAACACAACAGGGTGATGTGGGTCAACCCCTTGCGTTACCGCAAGTGCACGGGTCGTCAAGTAATAAAAGTGGACCCAAAGGGTCGGGTTGTCGAACCACAGGGAACAGAAGTACTAGTAATAGCCCCTCTTTTGTTATCTAGCCTAATGAGTGTAGTATGTGATGATCTAATGGCCAACACTAAGAGTGTCACCACAAGTGCGCAGGAAATAAAAGGAAAAGAGTTCTCAATCAATAAAAGTGAGGTATCCGGACAATGCTCCCCCTAGGATTCGGGTGTTGGATGTAGATTACAAGTGTTTCTAAACGAAGACAATGAGTCGTGGGTATCCAAAGGTATAACGGCCCCTGCCTCCAGGTCACCGATAACTAGTCCCCTACGAGGTCTCGGCGAAGAATTCTCTCGACGCCTCACACCACATATGACTGCTTAAAACTCTAGGGATCCCAAAGATATGACCAATTCCTAAAAGTAGATCTAACCCTGCCTCCAGGTGGAAGATCCCTAACCCCCTACGAGGTCCCGGCGGAGAATTCTCTCGACGCCTCACACCACATATGGTTGCTTGACACTTAGGGAATATGGAGATAGGAAATATCTGTCGGAAGGGAAAGGGGACACTCCGCTATCTCACGGCTCACCCTCTCAACCCTCTTTACTCTTGGTAATTCTAAACCTAGCGGTGATCTCTCTCTTCACTAGATTGAATAAAACATGCAAGACAATTAATAATGAAATCAAAAGCACAAACAAGCATTAAGAACTCAAGAGTAAAACTCAATCTGATAAATTCGAAAAGAAACACAATGTAAATCTAATGAAAATAGGAATCCTAGGGTTTACATGTCCGAATACCCTCTAGGGGTTTAGCTCTCCATGGAGAGAGTCACAAAACAAATAATAAATTCAGAAATACGTTCCAAAGACATAAAGAATAACCCCCTTAAATCCGTGATGATAGTCTCGATGGGTAGTTTCCACGTCTGGATTGAATCCACTCCGAAGCTAGGTCGCCGATGGCTTCCTTGACGCTATGACGGAGGAGGAATCGATCCAAGTTGGTGAGGAAAGCTTCCCAAAGCCGCAAAGAACTCCTTCCAAGCCCTAGCCGCCTTGTCTCTCGAAAGTGGCCAAAAAGATCCCTAAAAATTATCACAAGGAGGCTTTTATAATTTGAATTCGGGGCTTTACGCGGGCATCCACATGGCCAGCCACACGCCCGTGTGGAAATTCCACACGGGCGTGTGAAGTACTCTGCTACAGTACTGCTACAGTACTTCGCTACATTAAATGCTACAGTAAATTCCCCGAAGTCTTCTTTGGAGTCCACACGGTCGGACACACGCTCGTGTGGTAGGGTGTGTGGCTTTCTATGCCTTGAAATCCTCAAGAACCTTCTTCTGCTTTGTACGGAAGCTGGGACATGGGCGTACTACTGCCTTTGTGCCCTTTCGGTTTGTGTAATGACTTGTACTCCTCCGAAAGTTGGCAACACCCCCATGCATATGAACACAGCTTCTGATTGTGGTCTTGAAACGTGTCATCACACCCTATCTTTGCTTCTTCCTGTATGTCATGTCTCCAAAGCCCTGTTTGCACAAAAGAACACAAAACACACCTTGTTAATGCTAAAACCTGATAAAAGTGATGCTCAATGCATATAAACTGATATTATAAAATATATATAATCAAGCACTTATCAACTTCATACCTCCAAGGCCCTTTTGAACAAAAGAACACAAAATACACCTTATTAATGATACGACCTGATAAAAGTAATGCTCAATGCATACAAAATGATGTTATAAAATATATGTATACAAGCACTTATCAGAAATCGATCCAAGTCCACACGGAGGGAATTGCTACAGTATTGCTATAATACAAATGGCATGGCATACGTCTGTGTGGTAAGATGTGTGGCTTTCTATTAGCTGAAATTAGCCAGATCCCTCTTGAATTCTGCACACGAGCTGGGACACGGGTGTGTGACTTTCTTAGTGCCGTTCCGGCTCATGCATTGCTTTGAAAATCTCCGGAAGTTGGCACACACACACCCATGCATGTGATCACGGCTCATGTCTTGATCCTTGCTCCGCACAAAAGGGTCTCAAAAAGTACTATCCCCCCTATTTTGCTTTTTTGGCTCACTTCACACCTTCGTAGTCTTATTTGCACAAAAGGACACAAAATACACTTTATGAGCGATAAAACCTAATAAAGTGATGCTCAATATATGTAAAATAGTATGATGAAATATGTATAATCAAGTAGTTATCATCTATTCTCTTTAAGCTCTATTATTGATGCTCAATCATTTAAATTGGGATTCTAGAGATCCAAAAGTAAAACCTTACATTATTGCTCATGATATGATATTTTTCTTATCCCATTTCAATCAGTAATGTCATAATATATTATCAAGTAAAACAAACACTACTGTAGGAAAAGGCTATAACTTTTCTTTTACATTGGCATAAAAGTTTCATACAGGATTTTATTACTCAGAATTAAAATTCATAACACTTGTTTTTAATGTTGAAGGGATCTCTTAGGGTAAAAAGGGGTGAATTTTAGGTATCGAGTGTGGATCTAACTCGGATCCGGTGATGGCTAAGTGATTAATACCTCATTAACCTTTGTGCTGAATTTTATATTAATATTTTAAAAATTATTAATACCAATTCAACACTTTGGATTGGAAAAACAAACTGCAGTCTAAGAAAGAAATTGACATTTCTCAAATATGAAAATATAGGGACTTCCAATGAACAAATTATAACAGAGGAATGAAAAGGTCAGATTAAATATAATAGAGGGACGTATTAAGGTATTAAATAAAAATGATGAAACAAGAGCACACAACCTCCATTCTTAATTAATTCATGCCCTGCAAAGAAATTCACGTGGAAAACAATTGGAATGGTTTTTCTTCAAAAATCTGACACCAAAACGCTAATACTAATCATTTACCAATGATTTACGAGTGTAGCTACAATAGAATCTAATCCGAATTTAATCCAATTATATTTGACCACTTAATTTGTTAATATGCTTGGTGGTTACATCTTAGCTAATTTGGGAGATGCTGATATGAAAATACAAGTTCAAGTCATTTCTAATTGAATCAAAATCTGTGTTCTAATTAATCAACATCAAATAAGACTAGTCTATGTCATTGCCAGCTCACAATAATTAATGACTAATAAGTGTACATTTATAATATATTTTATATATCAATTTGTATACTTATTGAGCAGGTACTATAGTAATTATGTGGAAAACGATGCTAAATCATGTGTGAATTATTTTCACAGGCACTAAGTGGAGCTTAACGACAAAGAAGAGCAAAACGAAGCAATTAGAAATCAATATATAGAAGATAGAGCTTTCCCGACATAAGTACTTGGAAGCCATAACCACTTACGGGCTATTTATGGCACATGTTAGGCCATAAGCCTTATTCAGAAGGCCTTGCGGGTATTCTTATGCCCTTAAAGAAGATGTATGTCAAGCAGAGGAGCTTACGGCAGAGCTTAGGGTTGTAAATCAAACCGTAAGGGATATCCGGAGAAGCTTATAGAAGATACTAACGCCCATAAGGCGGAGTGTAAAGCTAGCAGATAGGGTTTATGGTCTCCCGCTTATGGTCGTAATGGGGACCATAACAGGAAGACAGACATCCTTACGTTAGTAGCTCATGGCCGTAAGAGGGGCCATAAGGCACGCGATCGATAGAAACCCCGACGCTTACGGCCGAGATTTATCCCCGTAAGCCCCCCGTAAACTTACTGATATAAAATACTTTACTCATTTGAGAATGAGGGGGGCTTTGGCTGAAAAGAGAACACGGCTGGAGAAGAATTAAGGCTAAGGAGAGGAGCCGCGGTAGCAGCGAGAGCGAGGTCAACGGAGATTTCAACCCATCCAAGACAAGGAAACCCCTGCCGGTGTCCATCATTATCTTCTTTATCATCTGTTAGGGCTTCGGCTTGGTTAAGAGCAACTACTCCGTTAACGTCGAGGGGAACTTCGCGTTGATCCGCTCATCTTTAATTCTTGAGGGAGTGTTGCTTATTTTCATGTTTATGACTATGACCTTGTTTGCATGTTTAATTGTTTTGTGCTCTATGATGAGCTAAAACCTCCATTGGGAGCTTGGACTTGAACCTTTAGGGATATTTGTATTAGATTCTATATTTACTTCTTAATATTATTGGTTTATGAAGTTCTGATTTTGAAATGCATGTGTAATTTGAATCGTTTCATATTGCTCGTTACGTGACTATTAATGTCGGTGAAAACCTGTTAATTATCGAAGACTAATGTGTGGTGAAAACCCGTTGGTTCTTGAGAACCAGCATGCAATGAAAACCCATTAGATCTTGACAATTAATGTGCGATGAAAACCCGTTAGTACGTCGCTTTTCTAAATCGGCTCTCATCTGTCATAGTGAAGAGTATTTATAGGATCTTACGCCTTCTTGTTATAACCCTAAGGGATTATTGTCCAAATACTCTCATTGTACCCAACAGTTGTTTGAACTCTTAACTCAGCTCTTGTCTTCTTGTTTGAACTCTTAACTCAGCTCTTGTCTTCTTTTAATCTTCCAAGTAGTAGTTTATTTGCTTCTCACCCAACGTTTTAAGGCTAGATATCATTTGCTAAAGTTAGTCCTAGTACTCTTACTCCCTGTGGTTCGACAACCCGATCCTTCACCGGGTCCACTTTACTACTTGACGACCCGTGCACTTGCGCTGACACAAAGGGTGTGTCAAGTTTTTTGCGTTGTTGCTAGGGAGCTAAGATACTAGAAATGCTTTAGTTCTATTATTCTAGCCAATATTTCGTTATTCTTTTTACATTATGTTTCTTGATCTACTATAGTTGGGTGCTGATAGTATAATATTTCTTACATCCTTGATTTCAGGTGTGGTGTATGACTCGAGGGAATCCGTCAATTTTGGTCGAGGGAGATCCTGAGATTGAATGGAGAATAAGGAGAAGACACCGAGATCAAGGAAAGGGAACAGATTCCGAGTAGGACCAGCCTGCAGGTACTTTTGAGGTTAAGGTTGTAAGTATTGGAGAAATGGCTTAACAGAATGATCAACAGCGCACCCTTTCAGATTTTGTCTGACCCGTTATTAGAGGGGCACAGTCCAGTATAGTTCGTCCCCCTGTTGCCGCCAACAATATTGAACTAAATCCAGCCTTCGTTCAAATGATCCAGCAAACAGCATAATTCAATGGTTTAGCTGATGAAGATCCAAATGGACACATTGAGAATTTTTTGGAGGTTTGTGATATGTTAAAAATAAATGGTGTGACAAACGATGCCATTCGGCTCAAAACCTTCCCATTTTCTCTCAAGGGAAAAGCCAAATAATGGTTGCAGTCTTTATCCCGGGCATCGATCACAACTTGGGATGAGATGGTGGAAGCATTCCTCACCAGATACTTTTCCCCAGGGAAATCGGCTAAACTAAGAAATGAAATCTCCTCTTTTGCACAGGAAAAGTCCGAGACATTGTTTGAGGCATGGGATAGATTCAAGGAGCTTTTGAGGAAATACCCACAGCACGGATTCCCGGAGTGGATGATTATCCACACCTTCTATAATGGGATGAAGCAGAATTCTCGCCTGATCATAGACGTTGCTGTAGGAGGTACTTTGGGTAACAAGACACCAACAGATGCCAGACAGTTAATAGAGGATATGGCAATTAATAGTCGCTAATGGAGCGTCCGAGACAGTAAAAGGCTAACATGAATTTATGAAGTTGACGCAATTACATGATTCACTACCCTAGTTAAGGGACTCAACAAGAAGGTGGACGCCTTAACGGGTTCAAGGAATTTTCCTGTTATGGTTTATGATGGATGTGGAAGGAGGCACAAGCAGAATTACACATGGCCACGGTTTAGGAACCGCCGGTTCCGGTTCTGGTTCTTGAACCGCCGGTTTCGGTTCAAAAAAACCTTAAACCGGAACCGAACCACCTAGGCAGGGTTCTTGGCGGTCCTGTTTTGGTTTGGCTCCTGTTCCGGCTTTGGCGGTTCGGTTCAACAGTTCCGGTTTGGCGGTTCAAACGGTTCAGGTTTTTTTTTTTTTTGTTAAACTAAATAATTCAATATTTCAAATTAAATGAACACAAAATACAATAATTAATTTAATACGAAATTTATTAAAAAAATAAAAGTATTAATAATTCAAAATAATATTTTGCAATAAAAGTACAATAGAGGAAGAAATAAGAAAGTAAAGGGCTTGAACTTAATTATATTAAGTTGCCTACGTATCCTCTAGAGTAATCAAAGCTCATGTAGTTCTTTTATTTTTATTATACATATTTCTCATATTTTCATAATACCTAATTGCTTGCATCATCATCGGAGGAGTTGGAACTAGAAGCCGCTGTTGTTATACCAGAGCCATCATTTACCCACTCGTCTGCTGATGATGAGTGTATAAGGTCATCTTAACCTTGTAGTCTAGCTCTTTCCCAATCAGCAAGGGAAGTTTGTGCTTCCAATGATTTAAGTTCTCTACAGTCTATCCTTGAATCATTTATATTGTTCATAGAATTATACGCCTCCTTGCAAATGTCTAACATGCTATAAATCAATGCCACAGACTCACAGTTTGGTTTCTTAGAAATACTCTTAATCGTACTATTTCAAAGACAATTTAAACAAGCAATTCAATTAGTATTAAAAATTGGGATTGATCTCTATTAAAGCTCTTTTAACTTTTAAGTACTCCTCATTAATTAAATTATTTTAATAAATCTATATTTAATTTGTTACTAATAATTTGTGGCATAATCAATTAATTATAACTTATCTTCTTGCATGAGTAACAAAGTTTGGCATGGCACAATACATATAAGTCGGACGAATGTCACGAATCAAACCTAATATGCTAATCAAGTGTTCAGAATCAGACCTAATCAATAATTAATTTAGTTAATATCTTTAATTATTTATTTAAAATATCTTTAAACATGTAATTACTTAATTAATAACTAATTAATTATATCAACAAAATAACAACCTAATCATTCATGACATTATATATATATATATATATATATATATATATATATATATATATATATATATATATTGATTTAACTGGAACAGTAGGTTGAACCGGCGGTTTAAACCTCCGTTTTGAACCTTTGGTTGAACTGCCGGTTAGAACCGCCGGTTTCACTGTCTTCAATTTCTGAAACCGGAATCAAACCTTGTATGAAGGTTTAGGTTCCGGTTTTAAGGCAGTTACGGTTTTACCTGTTCCGGTTCGATTTTTTTTCGGTTCGGTTCTACGGTTTCTGTTCAAAATGGCCACGTCTATGCAGAATGATTGCCCTAAACCCTAAGCCGAATAACCCCTACAGTAACACATACAACCAGGGTTGGAAAAATCACCCAAATTTTTCATGGAGAGGCCAAGGGCAGCAAAGACCAACAAACCCTCTAGGATTCCATTAGCCGCCACCACACGATTGAGTCTCAGAGTTGGAGAAAGTCCTGTCCAAGATTCTATTCAAAATTTGGAAAATCAGGTCAGACATATAGCGAAGACCTTAATTGAAAGACCAATGGGCAACCTGCCAAGCAACACTGAAACTAATTCGAGAGAACATGCTAAGGAGATCACTCTAAGGAGTGGTCGAGCACTTAATGAAAAGGTTCCTACTGAGAAGGTTGTGCCCCCCACGACCAACAGGGTTAAGGATAGGCTCCAAGACACAGGAAAAGAAGATGTTGAAGTTCTTATTCCCCATGAGCCAAGAATTCCATACCCATCTCTCATAAAAAAAGATCAATATGATGAACAATATAAAAAGTTTCTCAACTTGTTCAAACAGTTGCATATCAATATACCTTTTGCAGAAGCACTAGCACAAATGCCGCGCTACACCAAATTTCTTAAGGATTTACTCACGAATAAGAAGAAGTTGGAAGAAAGCGCACCTATGGTTCTTGAAGCTAATTGTTCAGCGGTGTTGCGAAGCAAAATCCCTAGAAAGATGAAGGATCTAAGTAGTTTCATAATTCCTCGTTGTATTAGGGGAATGGGGACAGAAAAAGCATTAGCTAACTCGGGGGCAAGCATCAATGTTATGCCATTTATGCTGTTCCAGAAACTTGGTTTAGGTAAACAGCACCCCACTTCCATAACTCTCCAATTAGCAGACAAAACAATTTAGCATCCATGAGGTATTATTGAACACGTTTTGGTCAAGATTGACAAGTATATATTTCATGTTGATTTTGTTGTATTAGATGACGACGAAGATGCTGAGATTCCCTTGATTCTGGGGCAACCTTTTCTTTCAAACTTCAAAGGCTTTGATTGATATGAATGGAGGAGAGATGATACTAGGGTTGGGGATGAAACTGTTACTTATCGACTAGCGGAAGCATGAAGCAGTCGGTGAGTTTTGATGATGAATGTTATTTTTGTGATGTTATTGATAAGCTTGTTGAGGGATGCATGCAGGATTTATCTCAACCGCATCACTTTGAAGGCTAGAAAAATCAAGATGAAGAGGAGATAATGAGCTCAGTATTGAGTATCAGGATGGAGGTACAAGATCACTTGGAAATCGCAATTGCTGAAAGGTCATCACCTCTAAAGAAACTTTTTAGGAAATGGATGTGTTCAAGGAGTCATCATCAGAAACACTCCATAGGAAGAAGAAGTGTGCAGGTATGGAAAGATGATGACATCCTGTCTTCTTACAATACGCAACTTCAAACAACAAGTAAGGAGGTTCTCCGATTGGATGAACAGTCGTGAGGTAAGAATTTCTGTTTTGTCAAGCTAAATACACTAAACAAGCGCTTCTTGGGAGGCAACCAAAGCTCTTTTTCATATTTTCTTTCTTTCTTTAATTTCGTTGCTTCGTCTTTTTGGTGTGTTTGAGTATTTGTTTTATTGCTATCACTGTTGCTCCAATTTCATGTTTTGTGCCTTTTGCATATGCTTCTTGATCATGCTAGAGTTCCAAGTTAATAAATGTTGTATTGAGGCATGTATCATAGAGTAGGGGAGGCTATGCGAAAATTTCAAGAACACTTCGGGTGTATTAAGCCTGTAAGAAAGTCCGTAACGTCTTTGCCGAAATGATTACGGCAAGACTTACGGCCCGTAAGTGTTGAGCAGAGAATTCAGAGAACATTACTGGCGCAACTTATGCCCATAAGCTTGGCCGTAAGTGGAAAACAGAGAACTTTACGAGGTTGATCAATAGCCACTTATGGCTCGTAAACCTCGACTGGAAGAAGATGGAACGCCTTACGGGGTTGGGCTTACGCCCATAAGTGCCCCTGTATAGGAAATCCAAAACGCCTTACGGTCCCACTTTACGGCCATAAGCCAGTCGTAAGCAGCTAGGTTTAAGGCTCCGCCGGAGACCTTTGAAATTCATTTTTCAATTTCACTATTCACAACCGTCGGTGGCTATTCTTGTTTCCTTCCACCTCCTCGGACTTGTTAGGATCTTGTCAAGGCATTTAGGCACTCGTTTAGAAGTTCTAGAAGTTGATTTCCGACCATTTACCTATTTTCTTCTTCAACTTTAAGGTATCCCTCGTTTTAGCAAATACTTCTGATTGTGAATGCTACTTTGTTTTGGGAAGCCTTTGTATGGTTTAAATTTGAATATTGTACAAATTTTGAGCTTCCTCATGCAAGGGAGGTTCTTACGGCTTAAGCCCGGGACTTACGGCCATAAGACCTCCGGTAAGGATGACTTCCCAAGGCTTATGACTGCAAGCCGCCCGTAAGCTCTTTTGAAGTGGAACATTCCGTGTTATTCTGCGCTTAACTTTCTTATTCTTTGAGTGTAGGATGCCTAGGGCCAAGAAGATTCCACACCTACCAGCCCAGTTCCACACTGGACCCTCCACCCCAGTTCCACCGACAGAACCTTCCTTCTCTTCTCCACGTTTCCGAGAACAGTATGACCGCTTGATGATGAAGCATATTGGTCAGTCTCGAGTCATTGACTGGCTAGTGCTCTTGCACCAGGGATTAGAGGAGGAGGTCCACCGCTTGGTGGGTGGGACCAGCTCCTATCGATTGAGGAGCCAGTTTACCATGATATCACCTTGGAGGTGCTTAGCACTTTTGAGGTTGATAAGGGTAGTAGGGTTTGCTCGCCTAGGAGCTATTCAGTTTCAATTATTTGGCAAGATCAGACAGCTGAGTCATACTCAGTTTGCTTTGCTGATGGGGCTCTACAATGTTGAGTACACGACGTCCCACCCATATGAGGCACTGGAGATCGACTTACCTCCTGGCGTCACACCGACAGCCATCTGGCTCCGCCTCAGTCAGGGGAGGAACTACGAGCCCGGCTTCACCAAGGCGTATTTTCTGATTCGGCCAGCATTCAAGTATCTTTATGCTGTCTTCGCCCATCTATTGCAGGCCGGTTGGATAGCACAGGCATGGTGGGGAGAAGGGTGCTATTCTATCTCTTCAACATGACTAAGAGTTGCCCTATTCACCTCGGATACGCGTTGGCAGAGTTCCTTGCACATCATGGCCAGCATGTACGCCTCAACACCATCTTCGGCAGGCCGTACATTACACGCCTTATGCGAGTTATGGGACTTATGGAGCGTCTTGAGGGCATCCACACTGACGGTACCCTAGAACCCCTGGAATTTTATCCCCTCCGCTCCATGGGGATGATCATACGGCCGGGCTCCAGGCACATCCTGAGTCCTAGCACTGCCGATGCACCTACCCAGCAGGCTGAGGACGATGCCGCCGAGTTTGATGACGAGTTTGGTGATAGTGACTCGTCCCTCCCATCCGCGACCGCACCGCCGCAACAGCTTTCTAGCATTTATGAGCAGCTGACACTAATCCGAGAGGAGCAGCAAGCTCTCCGAGATGGTCAGACAGAGACCCGAGAATCAGTGGTGCGGATGGAGGCCAACCCCCGCCGTGCCTTGACGATATTGGCAAGCTTGCTCCCTCCTACTGCAGCTGCCCCTGAGCCTGACGCACCTGAGTTTGCCGCTCCTAAGGCTACCCCTCCCCAGATCCTGAGGACACTACCCCTGCATCTTAGTTTTATTTTCTCATATTTTGGTGTACTTTTGTTTACATAGTAAGGGTTGGACCTGCTACTCCTGTATTTCTTTCAAACTTTTAGTGGATGCTTATTTATGTTATTTTTCGTGTTCTTTTTATATTTTATTTTTATTTTGTTGAGCTCTAATTGTGCCCTTGGTTTCGCGGACCATTTTATTCTCCACCCACTACCTCAATTTACAAAGGGGGTGCTCACTCGGTCCATTTTGACTTGGAGTGAACCCCCACTCAATTGGACCTCAACGAATTCGAACCTCTCAGCCATTTTCACCATGAAAATTATTTCCACTTCCACTAATAATTTTAAGTACATTGTCTTTATATCTTCTTTCTTACATACATTAAGGGCAATGTATGATTTTAAGTGTGGGAGAGGGTTTGCATGATTATTTCACTCTATACTATATGACTGATGACAGCCTACTACAATGATTAGTGTGAGTTCATTAGTGTAGATTTATCACGTGCTAGTATAGTTATTTTTAGACCCTATTTTTTTCAGTCCTGTTCTATTCTTCGACCAATGTCTTTACATGCATGACTCGTTTGTTTTAACTCTATTCCAGTGCATGTCTTTGCCAGTATTTTTGTTCCTTATTTTAACCCTGGACAGAATGAAAATTGAGAAACAAAAGTAAATGATCATAATTTATGCATTGAGGTGGAAAAAGTTACCCTTTTTTTGTTGTGTGAAGTACTCTTGACAAGTCGGATACAGTGTATACCCTAGCAAGAGAAAGAGCTACCACTAGAGGTAAGTGAAAACTACCACCCTCTTAGAAACTGACCATGGAAAGAGCTACCATTCCTAAGCGTAAAAGCCACTCTACAGGATTCGGAAAGAAAGGGCTACCTTAGGTGATGTGTGAAGCTACCATGTTATGATCTTTTAAACCAAGTTTTTGGGAATTCATACATTAGAAAATTATGCTTATTGTACAGAGTGAAACAGATTGAGTTGACACACACACACTCATTGGTCTTGAGTAGAACTTTACTGATTTTTAGTTTCTAAAATTTTTACTACTCTAGCACTGTTGGTCGATGCTCTTGAACTCACTAGCTCTTGTTTGCTTGAAGTCATTAACGCACCGCTTTTTGGGTTTCATTGCTGGTTTTCTTTTTGCTTGAGGACAAGCAAAACCTTAAGAGTGGGGGAGTTTGATAAGTGTACATTTACACTATATTTTATATATCAATTTGTATACTTATTGAGCCAGTACTAGAGTGATTATATTTAAAACGATGCTAAATCAGGTGTGAATTATCTTCGCAAGCACTAGGTGGAGCTTATCAGCCTTATTCAGAAGACCTTGCGGGCATTCTTATACTCGTAAAGAAGATGTATATCAAGCAAAGGCACTTACGGCAGAGCTTACGGCCGTAAGTCGGACCGTAAGGGATATCCAGAGAAGCTTATGAAAGATACTAACGCCCATAAGAAGGAGTGTAAAGCTAGCAGAACACGGTTTGCGGTCTCCCGCTTACGGCCGTAATGGGGACCATTACACGAAGACAGACATCCTTACGAGAGCAGCTTATGGTCATAAACGGGGCCGTAAGGCACCCGATCAATAGAAACCCCGATGCTGACGGCCAAGACTTACGCCAGTAAGCCGCCCATGAACTTACTAATATAAAAGACTTTACTCATTTGAGAATGAGGGGGGGGAGCGGGGGCTTTGGCTGAAAAGGGATGACGGCTGGAGAATAATTAGGACTAAGGAGAGGAGCCACTGTAGCAGCAAGGTCAAAGGCGATTTCAACCCATCCAAGATAAAGAAACTCGTGCCGGTGTCCATCATTATCTTCTTCATCATCTGTTAGGGCTTTGGCTTGGTCAAGAGCAACTACTCCGTTAACTTCGAGGGGAACTTCGCGTTGATCTGCTCATCTTTAATTCTTAAGGGAGTGTTGCTTATTTTCATGTTTATGACTATGACCTTGTTTGCTTGTTTAATTGTTTTATGCTCTATGATGAGCTAAAACCTCCATTGGGGGCTTGGACTTGAACCCTTAGGGATATTTGTATTAAATTCTATATTTGCTTCTTAATCTTATTGGTTTATGAAGTTCTGATTTTGAAATGCATGTGTAATTTGAATCGTTTCATATTGCTCGTTGCATGACTATTAATGCTCGGTGAAAACCCGTTAATTATCGAAGACTAATGTGTGGTGAAAACCCGTTGGTTCTTGAGAACCAGCATGCAGTGAAAACTCATTAGATCTCGGCAATTAATGTGCAATGAAAACCCGTTAGTACGTCACTTTTCTAAATCGGCTCTCATCTATCATAGTCAAAAGTATTTACATGATCTTGCTCCTTCTTGTTATAATCCTAAGGCATTCTTGTCCAAGTACTTCCATTGTGCCCAACAGTTGTTTGAACTCTTAACTCAGCTCTTATCTTCTTTTAATCTTCCAAGTAGTAGTTTATTTGCTTCTCACCCAATGTTTTAAGGCTAGATATCATTTGCTAAAGTTAGTCCTAGTACTCTTACTCCCTGTGGTTCGACAACCCGACCATTCGCCGGGTCCACTTTACTACTTGAAGACCTGTGCACTTGAGGTGACACAAAGGGCGTGTCAATGATCATTGATGAAATTAGTGCTACACAAACCTTAAAAATGTTGTATCTTTTTAAACACTCAATAAAGACGAGTACAAAATACACACTTGGGATTCTAGGCGTGAAACACTTTCCTAAAAGAGAATTACCTTTTTACAATATGTGTCAAGGGTGAAGACTAAGCCTTTAAGATATAAAAAATCCCCTTACTATATTGCACACAACAAAGTAAGCCTTAGAAAATGAAAGATGTATTTGTTATTGCATTTAGAGAGAAGTTTTCCACATATTCAATATATCTTCATTTAATACTAAAGTCTTCTTATATAGAATTGAGATTTGGAAGTTCTAACTAACCTTTAAATATGAAAATGTATATTAAAACTACTGTAACTCTTTTTATTACACAAAAAAATGCATCTTAACTTTTCTAACTTCCTAATTATATGAAGAGCCGTTTTTTAACCACTACAACTAGTAAAGAGCATGAAAAATACAATATTAAAAATATTATAACAAAAAACATTCACTAACGCAATTCCTTAAATTCACAGTTATTTGATTAAGAGAGACAAATGACACCATGTACTACAACAATAATCATATCCCAAGGGATTATATATTGAATTCATTATTTTAATCAACACAATAAATGTTTAGATAGTTCATACATTCATATGTGCGACATTATTTTCATGATCAGCAACAATTTCAAAATGAACATCCAAATCGTTAGACATGCTTGGAGCATCATCATCATGAATGTCTTCATGGAGGTCATCAGAACAAGAAACAGGCAAGCACGAGCTTGACATCTTCACTGCTCCGAGAGAATTTAAGCATGAGTTTTCTTCTTGTATTATCTCATCCATTTTATCTTCATCTGTTAAGTCCAAAGAGACCAAAGAACTTGCAGTTGTCAAGCTTCTGGTTAAACTATCTTTAAGCAAAGAATATTTAGATCTTCTGCTCCAACTGTTAAGTGAATCTCTAACACTTTTGGTGAAAACAGACTTCTTCATCTCTGGCCCCATCTACAAGATTTTGGAGAAAAAAAATCAATTCACATTATTATATTGTGGAGGTTATGAGAATGACCTCAATCAGATGACAATATTTTAAACATAAAAACACAACTCCTAAATGCATCTTTGACCTAAATTGAGAACTTAAGCAAAGACAAAAAATGTAAGTAATCAAGATTTCAAAACATATATATAATAACTTTGATTTGTCCAAAATTTTGAAAAAGTAACTAGGGTAGTGAGCATTTCCAATGTCAATGTTTACTGAAGTATCTATTTTTAGCTGCTAGATCTCAGCAAAGACAAAAAAAAAATGTAAGTAATCAAGATTTAAAAACATTTATAATGGCTTTGATTTGACAAAAAAATTTATGAGGTCAATTAAGATACAATGTAGCTCATAATTTTGAAAAAGTAACTAGGGAAGTGAGTATTTTCTATGTTAATGTTTACTGAAGTATCCATTTTACCACAACATTAAAGTAAGGTAGAGGAGTACTTACCGAAGAATTCATCTTTTCTTGAAAAAAAAAAAGAAGAAGAAACAATATATTAAAAAGCCATGGAGTTTCATTAAATTTTGCATTTAGTCCATATATTCTTAGTTTATGTCAGGGTTTAAACTAATTTGTTATTAAGGTTTCAAATTGAAAAACATAATAAGCACAAGATGTAAATTTCAATTAAGAAACTCCATGATTTTCTTTTTATATAAAAATAAAACAAAGTTTATCCAAAATTTACCTGTGTTATGATAACATATAATGGGAATACAAAATAGCTGCTCCAAACTTGAAAAAGAATTCTGCAACAAAACAACACTTGTGCTGAAAATTTATGAAGTCATTTAACTAATTTTAGCTAAAACCTACAACGTTAATGAACAAATAAAGTCTATTAAGTAACCATTACCATACATTACTAAGTCTTAATTTCATGAAATGGAATAACTAGGTAAAACAATCTACTAGAAAATTCATCACAGATACATTATTTATGGCTATCAACTTTGATTTTTGTAAATGGAAATAGAGAATTATTACAAGTCATATATTATACCAAACATCCTATGCTATAACAACAGCCTTCTTGCAGGAATTATATCCATACTTACCTCACTTGCTATGGTAACATTTATCGACAGTTTATGCCTACATATATGTAGGTATCTTGCAAATGTCTAAAGTTTTAGGTATGGGACTAAGAATTCAGGCTTTTCTATGAAATTAAATAACCTTCCAGAGGCACTAAATCCCGATTATCCAATTCAAATCTAAGATAAACAAATTGATGCCTTTATGCACTTTTAAGTTCATAGACTATACATTAATTGATGTCCAGCAGTTCGCTAGTTTGATATGGTAAAAGCATCCTAACTCTTTAACATAAACATAACAAAAAATCTGTCACCCCATCTTTCCTTGTCGCTCTTTTAATCCTACATTTATAAAGTCTACCTTAAAACACAACCGAGATAACATTTGCATCTTGCATTTTCAAATAACTAATCACATAATATGTGGTGACACAATAATATGAGAATCACTAATATAAAATTTTTGTTATGAAATGCTAGAAGTTTGTCATGAAGATGAACAAACTCAGATAGTCCAATTACATCGAAATATTCAAGGAACTATAAGGAAATTAATGGGCATGTACTTCTAATGCATTATCTTTCTAAGGCACTAGTAGAACTAGTTTTTCTCCAAGTGCAAATATTTCATTCTGCTTTAATTTGCTATCAAGTAAACAATTTCATCTCTTAATGGATTATTTTCTCAGAAAATAAAAATTTAACACCAACTAAAATTTTATCTACATCAACAAAGTCAACATGTGACCCAACAAGAAGATTTCATCTAGATCAACAGATGATCATTTGCGTATACTTCCTATAAGTAAAATTAACCTCGTTTCCAAATAAATATGCTAGCAATGCAGAAGCCTTTTGTACTTTAGTTAAAACCTTTTGTATTTTAGTTAGATAATTAGATTTACCCAAACAGATGAAATTCATAATGATTAGGTTTTCTTATATGATATATTAGGTGGTTTTATGTTTTAGCTTTAATAATAACCATGAATTAACAATTCAACCATTTAAAAAGGGCAGTAATATTAATTTGAAAACCCATTACATTATAAGTAATTGCAAAATTGCTTACTTGGCGTCAATAATGAACATTATCTAATCAAACATGTGTTCCAATGATGATTATAAAATTAGCTATACCCGGCTGTCAATCTAATCATAATGAACAGCTGATTCTCCATGTAACATGAGGTAGAATTGATTTCCCACTAGAGCATATAAACACAAGAAGTCAGTACCAAGAAAATAAATAAAGAAACCTCACAAGTAAAATTAAGAATTCTCAATAATTTTGTATTTTTCAAAAAATGATCATTGATATAATTTATTAATATCCACATACCAAAAACTTTGCTGCTTGCTGAATAGTTAAATAAGCGTGACTGAGATAACATAAAATAAAGTGAGGTCCTAAGTGGAAGAATAAATAAAGTGATCCATAATGAAGCAAAAACTTCACCCTTTTTTTTTTCTTCTAACAATAATCTCCTTATGGTTTCTAAAATTAATGATCAAAATATAAAATGACAATAAATTAGGCATATATTGGGAGTAAATAATGTGGCCATGGAGCCTTTACCAGCACCATTTACCAAGTTTCACAACGCATAGTTCATTATGTCAAAAATCACGATATGTCACAGGCATAAGTTAAATACCATTATTTTTGCATTGTTAGGCTTGAGACATTTTTCTTTAATGCATTGTTTTTGGTTTAATCTTCTATGTATCCCTGTGGAGCTTTTCATGTTGAGGTCCCTCGTTCGGCCTCAAATGATTGATGTCCTTGTTCATGTGACATCGATAAAACCTATTATTCATAACAATTTTGAAACTATCTTTAGTTAAGGTGCTGTTACTGTTTTTATTCACCATCCTCCTCTGTAATTCCATTGAGCTTTATTTTTCATTACATTCACTTTGATTCAAGAACAATCCAAAAACATTAATGGTTATGTTACATAATAAATCTTCTCCATGAACTTCATTAAATCCTTTTCACCTCTTCGGACATCAACCATTAATTTTATCAAAACCACTAATTTGTTTGTTAGATGTATATGTTGTATATAGGGGTATACTTGTCCATTTGTATTTAGGTTGGTTATATGTGTAGACCTAAAGTCATACATGAGGGTTATGAAGGCATATGGACTTCATCCATCTCATCTTACTTCCTTCTTCTAATATGGTATCAAGAGCTTAGGGTTCTTTCTTCTCCTCCTCCGGTCGCCACCGGCAGCCGCTGCCAAGCCACCTCCTCCGCCTCCGCCCACCTTCACCGTCAAGACTTTCTCCCCTCCCCCTTCCTTTCAAAAAAAAAAAAAGACCACATCTGTCCGTCACCACCGCCGAGCAGATCCAAATCTGCTCCCCCTCATATTGCGCAGCTGAGCTAGCCCACCCGCCGTCTCCTCTTTCTCCTACGCCAGATCTGTCCGCCAGATCCGCCGCCGAGCTTTACCGCCGCCTCTGCCTCCTCCTCTTTCTCCTCCGTTTCTGCCCCTCCACCACCGGCCGCAGCCCTCTCTCTCTCCACTACCGGCCTGCTCCCTCTCTACCATCAAAATCTATATATATACATATATATTCTAGTATGAAAAAAATCCCACCACACCCATAATGGATGCTTATGGATTTAGTGGGGTACTACCCGATATTCGTTACCAAAACCACCAACATTCTGATGTGGTGCTGGATGGCACCAACTACATTCCCTGGAAGCTCACTATCAAGCGGATCCTCGACGGCATCCGCATTCTTCGCCATGTTGACGGCACCTCCATTGTCCCTGTCGCTTCTTTTATCTCTGACACTATCACCTCTTCCTCGGAGGCTTCTGCTCATCTCGTGGCGTTTGAGCAGCAATTGGAAAAAAGGGCTACTGATGACTCTACGGCCAAGATAATCATCTGCCAGACTGTCACTCTTGAGATCCATACCTAGATTGCGGACCTTCCCACTGCTCATGAGATGTGGGAATACCTGAAGCATCGCTACTGCGGTTTTAGTCAGGCGCAACTCTACACTTTGTACCAAACCCTCGGTGGTCTCAAGCAGGGAGAGGACACTGTTTACCGGTTCTACAGTCGGTACTGTGCGCTCTAGCGTCAAATTGACACTCTCGCACCTCCCTACTGCATTGTCCATGCTGCTCAACTTCTTACCTGTTCTGAGCCCTGCGCCTATCGCAGTCGCCATGATGAGACACATCGTATGTACGAGTTTATCATGCATCTTCGCCTAAAGTTCAAGCCAACTCGGGCCCAACGGCTTCATGCTCCGTTTTCATACTCTTTAGATGGGGCCTTCGTCTTTGTTTGTGCTAAGGAAACCCACCTCCAGGCTTCCTTCATAGGGAGAGAGCAGTGCTCTCGCTGTCTCTCATTTTTCTTCTGCGCACCCGGCGTCCTCACCCACTTATCCTTTGCCTCCTTCCCCTGTCTCCTCTCAACCTCTTCCACGGCCGAAACGGAATGTGACTTGTCACTACTATGGTATACTCTGCCAGCTCGAGCGTGACTAACGCAAGAAACTACGTGGACTTCCCCGATTCACTTCCCTTGGCACTTCTTCATTAGCTCCACCTCTTCTTCTAACGTTTCCCCCTCGTCAGGCACACTTTGTATATGCCTTCCTTACTCCATTGTCTCCTGCGGATCAGCATCTTTTGGCGATGTTTCGACAGTTCCAGCAGTTTCATCTGTCGAACTCCACTTCCTCTACTAGACATGCGCGTTCGGCTCAGGTTGCTCCATTACCTCCAGGTGATTTGTCCTCTTTGGCTTTTTCACTCTAGTGCTTCTCTCCACATGACTCATGATGCCACTCATCTTCACCATTCCCGTCCACCATCACTTGTCACCTGTGTTCGCATTGTTGATGGCACATTCCTTCTTATCTCCTCTACTGGTCATCTCTCATCCAGTGCTTTTTCCGTCCCTTCTATCTCCCATATTCCGCGTTTATCCATGATTCTTATATATGTTAGCTATCTTACTGATTATAACTGTCAGATTGTTTTTTACCGTATCTCATGTCATGTCCAAGATAACAGCCGAATGGTGATTGGAGTTGGCCGTCGTCATAGTTAAGTTTATGCATTGGAGTTGGGACCGTACCTCTGTCTCTCATCTTCAGCTGGACCCGTTCGTCACTGTCATGCTATTGTACTGCCTTATCATATGTTGCATCATCGTCTTGGCCACTCGTGTTCTTCTCGTCTATTGTCCCTTGTTCGTCTTGGTGTCTTAGGAGCTATCTCTCCTCCTTCTGATGTAGTTTATTTTAGCTTAAAGATCGGTAAACAGCTACAATGTGCTTATCCTTTGAGTGTGTCTCAAACTACTGCTCTCTTTGAGCTTATTCATTCTGATGTTTAGGTTCCCGCCCCTTTGTATCTAAAGGAGGAAATCGCTATTATGTTCTTTTTATTGATGACTACACTCGCTTCATCTGGCTTTATCTTATGCATTATCGTAGTCAGTCATTGTCAATCTATCGCTCTTTTACCGCTATGGTGCACACCCAATTCTCTGTCTCTATCAAGAACATTCGGTCTGACTCTGGTGGTGAGTACACTTCTCAATCCTTTCGTGTTTTTTTGTCAACTGCGGGCACTTTGCCTCAGTTATCTTGTCCCAGAGCTCATCCTCCGAATGAGGTCATTGAGCGCAAGCATCGTCACATCTTAGAGACAACCCGTGCTTTTCTTCTTGGCACTTTTCCCATTCTCATTTATGGGTTGATGCTGTTAGCACCAGTATTTATCTGATTAACTTGCAATCATCATCTCACCTTCATGGTCGTAGCCCAGGTGAGTGTCTCCATGGGACACCTCCCCGCTATGATCATCTCCGTGTTTTTGGCTGTCGCTGCTTTGTTTTGCTCTCACCTCAGGAGCGAACAAAGCTCACTGGCCAGTCTGTTTCTTGTGTTTTTCTGGGGTATAACCTTGAGCATAAAGGTTATTATTACTATGATCCCATTACTCGTCGTATTCGCATCTCCCGTGATGTCACATTTGATGAGTCCATCCCCTTCTATCCTTCTCCTTCTTCCACTACGTCTCCCTCTGCCTCGATTCCTCTGTCATTCCTTTTTCTCACCCCTTCCCCTGAGGATGCTCCCCCTATGTGTTCGTCTCCTCCATCATTCAACCCTCCTCTAGAGCTTCTTTCTCACTCCTCCCTTAACCCTTCTTCTCCTTTATTTTTTGAGTCTACTATAGTGTCTTCCCCTTTTTCCTCGCTTCCTCCTACTCATCCGTCTGTTCAGTTTTCTTACCACTGTTGGGATCCCACAACGACTCCACCTCTACCAGTCTTTTCTGACACCTCTCCTGCTATCGATCCGACTCCTGAGGTATCCTTTCACACTTGCTCTTTACACGATTAATCCCTTGTACATCCCCCTGACCATTATACTTTTGCTAGCACCAGTGTTTCAAATGTCCTTATGCCAGGTACCTATAGGGAAGCGGTTCGGTCACTTAAGTGGCAGACAAGCTTGATGCCTTGTTTCAGACTCACACGTGGGATCTAGTTCCTCTTCATGTCTATGCTATTCCTATCAGTTGCCGCTAGATCTATCGTGTGAAGACCCGTTCTGACGGGTCTCTTGAGCATTATAAAGCACGCCTGGTTGCTCGTGGTTTTCAATAGGAGTATGGCCGCGACTATGAGGAGACTTTTGCTCCAGTGGCCCACATGCACACTTTGCGCACATTAGTTGTTGTTGCAGCTGTTTGTGGGTGGGCCCTTCATCAGCTTGATGTAAAGAACGCGTTTCTTCACGGGGACATGAAGGAGGAGGTTTATATGACTCCTCCCCCTGGACTTCAAGTGCCTTCGAGGTCTGTTTATCATCTTCGTCACGCTCTATATGGTCTCAAACAGGCTCCACGGGCTTGGTTTGAGTGTTTCAGCATAGTGGTTGAGGCTGCTGCTTTCACTACGAGTATACATGATTAGGCAGTCTTCGTTTATTCTTCCTCTCGAGGTCAGACCATTCTTCTTCTGTATGTGGATAACATGATCCTTACTCGTGATGACTCTGCTCACATTACTTTGTAGAGAAGAAGCTGTATGAGACCTTCTTGATAATTGATCTGGGTCCGCTTCGTTACTTCTTAGGTATCGAGATCACTTTTCATCTTGATTGCTACCGTCTCTTTCAGCAGCGCTACACTCTCTGTATACTCTCTCGCTCAGGTTTGATTGATACCCATATTGGCGCTACACCGATGGAGCTACATTTGTAGCTTCGTGCTTCTGATGGGATTCCCTTATATGATCCTTCTCGCTATCAGCATTTGGTTGGTAGCTTGGCCTACTTGGCTGTCACCCGTCCCAACATTTCCCATGTTGTTCACATTCTTAGTCAGTTCATTGCGATCCCCACTTCTGTCCATTATGCTCCTGCTCTGGGTGCTCCGATATCTTCTTGGCACTGCATCTAGTGGTCTGTTCTACCCACACCAGTCCACTCTTTAGCTGCAAGCTTATTCTGATGCTACATGGGCAAGTTCTCCTGATGATCGGGTCTTTGTCACTAGTTACTGTACCTTTCTTGGGTCTTCTCTTGTTGTTTGGAAGACCAAGAAACAGCCTACCGTTGCCAAGTCCAATGCTGAGACTGAGGTTCTTGCTTTGACTTCTACCGTTCACGAGTTGCTCTGGCTTCGTTCGATCCAACAAGATTTTGGTGTACCGATCACTTCTCCCATTCCCCTTCACTGTGATAATTCTGAGACTTTTTAGATTACTACAAATTCGATCAAGCATGAGCTAACCAAACACATTGGTGTGGATGCATGCTTCGCCCAATGTCATGTGCGTGCCCACACAATGTCACTTCACTACATTCCCATAGAGATCCGAGTAACTAATTTCTTCACCAAGGCACAGACATGTGATCAACATCTCTTCATGTTATCCAAACTTAAGACGTATGATCCGCCTTGAGTTGAAGGGGGGGTGTTAGATGTATATGTTGTATATAGGGGTATACTTGTCATATAGGGGTATACTTGTCCATTTGTATTTGAGTTGGTTATATATATAGACCTAAAGTCATACATAAGGGTTATGAAGGCATACGGACTTCATCCATCTCCTCTTACTTCCTTCTTCTAACACTGTTAACACTAACTCAGATGCCATTTAGCATTGTAAATGGACTAACTTGAGCAAAGAATAAGATTCAGACAAGCATACGCATGTGTCAAGCTTGTAGCTCAATCTTGGTTTGTACAATGCTGACTGAAGGCAAGCTGGCTCAATAACAAAAATAATCGGGCTCGGATTGGAAAGATCTGAATGGGTTGAAATTCTATTGAATAAGGAAACTTCATAAAAAGAAGGAGTTTGTTCTTAAACATTTCCAGTTGGTCTCCGAACAGATCTGGCTTTTTAAAGAACTACACCTAACCACCGAAAATGATGTCAAACCATCTCTTGAGCTGACTTGTTTTATTGACAAACTAATGGCAACACACAGACATGGACAAGGGTGCCACGTACAAGAGTTCTAAAATTATAGACTACATAAAGCATATGTAAATGCATACATTGACTGTATGTACAACATGTAAGACTATCAATTTCTATGCACATGTCATAATTGTAAACTTACAACACAAATTCAACTAGTCAAACTAAAAAATTTGGATAAGAACACAACTAAACATAACATTTTCTTGACAAATGGACTGGGAAACTGGTTGGATAGTTTATACTTCTTATCAGAAGTTCTTAATGAGACAAGCAAATGTATTAGGTATTCTGATGAGAGTAGTTGGCTGAGATACCTATCAATACTAAGACAAGGTTTCTAAACAAAAGCTTCACTCTAGAGTAATATTCCTCATCTTATGTGCCCGTTCTCCGCCATGATGAACATGCTGCAAGAACTCAGGCAATGAAAATTTAATCTTAACCTATAGATATATCTGCAGGATGGCAGGAATTACATCTTAATGATGTAAAAAACATGGATAAGTCAAAGTTCATGATGTCAGTTTGATAGATTACATCTTAATGGTTTTTATTATTTTATGTTATCTATATATATCACATTAGATTCTAATACTTTGACAAGGTTTGCATCTTAATAAAGCAAATTAAGTTTGCATGTACCATTTCCAAAGTTATATCATTCCAGCTGCTAAATACTGAATACAAAGCAGATATTATGTGAAGGAAAAAGGTCCGGCAGAGAAGAGAAAATGCCATCTATACCAGAAGAAATATGAAAATGATGGATTTGAAGAAAGAACTGTGAAAGTGATAAATTTGCTTGTGAACCTCTCCCTGGTTTGACTCATTCCAAATGTTTGGAAAATATTGTAGGAACATATTTGCTTCACATAATTTTCAATAAACAACATGAGCCTTGAGGTTCTTACCAATGACCAAATTAGCGTTGCCATCTCAAATGCATTCTGCAAATGATAATGGGAACTAAAAATTTATAACTTGATAAATATTAGTGTTTATCAGACATCCTCTTCACAATTTCCTACCTGGAATGAGATTATTTGTATTAACCACAACAAATATTTACGTTTCACCAACCAAAAAGGCTCATTCAATGGCTTTTTTGCTTTGCACTGGTTCTCCTCCATGATTTCAAGAGCTACATGTATGACAATATTTTGCAGCTTTGTCCCTACTATTAAAAGCAACTTCATGATCACAGGAGAAAAATGAGTTATTAAACATGGTGTAAATTTTGAATAATTTCATGCATCTAAATTAATGTATTATTTATGCAAATTTAAAGACTCACAGCAAACGGAAGCAAAGAGATCCAATAGTAAACACTGCTACCTGGATAAATTTCAAGTTTTAGGAGACATAACAAAACCATATCCAAGAGAAGCTGAAATAAATTTTTCTGGTGAAGTTTCCAAAATGTGCATTGATAAATATGTACCATGGACATTTAAGAGAACACTAATGATGGCATAGCACCAGAGTGGCACACTGCACAAATGAAAAGGAATACAGAGAAGGATTATGATAAGATATGATGAAGCATTGTGTGCTATGTCATATGCTATGCATATATATGTACAAGAAGCCCATAACAATATAAAAGGAAAATTTTTGTAGCTCCACTTATGCATTGAATCCTAGAACCTTCTTTTAAGTTGCTTAGAAAAACTTTGTAGCAAACTTCATTGCAAAATATTACCAATGTATGCAAATGACCCTTTTCCTAAGAAGGTGACTATTAGTGGTAATCAAATTTGTTGTAAAGTAGGACTTCAATCAATTTAACACTGATGCAGTACCAGGAGGCTAAAAGAAATTGATTTGAGTTAAAGATAGGCTGCTAGCATCACGCCAGTATAAATTCTAGGAATCTCACCTACAATTCACGGGCATCAACCCTAGGTTTGATTTGCATCTTCAATAACCAGTGAAAAGTTAATAGTGAAAAGCTAATTTTTCCAGAATGTATTTATTGCTTCTCTTCTTTCATTTGCGGTCTACTTACTGAGTTACTTACAGAGACTTCTAGTACATGATCTAGAAAACCAAGACTTGTAAAACCTCACAAGAACCCAAAAGATGCACATGGAAACCAAAAAAATTATACACCTTGATAAATATTTAAAGCTTCTAAGTTAACTAAATTTTGTAGACACGCTTAAAAGACTTATAAATTTGACTGGAAACCAAAAGGCACTTCCCAAGAACGAACATGGGTTACAGAAACATAATATTTAAAGTCAGAACAAGTACAAGACCAGCTAAAACTATTTGGATCTTTGAAGGTTGCATCTAAGTCCATCTTCACCCGAATCATGCAAAATCAAAGTGCAGGCTCTGGTCTCTGGTTTCTTTCTCCTTTGAAAGTGTATAAAGGATGTTTCCATTTTGCATCAAACACAGATACAGCTTCTGATTTAGGAAATTATTTTGTAAGATGAACACCTTGAAACCTATGAAGGTGATCCACTTTTGACTTCAATGTTCCACTTCCATGAAACAAACACCCCCTAAATAGGTGTTTTTGGAAGAACAATGCTCTCATGAAGGTTCAGTGTTTCTATTGGCTGGCTCTTAATGAGTGTATTTTCAATAATGATAAACTTACGATGTGTTTGCTGTAAGATGCACTTGGAAGCAAATGAATTAATAAAACATCTTTTCAATTGCAAACACTCTGGCATGATCTGACACAACCTCTGCATGAAGTTTCATAGTGGACATAAGCAATGCTCTGTTTCTGTAGCATGGACACGGGAGATAGGAGGAGCAATTGCTAATCAACAGAATGGCCTGGACAATGGCAGCGTAGTGGTGTGTATGGAAGGAATGAAATGTGCAGATAGGGAAGCTCCTGGATATGGAGCAAATCCTCACCTGGAACCTAATGGCATGGTGCAATGAGCAAGAATTTTAGAGTGGCTTAGTGTTGATATGATGTTGTTGTTAGTTTTGTGTGAATGTGAATAATTGCCTCATCTTCATTAACCATAACTTGTTACATAAATAGGCATATTAAGTAGATATACTGTATACAAGATAGTATATCGTATGTATATACATCTATCATATATACATCTAACACCCCCCCTCAAACTCAAGGCGGATCATCATACGTCTTGAGTTTGGATAACATGAAATTATGTTGATGACGCGTCTGTGCCTTAGTGAAGAAGTCAGCAAGCTGAACCTCGGTAGGCAGATAGTGAAGAGACACAGAATGGGCACGAACATGACAGCGGGTGAAGTGAGCATCAACCCCAATGTGTTTGGTCAATTCATGTTTGACCGGATCAGTAGCAATCTGAATAGCACTAGTACTATCACTGTGAAGAGGAGTGGGAACAGAAATCAGAACACCAAAATCCTGAAGTAAAGAACGAAGCCATAAAACTTCCTGAACAGTAGAAGCCAATGCACGGACCTCGGCCTCAGCACTGGACTTAGCAATAGTCGCCTGTTTCTTGGTCTTCCAAACAATAAGAGAAGGCCCAAGAAAAACACAGTATCCAGTGACAGATACACGATCATCTGGGGAACTGGCCCAAGTAGCATCAGAATATGCCTGCAGCTGAAGTGTGGATAGACGAGAATAGAACAAACTACGGGATGCAGTGCCACGAAGATAACGAAGGACTCGGAGAAGATGAGCATAATGAACAGAAGTGGGAGCTGCCACAAACTGACTGAGAATGTGAACTGCATGAGAAATATCAGGACGAGTGACTGTCAAGTAGACCAGACTGCCAACCAGATGGCGATAGCGTGAGGGATCAGATAAAGGAAGACCATCAGAGACTCGTAGCTGTAAATGTAACTCCATCGGGGTAGCGGCAGTGCGTGTATCAGTCAAACCAGATCGAGCGAGGAGATCAAGTGTGTAACGGTGCTGAGAAAGACGATAACCATCAGCATGAGAAGTGATCTCGATACCTAGGAAGTAACGAAGCTGACCCAAATCAGTCATCAAAAATGTGTCACACAGTTTCTGCTTCACAAGGGTAATGTGAGCAGAGTCATCCCCAGTAAGGATCATGTCATCCACATATAGAAGAAGAATGGTACGTCCTCGAGAAGATGTATGAATGAATACTGCTGGATCATGAATGCTGGCAGTAAAACCGGCCGCCTCAACGACAGTACTAAATCGCTCAAACCAGGCCCGGGGAGCCTGTTTGAGACCATAAAGAGCACGACGTAAACGGCAGACAGAACCTGGGGGAACCTGAAGACCGGGAGGAGGAGTCATGTAGACCTCCTCCTTTAGGTCCCCGTGAAGAAAAGCATTCTTCACATCAAGCTGGTGAAGGGACCACCCACGAACAGCTGCAACAGCAATCAAGGTGCGAACAGTATGCATATGGGCCACAGGAGCAAAAGTCTCTTCATAATCACGGCCATGTTCCTGCTGAAAACCACGAGCAACCAAACGCGCTTTATAGCGCTCAAGAGACCCATCAGAACGGGTTTTCACCCTGTAGATCCAACGACATGTGATGGGAGTAGCATGAGAAGGAAGGGGAACTAGATCCCATGTATGAGTCTGAGATAAGGCATGAAGCTCCTCGGCCATAGCTTGCTGCCACTCAGGGGACTTAACGGCTTCCCGGTAAGTTCCTGGCTCATGAACAGGTGAGACACTGGTGCTAGTAGAAGCATAACGGTCAGGAGGGTGTAAAGAGGAACGATCACGTAAAGAGTAAGAGTGAGATGGTACCTCATTTGTGGAATCAGCAGTAGGAGTCGCATTGGAGCATGGCGGCTGAGGAGTAGATGCAGTAGGTTCTCGACGATGATAAGTAAGACGAATGGGTGGATGAACAGGAGGAAGAGAGGAAGAATCAGGAGATAAGGAAGGAGAAGGAATAGAAGAAGAATGAGAGTGAATATCTGGAGAAGGGGAAGGAGGGCAGGGAGAAGATAATGAAGGGGGTTCCTCAGTAGAGGTGGAAGGAAAAAGAAAAGAAAGAGGAACTGTGGGAGACAGAGGCTCAGTAGAAGGAGAAGAAGCATAAAAAGGGGTGGACTCATCAAAAGTGACATCTCGAGATATGCGAATACGACGAGTGACAGGATCATAACAACGATAGCCTTTGTGCTCAAGACTATATCCCAAGAAAACACAAGGAATGGACTGGGCAGTTAGTTTTGTCCGCTCGCGGGATGAGAGCAAGACAAAACATCGACAGCCAAAGACACGAAGTTGATCATAGCGGGGTGGAGTGCCATATAGACATTCACCGGGGCTACGATGCTGAAGGGTAGAGGAAGGTTGGAGGTTAATAAGATAAACAGCAGTATTAACTGCGTCAGCCCAGAAATGAGGGGGAACAGAAGTACTAAGAAGTAAAGCTCGGGCTGTTTCTAATATGTGACGATGTTTTCGCTCAGCAACCCCATTCTGTGGATGGGCTCCAGGACAAGATAATTGAGGCAAGGTGCCTTCAGAAGTTAAAAAATTACGAAAGGCTTGAGAAGTGTATTCACCGCCAGAATCAGACCGAAAGGTCTTAATAGAGGCAGAAAACTGGGTGTGAACCATAGTAGTGAAAGAGCGATAGATAGATAATAACTGACTACGATGATGCATAAAATATATCCAGGTGAAACGAGTGTAGTCATCAATAAAAATAACATAATAGCGATTTCCTCCTTTAGATACAAAAGGTGCAGGCCCCCAAACATCAGAATGAATAAGTTCAAAAGGGACAGTAGTTTTAGACTGACTAGACGGATAAGGACGCTGTAGTTGTTTACCAAGTTTACAACCGATACAAACTTCATTAGAAGAAGGAGAAACAGCCCCTAAAACACCATGACTAAAAAGTAAAGATAGACGAGAGGAACACAAATGACCTAGACGGTGATGCCACATATGATGAGAAATAATAGCAGTATTACAATGAGATACCCGGTCGATAGAAGAAGGAAGTCGAAGATAATCCAATGCATACACTCCTTTATGGCGCCGTCCAGCTCCAATCACGGTCCCACTGGGATCCTGCACACGGCACGAGGTACGGTCAAAAATAACGTGATAACCATAATCAGTTAGCTGACCAACAGACATAAGATTAATAGAGATGTGTGGAACATGAGAGACAGAAGGTACAGAAAAAGTACTAGACGTGAGATAACCAGTAGACAAAACAGGAAGAAGTGTACCATTAGCAATACGAACATGTGTGATAGGAGAAGGAGGACGAGAATTATGAAGCTGTGTAGCATCATTAGTCATATGAAAAGAAGCACCAGAGTCAAGAAGCCAGAGTGAGCAGGAGCTACCTGGAGCAGAGGGAGTAACCTGAGCAGAGCGTGCATGACTGGAGGAAGAATCTGCTAGATGAGTCTGCTGAAACTGTCGAAACATATCCAAAAGCTGCTGATCTGCAGGCGAGATAGAAGTAGAAGAGGCCCGAACAGAATGCACCTGAGGATGTGATGGCGTAGGAAGAAGAGGTGGTGTCAGGGAAGGAGTGGTAATACGCGGAAATCCACGCTGCTTCTTTCTACAATCACGCTCAAGATGTCCTGAAATGCCACAGTAGTGACAAGTGACTGAGCGTCTCGCCCTAAAGATAGGCCGAGAAGGAACAGAAGAAGGTGACGGACGACTGATAGTCGATGTCGCAGACGATACAGAGACAGGGCGAGAGACGACAAGGGCAGTGCCACCGCCTGGAATGGAAGTCCGAAGACGAGTCTCCTCAGCACGAACAAAAGCAAAAGCTTCATCCAAAGTGTACGCAGAAGGAGTGTGAAGAAGTTGGGCCCGTGTGGACTCGAACTCGGGCCGAAGACGCATGAGAAACTCATACATACGCCGAGTCTCGTCATGACGACGACGACGTGCGCATGAATCGAACAGGTCGAATCGAGCGCGAATGAGTGGAGCAAGTAGGGAAGGAGTGAGAGCGTCAATCTGTCGCCAAATACTACGATGCACGGGCCGTAGAAGTGATCAACAGTGTCATCACCCCGAAGAAGACTACCGAGAGTCCGATATAGGGTATATAGTCGAGCCTTGACTGGAGCCACAATAACGATGTTCAAGAGATACCCACATATCACGAGCAGTAGGGAAGATCGGCTATCCGAGTACGTATCTCAAGTGTGACTGTCCGGCATATGATCATCTTAGGCGTGGAGTCATCGGCTGCCCCCATTTCTCTAACTTCTGTTCAAAAATAGTAATGAGAGAGGATGCCTCCAAAGAGGAGCTGGGAGTGTCAGGAACATCAGGAGCAACTGGAGCAGTAGATGATCCATCAACATGTGGAAGAACACGAATGCCATCTAGAATACGCTTAATAGTGAGGCGCCAAGGAATATAATTGGTGCCGTCAAGAATTATATCAGAGTGTTGCAGATTTCGGGGACGAGCTTCTGAAATAATGCCACTAAAACCATAAGTGTCCATTTTTCTTTTCTTTTCTTTTTTTTTTTTTTTTTTTTTTTTTTTTTTTTTTTTTTTATATATATATATATATATATATATATATAAAATCGATAAAAAGTGAGGAGGCCGAGCCGGAATCAATGATTCCGACAGAGATAAAACATGTTTGGAATCGGGACTTGAGGAGACCGAGCCGGAATCGGGACTTGGGCCGAAGATGTTGTGTCTGTGGCACTCGCTCCCAAGTTCGTCGGACTTCGGCGGTTGGCGAGGGCAAGAGAGATGGGCGATGGCTGTGGCTGGGCGGCGGTGGAGGTGTTGGCGGGGCTGGGCGGGAGAGATGGGCGAAGCTGGGCTGGTGGCGGTGGAGGTGTTGGCGGGGCGGGGCTGGGGCGGGAGAGATGGGCGGAGCTGGGCGGCGGCGGTGGAGGCGCGGCCGGGCGGGACCGGCGGCGGGGCCGGGCTGGGCCGGGCCGGGGCAGGGCGTGGCCGGGCGGGACCGGCGGCGGGGCTGGGCGGGGGCTGGGCAGGCGGGCCGGGCCGGGCTGCGGTGGAGGCGGGGGGGCGGGCAGACCGGCGGCGGGCTGGGCCGGGTGGGCCGGGCAGGGCGGGGCCGGGCGGGCGGGCGGTGGAGGGAGGCGGGGCAGAGAGATGGGTGGCGGCGGGGCAGGACTGGAGGAGGCTGATGACGGGAAGATGCTGGCGAGGCTGGGCTGGCGAGGCTGGGACGGCGGCAGGAGAAGCTGATGACGGGTGGAGATGTTGGCGAGGCTGGACGGCGGCCTGGAGACAGCTGAGGACGGGCAGCTAGAAAAACGGGAACTGAGAGGGGAAGAGAGGGGAAGGGCCGGTAAAGGAGATTGACGATGGCTGAGCTCAAGGGTGAGCTCGCCGGATTCCGGCGATGATAGGAGGAACCGGAAGCTCTGATACCATGTTAGTTTTGTGTGAATGTGAATAATTGCCTCATCTTCATTAACCATAACTTGTTACATAAATAGGCATATTAAGTAGATATACTGTATACAAGATAGTATATCGTATGTATATACATCTATCATATATACATCTAACAGTTGTATGGGGATGTATGGCAGCCATTTAAACCTGCTTCTATAATTTTTCAGTGCCTAACTGGTTTGTTATGTTATTTATACAAAAATAGATTTGGTAGTATCTTCCCTCTGGAATCATAAAATTATGCTCACGAGATGGAAAAAGGAAAGCTACAATTTGGACTAAAAGTGAATTGGTTTTTTTCTGGATAGTAACATGAATATTTTAGTGCAACTAATGCATGAATAGGAAAGTTCATTGACAGAGAGAAGTTAAACAAGTAGTAGAAGAGTTAGTACAAAAGAATTATCCAATTATCTTGCTTGAAAAATGTATAATTCTAAAAATAAATGATGTCACCTGATCCCGACAATAATTTGAAACTCATCATCCATGCTCCGAAGCAGATACTTATGAAAGTTATAAGAGAGGTGGAGCTTGTGGATCTACACAGAGAAGAAGAAGAAGAAGAAGAAGAATTGAACACAGTATGACTTCATGTTGCTAGAAAAAGTGCAGCTTTATTGGAGAATCTTGGAAATCCACTCAACAAAGAGCCAAAGTCATTGATTACAATAGTATTTGTTCACTGGAGATATTTAGAACAACTAACAGATGATCATTACTCAGTGCATTTCATCTTCAAAGATAATGATTTAGTTTAAAAAGAGGACCACGAGAAATTTACAGAACTAGGGAAGGAAGATTCTCTTTAGCACTTAAATTTGCATTTATTAATATGTTTCTCCTAGTGACAGGTTAGCTATCAGATATTCAGATATGCAACTAGTGGCAAGAAATATATCAGAGTCATAATTTTCTGGCTCAATTACTTATAACTGACAACATTAAACTCACAACATATTATTAAAGCATTTGCATGTTAATATTACATATCATCTTTGACTAGTAACATAGGTTATCCAACCAACAATCAGGAGCAGGAAAGCTTGAAAATGCTGGCAGCTTATAACCAGAGGTAAATATCAAGAAAATAAAATTACATAAAAAATCACTAGAGATGCAGAGATGCACTTTTACTATAGAAATGTACAGGGGGAAGATTGGATTGTCTTAAGATGATATTAAAACGAATCAATACACATTTTGCTTTTCATGTCCAGTGTGGAGGGATGTTGTATAGAAGATGGATTTGTATGATTTTAAAATGGAAACATTTCAGGTACTGATCAAATTAAAGAAAACAGTTGATTAATAGTCAAAATAAATCTTCACAATAGATGGGGAAATTGTGTGCTAACTGAAATTCATTATGAAATAATTGCCATACAAAATCGAACCGATGAATTATATGACTTGAGGTAAATCTCAATGCAGATGCAAACTTGTGACTAATAAACAGAGGAATTAAAACCTTCAAAAGGGCATAATGACTTATATATTTGGTGTTAATTACAGGTCATATTCTACCTTGATTGAAAATAGACCTCAAATTATTTCTTTATTTTTTGTAGATCTTGTCTTTGTTCCATCTGTTTCATTGACATTATCAGACTAATGGGGAAAATATTCTTAGAATCTACATAACAAAGATGACTATATACTAACACTTGCAGGTTTTACATGACCAAGAATTTAAAAAATCAAATGGAATTAGGCATGACAGCATAAACATCAGTTTAAGCTTCAAATGTAAGTCCATCAAATATAAATAATTAAGGCAGAAAAAAAAGGGACAAATTGAAGGAATCTCACATGAATGAAACTCAATCTCAATGCCATGTAATCAGTTTCATCCACTGAACTCCAAAATTGGCGGAAAAAAGAAATCTGCATACAAATATAACCCATATATAATGAGTTATGGAATGCATACAAGAACTGTACTTGCATCTGATTATAATTTTATCAAAAGAGGAGCTAGTGACAAATGGATAGCATAAAAGTTTTCTCATGACAACCACAAATCTGGATGAACTTTAACAAACTAATAAGAAATTTCTAGTATTTTTCATAATGTTAATATGTTTTGCTAATGAACTTATATTTCCATTTATAAATTGGAGATTTGAATTTTATTTGCACTCAAAGGTCAATACCCATTAAATTCACTTTTTCTTACAAAATCAACAGAATCGACTTTTCCATCATAAACTTCCAATGTTATTATCATTACAAATTATAGTTACAATAACAATACATATAAGGTTATCAATAAAATGTCAGAAGCCCAGCATCATGTACATGATTTCATGTCATTATGTGCTTAAATCTTGAATAAAATTGAAGTTCTTTTACAAAATCAAGAGTCTCCCAAGATTTAACAAAATGAGCATGTTTTATGTCCATACCATTGAAATTATTAAACAAAGAAACATGAAGACAATATTGTTATTTAGAAGTTGCACGGCTAATGATACTGTCAAAGCATCAGCATGTCAGGAAATTGAATGAATTATCATCTAGCATAGTATGTATGAATGAATAAAAATGAAGCAGGTGCACCGCCCTCTGGTCATGCTATGCAAGCAATTGTTTGTTTACAGTTGGGTAAAGCACAATATTTTCTTCAGAAATCTATTTCTGTAAAAGTGTGATCTGCTGAATTTCTGTAATTTCTATAAAAGTCCAGAGTAACCACATAATAGAAAAGCACTACCTAAAATTTGATTTCACAACAAACAGTATATTTTCTCCATTTCTGGAAGGCAATTAAACTCCAAAATGATGTGTATTGATGGGATGTTCAAAACAGGAAGAGGAAATGTCAGAGTCAAGTATTATTGGAGGAGCATAACGCTCGTGCATAACATTTGCATGACAATCATAGACTCAATAGTTAAAGAAATAGAAGTTCACAGAATTACATATCAAAAATTTTTGGGGAGAAAGAATCAACATACATTCATCTCCAGTAGTTCTCTAAAACTATTACGTCATAAAATATTGGATGGTTGAAGACATTCATCATTCGAAATGTACAAGTAATGTCCATCAGCTAACATTGATACTAATCAGTAAAATTTAATATAAAACCACTGGTTTCCCCTCTAAAATTTGGGAATTTACTCGCTTCAGCCCTCTAAAATTAAAAATATTCATTTTGGCCCCTAAACTAGATAAATTTATTCATTTTGACCTCCAACAAAGTAGCTAATGTGGCAAGACACAACCCATTTGTGTGAATCCTTTTTGAACAAGGAGCCAAAACCACTAATGTGGCAAATTAAATTTGTATTGTTCTCGGGCCAAAATGAACATGTTTTACTTTAAGGTCCAAAACAAACAATGATGCCAACTTCAAGAATATTGATGCCTTTAACCCAAATTTTAAAAACTCAACTTTAAGGCTAAACTGATAAAAGAGGACAGAGCTTGAAGGAATGAATTACCATCCACATAAAAACCTTGTTTTTGCTCCATGCCAAAATGAATCTTGATTGACGTTTGGTTAACATTTGCTCTGTACTTTCTTCATCAAAGCCATCTTGAAAAGAAAAAGAAACTTCTGATGTGTTTGATGTGATCTAGAAGAGTAGCATGAAGATATACAACTTCCAGTCTTTCACCAAAACATTTCATAAAAGAAAATCCAATGGAAAAGTGCAGTTTCAATATGCTTCCAAGAGAAGGAAATGCTCTCATAAGTTTGATCACCATGCAATAAAAGGCAACTTTACAAATATAGTATAATAAAATTGCAATGGTTAATTATCCAAACACATAATAAGCAATATATCAACTTAACCAGTCTTGCTAACAAGGTGAATTGTATCAATCTGTTAAATATACAATTTCAATGTCCAGTTGCTTCTGAGATCATCTAAGAATGATACATGTTGTTTAAATAGTGAGCTCCTCTGAGGGGATTTAAATATATTACCATGTCAAAATTCCACGATAATTCTCATGATTGGAAATTGACACCCTTCAACAGTAAAACAAAATTAAAAGATTTGTATGCTGCAGCTGAAACGAATGGAGACTTCTTCATAGGATTGGGGGAATGAACTAGCTTTTAAAGGCACAGATTTAGAACCAAGAAATCTCCCTAAATGATTCATTTTCTATTTGACGGGGTAGACACCCCCATAGAAGGCTTTCAAGAGACTGCATAAAGTTCTCTATGTAATTTTTAGCAAATTTGCCATGGATATGAAATCCCATGACAATAACATCCATAGCTTTGAATAAGCTGAAGTCCTCATATATCTTTATATAAACCCATAAAAGTTTTAGGAGTAGAATGCTTCTGGTCTTTGATGGCTAACCATTAATATTAGTTGCCACATTTTCGCCATATGATATATATAATTGCTAACTACAAATAGATCGAGAATTTAGCTTCTCTGGTTAAGGATAAATCTAACTCACTCCAAACACTCTTTATGACCTTTTGTTACTAGGGCACAGGATTTAGCCTATGGCTCTTTTTCTCTTATATGTTGCAACTATCACATTGAATGTAAGTGCACTTATTTACACAAGAAAACACATTCTTAGGAGTGGCATCATAAGAAGCCTAGAATACCAAGAAAAATTAAAAAAAAAAAAAAAGAAAGAAAGAAGAAGAAGCAGGTGACCATCAATGAGAGAGCTCAATAGAGCTCCTAATAGCATCTAGTTACATACTAAGATACATACCAATAGCCAAAATGTAAGTGAGAGTTGACAAATATGATCTAGTATCTAGAAAACAACCACATGAGATGACCTGAGGAGAATCCATCCAACCCATTAACGGTTTTAACATAGTATCTATGGGTTATTCCAACAACAATGTATAATAGCTCATTATTTAGTTTCCGTGAGAGCACAAGTACAGCAAGTCAATGCATCCATATTCCATACGAATTACTCTGTGAAGTGTCAACTTTTTCATAAAGATTTGAAGAAGAAAAATAGGAGTAAATTTTTTGGTAGGCCACCAAACTTTGGTCAATTATCAAAAAGGTGTCCCAACTTCAATTTGAATCAAAACGGTTACCCATCTTTAATTTTCTTTCACCAGGAGGCTACCCGAGGGATTCCGGCAACTTAGTGGTGACATGGCGGCCACAGGTAGATTGCCATGTCAACGCTGACGGAGGATTTCCGGCCTCCACGTCACCACTGAGTTGCCGGAATCCCTCGGGTAGCTTCCCGGTGAAAAAAAATTAAAGATGGGTAACCGTTTTGATTCAAATTGAAGTTGGGACACCTTTTTGATAATTGACCAAAGTTTGGTGGCCTACCAAAAATTTTACCCAGAAAAATAGATATTCTACGTTTATTATGTACATATCTCGCAAGCATGGGGGCAAATAGATTCCTTAATTAACATATGCATTTCCATTAAGGCACTAAATTTGAAATACTAACCTCGCATTTTTTGGATAATTACATTCTCTGCCTGAACTTCCCATGCCCTCCAGCTGTCGATCTATGCATCCAAACAGAAATATATCCAGTGAGATATGGAATAAATAATTCAAATAACTTAAAGAAGAAAAAGTGACCTGAAGCATGGCCAATATGACAGTTAGCAAGCAATAGAGCACATGAATAGCACCAAGCACTAGCAGTAACCGATGAAGTCTCTCAAGGTTTTCATGTGTTACAAAAGGTTTGAGCCCCTGTAAAAAAACAGACAGTTTATACAGATACTGAGATATTTGAAGCAGGATAAAATGGCAATAAGAAAATTTGAAATTCAATATTGACTAACATTTGCTCTCCAAGATAAAAACTGGAGTTCAACAGGGACTGGTAACAAATAAGATAAGTAGTTCATCCACAATCTTAAAATAATAAAAAACTTTTGACAGCTAATATTGGTTACTATAACTAGTAATTGGGAACTAAATACGTGAAAGCCTATTCAGATTGCCTGACAATCAGATGAACAACATGCACACTCATCATCTTCTTTTAATTATGTTATTAGTAGACTAATATGGAGGAAAATTTCAATATGAATAATTGTCAAAACTGCATTAGCATATGGGGCATTTATCAGCTTCCCTACTTAGTATTTAGAATATCCTAACAACATCCTGGTTGAACACAACATAGGGGTTTCCCTTAGTTCAATGAAAGGCAACCTTTAAGAATATATCATGACCCAGAAATAATGAAGAAAAGGAAATATTTGCAAGAGCGATACTTCTTCATAATTCTTTAGACATGTTTACATTAGGATCTAAACAAGATACTTGCACTTGGAGACACTGAAATTTTCTTATTTATCTACTCTTTTATGCTGTTTAAACATTTTATGTCATACAGAGGAGAGTTTTTTATGGGAGCCTCTGTCACAAACATCTCCATAACTAACAGCAACAATCCAGTTAGAATTATATCATATTAAAAGGACATTAAAACAAAAAATGCTATTCCCAAAGGAATCAAACAAAAAGCACATGCCAATTAGTCCAAAAACCAGAAGTCATAAATTCACCTGAGGGCAAGAACCATGCTTCTCTATCTCCCAAAACCTAGAAGAATGTGAATTGTTCACATAAGCTTTCTTCAAACATGGATAGAAATCATTGCTCACTGCAGTCTCCTTGACACAAATATGCGATATCGAAACAGTCCAATGCCCCATTAACAATGACAAGAGACCAAAAACCATCACATCTATAACATAGGAAGATAAAATAAAATAAATAAAAGAACGAAATTTAGTAAATGAAAGGAATCCACAGAATCCCCATAAAGAATGAAACTCACCTTGCATTATAGTCTCCACTGCAGCAAGAAGTGACTTCCTCTGGGTCCCAAGCAGCCACTATAAGTGCAAAGCAAGCAAACATGGATTAACAACACAGGCAATGGAAAGCAAAAGGGAAAAGTTTTCTGCAATTATGGGTAGTACCTTTCTGAAGCGAAGAATGGAGGCATGGATGAAGGTGCCAAGAAGAACCATGGCAATGAGAACAGTGACGATAGACCAAGTGGGGGTGTCAGGCAAAGACCTCTCCATTGTCGGCAAGAGTGGTGGCGAGGTTTTGGTTTGCTCCTGTTTGGAAGAGGAGGAAGAGGAGCTTGGGCAATAGCAGGGGATTGGAGGGAAAGTGAATAATAAAATATATCCATTTTTTTATTATTATTGTTATTTTTTTTTACAAAAGCAACAATTGGCATGAAGAGAACATACCGCTATATACACTAATTATAATAATTTTACGACTTTTAAAGATTCATCACATGTGACAAATTAACACGAGAAATAATAAAAAGTTATTGTATATTTCTAAAATGATATATTAAGAAACATAACCACATAATAATAAATCTCCATACTATAAAATTTTGGAGAGACGGTGAGTATAACTTTCCTCAGTCCAATTAATAAAACTCAATAAACAGTTAATAAATAATACTCTATAATACTATAACCTAATAAACAATACATAAATGGTACTACTACAATCCTGTTAACCCGTGTCTACGCATGCATTTTCAAGCACTTTACCATTTCACTAAGCAAATGTTAGCTAAATCCTTATTTTATTAATTTAATAATTTTTAAAGTGGTTTTAAAATAAAAATAAAAGGCAGAGTTTAATGGAGAATATGTTATTATTCAAATAAAATTAATTTATATCTAGTGCGAACTGCGAAGCTGGTTCCAACGAAAAGACGGATACATTTGGCAAGGGAGCTGAGTGATAATTGAAATTATGTGCAGGACCATATCTTCTGTTTTCAATGTTCTGGTCTTTTGGAAGCATCCGTGGTGCTTCTTTAGTTCATTTAAACATTATAATTTTTGTCGCTTCAGCATTCCTGACAGTCATGCTTGAAATATTCTCTTTATATATTTTGATTACTACGAATTAAAATCTATTATAAAAATCGACATGATGAAGCACTCACTTTAAATACTTAAGGGTTCATCTTATATTTAATCTTGTATTTGTCTTGTTCACCTTGGTGTGTATTCTTTACAATGAAAGCGATGCCACCACTAACATGTGCTGGATAGAGAATTATTAAAAAGCACTAGAGCAAAGACATGCAAGACAAGTACGTAAAGAATTAAAATATATAGGTATATAAATAATATAATATAAAAAAAATTAAAATCATAAACGACCAAAGATTGAATAGAAAATAAACAATGATTGAATAGGAAATAAATTACAAACAAGCACTAGTCCAGTCAGTGGGATATTATCAAATAGTGAGTGAATAAGGTGCAAAGACAAATTTCTGTACTAAAGTATTATAGCAGTAAAGTATTATAGCAGTAATGTTATAATATTGTTCACACATTATTTCAGGCCAAAATATTATTTACTGGGTCAGAGTAGGTTTTTTGTAGGAGATGGTGTATCCTTCTTCTCCATAGTTGCATAGTAGAAGATCAATACTATTGTACATGGTTGTTCCTTAACAACATTCGTCATTTTTATTAACAAAAATAATTCAAAAAATAACTACAAAAATAGATTATTTGGTTGTGATTGTATTTTTTTCTTTAGATTGTCAAGTATCTTTGATTTAAGTCCTTAATTGGGAGATAAGCTCCCAATGTGAGAAATACGCAAAGAGATCAAAGCTATGTTTACTCTCTTAGACCAAATTACTGTTAGTACAATATGATTTCTCTGTTTATTATATGACTTATGATGAGATTAGGACCCAATTAACAGTGTATGCAACCAAGACAATTTCTCTATATTAGGCCTGGCCCAAGGGTTGAAACACCATACTTAAGTTGGAAGATCTTGACCCAAAGTTTATCATCTTGATTTAACACAGTAAAGATATTTTTAGTCATTAAAGCACCTTTAGTATTCCTCAAGTTCCTAATTCCCAGCACCCCCTCAGTTTTGAAAAGTCTAGTCATGTTCCAGCGCATGGAATAAAATTTGTCTCTAGCAGTGCTATTCCCCAAGAGAAGATCTAGCCAATTTAGAAATTGAATACAGAATTGTATCAGGGGTAGATAATGAGAGAGATAATAAATAGGAATAGATATGAGTGAGCTATTGACAAGGATCACCCTACCAACCAAAGAAATAGAAGAAAGATTCTAGGAATCCAAACTTTTCTTAGTTCTATCCACCAAGGGTTTTAAGTGATTGATTGATAATCTGTTAGGAGAAATTATGGCACCTAGGAATTTAAAAGGAAAAGGCCCAAGACCCATATTAAGAATTGAAACAATTCTGTCCCTGACATGCTTATTAAACCGGCTAGGAAGATAAATAGTAGATTTAAACAGATTTATCTGCTATCCAGTAAGATCCTTACAGGTACTAAAACTTAACCTACAATTTCTAGCATTTGATCGGGAAGCTCTTGTGATAACAATTAAGTCATCTGCAAACATCAAATGGTTGAAGTTATGGACCAACCTCTCTTCAAAACCAGGCACCATGTTTTGATTCAATGCATAATTCAAAATAGCAGAAAGATTATGAGAAACTAGCAGGAAGAGAAAAGAAGATAAAAGGTCACCTTCCTAACTTCTCTCTGACTACTATACCAATTTGAAGGTTGGCCACTGATAAGGAAGGAAAAACTATGAGTGGTGATACAAGTCTTGATCCAAGATATCCAAATTTCAGGGAATCCCATAACCCTAAGGATGGCAAGGATGACATTCCATTCCAATGCATCATATGCCTTTTCAATATTTATTTTCAGTAACATTCTAGGGGGAACTTGGGAATCAAACTCAAGGGAATGCACTATTTCCTAAAAAGTAATGATGTTGTCAAAAGTAGATTTACCAGCCAAAAAACCACTTTGTTTAGGTCTAATAAGTTTATGCATAACCTGCTTCAACCGATTGCAAAGAATCTTAGAAATAATCTTGTAATAAACATTGCACAAGGAATTTGGCCGATAATCACTGACTTTATTAGAAGAATCTTTCTTGGGGATTAAGACAATATAGGTTTGCCCCAAGAAGCTGGAAGCTTAGCAGTGTTGAAAAAATAATTAATAGCATCATATAAAGGCACCTGCACAATCTCCCAATAAAATAGATAAAACTCCACATTTAGCCCATCATGGCCGAGCTCTTCCCTTTAGGCATGGATTAAAATGTTTTATAAATTTCAAGAAGAGAAGTAGGTCTGGTGAGCATAGTTCTATGAGAGTCATGTAAATAAGGGAGATCACTAGGAAGTCTATGAATTAGGTAAGAAACAGTAACACTATTAGAAGATGCCCACTGCTTGACATAAAAATCAGCAAAATTAGATGCAATGGCTGGAAATTCAGAATGAATGTTACCATGATCATCAGTAATGGCAGAAATCTGGTTCCTATGATTTTTAATCTTGGCATGCTTATAAAAAAAACTAGTATTAAAATCACCGTTCTTAAGCCAAAGCAACTTGGCCCTTTGAGCCCAACGAGGAGCATTCTGCCTAAGTAGAGCAGAATGCTTGTTGTACAGAGCCCTCATAATATTATTATTACCCTCAGTATAATAACAAGAGGCTTCAGAAGACTCAAGAGTGGTGATATCTCTCTTAGTTCTAGAGATAGTTGTATCCAAAGGAGTTAAATCGGAAGACTTCCATCTTAAAATAAAATTTCTAGAGCAAGCAATCAAGTGACTAAAAGCATTCAAGTGAGAACAATTTGTTCTTCAATTCTAAGCTTTGTAAATAGTTTGATGACAACTATCATACTCAAACCAAAAATTATCAAACCTAAAAACTATTTTCTTATTCACATTCGAAAAAACAAACTTAGATGAAAGAATCATAGGGGAATGATCATATGCAGTTCTAGGAAGATGCTTGTTAAAATAAGAATCAAATTTAGACATCCAAGCATTGTGACCAAGAAAAGGGTCAAGTTTGGCCCACCTTCTAGCCATGTTCTCTTGCTTGTTACACCAAGTAAACGGGGTACCATGAAAACCTAAGTCCAAGAGATGATTATAAGAAACAAAGTCACTAAAATGTTTGGACTTAATACTATAATGATTAGGATTGTTACCCTTATGCTCATTCTGATTTATAATAGCATTAAAATCCCCTGTTAAAATCCAAGGTAGATTAAGCATTGAGATACAAGAAAGATCATGTCAGAGAAACTTCTGAGTTTGAATATTTTGGGAATTATAGATAACAGATAACATCCACTCTTTTGGATAACAATTTAAGATGATCAAATGCAAAGAATAATGAATATGAGCTATAGAAGTGACCTTACATATCTTCCATTTTCAGAAGATGGTAATGCCTCCAGACATACCTTGCACTAGAACGGCAGCCCACTCCCCGCCTTTATCAAATTTATGACAAAATCGAACAACTTTGTTCAAATTGGTCTTTGTTTCCACTAGGTATACAATATCTGGTTGAAGAGAGCTCGTGAGGGTTTAATCCTACTGATCTTTTGAGGACTTGAAGATCCCCTGCAATTCCAACATAAAATCTTCAGAGATTTTGTGATCATGAAAATAATTGCAAATTGAAAAAGCTTAAATAAAAAGATATGAGAGGTGTTCAGAGTGCGTCCGCACGGCCCTCCACTGGTCCCTTTATTGGGACAAATGTTGGCCTTCATCTTCCCTCTTCTTCCAATTGTTTCCATCTTAGCATCCTTTTGAACTTGCACCAGAGGCAAATTGTCATCAAATATCTCAAAACTTTGGGGCCATCCGGAGGATCTTCCCCCATCTTCAGATCTCCACAACTGATTATGTGTGAGGTCGATCTTAGCGCCTAGGAAACTCGATCGACAAAACATTCGTGGGCTTCCAGCATGGAGGCATCAACACGCTACATTTCCATCTCTTTGTACACAGAAGTGACAAAACGTGGGGGTACAGAGCCGAGAGATCATCTTCTCTAGATGGCTTTTTTGACTCCATGATGGTTTCAATGGAAGCCTATTGATAGAGAGTTGTCCCAGTAGCGTAGGGGGCCTTTGGGATGCGACTACAGAGAACTGAGAAAACCCTCATTACGGTTATGAGTTTGGCTTGGGTCCTCGTCTATATGACCCTCCTCAGGATAAGACCTTGTCTAATCCCGAGGCATGCCACGTTTATCCCCATGCGAGCCTCCATGACCGCCACGTGTAGACCGGGCTCCACCAGAGACTGGCATGTGCTGTGAATTCCTGAATTCCTTGTCATCGTCCCTTCCTGGTTCCGGAAACATGCTGACGGTCCTTACCCTTGCCCCCAACTCCGGCGAGGCCCCACCACCAGCCAAGCCCCAAAATCGTCTTTAGATTTCAGCTCTGATTTTGTTTCCAGACTAGTTTGATGGTCTTCCTCCTCAAGTCATCTCGGGCCAACTTTATTAAGCTACATGTCCTGTGCCTTATTATATCAAATATAATAAAATTTAAAATAATTTATTAAAAAACCCTACTTTTATTTTTACTTTCTCTAATCAAATTATTAATGATTTAAAACTTCCCATAACCAAACACATGGATTTAAAATTTTCAAATAAAAATTTCAATCCCCCACGATAACAAAATCTATAATGCTATATAAAGCGAACCGGTCGCAAGAACCAGCCCACACGACTGATGTGGCTGGTGACGTGGTGACCGGTTCTCTCTCCTCTTAAAATTTTTTTTTAAAATAAAAGTTTTTTAATGCTAAAAAGTTTTTCTCTCCCCTCTCCCTCGTGACTGCTCCACCGATCCTCTCTCCCCTCTCTCTCGTGACTGCTCCACCGATCCCGGCCGCCCTCTCCTCTCTCCTGCACCACTGATCCCGGCCGCTGCTCCCTCTTCCTCGTGCCCCCGATCTTGGCGCGCTCTCTCTCTCTCTGTGCCCTAGCTTTCTCGGTTCGCAGCTCCCGTCGCCGCTCCCGGCCGGTCACCGCTCCCCTCTCTCTTGCGGCACGACTGTCGCTTCCCTATTCTTTCTCGTGCCTTTTCTCCTGACCGCCGCTCCCCTCCGCTCTCGGCTCTCCTTGAAGTCAGGTACAGAGGTAATGATGATGCCCTAAAAAATTCTCTCGTGCCCTCGTCTCTCTATAATGACAACGTAGTAGCTTGGATGGCCTAGCAGGCAACCGCTACTCCTATTGTTGTAGAGGGAAGGGGAAAGGTGGGAGATCTCCAATTACCACTGTTGAATCTGAGCCTCTTTTTCATTTTGTTGCTTGTTTGTGTATTTCTTTCTGTTGATGTGGCTGGTTTGTGTATTTGGTTTGCTCTATAAAGCATTACTCTTTTAGATGTTCTTTTGACCATGATGATTTGCCCTATAAAAGAGTATGGAGATTGGGTGGCGTGGCAACTATAGTTGCATCCCTTAATTTAGGTTTTTCCATGTGAAAGATTAGAGGGGCAAGATCTGAGCCCCTTGATTTATGCCACTCCGTCTCCTATCGTCTTTGCTTCCTCTTCGCTCTCGCTTTTATTCTCCAAAAAATCCCATCTTTTGGCCTTTTGCTTTTCTCTTTTATCTGGTTGGTGTTTGCTGCTGAAACGCAGATCATTTATGTGACAAAAATTATATGGTATGTTGTTTTGATGACTTTAATTACATTATATTTTTGACCTGATCTTTTATCTGAAGATCTACTTGATTGTTATAGTATAGGTTCATTATTAGGTCAAATATCTACCCTAATAATGCGTGAGTATTTTCACTGATTTGTTTTTGAGTGTAGCAACATTACTTTGGTTTGGTGTAGATATTGTATACTATTATAGAAATATCCATTGCCATCAACTTTAGGTGTATGTCCGACTTAATTGATAGCTGATAGCTCTAGCTTAAATTATCTTCATGGAAGGTCAATTCGTTATAATTCATTGGCATTTTGAAAAGATAATATTTTTATAGCATTGATTGAGATGCAATAGCTTACTAGAAAACTGAAATAGTAGTGATTGACATAAGACCTGTTTTTCCTGTTTGATGCTGAAAATTATCAATGTTAAAAAGATGGGGGTGATAAGGTTCCTTCCAGCTTAATTTTGGGAAAGATTCCCTGAGGACATTTATGAGGGGCAATTCCTAATAAAAGATATACATTTGATGCCATGAAGTACATCCTCCACACCATGCAATGATGTCGATTTTTTTTTTAAAACATTATAGCTTTCCTTGAAAATGTACTTAAAAAAAGTTTATTATTGTCCCTGTGTCATCTGCAAGAAAGTTTGGGCCCTTGATTATACCTCACTTTGGAATGTTTATTTGAACTATAACAATGAGATATGAGAAACCTTGCAAAACGTGGTCACACCTTGAAACGGCTTTGAGGGGAGTGGCGGGGAGCCGAGAGGCGAGAGCGGAGGGGAGCGGCGGTCGGGAGAAAAGGCACAAGAAAGAATAGGGAAGCGACGGTCATGCCGCAAGAGAGAGGGGAGCGGTGATTGGCGGGGAACGGTGACGGGAGCTGTGAACCGAGAAAGCTAAGGCACAGGGAGAGAGAGAGCGCCAAGATCGGTGGCATGAGGAGAAGGGAGCGGTGGCCGGGATCAGTGGTGCAAAAGAGAGGAGGGGGGCTGCCGGGATCGGTGGAACAGTCACGAAAGAGAGGGGAGAGAGGATATGTGGAACAGTCATGAGGGGAGAAAAAACTTTTTAGCATTAAAAAACTTTTATTTTTTAAAAAAAATTTAAGATTATAGAGAACCGGTCGCCACGTCACCAGCCACATCAGTCGTGTGGGCTGGTTCATGCGACCGGTTCGCTCTTATGCTTTTCCTCCTCTCTCTCTCTCTCCTCGATCCATCCTATCCAAAGGTGCAAGATGGGCCGGCCCAGCCCGAAACACGGCCCAGGCCATCTGGGCTGGGCCGGCCGGCCCATCTTTTTTAAAAATATTATAAAATTTATTAAAAATACTTTACAAATACTAAAAATTAAGAAAATATTTTTTTTAAAAAAAATCTAAATATAGTAAATTTACATGAATACAATTATACAAAGAAAGATAATTTTTTCAAATTTAACATAATATTATAAAATTACATAGAAAATTTAATTCTTGGTTTTTCTTGAGAATTCCGAATTGATTAATTGACGAAAATGTGAGGGAATTGGCGGAGTAATGAAATGCTTGAGCCGAATTTGACAAACTTCAAATTTTAAACTTGAACAGATTGAGAATTAAGAGAGCGTGGAGTCTTCAATGCTTGAGAGATTAGAACAAGAATGAGTAATTTGGTGTAGAGAAATATGTAATGTTGTGGGTATTTATAGGTTTTTTTAATTTTTCTAATTCCCAAAATACCCTTGTAAACTAGCCGTTTATTGTTTTTGAAAAGAGTAAAAAGGTAATTATATTTTAAAGTCTAAAATACCTTTGTAAACTAGCCGTTTATTGTTGTTGAAAAAGATAAAAAGGTAATTATATTTTAAAGTCTAAAATACCCTTAAAAACTAGCCGTTTTATAGTTGTTAAAAGGGCTAAAAATGTCATTTTCTAATGTTTAAATTAATTCGGTAAAAAAATAAAAAAAAATTCTGCCGGTCCGTACCGGACCGGCCCGTAACAGCTAGTTGTTGCGGGCCGTGCCGGACTGGCCCGTGTGCTCGTGCCAGCACCGGCCATTTCGTGCCGTGCCGGCCTGTGGGCCGCCATTACTTGGCCTGGCACGGTCCAAGAATGTGGGCCGTGCTAGCCTGGCCCAGAACTGTAGCTGACCGGGCTCGGCCCGGCACGGCCCAGCTTGCACCTCCTATCTCACGGAGCCGCCCCTTCTTGCTCCGCGTCATCTCCTCGTCCGGTCACCGCTCCTGATCTTCCACCGTTAGAAGGCAAAGATGAAGACGATCTTCACCCCTCTTCTCGTCGCCGGTGATCCCTCCCTCCTATGCTGACCACATCTTTTCCATCCTCCAGCAAGAGAACCCCAGCTTCGAAGCTCGCACCACCCTCAACCATCTCCGACTAAATCTCGACGTCGTCCGTAGCATGTTCTCCTCCATGGCCACCGCCAACAATTCTTGATCCACCAGACTTACGGATTTATATCTTTCTCTCTCGCTACCTCTCTGAGGTTAAATTGCTTTCGCTCAACCGCGAAAACGATCAGAGCTCGAGCTGTGCCACTAATGGTTTAAGCTTTGTAAGTGCAGGAAGTTGGCATCACTTTATTATTTGGACTGCTCGGAGGCTAGATTCAATTCAGCCGGCCGGTGACGATGCCGCTATTCGATGCACTGAACTGGAAGTGGGAGGACGCCACCGCCGGGGCTGTCGCTGGTTTCTCCACTGTTGCCATTCTCCATCCTCTCGATGTTGTTCGTACCAGATTTCAAGGTCTTCTTCCTTCCTCCTTTTCATCAACTCTCTTCTTCTTCTTCTTGCCTGATGTTGAGGTTCAACTGTTGATTTTATTTGGCTTCACAGTGAGTGATGGGCAATTTGCCAATATTCCATCCTATAAGAACACAGGACACGCCATTTACACTATCGCACGCACTGAGGTAGGGATTTTATCTTTGGTTTTTATATTTTCCCTGAATTATTTCCCGATTTTTGTAATTGGATTTGTAGATGCTGGCGTTAGATCTACTGTTTCTTCTCTTGATCTTTTTCACATGTTTCAACAGAAATTTAGACTTAGTTACCTTTTTTATTTTTTCCGAGAGAACTATTTTCGTTATTCACTATGTTTGTGGATTTGTTAACGTAAGTTTGGGAATCCAAGCAATTTATTGGAAATGCAAAAGTATTGAACTCGACTTTTTTAGTTTTGGTAATGGATACATTCAAAGTTCAATCATTGTGGCATCATTTGTGGGATCAAATGGTCACTAGAAGCTGTTGCCTTTGTGAGAGTCTAGGGTTTTATGTTATAAGGAAGTAAATGGGGCACGAAGTAGATAGTAGGACTCTATAGATCTATGTGGCTTGAAATGGACTAGATTTTATAATCTTCATGACACCTAGTTCCCTAGTAAAATGACAGTTTGCTGGAAAAAGTGGTCAAAGGTGCAAAGTAGCTGGAAGAAATTCTTGATTGTATGATATATTTGTCCTATAAAAATTGAAGTTGTCATGGGGTTTACATTTCCAGGGCATTAAGGGGCTTTATGCAGGTTTTTTTCCAGCAGTCTTTGGATCATCTGTCTCATGGGGCTTATACTTCTTCCTGTAAGTGCTATTTGATCTCTGGTTGTGTGCATTCAGCTTACACTTTTAAACAAATCTTTGTTGTGCGACGCAAGTTTTCCTTGCTTAGATTAAATCAGCTTTTCGAAAGTTTAAGTCCAGACTAGAACTGTACTTTGTAGATTTGAGTGTGAAGTTAATTTCTTGAAATGTGAATATTCATTCATTTTCATTATATGTTGCCCACTGTCGGTTGCTTTCGAAGTTTTCATTTCCTTACACTAAATCTTATATATGTTCACATTACTTTTGTAATTTGTTTATTCTATTTTACTCATCAACTTTAATAATGTAAGTCAACTAACTAATTGTGATATACCAACTTCCAAGTAAATTGAGCTGTAAAGCTTGATATGTATGTCTAATTCTTTCTACCAAGCAATATCTTCTTTTAGTGACCACATAATGGTTATCATTATATCTAAAGAAACCTGCAAATTTGGCCCAAGGTTTTCTATGATTTTGATGCATTGTAGCCCATTAGTCAATCTTTTTGTTTTTCTATCAATCAGCACAGGTCAAATCAGCACTTAGCTTTAAATTTTTATTGAATGACTTGAATACCCTTCAGTAGTCACACATGGATGATAAAATTGCAAAATTTCGCACTGTATACTTTAGAAATAGATCCTTGAGAACCTTCTTTTTCTTATTTTGTGGAGATTGTCTTTTAACTACCATTACTTGTACTCGTTTAATTAAAAATCCAGAGGAGTTAGATGTAGGAGTTACATCCTTGTTATGCATTTATATTCAATATACTTTTTTCTGACTGTATCCAAATAGATCATCATATTTCTTTTGAGATGCAATCCCTTAATTGTTGATTGTGCTAGCTTCTCTTGTTCATTATCATTAGTGCAAGTTATTTTTATTTGATAGGTAGTTAAAGCTCTTCAAAAAATGTGTATTTTTTATTCTAATTTTAATTTTTTTGTTCCTTTTTGCAGCTATGCCAGAGCAAAAAGTAGGTATTCCAAAGGAAGTGATGGGCCGCTCCATGCAGGCTATCATCTGATTTCGGCAACAGAAGCTGGTTCTTTGGTCTGTTTTTGCATCACTTATGGATTACTAGTTTGGTGCTTATGGTCTAGTATGTCTTTTGTTTTTTAAGCTTTAATACGGTACCTGTGGTGGATTGTTGGTTCTTATGTTTTGCACCATCTTGAAGTTTTGCTCTTGCAAGAGGACTTCTTTGGCACTTTTTTTTTTATTTTTTATTTAATTTGTAATGCTGTGGATTCCTCTAAGAAAGCTGATTTGATTGCTTGTTGAGCTTAGGTTTCCATTTCCTCGTGTAACTAGTACTTTGGTATATTTTGACAGTACAAATAGAATTGTAGGGCTTGGCTGAATGCAACGAATTATTATAAGACTTTTTGACTCGATAATAGTTTTACTCATTTAATTTTGCTTTCAAGTTCCAATTGAATTGCATCAGTTTATAGTGGGAGTGATATAGTCTTCTAGTTTTGTTTTGATTTCCTTAGAAATTGTTAGCTTATAGAGGTATTCTTGGGACTCGAGAAGTTTTTGGTTTCTTGATATATGCACAGAACACCTTCCCATTTTATTCGAACTGACATGCGGCTTCATACTAAACCCATGTCTTATCCTCAATTTCTTATGCTGTAAAGTTTATGAAGGGCCTCAATTGAAGTTGAATAAAGCAGACTTCCTCTTCAATTCTATAATTTTGAATATCTTTAGGAATTTTGATATTGTTAATATTGTGAACAAAGGTTACATTTTGCTTGTAGAACTTCCAAAAGAAAAATCCCTTGCCAGACAACAAGTTGCTTTTGCCATTCAAGCAACTGTTGAGATAGGCTTATACCAAAATTTTTAGTCTTTTTTCACTATGTTTAGTTTTTTCAAGATTCACAATAAAATATGGAATAACAACTTGTGAACTTTGACACCCATAATTGACTTTTTAAGTTTTGTGAAACAATAGATTTGGTAAGTAAAATCTTTAGTCATGTTTTCATTTCTTTAGATGAAATGGGATAAGTTGATCAAGTGCCATATGGATAAATTTATCCTTACGTAACACATCATATTATTATTACTCAAGAGAGTTTTAATCATTTATTTCGTTATCTTATCCTAGATCACATTTAGCTATTTGGCAAATCTACTTGGGATAAGTTCATTTGTCCTGGATCCAAGGATGCTTGATTTGTTTGGTTTGGCCAATAAGGGAAAAGCTTTTCTGAAAATGCTATGTTTGAGATTGATTCTAAAACCAAACGTGCCAAGTGTGTTGCTCGTCTAATAGAAAAGGGGATTTCTAGATACTAAGCAAGTTGGTTATGTTAAGTTTTTGACTTTTGTTGGTCGTTTTTCATGAATTTGTCTTAGATTTGGTGTTTATTATTCCAAATATGTTTTTCGTTATATTATTGCACAATTTTATTGATTAATGATAATTTCTAGAAGACAGAATTTTCAGCTTTATTGAATTTGAAGAAGAAAATTTTACAATGTCCGTATATACTGGTCTTCTTTTCTATTAAATTCATGACTTAGAATAAAACTCTAATTTTTTTTTATTTCAGATAGTTCCTCAGCTCTAGTTTATGGGAATTTTGATATGACATTTTAAACCTATTATATATTGCTTTGGTTTGTAATTGAACGGGGCTAAACATTGCGACCTATCTCTGAACCAAGCCTCATCCAACTTGGTGTAATTGAGTCTTTGGACCGAATGAAATAGTTGAATTGAGTCCTTGAGTAAATTTTTTTTTATTTACAAGACATGATTGCTGTTAGTTTGTAGTTAAAGATATTAATTTGACGATGTGGATCAGAGATTCCACTTTTCAGAACACATGCCAATAGCACATTGCTTAGGTCGCCGCATCTTGTCGTGTGGAATTTTGTTGTCTTTTCTGTTGATGTGGCCAGTTACACTGCATTGCTTGAGTTCTCTCTTTCTCTCTATGTATGTGTGTGCCTTGCTTTACCTGCAAAATTGAGAAAGGATAATGGTCTCTTTTTGACAGTCCAGGGAACCTAACAAATAGCTGTGTTGATATTCCCGTGTACATGTTAGTGAAATACTTCTCTGAAGGTGTCCATTTGATGATTGTAAATCTATTCCAAATCCATCTGGTGCATCCTGGTAGTCCGTAAAGTCCTAAAATAATAATCTAAAAGGTCTTTGACACCAAGACTTTTCAAAATAATTTTATCGATGTTACGCTTATATAGTTGTTGTTGAAATTGCTAAATAATTTTAGCAGTGCTTCACTTCCAGTTCCTTCATGCAGACAGGTGTAACTTGCCGCTCCTTGTTACCTTTTCCCTTTCACACATGCATTTGTTACTCCCCTGTTAAGTGGGCTGATAGGTTTCCTGCCACTAAAATTAATTTGAAACTTAAGCAATGTTTTCCTCTTCGTTTGGTTTTCTGTAGCACCTCACTAGCAGAGATAGGATTTTTGCTTTACTTTGTTACTTTCTTGTATTCCTTGCGTTTCATTGCTTCGTTGTTTTTGTATAAATAAAAACACTTTGTTCTGTTTTTTGATCAGGGCATGCTTTTATCGTCTTTAGGTATGCTTGTTGACAAATCCTATTTGGCTTGTGAAGACAAGGTTGCAGCTTCAACCTTACTTTCATCAGAATCGGCGATATTCTGGTTTTTATGGTACTTTTGTTTTTATTTTTAATATTTTTCGATATATACATTGTCCTTTAAGATTTGAAATGTCTTATCTTTTGTGTGATTGTAACCTTCTGTAACTAGTAGAAAATGTCTTTAAGAGGGCTATTTTTAGCTAATAAAAACTCTGAAATCCTACTAAACTTGTAACTGCAGAACTTCAAGTTCTTCTTACTCGCAGGATGTTCAATTGCCCATGGGGCTGCGAACTCGTGTTCTATTGGCGAGTATGCCTTGATGTGGTGATGCTAGAGGAAATTATAATGAAAATAGGTCTTTGCTTTTTTATTTGAAGAATTTGGAGAAAGGTGAAGCACTTTGAAGTACAACATAAATACAAATTGTCAGAAACTAAATCCTGACTTAGTTGCTACAGAATCAGGGAAAAACAACAACCATAAATCAAGGAGATTGGGCTACGATTTAGATAAGAAGCTAGGGCAAATTTTTAGCAGCAAACTAATAAAATCTGCTATTCCAGAATCCACATTCTTCAATATTTTATTTTGTTGCACAGTTTCCGTTTATATCAAAGTTGCAATTTATATTTCTGTCTGCTGGCTTCCTGTCAAACTTTTTCAAAACCATCACTTGATACTGTTGCGCTTATCTAACTCTAGATTATGATGAGTTGTGAATTGATCTGTTACTCCCTTAAAAAAAACATATCTTGGTTTTCGTTAGAAAATTTTTTTTGATCAATTTCTCCAATGATTTTGCGCCTTAATTTTAATATCATTTCTCTGTTGACTTCTTGACATGGTGTTATATGCATTTTCCACTTTTATGATTGGTTACAAATGATGCATTTAAGATTCTCTCTTTCAAAAATCAGATGCTTTAAGGACCATATTGAAGGAAGAAGGATGGCATGCATTTTTTAGAGGGGCTGCACCGGGACTTATTCTTGTATGTATCTCTTCCTGTTGTTAGCCTAGAGTTTACTTGATCAGTGTGTTATTGCTGCAATGCTATAATTAGATTTCAATTATAGGTTTTTTTCCTTCCGTTTTTAACCAAGTGGATAAACCCCAATGCATCGTAAAAGAAAGGATTAGAGTCCTCACGTGTGGAAAACAAAGTTACAAAGAAAAATAAAATTTCACGAGACAAACAAACATGGCTCAAGAGGTTGTAAGACAAAAGCTTTGTAATCTGAAGATTTGAGGTCAAAATCCATCGGGATGGATATGGTTGACTTCACTCCTGTAATGTGATCAAGAAGGCTTGTTATATCTATAGTAGCCCTTATATTTTTATTTGAGGACTTAAGATATCCTCCTTTAATTAATTCATGATATGTAGATTTAGAAAGGTCTTAATATAGCTAAATGATTGCCATATATCCAATGCCATTATTCGTTTATTCTTCTGTTTTGTTTGTTTCTTGTCCTAATCCAAATGTTAACTATTATGATCAACTCTAGTTAAATTCTCAATAGTTAACATTAGATGTGTTCTAAATAATATAGGTGCTCCCATATATTTGGCTCATTCAACTTGAACTCAAATATTGCAGATGTGAGTAGTAAAATTTCATCAGATTCTTTTTTTTTTGTTTGATTGATTGAGGCATTTTTTTGGCATTTTAGCAGATATAGCAGGTCATTGTTGATCTCATATGAAAAAAGTTGAAAGTTGTTTAACCACTAGATATCAACCTCATTTTCATATTTACTAATGATCATGGTAATTTTTTAACCTTTCCTAGATTGTTGTAATTTAAACCTAGAAAGATGAATTTGAATAAAGAAAAGATGATGAATTTTCCTTGCCATCAATTGATTTGTGGAAATGCAAGTTTAGGTATATCAGATTGAAACTGAAAGAAAATATAGAAGTTATAATTTAATGCCGTCTTATAATTATTTCCTTTAAGATTTATTTGGTAATATTCCATGTTTTTGAAACGAAGATGAAACCAGTTGACTCAATTGATTACCATAACTTTTGAAGTCTCCAACCTCCATTTTTGCAAAACCCTCAATGTTTTCCTCTCCTTAACACTATTCTTGCATCCTATAGGTTTGTTGTTTTCTAGTTTTTAATTTTAAAAGTAAACAAACTAGTTTGGTTTGATACTTTTTTTCTCCCTTTAGCTTTAATTTTGAAAATTTCCTATTCTAGCATTGAAATTATTGCTTCTTTTTGAGCATAAAAAACAGCTTTTTCCTTTTGTTTTTTCTTATATAGAGCCTTACACATCCTCTCTTTTAAAACCCTAGACTATTTCATAATTACCTATTTGCTCATAGGCCCTTGAAAAACCTGAATATATATAAACATACAATAAATCTCAACACTCCCCCTCAAGATGGGCGAAAGATATCCACTAAGCCCATCTTGTCACATCCTCTAGCTAAGTCTGACGAATTGAGCCCTTTCGTTAGACAATCTGCTGCCTGGTCTTTGGTTGAAACATGGGCTAGCTCCAGTAGTCCACTATTCAACTTCTCTTTGATGAAGAACCTATCGATCTCGATATGCTTGGTCCTATCATGTTGCACTGGGTTGTTCGCAATGCTTATGGCTGACTTGTTGTCACACCATAACTTCATTTTGACTCCTTGATCCAGCTTCAACTCCACCAACATACCTTTTAGCCATAACAACTCTGCAACTCCCAAAGCCATAGCTCTGTACTCTGCTTCTGCTGTCGATCTCGCCACCAAAGACTGCTTATTACTCTTCCAAGGGACCAAGTTGCCTCCTACAAAGATGCAGTAACCCGAGGTGGATCTCCTATCATCGGAACAACTAGCCCAATCAGAGTCACTGTACCCCTCAATGCTCACATGACCATTCTTCCTGAATATCAGTCCCTTTCCAGGAGCATTTTTCAAATACCTCAGGATCTGGTACACTGCATCCATATGACCCTTTCTCGGGTCATGCATGTAGCGACTCACCACGCTCACTGCAAAAGAGATATCAGGACGCGTGTGAGTCAAATAGATCAACTTGCCTACCAATCTCTGGTATCTCTCGCGATCAACTGGTTCTCCGGCCTCTGCGCTCATCTTGAATCCTTGGTCGATCGGTGTAACTGCAGGTTTACACCCCAACATACCTGTCTCCGTGAGAAGATCAATTGCATACTTCCTTTGAGAAAGAACCATTCCCTCCGCTCCTCGAGCTATCTCAATCCCAAGGAAATATCGAAGCAAACCAAGATCCTTCACCTCAAATTCTTTGCCTAGTCTCGCTTTGAGTTGGGCAATCTCCTTCTCATCATCCCCTGTGATGATCATGTCATCCACATATACTGCAAGTATAGTAATGCAACCCCCATTTCGTCGAAAGAACACAGTGTGGTCAGCGTTGATCTGCTGATATCCCATACCTATCATAGCTCTCCTGAACCTATCGAACCAAGCTCGAGGGGATTGCTTTAGCCCATAAAGAGATTTCTTCAACCTACAGACCTTGCCCACTTGTTTGGTGCGTGCCAAATCTCGGTGGTATATCCATATACACCCCATCTTCTAAATTCCCATGAAGGAATGCATTCTTCACATCTAGCTGGTTTAGCTTCCACCCACCATTCACGGCTAGCGAGACCAACGTCCGGACGGTGCTCATTTTCGCTACAGGTGCAAAGGTTTCATCATAGTCGATGCCATAGGTCTGGCTGTACCCTTTTGCCACCAAGCGTGCTTTGTAGCGCTCAACCTGCCCGTCTAGGTTCTGCTTCACAGTGAAGACCCACTTGCATCCAACTGCCTTTTTTCCAGATGGTAGTGACACTAACTCCCATGTGCGATTTTTGTCAAGAGCCCTTAGTTCTTCCTGCATGGCCGCCTTCCACTTTGGGTCCTCCTTTGCTACCTGCCAACACTTGGGTATAGAGACAATGTCCAAAGATGCAGTGAATGCTCCATATGTGGATGATAGATTAGAGTATTGAACAGACTGATCAATATTATGTGGAAACCCAAAACGATCAGGAGGATTTCCCGCATTGCTGCGAGAAGTCCTCCTTAATGTCACGGGAGAAGAAGAGAGAGGAATCATATCACCTAGGTTTGTGGTGGATGATGTAGGTGCCTCAGGAGTTGGAGAAGGCTGAGACAAGGAACTTGGCACGAGTGGTACTTTAGGCATAGGTGCATTCACATTTTTCCTCCTCTGGTACACTCTCAGTTCACCATGAGCCTGTTTTTCTTTTCTTTCTTCTCCTGCCACCTCTATTTCAGCCTCTTCTTCCAGCTCATCCTCGGTCGATTCTTCCCTCAAAATAGGACCCGATCCCATCTCTAACCGAATCAGCTTTTCTTCCTCATTTTTCTCCCCCTCTCGCCCCTATTTCTCCACTATCTGGCGAGTCACCAAAGGGTGAGGTTACTCTCAAGAGGTAGTATGGCTCAGACTCGCGAAAAGTCACATCCATACTTACAAACAATCGCCTTTCTCCTGGGCTCCAACACACATACCCTTTCTGAGTGGCTGAGTAGCGTACGAGAACACATTTGATTGCTCTAGGATCTAGCTTCCCTACTGTTGGTCTGTTGTCTCTCACAAAGCACACACATCCAAACACTTTCAAGGGAAGAACTCCTCTATTATCACCCTTCAACATCTCACAGGGAGACTTCCAATCCAATATTCTCGAGGGCATCCTGTTGATAAGCTGAGCAGCTGTCAAGACCGCTTGCCCCCATAGATAATTTGGGACATTCATCGATATCATCATACACCGGGCTACCTCTAGAAGGTGTCTGTTCTTCCGTTCTGCTACCCCATTCTGTGCCGGTGTATATGGGCAAGTAGTCTGATGATGTATCCCCTGTGTAGACAAGTACTCCTCAAATGCTTTGTTAGTGTACTCTGTCCCATTATCGGATCTCAATACCTTAACCACGGCGCCATATTGAGTTTGTATTGCCTTGTGAAAGTCCTTGAAACAAGCAAATACATCATTCTTATTTTTCATCAAATACAACCAAGTAACACGAGAAAAACAATCAATAAAAGTTACAAAATATCTATAACCATTTATTGTATTTGCCGGACAAGGCCCCCACACGTCAGAGTGAATAAGATCAAAAACCCCAGAACTTTTATTCCCAGAGCTATGATAAGAGCTTCTGGTATGTTTTCCTAACTCACAAGCATCACAAGCTAACTTTTCTTTATTTGTCCTTTCATACAATGAAGGGTACAACCGACTTAAAACAGGCAATGAAATGTGTCCCATACGCCGATGATGCAGTAGAAACACCTCCTCTACAGTCATCCCAGACATTCCTACTCCGGCCCCCTCTACCAAAGATGTCAACGCTGAATCCATCCCCTCTCTGTCCATGTACCACAATCCTCTATGCCACGTGCCAGTCCCAAGTCTCCGACCTGTCCCCTTCTCTGTGAAGTTCACCTTGGGGATATCAAAAGAAACAACACAATTTAGTTGGAGGATAATAGCACTGCTAGACAATAGATTTACTGGAAATGAGGGAGCATACAATACATTGGACAATGTCACTAAATCGGTACATTTAACTGTACCCTTACCAACCACAGGCTGAGATGTGCCATCCGCTGTTTGGATGCTTTCTGGAGGGGTCAAATGAGTGAAAGAAGTGAACTCACTAGACGCTCCTGACACATGTCGAGATGCACCAGAATCTATGATCCATTCTAGTGATCTAGTGGGAGGTATAGAGACAAAAGCATGTGCAGTACCTGTGGCAGAATGAGCAAAAGTAGAAAGATTACCCCTGGAGTCAGATGTGGATATCTCATCTGTCATGCTCTTCTTTCCCTCATGTCCTGCCATTCTCTGCTTCCTCTTAAGCATCTCAAAGAGCTCATGCTCCTCCTCAGTAAGAACTGACTTCTCCTCTACTTGTGGATCTATCATCAGATGTGCTCGGTAACCTCTACCTCTGCCTCCTCTATAGCCCCCACGTCCACGACCATGACCTCTAGATTGTCCTCGCCCACCTGTCTCTCTCTCCTTAGGTGGCTTTGGACAAGCTTTACTCAGATGGCCCACTTCTCCATAGTTGTAGCACCTGCGGGTCTCCTCCTGCGTACCTGTCATACATGAGCTCAAGGTAGCCAAAGCTGATCGAACACCTGGAAGTCCACTCGACTCAGAGTGTAGCCTCATGCGACTCTCCTCTTGTATCATAGCAGAGACAGCCTCATCCAATGAAGGGATCTTTGTTTGGGCTAGAAGGACTGATCTCCTCTGATCAAAGGCCGGGTTTAGATGAGCCAAGAACTGCATAGTCCTCATCTGTGCATTGAACTCTTTGCTCTTACACCCTGGATCACTGCAACTCGATATAGGTGAAAAATGATCAAGATCTTGCCACAGCTGTTCCAGCTCCATGGAGTACTCTTGAATAGATCTATCACCCTGCACCACTGCCTCTATGTCACGCTGGATCTGGAACACCCTTATGTGGTTCTCAGCCCCAGCATAGGTCCTCTTCAGCTTCACCCAAATATCCTCTACCTTTCGAATACCATCCACTGTTGAAGCAACCTTTGGAACCATTGAGTTCAATAGCCAGGTGTAAAGCAAGGCGTGTGTTGTCCTCCACTCATCCTCCTCCACGCTTCCACTTGTTGGCTCAGCCTTGACTCCTGTTAGGTATCCATCTAGCCTCTTCCCCACTAGAGCAGCCTCAATCCGACGTGACCAACTTAGATATGTGGTTGGTCCATCAAGCTTCAAATCTACAGGAGGGAGATCTAGCCTCATAAGCTGTGGATATACCGTTGTCGATCCCTCCCCTTGCCGACCCAACACCAGAAGCAAGGTTTTGAGCTCCGTTTCATTCAGTTTTTTCATAATATCCTCCATCGATCAATCTCAAGTATCACAGTCTAGATCACACAGATCTCACGTGACTTCCTTCCTCTTCTTAACTCGACCCAATCTCGATCTTCTTTACCCACAAGATCAAGATCCTTTTCATTCAACCTTTCTTTTGTTTCTTGACACAATCTTGGTTCTTTAAGACATCAAGATCTAGATTAAATCCATCTCAATCCCTTCTTCAGGATCGGTGGGGGGGTGTCGGGCCCTCTGGCAAACTTCAATGTGCGGAGGCACTGTAGCGGCGACGGTGGCACTGTAGCAGCGGCACTGTAGCGCAGCCGGGACTTCGTTAGGGTTTTGCTAGATATAGCTCTGATACCATATTGCTTCTTTTTGAGCATAAAAAACAGCTTTTTCCTTTTGTTTTTTTTTATATAGAGCCTTACACATCCTCTCTTTTAAAACCCTAGACTATTTCATAATTACCTATTTGCTCATAGGCCCCTGAAAAACCTGAATATATATAAACATACAATAAATCTCAACAGAAATGCTCTTCAATGTGTATTGTTTTAATGAAATAAGGCTAATTCCATCCAAAGTTGACAACATCAGCACCAAAACATGAGCTTGCAAATACATATAGCATAATCAAATGATATAGATCATCAATGACTTTCAATTTTTATGCAATGGATTGGAAATCTTATGAAACATTTTATTTGACTTAGGTTGCTCTCTTTTTGCAGGTTTCTCATGGTGCAATACAGTTCACTATATATGAGGAACTTCGGAAATTAGCCATCCGATTAAAGAGAGATAAAAGAATGGAAAACTCAGATCGTGATATACTGGTATGGAGTTAACTCCATATTTCTATTTCTTTTATTGTTCTACTGTCCACTAAGATAACTTTGAATGGATGATGTAAAATATATTGCAACATAAATGTTCATGCATGGTTCCTGTGTCATAGAAATCTAGTTTGCTTCCTTCCAGCCAAATACCCATATAATTAATGCTGATCTGTGCTACCTCAAATGTCAAGAAATAGAAAGATATAAGCATGTCTAACTGATTTAAGTGTTTTTTTTCCCACTTGGTTCTGCACAGTGTCTCATTGTCTTAGCTACAATATAGTTTACACGCTTGCTGCCTTTGTTCTCATAGGATTGACCGATGATACGATACCCTCTCATCATAAAGTAACTTTGGGTTTAGTACTTTTTCAAATTAATTAAATGATTAGATTGTTGACATCTCCAATACAATCAACAGGCTAAAGTAGTTCTAAATTAAAGAGCACGCATAACAAAATAGGTCATCTCACTGTCCACATTTATCCCTTGCCCATGTTTTGATTGCAGCTGTTGTGGGACTTTAAGGAGTGTGCCGCAATGCAAATAGGGCTTTTTGCTTTTGTAGAGTAGTTGAGGTGAAGTTCCAGTTGATAGAATTCATATTCCTTTACATATATAGGGTTTCCTTTATATAGGGTGAAAGACGGTTATTCTACTGAGTAGCTGCTCCCTGGTGTCCTTACAAAATTGAAGGGTTAAAAAATTTAACATATGAGTTTTAGCGTTGTCCAGATTATACTGTATTTTGGATTAATTGGTCCTTCATTTGCTTTACTAGGCTGATAGAGTGTAGATCTTTAAATCACATTTATCTATTTTTGTTACTTTTTTTACGCTGATGGATCAAACGAGTTGAGCATGTTATCCAATGTGATTGCTGTTTGTTTGTTCTTTTTTACTTGGCCAGAATTCATTTGATTTTGCTACAATTGGGGCGACTTCTAAGATTGCTGCTATGATGCTTACTTATCCTTACCAGGCAATCTTCTTTCTGGCTATGTTTAACTCTATCCTTTTTTATTTAATTTTGATAGCACTTGTGATGTCAATTGATGCCATCCCATCCAATTTGTGTTCTCACTGGGATCATTGATTATTTGACTTTAATGTGATAGTTATAGTCATCTTCTCTCTTTTTCTCAGGTGATTCGAGCCCGCCTGCAGGTAATTTTGTGGTCATCCCAACATAATATTCTCATTTAAAATTGAGAGGAAAATGAAAAAAGAAAGCATCACTGTGGATTTTGCTCATTTTTCAAGCCAATCTTTAATAAATGAAAACTTTGAATGTATTTTACCTGATGGGCAAATCAGCCCCTTATGATCACATTTCTGCTGAAGTCAAATAAAAAAAGTGAGAAGTTTGTCTTTTCAAAATTATCATTCTAGTAAACACAATATCGGAGGATGAAGTCTCTTTTGATTGTACTTATGTTTCAGACTAATTTTGACATGAGAGTTTTCTTTCTTTGCAGCAAAGACCTAATTGTGATGGGACGCCAAAGTATTTAGACAGTTGGCATGTTATGAGAGAAACTGCCCGGTATGTAGTGGCAATCATCTACTTGAGAAAGTTTTTTCTTATTGAAATACTGGCTGGTTGATGCAAGACGTAAATTTTCCTTGGAGGTCTATATTACCGTAATTGAAGGGCTTTTTTTTTTTGTGGTTTGCAGAGCAAAAAATTGCTTTGTTTCTTTGCCTTGAATTTTGTTCTGGGAGGCTTACAAATTTTGTTGGTCACTTGCCTTTTCTCCATCCTATAATTTTTCCTGAACATGACTTATACCGATAATCATTATCCTAGATTTACAGATGCTACTGAAAGATTATTTTTGTTGCTTAGTTGCAAAATGCTGCCATTCTCATCTTATTTTTTTCAATGATGTTTATGTTTGTAGTTTTTTTTTTTTGGGTTAAGTATTTGCAAATTTTCCTTAACGTAAGAACAATTATGAAGACGATGCTTTCTGTAAAAGTATTGCCTAAGCTGAATTAGTGTAAAACAGTTATTTAAAACCTTCTGTAGTATTGCCTAAGCTGAATTGGTGTAAAACAGTTATGAAGCCTCAAAACTCCATTTTGTAGCATTTATATGGTAGCCATACAAGTAAATTATGTGGGATATACTTGAGAGCCCTTCCTTGTGAAGCTGGGTGGTTTGAAAACATTGTTTTGGTGTTTTACCAACCCGATGCCGCTATTGGCGTTTGGGTAGACAATCACCATTGTAGAAGAGAAAGGGCATGTATTTTTTCTTATTTGGTCTTTGCCACAAAACCACTAATGGTAGAGATAGACCAAATGCCCTTAATTTTCTCTTTATGATACTGATTCTTCCCAACATCATGCCGTTCTACTGCCAACAAAGTAGATTCCTAAGTCAGAGCTTTTTTTTTCTCCATTTTTAGTGACACAAAAGAAGACATTAAGGTCTTATTTGTTTTGAAAACTTTTTAGAAGGCATTTTTTATAGTTTTGTTTTATAATTTTTTTGAATTTTCTGTTTTCACAAAACATGTTTGTTAGAACTGTTTTAGAAATAAAATAAAAAAATGTATTTGTTCTAAAATAGGGCAACAACACATGTTTCATTTATTGCTACAACATCTTGGTTCACATCTCTTTATGGCCACCTATTTAAATAATTTTTAAAAATATAATATGGTATTGGTATATATAGGGGTATATGTATATATGGTTTTAATAATATATAATTATGTACTCTGTAAATATCCATAGAATCTATTAAACATAGATTATTTTAAAAACTATATGTATAAGATCTAAATATTTCAGATGCGAGATATGTGTTTCAATCCTAATTGACATATAATTTTAATATATGATGTTAATTGTGATGAGATGTATAAATATAAAAAATTTATTAGTTTGCACCATGATAAATAGGTACCTCATACCTAGCGAGAGATGTTAATATCTCTAATTAACCACATTGCCTAGAAGCCTTTAAATCTAGAGTTAATGACTCTTTTGGGCACATGGAAAACATTCCATAAAAGCAGGTTCTAGGCATTTTCTAACAATGTTAAGGACTGAATGTGTTCTATGAGAATTGCTTTTTGAAATGGGTGCCCAAGCACATTGAGACATAGCCTGATAACACATTAGTCAAAACAAACCTTAACCTTTCATCCTGTGAAGCTTTGCTGCTAAACCATTTTGTTTGTTACATACTTCATAGTGTTTCTGGTAAACACCACCAAGATCTTCCTGTCTTACAGAGGTGCTTGATGGAGTTTTGTTGAGCATGTATGAGATTAAGATGTCCTACATATTGCCAACTTTTTGAAAGGTGATCGATCCTTTATCCAACAATCTCTGCCATGGTACTGAATTTTGTTTATAATTGAAGATTTTTTTTCTTGTTCTATTGAGCCATTCCAACCATCCTAGTTCTACTGGACTAAAAATTTCCAGATTCTTCAAGTTTATTTCATTTAAAAAATGCCTTTAGCCATGTTGGTAATTTTTCTCAACAGGCGCTTTTTGTATCTGTCCGTTTTTAGTAGTTCTTTCTCCATTTTTTGGAAGAATGCACATTTTTTGTAATCAAATCTTCCCTTTTTTCCGTCATTTTTGAATTGACCTTTAAGTGCTTTCTTGTATATGTGGACGTAATAGGTTGGTGACCGTATCTTCAATCAAATATATCCATTCTCTTTATTTATCCATTTTTTCACTATCACAAACTTGTCACCACCAGTTATTTATACATCTTTTTATGTCACCTTCAGCTCAAAGTGTTGATTTAGTATACCTGAATTTTCCACTTTTTTTATGAACATTACATAGATTTCTAAACAATTGAAACTGTTCCTTGGAAAGAGCATTAAAGAATGGCGCAATTGGTAGGATAAGTGGGGTCATGTATTTTCATGTAAGTTTGAGTGCTGAAATAAAATCTTCTGAAAAGGGTTGCAAAAGTTAACATACAAAAAGAAAATGCAGAATAAAAAAAAAATTGTTAATGTATATGGCACCTTTTGTGCTAGTTTGGAAGCCTCAAAACTTCATTTGTGGCATTTGCTTTGTAGCCATACAACCAAATTATATGATGTTTATTGTAGTTTTTAAAAGCGATTTGCATGTCAAGGCACTAGGGGGTCAAATCGCCTAGGCACAAGGTGAAAGGTTCAGGCACCCCTTTCCGAAGCAAGACACAAAAATATTAAGAGAATTAAAAGAAGAAATTTATAAAGTTCATATTTAATGCATACTAAAATTTCATAAAATAAGAAAATAAATTCAAAGTTTGAAGTTAGAACTTGGATAAAATCATAAAACACGCATAGAAACTAGCATATTCTCAATATAACAAGAAAATCACTACACGACACTACTACTACTCTGCTGCTATTAAGTAATGCTATTAGGATAGGAAATCCTAATCGCTACCAAGTTCAATAGCTTCATCATTTTTTTCATCACTATTCTCCTACTCATTCTCATATTCATTGTCATCTCTACAATCGAGATTTATTTGATGATCATTTAATAACTCATCTTTGTCCACTTCTTAAAAACTGAAAAAGTAAAAACCCCTTTTGTTTTTAAGAGTTGAAATTTAATTTAATGACTAATAGCTCATATTTGTGCAGCTCTTAGAAATTGAAAAAAGGTCTCCACTTTACTAAGGCCTGCCTCAAATCACCTTGAGCCTCAAGGCAAGGTTCTCGCCTTAGGGCGACTCTATAATGTCATGTGCCTTCGAGGCTCCGAGGCATTTAGGTTGGAGTCTAGGGTGCCTCACACCTAAGGCGTGCCTTCAACAGCAATGATGTTTATTTTGCTACTATTGGAATTCCTATAACACTAAACATGTTGAGAAAGAAGTGACTCATGCTTTTTTCTCATGTCCTGTTTGCCAAAACACCCCCAAGAGTAGGGCAAAACCAAATAGCCTGAAATTCCTTTACCACATGTAGTTCTATTGATAGCCATGTAGTACCTTCAGCTGGCGTTTTGCTTTGCGCCTCCTGTGGTGTGAAAGAAGATTCTACCTGGCTATTCATATTCATGTCCATGAAAAAATCCTGCATGAGGAACAACTTTGGATGCCATTTTTTGTTGAACTTGATAGACATTTCTGTTTCATAAAACTCAAATCTGTCACATCATGCTTATGGCCACTTGCAAGTTGCAACATTAGATAGATCCATATGGGAATCTGCACAAGACTCGTTATCATCTTGGTTGTAAGGTACTAGAAACCATGTAGAGGCAAACAAAGTGATGAGCTAAAAAATTGTGTTGTGACAACTAAGTGATAGAGACATGGTTAGTGGAAAATCAAAGGTGTGTGCATGTTGTTTTTTTAGATGGATATTTCTCAAGATTAACATCTTCCATTTTGAGAAAACCTGTACGTAATATGAAGTTTGCAATTATTACAAAATTTAAACATTGAATGGGGTTGCTAATATTCCAATGCAAGAGTTTATGGCCCTGTTTTTGTTAGAACAGTGTTGAGAAAGGCAGTATGATTAATAGCGGACTGACAAATGAGTGTTTAAAATTTTTTCTTAATAAATGAAAAAATTTGTTTAAGAAGCTGACGGTAGAAAAATAGAAATTTTGTTTTTTCAATAAATATTTCTTTAATAGCCATTACTACAAAATATTGAGAAATTGGGAAAGAAATAGTGCTGAATTAATTCTTTGGGATATGAAAACTAGAAAGTAAGGTCAAAGGACTATGCAATCGAATATAACTGAAATCTTAACCTCGCTTCAGTTCGATTATTAAGCCATTGGAACCAAGTCTTCCATGGTTTGTTTTGTTGTGGGAAGTTGTTTTAAATAGGATTTGTTTGTTCAAGCCATAACTGTTATCTTAAAGAAAACTCTATTAATCTGAACTTAATGGGCTGTTGTCTCTGTTGGATACTGTCATGCATTTATCATGAAATGATCTTGAACAACGTTGGTTCTTTATCATCCCTAGCTTATCAGAAATTAGATTTTGTGGTGTGCCAGTGCTTAATCAAAATGCAGGTGCAAGGAGGGGTTTCTGACATGCCATGAGGGACAAGGACAGTCCTTTCCAGTTGGTTCCATTTGCAAATTTCATGAGCTCAAGAAATGTGCAGAAGAAGATTACAATGAGAAGAAAATATTGAAGTCAGGGATGACATGTTTTCAAATTTAGATCAAGGATCAAGGATGCTGTCATCATTTCAACATAAAATCAAATTGGTTGAGTGTGTAACATTTTCTGATTCATCTGGAATGACTTAGTAAACTACTAATAAAGAAACTGTCCCAAAATAACACCTAATGTTATGAATAGTCAGCAGACAATATTGGATGCTGAAATCTCCTTGATTTTTTTAAAGCTTATAAGCATGATGAAACATGTTTTGGGGGAATTATTTATGTTATTTCATTGATCAAGTCTAGGAACAATTACATATATATTTGGCATATAGGTCTAGCATCTTATTATTATTACAGCTCCATTTATTTCCTTCATTTTAATTATGTAGAAACATGATTGAAATATTTATCACTTGTATCATGTTTGAATGCTACTGGGTTGTTTGCCAAAGGACAAATTTTGATCGCAAGTTTTTATTACAGGTTTGAAGGAATTCGTGGCTTTTATAGGGGGGTGACATCCAACTTGCTGAAAAATATTCCAGCTGCTTCAATAACATTTGTTGTGTATGAGAATATATTGAGCTTACTGCAACGATTAAGAAATCATGGCTGATTTGTTTGGTTGATTGATAATTTATTTCGTGAAGATTTTTTTTTCCATTCTATTTATATAGCAAGAAAGATAACTGTTGTAGAAGCTGTAAAGGCCTACAGATTGGTGATTCTTTTGGCAACTGCATCCAAAGTGGAATTCAGTTTTTTTTCCCAGTTCATACATGCATACTAGAGCATGAATATGCATCTTTTGTAGGGTATTTATTAATCTTTTTCTTTCAATTGTTTCAAAGCAGATTTGGTATCTCCTGTGATAATTCTCTATTGTACCTTTATGCAAATTTCCCATTGTGTTGGTAATTCTGTCTCCATTTCATACCTTAATGTTGGGGTTCATCTTGCCTGGTTCTACAACCAGAGAATTCCTTGGTTTTTCAATAGACTCGTGACACATGTTTCCTTCAAGAAGCCCCCATGTGCTCGTGGAAATGGTTTGGAAAAGAGGTTTTTGTTCTCTTCTTTTGATGGTGACGGACAAACCGTCAAAGAGAATCAGAATTGCAAATTTTCAAAGAGATGGGAATTGAAAAAATTTTGTCCATCTTCATTTTGGTTTTCACTTTTCTGCCTGTCTTCTCAAGTCTCCAAGATTTGGTGTGAAAAAAGAGGGTGGGCATGGTGCTCTTGGCTCCTTAATTCCTGCAGTCCATTGTCAGAGCATGCAAGGAGTTTTGAGGACAGTGATGTGGGATAGGAGAGATTTTTTGGGAAGTCCTTGGAGCACACTATTGATGGTGGGGAGCTAAGTTTAAAGTGGAAGAAAAATTGTGGAGCCAAGTTCAAGATGTGCGTTGAATTGTTTGTATGTTTGAATGGAGGTAGTGTGTAGGCAAAGCGTCTGTTGAAAAAAGTATGTGTATTGTTGTTGTAATTACTTGCATATATGCTAGATGTATGGATCACACACATATGTATGGATCACTTGTAGGTGTTGCTATCGTGCAATGTGTAGGCAAGGTGCTTGTTGAATTGCTTGTATGAATTTTTGGTGCTACGCTAGATGTATAACAGCTGTGCTGGTTGGGGACTTGATGGGGCGCGCATCTTCAAATTAACAAAACTCAGATGGCACATTAACAATTTCATCGCCACTTTTTTTCTTTATTTGGATTTAGATTTGGTTTCATTTGTTTTATAAAAGTTTCTGACTGCTTGTACTGTTAATTAATGTTAATGTTGGTTTGTTTGATGAGTGTGTTTTGAACCAAGAGTGTATGATGATGAGGAGGCTGCTACTCACACTTAATGATCTTGCTGCCCTTAAGTATTGGGGCCCTGACACTCTTTAATTTTCTCGTAACTTATCCTCTCATTCTTATTTATTTATTTATTTATTTATCCTTCATTTTTTGTACAAGAGATTCAGATTCTATTCAGAATTATTTTTTAAGTCATTGTTTTTGTGATTGCAGTTACATACATAATATGTCCAGAGAGGAGTGGTCATGTATATAATATCTTATATAAATGTCTTGGTATTAAATTATATAAACGTATTTACTTACTAAAAAAATGTTCTTGCAGGTATCACCATAATGGTAGATGGGAAGCGAGGATTGGCAATGTACTCGGCAACAAATACATTTACTTAGGCACATTCAATATGAACAATTTCATCCCAAAACTTATTTATTGATTTCATCAGTTTGCTCATACTGATGTTTGCTTGTCCGTACCTGAACCAAAAATTTGTTCAGAGTTTGATTGAATTCTAACATTAGAAAAATTCACAATGTACATACTTAGGAAGAGGTTGCACAAGCTTATGATATTGCTGCTATTGAGTACAGGGGCATGAGTGCAGTGACCAACTTTGATATCAACTGCTATGTTAATTGTATCCAGTAGTGATAGTTATTGTTGACACCGTTGCCAGCATCGATGAAACTCAGTCCTGAACTTAAGTTAGAGGAATCATTAGGGATTGAGTCCCATGATTAGATGAAATTATTGGCAATTACTCTTCCTGGATATCATAACACAGTAACTGAAAGCATGACACCATGGAGCATGTTCATGGACCTTGTTGTGTTTGAGAAATGCCCTGTTGATCACATTGCTGTTGACAAGGTCATTGCCTTTCCTAATTTGTATGATGGCAATGTGTTTGAGGTTGATATTGAGTGACTGTTGGAAGGGTTTGAGATTATGGGAAGTAGTGAAGGAGAAGGTAGTGCCACAAAAGGAGACAATATTATGGATAGTAAAGCTGTGAAGAAGGACAAGTGTGGAAGAGTATCAGATAAGTTCAGAGGATGATAGTGTCTAAACTGATTGGAAGATGATAGCTAACATGTGCATTGTTTAGTTTTAGTTCATCTTTTGTTCTGAATGTTAGCTGTATTGTTAGCTTGTGTTTTTCTTTTTTAAGTTTCTGTTGGTGTTGGTTGAGATTTTGTAGATTGAAAATGAACTAATATGGTTAATATTTTTTATTGCTTAATTGGTTAGGGCCAGATAAAGACAGATATACTGAGTTCTCATGAACTCAACTTTTCATTGTCTGATATTTTAGTAATATGCAGAAATGATTATAGATGAAAAGAATTGAATTCATGAATGAGAATATGATCCATTTTCTTATTGGTGTAGTTGTGTTGGGATGTGTTTCCATGTAGAATATATAGCCATGGTTTGAAGCTTCACAATGATGCGGCTGACATCTTCAAATTAACAAAACTCAGATGGCACAACATACTGGGAATTCAAGCTTTGTAGATCAATTAAATCAGTGAATGAAACACAATCAACTAAAATTTTCTGACATTTTCATTGTTTTTTCATCAATGATTTCTTTATTTGCAGAAAGCATTATTTCATTGGAAATAACTGCTTATTTAACTTCTTTAATGATCTATAGATATAACTGCAGATGACAAACACAACTAGTTGCACCTAATCTACATGATTTTATAGTACAATTGCTGCATCATACCTGCATTTTTATGCAGCAAATGTCATCAAGGACAGATAGGTGACTGAAAATCAACAAATTAGGTCATTATAAACACTTACAAAGAGCCCTTAACTCTTTAATTTAAAATCAAGTCAATGCATCACCTGCAAGCCAACGAAAAGATAATTTTACAATGATTATTTGCATTTCTTTTAAAACTATTAATACTCTCAGGTGTTGCTTTTTTTTTTTGGTTGCTCTAGTGGCCCTTTCATTCTTTTAGTGCTACGACCACCACGACTTGCTTTATACTTTATGGAAAAAAATAAATCAAGTTATTTATTATTTTGTAATTATCAATATCATATATCTAATTACAATAACTATTAACCTATAAACTAACCTTCTCATTGTCATAGTTACATTGTTTCACATTTTCCTATCTATCCTCAAGTTGCATTATATTTTTTTTGAATGACATTCCCTGCTTTAACAACAATGACAAGAGCATAAATAACTTAACCAAGTTCAATAATTTGCTTCTATAATTACTAGGGAGAATAATATTTTGTTGGAATACCTACAAATCAGAACTTCCCAAAAGAGAGCTTCTCACTTTTAAGTTCTCCTCTGCTGAGCCTCCTGTTGCATAGTTATTTTCTACCAAGCTTTGTTGTGTGGAGTTTGTTGCTACCGAGCTTCCAACCGTATCAAATGGACTTGTGGAAAGCCAAAGATTTGTAAAACGCAACCCATTTGGCTCTATTTGACTTAGTTCATGCATTGGATCCTCTCCCATATCTAAACATAAGAAACATGTACAAAATCATCAAATGGCTCTACCAAGAATCGCTAAGTAACAAACCAAAGGAGATGGAGATGATTCAAATGTCTCATTAGATTTTTATAGAACCAAAACAAAAACGGCATAAAATAAAAATCACTGTACAATTAATTAAAATTCTAGTTAATAAACTTCACAGTAGAAATGAAAAAAAAATCAAGAACACTTGTCAAAACTAATTCAATGAAGAAAAGTTAGAGCAACATGACTCAAGCATACATAATTAATGTCTTATCTATCAAATTTGAGCAAAGATAACATGAATGAAATATAAAAGATCTCCCACAATTTGCAAGAACAAATCGCATAGAGAATGGAGAATGATGGAAAAAATGAAGCAAAATCCTTAGATAGTGTTTTTCAATTAACGATCTGAAACATTAAGACTCTATGCAAATCAAAAGGACATGTTGGTGTAGGTTTATTTTGGCTGTGGTCCTAAAACAGAAAGGGGAGTTTGGTGGGAAGATGGGTAAATTTAACATTTCATCTATTTGAAAAGCTGATGGAGCTACTGGTAACTTTCTTTTATTTGCTATCTGCAGTTATATAAAAATGGGTTAATTACGATAATAATAATAATAATAATAATAATAATAATAATAATAATAATAATAATAATAATAATAATAATAATAATCATAATAATAATAATAATAATAATAGGTAGGTTACTCCAGCCTTCCCTATAATCCAAGACGCGAATGGACCTACTGGTCTTGTAGCCACAGTCTTGATCATGCAGAGGATCAGGCCCTTGGCTTTTATTAATACAAGATTAAGGTACTTAAGTGCCACCATACTTAGAATTCAGAGGATTCTATTGGTTTTATAGTCGCCATTCTTAGTATCCAGATGGTCCACTCAAGGGTTTTGGGTCATGAATGTTTCATGAACCATTCTACTTAACTGATCTGCTACAAAATTATTCGATCCTTTAATGTGCTCTATCTGTACTTTAAAACCATTTTCTATAATAAAATCTACAAAGTTTAACCACTAATTCAAAGATAGTTTATTCTCTGATTTTTTATGATAAAATGTCACTATTGCTTGGCAATCTGTTCTTAAAGTAAATTCTGGTAAAGAAATGATAAATAATTAAAACTTTTCCATGGCTTTTATAGTGGCTAAGATTTTAGCATCTGTGCTAGTCACAGGTGTCTGATATACCACGATTTGAAACACTTTAATAGAAAATGAAAACCATCGAGATTACCTCACGGTGAGGAAGAGAATGGGGAATAAGGCGAAGACTCTGAAAAGCTCAACGTATCAGGCGAAAACACGTGTAAAAGAAGTCACAAAAGCCTCAAGGGAAAAGCGGCAATCAAACGGAAGTGACGCAGGATGGGGGCCGATGTGTTATTTAAAGGAAATCGTTCGGAAGGCGGACAGTCGCGCTCAGCATGCTCTAAACACGGCCGTGCTTCACTAGTGTTTATATTGAGAATTGGAAAGTTTGGGGAGCACGGCCGTATTGTCCCCGTGTTCCTGACCGTGTTTTTTTACAGAATTTGGAATTGAAAAACCCTTGGATACAGCATGGCCGTGCTCGGAGCACAACATTCGTGCTGTGAGAGAACATGGACTAAACACCGGAGCGTTTAGGTCGTGTTGCCTAGAGATAATTATCCTGTAATTGCACGGCCGTGAAACACGACCGTGCTTTACCCGTGTTTAGCTCAGAAAAGTCTCCAGGCCTTTGCTTCCATTGATTTGCCAACCTTAGAACACACTACGGTGTTGCCGGTCATCAAAATAAACGTAAACGCTCAAGAGACTTGAAAATAAACATCCTTAGCAGCTAAAAACACAGTGACAAAAACAAACAAAACAAAACATAAAAGGAAAACTGCCAGAAAACACAAAGAAAACGAAAGACTTGGGTTGCCTCCCAAGGAGCAGTTATTTAACGTCACGAGCTTGATGTACCTGACCGCACCTCATGGGGGTTCATGAGTACGTGACCTCCCCTTGTCACTTGAAACATGATCACTAAAGTAAGGTGTTAGTTATTCATTCAAAGTAATTTCACCCACACTTAAAGAATTTAACCGAGAGTGCGATGTTGGTGCAACAGGTGACTTCTTCTTTAGGGTGGAAACTCACTTCCACCATTTCTGAGCCCGAGATGGCTTCCCTACCAAGGGGAGACTAGCTAGATTATCAGTTACGGGAAGGCTAAGTTTAAGGTCATTTTCTCCTACTGCAGCAAGTTCATCCGGGAGCTCCTCCTCTACCAATTCCTCGAGCTCATCCTTCATCCGCGTGTCCTACACAAATTCAGCAACATAGTTATCCAGAATATCTAATGCATAACACGTATCATCAAAATCCATGTAGTGACGCATGGCGTCTTTCAATTTGAAAACCACTTCTTCATCCCCCACTCTTAAAACCATTCGACCATCCTTTACATCGATGATTGCTTGTGAGGTTGCCAAGAATGGTCGCACAAAAATCAAAGGTACTTCCACCCGTTCGTCCAAATCTGGGATGATAAAATCTACTGGGAACATGAACTTATCTACTTTCACTAAGATATCTTCAATTATACCCATTGGACGGCGGATTGATCGATCGGCGAGCTGGAGTGTCATCTTGGTAGGCTTAAGTTCGCTGAGCCCTAGTTTTTGAAAGATCTTGTATGGCATTAAATTGATGCTTGCTCCCAAATCGGCAAGCGCCTTCTCATCTATCACTCCCACGATTGTGCAAGGGATGATAGATCCCCCAGGGTCTTTTTTTTTCTTGGGGATCTTGTTGGAGATGATGGCAGAGCATTCCTTGCTCAAAATAACAGTAGACACCTCTTCTAGCTTCCTCTTATTGGTTAATAGTTCTTTGAGGAATTTAGCATAGTAAAGCATTTGAGCAAGGGCCTCAACAAATGGAACATTGATATGCAAGGTCTTACGCATTTCTAGAAATTTCTTAAACTGCTCATCATGTTGATCTTTCTTCACCTTGGCAGGGCAAGGTAGATTAGGTCGGTATTCAGTTGTGTATCTTTGGCCCTATCCTTGGTCTACTTTTTCTCATTGTTCTCAACATTATCACCTGCAGGTGCATCTTTCCTAATTACTACTTTAGGTTTAGGGGACTCTTTCTCACTCACTTGAATAGGAGTAGATACTAATTCCCTTCCATTTTTCAAAGTGACGGCCTTAAGGGACTCCCGGGGGTTAACTTTTGTATTACTTTGCAATGACCCTAGGGAGTGTTCAGTGAGCGTCTCTGCAATCTGTCCCACTTGATGGTCCAAATTCTGAAGGGATGCTTGCTGGTTCAGCATCATCTCTTCGTGTCTTAAAAGACGAACATCATTAGAATGAATATACCTTGCGAGAAGGGTCTCAAGTGTAGGGCTTTTTCCTTCTTGAGGGGGTGCCCTGGGGAACTGGGTTTGTTGCTATGGTGGTGGTGGTCACAGCTGTCCTTGAGCTGGTTAACTCCGACTCTATTGGCAAAAAGAAGAAATATCGCTCCTAAGTTTAGTAATCTTAGCCGGAGGGAAATAGCGGGTAAGGAACTTTTCAGCCAAGTGGGCCCAACTTGTGATAAAACCCATTGGCAAGGAACTTAGCCACTGTTTGGCCTTTCCTCGCACTGAAAATCGAAATAGTTGTAGGCGAACTGCATCCTCTGACACATTGTTTGCCTTGAATGTATCACAAGTCTCTACGAAGCTGGATAAATGAGCATATGGATCTTCATCTTGGAAACCATCAAATTGGCACATCTGCTGCACCATATGAAGAAAATTTGGTTTCAAATAAAAAATGTTCGCACCAACGGGAGGGCAAACAATACTGGATCTTGACCCTTCCAAATTCGGACTTACGTAATCCGAGATGCTTCGTTGGTTACCGGCCATGTTTGCTTCTTGGTCAACTTCAATACTAATCTATACTGACCCGGATTCCCTAAGGTTGACTTGCCTCAATCTCTGGCGATGTGTGCATTCAATATCAGGATCAGGGCTTGCCAATGGAGATGCATACCTTGGGTCATAGACAGTCACCTTCACAAAAGTAAGAAAAAAAATGACAAACAAGTAGAGAGAAAGAAGATATAAACAAGAGCAAATCATGAAAGGATAAAAATAAAAAAATTAAACATAAAAACAAACAAAAATTTAACCGAACAAACAAAGGAGATGAAAGAATGAAACAAGAACAGAAAAACAGGAAAATAAATGACTAGATTACTACAGTCCGAAATTTCCCTAAAAGTTGCCAGTCCCCGGCAACGGCGCCAAAAACTTGATGCGCCATCTGTGTATCCACAGTGCACGGGTCGTACAAATAGTAAAGTGTACCCAGATGGATCGGGTACTGATGAGTGCATTTTATATAGATATATCTTCCATTGTATACCCGTGTTTCATAAATATTTTTAGTAGTAATCCTCCCATTTCAGTGCTATTTGAGGTATTTCTAGTTTTCTATGTAGATATCGAAGCCCCGAAGCAAGAAGAAACAATTTCGAGTAATTTTGGTAGCTAAGGGACTTAAAAGAAACCTCACCAAGCTAAGCACGGCCTCAATACGCCCGTGTCCCAATTCGTGCAATTCAAAGGAGAATTCAGCCAAAGTCAGCACGGCTCCAAGTCTCTAAGCACAGTTGTGCAACTCGCAACACGCCCGCAACACGCCCGTGTTGAACCCCGTGCAGATTACAGGCAACTAGAGTTTCAGAGTTTTCATTTGGCAGTAATCTGCATGGCTTGGAGCACGACCTAAGCACGGTGGTGTTGACATCGGGAGAGGGTTAAAATACCCCGAAACTTAGGGTTTGGGGGACTTTTTGGCGAGGGAAAAAGAGGCAAAGAAGGGGAGAAGCCAGGGGAATATTCGGAACCATTGAAGAGGAAGTTTAGCGCGAATTGTAGGCCAATTGGAAGGAGAAGATCTGTCGGCAACGAGGATGGAAGAAAATAGGGAGTCTTTGATTTCTGTTATATTTGTTTTTTCAGTCATTACTTCGTTGTTTGAATCCATGAGGGGCTAAACCCTTCTAGGGAGCCCCGGGTTGAGAACTTGTGTGTACGCTTTGAACTTGGATTCTTCTATTTAGCATTTATGAATGTCTTTGTTTCCCTTATTAAATCTTTGGTTGTTGGCTTCATTGATGGCTGTTGAGTGTATTGATTACTTTGAGAACTTGATTTTGGCTAGGCTTGCATGTCTTCTCGACTGATGCGAGTAGTTAAAATTCAACCTAGGGTTTCAATTACACTACAGGTATCTTCCAAGTAGCACAACAAGATTCTAGAATTAGTGTTTGTGAGAGACAATTCAGATAAATGCTGTGAGAATCTAAGTTAGGTAGCACCAAGTGATTACCCCAGGGCCCCATCTCCGTCATTGAGCAATCCTAACTCTCTCCCTCTAGTGCATTCCTCTTTCCCTTCATTCTCGATTCCACAGGGGCTGGTACAACTTTCAGTACTCTCTCTTCTTCTAATATCTAGTCGAACAGAAATTTAGGGTTGAATATGACAAAGGCTCAGAAAAAACGAACAGACGAGGGAAGATAGAAAGATAGGGGGAGTTTTAGCAAGATAGTAATAATCAAGATAAGCACCCCGGATCAATCCCTTAGTGTCGTTTGCAAATTCTTCTTACAAAATCTATCAGGTACAACCTATGAAGCCTATGTGTATTCTCTAAGCCTTGTTACAACTATAGCATTGATAAACATCAAGGATTATGATTATAACTGAGGGAATCATGCACTTCAAGGATAGTAATCAACCTACGGCGATCACACTAAGTTAATTAACACACGCTAAGTTTAATAATCATACTACATTAATCAAGCACATCAAATTATGCAACATAAGATTAAACATGGCAATCAAAAGGTCTCCATAAACATTGCAAAAAAAGTATTAAATTACAAACTATAACCAAGTTCAATGATCAGGCGTACCGGAGACGGTTAGCCCCTCATGGGTTCACTCAACATTGAAATAACAATAAAAGCAATCAAATAAAAGCCCATAAACTCCCTATGCTTCTGCATCAATGGTTGTGCTCTGAGGATCTATACCGTGGACAAAGCTCCACTCCTAGATGTGCCCCTCATTCGTTGCTCTAACTCCCCCCCAGAAGATGGTGGATGATGTTGATGGATCTCCTCTTCACGCCTCAGCAGTCGCTAAGCCAAAAGTCCCCTTCAAAACCTAATTTCGGTGCTTAAAATGGTGTTCTCGACCCAAGCACGGGCATGCATGATCCGTGCTTCCGGGAGTGCACTTTATGGCCCGATCTTGATTTCAGTAGTTATCTAAACCCTCGCCAGATAGTGAAGTGCACGGTCCCCAACACGGCCATACCTGGGCCGTGCTCTCATCTACATGCCCGTTCTTTGGGGACCGTGACCGTGCTTCAGAGTTCTTCACTTCTCTTGAAAGTCCTGTAATCTGCATGGCTGAAGAGCATGCCTGTGCTTGGGCCATGCTTGCTTGACGGGTTGCATCTTGAGTTCTTTTGTGCCGAAATCGTTTCAAAACTTCTAATAGTTGCCCCAAGACCTGTTTATCTGTACAATGATACAAAATACCCCAAATATCACATAACTAAGTAGAATAAGAGCTAAAAAACGAAACAAGAATAGGTATGACATGGATAAAATGTGTATATATAATGCACTCATCACCTAATCAATCCTGATTCATTGTAAATGTCATCTGTCATTTCAATCATATTTTGATATTTTATCGGGTAATTTATTTTCCAACTATTTAAAAGTTCTCTAGCTGTTGTTCCTAATAAATTTTTAATAAAATTTGCAATTCCCATATTATCTAGAGTGTGCCCTATCCTTTCTATAGCGTTAACCACATATGATTCCCATCTATCTATTAATTCAGGTCATTTTTGAGGGTGAACAGTGCTCAATACTAACATACTTCCATTATTATTTTTCTTTGGCATAGTTCTTATTACTTCTAAAGGATCTGCCCTACCTTTTCTTTTTACATATGATTGTTTAGAATATGTGGATAATTCATGGGTTGAAGGCTGTTGAATAGGTTGTGTTGTCCTGGATGTTCCTACGCTAGTCATAGTACTATCACCTGGAGATAGAAGAGCTCTACTCCCTCTAGATTCTGTATTCATCATTAATTCATGTAAAAGGTCTAAATTATGTTGTTTAAGGATTTCTTCTATATTTATTTCATCTAATTTCTTAATAATGTCTTCTTCACTTTTCTCTACATACAATTCTTCTATTTGAGTAATTGTTTCTGGTTGGAATTCAAGTTTTCTTTTTTTAGGACAATTGGAATATGTATATCCATAAGCAATTAGAAATCTGACATCATCTATGCTATCCGGTAATTCTTCAAATCAATTTTCCAATCATACTCTGGGTAAAAATAATCTATCAGTCCCAAAATACTTAAAGATTCTAACTCATCCTTTTCATAATACGTATCAGTCATTTTTTTTTTTTAACAATAACAAGCCTCAATTTCTTGTAATTTATCTTCCAATTCTTCTTTCCATTTTGCCAGAAAATTCAAATCATGTTGTCTCCATCTATGAATTAAATCACTTTCCTTGATTTTCAATTTACTACTGCTACCTTCATTACATTGTTTTTGTTTCTTAGTTAGTTGCTTATCTTTATTAATTTCTTTTTTTAGCATTTTAAATGTAAGTTCTAGATGAGTTTTCTCTAAATCTGCCTTTGTATTGATATATCTCTGAACCTTTGTAAGCCAATAATATTTTTTTAATATAAATTTGCTCTGTAATTGTAAAAACATTCCTATCTATAAGAAGAAATTTTTCAAACTTTTGTAATAATTGAAGTAATTGTTCTGGAGTACCTTTTTCTAATAAATATCATTGATAACTAACAATAACAAATTTCTATAAAATCAAATTTATTTTTTAGATAAATTTTTTCTTTATCTAATTAGATATAATTGTTGTTCAATAGTCACGTGTACTAATGACATATGTTCCTCAAAATAATCTACAACAGCTTTTCTTCTATCTACACAATCTTCTACTACCAGAAGCTAATACCGTTTTTCAAGTATAATTTTCTCAGGTAAAGATAACAAATAGGGATGGCAAAAATAACCAAACCCGACCCGGCCCGACCCGACCCGACCCGAGTTTGACGGGTAATACCCGGTTTGACCGGGTTTCGGGTCGGGCTCGGGTAAAACCCGATAAGTATAAACCGGGTACGGGTCGGGTATGGGAATTATGATACCCGAACCCGTACCCGAACCCGACCCGATGATATATTATTAAAAAGTCCCTAATATTTATTTATCTTCTTTCAAATTTGAACAAAGTTAATTTTGTTTTATTTTATGAAGGTCATTTGAACAAAAAAAATACATATATAATTTAAACAAAAAAAATACATATATAATTTGAATGTTTATTTTATGTTGAATTTATATATTTTGTGTTATTTTGAATGGTTATTTTAATTTCTACTTGAATGATGGTTATTTGAACAAAAAAACAACCTATGATTTGAATGTGTATTTTATGTTGAATTTGTATATTGTGTGGTTGTTTGAATGCTTATTTTAATTTTTACTTAATTTTTGTAATTTATTTTAAATATTTTTAAATAGGTTATTTCGGGTCGGGTATACCCGCGGGTACCCGATACCCGTCGGGTTCGGGTGTGGGATGGGGTTCTAAAAACCCGTCGGGTTCGGGTACGGGTTCGGGTATGGCGGCGGGGTAGCGGGTTCGGGTTCGGGTATGGTAAAACCCTCACCCGACCCGACCCGTTGCCATCACTAATAACAAATGATAAAGTCTATCAGAAATCCTACTACTATAATATCTTCTCATTTTTCTAATAGGATTTATATTATTTGAGTCTAATAATCTTTTCATTAACAGTAACACGATTCAATTTGATCATATTCTTTTTTAAAATTTTCTTTTAAGTTATCATAATATTCTATTATCTTCTTTTGAATTGCTAACAACTTATATCTCCTTCTATCATATGAAGGTTTAGCCAATTCTGTCATATAATAATTCTCTACCTCTATTTTTTTTCCAAATAAGTTTCTACTCTTCCTACCCAGTAATACTTTTGTCGAAGAATTTGTGTTTGTAATTGTGTTGAATATAATTGTCCAAATTTTCTATATAATCTCTTTGTAATAGATATTACCTATGAAAGATACTTTGTCTCCAACAGATGTTTCATTCTTTTTTTGTATAAGCATTCTCTTCAATAGTTAAATGTTTACTATACTTTGTTATTCTAAAACTTAGTCTACCATCTAGATGTTCAAAGAATTCACTTTTTTCTGATTATGAGTTTTGAGCGTATTTTGGTTCTATATTCCATTCTAATCCAGCTAATGTTTCTGATTTTAAAATTGGAACAGACCAATCAGCCATAGAACTTTTGCATTAGATTCAACCCAATTAAGCCTGCATGATGATTCTGTATCAGAATTAGTTTGATTGGTAAAAACTTCCATTACAAATAGTGAACTAGTTTGATTGATTAAAACTTCAATTACGAGTTAGTAGTTTGAAACTCGTTAATCTAATGATCGTTCATATAGATATGCATCCAAGGCTCTTATCCTTTCAGTTTAGAGTTAAAGGTGGACTAGACCAAACCAACATGTGTATGTTGACCCCACTGGAAAATAGGAAATATTTCATATATTTTCTCCGCACTTGATTTTTCTTATTTCTCTGGTCCTATTGCCAAATGTTAATCTCCTTCTCCTTTTGTTTATTAATATTCAAACATGACATGACATGGACCAAATACTTTTACAGTTTTTATTATGCTGGCATTTCCTAACTCTAAAAAAATATATTAGTTGGAAATAATTTGATAATATAGTTATAAATTATTATTTATTGAATAATTTGAAAACACAAGGAAAGCACAAAAAACATGGAACGACTTTGTCCCTCCTGCCAACTCAGTCACAAATGATGGGAAAAGCAACAGCAAACACTCAAGAACTTTTAATTTTAATTTCCCCATATAAATCAAGAGACCCTATTTTCTAGAAAAAAAAAAAGGGCAACCCACAGCAGGCATTTGCCCAACAATACGAGAAACCACAGCATTGTATCATTCTTCCGTTATTGTACAAAAAGATTACAGAGTTCCATCATTTTACACAAAAACGGAAATCAAGGTATAGTATAATCTACAAGGTTCCAAGGGGTAGTAAGCTAAGGGTTGGATAAATCAATTTAGGTGAAGATCAAGGTTGTTCCTAGGGATATTGGAATACAGAGGTGTCATGGTGTTTCCAGAAAGAAGAACTCAGCATCTAATGACATACCAAGTGAAGCATGGAAAAGCAGAAGTCATCATACAAGCAATGTATTTCTTGGGTTGAGAGTGGGTCTGTGGTTCCTACTGAGAGGAAGCTGCACATATACCTCATGGACATCTTGTTTGCACATTTCACCTTTATCACGATCAATTGCGTAACATACATAAACAGTATCGATCACATTGTCCAACACATGAACAAAGAAACCCAACAGGATAATGAGCAGCAACAATGCGAATAGGGCAACAAGGTAAATTTCTCCATGTAGATCACTTACTGCCCTCAGAATTGCACAAACCTGCATTCACAGAAAACATAGCCAAGAGTGATAAATTAGAAACTGTTGCCTGGATTTACATCAAAGCATCATGCACAGAAAAAAAATTGTTGCTGAAAAACACCCAATGCTGGAAAGTTTAGCAAAGAAAATTATTCGAAGAGCCAGCATCCAAGAGGAGGCCACTTAGAACCATTTGTTGTTTGTTTTCAAATAACACAACAAAGGATGCTGTCAAACATTTTCCCAAACAAATGATTTTCTAGATGCTCAAATTTCTTGCAAGATCAATAATCTAGGCAAGTCTTATCAACAGTTTCTAATGACGTGTACATAATATTATGATGTTAGAAGAGTATCTAAAATTCCTTTAATGATGACAATGATGTCGATTCATTTCTACACTGACTGCACAAAAGCATCAAAGCACATAAATGCAGTCAAATTCACTTTATGAATTTAAGGAATTAGGGTATAAACTATAGTAAACCCATTTTGTGCTTTAGCCATGTGTTCTCTCCCGTATTGATTTGGTGACCTAAGGATGCAAAAATGTATGTATCCCCCACCCCCAACCAAAAAAACAATTCTTAACTAAGCTGAGTTCAATGAAAGAAGTAGCTGTATTTTCATGTACAGTAAAATTTGCCACCTCGCATGATAAATTGACAAATGAAGACCATAATGATCTCTTAATGTGAATCACCTCTAAATCACATCCACACTGCTATAAATTTTACTAGGATATCCATACACCTATGGGTTGTATTGTTCACCATCAAAGAAAACATATGCATCTTCCATAAGAGGCTCTATGTCCACATGGTTCAATAAACCCTTCAAAAATGTTGGAGATTATGTACACCAAGGAAAAAATGAATGATTTTATGCACAATGATATTCATCATCAAAGAATTAAGATATGAATGAGATTGGCAGAAGCAACATGGACCAACTCTAACAGTGTTTCAACTTTCCCGGCACACAGGCTAAAATGCAAAAGCAAAGCTGACCACAAGATAAATTTAAAGGGAACTATTGCCTAGCATATCCATGAAATGCAAAAATAAAACATTCAAGGAAAGGAGAATCTATAGCACAATAAATTTAGGTTAAGAACTTTGAGACATAATGAAACAAGGTCAGCATGCTTGAGTGTTAAGGGTATTAGCTAATAATAATAATTGCAAAAAAATATTTAGAGAAAAATTCAGAGCTTAGAATCAAGGAAAGGGGTTCCATGTAACACAAAATGTATTGAGTTTTTCTCGCATCAACAAATAATAAATTCAGCAGGCTTGAACAATGCTATTAAATTAAATGGAAATTTTTTTTATCCCAATTCCTAACCATTGATTAACTGCTCCAATTAAGATAATATGACTGTAGATAAAATCTACAAAAAAAAAAAAAATGGACATCCAAAGAAGCAGTTGCTTGTGGTTGTGTCCATGCTGGATAAATGGAATCTGGTAGCAGTGAAAGCTCAATTATCTCTAGAAAGGTCAAATTCTATACAATCATTTGTTACAGTGAATTAAGTCAAAGTTATACCACACTGATAATAGTAGTGAAGATATGTACTCACCACAATTGCATACAAGGTTGAGAGGACAAAAATGATTCCAACCAATATGCGCGTGGAAACAGTCTCAACAAAAACAGCAGATAGGAGGTTTCTCTTGAGAAGCTCATATGTCATCTTCGCAGAAGAACAATAGCCCTCACCCGTTATTGCAGTAAAGATGATTGTAAACTTGTTGACAAAGTCACAGGCAGAGAGCAAAAATTTAGCACAACACTGTGTTATGAAATTTACAATTCCTGGTGCAATGCCCTCTCTTTTTGCACTATCTACAATAGCACGGACAACATGAACAGCACCCATAATCATCCCTGAGAAACAAACTGTGCCAAAAGAAGGGCCAAAGGCATTTCTGCAAAACGAAGGGAAAAGGCTAAGAATGAGATCGACAGGTACTCAGATATATGAAAATAGTAAGCATATATGATAGAATTAGAAAAAACAGATTACAGCTTTAGGTCTCAAAACCCTTAAAGAGGATTTGAACATTTTAGCAATATATGAAGTCAGAGGAAAAGTATCATGCTTTTACATAGGTCCAAATAACGAGAGAGGTAAATATGAGGAATAATAAAGATACAACAACATAAAAGTTAAAAGTTCACAAAACATTTTCACTCATAATGCCTAACAATGTTAGGCGAGGGCAAGGAAAATGCTTTCCACTGGATTATCCATCACATGGAGCTGTGGGCATTTCGGAACTGTCGTAGGCGAGTAGGACCCAAATATTCCACACCAAGAAAGATGACGAAATTTTGACCTTAGTAAAAAGCCTCTTGGTATCAGGCTACACTAGTTAGTACCTCATGAATGGGGCAAAGTTGTTATTGTTAACAAGAAAAAGATGGGGATGGTTCAGACAAAACTAAGCAAAAAATAGTCAAGATGTGCTTCCCTCAAGTCATGGTTCATAAACCGTGCTAGAAACTTGGGACCAACAAAATGAGGTGTCCGTTGGGCGCAAAAACCATGGGACCAAGCAAAAAATGGTGCAAATTAAATGTTGTCAAGTGAAGATATTTCAAACAAATTTTCATGGGGTGAGAAAAAAATTGAGGTTATATTAAACTTAGAAGCCGAATCCACTCGCTATAGAATTTAGAGTTCCTCGAAGAATGTTCTATGAGGGAACTGTCATAAAGATAAGTTTTTCCTTTTTCACAATTGACATGACTTCGTAGTACAACACAATCCTTTGGTTGATAATTCCATGAATTTGACTAGTGATCTATTTCCAATCTTAGCTTTTCATAATTGTTTGTTTAATAGTCATTAACCCATTATTATAGAATATTTAGGAAACAACCATACGTGAATGCCCACCAGATGTACTTATCAGTGAGATAGCCACTATAACATGAATGCAAATTATATTATGGATGGAGTAAATGTTGAACCCTCAGAACTTGTCAAGTATATGATGAGAAGGCAGCTCAAAAGTGATAGGTGGCATGACAATTAATGGAAGTGTTAAGCAGGATACCATCATTGAAAGATAATGAATACCTATGCTTGTTTGTCAAAATCATAGTCTTTTGCTGCAAGTCAAATAATGAAATGGTAGAGGAGTCTTTAGAAATTAAAGTATTTAACCTATACTAAACTCTACAAGCATTTGGCCATCTCAACTAATTGATTGACCAGATATGGTAGGGCAATAGATTCAAATAGGTGAATAAAAAATGGCCAATTAGAGAGCGAAAAGGCTCAAAATGAATAAGCAAATAAATAAAGTGGCAATGATAAAATTGGCACAAGTGAACATACTTAATAACTTACATTTACATAAATAAAGTAAGATTTCACCAGATAGAACCTGAAAGAATTTTGATCACTAAGTAGGTCGCTCATGAGATATTGACAAGGAGAATATAAGGCAGAAATATTTAAGCCATTTATAGAAGTTATTGATGATATTTAACAACTTCAAGATAATCCAGGGGCATTGAGTCAAGTACAATTTTCCTTAAGAGCATATTACTTGGTAAACCTACTATGAAGGTGATTATAGGATAGGACTCCCTAAAGGTGTTTAGTTGGAAGATAAGCCAAATTCTCCAATGAAACACCTTATAAGCCTTCTTGTAAGAGATTTAAGTATTTAAATAAATATATTAAATAATTAATTTTAAAATTTATTAATATCAATAAACACTTATTATCATTTAAAAAACAACATTTTAATCTTAAAATATTTAAATTTGATTAATATAATTTAAGTTAGTTTAGTTGACTCATATTGAAAATTTTCCTCCAATACAATATTTGAAAAGATTCTGACTCCACACTGTCGTCCCATAATCAAACACCCCCTAAAGCATATAGTAGATAACCCAAGTAATGGAAATTGAGAACTAGTGAACCAGGTGATAAATAAGATGTGCTCATAGCCAGTAGTATAAAATGAGCCTCAATGTCTCATTTATGATTACTATTTCATCTTTAATAGTGTTTTTTAGTATCAAAATTTGACTAACTAGCTTCAAGCCAGCCTGCTTTTGAGTGCAGGCCCAAGGTTGTTAAACAAACAACCATAATGATATTAGGTTTTCAAAGGGAAGACGAGAATAACACAGAAAGACTAGGTCAGGCTTGGGTACACTGAACACATATGCCTAATGCTTGCTACTCTCTTTGTTAATTGGTTCAAGTATTCTGTTCTTGTTTATGAAAGTACCACCGCTTTAAGGCCAATTTAATAAATGGCATGCATGTGAACTAATTGATAGCATTGGGTTATTGCATAAGGATGATCTGACTATGGTGCTAGGAGAGAGTATGAATTCAAACAGGATGGTAGCACAGTCAAGGAGAAGATAATTGGGTTGTGGGTAGGGATAAAAAAGACAGAAATTTCAAAGCAACAAATGCAATTTTATCAATATGTTGACTTTAAAATCACAATCATAACAAATTAGACTCTCCCTTTGCAAACAACACTCCTACCTAGGTCATGATTATAGTGTGAATGGAAAAGATTGCATACAATAAACAAAAGTGAAGGGATTATTATTAAAGAAACTTTAGATTGTTCGTAGGAATTATTCTTCAAGATGAAAATTGATGACAATATGGCAAAGATAACAAAGCTCTCATCCAATTTATTGCAATCATTTCAGATTGAGTGGGAATGGATACTAATTGGTGTCCAACTCTAAAATTGAGTGCATCATAGCAAGACAGGTCCAGTAACACGTGAAGCACATGACCTTTGTGTCAAGAGGGATCCTTGTAAATTCTAAAAACCTATAAATTATATTTACACAAGAACTTGAAACTTGCCACACACCATACTTACAACTCAAGATGCCAAACCTATCTCTTAACGCCACTAGAATTGTAATCCATGAAAAGGGCTAAAAAACAAGCCTGGTTAGTTTTTCCTACCTAAACCATTTTCCTTAAGTTGAGCTTTCCTCCTTTTTAAACAAGCAGTATGAGAAGTTCTATTCAAAGGACTCAAAAAAAAAAAAAAAAAAAAAAAAAAAAAGAAGAGCAAAGCATTTTCAATGGCAAAAGTTGAACATGAAATGAGAGCATAAACGTTAGGTCTCAAGTTCATCAATCATTGAATGAATCAAAAAGCACAAACAACTGGATAGGAAGAGAGCCATGTTCCATCATTCATTGCCTAATTCAAAGTATTTCAAATTATCACTGCAGTTCCATATAAACAAACAAAATAAGAAAAAAAACATGATGAGCGGAATGTACCTCAAAGATGTCCTTATACTCCTCCTAGGCTTCACACCTTCCTTGCAAAAATACCACTGTGCAATCGTGCCGCTAATCACAAACACTTGTGCCTCCACGATTGAAGCTGCTGTCCAGACCAATGTCACAATCGCCAGCGCAAAGTACGCCGGCACCCACCCCTCCTGCCGCCACTCACAGTAATACTTCCCATCCGTCCCAAGCCTCGCCTCAATGCTCCCATTAAACCTCGAAAATACCAAGAACACCGAGACCAATCCAACATACACCAAGAACGCCACAGTCAACCCTGGCAGCACCAAAAGCAAAGCGAGATTATGGAACAAAGCATCAGCCGCAACCCTAACTATGTGCACAGTGAGCTCCACGCGATTCCAGTTAGCAACGATGATCCAGAGGATGACCATGACAAGAAGAAACACGAAGACGAGGACCAGCACGCGGTAGGCAAGGGGAAAGCTGGAGCGGCAGGAGGAGATGGTGCAGGAAACGAACCAGTAGACATTGAGGAAGGTGGGGATGATGATGAAGAAGGGAATGCAAGCGTAGATCACCTGCTTGGCGAAATGTTTGAGAAGCCAGAGCAAGAACAGGACGATGGGGAGGCTGAGGAGGAGAGTGAGGATGAGGACGACGAGGAGGTCTTTGAAGAAAGGGGAGCCGGAAAGGAGGAAGGAGTTGGAGAGACGGCGAGAGGGAACGCAGGAGGAGGAGATGGGATCGAAGACGAAGGAGTGGGAGTGGGAGAAGGAGGGGTTGCGGCGGATGAGGGCGACGATACCGAGGGAGAACGTGGAGAGAGAGAGTAGGAGGAAGAGGAGGAGAGCGGGGATGTCGCGGATTGGGCGGGGACCATGGTTGAAGGAGATCGGAGGGAAGTGGTCGTCGTCATCGTCGGAGATGGCGCCGGAGCCCGAAACAGCGCCGGAGCCCGAGGTGGAGGCAGAGGTGGAGGGGAGAAGGGGAGCGGTGAGGATGGACGGATGGGATTCGTCGGTGGTGACCATTGATGGAGGCGTGGTGGTGACGAGTTGGTGGAGAAGACCGAAGTGGAAGGGTTGTCGAAAGGGACGCTGCGAAATTACCAGAATGGGTTTCGATGGTGGCTGGGAGGCGAGGGTAGTTTAAGTCTTTTAATTTTGTTTGTTTGTTATGCGGACGCCGGGGTGTAGTCGTGAGAAGATGGTGGCTGGGTGGCGTTCATGCAGTATTTGAATTGGATGCTCTGGATGTTGGGTCCGTTTGGAAGATCTAGATATTGATTAACTTTTTAATCCTTACAGTGTTTAGTTACATAATAAAGTGAAGCATTTCTGACTCATTTTTGATATTTGGTTGACAAAATTAGAATCTGGAAATGTAAGGCTGATACTTTCATATATTTGAGTTGGCTTAAAAGTGGGTATGAAATTAGCACTTTCTACATTCTAATCATGACGAAATTACCAACTTCAATACGTGGTTTTATCATAGAATATATATATATATATATATATATATATAATTAAAAATTTAAGCCTATTAGAAGCATTACTTTGTCACTATTGCTAAAGTAGCTGTGATTGGAAATAAAAGTAGCTGTGATTGGAAATATAACTTCTATTTTTTTATTGTCATTATTGAATGGTAGAAAAATTTCAATAAAAAATTAATTCTCATCATAATTTAAAATTTCTTTTCACTTAAAAAATTAGATATCAATTATATTTTAATTATTATTCTATCCATTTTTATATATTATTCTTGTTATTTAAGAGTATTTTAACTCAACACTAATCTTTGTTTTCAAAACTAGCGGTGAAACCAAAACTCGTTGGAAATGGTTGAAAGTAAAACGTTATAAAGATTTAATCCAACAAAGCAATTGTTTTCAATGTAAAATAGCATGAAAATATAATTTTTTATAAAAACAACCACAATTTAAATACGCATAACTAAAAAAAGAATGTAAAATGATTATTTATGCACAACATGCTAAGCATGCGACTAAAAAGAGGTAGATGCATTGAATGAGTTTGCATTTTCTGAAAACACCGTAGAATCCATTCATTATCAAGAGTTGTAGAAACTTCTTCTATTGATACAGACAACCATACTATCGTTTATCTACTTGTTTCCCATTTTATTACCCAAGTCAGTTTTCACAGCATTCATTGCCGAAAACAAGTTTCAACTTTGGCAATCGCAACTTGGAAAACCAATGCTAGCTTAATAAAGTGATAAATGAGTAGAAAAATAGCACATTTCCCTATCTCAGTCATCTTCTTAGCAAAACCTCCAAGTCTTCAACATTTGCAAAATCATCATCACACCAAACATCGTAAATGAAAGCCCCAAGTTGATCCTCAAACATCATGCTTTCATTTCCCAAGAAGTATTCTAGATGAAGATATGCAAGAAAGCACAGTTTGTGGATGTCAAATTTGGAAAACGATTCTCTTAGATCAAAGCACGGCATGAGAAGATTAACAAACATTACTTAAAAAATAAATCAATAGAATTTTTAAAAATATAATAAAGGCAAAATAAGAATCTTGCAGAAAATTTCAACATTATAATCTTGAAAATGAGCAATAACTTGCCCCTCCCATCTAGAACAATAATGGATTTGCATATTATCCTTTTATGTTTGACACTGAGATCTAGTTTTTCTTACAAAAAGAGCTAACATCCATCAAGAATACCTCCACTCCCGTCTTCCTAAAGTTTTAAAATTGAGTTCTCATAGTTTCAATCAAATGCACACTTGAACAACATCTAATCTTTTTGTTTTGATTTAAGTGATTAATTATTTGTTATCACTAACAGACGCTCATCGAGTATATTACAAACACAAATTAATAATTCTCGATTTTTAAAAACTTGTAACTATACCTATATTATCAATAGAAGTACTACCATCAATCACATTTTGGAGTATTTCTAACATTAACGGCTACATAGAAATTGGTCAGAGAATGATAGTGAGCAACCCATAGTCATGCTAAATTGCATTCATGATTTTTCCCTCTACTACTGACTGTCTTTATCTTTTCCAATTTCTCAACCAACATATCACAGTGGTGTTGCTAAAGTTGGTTAAATCCTTTTGTACAATGCTCCACTCACATTAATAATCATAGTAACATATTAGAAAAGAATAATTGATAATTCGATTGTCTTTAGCAACATCAACAATCACTGAATAGAGTTGGTGTGCAAAACAATGGGTATACCTTGCATATGGATTCTCTCTTTAGATAATGCCTTCAAACCTTTGACTTAACCCATATTTTTAATGTCCCATCATATCCTTGACCTCTTAGCTGGAAAAGAGATAATTGGTGCTTAACAAATAGGCAAGCACTTGCATATTTCAAAAATATGGCGGAGGTGTTATGCAAATGAACCATAACAAGGAACCGCTTTATCACATATCAATCCTGATTAAGATATTGCAAAACAACCCCCATTTGCTCTTTCACTGAGACATCACGAGCTTCGCCAATCATAAAATAAAAATAATTGTCTCCAATGTTATCAACAAGCACATGTGTAATCTTCATTGTATAAGCATTTGCTTCCTCCTTTCTAAAACCTTTGGGGAAGCTATTTGATTGTTTCTAAGGGCCTTTTGACCGACTATCCTTCAAACCTATTCATTCCATAAACTATACCACTTGAGTAGTTTAAGAAAATTGCCCTTGTTTACTAAGCTCTAGGAGTCATCATGTCTACAAAATGTGGGATCTTACTTCATTAGAAAACGGGTTGCATCCAAAACCACCATTAAACGAATACAAATGGAAATCTCTATCTCATATGAATGTCCAATCAATTGGTGTGGCATGCTTTGCCTTCAATTTTGGAAACTCTAAAATTCTATTATGGCATTATCACATACAATGTTCATGGTACCATCATGTTCTGTCAATTTTGTAATTATTTAATTATTGAACCACTTTTTGGTGAATCTACCGTCTCTTATTTGATTTCCTTTAGGCTCCATCATTGTTGGTCATACTCTTTCTAGAGAAAATTATGGCCAATTAGTTGACATGAACCTTTAGTCAAATGATCCTTTCTAACTTGTCCCAACATCAAAGTCTCCAATCAACTTTTGTAAACTCACGTTACTAATAATGCACTCTAAATTGAAATCCACATTGGCGTTGCTTTCACTTTATTCATAGTTCAATGGTGTTTTGAGCATTACTCTTCATTCTTTAGTGGTTTGATAAGAAATTTATCCATGTCCTGCAATACGTATTCCAAATTCATAAATAAATATGCAATTCTTTCAATTTTATGAATAAACAAAATCTTAAAATATCAACAATTTCTTAAATAAAACTCAAACTTATTAACCTAAATACCTAATGAGGTAATTCCATAAATATTCCAAATTCATAAATAAATATCCCAAACAAATGAAGTTGTACAAATTTATAAATAAATATCCTAAATTCAATAAAAGATTAACCTAATTTCAACAATTTCAACAAATTTTACAATTTTATCTGCATGAAAAGAAAACCTAAATTTATTCCGCACATATTTAATCTCAACAATTGAAATAACACACATATCCATTAAAAGTCTAGAATCTCAAATATATTAATTACTCTCAACAATTTACGGAAGCTATTAAACAAACAAGTGAAAAATAATAATTTGTAAAAGTTTCAACAATTTAAAAAAAATGACTATTTACAAATTATAGCAAATAATAATAATAATAATAATAATAATAATAATAATAATAATAATAATAATAATAATGTACATCATACCTTAGGAGTTAGGGGAAATATTACAAGTTGATCATAATTTCCTCTTTTCTATTTTTCTCACTCCTTTCCTTTGTTTTAGGTGCTTCATTACTATTTTGATCATTGTTCAAAGGGGCTTTTCAATTTGTGTTTGAAATGCAGGTTTTTATTTTATTTTTTATTTTCTTGTTTTACCTTCTTTTAAACGAAATACCAAGTCCCTCCCTCCTCCCCTTCCTTCCTCCCCCAGCTAAAAGTTTTTGCCCAAAGACCCGGAGGGGCAGCCTTGTTCTCCCTTAGGATCCACCACTGTCAATAATAGTCTTATCACTAAAAAATACAAAACAAATCATTAGTAACTCTAAGTTGCATGTCCAAGGTAGATGGCATGTTTACAATTGTTTTTATTATAAACAACCTTTGTTAAATTCATATTTCACAAGTCTCTTTATGAAAATACAATATAATAATCCATATGAAAATAACATGGCTGATATCCCATTTTTCTGATGATGTTATCTTAACAACTTGAAATTGAAAACACAATATAATCTATCCAAGAAAAGCTAGAGCTAACATATTTGTCTCTATGATTATAAACAAATAAATCAAAAAAATGGAAAATGAAAGAAAAAATCATAATAGCAAAAACAACAAAAATTGACGCAAAAACCCACAAGTGAAAATGAAATCCTAACTCAAACTTTGAAAGGAAAATAATAAAAATCATAATTTAAAATTAAAGCAAAAAAAATCAACAACAACAGAAGCCGAAACATAAAGTAAATTAGCAATATACTAATTGAATATATTATTTAACAAACCCTTTCATGAATCATAATGCAAGCACGTACCAAGATCATAAGGAGAAAGATTTAAAATAGAAACTACAATAATCCATAAGGAGATCAAAATAACAATAGGAACATACACTATAATTATAGACAAGTAGAACAAGTATGATAGAATTATAGTGGAAAAAAATTAAAGAGCAAAAGGAACTAGTTTGATTAATACTTGAAGAAAAATATATAAGAAGCGAAACATGAATACACAGTAACACAAAAAGCAAATCCCCACAAGTAAAGGCAACATGGCAAGGCGAACTAAATCATGACTCAAACATGAAACTAAAAATCTAAAGTACAATATGTAGTAAAAGTCACAACATGCCAAAAGAATTCCTACAGAACAATAACAACTAAGATTAAGACTAAAGTGACACCCACACACACTTGCACACGTATACACAAAAAAATTTTTTTTTTAGAATAAAAGGAGCTACACAGTAGCTAGATAGCAATCTGAACTACAACCAAAACAACATTAAAACTTAACCCCCATGTTACTGGTAACCTCCATCAGCCATCTGGGAATTTCCAACCCTCTAAAATACAAGGATAGTTGTGGATTCTGTCTTCCATTTTTTGCTAGAACATCAGCAGCAAAATTGTGCTCCTGAGCGACGAACGCAATCTCCAACTCAGGCCACCTTCCACTCATTCTTTGAATGTTGTGTACTAACTCAGCATTCCTCCAAATAATCCGACTATCTCCTCGTTTGATGCTATTGATAAGCTCAATACAGTCCGATGAGATCTTCGATGACGTTAGGCTGCACCTCTGACATTGGCTCAAGGCCCACTCCATCGCCAATGCTTCTTCTTGCAAACTTGATTCAGCTTTCACTCCCATCGAGCTTGCAACGACAACGTTTTCAAAATCAGCAATAGCAATAAAACCTAATCCACTCCAACTCTCTGCATCGACCCAAGAGGCATCAGTTAAAACAATTAAATTCATAGATGATTGAGTAGATAACTCCCTGTGCAGGCATCCCCATTTGAAGTCAACAAAGCCAAGTTGCTACAGCCCATTCAGGAACACCTTCTTCGCATTTGTACAAACACCCTTAAAAATGTTCTTACATCTGGCTATCCAAATCGCCCACAAGCAGGTAGCAATCAGTCCATTTGCAAACTCCCCTCCTGCATGGCAATCAAGATCATCCAGAATCCAACCTCCTGACACTGGATCAGCACTAAATAACTGCTCAACCTGCAAAAGATCATAAACCATCTCCCAGCATTGCTTTGCCATTCTACACTCCCAAAATAAGTGAGTAGTAGTTTCAATGTGAAGTTTACAGAACACACATAATGCAGGTTGCCCAATGTTGAGGCTATAAAGATAAGCAAATGTAGGCATCTTGCCATGCATTAACTTCCATATGAACAATTTAACTCTTGGAAACACCTTCAATTTCCAAATACTTCTCCATCCCCGCCAACAATGATCAAGATCCCCACCCTAGTTCAAGTAAGAATAGATTGCAGAAACTAACTTACCATTGGTGGAGATCGGCATCCAAACCCACCTATGCGACCCTTCCTCATGACAAGTAAGCTTTGCAAGTCTGGTCCAATCATAATGGGGACCCGACATTTCATTTACAGCCTCACGATCAAGAATATCATCATTAATAATATCAGAGAAGACCATGTCGTCCAAAGGCAAAGTCATATTAATATAAGTTGGTTTATAAGCAATCGGAATATCATAACACCAAGGATCATGCCAAAGATCAGTCGGGTTAGAATTACAGTCCATCATCCACAAGTTAGATTTAATGCGATCAGCCGTTCTACACAAAGTTTTATAAAACCAAGATGATTTGGAAATTTTGTGCAGATTCCACAAATTAAAACCACCATATTTGGACTTACAAATATGCACCCACAGCTTGTTATCCTCATTAAGAATAGCAAAAACATGCATTGCCATTAGAGCAACTTTCATATGTCTAAAATTCCTGATTCCCAATTCCCCCTCAGTGTGATCAAGTGTGACAGTATCCCATCCAACAAAATAGAGGCCACTACCACCACCACTCTTGTTCCAGAGGAAAGATCTAGCCATCTTGGCAATCCGGTCAAGTATGGTGTCAGGGATCCCATAAACCGACATCAGATGAACAGGAAGAGAGACAAGGGAGCTATTGATAAGAACTTTTCTCCCAGAAGTTGACAATCCACTCTGATTCCAGGATCCAACCATATTGCAGATCCTATCAATCAGAGGGTTAAAATGAGCAACGTTCAAGCGCTTGGGAGAGACTAACACCCTAGGTAATTAAAGATAAAATTACCAACCTGCATGCCTAGAATAGATCTAATAGAAGAGGTAATTCTCTTATTACACCAGGTAGGGAAAAACACAAAGGACTTATTATGATTTGGTTTTTGGCCAGTCAAATCCTTATAAAAATCCAGACAAGAGATACAATTTCTAGCTGCAGCTCTGGAGGCTCTAGTAATGATGAGAAGATCATCAGCATACATCAAATGGTTAATATTTCTTGATAACCTATGATCAAAACCAGGGACAAGATTTAAGGCCATACTATAATTGAGGATGGCAGTCAAGTTCTGAGCAACTAGAATGAAAAGGTAGGGGGAGATAGGGTCCCCTTGCCTAATGCCTCTACTTGAAGTAATCCATCTACTAGGCTGGCCATTAATAAGAAATGCAAAACTAGAGGATGAGATGCAAGCTTTGATCCAAGACACCCATTTTCCCGGAAAGCCCATTTTAACAAGAGTCGCGAGAATAACTCTCCAATCCAAGGTATCATAAGCCTTCTCAATATCGATTTTAAGCATCATCCTAGGGGGGAGTGAGTAATCAGTTTCAATTGAGTGGGTTATTTCCTAAACTGCAATAATGTTATCATGAATGGATCTACCAGAAATAAAACTAGATTGCTCCACATCAACAAGTTTATTAATGACACTCTTATGCCTACTAGCAAGGATTTTAGGAATAATCTTATAAGAAACATTACATAAAGAAATCGGCCTAAAATCAGTTACCTTGTTAGGAGACTCATTTTTGGGGATCAAAACCATAAATGTTTTACCCCAAGACTTAGGGAGGCAGCAGTGTTAAAGAAATGAATAATTGCCCTGCACAAGTGATCACCAACATTCTTCCAATAAAAGCGATAAAACTCAGCATTAAGCCCATCAGGCCCAGGGCTCTTACCATTAGCCATAGAACACAACGCATCAAAGATTTCTTTTCTAGTTACAGGGGTGATAAGATCATTTCTATCAGAATCATTCAGAACATTCAGAACAGGCAATCTACTAGCAATATCACAATCAACATTGAGACCAGCAGAACTATCATTAGACCAAAGCTTGGAGTAAAACTCCAGAAGCAATTCTCAATATCCCTTTGCACATGATGAATATTGCCAGAATTATCTAAAATAGCATAAATCCTATTTCTATGTTTCTGAATATTAGCAAATTTATGGAAAAAACCAGCATTCAAATCACCATTATTGAGCTAAAGCATTCTAGCACGTTGAGCCCACCTTAAGGAATTTTGAGAAAGAAGAGCATTATGTTTATTATAAAGCAGCTGCAGTTCCCAATCAGTAGAGGCCCTGATACTATTAGAAGCCTCAAGGTTCTCCATATGTGCAATATCATTCTCAACATTCCTAAGATTAACATCAAGAGGGGACAAATTTTCCCTTTTCCAAACCCTAAGATTATCTTTAGTACAAGAAACAAGATGTGAAAAAGCATGCATAGGCGAAGAGTGAACACTTGTGTTCCAAGTTTTAGCAATATTAGCATGGCAGTTAGCATACTCAAACCAGTAGTTATCAAAACGGAACACATGATTCTTATGAAGACCATTAAAATTAGCAGTGAGAACCAGAGGATTATGGTCAGAGTTTGTGCGAGGTAAATGCTGATTAAAATATGATCTAAAGTGCATAGTCCAACAAACATTAGCAAGAAAACGATCAAGCCTTGCCCACCTTCGAGCAAAACCAGCTTGACCATTACACCAAATAAAGCAAGAGCCAAAATACCCCAGATCTAACAGACCATTCTTAGTAATAAAATCATTGAAAATCCTCGACTTACCAGAATAATGCAAAAAGGTCCCCCCTCTGTGTTCCTCTTCAGACCTAACAGCATTAAAATCTCCAACAAGAATCCACGGAAGGCCTAAAATTGACATACCTGAAAGCTGATTCCAATGATCTTGTTGCAATCCTGCAAGCTGGGGGTTGTAAATTACTGAGAGTATCCAATGCTCTGGCTTGAGTGACGAGATCACCAGGTGCAGTGAAGCGCGGGATCTCACCACAAGTGTGACCGAACCAATATTTGGATTCCAAAGTACAATAATCCCCCCAGACATCCCCAATGCTGGAATAGCAGCCCATTCCCATCTCTTACAGAAACGCCTGCAAAATTTAACACTCCTAAACTCATTAGCCCTAGTTTCAACCAAACAAACAAAATCAGGCTTATGCTTAGCCATCAAATCATGTACCCTTCGAATTGTTTTCGTCCTAGAGACACCCCTACAATTCCAACAAATCACAGTTAAACGATTCATAAACTAGGGTAACAAAAGTAAGGAAACAGAGAACTAAAAGAAACACAAGGTATCATATAAGGCTAAAAAAAACCTCAATCAACAAAGAAGATGAAGAACAAAAAGGAAAAAAGGATATTATCCAGCCGAGCTAACAGTGCTCTCGTTTGCCCTTTTTCGGGCGAGATCTAGCCTTGATCTCTGCTCTGCGAGCCATCACCTCCAGCTTGGCACCCTAGTGAAATTCACCAAGGGTCATCTCATCATCAGACTCCACCCCCTCCATTTCACTATCTTGATCAGGCTCTAACCCTTCATTCATGCCATCAATCGCATCTTGCCGCTTTCCATTATCAGGGTCTAGAGACATCCGCAGTTTTCCACCAAAGTATGATGAACCCTGCAGCAGCACTAGAAGAGCCACACCCAGACCTGTGGTCTAAAGAAAGTGAATAAGCCATAGAAGAAATTAGAAGCGGCACAGCTTCCCCTTCAAACCCCTGCGCTGTTTTCATTGGTCTCAAATGCCTAGAAACATGGGCTTCAATCAGATCCCGAGTACACTCTTTGCCAGTATTCACAGGCTTGGGGCTTTGGTAAGGTACAACTGACAAATTGGGGAAACAAACAAAACTCATCCTGTTCCAGGTCAGCATCCATCCCATCTTACCCCATCTTTACACCAGACCCCTGATGTACACCAGGCCCTGAGGAAGCAGACATGTGCGAAACGCTTCTGCCCCCTCGCCGCCCACCCCTACTACCACACAATCCTTCCCCTCGATCAACGATCATCTCCTCTTGATCCTTGTGCAATTTAGGCCACGTGTCCTTCCTAGCTTCCCTCGTCTCTCGATCTCCAACGTTCGCCGGACCCCGACCTCGGCCCCATCCGCGACGCCGTTGGACAACCATCGACATTTTGTGTTTACAGCTTTAGAAGACATTGTAGCAAAAAGTACAAAATCATGTAGCTAAATATTTTAGCTTTGAAAGTAAATCTCGTAGCAAGAAATGCCATAGCTAAATGTTTACTACATATCTTATGACTTTTGTAGCTAAGAAGTAATAAATTTTGCTACCGTTTTTATTTTTCATGGCTAAATGTTTAAAATATTTTGCCACGAAAATATTACATGGTAGCAAATAATTAATTGCTTTAGCTACATTATATTAATATATATAGCAAAATTGATTTTAATAGCAACAAAAAAAAAACTATGTAACCAAAAGTTTAGTCTACTTGCCACAGTGAAACTATCGTCACAAATAGTTTTATATTCAGCTATAAATTTTGCATGTTTGTAGCTAAATGAAATATTAAATTGCTATAGTTATTATAGTGTGGCTAATATGATAGTTCTTTAGCATCAAAACTAATCAATTAAACTATACATTAAAATATTTTGCTAAGAAATAATAGATTTCAAACAAAAATATTAACTTCATTGTTTCGGGTGAAGTAGCTTTGTAACTATATAGTAAAATATTTTGCTTTAATAATACAGTTTGTAGTAAAAATATTTTGCTTCGGAATAAACATATTATAGCAATTAACTTATTTGTTTTGGTTGCAAACTAGATAATCCATATCTAAATATTAAAATTATTTGATACAAATTGGATATTTTTGTAGTAAATTTTATTTTTTAAGTTTTAAACATAAATAAAGGTTAATAAATTAATAGCTATTAAGTGAAAATAATGAAATAAAAAGAATTAAATTAAATATAGCCAAAACGAAAATGAAACTAATTAATTAAAGGAATAGATTATGGAAGTAGGACACATGTAATAATTATTACAAGGGAAGTTTTCATCACTAATATTAATAACATTGATAAATCTGAGGTTGTAAAAATTAGATGTCTACTATTGTGTTTGTGAAGCATGGAGATGAAACAACATTTTAATTTTTTCTTCCCAATCTCCATTTATCTTTGCTAATTTTTCATCCATTTGCTCTTCCATTGCCTCTACTCTTGTATTTGCTTCCTTTTTAGCCATTTTCAACCTGTGATATTTGTAGGTCCATTGACATCTGATGGTTGACATAAAATCTTTTCCAATGTTGTAATCCTTTCTGTTTCTTTTTCCAAATCCTCCATTCCTAGGCATTCTCCTGTTGTTTAACATAAAATAATATAACAAAAAATTAAAAAAAAATTACTGAATGTCTATAATGATATAGTTGTAGTGCAAATAAAATTTGAAGCGAAATATTCAAAAAACAATTGCATACAATCTAAAGCGGACTATAAATATCCAGTGAAATGAAATGCATTATAAACTTACAAGTAATATTGTCTCATAATTAAAAAATCTATGAAGAAATTGTATGAATATAGGGTGGGAGACAAAGATCACACATAAATGATAAGCGGGTACATGTGGTTTAATGTTGAAAGTGAATATTAGTTAATAAATTTCATTTTGTATATGTGTCAATTTGATAAAATTGACATAAAATAATATGAAAAAAAATTAAAAACAACTAAAAGATCATAATTACTAAGGTTGTAGTGTAAATAAAATTTGAAATTAAATATTAAAGAAAACAATTGCATACAATTCAAAGAGAAATACAAATATGTCATGAAATACAATTCATTATAAACTTATAATAAATCAAAACAAAAAAAATCTATTAAGAAATATGTGGATATGAGGTGGAAAAAGAGATGACATATAACATGATTGGGAAATTGTGTCGTTTTGAGTTGAGGGAGAATATTGGTTGATAACTGAATTTTTATAAGTACTAATTTGATTATGTTGACAAAAAAGCAAGAAAAAAAGAGAAAAAAAGAAAAAGAAAGAAGATGAACTTAAAAATTCTACAGAAGCTAAGACATGTAGTTGCAATCTTAGGCATATTTAATATGTCTTAATATAATTAAGAATTATATGGTTAAAATTCCTCATCTCAATGTGTATAAACAAGATTAATTGAAAAAGACATACCTGAGAAGATCTTTCTCAAGATTAGTAGAGCTCCGACTTCAATAGTAGAGAAAGATAACAAAACAAAAATATGAATTAGAGTTTAATAAAAAAGACAAGAATAAATGCTACTAGTATTTAAAAATTTAGGAGGGAATTGAAATTTTTATTTCCCTCCAAACACAAGGAGGGAATTCGAATTATTTTATTTTAATTCAAAATAAAAATAAATTTAAATATTTTCCTTCTAAAAATAGATGATAAGAGTTAAAATTATTTTATTTCAAAAACAAACAATATTTATTTCTTCTACAATTTTAAAATTTCGTTTTGGCTTTTTTGAATCAGTTTTATATCAAAATAATTTTGGGTCCATATTTTAATATAAATAAAATTTTTAATGTTGACCACAAATTAAAAATCACATATACTGCTATGTTACTAGGATTTTTTGCATATATATATATATATATATATATATATGTTGGTGCAATATTCCGGTAAAATTTATATTTGGAATCAATCAAATATGTGTAATTACAATTACCTTGATTTAGTAACTAGATATTTGTGCCTTTAGAATTTCCACATACCTTAATTTTGGAGATTTTTGAATGGAAATTTCTCACCTATCATGATCTTTCCTTTTTCAATTTTCTCTTAAAAAAAATCTATGATCATGATTGCACTAGGATTAAATACCCATACCCTAACAAATCTTCATAATATTATTTACATAATATCCAAACCAAAGTTGATACATTGCCTAATTTAATGCAATGTGAATATTATATTATGTTATATTATATTATATTATTACATAAATATAATTATATAGTCACCATTATTCAGCATATAATAAATCATGTAAAAAAATTAAATTTGGAATGATTTGTTACTTTTATTAAAATATAAAACCATCACATTATTAAACTTTTGGACGGTTCAATATTTTTAAAAAAAGAACCAAACTTCATTCATTTTACTAATTTTTTTGATCTTAAATCATTGAAATTAATATAAAACCTGATTAATATATTATATGTACTAGTTAGTAATCCTACAGTAATAATTGTTCATAACTTATACCTATTTAACCAGTTAAAATAAAAAAATTTTAATTCTACAAAATTAAAAATAAATTTTGACTTTATTACATTATATAATTTGTCATAATTATAAATTTCTGATTAAAAAATTTATATTAATTAAAATTTAGTTTAAATATTTATCAATTGATAATATTAAAAATTACAAATTAAAGTAAAATTATTGAATTCAAGTAGTGGGTACTTCAAAGGGCAACCCAAATCCTATATTAACCAATCACGAATGACATTTTCACTAGTTGCACATGTTTTAACCTTTTTATATCTAGCTGGAATTACTCTAATTGAGTTTAACAAGTACTCGCAAAAATTAGTATGTATTGTCATTTTTAACTCTTTATAAAACTTATAATTGGTAATGCAATTTTAATGGTTTTCAACTTTTTTGATGTTTCTTTTTATATTATATAATTTACTATATTATCGATATGAAATAATTATTCAGTATAAATTTTTGCTATCAAATACCAGTTAAAAAAACTATGACCTTCACAGCCAATATGTATATTGTCTCAAACAACTTTCAAAGTTTTTGAAAGTCAAGGCTATTGATCTCCCAAAATTTTTATATTTCATTAAAGAAGGAGGGCTTCTCAGTTAGCTTATAAATTTGTGCATCTCAAATTTTTAAAATATTTATTACATTTTAAATAGGAAGCATCTAATTTGAATTGCTCATTGAATTGAAAATAAATAAATTTTCTTTAAATATAATTTTTATTTAAATTTTTAGGACAGCTATTTTATACTAAAATATACTTTTCCATTAAGACAACTTATTTACAGTGAAAGAATGAGTGAACCATGATGACATATTTGAACCATGATGATATATATTTGGTGAAGTTTTTGTTTTTCACTTCAAGTTTTTTTTTAGATTTTAATTTATTTTAAATATCTTTTTCATGCACTCTATTTATTACATAGAGTATTTTAAGTTTATTATACGTAAACTTTTGTTATAAAGTGGTTATTGAATTTTTTTTAACTAAAGAGATTTAATATAAAAATTGATTTTTTATCACAATTTAAATTATAACATGTTTTTTGCTACAGTTTCATTTTTTTCTTTGTAGCTCATTAACATGTATATATTTAGCTATGAGATATATATTATCAACTATAGCTACAAAACCTATATTTATAACAAATTAAATTTGAAAATAATTATTTGCTATATGTATATAATTTTTGTAACTGTATGTTAATAGTAGCAACAATTTTATCATCGTGGCTAGTACCTAAACTTTAAAATCATTATTGCTGCAAGCGATCAATATTAGTGACTAAATAAGATATGTTGCTATAATATATTACTGTGGCTACAAAATAGTAGCTCAAAGGTTAGTTAGTGCTACAATATTAAATATTGAAACAAATATGATCTACTTGCTACGAATTAATAATCAATGTAACTAAAAATTTTACTCAAATTATAGATAGCTACAAATGACTTTGTCTATAGCTACTGTAGTATTCTAGCTACAAAAATATCTTTTGCAGCTAAGAAATTGTAGCTATAAATAGATAATGTTGTAGTTAATCCTCAGCCAATGGACTCTTCCCGGTGTCCCTCACAGTAACATTAACATCATCGCCATTGCCTGGCTCAGCAAGTTTACTCGCTTCCTCAGTCCCCCTTCGGCTTAGCTGCTTCTCTGGCATCATCGTCTTCGACGTATGACGCCCCTGAGAAGCCACGCCACCCAATGGCTGAGTCCGAGTCACAGGGCAGTTCACCACACCATGGCCAACCATCCCATAGTTATAGCAGAAGACTGGAAGCTTCTCATACAAGACAAGCACCAACACCCTTTCATCCCCATTGTTAAGCCAAAAACCGCGCCTTAGTGGTTTCGTTAAATCTATCTCAACACAGACCCGGGCAAACTTTGCTCTAGATAGGTTGAGCGTCAGGTCATCTACACGTAGGAGCCGACCAAAGTGTGAAGCAATGTGTTCTAACATTTCAGCATCCCAGTGCTTAATCAGTAGATGATGAAGTTGTAACCATACTGCGGCCGTATCAAGCTTCTCAAACGCCGGTTGAAAGTTCTCCCTCCAAGGTGTCAGCTGGAGTACCATACCAGCAATCGTCCATGGTCCCTCCCAAAGTATCCTGGCTTGCATTTCCGACGATTCACATTGAATAAAAAAGAATCCATTAGGCATATCCGCAATAGTAAAGGTGCCAACATTCCTCCAGAGATCACTCAGAGCCTGTCTAACTTGTTCCAACGGAAGCGCGCGTCCAAGGAACTTCCCGAACACCGCCGCTTGCAAACGCTCATGAGCCCTAAGTCGGAACTCCCTGTCCGTCTTGATTGTCTCCTGAACAGTCAATTTGAGCTTATCGAAAGCCTCCCTTTGAAGAAGAGGGCTAGTAGTCCCATGATCCTTAACTCCACCAGCCCCAACAACCTTCGCCCACGATTGCGCCAGCGAAGGTCTAGCCTGTGGGGGCCCCAGACAGGGCCCCCTTTTGTCTGGGGAAGAAAACAACACGTATACACAAAATGTTAGAAAGCAACAAAATGTCTATATATACACAAAAGGTCTAGCCTCCCTTTGAAGAAGAGGTTCACTCTGTTAGAAGGAGAGTTGCGAAAACAACAAAATGTTAGAAAGAAAACAACACGTATACACGAAAGAGTTGAAAGCAAAAAATGTTTATAGAAAAATGTGATATATATATATATATCACATAGCTCATTACAAGAAAATTGCCATGTACTAACGCTTTTCTATAGTAACGATCAAATTCCGTAGCTATAGATTGTTTTTACCGATGATACTTTAAAACTGTTAAAATATATAAGAGATTTACTGACGGATTTCGTTTTGTTGGTATAGATATTATTGTATACTGACTTTTATTTATAGTGACAGTCAAATTTGTAGCTACAGACTATCTATACCAACGGGACATTCAATTTGTCAGAATAACTCTGATATTTACTTACGAATATTGTTCTATTGGTATAATTAGTACTCTTACCGTACATTATCTATACCAAATAATTTTTAAAAGTGTTAGAATAAATCAAACATTTACTTATGGATATCGTTCCATTGGTATAACTATATATTATTATAAACATATTACTTTGAATTTTATTTAATTTTTATATTTATGTCTAGTAGAGCATGACATAATTATAATAATATAATCTTAATTGAATTTAAGATTTATATTAATAATTACTTCTTAAAAAAATACAGTAACATATTCCAAAAAAATAACATAATGTTTTACCATATTGGATTATTTTTTTCTTTTACATCCAATTTTTTAACTCTTTTAATTTTTTTATAGTTATTAAATTATTTCCACATTCATCATAGATAACAGATAATAAATTTGTTGCATGATTGTAATTTGTAAACATTTATTAAAAAAAGCTTTTTATTATATTTAAAATATAAAAGTAAAATCATTGTCCAAGCCTTACATGCATATCAGAACAAAACAACCTCCTCGCATCAGTGTTTTAATAATCGGACCGGTTGTCAACCCGGTTAGGCAGCCAGTTCACGGTCCAACCGGTTGAACCGGTTGGACCGGCCGGTTCAATAATATTTAATATTTTTTAAATAAATAAATTTTTAAAATTTACAAAAATTAAAAAATAAGAAATAATAATTTAATAAAAAAATAAGAAAAAGTAAAAAATACACAATTACATATTGCAAAGTTATAAACATCACAAAGTGTTAACTCTACATAAAATTGTATTTTTCAAAGTACAAATATACAATGATACAATCATACAACAAATATTCAAAAATAAAAAATTAAATAAAATATAAGTTTATACTATACTATAACAACAACAAATAATAAAATAGAAGCATACAACTACCATCACCAACAACACAAAATCAACAAAATCATTCAAAAATGTGGAATGAAATAAAATATAAGTATACTACTTCAACAACAATAAAATACAAGCATACAAATAAATAAACCGGATTTTATTTTTAGGTTTGTTTAATTTTAATCAATGTTTTTGCATACAAATAAATAAACCGAGTTTTTTTGTTAGGTTTGTTTAACTTCAATGATTTAATTTTAATAAATATTTTCTTAAACCTGATTTAATTGTTTAATTTAAAAAAAATTCAACCGGTTCACCGGTTGAAACGACCGGTCCGGTTTTTTCCTATTTGATGTGACTAATCGGACCGATTTACCACCCGGTTCCCGATTGAACCGGTTGAACCGGCCGGTCCGGTTTTCAAAACTATGCCTCACATTCAAAGTCCAAATCATTTATTACAAAACTCATCCCATAAAAACAAATTTGGAAAATATATAGACAAGAGGTTTGTCTTATTAGTTATTAGGAGGATAAGTTAAGATGGGAATTCTGGGGGAGTAACGGAAGTTGGATTTTACCCCATGAGTAATAGAACGAGACATCCTCCTCGCATTCGTGTCTTGTTTCTTTCTCGTTGGAGGAACGTTGGGATTTGGAGGGAGTTCAAGGTCGACTGAAGGTGGAGAGCTGTGAATCTAGGGTTAGATGCCAGCGATAGAGGGCGCTGGGTTTCCCTGCTAGGCGCTGATGGTGGCTTTCGTCCTCTGCTGGCATTGGTGCTGATTGTGAAGCGGAGGTTGAGGATCGGGTAGAGAGGAGGGAGGAAGTGCATAGACTCGTAGCTTTAGCGGAGGCAGAGGCGGAGAGGGTGGAGGAGGAGGTGAGTTTAGCATACGTGTGGGGATCGGTCGGGGAGAAGGAGATCAAAAGGCTGATATGTGTTGTTTGCCTTAGCCCAACTACTACACGCTGCTCTCCATGCAAGGCCGTTTGAACGGGTTAGTTTATTGGGAGATTTAGTGATTTTGTTTCGTCTTTTGAGAAATTTTGATGCGGGGCTCGTGGATTTGGGATGCGTGGCTGGGGATTGTGACAAAGGGGTGGGATTAGGGTTTTGATGTGGCATTTTTTAGACATGAGATGTTAATTTGAATTTTTGTCTGAAAATAACTGTTATTTGAATGTAAGATGGATTGTTATAAATTCTATTTTGATTTTGAGAATTTAACTAGTGGTTTTTCTTTTTGGTTGTTGGATTTCTTGCCTTCCGATGAGACTTCGATCGGCGGAAAATTGGTTACATTTTCCTTAATATTATACTTATTTTATATGGAAATAAATATGCATGGCATCCAAATTTTGTAGTTATACATGCTTCACTGTCATGTTTTCCTTAATATTCAGTATTATGCAAGGAGTTGTTTGGTTTTCTGCAAATGCCTATTCTTGTTGGTACCACGATGATTTGATGCGCAACTATATGCATGCTTTTGGTATTTTCCAGGTTTTGTTTTTTTGTCTTTTCCTTAATGTATTCTTTATGTTTAACGAATCTCTATCTTTGGAATGATGGGCTACTATTTTCCATCTTTTATTTTTCTCCCTTTTATTCAATCAAATCTATGTGTTTGACCATGAGTAGATTATGCCCTGTCATACTGTGATTTTTCATCTACTAGCTATGATTATTTAAAGTGTTAATTATACAAAATTTGAAAGAATTTGCTTCTGTACAGTAACTTAATTTCAAGGTAAATACATCATGCTATTTAGATTAAATTTACAAATATATGCTATTTTTCAAAAACCCATTACTGCATAATTTGCAAAACTCCATGTAAGACATCTGCTTTTATCCTAACAAATTTTGCTCTTTGATGTCAATTGCTATTTCCTCTGCAGCCCCAGTTTTTAGTCATTTTTTTTTGTAGTTGTTACAGATTCAAGCTTTCATATTTGTTTACTTACTGATGTAACACATGGACATGTTTAGTACTTCACAGTGCAATTTATATGTGCACCAAAGTCTATTAACATCACCAACATACCACCATTTCTAAGGTTTATAAATATATACTCCATGTGTTGTTCTTGCACTCTTGCTGAAAATAATAAATATATATTTGCCTCACAATGGCCATGTTGATGAATACCAAAAATTCTTATTATTGTATTTTGAATGGAAAATCTAATAGTTATGTTGATTCACTCAAGAACATATATAGAAACTTATCAAGATGTGTTCGATTGCATTGAAATTGTAGAAAATGGAAATGAATGGAATGCAAAAAGAAAGGAAGAAATGCTCATCCACTTTGCTTTTGTTTTGTTCAAATTCCAATGTGTTTGTTTCTCTTGTTTAAATGAACTAAGTAGTGCTTTCCTTTGCAGTAAGTTTAGAACAAACAAATGTTCATTAAGCGTTAAGATGTTTTGTCAGTAAATTTAGTATTTTATCAATCTAGAATTTAGTTTCCTTTACTGTTATATCTGCTTGTAGCTTTTTAACTAAGAAAAGAAGCCTTTTATGTGGTTTGTTTGAGATGCATATTAGTTGTGATGATGGAAATAATGTGTTATTTTCATGTAGAATGCTATATAATTGGCCACATTTCCAACTCCTTTAGCTTGGCCACATTTATATTAGTTGAGAAATAAGTATATTAAGTTTTGGGTTCTTCAAAACTTAGCCACATTTCCTTGTCAAATGGTATCAACACCAGCGACATGACTAAAAACAAGTGGGTTAATGAGGGCCATGAAGTGTCCCATCTTTGGTTCCAACTCCTAGTGTTGATGATTTATTTATTTATTTATTTTGTAGTATTATCCGAGCTTGAATTGGTCTCGGTGCTGTGAGAAGGGATATGCACTGGTGTGATGAAGTTTTCTCTTGATTACTTGTTTTCATGACAAAAAATGGGTTAAAATTCACACTTTTTTTATATTTTTATGCTGAATCTTTGCATTTGCAGAGTGTTTTTCGCAGATGAAACCATCAGATGTTTCTTAGAAAATTCAGTATCCTTCTACGCTTCTAGTTTTTGGTTCATTTGAAATGATGCTTTTTAGAGTTCATTAATTTGTTTTGATTTCATGTGTTGATTATTTGGATACACTTGTGCTGAATTCTTACTACTTGTTTTGGAAATATATTTGATTTTGTCCTCATGATTTCGATGTGAAATTTTACAATTTTTATGATTTGATATAGCTTATTATTGAAGTATAAGTGATGGGTTATTTTTGACAACCGGCCAGGATGAGCTATCCTGGTTCTTTGATTAGTTTTGAATTATGAATTTGTTAGATGCCTTTTTAATTCTAAAGTCCTCAATGATTCTTGTATTGATGGTGGATCCTATGATATTTGTTCTCTTCATCATTTCTTAAAATTTTGAAAATTTTGGATCAATTATTTGTCAAAGAATTCAATTAGACTTAAATGATTCCACACTACATGTTTAACTTGTTGAGCCATCTGTCACTTTGTCAGTATTATTCTTTCAATGAATAGAGGACTTAGGTGATAATTTTGGCAGCCTTTCAAACAAGTAGATTTTTTTTAATGTTTGCTTGAATGATGACAATAACGCTAGCATGAATCATAAAATTTTGATATGCTTTGTATATTTTCTTTTCTTCACCAGAGGGTACATATTCTCATATTATTGATCTTAATTCTTACTTAGCATTTCATTTTTCTGAACTTTTTGTCTTCCTTCAATCTGTGATAGAAATCTTAATGTATATTAAATTAAATGTTTCATCCATATGTTCAACACAAGGAAATTTCATTTTTGAATTACTTATCCTTTTCAAGATGTCCATATGGCAAATACTCATGCTATGTAGTTGGGTATCGTGGTGCCAGAAAACAAAGAAGAGGCTTCCGTTTCTTTTTGTTTGTGTGTGTCTGTGTCTGTGTCTGTGTTGGGGGGGGGTTGGGAATTGTTGGTTATCACAAAAACTGTTATATCATTATTTAATGGTCTTTGATAATTATCATTGTATTTAAACTTTACAAGTTTATTACTAGTTTGCAAGTTCTTTTAGCTTTTGTTGTGTAAATAACTTTAACTTCTTTTTTATATGATTTCTAGGTACTTGATGTTTCTAGTGCTCAACAAAAGCCATGTGGGCATAATAATTTTCCCTAATCAAGTTATTAAGCAAATCCAATTGCATCAAGTAAGGTCATTATTTTTTTTGTCATTGTTTTATTGTTGCATACATGTTATTAATTGTAATTTTTTTTAAAATGATTTTTGTATGTGGTGTTTTTTAGAAGATGACATCGGTTCTACATGAGCAAATCCTTGTCGCTTTATATGGTTATTAGACCTAAATGAAAGTATTTTATCTTTGTGTTAGTTTTGGAATTAAGGCAAAAACTTTTGGTTGTCAAGAGTGAATGGTAGTTTACTTTTGAGCATGTATTTTATAAACATATGTTTGTGATGATAAAATAGTTTTTTTTTTAGTGGAATGTTTTTGTTAAATTTGGAATTTAAGGCAACAACTCTTGGTTATCAAGATTGAATGGTAGTTTATTTTTTGGCATGGATATATATTTGTGGTGATGTAATAGTTTTTATTTTTTAATTTTTTGGAATGTCTTTGTTATTTTAATGACATTGATTGTTTTAATTTATTGTAAATTAATTTAATTGTGTATGAGATATTAAATTATTCATAATATATTTACAGGTGTAAAATGATTATATTGATATATTAATTATTGATATAAAGATTTTTACCAACAGTGTAGTCGTTGCTAAAAATAAACATATCTTTTTCAATATATATCTATAGCAATGGATGTTGTAGTTATTGATAAATCAAATGGATTTATTCCAACAAATGTTGTAACTGTTGGTATAGGTCTATACTTATGAGATTTTTACCAACGGAAAAAAATGTTGGCATATACATTTTAGCATTGGTACAAGTTAAATAAATATGAGGTGCTTTACCAACGGTGAGGCCAATAGTTATTACTATATTCTGTTGGTAAGGGGCCGTTTGGTTCGGAAGTGTATCACCGAAGTGGGGGAAGTCTGGAAGTGCCACTTCGGTGGAAGTGAGCAGTTCAGCTGGAAGTGTCCACTTCCGTGTGTTTGGTTGAAGCTGAAAACTAGATTTCCGAGACCACTTCCTGTGTTTGGAAGGTTGAAGTAGATATATGGAAAATCCCACTTCAGTCACTTTTTGGTGTTTGGTAACACCGAAGTGGGGATATAATCACCACTTCGATGAAGGGGTAAGGTTACCCCCTCATACCTTTTGTTGTTTATATGTTAATTACATTATGATATTTAATTTAAGTGCTTTAACTAATTTATCACCATGGTAATAAATAATTTAATATTTTAAATATAAATATTGCGTATGGAATATTAACTTATTTGCATACTAATAAATTATGAGATTTACTTAAGTGCGTTAACCAATTTACTACCAACCTACTAAATTTTGAGGAGTTAATTAATTTATTACCATTGCAATAAATAATTTATTATTTATAGAAAAATATTGCACATCGAATATTAATTTATTACCATACTAATAAATTATGCCATCTACATAAGTGATTTAATTAATTTTTACCATTGTAATATATAATTTATTATATAAAGAAAAATATTGCACATCCACTATTAATTTATTTTGATGCTAATAAATTATGATATTTACTTAAGTGCTTTAAAATGTCTTTTCCCAGTATTTTTAAGGCAAGATGGAACACTAAAATTCATGTTTAAATCAGAAATAAAAATCCAAAAAGATTACATATCAAAATTTATTTACTAATTTATATATGGTAAGCAAACACAGTTGAATCCAGATAACGTAAGTAGATCAATCAGTAATTATCAAGCTCACCGCAACAAAACAAATTGTGATAAGTAATTATTGATCCGAACGCACCCGTTCCTAAATAAAATCGAGATTAAAATTTTGAACACAATAATAACTACCATCAAGGGTTTATTGGTGAAAAGGAAAATAACTCCGTTAACGTTTTTATTTACTATCATGGTTATTGACTTTTGATTTATTGACTTTTTTTATAGCAAAGAAGTAACAGCTAGGCATGCATAACACAAGGAGACGCAAGTGTGTATGCATTATGACAAGGAGATTTTGATACACTAAAAAAAAAAAAAAAGGAGATGTTCATGATTGCAAAGGAGTGCTACAAAAAAAAGAAATAAGTTCAAATTATATACACCATAATGTAAGTGCATGCATGTATATATATACATATATACATATATACATGTATGTATGTATGATAGTCATTGTGTCACTCTACAACTGGAATGCCGATAACAATGCAGGCGACATTTTTCCTGATACAATCACATAGATGGAAAACTTGCCGGCTCCTAAAGTCCGGCAAAGTTCATCAGACCTGAGGCATACTGAGACATAGGCTTGAATCAAACGCTGCCACAAATCTTGTGCTTGCAAGGGACTGAATGTGAAGTACATTAATTTGCAGCAGAGACAATTTTTCAACATAGAAACCAATCAAAACTGCATCATAGTAGCTAACCAGGTACACTGTGCACTGCTTTAATGAGATAAAGATGGTAATCTTGCAAAACAAGGTCGACTTTTCACTGATGTTCATGACGAGGTTCTCGTTCCATTTCTTCTGCATCCTCAAATCGTTGACCATTGATTTGGAGCTGCGAAAATAAAAGTATAGAGACATTACCAAAGATTTGTAAGTAACACAATTCTTGTTTGCAGTATTAACCCAACCCTTGCTCTTGTATACCCATGTTAAGTTGACAAACCGAACTTCAGTTGAAGAAAACAACATATAACTAACATAAAAAAAAAGCAGTTAAAGAAATCATGGTAATACCATCATCAGCTATCTCTTCATCACCATAAACCATTCATTCCCCTCTCCATCTGAATCAAGCACAAAAAGAATGTAAACATATAACTAACAACTTCATTGACAATAGCATTGGCATGTTTTTACACTACTCACCTTCATGCATGGCAGGATCTCCAAAACCTCCACTTCCCTTTGATTTTGAATAGCCTGCATTGAAGAGCAAAGCATTGAAATAAATACAAAAAACAAACAGTTGAATCAGAATTATGTGTGAACAATTATTGAAAATGCAAACCTGCAAATGAAGGAGTTCATTTTCCTCATCTACAGCAGGATCCCAAGTTAGCGATAGGTCCTGTGTAGAAAAACAAAATTCATATGTACCAAACAAAGATAGGATACCTTGATCAGGGAATAGCATAATCTATTCTAGACATCAGAGATTTTAAAATATCTTCAGACTGATAGTTTAATATTTAAAAATACTTATCAACAGTAACTAAAATGCAATTCAGAATGAGAACATCTCAAGCATTTTGTATGAGCAGAAAATAACATACAAGTCAGAATAAGAACATCTCAAGCATTATCTATGAGCAGAAAATAACATGCAGCTCAGAATAAGAGCATCTAAAACATTTTCTATGAACATATTAGTAAAGAGAAGGATATGCTTGTTAGGAAATACAGCTATGTATACAGCTGTATTTCTATATTTGTATAGCTACTTTATTTGTATACCTGTGTATCTATATATACCTTGTATATTGTCATTATTGATTAATGAAATGAATGTGATTTTGTTCACCTAACATGGTATCAGAGAGGTTTTCCAAAACCTAAACCCTAATTTTTTTTTTCCGCCTCATCCGCCGCGACCTGCCGCCCTCGGCCGCAGAGCCCCGCCGCCCTCGTCCACCGCGCACCCGCGGCCCGCAGCCGCGCGCGCCGCGCGGCCGCCGAGCCGCCCGCGGCGCCGGCCGCAGCCTCCACGCGCAGGCACCGCCCCCACGCGCCACCCTCGGCCCGCGTGTGCAGCCCCCCGCGCTCCGGCGGCGCCCAAAGCCCGCGTGCTCGGCCCCCGCGCGCACGCGGCCAGCGCTGCCCTCGGCCCCTGCGCGCTGCGCCCCGCCCCGCTGCCCTGCGCCCGGCCCCGCGCTCTAGCGGCGCCCCCGGCCCGCGCCCACGCGGCCCGCGACGCCCTCGGCCCCCGTGCGCACGCGGCTCGCGACGCCCTCGGCCCCCGTGCGTACGCGGCCTGCGCCGCCCTCGGCCCCCGCGCGCACGCGGCCCCGTCTCGCCGCCCCGCGCCGGACCACCGCACTTCGGCGGCGCTCCCGGCCCGCGCCCTCGGCCCCGCGTGCACGCGGACTGCGCCGACCTCGGCCCCCGCGCGCACTCGGCCCCGGCCACGCGGCCCCGCGTGTCGCCCTCGGCCTCCGCGTGCTCCGGCCGTCCTCGGCTCCCGTGCGCCCGCGTCTCGTGTTTTGTGCAGAAATTCCATGGCTTCTGCTCAGGTCTCTTACCTACAAAAAGCAGACGTCATGCTTAATGGCAAGAATTATAAAGCATGGTCTTCCACTCTACGTGTGCTCCTTCGCGGACTTAATCTTTGGGGTCATGTTGATGGTACCCGTCCGCCTCCGGTTTCTTCTACTGACATCTCTTCTAGCTCCTCTTCGTCTACAGTTACCGGTGTGTCCTCTTTCCTGTCTTCTGATTTGCTCAAGTGGACTGAGGATGATGCTCGTACCATCGCCATCATCTGCCAGTCTTGTGAGCTTCCTATTCGCTTGGTTGTTTGTGATTTTTCTACGGCCAAAGCTATTTGGGATCATCTGCGCGCACTCTATCTTCCTTCCAGTCAGGCGTTGCGCTATTCCTTGCTGCAGACTATCACTTCCACCTATCAGCGTGAGCACTCTGTCTCAGATTTCTTTGCCATCCTCAGTGACTTATGGCATCAGTGTGATGAGATGACTCCCTCTCCTTCTCCGACTTGTGCCCAGTGTCTTGCAATTGCTCAGGATCGCGATTATCTTCGCACTTATGAGTTTCTCATGCGTCTTCGGCTTGAGTTCGAGGCCGTTCGTGCTTAGCTACTTCACCGGGTTACACCTCCGTCTGTTACTGATACTTTGGCTTATGTGCTTGCTGAGGAGACCCGTCTTCGGTTGTTAGATGTGGTTCCACCACCTGCTGCTCCTCACTCCGTTCTTGCTGCTCCCCAGCAGAGCCCAGTGCCGACCACTGCTCCTCTGTTGCCATCTCCTGGTCTTAGTGTTCCTGTCTGTCCTTTTTCTCAGTCTCAAGGACCAGTTTCTAGTGCCTCCCATCGACGGTCAGTTCGGTGTCATTACTGCCATGCTCTTGGCCATGTTCGTACTGAGTGTCGCAAGCTACAGCGGGCTCAGCTGACAGCACAGCAGCGCACAGCCCCCACCCCACCCTTAGCATCTCAGGGTGGTCCGTTGTCTGCTGAGCAGTTTCAGCAGCTTATTGAGCAGCTTTCTCGGAGTCAGATTTCTCGCTCTTCGGCCCCAGTACTCACTCAGGATGCATCAGACGTCTCCACTCATCCATCAGTAGCCTCTGCCCCTTCAGGTATTTCTTCATCCTCTTGGTTGCTTGACTCTGGAGCTTCTTTTCATATGACCTATGATGCTACCCACCTTCACTCTCTTCACCCCTTTTCTTCTGATCTTCGTGTTATTATCGCTAATGGCACAACCCTTCCTGTCCCTAGTCGTGGCCTCTTACACACCACTCATTTTCATATTCCTGATGTTGCTTTTGTACCCCAGCTCTCCATGAATCTTATTTTTGCTAGCCAGCTTGCTTCTCTTGGCTATCTTGTTATTTTTGATGAGTTTGGTTGCCGTGTGCAGGATCGTCTTACAGGGACACTCATTGGAGCTGGCCATCGCCATAGTGGGGTGTATGTGCTCGATCATCTTCGTCTTCCGTCCTCCTCTTCGTTACCAGCTGCACATGTTCATTGTTTTTCTTCTGTTCGCTTCCATCAGTGGCATCATCGTCTTGGCCATCCTAGTGGTTATCGTCTGTCTTCTCTTATTCATCAAGGTGTTTTAGGTCGTGTCTTAGTTGATAGCTCTCATTCTTGTTCGGGTTGTAAGCTTGGCAAACAGCTACAACTCCCTTATCCTTCGAGTGTGTCTAGGTCTGTTTCTCCATTTGAATTAGTTCATTCGGATGTTTGGGGCCCTACCCCGTTTGTCTCCAAAGGTGGACATCGTTATTATGTTATTTTTGTTGATGATTTTTCACGTTACACTTGGATTTATTTTATGCGTTCTCGTTCCGAGTTTTATAAGGTTTATGTTGATTTCTCTAGTATGGTGCGCACCCAGTTTTCTGCCACCATTCGTACTTTCCGTTCTGATTCAGGTGGGGAGTATCTTTCTCATGCATTTCGTGAGCTTCTCGCCTCCCATGGCACTCTTCCTCAGCTTTCTTGTCCTGGTGCCCATGCTCAGAATGGCACTGCAAAAAAAAAAAACATCGTCATATTCTTGAGACCGCTCGTACTCTTCTCATTGCTTCTCATGTCCCCCCTCACTTCTGGGCTGAGGCTGTCTCTACTGCTGTTTACCTCATAAATCTTCAACCCTCTTCCTTTCTTCAGGGTTGTAGTCCAGGGGAGTGTCTTTTCTTCAGTCCACCCCGTTATTCTCATCTTCGTCTTTTTGGTTGCTTGTGTTATGTCCTTCTTTTGCCCCGAGAGAGGACTAAACTTTCTGCTCAGTCTATTCCTTGTGTCTTCCTTGGTTATAGTCCTGAGCACAAAGGCTATCGGTGTTATGATCCTGTTGCACGTCGCCTCCGTATCTCGCGTGATGTCTCATTTGTTGAGGATCGTCCTTTCTTTGTTCCTTCTAAGTCCTCTTCTTCTCATTCCTCTACTACATCGACCGATGTACAGTTTCTCATTGTATCCTCACCACCTCCTCTATCCCCACCTCCATCTGTTTCTCCGTTGCCTGGTGAGCCTTCTCTCCAGGTTCCTGTCCCGGTTCCCATTCCCACCCCTCTTCTTCCTGAGCAGTCACCCCCGGCGCCAATGGCTTCCTCCGATGTATCCCCTTCAGATGATCCCCCTGCACGTCGCTATCCTCTTCGCGATCGTCATCCCCCTGACCGCCTTAATCTTGCCTCTCAGCTTCTTGACCTCCCTATTCCTCCCTCCAGCGGTCCTCCAGAGCCAGCTTCTTACCGAGAGGCTGTCCGAATACCTGAGTGGCAGGCTGCTATGTCTGCTGAGTTGGAGGCGCTCGAGCGCACCTCTACATGGGATTTGGTTCCCCTTCCTCCTGGTGCTGTTCCCATTACCTGCAAGTGGGTCTATAAAGTTAAGACTCGCTCTGACGGTTCTGTAGAACGGTACAAGGCTCGTCTTGTGGCTCGTGGTTTTCAGCAGGAGCAGGGACGTGATTATGATGAGACTTTTGCTCCCGTGGCTCATATGACTACCGTTCGAGCTCTTATTGCTGTAGCTGCTGTTCGACTGTGGTCTCTTTTTCAGCTTGATGTGAAGAATGCTTTTCTTCACGGCGATCTCCAGCAGGAGGTTTATATGCTTCCTCCCCCTGGTTTTTCTTCTCCTTCTGGTTTGGTATGTCGCCTACGGCGTGCTCTCTATGGTCTCAAACAGGCTCCTCGGGTCTGGTTTGAGCATTTCAGTACTGCTGTGATTGCTGCTGGTTTTCAGCCTAGTCCGCATGATCCCCCTTTGTTTGTGCACTCTTCCTCTCGTGGTCGGACTTTGTTGTTGCTTTATGTGGATGATATGATAATCACTGGTGATGATCCTGCTCATGTGGCTTTTGTTAAGCATCACCTTCAGCAACATTTCCAAATGACTGATCTTGGTCGATTGAGCTATTTTTTGGGCATTGAGGTCAAATCTACTTCTACTGGTTTTCAGTTGTCTCAGCAGCGTTACACATCTGATATCCTAGCACGGGCAACTCTCTCTGACTCTTGTGTTGTGACTACTCCTATGGAGCTACATCTTCAGTTGCGTGCTGATGAGGGGACTCCCTTATCTGATCCGACACGCTATCGTCACTTGGTTGGGAGCCTGGTCTATCTTACCCTTACTCGACCAGACATTGCTTATGCTGTGCATGTCTTGAGTCAGTTTGTTAGTGCACCTACTTCTGTTCACTATGCCCATCTTTTGAGGCTTTTGCGCTATCTTCGGGCGACTCCATCTCGAGGTCTTCTTTTCTCTCAGCATAGTTCTTTGGAGCTTCGTTCCTATTCTGATGCTACTTGGGCTAGTGATCCGTCTGATCGTCGTTCTGTTACTGGTTTCTGTTTGTTCTTGGGCTCTTCTCTCATTGCCTGGAAGTCCAAGAAGCAAACAGGTGTTTCTCGGTCTAGTACCGAAGCGGAGCTTCGCGTCATGGCTACTACTGCTGAGGAGATTGTTTGGTTGCGTTGGCTTTTGCATGATTTGGGTGTTGTCTCGCATGCTCCTACTCCTCTACATTGTGACAACACCGGTGCCATTCAGATCACTTTGAATCCTGTCAAACACTCTCTCTCCAAGCATATTGGTGTTGACGCTTTCTTCTTGCGTGATCAGTTCAACAAAGGCATTCTGGCCCCCCAGTTTATTCCTTCTGAGCGTCAGCTTGCGGATTTGTTTACTAAATCTCAGACACGGGCACACCATGATTTTCTCTTGTCCAAACTCTTGATGTTTGATCCCCCGTGAGTTTGTGGGGGGGGGGGGTGTTAGGAAATACAGCTATGTATACAGCTGTATTTCTATATTTGTATAGCTACCTTATTTGTATACCTGTGTATCTATATATACCTTGTATATTGTCATTATTGATTAATGAAATGAATGTGATTTTGTTCACCTAACAATGCTATGCTACAGAGTAACTGCAAGATACAAATTGTTGACATAAATATAAAATGTGTCTATTTAACACGAAATCCAAATTGATTATTACCTTATCTTGCAGAACTGTGATCTGTTCTTTCATCATTTCTCTCACACCCTCTTCAACACAGGACTGCAATCTAATTAATGAAAATATAGGATTTCAAAAAAATTAATGAAGAATAAACACAGCTAGTGTACAAAATAGTAATGAGTTCCAATAACAACAGAAGTTCACGACACACACAGAGAAATATAAAATAAAAATTCAAACTTCTAGTTGAATGGAACACACCTTAATTCTTCTTTCAACCGCAAATTTTCCATGGCAAACCTAGTTTCTTCTGGATTTCTATCAACCTGCTTGCGCAGAACCTCTTCAGTTCTTTGCGTGGCCTGATGACATAAAAAAGAAACAATTCTCTACATGTTGTTGTCCATCTTAGAACTCCAATGCCTTGCCCACAGAGTGAACTGTTATCACTGAAAAACACAACCCTCAAAACAATGACAAAACCAAACCAAACTAAAACAAAAAACAAAACAAAACAAGATGAGGATGGATGGCCAACATAACAATGCAGATTGTATGGTTTGGTTGCTGCGACATATAGATAAAAGAGTCAATCAAGTCAGCTGAAATCAATTCAATACTAAACATGTTAATTAGAGGAGAAACTAAAACCTCCTTTTGCAGCAATGTTGCAACAAACCTTTCTTCATGATACACAACCAAACCTCATCGAGAATGCTACCGCATCGTCTAAAGTACATAACCTGCCATTCAATCACGTCAACAACAAAAACAAATCACAATTAACACATTAGCACACCATAGTCAACCGATGAATCCTGCAGCCCACATGAGTGACCGGCATGTATCCGCGAATGCTAGCGCATCGTCCAAATACATGCACCCCATTACTACAAACAATCACAACATACATAAGGAGGTACGGATAAGAAAAAAAAAACATGCATGTTTATGTAGTCTGTCGATTAGGCTGATTCAGTCCGATAAAAGCAAGGACTAGTTATTAGGGTCCTCCACCAATAAACCTTCGAACCCAGATTGTTCGAAACTCAATCTTCTTCGCCATGAACCCTCTCGCATCAGCCTCGCGCTGCTGAAGGTAGTCGAACACATCATGCAATACGTGCTTGTCAAAGCCTTCCAACTCCATGTGACAAGTGACAAGTTGTCTTCGATATTGTGGTGGCCATCTCACCGACAGCTACAACGAGTTCACCAATCACCGCGCTGTTCCGGTTGCCCTTACCTGCGCGTGGTTGTGTAGGCGTGGACGATGTCGCCCGACTGTTGCCAATATGTGGAGTAGAATTAGCATCAGCATCTTCCTCACTCTGTTGTTCGGTTGGGATTGAGTCAACCATGTCTGTGTCCTCATCATTGTCTGACCGTTCCCCTAGATCAGAGAATAGTGACGTCGCTTACTGGCCTGTGGCATTATCCTCGCCGCATATAATCCTCAACCCTTCGTAGTGTTCGATGGGTCTAATGATGAACGGACGCGCACCAGGATGTGCCTGTACGAAGCAGTAGTCATGCACAAGTACTTACGCAAGATTTGAGTTAAGTAATAGGTAATTCGTTTCGAACCTCAACGTACGCTATCGCCACTAGTGGGTCCAAGGTGATCGTCTTTGTGTCCTCATCCCATCCAGCGCCGCTGAGTTCACGAGCTTTCTTAATCTCAACGAAGCGGGCCTTCAAGGTGAGGTAGTGATTCTCAACATTGTCGGGGGTGAAATCAGTCCCAAATTGGTTGTTCACTGACACGGCAGCAAATGCGAACGCCACCCGTTTGAATGACTTGTCGCACTTTAGACCCTTCTTGGCTTGTTCAACAAGCAACGGAATGAGGAAAGCGTCATACTCATTCTTCCATCTTTTGTTTGGTGTTCCTCGTCTGTTTGCGCTAACCCTCGGTGCTGCACCCTTTCCATGTGCACCGCCAGTAGTATTGCTAGGCCCTTCCATTTGCAAGTCTTCAACAAACAACAATCGAAATAAGGTAACACATGACATTAATTTCAGTTATTACAAATAATAAGACAGCACAAGGGAAAGTTGCATGTAAATGAAGCAATAATAAGGAAAGCAAAAAAAGCAACACTGAAATTGTTTTTATGCCATAGTTTGTGAGAAGTACATGAAATGGGCACTAATGTAAGAGACGACAAAGTAATATACGCTCATAAATCATCTATTGCCATTTCAAATCACGCGTTCGAACTGTAAGCACTCCACATGTCGTTAACTATCGCTTCCCTAATATCGGCCCATTCTCGGTTCTCCCGCCGTTGTTCATGCCGAGACTGGCTTTGCGATGATGATGGTACATCATCTAGTTGCGACGTAGCATCATTCAAAAACTGGTCGTCTGGGTCAACCCCTGCGATGTAGTTGTGGATAATGCAACATACAAGTACTAGTTTAACCTGCGTCCTAAATGGGAAGAACGGATGTGACGTGAGGATTTTGAACCGGTTCTTCAATATAGCGAATGCGCGCTCCACCCGCGACCTCAACATAGAATGCCTAAGATTAAAAAGTTCCCTGGGTTTGTAGGCGGTATGCCACTGTGTTCTTTTAGATGATATCTAACACCCCGATAAGGTGCTATGAAACCGGGCATTGTCGTGTACCCAGCATCGACAAGGTAATACTTCCCTACATGGTGCAATCATATGTAAGTTTGTAAACAATCTATCTTATTAGAGCAAACATCAAGGAATATGACACAAACCTTCAAATGTTTTAAGACCCTCGGGGGGTGGCCATGATATCGCATCCCTAAGGACTGTGAAATCATTTGCCGAGCCTTCCCAACCGGCCAATACATACGTAAATTTCAAGTCTGGGTCGACTACAGCGAGCACATTTTGGGTGAGTCCTTTACGACTGCGGAAGCGTGGCATGTCCTGTGAAGGCACGGATACAGCAATGTGTGTCCCATCCAACAAACCTACACAATCCTACATGATTTAATCACTACGTCAATCATTATTAATTGTTGTGTAATGAAAAAACAAACCAGCGACATATATGTGTTCTTACTTTGAAATAAGGGTACCAATGCCGACTGTTCTCAATGTCGGGGTGGCATGTGCGCTTGGTGGGCGGACGAAGTCGTCACGGATTGAACACAATGCTCGTAGCACCATGTTAAAATAACGACTTATTGTCTCACCCGAGCGGAGGAATTCCACACGCATAACGCGATTTTTTGTGTTGTGGCCTACCACGTGCAGGAACATTGCAAGCTGCTCCTCTATCGATGTATGCCTAGTGTCCACAAGGAGGTGCTTGTCCCGCATAATTGACGCCAGGTGCAAAAATGAGCCGACGTCCATCCTAAGGTAACTGACACAGTAATCTGCCCTACTCCGTAATATGCGCTCCATGTGTTTTTTTCGGGTCAAGTAGCGGAACACTGACGGCTCCCTATACCTAGTGGGACTGTCCTCGCCTCCACACTCGATCAAGACTGCGACGACAACGACCATGGTCGTGAACGCAGCCGCGAACGGCAACGAAATCGCTTCCGTTACGGACGATTCCATCGACCTAGTTATTGTGCATTTTGTACAATTTGGTTTCAGTAGAGTTACACAAGGATAAAATTTCACAAAAATCTACCGTAATAATGACATGAGTGTACATGGACACGGCACGAAAATTGTGAATGTCATGCAAGTATAGGATGCAAGTAAAAGGGCAACATAGTATCATCAATGTTACCCATGGAACGAGACACATGTTTCAAATGTCACTACAAACAAGCAATAAAAAGTAATATACAGCCAAGACATGCAAAAATGCAGACATGCATCTGCGAAATAGTAAAGGCGTACGAAAATAATTTATTAGGGCTCTGAACCAGCGCGAACGCGTTGCAATCAGCCAAGCATACCACGAGCCGCACACAAGGCTGCAACGGTTACCCTTTGATTGCATACATACGAACTGCGTAAGTAGGTTATTTCGTTCTCAGGAGTACTACACAAAATGGGGGCCAAAAATCTATCGCTACGGCGGACGCTATCGGGCAGCCATGCTGCCTCGCCATTGCGTACTCTCAAGTGGTATGCTGTAGAGATAGGCGCTGGATTTTGTGATGTTTGGACGAGCGTCGGCATTTTTTGCTAGGCGCAATCATCATCGCCCCCAAAAACAACAAAAATTATGTGCAATAGGCAGAAACAGCAGAAATCATAGTGTTAAAAAGAAAGCATAACACACAGGAAAAATGAATTGACTTTTTTTTGCAATTTCAGGAAATGAACCATAGATTATAATTCCCTAATAAAAAATTGCCCATTATAAATTTTAGCATTCATTGTTGATTAGTTCCATTCAAACAAACAACTTCAAGACCTAGGTATAAAGAAGGGTGGAAAGAAAAATACAGAACCTGCATAGAGAAATATGATTTAGACAATAAAATGACTGAAAACAAATTCTATATTGCAGATATATTGAGTCATGAGATGCATACAGTCTTAAAAATAAATTGCTACCTCAAATAGAAGAAAAGGTTTAGACATTCGATAGAACCTTTATACCAATAGTTAAGCTTCATCCACACACCATGCATGTTAATGGAATGTACATGTTGTAAAGCTAAATATTTAGTCTAGATTCAAAAACTAGTTCCTTCTTCATGATACTTACAGCATTAGTATTCAATAAATAATAAACATCTCATCCACTTGTCCATAATTTATCAAATTCATACATGCAACTTGAGCAATGAATGCTTATTGAACAAGTCATGCTTTTACAGAGTAATAGGATCAAAGAATCTGCAGAAAAAAAATTAAGCAATGTGCAGTTTTGAAAAGTAGGGCAAAATCAATGTATACAATGATCCAAATGACAGGGGACAAGCTAGTTAGATGCTTCCCTATATTGAGAAATATGATTTGGACAATAAAATGACTGAAAACAAATTCTATATTGCAGATATATTGAGTCATGAGATGCATACAGTCTTCAAAATAAATTGCTACCTCAAATGGAAGAAAAGGTTTAGACATTCGATAGAACCTTTATACCAATAGTTAAGCTTCATCCAAACACCATGCATGTTAATGGAATGTACATGTTGTAAAGCTAAATATTTAGTCTAGATTCAAAAACTAATTCCTTCTTCATGATACTTGCAGCATTAGTATTCAATAAATAATAAACATCTCATCCACTTGTCCATAATTTATCAAATTCATACATGCAACTTGAGCAATGAATGCTTATTGAACAAGTCATGCTTTTACAGAGTAATAGGATCAAAGAATCTGCAGAAAAAAATTAAGCAATGTGCAGTTTTGAAAAGTAGGGCAAAATCAATGTATACAATGATCCAAATGACAGGGGACAAGCTAGTTAGATGCTTCCCTATATTGAGAAATATGATTTGGACAATAAAATGACTGAAAACAAATTCTATATTGCAGATATATTGAGTCATGAGATGCATACAGTCTTCAAAATAAATTGCTACCTCAAATGGAAGAAAAGGTTTAGACATTCGATAGAACCTTTATACCAATAGTTAAGCTTCATCCAAACACCATGCATGTTAATGGAATGTACATGTTGTAAAGCTAAATATTTAGTCTAGATTCAAAAACTAATTCCTTCTTCATGATACTTGCAGCATTAGTATTCAATAAATAATAAACATCTCATCCACTTGTCCATAATTTATCAAATTCATACATGCAACTTGAGCAATGAATGCTTATTGAACAAGTCATGCTTTTACAGAGTAATAGGATCAAAGAATCTGCAGAAAAAAATTAAGCAATGTGCAGTTTTGAAAAGTAGGGCAAAATCAATGTATACAATGATCCAAATGACAGGGGACAAGCTAGTTAGATGCTTCCCTATATTGAGAAATATGATTTAAACAATAAAATGATTGAAAACAAATTCTATATTGCAGATATATTGAGTCATGAGATGCATACAGTCTTCAAAATAAATTGCTACCTCAAATGGAAGAAAAGGTTTAGACATTCGATAGAACCTTTATACCAATAGTTAAGCTTCATCCACACACCATGCATGTTAATGGAATGTACATGTTGTAAAGCTAAATATTTAGTCTAGATTCAAAAACTAGTTCCTTCTTCATGATACTTGCAGCATTAGTATTCAATAAATAATAAACATCTCATCCACTTGTCCATAATTTATCAAATTCATACATGCAACTTGAGCAATGAATGCTTATTGAACAAGTCATGCTTTTACAGAGTAATAGGATCAAAGAATCTGCAGAAAAAAAAATTAAGCAATGTGCAGTTGTGAAAAGTAGGGCAAAATCAATGTATACAATGATCCAAATGACAAGGGACAAGTTAGTTAGATGCTTCCCTATATTGAGAAATATGATTTCAATAATAAAATGTTCAATTTATTTTCATATGAATGTAAGTTCACCCTATATTTTTTTCTTTCTTTTATGAGAAGCAGATAGCATTTGATGCGGAAAATGAAAGAAGAAGAGAAGATAAGATGAAGAAAAAAACAACAAACGGAAAACCAGTCAAGATCGAACCCTACAAAGGGGAAACCAACACGATGCAATGTCGGGCTGAAAATCGCTTACGAAGACACAATTTCAACCTTCTCCGGCAGTGAAACCCTAACGAAAACCTCAAAAAAAAAGTCAAGAGAATCCGAGAACGACGAGGCAGCGAAGGCAATAATAAAATGAAAAACACTCAAGAAAAACACCTTAATAACCGTGGGAGATGTAGATCCACGAAGAACACAGTGTGAATCAACCTTCGCCGTCGATTAGACAAACCGGCGCTTTGGCTTGCTGCGTTTTTCACTGGAAAACACCTGCGAAGAGAGAAACAAGAAAAGAGGACGCCGGGATGCGGATCGGTGTCTCAAAGGGGAGATCGCACCGAAGAGGTTTCAGGGAAGATGGCGGCCAGAAAAACCCTAGATGGATGAGTGGGCGAAGGAGTGGAGAAGGGCGTGAAGTCGTGGAGGTGACCGTAAAAGATCGTGCGACTTCGGTGGAGGATCACGTGAAAGCCGCGTGCGCCGAAGTCAGGGGTCGAAGTGGTGACTTCGGCCCTTTTCTTCCCGAGGTGTAGCGCCGAAGTGGATGGGTGCTGAAGTTGTCACATCGCCAGTTCGGTGACACCTTCGGTGAACCAAACAACCAGAACTGGCCCGGAACTACCCATCTCGGTGACTTCCCTCTCCACTACGGGGAAACAAACGCCCCCTAAATCTCATGAATCTTTTCCAACAAAAGTTATTGCCGCAAGTATAGATGTATATGCATAAGACTTCTACTAATGGTAAAAAAATTGTTGGAATAAGTGTTTTTATTGTTGGTATAGGGTAAGCAATCTAACGGTGCTATCTCAACAATATGACAAATAGTTACAGTCATATTTTGCCGGTAAAAACTAATAATTCATTCCAACAAATGCTATATCCGTTGGTATATGTCTATACCTACAAGACTTTTACCTATGGTAAAAGAAGTTTTGGAATAGGTATTTTTACCGTTGGTATAGGGTTTTGGGACCTCTACCAACGGATTATTGATTTTTACCAACATTTTTTATACCGTCATTATATGGCAATTTACTTGTAGTGATCATAGCATAGCCTGTTTTTTTACCGTCATTATGTTACTTGCGCAACATAGAAAGGAAACATGTCTTAAACTATTCTCCATGAATCACCATTGCTAATTGCCACTGTAACTTTACAAGATCCCAAAATGACAAAAAAAAAAAAAAAAAAAAAAAAAAAAAAAAATCTCCTTCAAGCTTTGTGTTTATATTGATAGGAGGAGATATTAATTGGAAGAGTGCTTAACAGACTCCTAATGATGCATCTAATATGAAGGAAAAGTATGTTGCTTTGTATGAGGCTACTTGTTCCGCCATGTGGCTGAAAAACTTGATTTTCTCGCTTTTGTACTATTAAGAGCATTTATGAACCACTTATGATATATATTCCAACAATACTATTGTTGTATATTCCTTGTAAAACAATGTTGTTTGCTTAGTGCTCGAAGCATTTGGATTTTAAGTGCTTGTTTGTCTAAGAGAGAAAGTCAAAAACTCCATACTCAAATTAATTATATTGCCGCAAAACATATGTTGGTTGATCATGACCAAGAGCTTAATTGTTTGTGTATTTCGAAATCATGTGACTCATGAGAGTTTAGTTAAATTATTTTGATGTTTTGAGTTAATGGGTGTTTCAATTTGGATACTTTAACCCATTATTGTACATTGTGTTGTGGAATAAAAGGAACTGAGTGGAGCAAGATCGCAGCATAAGTAGTTGAAGATGAACGATAAAGATAAAAGACACAGATTTTTACGTGGAAAACCCCCAAACAAATTAGGGTAAAAACCACGGGCAAGATAGAAGAATTTACTATAGTGGTAAAAAAGGAGCTACAAGCTTTCTGTTAACAAGGAAAATACCAACTAATCCTTTCCTGTAACAAAAGCAACACAAACTCTCAAAATATTTTTCCCACTATTTTTCCCACTTTCTCACCCTCACCCTCACCCTCACCCTTCTCTCTATTTTGAGGCTGTACTGAGAATTCTCATCATTCCTCTATTTATAGGAAAAGTTTATGTTGATTAGGTGAGAATTAATTAAGGATTAGGTGAGAATTAAGTTAATAAGGTTGGTGGAAGCCAACCTTGACCATTGTAGCCAATTTTGACTAGCAGAAAACTTTGACTAGCATTCTCCCACTTGAAGATGTGATTGATAGTCAATGAGATCTTCATACCATTCTCTCTATCTTACCACTTGATGTTGCTTACGTCTCTGTTAGACCACAAGAGGATCGACACCACTTGAACTTGTCGATGTTGATTGCTTTTGTCAGAAAATCCGCTAGGTTGTCACTTGTATGAATCTTCTGCATATCCACTGTTTTTTCTTCCACTTTCTCACGAACGAAGTGGTACTGAACTCTGATATGCTTGGTCTTGGAATGAAATGTTGGGTTCCTTGCAAGATGCAAAGCACTCTGATTGTCACAAAATAGAGAAATACTTTCTCGTTTGTACTCGAGTTATTCCAGCACCATCTTCAACTACACTGCTTCTTTACTGGCTTGTGTAGTTGCTAGATATTCTGCTTTTGTCGTTGATGTAGCAATGAGTGGCTGCAGTTTCGAAACCCAGCTCACAGCTCCTCCATCTAGTGTGAACACATATCCCGTAGTGGATTTGCTTTTATCAACATCACCTGTATAATCAGCATTAACATATCCATTTACAGTAAAATCTGATCCCCCATAACAGAATGCAACATCTGAGGTTCCCTTTACATATCTGAGAATCCTCTTAATAGTATTCCAATGCTCTCGACCAGGATTCGCCATGTATCGACTTACCACTCCCACTGCATATGCAATGTCCGGTCTTGTACCGATCATGGCGAACATTAGGCTTCCCACTGTTGATGCATACGGTACTCGAGACATCTCTATCCTCTCTTCTTCATTGCTAAGACTCATACTTGAGGATAACTTGAAATTAATAAGAAGTGGGTTAGAAATTGGCTTACAGTCTTGCATGTTAAAGCGTCGCAAGATCTTCTTCAGATAATTCTTCTGCAAAAGCCAAATCTTCTTATTATTTCTATCTCAGTGAATTTGCATTCCTAGAATCTTGTTTGCTGGTCCCAAGTCCTTTATTTCAAATTCTCTAGCCAACTGTGCCTTCAACTCCTTGATAAGATCTTTGTTGGGGCCTGCAACCAACATGTTGTCAACATACAATAACAAGAAGACAAAATCTTATTCTCCAAACCTCTTGACATATGCACAAGGATCTGCATTAAGTCTGTTATATCCAAGGCTCATGATGAAGGAATTAAATCTCTTGTACCAATATCTTGGCGTCTGTTTTAGTCCATACAGATATTTGTTTAACCTGCAAACCAAGTTCTCTTTACCTTGTACTTCAAATCCTTCTGGTTGGAGCATGTAAATTTCTTCTTCAAGATCTCCACGAAGAAAAGCAGTCTTTATATCCAACTGCTCAAGATGCAAGTCAAAAGTAGCACATATCGGCAGTACTACTCGGACTGTTGTAAGTCAAACTACAGGTGAAAATATTTCATTGAAGTCAATACCTTCTTTTTGAGCATATCCTTTGACCACCAATCTAGCTCGATAGCGGTTTACTTGATCATCACCATTGCACTTGATCCTGTAGACCCATTTGTTACCAGTAGCTTTCCTTCCTAGTGGTAATGATACCAGCTCCCATGTCCTATTTTTATGAAGGGCTTCAATTTCTTCTTGTATTGCTGCCATCCACTGAGATGTATCTGAACTACTCAGTGCTTCTTGAAGAGTTGATGGTTCTCCATCCTCAGTTAGAAAACAATATGCAATATTCCCTTCCATAATATAGTCAGAGTGTCAACCTGGTATCTTTCTTGAATGAGTTGACCGCCAAACTTCTGGGACTTCAGATTCAGCTGGCTCTTGTTCTTCATGCTCTTGTATAGCTTCAGCTTCCTTTTCTACCTGTACAGTAGTAGTCTCCGTGCTTTCACCATTTGCTTGCTCTTGTCCTTTGTCTTATATGAAGACAACATCTCTACTGATCACAACCTTGTAGGCAGTGGGATCCCGCAGGCGATACCCTTTTACTCCATCAGCATATCCCAAGAACATACATTTTCTGGATTTTGGATCCAGCTTTGTAGTTTCTAGGGCATTATACATCACATATACAGGACTTCCAAATATATGAAGGTTTGAATAGTCCACTGGCTTACCAGTCCACATCTCCATCGGTGTCTTCAACTTGATTGCAGTTGATGGAGACCGATTCACCACATAGCAGGCGGTGCTGACTGCTTCTGCCCAAAACTTCTTGTCTAGGCCTGTAGCTCCCATCATTGCCCTTTTTCTCTCCAACAGGGTTCTATTCATCCGCTCTGCTACTCCATTTTGTTGAGGAGTGTATGCTGTAGTGAACTGCCTTTTGATGCCTTCTTGTTTGTAAAATTCATCAAATTCTTTGCCAGTGTATTCTCCTCAAACATTTGATCTTCTCGCCAGATTCAAGCTCTACTCGCGCTTTGTAAGTTTTGAAGACTTGAAACACATCCGCCTTCCTCTTGATAGGATACACCAAGCATCTCATGGAGTAATCATCAATAAATGATACAAAATAATTTGCTCCTCCTAGGGATGTAACTGGTGCTTGCCACACATCAAAGTGATCCAATTCTAGAATTAGATGTGTTGAACTTCAGTCGATGCTGCTTGCTAACAATGCAATGCTCACAAAAGGGTAGCGTTACCTATGTGAGACCTTGAAGTAGATTTCTCTCTGCAAGAATCTTCATTCCTTGCTCACTCATATGTCCGAGTTTCTTTGCCATGTTATTGCACGCTTTTCACTTGGACTACTTGCAGCAACTGAAGCTTCTCCTTCTTGCAAAGTCTCTCCTTTCAACATATACAAGTTTGCAGCTATCTTGTCTCCTTTCATTAACACAAGCGCACCTCGAATTATTTTCATAATCTTGTTCTGAACTTCAATTCTGCAACCAAGATCATCAAGTTGTCTAATAGACAACAAGTTCTTCGTCAGCCCCTCCACATGTCGGACTTCTTTTATAGTCCGGATCGTGCCATCATACATCTTCAACTTGATGGTGCCAATACCAATGATTTTTAGGGCTTGATCATTGCAACTATACACAGAACCTCCAGAAATAAGTTCATAATGATAAAACCATTTTTTCCTAGAAGTCATATGAAAGGTTACCGCTGAGTCTAGAAGCCAAACATCAGCAAACCTTTTTCCTGTGTATGTCGCTACTTCACATACCATGGCTTCTCCATCATTTGAGATGCTTGCAACATTTCCTTGAGGATTGGAGTCTTTCTTATTTAGGCTCCAACAATCCTTCTTCAAGTGACCTTTCTTGCCACAATTGTAGCACTTGAAAGTTTTCTTACTGCTTGACTTTGACCTGCCATTATTGTAGCTCCCACTGGGGCCACGTTCTATTGATCTTCCTCTTGTCACCACCAAGGCCTCCGCTTGATGCGAATTTGCCAACATGTCTTTCTTGTTCTGGCGCCGACTCTCTTCCTCCAGAATAGCAGCTGCAATGTCGTCGAAGACTAGAATATCCGTGGGGACATTATTTGTCAAGTTGATGATGAGTTGATCATAAGAATCTGGCAAGCTTTGGAGTAGAAGCTTTGCACGTTCACCTACCTCTATTTTATGTCCCAATGATGTGAGTTGAGAAAATAGAGTGTTTAGGGTGTTCAGGTGCTCCGTCACTGAAGTGGATTCCACCATACGTAAAGTATAGAGTTTCCTTTTAAGAAAAATCTTGTTGTGGAGTCACTTGGTCTCATAGAGTTTAGTGAGGTGATCCCAGATCTCCTTCGCCGTTTTCTTCTCTTCTATGCTTGATAGAACTTCATCAGCAAGTGCGAGGTGAAGATTTGCTATGGCGTTCCCGTCGATCTCGTTCCACTTATCATCTTTAACCTCAACTGGCCTTTCACTGATAGCCGCTAAGCAATTATCCTTCCTCAGGATAGCCTTCATCTTTAGCTTCCACAACAAGAAATTACTCCGATTGATTTTGTCAATTTCATAATTTGCTGCAATTGCTTCTGTAACAAACTGCTTGACGGGAAGTAATCAGTTCATTCAATGGGTGAATAATAATCTAACTTATTTTCTGATGTGGAGGATCCACTATTAGTGGCAGCCACAAAGTATACAATAAGTAGATATATATATACACCCAAATCTAGCTCTGATACCACTTGTTGCGGAATCAAGGGAACTGAGTGGAGCAGGGTCGTAGCATAAGTAGTTGAAGATAAACGATAAAGATGAAAGATAAAGATGAAAGACACAGATTTTTGCGTGGAAAACCCCTAAACAAATCAGGGTAAAAACTATAGGCAAGATAGAATAATTTACTATATTGGTAAAAAGAGGAGCTACAAGCTTTCTGTTAACAAGAAAAATACCAACTAATTCTTTCCTATAACAAAAGCAACACAAACTCTCAAAATATTTTTCCCACTATTTTTCCTACTTTCTCATCCTCACCCTCACCCTTACACTTCTCTCTATTTTGAGGCAGAGTTTTCATCAACCTTCTATTTATAGGAAAAGTTTAAGTTGATTAGGTGAGAATTAATTAAGGATTTAGTGAGAATTATGTTAATAAGGTTGATGGCTTAACAAGGTTGGTGGCCGCCAACTTTGACCATTGTAGCCAACTTTGACTAGCAGAAAACTTTGACTAGCACATTGCATGTCTTGTTTCATTTCATACATATGGAATTTAATATCCATTATTATTATGCTATATAAAATGTGATCATATTAACCCATATGATATTTTATCCCTGTCGGATATAATGTTCTTCAAGTGAAGTGATTTGAGTTGTTTTGTTGACACGTTTGTATTGAATAATTGATATTCTTGGTGGTAATAATCCTTTTTGTTTTCATGTAATTGACTAATGCTATCCAAGTGGGAGATTGTTGAATAATTTGTGGATAAGCATTATCAATCATGTTGAATCATACTAGAATTATTAGTGTAATACAAACTCTGGATATTGTTTTAAAGGTTTAAACCTCTATTTGGTCCCTATAGATAGTTTTGGGTTTCTATTTGGTCCCTCTATTCCAATTGTTTCATTGAGAGTGCCTCTATTATACAAATTGAGAAATCGTGGTCCACATGGTAGGTTCTCTATCAATAATGGCCCACATAACATTTTTTATTAATTAAATATAACAAAAAAAAGATTTAAAAAATTCACAAATGACTAAGTTTTCGGAGTCGGGTTTTTAATGGATCCGAAAACTTAACCTTACCTTCTTCTCCTCCACCCCTTTCCTTTCTCTCATCCTTTTTCTACACCTCAACGCCGGCTCCTTCATCCAGTGGCCTGGTGGCTCCAATCAGGAGTTTCATCTCAATGGTTATGTCACCGCGAACACCTCCTTAGCGGTCACCCACCTGATCTTCTTTGCCCATACAAATCCTAAATCTGTCACCTCCTTAGCCGATGATGTTAACTGGTTGTCTATGATGTGTGCACGTATGGGCATATGAGAAGATATATATTTATATCTATATATAAAGAAAGAGAGAGAGAGAGAGAGAGATTATAGGCAAGTCTCTATTACAAAGAATGTTTTTTATGTGCAGAAAACATTTACCTCCAGGTATCCAGAGGATAACATGCTGTCCAATCCTTATTATTTGAATTGGAAGAGTTGAAGGCTGTGGCACCGAAGGACCAATCATAAGAAAAAGCCGAAGGACTTCTTGTAAGCAAGATCCAAAGGAATTTCCAAATACAGGTATATAAATGTAGGTACATGATTGTGTTAAAATCAAATGATGTAATTCATGAACACATTAAGTAAATGATTTAATTATCAAATCTTATGAGAAAATCCATTCTAGACATAATGCCAAAATCTCACGGACAAGCAAAAAACTCATTTAATTGATTGAATCTTCTAAAACAAATTAGAAACCTTGCTGCCATATACAAATATGCAGTAGTTCCAATACAAAACAAAATATCACAAGAGCATGATACTAAGGTCATATCAGCCATGAAAACACTATACCAGTTAGAGCTACAAGATGGTAAAGAAGCTGTTTTAGAAGCATAATAACATATTTGGAAATTTAGCTCACCGCCCAATCATGGATGCCAGGTAGAGGTAGTGCAGATCCACGTGGTCCGGCGTTAATGTGGCGTATGTTCCACTATTGTAAGTGGAGGGGAAAAGTAGGGAAGAGGGGTGAAGAAGAAGAAGAATGAAAATAACGGGTTCAGATTTATTAATAACCTGAATCCGATCCGAAAACCTAAAGCGTTTAGTTACTTGCTTAAACGGTTGCAAACTTTTTAATTTTTTATTATATTTAATTAATAAAAGCCACATCAGTCATTATTGATGGAGAACCTGACGGCATCTAGGATGCGGACCAAAATTTTTCAATTTATATAATAAAAATAAATTAGAATAGAGAGATAAAAAAACACCCAAAACTATCTACATGGACCAAATAGAGGTTTAAATCTATTTTAAAATATAATACACAACCTAATTCAAATAATGTCCTAATTTGAATATGAATATTCTTTGGGTCCTAATATAAATAGGACATTATGGGCTGGATTATTTATATATATTCACAACCATCGAGAGGTCTCTACTCTTTGCTATGTATTTGCTTATCTCTTCAGTTCCCTATAAACAGAGAATTTTGTTTCTTGTGAAGGAAGGAAGGGACTAGTTAACTATCTATTTAAGAATACGAATATAGATACTTTATTAATGCCAAGTATGCAACTTGATATAAATTTATAGTGTTCATATCGATCTAAGATTATTTTATAATATATATATGCCTTTATACATTCTTTAGAAATATAGTTTATAAATATTATCAGTCCATTGTAGACTATGTGTGTCACGCCCCAAACCCGACTCACCGGACACAATACGTTGATAAACGGCTGTATACCCGCAAAGCTGAGACTGAGGTGGCACACAAGGCTCAATATCTGTCTCACAAATACAAAGCATAACAAAGAACCAACTTCACAAAACCAAAGAATTCAAGGGATACAATAACCAGTTTACAACTATGGTCCAAGGAAACTAGAAGTGCAAGATTCAAAGTTTTAAACAAATAACAAATTTTAGGTTCACAACAGAAGAACTATTCTCATGCTAACCACCTAGTATTCACTCAACAGTTCCCATTAAGCTATCCACCACACACTTACTTCTGATTTGAAAAGTATAGAACAACTATTTATAAGCTTAGTAGCCCAGCAAACAACCACTAAAAACAAAAAATATAGGGATCACAAAAACTCAATAATTTCATAAACATACTTAAGTGTGACATTGTACAATAATTATCAGAAATAAAATCCAGACTTTAGAATATTTTAGACCAACATAATTTTTCAAATAAATGAGTATATATGTCTCCCAAATAACTAATGCCAAAAACAAACAATAGAATTTATATACTAATTTGTCAGAGTTCATTTATTTATTTTTCAGTGATCCGAGCCAGATTATCAGAGGCCGTTATTCTCCACCGACGGAATGGTGCGAAACTATAGTTTCTTATCAAAATCATAGGTTCATATCAACATAGTTAATGTTTAACCCCCAATGACAGGATTACTACAAAGTTAACTTGGGGACTATAAGTTACTATATTGAAATATGTCGGTCCAAAATCATTATCAACGCAGAAATAGTGAAATTAGGTGATCCCGTTTTTCTAATGAACACAACTCCAATTATTTTAAAATAAGATAATGCTAATATGTGACAACAATAATTAAAATATAAGTAATCAATAACTAAATACATAATTAAGATTATAAATCATGATTTCTGCAAACCATTCAATTAAATAAATAAAAATCTGCAAGTTTTGAAAATAATGATAGGCGCAATATCTTAAAACCCAAAACATTTAAATATAATATCATGCATGGTTTTAACAGTAAAATCCAAAGTAATTAAATAATTACGTAAATCATTTCCGGTAGTCAAAAATTTTATATATACATATATAAGGGTTTATATATGGTTTACTTACCTAAAAAAATCCCCAAGCTATAGAACCCATTTGGACACTAAAATCAGGATTCGAGCAAGTACCCTAAAACGTGAACATTATACCTTGCTTTATATTTCAAAGCTTAAATACAAACATTAATCATTGGTTAACCATGATCAAGGCTCTAAACACTAATTATGCAGGCAAACACCGGTATGTACAATGAATTTTCACACGACAATGAAGCAAAAACCAATCAATTTACAAAGCCTCAAACAACTTTCGTGCTCATCTTGTTATATACCAAAATATACCAATTAACTCTTGTTCTGTGATAGAAGTTCTGACTATGCCAAAGCACAAAGAAATTATAAAATAGCAAATCACACAAGTACGTCATAGAACAATGAAAAAAACCTAATATTCCCTAAAAGAAAGGTGTGTCAAACGTACAAGTATCTACATTCGAAACTTATTTGTCATTTCAAATAAACATGAAGCACTATCACCTGAATCAGTCAAACTAAATCTTATCTATTTACAAGTTAGGATTTCTTTGGAATGATCAGTAATCAAATATAATAAAGCTACAACTTAGCAATATCAACATCTCTACACGGAACAAGTTAACCTATCATTCTTTAATATCAACAAAATTAAATCACGATTCAAAAGATAAAAAGAATTATATCGCTTAACCTTAGATCCGAAAAAGAGGATGCTCACCTCTTCCTCCTCCTCGCCGTCGGCACCTCACGAAATCAAGAAGAGAAAGGCAAGGCTAGGTCTAGGATTTAAATTAAAATAGTAGGATGGGGTGTTCACAGCTCGTGGGTTTCAAGGCTTCCTCACCACGATTTGGTAATTATTACGGATAAGATATGGAGGTAAGCGAAATAACCTATAAATTTTAAAAATTAAAAAAAATCCAACAACTAAGATTAACTGGTGGGTTTTACAACGTAAAATTGACATTGTTAATGAGTCTTCACAAATTTCATAGAACAATTTCCCTTACTTTGTTGCGGAGATGACTTTAGCCTGCAGAATAGAAGTCAAGTTCATGTCTTTGTTGGGAATGCACATATAACAAAGAATTCTGCCTTGACAATCTTAGAATTCAAATCAATTAAGTGCAACAACTTGAGTTACAAAGCTTAAATAAAGCACAAGTACATAATATTACATGAATTGTGATATCATTTCAGCTCATCTTTTGGCTTTGTGACAGTAAATCCATTCTGCACCCATGCAAGGTAACCCCCTCCCATGTTCTTTACATTCTTATAACCCTGCAATGATAGAAGAGAATACACAAATGTTTCCATATTTAGACACTAATTATATGTAGATTAATTTAACATGATATCATTTAATACATGGATAAAAAAACTTTAGCCTAATTAAATGAAAATCTAGGTAGATTTGGTTTTGTGTGGTTTTCAAGGATAATGGAGAAAAAAGAAAGCAAACATTAAAACCATTATTAAATAGAATATTATTTTTTTAATCTATTAAAAATCATCATTTCATGTCCCAGTGAATGGTAGGCGAGAACTGATCAGTAATATTTTAAAGTTTTAATATCGTCACCTTTTATATTTGAATTCAATTAAGATATTTAATTTTTCTTTTAAATTGTCTTATTTTCTGATCACCTCTTTTTTGGGCTAAATTGTTTTTCTTATTTTTAACTATATTTTTTTTGAGATAGGGCGACAAGCGCCAACTCTCAGGGGCGTACGCGTGGCGGGAAATTGCCTACAACGTCCTCACCCTCTTGAAACGGGGGAGCGCGGTTCGGGGGGATTGAACTCGCGTCTCCTCCCACGAGGGGACCCGAGGTACCGCTGGGCTATAAGCCCTTTGGTTTATTTTTAACTATATACCCCTATAAACTTTAGAATAAAACCATAAATATCTCATTTTGTGTACCTTAAATCACTACAACCACTGATTTTTGAAAGTGTAAAATTTTAAATTATAAATTCAAAATAATTATAAATTTCATATTTTATTTTATTAGACTGAGTTTTGTTTTTCAAAAACAAAGACAACTTCTTTTCATTCAAACGCCAAACAAAAAATCTTCCAATTCCATTATTATTATTATTATTATTATTATTATTATTATTATTATTATTATTATTATTATATAATAGAGCATACACTATGTTATAAAGCCATAAATATATACAAAAATCTCGTTATTAATGTTTTACAAAATTAATAACAACCAAAATAATAACAACTATCATACTTTATTTAATTACTTTTAATAATGTTTTTTAAAAAACTAAAAAAAAATAATAGAAACTTACAGCATTCAGAAGGTCCTCGGTTGCATAAAGAGATCGAACTCCGCTTTGACATCCCTTCACAAACAAACTCATCATCTTTCCTCGAAATGATATATGTATATACATATACACTTTAATAAGATTTGATTTATAATTCATCTAATTGTTTAAACCCAAATTTTATCCCTGGTTTTATGAAAAAGTATTTCTAATCCTTTTCACAAATAAGCTTATAATAATTTTAATTTTATAGGGATATTATATAAATATAAATAATAATACAATTTTGCAACAGTATTACAATGTTGAAGTTTATGTTACCACAACAACATGATCTTCCTTTTTGCATTCAAAGGAAACCTGCTCCACAAATTCAGTGTTTTTAACCCTCCCTGTTCCACAAAACAGCAGTAAGTCATTATTCCAAACTACCATTTGAAGTCTCATATTATATAGGTAACATAAATAAAACATTAAATAATGAAAATAAGAATTTTTTTCATATAATATTTAAATAATTCTTTTGTTGTGATTTTATATTGCCACTTTGTTGTGTTCGACCAATATTGATTTATGAAATTATTTCAATGACTTTATAAAATGTTGAAGTTGTAAAAAGAAATTTCCCATGCTCAAGTCCTCTATTTCATCAGCCATTGATCAACAAAAATATAAACTTTAATAAATTATAAACTAGGTATGTTTTTTTCCAAAAAAAATTAATTTCAAGTACAATAACTAATATATTATTAGAAAAATAAAATCTACTTTTAATATATCATTTTATCCCAACATAGATAAATCAGAAATAATTTTGATCTCAATAAATTTATTTTGATTATTTTATTTTATTTTTATTTAACAATTAAAATTTTTTTGATAACAAGCAAAACTTTCTCCATTTCATCAGTTCTCTTATAAACTAAATTAACTATTCTGGGTCGATTCCTTGAAATTACTATTAACCATATAGATTGAAAAACAAGAAACAAACAAACACTGTAAAAAAAACTAACATATAAAAAAAAAGAAAGGAAAAAAATCAAACCTTTTGGGGTGGAAAACATGTAGGGAACATTGATGGCATTATCCACATGTCCTTTGTCAAATTCCTCAATTGTCCTGTTTTCCAAACATGAACCACAATATATATACATAATTAAAAAACATTTTAAAAAATAATATAAAGACAAAGAATATAGCAAAGCTAAATCACAGGACAAGAAATGAAATCAAAGAAGATAACAGGCACCTAACATCAAGATAAACATGGCCGGAACTCAACAATTCTTTGGCTTCCTCCACATTAACACTCACAACTCCAAACCCTGCCTCCAAGCTATAGTTTCAACCATCTTAAATTTCACTATTAAAAAAATAATAATAAAGATATTACAATAAACATATATATAACAAATATGGAAAGAAAAGTATGAATTACTTGCTGAGATGTTTGGGTTGCTGAGGATTATTAACAGGGACGGTAGCAACTGTGACTGGTGAGCTACATGATATTTGGAGAAAGAAAATGAGAATAATCAAATGAAACAAGGATGACGAATCCATCGCTGAAAATTAAAAAGAAATTTTGCTTAGAATTTGAGAAAAGAGACAGAGAGTGTGTTACTTGTTTTCTGATTCCATGAAGGACTTGTTAAGTAGGAAGAGTTGGTGCTTTTCTCTGTGGGTGCCGCCGCCGCCGCCGCCGCCGCTGCTGCTGCTGCTGCTGCTGTTTCTTTGGTATTTCTGGGGATGGGGATGGTTTTTGTATGACTGTTGGGCACTTTGGTTTTATGAATGGTTTTCAATTTGACACGTGTGAAGTCGGTTGTGTTCACGGGTGGATATTAAAAGTGTATCTAATAAAGTTTATTTTTTTTTAACTAGTATTGATAATTTAAAATTAAAAATAAGAAATTTTAGAGTCATGTTTAAAAGCAAAAAGGGAGAATGGTTGGTAATTGGCATTTTTATTTTTAAAATGTCATGGGTTTTCACATCCCTCTAATTTTTATAATTATTTGGTTTGTCTCCCAAGTCCCAAGTGAAAGATTGAGAGTCGGACTGTTTCCAACAAAATGGGTGATGGTTAGTGATTTGTGGATATTTATTTAACCGAATTACCAAATTCAATTTATATTTATATATATATTTTTTTAATTCATTCGGAGCTATGCATTATTAAGCAAAATATTTGTCGGTAATTGAAGAATCACAGAGAGTGCATGACACGCAAATTATGCCATCCAAGAAGGAAAAGTACTTGAGAACTAGAGATGAAAAGGATGGCGTTGCGTGACACCCAAGGTTTTAAAGCTAGATGCATTCCGAATCAACTTCCATCTATATTACATTATTTATTATAAAGCTTGTTTATATAGTAGGACATGCACATCACCTTGTTTGCAAATAATTGATATTTGACACCAAGCAAGTGTTGGACGCTGTCCTGGATTCCATATATAGTTGGTTTCTAATCATTTTGTATAGGAAAATAAAAATTTTAAATGTTTGGAGTGGTTTCAGTCAAAATGGTTTATATCTACACATAGGCCTTGAACTTTTTTCTTTTAAGATAATCATAGGGTTTAGTGTGAATTGCGTTATTATTATTATTATTTTCTTAAGAAGTTTGGGTAAGCCACCAATATTATATACAAGACTCCCAAGATTCTCAACTCTCAATGTATAGGACAGTATTTTTTTTTTTAACTTTCTATCAATGAGAAAGTTATATAGGTGATTAAATTCTTTTACTGTTATATTTTGTACTATTAAAAAGAAAGAGTGAGTAAAGCTAAATATTATATCATTGAAATAAACCTAATCATGATAAAGGTGATATTGCATGTGAGGAAGCATGGAAAGAGTGTGTCAATTAATCGAACATCTGATGTGCAATTTCATTAACACCTAGTAATCATCAAGGATAAGCAATGCAAAGAAAAAAAATACAAGAATTTACATAATGATTAAAAAAACCCAAATTTAATGCGGATGGCCAAGAACAAGCCTATATTCATGCGAGGATGATGTTTCACTATAATTTGGAGAATTACAAAAATATAAGAAATGAATATAAAGCTACAAGACGATTACAAGCTGTAAGAACTTTATCTCATCTCAAAAATAAAGATCCTACCTTGTTTTATTAAGATCAAGTGAAAACCAGAGTTATCGTCTTCACTTTCTTCACTTTTTCCATTCACACTCTACGTACAAGAGCACTCACCATGTTATGAAAATATATGACCAAAGAGAACAAAGGCCACAACAAAAATAATTGAAAATAGTAATAAAGGTAAAAAACATAGATTTTACGTGAAAAAGCCCTAAACAAATTAGGGTAAAACTTTGGTTAAGGATAGAAAAATTGCACTAAGTGAAAAAAATGTAGAAGTCACAATCTTTCTAATAATAAGAATTATAACGAAAAAAATAAAATCATGTATAGCTAAACACTTTAGTTTTAAAAATAAATTTTGTAACAATAAATGCATAGCTAAATGTTAGCCACATATTTTGTGACTTTTGTAGCTAAATATTAATATATTTTGCTACAACTTTTATTTTTTCATATTTAAAAGTTTATAATATTTGACCATGAAAATATAACGTGGTAGCAAATAATTAATTGTTTTAGCTATATTATGTTGATATATATAGCAAAATTGATTTTAGTTGCAACAAAAGAATCATATGGCCAAAAGTTTAATTTACTTGCCACAATGAAACTATCGTCACAAATATTTTTTATGTTCAGCTATAAATTTGGTATGCATGCAGCTAAATTAGATATTAATTTGCTATAGTTGTTATAGTGTGGCTAATAGGCTAATAGGATAGTTTTTTAGCATTGAAACAAATCAATTATAACTATACACTAAAATATTTTGCTATGAAATAGTAGGTTTGAAACAAAAATATTCACTTAATTGCTTCAGGTAAAGTAGGTTTGTAACTATAGTAAGATATTTTGCTATAATAATGCAGTTTGTAGCAAAAATATTTTGTGTTCAAAATAAACATATCATAGTAATTACCTTGCTTTTTTAACCATGAATTAGATGAATCCATATCTAAATATTGAAATTATTTGCTGCATATTGAATATTTTTGTAGTCAAATTTATTATTTTTAAATTTTAAAAAGAAAGGTTAATGAATTAATAGCTATTAAGTGCAAATAATAAAATAAAAAGAATTAAATAAAATATAACCAAAACAAAAATGAAACTAATTAGTTAAAGCAATAGATTATGGAAATATGATACATATAATAATTATTACAAAAGAAGTTTTCATCACTAATATTAACAACATTCATAAAATCTAAACTTGTAATAATTAGATGTCTACTTTTGTGCTTGTGGAGCATGGAGATGAAATAACATTTTCCACTTAATTAATTAATAGCTATTAACTGCAGATAGAGGGATGGAACAACTTGATAGAGGGATGGAACAACCTAAAAAAAAGATCCAAGTAAGATGCATTCAACAACTTCAGGAGGTCCTATGTTGAGATTTCAAACAAGGGACAAGCATTTACAAGATAAGAACAAAGACAGACCTGCAACTGAAAAATAGAAAGAATGGATTCCACAAGGTGTTGGTGGTGCTTCTGCTGCTGGAAAGGCCACTTGAAGGAGAGTACTAGTCTTTTATGTAATTTTGTTGCCTTTTTGGATATTTTGAGAGCTTGGTGGAATTTTGCGTTTGCAAGTGTAATTATGTTCTAAAAACATATTGAATGAAATACAAAATTTTGTTCCCAAAATTGTATCCCAAAATAAGTATAATTTCTTTCATGGTTTGTTTGGCAAACAGATGTTGATGTCCTGGAGAAAATCTAACTGGTTGTATAAATAATACCAACATAAATACACATTAGAAGCAGAAAGATATTTTCAAATGCAAGGATGCAATGCTAATTACCAGCATTTCTCATTAACAGTGCATTTGAGAAAATTTCAATTCTATTTGAACATATTTCTGCAATATTCTTGATCAGTTGAATTTCATTCAAAATAGTACATAGGTATAAATAACTTCAAAAGAATGGTGCTTTTACTTAGAAACTGTAAATTTTCTTGTCCTTTTATATGGTAAATCTCAAAATAACCCTATGCGTTGAAAGCTATCAAAAGAACGTGGCCACACAATCCTCCTCTAAGGAACTTCCATGACGAACTCCAATCTCCCGCAATCTTTGAGGTGTTTTGGTTTTTTTTGCGAGTGTTGTTGTCCAAATTATTTTAGAATAGTTGTGCTTTGAATTTTGAACGTTTTTTATTGTTTTGAGTTGGAAAACAGAAAAATCTGTGTTCTGGGGGCAGTGCATGGCCAATTGAAGAGATACACGTCCATGTATTCACCCGTATAACTCTCTGTCTGTATTCTGGGGTTAATACACGGGCAAATGAAAAGATACATGCCCCTGTATCCGCCCGTGTAACTCTCTGTCTAGCTTTTGTTCATGTAAAATTTTCACTTAGAGAGATATACAACATACGAAAGAGTTACACGACTGTGTATTTGGTCATGTATCTCTCGAGTTGAGTGATTATCTTTTCATTCAGAGAAATACACGAGTAGATAAGGAGTTAGACGGCTGTGTACTTGGTTGTGTATGTCAAGGAGTATTTGTGGTCTTTTACTTGAGCCTTAAATTCTCCTCTAAATCTCTTCTTCTTCTCCCTTTTTGCTCTCATTCTATTCACTCCCCTTGGATGAGAAGAATGAGCCCTTGCTTGACCTCCATTTCCACTCTTGGTTGAAGATTCATTCTTGATGAGCACTTTTTCCTTCTTTTATCTCTCTCCTTGTTTCATCTTGGCTTTGGTTAAGCATAATAGCCCTAGAAGTTGTGGGCATTGACTTTTGGTTTGATTATAGAATTGTTGGGTGGTTGAGTTTGATTTCCTTCCTTTTTTTCCTTGTACCATGAGGTGGATGTAAAGATTTATCCTCTCCACTTTGATGAAACCTTAGATCCTTCTGTTCTTAAAATCGAGCTACTATAGCATTCTAGGGTAGCACCACAAAATCTTTTGCAAAACCTCTATACTCATAGTTGTAATGGGAGTTTAGCTCCATAGAGATTTTTTGAAACCCTTAGAGTTCAAGTTCAAGTCGCACCCAAGCCTTATTGGGGTTCCATGGCTTATACCTTCAAGAGGTTCATGCATGCGTTTTTACTTGTGTTTTCCTCTTGGTTTTGAGCCATTGTAGCTTTTGTTCATGATAAGTTGTAAGACCTCGGCTTGAGACAAGGAGCCGGCGGAGGAATAGCACCGTTGAGGAATCAATCTTCATAGTTTGTGAGTGGGCTATGTGATTGCACATTTCTAATAAAATACTTTCTAAATATATTTATGATTTGATTTAAAAGAAATCCTTAGTTTTATCATATTAAACTGATGATTTGATCGCTTTGGAAGAAATTTCTATGCTTTCTATTTTATAAACAAAACTTTTGATGTTTGATGAATTTGCTTATAGCTATATTGATATATTGGGTTGAATTGAATTATTAAACTTTATGCACATAGTATATTTTTGGCCTTGGTTTATATAGCAATGATGTTCATTCCCGATATGTGAATATTTGTTTTAGATAAGGACCTTGTGAGAAAAATTTATATGGATTGTATTATTGATACACCTTCAAGGTGGTTTTGTTGGTGACGGTGTTGGAACCTACCTACTGTAGTAGGGCGTCCCCACAAGCCAGCCTTAAGAGGTGGTGTGCAGGACCCAGTTTTATCTGTCCACTTTAGATGATGCGTAGAGCCCTGATTGGATGCACATTAGGAGTCTAGAGTCGTCACACGGACCCAGTGGGCCAACGTCAAGGATATGAGTGCTTTGACTGCTTTGAACTTAGCCGCTGCTATGACTAGAGTTTAGAGAGATATCCAAACTATTATTATTAACTTGCTCGAGATGCAAACTTCATATTTTAAGAAAATATATCATTTTGCAAAGCAAATCTTTGAGACATGATTATTTATATACTCTTTAGAAAGTAAATTGGTTGATGACGAGTATCGTGTTTTATTATTTTAAAATTTATATTATGCCATTCATGAGTTATGAATGTTGAACTCTCATTTGAGCAAAAATTATTCTTCTATGCTATCTATGGTTTCCTTTTACATATGTATATGTTGTTTATATGCTGAAGTGTTTTAGTCTATATGTATTATTCTAAAAGCTTGGCTTTATCACTTTTATCAATTATTTTGTGTATTCTATCAGAATTGTGCTAACCCACCCATTCGCTGAGTGACTTTGGTCACTCACCCTCTCCTTTCATTCCAGGCTTTAGCTTCTAGTAGCTTTGCGGAGGGACAGAGTGTTGGCATTCTTCTAGCTACCTTTCTTATTTCCAGTCTTATGTATATTTCTTCTTGAATATGTTGTGATGTATAAGGATATCGATTTACTAGTGTATTTGTTACATTTTAAGCATGGTTGATGAGCGAGCACGCAACACACTAAAGAGCGAGCACACAACTCTCCCTGCCGCAAGTGCATGGGTCATCAAGTAATAAACCTCCAATGTAAGAACGAAAGGGTCATATTACTTAGGGCCCAAAATCTGCTATTACTTCCTCCTGGGTGACACTATCTAATCCATCAAACAGATAGGTTGTTGATTGAAAATAAAATATGAAAATAAGTAAAGAAAAAACTATAAATAAAATGGACTAAGGCACACCTTACAAGTGATCGCAATGAGAACTAGAGCGCTAGGGCAAGGATCTCCTAGGAAGAAGAGTACATAAGGATGAATTTGAGAATTTAAGTGTGATGTTGGCTAGACTTAATCCACAAGACTCGGAAGTCGACTACCCCAGAAACTCTGTAGTGTAGCTCTAATCCAGTACAAATTCCTTCATCCGGAAGATACCCCCACGATGTCTTTGGTATAAGGAGTCTTGGCTAAAGAAGTTCTGATGCTCTATAGGCTAGAACTATCCCTAATACCTGTGGGAGGCTATCGGTACCCGGAACCTCTGGTGCACCGGTACACTGAATCCCTCGTCAAACATTGTATGACCTAATGCAAGCAAGCATCCAGATATACAAGCATTATCTAAGAGTTAAAACCTATGGAATCCATCTATTGTAGGTTGAACATGATAACAATAGAATGAAACCAAACAAACATGCCAACAATCCATTACAATAAAGATCATCCATACAAACATATTCTTCTTTCAGAGTTCACCGAATACCCGATGTCTTTGGGAGTCTTGTTCAACATGAATAAGAGAGAGATCTCAAAATATATAGAAAGCATGACAAAAATCATAGAAAAACTCCCTTGAAATGTTGACTAAAAGGTGGTGATGAGAGCTCACCTGATCCGTGCTGTCGTGCTCCTTGACGTGTTCCTTGAGTGCAACCTTCTTCTCCCCTAGATTTTTCTCTTCAAATTCACCTCCTCCAACTGCAATGGAGCCCTAAAAGATGATGGTGGAGGATGATGGCCGAAGTCTCCTTCCAAAAGGCCCTTGAATTCCTTTTATAAACTCCAAAATGTGTGGCCCATGTGTTGTGCGGGCTGCCGTGCGGCCCGCACAAGAGGCTGCACATCTCCCAGTCCGCTTTGTGCGGCCTGGTGTGCAGCCCACACAGGGGCTGCACGCCTGCCAGCCCGCTCTGTGCGGGGCTTTGGATGGTGGCTGTTTTGCCTCGTTTTGGCCCTGTTCGCTTGTTTTCTCATCGCCCGATGCTTAGGGGTCCATATGGCCTTTGAATGATCTTCGCAAATAATGTTTTTGACCTCTAAAACACCTCTAAAATCTTTCCATGAGCTTGAAAGAATTCTCCGATGTCCTGAAATAAAAATTACACAAAAACGGCCTAAACGAGCATCGGTGTTATAAAAAATGCATGAAGTGTATGAAATAATGCAATAGAATACAGTGTATTTAGACACTTATCAATAGTTTATTTGCTTATCTAGTTTCTTGAACCCTTGTTGTAAACATGACGAGCATGCCTCCCTGAACTATTTTATTAGGTTATGGTTTGGGTGCTTCCTCTATGTTATCTTTGTGCTCCATATTTGGTATATTTTGAACTTGTGAATTCTGTTCAGAACTGTTACATCCTAGGTGTTTGTAAGCTTTGCGACGACTTAAGGGTTGCGTGGGATAGATGTCCCTCCTCGGGTTGTCATGGCAATTATCGCATACTGGTCATGCGGGAGGGGACATGACAATCCTCCTTCTGGGCTCTATTGGAGGGCTATTGTGTATTGCAACCTTCCTAATCCCAGGTGTGGAGATGCGCTCCTTCTCAGTTTTGTTGCTTACAAACGCAGGCGATGACCTCGGCCGCAGGCTGTGGACAGGCGGTTGCCATGGCAGAGGATAGTGAAGAGGACGAGCGGCTCTTGAGGAAGAAGATCATTTCTATTGGAAGAGGGAGGGTTTGAGCATTGACGTGGCATTCCATGTGGGAAAGGGGAAGCCATGTGGTTAAGTTGTCTATGTGGCACGCACACATGTGCAGATGAAGAGAAAAGTTATCATATATGTTAGAACTCTAGCATACACGTATGCTACACCTCCCCGAAATAACCCCAATACCACCCCATGGAAAGAAAATTAAAATAAAGTACCTAGATTCATAGAAATCAAAATTTGGTGCTTAAAATGAAACAAGACTAAAGTTTAATACCCACCCCAAAAAATTGCCCTATGAATCCATCTCATAAGAGATCTGTTTTCCAATGGGGTGATCATGCTGGAACATTGCGATGCCTATGAACAGATATTGATATTTTCAGCAAGCTTGTTGGGTGCGCAAAAGCACCGGTTCATAATGTTATTGCTATGAATGTGTCATTTCAATAAAGGGAAGGTGTTAAGAAAGTGACTGGAAATTCCATGCAGACATTGGAGAATGGAGAAGTGTTAACACCTTTATAGCTTGCAGAGGTGTCTGGGTGGAAATGAGCCAATGTTAAAAAGCCTTTGTGAGCTCATCTTCCTTGGTTTAAGAAACAAGGAACACCCTTGTTTTATACACTATGCTGCACTAGGCAGTACTGTGTATATATGCAGATATATATATATATATATATAAACACACATAGTATCCTAAACCCTACCCTAATGTGTATAAAATATTATATTTATACTTTGCAAACAGTGCTAAACCCATGGACTTGCATGGTTTCAGAACTAGGCAAGTTCAACTAAGCCATCTATCCTCTCTATCAGTGTTTTGTCTTTTCATTATTATTCAGTTCACCCCAATGTCACTTTACACATTGCAAATGAAAAATCTAAAAGTAATCTCCTTGTAGCTTTGAAATAATTAAAACTAGACCTGCTTCCTCTAGGAGAAGGGTTTGAAGTCAATTAAAGCTATGGTTTAACATGATCAGGACTAGTTTTAAGCCTGATTAGAATAAAAGTTTCTCGATGATAATAATATATCACACACCCATGTCTTGTTTTTATAGGTTGTCAAGAATTTTGGAGCATCACTACGAGTATGGGAGTCTTGGAGATACATATAAGACAATATCGAAAGATAGTTGTTAGAGTTCTTTTATTTGTAATCTTTTTTCAATAAAAATTCCCTCTTTAATCAAACAATAAGGGTTTTTGATGTGTTTATCCAAAAGTAGTATTGCTAGTTTTGTTTTGTGGATGTAGATTATCAAATTTTTAGCTTGTATATCACAAATTTAAAGAAAAAAACAAAGAAATTAGGCTTGAGAATTAGTAACGCAGTTCGACACTATGCTATTACACTTACGAGACTAAACCTGGAGCATAAATCAACTAATAGAAGTGATTAAATAAGAATATATAGTAGCCTTACAAATCAAGAAAGAATATTACTTAGACATTTCTCTAACAAGATATTGATGATCTATAATAGATTTTATCTTAGAACCTCTATCAATCAACTGCTAGTTAGTGTCAACCACAAATGACCCAAAGCAACTTCCCTAAGCTTTCTACTCCATTACTATGAACAAGAGGCTTTCAAATGCTGTCTTGATTCTCTACCATCTCTTAATATCGACCTTGACTTGGGGTAGACTCCCTCGGTGGTTTTAGCAGGCTGGGTTGGCCCACTAGAATCGTTGGTTCATCTAGCCAACCTAAACGGTTCAAGGGTTAACTACAAAGTTAACTTGTGAACATGCCACCGGCTTTAAAACAAAATATAAACTAAGAAAATTAAACAAAAATAAAAATAATTCATAATAAATCATGAAAATTCAAAATAATTGAAAATAATTAGAAATAATTTAAAAAGATGAGGGGCTTGTACTTATTTCATTTACTTCTAAAATTAAATTGTCTACATATGCGCTTAGGTGAGCATGGCCGAGCATTTTTTACTAAGTGTCACTATGGAAGCTTCTTCCCACTTTCTCTTATTGGTGAGAACTCCGTTAAAAACTTGGCATAGCATGGTATTTGGGACAAAGCTTTCATGAATAGGACATTAATGAGTGATGCCTTAAACATGCCAAAGAACTTCTTGAATTACTGTTTTCCTTGATCATTCTTGGCCTTGTTTGTATAAGGAATGATTGATATTCTTGGCATTTTAGATGATGAAATTTCCTTGCCTTGCTTACTAGGTTCCACGCTATGGGTGTGTAGCTATTTGTCAGCACTCCAGATAGGGCCGGGGTTCAGGGTGTGACATCCTCTCTCAATCTCTTATTTTTTATTGGTATGGAGTACAAAAGGAAAAAACAAAGACACAAAAGACCCAGTTTGTAGGATGCTAACATCTATTCATTCTTGTAATCATCTTATCCACAAAGGATGTAGGTTTTCATGTGTAAGCAAACAAATCCTGAAAATCAATAAGCCACGTACATCTTGTTTTGGATTATCTTTCTTCTTAATTTAAACTTTCACATACTTGTTCAAAATCTTTTACATTTGTTCCTATGACTATTTATCAATTTATTCCAAGTATTTTGTGAGTGACGATTAAAATGAATGTGGGAAAGGCCTGTTTTTAAAATTTATGTTTTTAGAAAATCAAATAAATATTTTCGGTTGTAAACTAAGCCTTTCCGTCCATCCGCATATGATTCAAAATATTAAGATGAAGGTGGGAATAAGTGGTCAATTTAATGGAAAGTTCCTATTCATCTCCATTTTAATTTTAAAAATCAGCTGTCCACCATCTTATTGATCATAGATAAAACATTAATTATTATTGGTCAGAATAAGGGACTTATTACACATCCTGAATTAATTTGGTGCCTTTCTTAGTTTGAACTCCAATGGTTTCTCCAGCTTGTGCTTATACAATGCCACCATTTCCCATCTTCGCTTTAGTTTTTGTAGATTCATCCAACTCGACAAAGATGGACTTCTTGTTTGTTGTGTGGTTGCTAGAACCACTATCATGGACCCATATATCATCATCTTTTGAAAAATATATTTGCTTCATCTTTCTTCTCTTTTGGAAACTGTGTCTGTTGATTGCCTTTTAGTTTATAATTCTTCTCAATATAGCCAAATCGTTTGCAATAGTGGCATTTAAGTTTACCCTTATTCCAAAAATCTTTCTCTAGATGATTGTTCTCGCCATAAATGTTGCAAGCTTGGTAATTTCCTGCATTGAATGTCTTTAAAAAATATTTTTGCCTCTTCCTCTTGGATTTCCACCACTTCCTCCGTGACCATATCTTCCACCGTTACTTGATTCTCTTGCTTCATCATTCTTGGGGCTAATATTTAGCTTTGACTAGAAGGCACTCTTAATTGACTTTTAGCAAGCCTTGAATTTTTTCTTTCATGAGCTAATAAGGATCCCATCGATTCTTAAACATTCATTAATGAGATCTTCTTTGTCTCTTCAATTATTGACACCATAGGGTCAAACTTTGAGGCAAGCAAACAAGGATCTTCTCAACAATTCTATTTTCTCTAATATCTTTAACAAATGCCTTCACTTCATTCTCAATTTAGATGATATTTATATAGTAGTCATGCTCACTTTTTGGCTTATTCATCTCCAAGATTTCAAGTTCTCTTCTCAATGTTTGAAGAATGGCATTTTTTCAAGTTGAATTCCCTTGGAATTCTGTTTGTTAGATTTGCCATGCTTCTTTGGCTTGACATGCTCCCATAATTCTTGAGAAGATATTTGCACTTACTCCCTGTTGAATATATAAGATGGCATTAGCAACTTTTCTTCAATGGCCCTTAATTGCTTTTAATTTTTTTATTATTGAGATTTGTACTAAATAGAGGTTCTTCATATTTATCCTCAACATATTCCAACAAATCGTTAACAGTCTTTAGGTCAATTAGCACTTGGGTCCCCCGGAGAGAGTTTAAATCCACGAGGTGAGGGTGCAAGTCTGAGAACTTTGAGCACGAACTGTGAGTGGTCCTAGCGCCCAATTGTGAGCCAGTCCCACGGGCCGCAATCAAAGCGTGGGCACGCCCATATTTTAGTTTAATGGGCCCATTAGGGGTTTCACTCCTCTTGACAAAAAAAAAAACATGTTCCAACAAATCCAGTGAAATAAGTAAAGTTTTCATATTCACACACCAATGATCAAAATGTTCTCTAGAGAATACAGAAATTGGGGGGACAATCATTGCCTTGATTTTCCATGTAAACTCCTCTATTACTCAACTTTTAATTAGGATGAGATCTTACAGCTCTGATACCTGATTTTGTAGGAAATTAATCCACTACCAGGGTAGTTAAATATATATGAGGAACAGAACACACATTAGTTCTTTGTATAACAAGCACTCTGCTCTTCTTAGATAGAATGCTGTTAGATGGGCTCAAAGGGCTAAAATGTTATGGCGAGAAATGGGGACTTTAATACTGCTTTTTTCCATAGACATGTTAAATTCAAGCATCATAAGAATAAAATTTCTGCTATCATTGATGCTTCTGGGAACATTCATACTAAGTTTAATGATATTGCTACTGATTTCACTGAATTTTACTCTAAAATTTGGGCTTCCGCTAATGCTTTATCTGTGCCTGAATTGCTTTCTAGGTTGCCAAAAGATATCCCTACTTTAAATGAGGAAGATAGAAGTATGCTCATTGAACCTGTAACTATTTCTGGAATCTATAGAACCTTGAAATCTATGCCTAGGGGAAGGAGTCCAGGCCTAGATGGGTAAAATGTGGAATTTTACATTTTTTATTGGGAGATTGTTCATCATGCTTTATTTGAGGCCGTTAATCATTTTTTTATAAATGCAAGCTGCCTAATTCTTGGAGAAAGACTTTTATTTGTTTAATCCCCAAAAAGGAGAATGCAAATAAAGTTAGAGATTATCGACCTATCTCTTTATGTAATATTTGTTACAAAATTATTAAGTAAAAAGCTTAAAAAAGTCATGCATAAGCTTATTGGTCATGAGCAGAGTGGTTTTTTGGCCGGTAAAACTACTTTTGACAATATTATTGCCACTCAAGAAATAGTGCATTCTTTAGAATTTGATACCAATTCTCCCCCTAGGATGTTAATTAAGATGGATGTGAAAAAGGCTTATGATGCCTTGGAGTGGAATACCATCCTTGCCACACTTAAGATAATGAGATTTCCTGATATTTGGATTTTTTGGATGCATGCTTGTATATCTTCTCCTTCCTTTTATTCCTTATTAATGGCAGCTATTCCAACTGGATTGGCAGCCAAAGAGGGGTGAGACAAAAGGACACTTTGTCTCCTTTTTTCTTCCTCTTAGTTTCTCAAAATCTGACAGCTATTTTGAAATTTGCCCTTAGACAAGATTTTATTCCTAGTTTTGACAGTAGACTAGTTTCTAATTTCAATCAATTGATGTATGCCAATGACTTAGTTGTCATTACCAAGGCCATGAGAAAGGCTGTCCGGAATTGTAGGATGAGAAAGGCTGCTCGGAATTGTAGGATGAGCTTTGACATTTACAAAAATTTGACAGGTCAGCAAGTTGATTCTTCCAAGTCTGAAATTTATCTGTCTAACTGGTGCAATAGGAGAATTAGAGCTAGACTTGAAAATATTCTCAATATGAGAAGAGTCTCCTTCTTTTTTAAATACCTTGGAAGCCTAATTTCTCCTAAAAGAATTCTTGTCCATCACTTTCGAAACCTGATTGGCAAAACTAATGCCAGCCTAAGTCCTTTGAACCCTTCTAATATCTCTCTTGCGGGTAAGGCTGTGTTTGTTAATAGCTCGCTTATGTCCCTCCCTACTTATCTTTTGTCGTATTATCCTGTTCCGGATACTATATTCGATCTGATTTCCAAGTTATCCAGGAAATTTCTTTGGGCAATGGCAATGCTGGTGGAAGTCTTTACTCAATGAACTGGACTACTACTACACTTGATAAAATTGAGGGGGGGTTTGGGCATTAGAAATTTAAAAATGCAAAAACTGCTTTAATGGCCAAGAATGTGTTTGCTCCTCTTAATTTGGACAACAAGATTTGGGTGCAAATTGCCATTCTTAAATATGGAAACTTCAATATATGGGATGATTCAAAAAAGAGCAAAATTTCCTAGTCCCACCTTCAAAAAATTGCTGAAGTTCTTAGACAGAGGGTTGTGCTTAATCAGTGTAATCCCACTTTGATTGATTTTTTATAAACATGTCTGGATTTTTGATATTCCCCTATCTCGGAAACCAACTTTTTTTAATGTTAATGTCTCTGATCAGAATCTCAATATTTTGGATTTTTTAGATGAGAATAGTTTGAACAGGAATGCTGTTGAAAAGATTTTTGGGTAGGAAATAGATTGGGATTCTCTTAAAAACACTACATTTCAAGTTGATGAACCTAATCATTGGATTTGGGGGCTCAATTCTTGCTCGGGGAATATTTGCAAAAGTGTTTTATACCATTTTTAACCAAGGCCACTTTGTAGGTGAGGTTAGGAGGGGTGGCATAGGTTATTGAGGCTTCCTATAGTCCCTAAAGTGAAAACTTTTTTATGGAGGGCCTTCTATAGTAGAATTTCTACATTTGAATATCTTTATAATATTGGGATTGGTCCTCAAACCCTTTGTCCTTTATGTGGTCTTTAAAGAGAAACGTAGATCACTTGATGAATGATTGTCAAATCATTAGAAGATGTTGGTGTTTAGTTGCTTAATTTACAGGAATTCAGAATGTCTATCTAGCTAATTTCCTGGATGGATATTGGCTTACCAATGATTAGATCAGCAATAAGCATCAACAATAGATGTTCAAAACTTTAGTTGCCACCAGTGCTTGGAGTGTTTGGAGGGCCAGATGTGATCTTGTTTTCAACAGAAAAGGCATAATGCTCATCAAATTTTTAATCAGGCCTTAAGGGTAACGCAAGACTATGTCTGGACTCTCAAAGGCAAACTCAGGGAGTTTCTACATGCCTCGGCCCTATTGTTTTCAACTAATATTTTCTGTGATGCTTCTTGGAATGCTAATACAAAAACTGGAGGTGCAGGGTTTGTTATAACAAGAGGGAGATAATTGATCATCTTGGCAGGTGCAAGCCCTTTGGAAGCAGTCTCAAGCTTACATGCTGAACTTAAAGCAATTGGAATCGCCTTAGGGCCAGTTTGGGGGGAGATTTTTGGAGGTTTTTGGGGGTAAGGTTACTAAGTAACCCTTGTTTGGATCCATGGTTTTTTGAGGGTAGGGTATTTGAGGGTTAAATGGAGAGTTGGAAAACCCTCCAAAACCCCTCTTTCTCAACCCTCCAAATTGGGGGGGTTTGGAGGGTTGAAAAAATTCTCTGACCAAAGCACCCCCACTGAAATTATAGAATTACAAGGATATCCCCCCACTGAAATTAGGTTTTGGTTGTGGCTGTTGATGTGTGAATATTTCCTCGGCTGTTCTTCCTCAACGCTCTGTTTCTCTTCTTCTTCTTCAAGCCCTGCCTCCCTGGAAACAGGTTTCTATTTTTTTGATTTATTTTTCTTGTTTTGAGGGAAAAGCTCAGGGGAACAAGTCTTGGGAAAGAAGTTTCTTGAATCTTTCCACTGAAAGTTGAATCTTTTACAATGGTCCGGAGAGTTATCGGGTGCCGAGTTGCGACGCGGAAGTGAAAGCTGAGGAGGTCGATCTCCCCCCTGATCAGCTTAGATCATTGTATAGGGTTGGTTCTCACCTTTATTTTTTGTGTTTTCCTTTTTCTATGATTCTTGATTTCATTGCTGAGATTCTTGATTTTGGTGAAAGGCATAATATTTAGTTTTTTTTATTTTTTTTTATTTTTTTACTTCGGAATTTTGTACTCACATAGAGAGATTAGCTTATGACCAGTTTTAGATAACCATAGTTTCGCTTTAGTGGCTCTGTTGCTCAAGGGCGACATAATTTTGATTGACTTCAATGGACTTTATGATGTGTCAAATTTTGATTGTAGGGAAGTATAGCACCAACTTTAGGGACTGTTCCATGTACTTCCACATGTTAAACCACATCCAACAATCCATTGTTCAAACACTTCTATAGTTGGCAAATGATGTGTGAATATTATCTTGATCAGGATAGGAAGATTTTTTTGAAGCATGCTAGTTTGTTGTTTGTGTTACCAAAGCACTAACACGTTTTGAGAGAAGGGGAAAGAATATTTGATTCACATCATTATTGCACCTAGCTATGTTATCTGTGCCATATATTCCTCATAGAATTAAAACTGCATAAGTATTTATTTTTGGATTTGTCCTTTGGCATAAAACATAAAGATATTGGGAGAGTCTTTGCATATGTTTTCAATTTTCTGTTGGTAGTAAGATAGAATACTTTTCAATTTAGAATCGACAATAATTTCTCATGGTGCGTGTGATCTTCATGACAATATTTTGATATGTCTCTAGATTGTTTAAAGCTTTCTTGTTACCAAGAACGTCCGAGTTTCTCTTTCTTCTGAGTGTTCTCATTTTTCCAAGCAATGCACATGAACAAGATTAGATTAGTGTGGTATTGGAGATATGAAGAACATGCCATGTTGTTTGAATGGCTATGATATCAGAGTACAAAGCAATTTTAATTAAAATTTCTAGTCCAAAAAGTCTTTGGTATTGTCATGATAAGATGTTTAAAGATCTATTGTTTCATTATTGTGAGAGCATACATGCTTTTGGTCATTCTTAACTATCTGACTAGAAAGGAATTATTGATACTGAGAATCATGTACATGTGTGCAATATCTCATAACTTGCTTGACACAAGAAGCTTAAACTTGATGCAAAATTGTTTTGAGGGAATTCATGGTCAGCTGAAGACGGAATAAGCTCACAAAACTTCATTTTGAAAAGTTATGTACATTCCGAGTTTGGGTACCAATTATAGATTACTTGAAATAGTTTAATTTTAGAATATAGTAAGTGGTATTATTGGTAATTTGGTGACCCAGCAAGTTTTATAAACATATGCATTTACTCTGTGACCATTCAATTTCCTTCAATTTGAATTAATCTTCTTAGTTTTTGTATCCAAAGTTGTTTGACATAAATTTCGAAATAATACATAAGATAGTGTGTGTGTGTGTGTGTATATATATATATATATATAAGACTAATGTTATGTTAATTTTTATTAGATGGCCGATAAGAAAAAGTTGTTGGACAATTCTATCACAAAATTACAATGGTTACACCATTTAGCAGCAATCCAAGTTATAATTATATTCCGTAATCAAATGACCCGTGAGTTACGGCTTAAAGGAGACAAAGCTAGAGATGAACTAATGCCACATTTGCTTACAAGTGATCTATGTCATAACTTGATAAGAATGAGTCCTAGAGCTTTTCTAGGATTATGTGAAATATTAGTTAGAGACGGAGGTCTCCGACCAACTTTATAGGTATCCTTGGAGGAACAAGTTGCAGAGACACTTTATTTACTAGGTCATAATGTCTCCATTCGTGAATTATCGTTCTTCTTCCGTCGCTCTCTTGAGACAATCTTCCGTTATTTTCATAATGTATTAGAAGCTATAGTAGAGATAGAGGAAAAATACCTACTACAACCGGAAGGCTCACGAATACCTTCGGGAATTTTCAGTAGTAGTCGATTCTATCCATATTTTAAGGTAATTGACTTGCCATTGAATTATAATTATGTCACAGTAATAATCGCAATGTGAATGAAATATTAAATTTACCTTAGGATTGTATTGGTGCAATTGATGGAACACATATTTGTGTAAAAGTTTCCAATTCCGACACCCCTAGGTATCGTGGAAGGAAGGAATACCCAACACAAAATGTGTTGGCTGCGTGCAGATTCTATTTAAAATTCTCGTATGTATTACCTGGATGGGAAAGCACAGCTTCTGATTCGAGAATTATGAAAAATGAGTTAAGTAAAGCTTCTCCACTAAAAATTCCTGAAGGTAACTTTTTATAAACCCTAATATTTGATTAAAGCTCGTATATACATAGACAATGAAATGACATTGTCCATTTAATGTTTAGAAAAATATTATTTTGTTGATGCTGGATTTATGTTAAGAAGAGGGCTTATTACACTATATAGAGGAGAGCGATATCATTTGAAGGAGTACTCAAGGAATCCGCCACGGAATCCGCATGAATTATCTAACCTTCGCCATGCATCTCTAAGAAATGCTATCAAACGAGCTTTTGGTGTCCTCAAGAAGCGTTTCCCTATTATAGGGAGCTCAACAAAGCCACATTATGGTTTAGAAACACAGAAGGCAATTATTTTTGCTTGTTGCATTATACATAATTATTTAATGGCTGTGGACCCTGATGATAACTTACTTGCTCAAGTTGACAACGAAATCAGAGATGAAGTACAACATGAAGATCATAACATCGGGAAAAACAATGAAGACACCATTGAAGGCGAGGTCATTAGGGATGCTATAGCAACTGAAATGTGGCTTAATTACGTTGAATGAGTTGTTGGTGTAGTTAAAAATATTCAAACATCATTGGCTTGTAATAACTTTGATAGTTGTTTGTGTTTGTTTTCATGTTTTGTGAAGGTTTGAATGGTTTCTAACATTTGTTATCATTCTCAATTATGTTATGTTATGTTGGATGGGTTGGGTATGTGATGTTGGGGATTAATTTTTGTCTCTAATCGTAATGAACTGTGAGACAATTATATTCATTGTTGCATTATTGTATTTTTCTAATATAATATACACTTATAATATTAACAAGTTTGTGTTATTGTTGATGTAGTTTAAAATATGTCAAAGAGGAAAACAAGTTCAAATGTCGACGGTGGAAGTTTCGCATGTGCATGGACTTTGAATATGGATGATGCTTTGATTGATGTATACTTGCATAACAAGCAATGGGAAATAGAGTTGGTGGAACCTTTACTACGCATGCATTGGACAACATACTAAATGAACTGAAAGGTAAATTTATGGACAAGCCACTAAACAAAGAAAGAGTCCAAAACCGCATGAAAATATAAAGAGAGCATTTATAAAGTGCTACGACATTTTCAAAAATGGAATGCGTGGATTCGCATGGAATCCAACTACAGAAATGTGGAATGCGGAGCCAGAAGTTTGGCAACATTTAATTGAGGTAGGTTTCTTTGAAATAATTGTGAAATTTATTGTAAGGGACATTTGTTGACAATATTGTTTCATATATATAGACGAAACCAGAAGCTGCTAACTGGATGAACAAAAGAGTTAGAAATTACGAGAAGATGGTTCAATTATATGGACAGGACAGGGCAATTGGGCGTGAAGCGGAAACTGCATCAGAAATGAGGCGATAATGGGTGCTAAATGAAGGGAATACATCAAGAAACACAATAGATGAAATTGATTTGTTGGTTTCCCAAAACACTGTGAACCTAGAGAATTTGGGTGAAAATGAAAATACAGTTGAAAATGACATCGAAGAGGGAGTTGAAGCATCACCAATAGATACAAATCAGCAATCACAATCCCAGGCTCTAAGTTCCTCTATGTCCAAGCGGAGCAAAACATCCAGAAATAATGATGACAGCTTTCAGGATTTGTCGACAGCTCTTGGGTTTGTAGCTGATGCTATTCCTCAGTCAACCAATATCTTAGTTCAAGCATGTACCACTAATCCTATGAAAGATTACGATGTGTGGGACATGCTTAAAGGTTTAGGGCTCTCACATCCTATTTTGAGCAAAGCTTACATGTTCCTCATTAAAGATCCCAAGTTGTTGGAAGGTTTAATTAGATGTCCAGCAGAGGATCGTAAGTCTCTATTGTTGAATTGGTTGGGGTATGGAGATGGCCTGCATGATTGAAGTAAAAGGTTAACATTCTCTTCATTGCAAACCTTGAATAATTTGGAGTATATTTATGAAAGCTTATGTATACTTTGGTTTTTTTGCAGCTAAACATAATATTGGGGGCATGCCTAGTAGGTTTGATGCTCGGTATTATTTTTTATTATTTTGTTTTTGTTCATGATTAATTAAATCTTATAGATATGTTTTTCTTATGCATAGGGTGACTGAACATGGTGGACAAACTGTACAAGGCTTCCCAAAAACATCAACGGAACTTTTTTTAAATATATTATTTGTAAACAATATTATCATTTGGAGATGGTGTGGCAATATGTTTTCAAGTTTTTGGACATGTTTCTTATGTTGAAATTGTTTGACTTTCAATGTTGGAATGCTGATATATTGCAACAATCTGGTAGGTGTTTTTTATTCAAACATTAATGATGTAAATGGGATCATGTTTCTTTGTTGGAAGTGACTATGCTTCATTTTTTTTCTTTTAATTTGGTTTATTTTTTGAAAGGATGAAATGATGTTATTGTTGTTGATGATCTTCGCTATCGCATTGGTTTATATTACTATTATCATTTGTTTTCTAATTAAATTATGACTGTATGATGCATGTGTATTTGTTTCATATATATCGCATTGGTTTCTATTACTACAAGAAAACAGGCATTTCACGGCGGTTTTTATAGCATTTAACGGCGGTTTTTATTGTCGCGAAATCCCTTATATGGCGGTTTATAACAACCGCCGAATAACCGCCGCGAAAAGAAATATGCATTTCGCGGCGGTTTATAACCGTCGCCAAATGCGTAGGTTGTTTGACAGATTTCCTTTCGCGGCAGTTTTATAACCGTCACGAAATACACCGTAGCTTCATTTTATGGCGGTTTTATAACTGTCACGAATTACAACGACATGTATTTCGCGACAGTTTTATAAATGTCACGAAATGTAGTTCGGTACATTTCGCAACGCTTTTTCTAACCGTCGTCGCAAGATAAGAGTAAATGTTTTTTTGTTATTATTTTGATTTTTTAAATGCTTACCTCTTTTTATAATAGTTTAAATAATCCTAGTTTTTGTCATTCATATCATTCAAATGCATTCATTTCAAAATAAAAAATTAATGAAAAAATTATTGATAATTCAACAATAATCAAGCCAAAATATTATATACAAATTTGTTCAACCTTTTAAAGAACATATGAAATTAATTGTACACTTTACAAAAATTGAACAAAACAATTGCTTATAAACATTAAACAAAATATTACATGAATTGTCTAATAGGATTTGTAAAAAGAACAACAAAACATTCAACAAACTTTTGCACACATACTCTCAAATAAATGTTAAACATTATTTACAAACATTTAAGAAACAATTCTACAAGACAAAATATTTCACACTTGTTCTCAAATATATGTCAAACATCATTTACAAATATTCAACAAACTATTCCATTCAACAAAATGTTGCACACTTGTTCTCAAATAAATGTCAAACATGGTTTTGAAACATTAAACAAAAAATTCCACTCAACAAAATGTTGCACACTTGTTCTCAAATAAATGTCAAACATGGTTTTGAAACATTAAACAAAAAATTCCACTCAACAAAATGTTGCACACTTGTTCTCAAATAAATGTCAAACATGGTTTAGAAACATTCAACAAACAATGTCACTCAACAAAATGTTGCACATTTGTTCCCATATAAATGTCAAACATGTTTTAGAAACATTCAACAAATAATTCCACTCAACAAAATGTTGCACACTTGTTTTAAAATAATTGTCAAACATGGTTTAGAATTATTGAACAAACAATTCCACTCAACAAAATGTTACACATTTGTTCCCATATAAATGTCAAACATGTTTTAGAAACATTCAACAAATAATTCCATTCAACAAAATATTGCATAGTTCTCAAATAAATTGCACACTAAAGTTTGAATGACTAACATTAGCAAAACAACATAACTTCATACCCCTTTCAATTGTTCATAGTTGCAAAATAACCACATGTAAGTCCTCAATGCCTGCAATAAAAACATCTTAACATAAATACATAATATAGGGACAAGTTATATAATGTAATGCTGAATATATAACTTTATAATGTAGGGACAAGTAACACAATGTATGGCAAAATTAATTAAACTTAAAAACAAGAACTAGCACTTATGCAATGTAAGCTAATTAACCATGACAAATTAAGCAAGCACAATTTTGCGGTAATTAAAATTATTCTTAGCTAAAACCTTGAAGCCATATGAAAACGCTAAGAAAGTTAATCAATAAATAAATAATAACATTTTCTACATTCTTCTCTCAAACAAGTGTCAATGTTAAGATTCTCATTCTTACCAAACAATAGCAAAAGCAAGCTCAATGATAAGTGCCACTTCTCCAATCATGCCCTTTGATCCTCCTTTAGGAATCTCTAATTATTCATGCACAAATCATAAAAATAAAACATTATATAAACAATGTTGACATAAATAAGACTATATATAGATAACGTTTTTTTATCATTGTCTCCAAACATCTAAATCATGGTCTCCAAACAATATTGACATAATACATTATTTACTATTTTATATGTTAAATACAAGATATTTAAGGATAACATTTTGGGGGAATGAAGCATTAACGACATATACCTATGCAATATGGCCTGAATTATAGTCGCCGCAACCTCAATGACTACCCTGTGAGGAACGCCTCCTAATAGCTGGAGACTCCACATTGTTCTATTAGAATCGAAACAAGTATTATGTATTTAAGAAATTTGAGTATGGATATACATAGAAAAATACCCGTTAAATCACCACAGATATATGAAAGAATAGATTTAAAATAGAAAATTATAGAAAACCTTATCAGGGTTTAAATTTGCATTTTGGTTTGCTAATTGTTGGGTCAAGAAAGCTATTTGATCATGATTTTGTTGAACTTGCTACCTTAATTGTTGTACAATTTCTCTAAGGCCATCGTTTTCAGTTGCTGTACCCCTATTACCATAACATTTGCAACTCGAGCTGCTCGATGAGCCATACACCTGGGTTGGGGAAACTCCAGGTCCTAACCCTCTGACATAACCTGGGTGATCTTTGCCAAAAACACTAGTAAATGCCTCATTCTCTGAAGAATTCTGACTTCGGCTAATTAGATCTTCCTACACAAATAATATTACACAAATTGTATATTAAATGATAATTATTATCTAAATTTTGAGTATAACATATAAAACTAAGTTTAACTTACATGATTTTGCCTTGCCTCTTCATTTACAAAGCTTCCTTCCAATGTTGTATGGCTAGCTTGAAACAATTCAGCTCTTGTAACAGATCGACCAAGTTGTGTTTCCTATAAAAAAAAAAGAAGAAAGTTTAATTTATAAATAAAGTCGAGTACAATGCTAAAGAAAGTTAAAAATTGTTATATTAATAACCATCTCCTTATGTAGTCTAGCAAATGACTTTGAACCTAACGTGTGAGGCATTGTTAGGTTCATGCGATTTCTAGTATTTTGTGCTGCTTTTGCCTGCATAATTCAACTGGAATTTTTTTAAATAATAATGAAAATCTCTAAAAATTAATGTAATGAAAAAATTTAGGCATATTACCTTCATGTCAGGATGAGCCCTATAATCAACAAATGCCACCTATTGCTCCAAAGGAATCTTAGGAGGTTTTTTTTTTTTGCAATGTTCGCTTCACGAGGACCATCAGGATCACATTGTGCATAGCTATATAAGTGGAATCGATGGTCCCGCCATTTCTTAGCTAGGCTTTTGAAAATATAATCCTTGTGTCCACCATCATTAACCTCCATTTTTGGCTACAAATAATTAACTACATTAGCACACATTAAAAAATAACCCAAAAATGCAATCCACATAATATTAACTATGAATGTAACTCCAAACCTTTATGATGTTGTTCCACACATGACTTTTATAGGACTCAGGAATCTATTGCCATTTCTCGTATCCAATGGGGAAGTTTTCCCAATTGCTTGTGATATGTCCTAGCAATTGAGTGAGCATCCCTCCAGAAAATTCAACTGGCTGGTTTTGAGAATTCCATTCCACAACTACTCTCTCTCCCGGTGGAAGAGAGAATATGTCAATCGCTCGCATTTTTTGTCGCTTTAATTCCCCATTGTCATCTACATTTACAAAGAAATATCGAAAGCTATCTATTTGATCATAATAAATAAATTATATAAGTTAATCACCTTTAATTTGCGCGTCCCATGTTCTTGTATTTCTTTTACGGCCCTTGATAAGTTGAGGCTCCGTAGTGTCAACATCAGCTGGATGCACTTGAGCCTCTTCATATTCTTGTGCAGCAATGGTTGGTGTTGGTTGAGGTGTACTCGAGGCCGTGGAATGACTGACATCCTCATTAGTATTTACCGAATGGCTAGAAGTGATGTGTCGTTTTGTCCTCGGCATATCTATAAATAACTCGCTTAAGAATATATCAGTTTAATAACATTTAAAAGCAATAGAATATCGCAATAAATGTAAATAAAATCAACAATTACCAATTTGGGCCAAAAGTTTATTTAATTGTTGTTTTCAGCTTCAAAATGTTCACAAATATTTGAAAATTGTGTATCATTCGGACCATCTAGATCATCTCGACTCAACCGTAGATGCTTATCTTCATCGGGAAATAACACATCCAAATTTTGTGATGGATAAGCTTCAATAATAGGCATGGTAACTTCATCACTATCACCCATATCATACAAATCTCTAGGTTTCAAATGTATTGGTATACACCATCCATCTTCCTTTTGATCAATAACATAAAACACCATTTGTGCCTCAGAAGCTTTAATGTATGGCTCATCATCCTCATGTTCACCAGTATGTATAGGTCTTGTAAAATTGACAGAAGTGAAACCTAAGCTGTCAGATTTTATACCTCTAGGATGAGTCGTGTTAGCCCATACACATTTGAATAATATCACTGTAAATATACCATTGTAATTTAGCTCAATGATGTCAACCAATTTTCCATAATATGGTACACCTCCATATCGCATATTAACATCACTTGTGCTTGAATAACTTCTTGTTCCAAATGTGCCAAAAACTCCACTATGTTGTGTGCTTAATCCTCTCTCGCGTTCCAAAGTGTGAAACTTGTACCCATTAACATTATATGCAGTGTATCATTTTGCTTGACTAATGGGTCCTTGTGCAAGAGCTATGAGCAAACTTTTATTAGGATCTTCAAGTCTATCACGATCTCGGTTGACCTAAAGACATTATAATTACTTAAATGTAAAATCTCAAATAAAATTCATTTTAACAATAACAAACTTACTTACTTGATTTGCAAACCATTGATTGAACTCTCTATGAACCATCTTGTCTACCTTAATAGGATTCCTACTTCGAGTCCTTAATTTTCTTCTTGCAACAATCCGAAATTCCCTGCGATATTTAATGTGATAGTTTAATCACCAGTTTAATTTTAGTAGTGTGTAAGCACATGCTTAATAATACTCACTGAAGATAAGAATCAACTGCAGGGCAATTTATTAGTACATGCCGATGAGCTTGCATTCTCTCAATGGATGTCAAACCAAACCATGTAAAACCACCAACTGGTTTTCCAATATACGGAAATAATTCCGCAATAAGACCATTTGGATGTTGACGGATGATACGCTCATCATCAACACGGCCAGGCCGATTCCATATTGTCTCGATATTGTCTAAATATCTTGAACAAAATGTAATAATTTCTTGTGCAATATAACCCTCTGCAATAGATCCTTCTGGTTCTGCTTTGTTACGCACGTATGACTTTAACAATCCTAAGTACCTATAAAATCATATATTTAATAGGTATAAAACATTTAGATATAATTATAATTAATTACAAATGAACTGATTAATTATTAATGACCTTTCTATTGGATACATCCAACGATAATAAACTGGACCTCCAAGTTTAGCTTCGTCAACCAAATGAACAACCAAATGCACCATCAATGTGAAAAATGATGGTGGAAAAAGCATTTCCATGTGGCATAATGTTAGTACAATTTGACTTTGCAATTTATCCAATTCGGTAACTCTCAGTGCTTTACCGCATATTTGTCAAAAAAATGTGCATAATTCAAGCAATATTGCAGATACATTATTGTCAAGCCCTGCACGCATTGCTAGTGGAAGAAACTGCTGCATTAGTATATGGCTGTCATGACTTTTGAATGTCCCCACGATTTTAAGACTATTAGCATCAATGCACCGTGAAATATTACTTGCATAACCATCTGGCACACAAATATTCTTTAGAGTATGTAAGAATGACTTCTTTCCTTTCTTGCTCATTGTGTAGACTGCTGGAGCAAACTTTCCATTATCATCTGGCCATAGATCTTGTTTACAATGCATATCTTTCAAATCCTTGCAAGCATTAAGATGATCTTTTGAGCGGGAACTATCATTTAACAATGTGAAAAGTACATTATCACATACATTCTTCTCTATATGCATCACATCTAGATTATGATGCAATAAATTATGTTCCCAATATGGAAGCTCAAAAAATATGTTTTTTTTCTTCCATTGTTGTGTTTCATCTTGAGAAGTATTTGCACGTCTTCTTTTCCCCTTGTGTTGATTATCTACAGACCGACCGAATGTGACATTTATATCAATAATCTGCTGCAATATTTCTCTGCCTGATAGTAACCGCGGAGGACTGCGTAGCTCTTGCTCTCCATTAAATATGATCTTGTTCATTCTGAATTTATGACCACTATTAAGAAAACGACGATGGCCCATGAAACACCATTTCCTACTGTGAGGTAAACGACAAGGTTCAGAATCATAATTGCAATGGACACAGGCACGCCCTGTATATGTATTCCACCCAGATAGATTCCCTAGGCCAAGATAGTCACTAATTGTCCACATTAGAGTTGCATGCATCTTAAACATTTCATGTTTGAAGAAATCATATGTATCAAACGCCATCACACCATAATTCTTTCAACTCCCTTATCAAAGGTTGTAAGTATACATATATATCATTTCCATGCATATGTTTACCGGGAATTATTGTTGAAATGATAAAAGATGTGTGCTTCATGCAAACCCAAGGTGGCATGTTGTATGGATGAGAACAATTGGCCAAATGCTATAACTTTGACTCATATTGCCGTGAGGATTAAATCCATCTGTAGCTAATGCAAGGCGCACATTTCGGGGGTCTGTTGCAAACCAACTGTATGTCAAATCAAATTTTTTCCATGCTTTAGAGTCTCTTGGATGTCTCATCAACCCATCATTATTTTCATCTAAGCTGTGCCATTCCATATCTTTAGCCGTTTTTGAAGACAAAAACAATTGTTGCAATCGTGGTATCAATGAAAACCACTTTTGCAGGAATCTTTCTTCTTCCTCTCTTACCACCAGCTACCTCATTCGAATGACCGTTTTTACATTTCCATCTAGAAATGTTACAAACTCTACAAATTTGTCTGTCTTCATCTTCTGTATTTCCCCAATAAGGCATACAATTATTTGGACATGCATGTATTTTCTCATAGCTCAATCCAAGCTTCTTGATGGTTTTCTTTGCGTCATAGAAAGAATGTGGAATTCTTATGTTGGGAAATGCGTCATCTAACAACTACAATATCATCGTCATTGCTTTGTCACTCATTCCACAAAGACATTTGATGTGATACAATTTCAATATAAATGATAGTTTTGAATAGTTTCCACACCCATCATAAAGAGGTTGTTGACCATCATTTGATAATTCATAAAACTCATCAGCTATATTCCTACGCTCATATGCATTCGGTGTTACATCATAATTTTGTCTAACCTCTTCATTTAACCCATCAAAGCCTTCTTCCACATGTTCATGTACTCCAAAAGCATCGTTCACCATATCTCTAATAGGATCTTGATCAACAATATTCTTTTGTGTATCTACTTCCGCACTGTTTGAAACATAAGTCGTTTCTTGTGGATGTGATTCTCCATGAAGATACCAAATTGTATACCCCTTCGGAAATTGCATGCAAATTAAATGATCGTAAACATTGGCACGATTTTGGCGTTTACTAAATCCGCACATAGGAGATGGACATAATATCATATTATTAACTGAACTGTGCTGGAAAGCAAATTCAATGAGAATCTTAACGCCTTTGTCATATGTAGGCAAATTACGCGGCATTGTAATCCAAGATTTGTCCATGCCTACTAAGAACTTTTTGTTAGCACATACATCTATAAATCTCATGAAAGTAGAACTAGAGTCCTTATTGCTATTAATACCTCATATTATGAACAAATATTTCTTAATTTGCATGTGAAAGTAATATTTATAAAACTAACACTAAGGGAATTATCAACAAATTGTGAGAATAATAAAATATGAACAAATATTACTTAATTTGATATACATTTCAGCTTGGTTGTTAATTTGATATACAAATATTACTTGCTGCTGATAGAGCTGTAGCTTTTGAAAGAAATATCAAGCATATATAACATTTGATAAAATCTAAAGAAAAATATATATGTTTCTCATCCAAATATAAAAGTCCTTGTTAAAATCAAGCATAATAATGTGACTGTTTTGTCATTAAAGAAGCTCCACAGGTGTTTGCAATGGACCATACAATGGTTATCCACATCAAGAGGTCCCCTCCTATTTTAGGCTTCCTATCATATATAATGAAACACTTATATATATATATATATATCTGTGTGTGTGTGTTGTCAAATTTCTCCCAACCAAGAGAGACCTATATACCTACCTACGTTCTCTCTCTACCAACCAAATGGACCCCCCTTTAAAATGTATACAAGGATACATAGAATAGATGAAATTAAAAGAGCTGTGGTTGTCTTTATTGTTTTTATTACTTTTCATTGTGATTCTTTCATGGAGATTGTTTGTTCAAGAGAATATAAACATCATAGAATGAGAATGAGAAGAACAAAGGAAAGACCTGATGGCAAGGAAGGAGCTCAGAATAGCAGACCAGAAAGCTCTCTTGGAAGGCCACGAGGAGAGGGTTCAGGCCTGCCACGAAGCCACGAGGACGGTGAAGGAGAAGCTGGTGCGGCGCGAACGTGGATGCAACAGCGGCCACTACCCCGGAGGAGCACGGGTGGACACTGAAGGAGCTCGATTTGGTGGGCGATTCAAATTTTTAAGGATTTTTGGGAGCCAACTTTTGGGAACGAGAGGTTTAACTTTGATATTTTATTTCCATTTAAAAGGTTTGTTGTGAAATATATATATATATATATATATATATATATATATATATACCTTTCACTGCAAACAAAGCAATTTAAAATTCTATATCCTTATTTATTGAAATTGAAATATGGATATAATATTTATATGTTATTCAAAAATGTGATTGGTGACTCCTTATGTCAATTTACAATAATATTTTATATTAAATTAATAGATATAGATCACTTTAAGTAACTAACTAATTCAATAATTAAATAAATAAAATATCTAAACCTTAGTTATAAATTAACAAAATATGTGGAACGTGATGATAGTTTAAGGACCATGGTTTTAAAATAAGATTTTCTACAACAAAAAATGATAAAGCGCATGATTTTTATAAATTGACCTACATAAAAGAAGGCATTATTTTAATGAATTAATATTGTTTATTTTTTCTTGCAATTTAAAATTTAATTTTTGTATTTTCTTTTTTATTCATCGTTTTGAAAGTTAACCCTATGATTAATCACAATTTGACTATTTTTTTAATTTACTAAATTTATAGTTATATTTCGAGTTCAATTGTCATAATTTACTTTGAAATCTCATTCTAATAAAATTGGTAATTATGCTCTCTATTTGTGAAAAATTATATAAATAAATCTCTCACATTGATCATAAATCAAAACTAGTTATTTTTTCTAGTGAAAATTTTTAAAATGATAAAAATTTAAATTAAATTTTACTTGTGAAAGAAATAATTTTAATTTATTTTTAAATAAAAATTATAGGCATATAACACTCTCATATCATATTATTTTTGTATTAATAATAAAAAGGAATTTACATGAACACTTCAGAAATATGTGCTATTAAAGAAGAAAAACTATACGATCCACACAAAATTCAGTTCTGCCATATATATATGTTATTCAAGAATGCAAAACTAAGTTTTCTTTGGCAATATTATAAATATATAAATACTGAAACCATTTTAAAATAACAATCTCAATTTAAAAGAAAATACTCATGACTCTCTAAATAATTACACGGCTTCATTCAAAAGAAACAAAAAAAAATATCAACCATGAAATATATATATAATAATCTGCAAAAAAAATAGTAATTCGAAATAAAAATCTGCAAAAAAAAAAAAAAAAAGTTTTGTTTAATAAATTCCGAGTGTTTTAAATTTAAATAAAAACTTAGATTACAAACGAAATCATACTTGGGTTGATTTTTTTTAAATAAAAATGGGTGTGGAAATATCAAGTTAGCCTACTAATTAATGAGGGATTAATTAATATATAATAATATTTTTAAATTTATTTAATTTAATGACACTAATCTCAATATAAAAGAAAAAATAACAGTAATACAAAATAAAATAAAAAGGGTAAGAATCTGCAATTCGCGACGGTCGTTGTAAACTGTCACAAAATGCATGCATTTCGCGACGGTTATAAAAAAATAGCCACGAAATGCATGCATTTAGCGACGGTTATAATAAAACTGCCACGAAATTCAAACGTTTTGCGACGAGGTTTTTGAACGGCCACGAATTGCTACATTTTGTGGCAGTTTTAGGGATAACTGCCGGTAAATGTATACATTTCGCGACAGTTTTATGAACCGCCGCTATAACCGCCGCAAATACTGTATTTCGCGGCAATTTTAAATAAACCGTCGCGAAATGCTCGCCGTGAAATGCAAGTTTTTTTGTAGTGTCTTACTATTATCATTTGATCTCTAATTAAATTATGACTATATGATGTTGTTGTTTCCTATTGGTTTGTGGGTTTTGTTATGTTGGTACGTGTGATCATCTCTTATGATGTGTAATTTTATAGGCTTTTTGTAAATATGTTATGAAATTCATAATAAGTATAGTTCTATTGTGGAATAAAGTAGTAAATTTTGTAAATTACCCTATGTTTTAATAACCGGACCGATTGTCGACCCGGTTACGCAACCGGTTCACGGTCCAATTGGTTGAATTGATTGACCGACCGATTCAACTGGATTTATATTTTTTAAATTTTTTAATTTTTTGAAAATTAAAAAATGAGCAAATAAGTAAAAAATAATTAAAAAATAAGACAAACTAAAAATACAAAATAAATCGGTACCGGCCGATCCGGCTTTTAAATCATTCAAATGACCAATGAAAATATTTAATTTACAAAAATATTATTATGCGTAAATTTAGCATAAAATACAATTTATATCTTCAAAGGTATTTTAGTAATATTCATATATAACCTTACCTTCTATTACCTTCCTCTCAAACACTACAAGGTTTAATAACCTCCATTTACCTAATTAGCTTCAATCCAAACAAGGTATAACTTAAAACCTCCTTATACCTTACTTTAACTTACTTTAATCTACTTTACCTTGCTTTACAAAACCCTCCTTCACCCCATCCAAACAAGAAGGAATGTTGAAAATGGGGGATGAATCAATTGGTGATAAACACGGATTGTCTTATGGCTGTGGAAATGTTAGCAGACAGTGTTACCGTCCATAGTCATGAAAGTCAAATGGAAGCTCAACAAAGTAATTAAAGAAATGCTGAATTAAGCTGACGGAATTGAGATTCGGTTATGTTCAAGGGAAATCAATGTGGTGGCTGACGAATTTGCGAACTTCGGTTTCAGACAGGACTCAATATTGGAAGCTAATGTAGACCAAGAATGCAATTTAGTTAAGAACTACCACAATACTTTCATCGAAATTCAAACATCTCTTTTGCTTTACATCAATGCTTGACTCTTAGGTTGTGAATAATTCAACAGATAGCATAAAATAGAATTGAGACATAGAATAACAAGATCCTTACTTGATGGAGATGCAGCCTTCATAAGATAGGAAAATACATATTCTATTTTTCACCTTCCAGTGCTCCGGTATTTCTCTGTAATAAGGACAACAACAGATCTAGAGAAATAGGAGAACCAAGAGTACCTCACAGCAGAAATTTAAAAGAAATTTAAAACATCAATATCAATATCTCAATGCTATTCAAAACATCTTCAAAATGCATAAGATGCAGGTGATGAAACTCATCAAGATTTTTCAACAGCCTGTTTATTTCAATTCATCTTCATCTCTTCGATTTACTTTTTCTGATAAGACCACACACAAATTCACAGAGTTCTAGATGAGAAAAACAATAAAAAACATAACATCGACTAGTCAACACATATAACATAACATTACTCTAATAAAGTGTTATACCGCTCTTTAGCCAAAAATTTATGCCTTTCACTAGTGGTAGAAAAGAATGCAAATATGCTGCATAGGACTCTTGTGTTTAAAAAAAAAAATGCATGTTGGAAATTCATAGCAATATATACTTTTATCATTCATGTGGAATTTTTAAACTTTTGGTAGAGTACAATCTAGTGATTTTGACATAATGAGTGGGATAATATATATATATATATATATATATATATATATATATATATATATATATATATATAACGTTGACATCACATGTTTACATCTCAAGCATCGGACCAAGTAATATCATAGTCACCAACATCTGAACCATGGATTCCCAATGCATTCCATACGGCAGGTGAAGCATCAACTATATTATTAGGACAAGGAGGCTGAAAATCATGATCCTTGTCACAACCATTGACAGAGTCACACTCGTCAACCACCTTCGCCGAGACAGACTTTCCATTAGCATTGATCCTTATGTTCTTCAGGCAACGGCTACCATGATTATACCAACCGGTAGACAAAGCCACAACCATCTCATCATCACTATGGTAACTGTTGTCACACTCTGATGGGCCACCACCATCACCTCCTTTTGCAAAGCTATTAATAGTCATGGTTGCCTGTGTATCTTCATTTGTAGGTGGGGAGCATCGGTATTGTGGGTACAACTTACCTGCCTTACAACAATCAGAATCATGTTCAGTGTTGCAATGCCCAGTCTTGCCATGCAAATATCCACTAGGAGAGCATGCTCCTAACACAGATGTCTGCCGGAAACAAGCACCATACTCAAAAGAAGCAGCAGCCAAGAACATCACAAACACACTCCACTTAAGAGTTGCACTCGCCATTGCTCCAATAAGAGATTACTTGGTATCTAATATGCTTGTTAATGGTTGTATACCATGTGAGGTACCAAGGATGGGTATTTATACATCTATATGATACATGAACGAGTAGTAGTATAAGTAAGGCTAGTGCTCCGCTCTCATAATCAACGTATGCGTGGGCATAAAGCAGTATTAATGTTAAATTAACGTCTCTTGCACGGTGCATTAGTTAATTTGGACGTCCTTTGAGGTTAAATTGTTTTACAAATTTCTAATAATGTTTGGATGTGTACAGTTAAGGTCAGGATTTGCCTTTCGCTTGTTTCCAAACAATTAAAGAAATGCTAACCATGATCTGTGTTTAGCTTTTGGGTGCCACTTGATGTTTTCGTTTGTTGTGCTGTTGATTTTACGGAGAAAAGATGAGACAGGAACCCCATATAATATAATTGAACATGAAATATTTCTCAAGCATGGTTTGTAAAAGTTGGTGCCTTTACACTTGGTCTTTAGGAGGATAACTTAACATAGGCCAAAACACGATGACGCATAGCCGCTTGGATTGGGTAGCGCACAAGTGAGCGTGAGACATGTGTTGTATTGTGATCAAGAGCTAGCGAAATATCCTGCATGATCATGTGCTAAGACCGTGAGACGCACGCGCACTGGAGCGGACTAGAGCGCGACTGAGGCAGGGGCGAGAATGGCACATGGTATTACCTCGCATGACCGGTACTAGTGCCCGCTGTGACTAAGGGTGGCTGGTTAAAGATATAGTAACGTTAGAGGACACTGCAAGCTAAGTGAAAGTCTAGGACTTTTTGCCAGACCTATATTGGGAAATTGTCTCAATGAACCTTGGGGATTTATGATAGCTCTTGTAATAGGGTCTATTATATCTTTGAGAGGGGACAAGACCTCTTAATGAGGAACTTTGGCCATGATTATAAAATTTTCTCAAATCTAAAAGAGTTTATCTTTTTCTCTCTCTAAAATTGGTTTCTTGTATCGTCTTAGCGTACCGCGGATGTTTTCCCATTTTGCTCACTTCCTTTATGTGTTGTGCTGTGCTGTGATACACCCCTTGCGTATCTGCAACTGCACAGGTCGTTCAAATAGTAAAGTGTACCCGAAAGGGTCAGGTAGTTGAATTTATAGGGACTGGTATAGCTTTCGATACTACTCGGATTTCTAATATCTAGCCGGCTTAATAAATTGGGTTTAAAACTAATTACAAAGAAAAGTAAAGAAAATAAGTAGATGGGGAGAGAGACATAGTTCAAGTAACGAGAGATCAGTGATAGGAGTAGTACCCCGGATCAACAGATCACCTTCGATCGTGCGGCACCTGACACACACCAAGTAAAAGGTCAGCCTTCTTGCAAGAACAACAAAAGTCAACTCCTGTTCACATCACAAGCACAGCATATGAAAGAAGCGAGTAAAACCGAAAATCATCCATGGTACGAGAAACACGACACAAGAGACCCATTTTAGAGAGAGGAAAAATTTCAACTCTCTTAGATTGAGAAAAGTTTACAACAATGGCAAAAAAACAACACCAAGAGGTTTTGTCTCCTCATAAAGACACCATAGACCCTAATACAAGAGTTACCCCAATTCCCCATGGTTAACTAAGCCTCATGCCAATACAGGTTTGGCGTGAAGTCTTGGACCTCCACTTAGCTTGCAGTGTCCTCCATCGTTACTATAGGTTTAACCAGTCACCCTTGGCCATAGCACATAGCAGTACTGGTCACGTGCGGTAATGCCGCATGCCATCCTCACCCCTGGCTCAGCCACGCTCCCGCCCACGTGCCCACTTGCTTACGCCTGTGTAAACCCTCGGCAAATCCGAAATAAGCTCTTGGTATTATCAAGTGTTCCACCCCGCCTAGACTTGCTAGAGATCCAAACTCTAAATAATCTAAGTTTGCAACACTTGACTCTTGGTATGGGTGCGCCTACCCCACGCGCTCATCGGTCAAGCGCATGCCTCACGGTCTTAGTACATGATCGTGCGGGATATTCCACCCACTCTTGGTCACAACACAACACATGACTCACCCTAGCCGCGCTCTACCAAATCCACGCGGTTGTGCACCCTCGTGGCTCTGCCTATGTTGAAATCTTCTCCCAATGACCAAGTGTAAGGTCATGAACCCTTACAAACCACCCCCACTAGTTAAACCCGACATCCTTGTCAGTCTTAAACTCAAGAAGTCTTGCACCAACAACTATCAACGAGTAGTATCACGCTCCCATCTTGCCTCCGATATAGGCAAGTCCTTCCATTGGACAAGAAAGAACACCCTGCGATTCTTCTTCTTTGGCCTTCTACTCTTTGATCTAGGATCCGCTCACCCACCCTGCTGAACTCCCTGCGAATAGTAGGCAGGGCCCGACTCCTCTTCCCCTTGATGGATATGTGGGATCCTCGTGGCATGGCTTCAAGAAACTCACATGAAAATTTGGATGGAGTTTCAGCCAATCGGAGAGATCGAAATATATGCCACGTTGCCCATCCACTAAACAATAGTAAAAGGCTCATCATACCTCGCGATTAAGCCTTTGTGTACATCCTTCCGATATAACTTCTTCCACACCTGTGGAGTGAGCTTCAACCATACCTTGTCCCCTACTTGGAACTCCAAAGGACGTCTCCCTTGATCTGCATACTTATTCATTCGGTGAGCCACCCTGGCGAGGCTATCCCGAGCACTCTCCATCATCTCTTGCCAATCAATAGCAAAATGATACGTGGCAGGACATTTCCCTCCTGTCCTCCTCTTCACTACCTCTGAAGGAGTAATAGGTTCGTATCTATATGCAAGCTCAAACGGACTCTTCTCCGTCGATGAAGACCGATGAAGATTGTAGCTAAACTGCGCCACATCAAGCAAACTTAGCTAATTCTTTTGCGAAACTGAAACATAGTGCCGAATAAACTCTTCCAATAGAGTATTGATCCTCTCTATATGCCCGTCCCTCTACAGATGATTCGCAGTTGAAAACCTCAATTTTGTGCCCAACAACCCGAACAATGCCGTCCAGAACCGTTGGTACGCCCCTTGCGTAACCGCAAGTGCACGGGTCGCACAAGTAGTATAATGTACCCTTTGGGTCGGGTAGTCGAATCCACAGGGACTGGTGTAGCTTCTAATACTAACGTCCTACTCAATATCTAACCAAATCAAGAATGAAGGAGTTGACTTTGGACAGACTTTGAGGAAGTTGAGGGAATGGAAAGTTCACCAAGGGAAGATTTAGGATTGACTCGATGGAGGAGATGGGACCCCGGGGTTGGGTTCTGACGTTCACTAACTCAGTCTTTCTCAGTAATTATCAGGGATGTCTTCAGTTCTAAACCTAGTTATGCTATAAGCATGTGGTTTCTAGCGCTGCCGAGCCCTAAGTTGAACTCCCTCTGCTTGCAACAATCAATAAAGATTCGCAAACCTAGATAGGAGAACCAAACTACCAAGCATCAAGCACTAAACAACAAACAAGATAGCCAATAACCATGATTTATTGAAATGAACAAGACAATCATAAGAACTGCAAGTAAAGACTACGAGTTCGAGCTACAACGTCATACAACCACCCCCCGGGCTCCCTTAAGAGTTTAGCCCCTCATGATAACAACCAACAAACACAATGCCAAAGAAAATACAAAACAAGGAATTGAAAACTCCCTAATTTCTTGCATCCTTGAGGTTGTCGAAGGAGCTATGATGTCGTGTAATCCCCTTCCGATCGGCCTACCATACGCTTGGCATTCCCTTGATGAAGCTGAGGATGAATCCCCAAAGCTCTCCTTTTCTTTCTCCCAAAGATCGCCCACCAAAAGTCCCCCAAAAACCTAAGTTTTTAGGGTTTTAAAGTTTTCCCGATGTGAGCACGGGCGTGCTGAAGCTGTGCTTCAAGCCGTGCAGATTACGGCCAAATAATTCTTCAGAAAACTCACAAACCTGTAATCTGCACGGGGAACAGCACGGGCGTGCTTCGACCGTGCTGAGGTTTTCACGACCGTGCTCAGCGAACTCTGGCTGTGCTGATCTATGGCTGCATTCTCCTGTAATTTTCACGGGAAGCAGCACGGGCGTGCTTCGACCGTGCTGAGGTTTTCACACCCGTGCTCAGCGGACTCTGGCTGTGCTGAATCGCAGTTGAATTCTTCTGCATTTTGCACGGGGAACAGCACGGCCGTGCTCAAACCGTGCTGAGCTTGATGAGGTTTCTTCTAAGTCCTTTAGCTTCTAGAATTGTTCCAAAAGCACTTCTTTTTACTTCAGAACTTTGATATCTGCATGACGAGCAACGAATACCTCAAATAGCACCGTACTTGGAGAATTATAGCTAAAACATTTAATAATGATGGAGATATAGCATGCAATATATATATATGAAATGCGCCCATCAACCGTCCAGGAAAGCAAGCATCTCTATCGCTTACGATGTCTTCCGATACCTCAAAGTGCTTCACCACATGCTTCAGGAACAACTCAGCGACTACCAGTGCGGGTATGAATCACTGTAGCGTTTACTGTAGCAAAGTACTGTAGCAGTACCGTAGCAGAGTACTTCACACGCTCGTGTGGAATTTCCACACGGGCGTGTGGATGCCCGTGTGGATGCCCGCGTAAAGCCCCGAATTCAAATTATAAAAGCCGCATTGTGATAATTTTTAGGAATCTTTTTGGCCACTTTCGAGAGACAAGGCGGCTAGGGCTTGGAAGGAGTTCTTCGCGGCTTTGGAAAGCTTTCCTCACCAACTTGGATCGATTCCTCCTCCGTCATAGCGTCAAGGAAGCCATCGGCGACCTAGCTTCGGAGTGGATTCAATCCAAACGTGGAAACTACCCATCAAGACTATCATCACGGATTTAAGGGGGTTATTCTTTATGTCTTTGGAACTTTATTCTGAATTTATTATTTGTTTTGTGACTTGCTCCATGAAGAGCTAAACCCCTAGAGGGTATTTGGACATGTAAACCCTAGGATTCTTATTTTCATTAGATTTACATTGTGTTTCTATTCAAATTTATCTGTTTGAGTTTTACTCTTGAATTCTTAATGCTTGTCTGTGCTTTTGATTTCATTAATAATTGCCTTGCATGTTTATTCAATCTAGTGAAGAGAGATATCACCGCTAGGTTTAGAATTACCAAGAGTAAAGAGGGTTGAGAGGGTGAGGCGTGAGATAGCGGAGTGTCCCCTTTCCCTTCCGACAGATATTTCCTATCTTCATATTCCCTAAGTGTCAAGCAACCATATGTGGTGTGAGGCGTCGAGAGAATTCTCCGCCGGGACCTCGTAGGGGGTTAGGGATCTTTCACCTGGAGGCAGGGTTAGATCTACTTTTAGGAATTGGTTATATCTTTGGGATCCCTAGAGTTTTAAGCAGTCATATGTGGTGTGAGGCGTCGAGAGAATTCTCCGCCGGGACCTCGTAGGGGACTAGTTATCGGTGACCTGGAGGCAGGGGCCGTTATACCTTTGGATACCCACGACTCATTGCTTTCGTTTAGAAACACTTGTAATCTACATCCAACACCCGAATCCTAGGGGGAGCATTGTCCGGATACCTCACTTTTATTGATTGAGAACTCTTTTCCTTTTATTTCCTGCGCACTTGTGGTGACCCTCTTAGTGTTGGCCATTAGATCATCAAACACTACATTCATTAGGCTAGATAACAAAAGAGGGGCTATTACTAGTACTTCTGTTCCCTGTGGTTCGACAACCCGACCCCTTTGGGTCCACTTTTATTACTTGACGACCCGTGCACTTGCGGTAACGCAAGGGGTTGACACACATCACCCTGTTGTGTTGTTGCGGAGACGCATCACATACTTCGTGAATCGGTGAACAACCACCATCACTGTCGACATCACTTCCACCTTAGAAAATCCGGTGATAAATTCCATGGAAATTGATGCCCATTGCCTTTCTGGAATACTCAACGACTGGAGAAGACCGGCCTCCCGTCTTCTTTTCGACTTGTCTTATTGGCACACGAAATAAGTTTTCACATATGCTTCTATGTCTTCACTCATATCCGGCCAGTAGTAATGTATTGTGAGCAAGGCCTTTCTTCGCTCACGACCTGGATGTACCGCTTGTGGAACATCATGATGCTCCTTGAGGAGCTCCTACCGAATCTTCCCTCCTTTCGGTACATAGAGTCTGTTGCCTTTGGCTTAGAGAAGACAAACCTCCACCCAATACTTGTACACGACTCCGTCTTGGAAATCTTTCGTCAGCTTCACATATTGACTGTTCGTCTTTACTACCTCCTCAATGCAACTTTGTAAGTCATTCTCCACTTGCGTTAACAAAGTCACATAGTCAACCATCTGTTTGCGACTCAACGCATCAACTACCTGGTAGTGTCTTCTCGGTATGTATTGCCATTCAAAGTCATATTCCTGCAAGAACTCTTACCAACGAGCTTGTCTAGCCAACAGCTCCTTTTGAGTAGCAAAGAATATATTGGCAATGTTGTCTATTTTAACAAGAAATTTGGTACCCAGAAGGTACACTCTTCATACCTGTAAGCAAAAAACAACGGCGAGCATCTCCCGCTCATGCGCCGAATAGCGCTACTCCACATCTTTCAGCTTCCAACTCTCGAACGCTACTTGATGAACATTTTGAATAAGGATACCGTCAACTGCCTTGTGTGACGCATCGCTATGCATCTCAAAAGGTTCTTCGAAGTTGGGCAATGCTAAGATTGGTCCACTTGAAATTGCACCCTTAATCTTGTCAAAAGCAGCTTGTTGCCCAACCCCACAGTTGGTCCTTCTTCAACAAATAGGTGAGCGGCACGATCTTTCTTGAATATCCCTCGATGAATTGGCAGTATAGTTGGCTAAGCCCAAAAAAGATCGTAACTTCGGTACCTTAGACGATGTAGGCAAGTCCAAATCGCCGCCACCTTAGTCAGATTCATTCAGACTTCACCTCGAGAAATGATGTGCCCAAGGAACTTGATCTCCTGTTGTGCGAAATGACATTTTTCGTGGTTCACATATAGGTAATGCTCCCTTAGTCTTGATATTACCTGCTTTAATTTAACAAGATGATCATCCAAGGATTCACTATAAACCACAACATCTTCCAAGTACACAACCACAAACTCATCAATGTAATCCAAAAACATTTGATTCATTAAATGGCAAAATACCACCGGAGCATTGGTCAAGCCAAAAGGCATTACAAGGAACTCAAATGAACCATAACGTTTGATGGTGGTCGCAGGCGTCGCTAATAAGCACACACACCGCTCCCCGGCTGCAAGTGCACGGGTCGTCAAGTAATACCTCTTGTGCAAGCACAAGATGGTCATAATCCCTAGGGTCCTGAGATCTACTATTACTTCCTCTTATAACAGTTGTTTAATCGGATGAAAATAGGGTTTTGTTGTAAAAGAATTAAAACTAAATAAGCAACCAAAGAAACTTAACCACCAACAGGTCAAATCACGGAGAAGAAAACAAATAGAGAAGATAAGGCCCCGAGTGAGGATTCCTCTGGGAAGAACACAAGTAAGGATGATAAAATAAAAAGATGATGCATGCATGGTTTGCAACACGTTGGTCCGCCTAGATTAGGAAGTCGACTACCCCGGAACCTCCGTAGTGTAGCCCTAATCCAGTACAAGTTCCTTTATCCTAAGGATACTCACACGATGTTATTGGGTATAGGGAGTCTCGGGTAGAGTTATCTAAAAGCAATTGCGCTAAGATAAACTCTACAACCTACGGGAGGCTACTGGCACCCGGAACCTCCGGTGTACCGGTACAATGAATCCCTCTTCTAACATTCTTTGATCTAATATATGCTAGCATCATGCCAAATAAGTATCATTCATAATCAATCCTACAGAAACCATCCATTGTAGAATGAACATGAAATGAGAATGAAAGAAACCAAACAACACAATCCATGCATTAATTTGATTAGATAAAAATCATCCCATACAAGTGTTCCTCCCAAGGTTCACCGGTTGCCCGGTGGCCTTGGGAGGTTTAGTTCGACATGCTAAGCAAAGGAAGTTCACACAATACAAGATACATCAAAATTAAACACAAACTCCCTCTCAAAGATGTCGACTAAAGGTGATGAGGTAACTCACCGAATCCGGGTCGGCAAGTCCTAGGATGAAGATCTTGGTGTTCTCCCGTCTTCTCCCACTTGAATCCACTCCAAAACGACCTCCTCCGATTAAAATTTGAGCGTATGGGGCTTTGGAGATACTGGTGGCAAGCTCCCCTAAGAAAACCCTAAAATGGGTTAAATACCCGACTGGTGTGCGGCCTGGTGTGCGGTCGCACACCAGGCCGCACACCCTTCTGCCAAGGGTGTGCGGGTTGTAGCCAGCCCGCACACGGACCTGAAAATGGGCCTGAACAGGCCCGTTTTGTGTCGGAGTGCCCGAATGCTGTACGGAGCTCGTTTAACCTTCGTTTATTCACTCCTTGGCCTCGTTTTTCATGCTACAAATGCTCCTCCAACCGTAGACGGCTCGTAGATGCCCTAAAATAGATGCATAACTGCCTTTATTCCCACTTTTTTTTTGACTGACATAAACTGTAGTCTTCATTTTGGAAGGGTAAATATGCTACTCAGGCACCAACAAAAAAACTAACTTATTTAGAAGATTACAAGTTCACATAAACATGCCCGTGCTTTTCTAGCTTTTGGCTTAGGGAACACTCTTTTTAGGAGCCCGAATCCTAAGTTAATTCACTATTGAAGCATAGGAGCATTGTCATCTTTATTGTTCTACAAAACTCTTTTTGTCGCCATATTTTATTTCCCTTTTTGCCAGTTTTAAGAGAGAGAGACAGAAGCCCTCAAACAACTCATTTGAAAGAAACCTAACATGTCAAGGTACGGTACCACTAAAATGGGTTAGCTACCAAAAGAGTCATGAAGGTTGTCATTTAACCTAACCTAGGTGTCAAAGGTCCAAACTAAAAGGTATGTGATGGAATGTCATGAATGGTCAAAATTCATTAAGTGCAGAGTTGTGTGCAAAGCTTAGCATCTATCATTGTCCTACTCTAATGTAAACTTTGGTATCATGCCATCATAGGTTACAATCATGCATAAATATCAACAAAGTTCACTAAAATAGTCATGCACAAGTAATAAAAAAAAATTTTTGATGCTAAAGAACATATGTGCATGCATGCCACCCCCACTTTAAGTCGTACATTATCCCCAATTTACATGATCAGCTACTCAAAAATATGATAGGAAGTATAAAGAATAAATAAGGGGTTGGTGAACCTCCCTGAATCATGGTTACAACGCGTTACAGGATAAGCTCAGTGGCCATCGTGCTCCCTATGATAGTGGAGAGAAGATAAAACAATGGCGGCGTCCACCCCTGTGAGGTAGAACAGGACATCAGATGAAAACATCCGTCATCATCACATAAAATTTATTAAAGAGCTACTAAAACACAATTAAAAGTAAAACACTGATTTGGAGGAGTTAAGCTCTTTCCAACTGACTACAAACATACATGCAAGGAAAATAACAAGAAACTAAAATAGATAACAAGAATCTCAAAGCCAGGTGTCCCAAGAATCGGTAGATTCTGGTGGTGCAAACATGATGAATCGGCGAAAAATCGGTGAAGAAAACAATAGATCAGTACTCTCTAAGCTTAGATCAGCAAAATTTTTCCTCCCAAGGTGAAAGAGAGGAGATGTCATTGAGGTTTGGAAGAGGGAAAAGGATTTTCTTGTGAATGAGAGTGGAGGAGAAGAAGAAGGGGGAAGAAAGGAGATGAAGAAGCCATCATAAAGAAGGTAGGGCCACCAAGAGAAAGGGGCAGCCAGATCTGTGTGGGTTGGCTGCAGCTCATGAATCTGGGGCACCGGAAAGCGGTTAGCCCCTCATGATTCTATAAGAAGCATAAGGAAAACAACAAGAGAACGAGATGAAATCTATAAACTCCCTTCTTGCTTCACAATCTTTGTCTGAGAGCATCCGATGATAATCTTGCCAACTTTCTTTTACTCCCATGACGATCTCTCGGTTCAAATTCGGCCCCCAAAGGTACACAACTTTCCCCTCGCGTCACCTCCCCCAAAGGGGAAGAAAAGATAAGATCGAAGTCCCCATTGAAACCATAACTTTGGGCTTCAAAAGTCAGTTTTCAATGCAAGCACGGCCATGCTTCGGCTGTGCTCTTAGCCGTGCTTTCCTCAGGATGTCTTGGAACATGTTTTCTGCTCGACTTTAGCATTCTTGTAAAGTGCACAGGCAGAAGCACCACCGTGGTTCTGCTTGTGCTTCAAAGAGCACGGGGGTGCTAGGAGCAAAGAAACCGTGCTTTTCTTATCTTGCAAATTCCTAAAATGTGCACGGACATAAGCACTTCCTTGCTTCCTGCCCGTGCTTACTTGCACCTGTGTGCTTTCTAAAAAAAAAAAGCTGATTTTCCAAAGTTCTGAAATAAGCACGGCCTAAGCACGAGCGTGCTTATCGTGAAAAGTGCACTTCAACTCTATTTTGTGCCGAAATTGATCTAAACCTTTTCTTTTCGTTCTAAGACCTGGTTTCCTGCACAATTGAGCACACATACACAAAGTAGCGCCGATTTACTATAAATACATGCGAAAGGCAAGATAAAGATAGATAAAAAGTATATGAAAATATGTATATGACATGCACTCGTCATGTTGCGAGAAGGTGTTGTTTCACTGTTGTTCTAATAAAGAAGGCTAACCGGTCACTTAGTAGGTGTCAGGTGCCGTACAGCTGAAGGTTGACAACAAGCAATTATCTTTTTGGCGCTAAGGAAATGGAATATTTGGTTGTAAATGAAAAATAAGTGAATATTATGGTAGATGACAGTACTGAATCAATACTCTTGAATATTAAAAGCTTATATGGGGAAAATAAAATAGAAGGATGAGTTTTGCTGACACAAATTAAGTTCCACACAGTCCAATAGTTTAGGTTGATGATAAGCTCACATATTCTTATTGCATGCTGCACGGGGCATTGCTGTACAAGCTTTTCGACATTGGGCCATGAATTTCACCATTTTGAAAACAAAAATTGATCAAGAAAATTACATTGTTTTTGAAAAAGATTTATCTATTGCTATTTAATTTGTAAAATAAAAAAAATATGATATAATATTTATTTTTTGGAAAATATCAATCCTATTTTAATTGAAGACATAAATATGAAAATCATACGAGACTTATCCTTAAAATAAGATATAAATCAATATTAAAAATATGTAGGTATTCAATATAGACCTTTGACTTTGATCTTTGAGCAAGTAAAATATGATGCTTCTTCCATTATTCTTCCTTTTCTATAAGGAATTTAACTTAACACTTTTCAATATTTTTTTCTTTTTTGCTTACATGAACTAATCTTTAAACCTAATGCTCAATTTCATGCAATCCTATGTTATGTTATGTTGAGCCCTAAAGTCGGCTCAATTGGACCTAGTTTTCGGAGAAGCAGCTACACACATCCATAAAGCAAGGTCCTAGTAGGCATGTAAGGTCCCAAAACATATCTCAAAGCAAAAGATACTGTTAGAGTTATTATAATACATGTACATGTATATTGTATTTATACATATATACATACTCATGTGTACACCATTTTTGTATTTATATGGGTTAGTTTGCTCTAATGAACAGTATCCATTCTCTTTATCTATCATGGTATCAGAGGCCGGCTGATCTCGCAGGATTATTGTCGGATTTTAGTCCGATCTACGACCTTGACATTTGTTTGGTTTTTCATTACCGACATCAACGTTTGCTCGGTCTACTTCTGCCGGATCTATGTGCTTGCCGTCGCGCTCTCCGCCGTGATCTTTGTGCGCACCGTTGTGTTCTTATCGCCGCTACACCGGTCTCCTTTGCTGCCGTCACATACCACCGATCGCCTACTCGCATCACCGGTGTCTTGCCTTTCCAAGCTCGATCTCGCATTCGTCTTCTTCGGCTCCGCCACCGACAAACATTTTCAACCATGCTGTTGATGAGCTTTCCAGCCACCATTATTCGGAATTTTCAAAAACTCAAGCCCCACCAAAACTTTTCAAAACCCAAGCCTTGCACGACTTTTCAGTAGCCCAAGTTCCAATCATTTGTCTTTTTCCTTTTCTTTTGAATCATGTATTTTTTTTTAATATCTATTATATATATATATATATATATATATATATATATATATATATATATATATATATATATATATATATATATATATATAACCCTCCGACCCTTTGGTACCACCAGCTCCCGCTTCATTTAGGTCTTCTGTCATTTTTCATGACTACAAACATCTTGGTCATATGAAGAGTCAGTGTCTTAAGTTTTAACAGCGACAGCAGTAATCACAATTGCGCCCTCCGCCTTGCTCTTCTATTTCTTCCCCTCATGCTGCTTCTGTCGTAGCTTAAGCTTCTCCTTCCTCTGCTGATATTCTCACTCATGTTGCTCAGCTTACTGAACAGATTCATGCTATGCAGCGTGCTCTGCCCTCTAGCGTTTCATTTACTATGTCTATTGCCTCTGGTATGTCTTCCTCCTCCTGGATTTTAGATTCTAGTGCCACTCATCCTATGACTGCATATACTTCTAGCCTAATCTCTATTTCTATGCCTCATACATTTTCTAGTGTTCGCACTGTTGATGGGAGTCTTCATCCTGTCACGCAGTGTGGTCGTCTGCAGTTCACTTCATTTGACATTCCTGACATGCACTATGTCCCTGGCTTAGCTCTCAACCTTCTTTCTGTTAGTCAGCTCACTGATCATGGTCTCATGGTTACCTTTCCTTCTTCTACTTATACTATGTAGGACCATTTTACAGGCCAGAGAATTAGGATCGGGCGTAGAGTTGGCAGCTTCTATCACTTAGACCATCTTCATCTTCTTGCTCTTCCATCTTTTTCCATTACCGCTTCTATATGTTCTCTTGATCGTTGGCACAGTCGCGTTGATCACTTGTCTAGTCCTCGCCTGAAACTCTTAACAAGTTCAGGTAGTCTTGGTTTTGTTTCTTCTCTTCCTTCACATCCATGTATGGTTGTAAACTTGCTAAACCAACTGCTCTTCCCTTCTCTTCATGAGAATCTATTTTTTAATCTACTTTTGATCTTGTTCATTCTGATGTTTGGGGTCTTGCACCTCTTTTATCTCTTGGTGGCTTCTTCTATTACATCTCTTTCATTGATGATTTCTTGCGTTACACTTGGCTTTATTTAATGTGTTCCAGATATGAGGTTTTTGCCATTTACTCTCAATTTGTGCACATATATATTCTCAGTTTGGTAAATGCATTAAGATCTTTCGCTCTAATGGAACCCACGAGTATCTCTCTACATCTTTCCAACCATTACTCTCCACTCACGGCCCTATTCCTCAGCAATCTTGTCCTTACACACTTGCTCAAAACGATGTCGCTGAGTGTAAACATCGCCATATCCTAGACACTGCACGTGCATTTCTTTTTGCCTCTTCTGTCCCTCAATCCTTCTGGGTTGAAGCCATTCTTACATCAGTCTATCTTATCAATCGCACTCCTATCTCCACCTCTCTTTACTCCATTCCTTCCTCTTATGGTCATCTTCTCATGTTCGGTTGCACGTGTTTCATTGTTTTGCCCACCGTCAAGTGAAACAAACTCTCTCTTCCTTCTTCCATGTGCGTTTTTTTCGGCAATAGCTCTGAACACAAGGGCTATTGCTGCTATGATCCTCATTCTCATTATCCTCGTATTGATCGTCATATTACCTTTCTTGAAGATACCCCTTACTTCTCTTCTTCCTTTCCAAATCTTTCCTTTCTTCAGTCTTCCGATAGTGCATCCTCTTCTCTCCCCTCCATAGTTCTTTCAAGTTCCTCTCCCACTGCCAATTTTGTGCCTTCTCCCGGCGTCTCCACCAACACTTCCCCTGTTTCTCCTTCCCTTTCCTCTGGGTGCAATGATGGATTTGGTGATTTGCCTCCTCTCTTTGCCGATCCATCCTCTCCCAAAGATGCTCCTGCTGTTCCCCATCCACTACAAGAAAGACATGAAAAGACAATGAAATAACTGCTACAGAAATATTCCGTCGTTATTTGTATGCATTGGCAACAGAATATTCCGTCAGGTTACCGGCGGAATAAAATTTCATACGTTCAATTTGTCTTTGTTAAATTGCCGACGGAATGTTTAAAGAACAGTAATTCAATACAATTGAATCACAATGGAAAGATAGCAATGAACTATTTCCGTTGCGATTCAGTTGCTAGAACTTATGCACCATAAATTTGCCAGGAATTTCCGTTGGAAATAAATTGCTACCGAACTTATATAATGCCTACGGAACCTATGTCGAATTACCGACGGAATAAGATTTCATAAGTTCGATCTGTCTTTTTACTTTACCGATAAAATAGTTAAGGAACCACAACATAATACAATTGAATCACAACGGAATATTTCTGTTGCCATTCACTTACTAGAAATTAACTTATATTATCATTGAAATTTTGAAATTTTTTAAAATAGTCTTCAAACTTTTTGAATAAAGATAAATATCATTTTTGCATTGTTTGAATTATTGAAAACAAAATGAGTTGATTATAAATAAGCTCAGTCATAGCACTATGAATTAATTATATGAAAAATAGAAAGGCAAACCTAGTTAGTCAGCCATTAATTAAAGTGGTCCATTTATTTTGTTTTTATTCTACAACCTTTTAAAAAAAAATAAAAATAAGAAAAAGGCGAAAGAAAAATAATAGTGTTGAGTCATTTATTTTAAGAGATATAAGTAAAGATAATGAGTTTATGATATGTAGTAATAATTATTGATATGAGTGTTATCATTAATTAATTATTTTATATATAACAATCATTAATGATCATTAATATTTCATCTAATAAAATGTTTCTAAGGAATAATTATTTAATATATACCATTGGTTTTTATGTTATAACTTAATAATTATAAATTTCAACAAATCTTTCTTTATTTTAAATCCCAATTAAAAAAAATAAAATCTTAACAAAAATTATTTCAAATGTTGAAAACAAAGCCTAATATAAAATTAAATTTTAAATTAACAGAATCCTAAAAATTTGATGATATAAGTTAAATTAGTAGAACTTTAATTATTTATAAAATTCAGTAATCCCATTGAAAATATTATAACTATAATATAAATAAAAACTTTCATAAAATTTTATCTAATAAACAAAACAGGAGCTCTCAAAAAACAAACTCTAGCTGACGGCGGCTCGTCCGCCCTTACCAGGAACGCTTCCACCATCGTCTTCTCTGTAGACAAGCCTCTCCGTTGGCCTCTACCTCCCCATCATCACCGTCATCACCGTCATCTCCATCCTTGTCTTCTTTCTGCTTGAACAATAGCCGGAACAGTCGAAGCTAGAGTTGGTGTTGCAATTTCCACAGGTAATTGCATCAATCTTCATCTATTAGGGCCTGTTTGGTTGCATAATAAATTCTTCCATAAGAAATTTATTCCATAGGATTCGAAGATGATTTCTAAGGAATTTATTACAGAAAAAATTCCCACGGAATGGTGTTTGGATATGCACAGGAAATTTTTTCTATAGGAATTTAATTTGAAATGAGAAATAGCCGTTGGATTTTTTTAAAAAAAGTAGCCGTTGGAGTTTTTGAAAAACTAGCCGTTATTGGAGTTTTGAAAAACTAGCCTTTAACAATTTCTCTCTATTTAAAGACTACACACTTTACGCAACATCATGTAAACTTATCTCCCTTCAACTCAAAAATTTCTACATCTCGAGGGCTTTCTTATTTTAATATGGATTTGGAGCAATGGACGAAAATTAATGAAGATGATGACGAGTTCATGTTCAGCATTTTACCAAACCTATTTCCTGAAAGTTCAAAAAGTAGACCTTGTCATACGTCAATATTAGCAGGTGCTGCATATGTAGAAGAAATTCTTGAATGTCACGAGGCACGCTGTAAGAGAGAATTTCGTATGTAGTTTCACATATTTAAAGCACTTGCTAATTGTTTGAGGAAAAGATCTCCCATTCGCAACTCAAAAAGAATTACAATCAAGGAACAACTAGCAATGTTTGTGTATACTCATGCGCTCAACGCCAGAAATCGTGATGTGTAAGAGTGCTTACAACATTCGGCAGAAACGGTTAACCCTTATTTTGGTAAAGTACTTCAAGCTATAACAAAAGCAACAACAAAAGAAATTGTGCGACAATGCAACAACTTAATTACAGAGCTATAAAGTCATAAATAGTTTGTGATACTGGCAGTAAATTCTGAGAAGATCACTAAAAACAATCAAGATTGACAATAGAGTCAACTGAAACTTATCAGCCAAATACATTCTCTCCAAAAATGTATAACAATGGTGTCTATAGCAAGTTCAGAACATAGCAAAAAATTGAAGGCTTCTCGATCCAAATTAACATTAGAAGCCTTGAAATGAGAGAAATCCAAAAATGGCATCAGAAATCCAAATTTCTTGAGCAAGAAAAGAGTTAAGTCAGAAATTATCAGCTACTTAGACAACTAATTTATGACTAAATCAAGACTGCCAAACTTTTTGGGTTGGGGGTGCAGAGGGTGTGGGCCGGTGGGAGGGTATCCATGTAGCTTAGGTGAGCTTGATTTTGAGCATAGCTTTCATGTTACAGTTGTTCTTATCCTTATCAACATTTGCTAGTTAATCCTATAGTAACTTAGACAAAATACAAGTTTCACCAAACAAATTGTTTTATAAGTTGGAATGAATACTATAAGAGTAGATATTTTATATAAAAAAAATGCAGATGGTTTATAAACCTATCATTAATGTAGTTTGTAGATAACTTTTTGTTTAAATATGTAATATCATTACATGACATACATGAAATTTGGGAGAGGAAACATGTCAAAAGGGGATGCTTCTGGAGAAAAATTATATGACTATCCCAAGACTAACCAACAAATAGGGGCACATGAAGCTTTCTGGTTGTCTGATTAAAGGAAAGCTGTTAAGATGTTATTTTGTATGAATGAACTCTAGGTATGCAATGCACAACAAAACAATAAACACCAGCAAATTATTTTGTTTGATTAAAGGTAAGCTGTCAAAATTATTTTGTTTACTATGCAGAAATTTTCACCAATCAAAGCCCAGAGCTCAGGAGAAACTGTAACAACCAAAAACCAAGCCAACAGCAGCAAATGGAAGAAACAGTGCTCTTAGGTTCTAAGAGGGCCATGATCAACATTGTGAATGGGCTTCAACTCCCAAAGTTGGGGTTCATAAACAATGGAAAAAAAGATACTTGTCAAATGATTATCTCCACATGCTAAAGCTATGATGAATACGAATACTTTAGGATCATAAGCTGATGATTTTTATTATTAGGTTTTTGTTAGATGCATTCACTAAACTTGATTTTATATATTCACTAGTGAAGACAAGAAATGATAATGTGAGTAATGACTTTGTAGAACCTAACCTCATTTGTATTTTAAATCTTAGGATGCTATCTCACGAAATCTTAGGTTGCCCGTTAATGGCCTTCAAAACCCTACGTTCTTATCATTAAACTAGAAGTTGGTATCAAGGGAGAATGGAAAAGTGAAGAAGTTGATTAATAGAAAAACTATATAATGAGACTAACAATGCCACTCCATGAACTAATCCACAATCGCATAAAACCCAGACGAAATCCATGAATGAATATCTAATCTACCAAATCGAAACCAAAGCCTAATTCAAAAAACAGAAATGGGATAATTTCATTGCTTACATCCAAATTTTCAAGAAAACCACACAGATGAGTAAACCCTAATAATCAAATTCAACATCAAGTACAACAAACAAAGAAGGATACCTTGGATCAACAGAAGCAAAGAGTGGTTTCGATAAGGTGGAGCTTTACTTCTCAGGATGGAGTTATCTCGAGTGATAAAAACGCTGGACCTGGGAATGGCAACACGAGACAGAACTTGAGACAACGACGGGACGACGGAGAGCTGAGATGATGGCGAGACGAGACGACGACCTTGAAAACGCTGGAAGTGAGAAAGCGAAGCTCTTCTTCTTATTGTGATGCTCACCCCTGAAAAACAAAGTGTAAAAATATTTTGGTTCCCACCACTTTGAGAAATTACTATGGAATCTCTTGATTCCATAGTAATTTTTTCCTGCAAAAAGACCAGCCAAACACCCATTTTTACAAATTCCTACATAATTCTAAATTCCATAGGAATTATCACAATTCTTATGGAATAAAGGGCTACCCCCTTCTCTACTAGCACCAGTTTGTTTTTAATCTTTTCGCGCTATGATAAAAGATTTTGTTTTCCTTTTGTTTTTGTTTCAATTATTTGCTGAATTGTAGTATTCTCATGATGCTTGTAGTTCAAAATCATATAGATTTTACTGAATTTACCTGAGAAAATAGGTTTTTTTTTTGTTCATTTAAGATATATATTGCCCGATTGAGAATTCAGGATAATGTGTATGTTCTGGCAATTGAGAATGTAGGATAATGTTCGTGAATTGTTTAGAGTTTGGTATGCTTTACAAGTGTGATTCATATTAATTGTTCCGTCCCATTAGAACAAAGAGAAGATCTATGTGATTGCATTGATCTATTGGAAGCTATATAACATGTTACAGACTAAGAATAATGGGCTATAGTGGGTGATGAAGAAGAAGATCTATGTGATTACATAGATCTTTTGGAAGCTATATAACATGTACAGGCTAATAAAAATGGGCTATACTGGCCAAAGAAGAAGATCTATGTGATTGCATCACCAAATATTATAGGGATATCCAAGTCTTTAACTTTCCTAGTATCTGATCAGTTGGTGAAGCATGGTTGAAGGTCTTCAACAAAAAATAGATGAGTCATCGTTAAATATACTCTTTTTTTCTTTCATTTAAGGGTTCTTTGAATATGTGTCTTTTGTTGTCCCATATCATGGCCTCATTTTATTCTTTCTTGAAATTGATTTTTTTAGGGCCGGTGATGTTTATTGCTATGGTCATTGTTTCCTCGTCCCATGCCTTCAAAGTTTATTCTTTGATGTCTAGTTTATTCATGCACCAATAGAGTTAACCGTTGAAGTTAATCATGGATCAAAATATCTTTTTTTTAATGGAAGTGTATCGACATTGATTCATCATAAAGAAATAATCAAAAACTGACTCCAATCAAAGTATCACTTAAATGCTAAAGTTGTTGTCTTATTTTCATTGAGTCTTTGCCATGAAAACTATAAAGAGAGAGAGATGAGAAAAATATTCTTCTAGTCCATTAAAATTAACATAAATCTATTTTTATTCATGCATCAAAACCCATTACAAGTGCAGTCACATATATCTATTTTTATTGTTATACTTATAAATTTCTATTGAGTATCAATTTAATTTGATGGATATAAATTGCTATGATTTTGATAGAGGACTATGGTGAATTCTAAACCTTTGTTTGAAACAACATCCAATGCGCCCTCATACACCAATGACTCAGTGTGTGGTCCTTCCACTAGTCATCCGCTAATGAATTCTTCCTCTAATGATGATAGAATTGATAGTTTAGAAGAAAAGCTTGAATCATTAACTGATGATGTGGGTCAAGTGAAGAATGCTATAGGGATATAAATGACTTGAAAAATCAATTTCAAATTATGATGAATTTCATGATGGAGAAATTGGGACCAAATATTCCTCCTTCACCAAGTAAATGAATTAAGGTATTAATTTGATATTGCACTTTTAATTTGTGTTGTTATATTTATAAATTTCCATTGAGTGTCAATTTAATTTGATGGAAAGTTGCTATGATTTTAATAGAGCAAGACATTGGGCGAAGAAATGAACAAACAAAAGAATTCAAGGTATTTGAATCTACTTCAATGTATTAGTTTATTTTGTTTGCCACTCTCAATTGTATCTTTTGGATTGTATGGTCTTTGAGAATGGATTTTTGTTGTAATGGAATGATGGATCATTTGTATGAAAAATTAGTGTTATTTTTTTATGAATCAAATTATGTATTTTTGGTATTTAATGGCATACTTCTTGTACGGAACATTTATATGGATAATTTGTATTATTTGTATTTGTAAATTTGTATAAATTATTGTTATCAATTATGCAATTAGTCATGCAGGTTGTTTAATAAAAATTCCGTTGCAAATTATAAATAGCAACGGAAATTCTTTTGATATTGCAAAAAATGACAATGGTTCATTCCGTTTCTAATACAAACATTGCAATGGATATTTGATTGGCAATACAAAATAGTAATGATACGCCCCTTGCGTAACCGCAAGTGCACGGGTCGCACAAGTAGTATAATGTACCCTTTGGGTCGGGTAGTCGAATCCACAGGGACTGGTGTAGCTTCTAATACTAACGTCCTACTCAATATCTAACCAAATCAAGAATGAAGGAGTTGACTTTGGACTGACTTTGAGGAAGTTGAGGGAATGGAAAGTTCACCAAGGGAAGATTTAGGATTGACTCGATGGAGGAGATGGGGCCCCGGGGTTGGGTTTCTGACGTTCACTAACTCATTCTTTCTCAGTAATTATCAGGGATGTCTTCAGTTCTAAACCTAGCTATGCTATAAGCATGTGGTTTCTAGCGCTGCCGAGCTCTAAGTTGAACTCCCTCTGTTTGCAACGATCAATAAAGATTCACAAACCTAGATAGGAGAACCAAACTACCAAGCTTCAAGCACTAAACAACATACAAGATAGCCAATAACCTTGATTTATTAAAATGAACAAGACAATCATAAGAACTGCAAGTAAAGACTACGAGTTCGAGCTACAACGTCATACAACCACCCCCGGGGCTCCCTTAAGAGTTTATCCCCTCATAATAACAACCAACAAACACAATGCCAAAGAAATTACAAAACAAGGAATTGAAAACCCCCTAATTTCTTGCATCCTTGAGGTTGTCGAAGGAGCTATGATGTCGTGTAATCCCCTTCCGATCGGCCTACCATACGCTTGACATTCCCCTGATGAAGCTGAGGATGAATCCCCAAAGCTCTCCCTTTCTTTCTCCCCAAAGATCGCCCACCAAAAAGTCCCTCAAAAACCTAAGTTTTTAGGGTTTTAAAGTTTTCCCGATGTGAGCACGGGCGTGATGAAACCGTGCTTCAAGCCGTGCAGATTACGGCCAAATAACTCTTCAGAAAACTCACAAACCTGTAATCTGCACGGGGAACAGCACGGGCGTGCTTCGACCGTGCTGAGGCTTTGCACGACCGTGCTCAGCGAACTCTGGCTGTGCTGATTTATGGCCACATTCTCCTGCAATTTTCACGGGAAGCAGCACGGGCGTGCTTCGACCGTGCTGAGGTTTTCACACCCGTGCTCAGCGGACTCAGGCTGTGCTGAATCGCAGTTGAATTCTTCTGCATTTTGCACGGGGAACAGCACGGGCGTGCTCAAACCGTGCTGAGCTTGATGAGGTTTCTTCTAAGTCCTTTAGCTTCTAAAATTGTTCCAAAAGCGCTTCTTCTTGCTTCAGGACTTCGATATCTGCATGGAAAACCAAGAATACCTCAAATAGCACTGTACTTGGAGAATTACAGCCAAAATATTCAATAATGATGAGGGTAAAGCATGCAATACATATATATGAAATGCGCTCATCAAGCAACGAGTAAAATGGGGACGGAAATACATAAAGTTTCGTTGCTATTGAATGCATAGCAACGAATACTTTCTTAAGAAAAAGACCATAGCAATGATGATTAGGTTGCTAAAAAAGAAAATTAAAATATTAAAAATAACTTTCCGTTGCTATGAAAGTATTAGTAATGGAACCTTTCGTCACTAATATACTTTAGCGACGAAATATAAGCAACAGAACGTTTATGAAACCATAAAAAAATGAATATATTATAATTATATTAACGACTGATTGTTTTTGTTTCGCAACGGAATGCTCTGTCGACAAATAATAAAAAATAGCAACAGAAGTTTTAATTAGCGACAGAAGTTAAATTACGACTTAAGAATTCTCGTCGGAATGATTCCGTCACAAAGTCCGTTGCTAACAGTTTATAGCAACGGAAAATTCACTTTTACCAATGGAAAATTGCGTTGCCGTTTCTTGTTTTTCTTGTAGTGGTCGTTACCTAGACCGTCCTCACCTCCCTTCTGCTTGATATGTCCTTTCTCTCTCCTCTACCTACTCTCCTGATTTCCAAACCTTTATTGCAACAATTCACCCGTATTCCGGGCCGCAATCTTATCGTGAGGCAATAAAACATCCCCAGTGGCAACAGGCTATGACAAAGGAACTTGAAGTTCTTCAGTAAATGCATAGATGGGATCTTGCTCCGCTTCCATCTGATATTACTCCTATCATCTGTCGATGGGTCTATCGAGTTAAGACCCAAGCCTATGGTACTATTGGGCACCATAAATTGCGTTTTGTTGCTCGTGGCTTGACTCAACCTCAGCAGTATGGCATTGATTATGAGGAGATATTTTCCCCTGTAGCCAAGTTGACTACTGTTTATCTTCTTTTCACTATTGTTGCTACTCGTCACTGGCCACTTCATCAGTTAGATGTGATAAATGTCTTCTTACATGGGGATCTTTCTGAAGACGTCTATGTGGCTCCTCCTCCTGGTTTCGTTCATCCTTCTCAGCATGTCTGTCATCTTTGCCGAGCTATCTATGGACTCAAACAGACTTTCGTGCTTGGTTTGAGCTTTTCTGCAGTATGGTTCTTGCTCTTGGTTTCACTAAGAGCTCTCATGATTATGCCTTCTTCACTCGGCAGACTTCTCGAGGCCTTACTATTCTCCTTCTTTATGTTGGCGACATGGTTATTACTGGTGACGATGTTGATACTATTCTTTTTTTGAAACAGCGGTTACACATCGAGTTTCTTAAGTTTACCTTTAATAATGAGTCTAATGTTGGGAAAATAATTTGTCCATGCAAACACTATGTTAACTTATTATGGAAAATAAGGGATGAAGTGCATTTGATCTGTGATGGGTTTTGAGGGATACACTTAATGGATTTGCTGTGGTAAATTTTCTCCTAATGATATTGCATCATCTTCTTTAGCCCATAATTTTGAAGTTCCGCATGCATAGGAGGATACTCGTGAAAACTTATGGGTTGAGATAGCATGGAGGCTTTGTTGTGTGATACAATGGGTATGCTTGGTCAATTTGTTGTCAAGAATTAGGTTGTCAACTGTTCAGAAACACTTTTAATGCTCAAAATGATGATAATGAAGATGATCATCATCATCATCACGTAGAAATACTAATAATTGTTTTAGAGGCGGTTATAACCGCCTCTAAAAGCAAAAATTGTTAGTTTTTGAGGTGATTATACCCTCCTCTAAGGCTTATAATTTCTAGAGGAGGTTATAACCATTTTTACAACTTATAATTTCTAGAGGAGGTGATTATGCCGCCAAAACCATTGGCATATTGAAAATTATTAATTATGGAGCCAGTTATAACCATTTTTACAACTTATAATTTTTTGAGGCAGTTATAACCACCTCTAAACTTGGTATTAAACCTTAGAACCCAGTTGTAAAGTTTAGAGCTGGTGTGATACGAGATAGTTTAGAGACGCGTGAATAAACCTATGCTAAAGCTATAGAAGCGGTTAAAACCACATCTATAGGATTTGAAAACCACCTTTAAAACCCTTTTCTAATTTAGTGCATGCAAAATACTAAAACTCGCACCTTTCTGTCTAGTTTTAAAATATCTTCTTTTGCTCTAATTTTATGCAAAAAAAAAAAATACCTGTTTTAGATAAGCACTAGGTTTTTTATGCTAAGGGTATTAGTTTTAGATATGATGATATGAGTTTTAATTATTATTAGTTAAGGGTTATTATTTTTTTGTAGTGACTTATATAGTCAACTATTTTGTTTATGTTGTTTAGGTTGGAAGTAAATTTAGTGTTCAAAATTGTAGCAACTGTATTCACAGCCATATATATATAGAGGGTTGGTTATTTGTGGATATCCCTAGATCAAAATCTAACTGCTATCATTCAGGCTTTTGAATAATGATTCAATAGCTGCTCTAGGGACATCCCCTATACTTGAAATGTAAGAATGTCATTAGTTGATAAATTGCTCCTTATATATATGTATATATGTATATGTATATATGTTGGGGAGGAACCGGGGACTGAATGGTAATTTTTCCTGAAAAACACTGTAGCAGTACTGTAGCACCCTAAAATGCAAAACCTGCAATCTGCACGGTTTTGAGCACAGGCGAAGCACGGCCGTGCTACTTGCTGGGTCCGTTTGCTACTGTAGCAATAACACTATAGCGACGTTACTGTAGGAAATTACTGTAGTAGTCGGAAATTTAGAAAACTACAAACTGCACGGCATGAAGCACAGCTTCGCTGCCCTAAGCACGGGTGTGCTAAATTAAGCACGACCGTGTTGAGTTTGTTTTCTGAATTTTGAAGTTCAAAACCTCCCCATTTCGAGTGCAATCTTTTGGGATCTATTTGACACAATAAACTCGTCAAAAACAACAAGCACGACACACGATTTAGCGTGGAAAACCCCTTCAAATCGAGAGATAAAAAACCACGGGACTCCTTAAAGCCACTTAGAATTGTTTCCACTATGTTAACAAAGGGATAACAATGTTTTTCTCTCTAGCTAACTAGAAAAACTTCACAAACATATCATCATCATACAAAGATGGATCACGACTATTTCAAGGAGAATCGGAAGAAATCAAACCAAGCTTTTGTAGATCTTCTTCCAAGAATGATCTTCCCTGAAACGTGGGTGAACTAGGCTTCAATCTTCTTGAGAGATTAAAAAACTTAGCCCCTCTTCTCTTCTTCCTCTCTTCTTGCTTTACCCTGATGAGTTTTTCTCTCAATTACGCATCTTACATTCAACAGTAATCCCCTTCATTAACATAGCTTCTTTTTTTTATTTACTGTGGAAGTGGGCCCACTTATTTGGAAAGGCCCACTTAATGGGGCTAACTCAACAATATAAACTCTATCTTTTGAGTTCCAACACCTCTCGTCATTTGATTTTTAGTAGTTTCTCTATTTGGCATAAACCAACACAATACTATATATATATATATATAGTATTGCGTTGGTTTATGCCAAATAGAGAAACTATATAACCTCTATTTTTCAAGTTTCAACACCTCTTATTCTAGCGGACGGAATTTCATTGGTGTAATTTGGGATTATGTGATGTATCTTTATTCTTCTATTTACCTAGAAAGAATCTAATCTTGGGGTAAACTGTTTACTCTACTTAACTTATGTTTACTTCCATTTTATTCTTGTACATAGGGAATGAGATTTTCATAGGACGAACACGAACAGAGAGAGAAACAAAAACAAGACTATCGTCTCACTTGTAACTAGTGAAGTAGTGAGTCCTTTATCATTGAAAAATATCATCAGCTTATGCTTGCTCTATATGTTTGTAGCCATTTTACTGAGCACGGTGCATTTTCTCTTAGAAACCCAAGCGTGTGTGTGTGTGTGTGTTATATATATATATGTAGGTGGAGGTGATGGTGAGGAGGCTTGAAAGGGACCAGTGATGGGTGGGTGGACATTGAGCACGAGGGGGGGAGTGAGTTTGCATTGTTAGAGATAAGTCCATTGTTCATCCTGTCCATGTGCAACCTAGTTGACATAACTAAATATGTGAGTTCCTCTTTGATTGAGGTCTAGTAATTTCATAGTTAAATATATTAAATCATAATCTACTTGTATTTATCCTGGTAATTAATTCCTAGTTAACTTATCATATTTGTAGTACCTTGCCAATCTAGTTGTGATATTTAAGAAACTATTTTCAGAAACATCACATATGGCTTGCTCTTACCCTAATGATCCTTGACTATTGCAAATAACATATCTTGCTTATTCTTCAACATCATATTCTTGCAATATACGTACAGATTGGTTTTTGCATTTACTTTTATATTAAATTTCTTTTAATTTAATGTGCACACACATCATGGTGTTATATTAAATATTTGAAAATTTCTCCAGGATGATTGTTCATATTATTTGTATTTGTTATCTCCTTTTAGGATGATTGTCCATGTTGATTATTTGTTCCCTCCCTTTAAGATGGTTATTTAAAATAAATAAAACAGAAATTTATTAAGATGATGCAAATCTTAAAGCATTAAGCATTGAAATATTACAATGATTGTTCATATTGTTGAGTAATCGTCTTTTGTTTGAATGGCTTAAACTTACCAAATTTATATGATACAAATAGGGTCACCAAATCGATAGAGACCACTCTTGGATGTATTCAAGACTCCACGATGGATTCATTACTCTTAACTATTCTAATGGAGTTGAAGATCCTATTTCTTTTGCATTTTCTCAACATGGTTTCGTGCGTGGGAATAAAATTAGATGTTCATGTGTTGGTTGAGCACATTTATCTTAAAGGATTTTCTCATGCATATACTAATTAGACTTTACACAAGATGGAAGAGATGATGCGTAAGGAGATTAAGATGGCCCTTAAAATGGTGTTTTTACCATTTGTTTTCTTGGATTACATTTAAAGCTATTTTAATTTTTTCGTTAAGTGCTTGCCACTTTATAACCTAACACTTTAACATATGTTTTGGATTGTATTATGAATTTAAGTTTCTATAGTCGACATGAACAAGTGATGCATTATGGTTTGTTAGATTGTTAAATGCATTTGGAATTATATTGGTATTATGTGTAATACAAGTTTAATGTGTTAAATTTGTATATATAATACATTAAGAATATTTTTCAGATAGAAAAAGTATTATTTACCGACGGAATTGCAATCTTTACCGACGAAAAAAAAAAAAGTTTTTATGAAATTAAATATTTTTACTTACGGACTTTTATAATTTAATATTTTTTACCAATGGAAAAATATCATTTCTGTCAAAACTCTTAGTAATAAATATTCTTTATTGACAAAACAATATTCTTTTTTTCCGTCAGAAAATTATTTTTACTAACACATTTTTCTTAAAAAAAGTATTTACTGTGAAAAAGAAATATTTTTACCAACTAAACCATAAGCTTTTACCAATGGAATTATCTGAGTTTAATATTGTTTATCAAAGGAAAAAAGTCTCATTACCGACATGACAAATATGCATCCATTTCTGACGGATGCCGCCAACAAAAAGTTGTAAATCTGTATATTGTAATAATTATTACCAACGGAAATATATCGAGCACCGGCGAATAGGTCTGTCAGTAATTATTTTACCTTTTACCGACGAACTTTATTATTATAGACGGAAGAGCATTACCGACATGAGATTTAATGACTGATTATTCCCTACATATAGTATGTCAGTAATAGGTTTTACCAACGGAAGGGCAATTATTACCGATGAAAAAGTCTGTCGGTAACGAACTGTTTTCTTGTAGTGTATACCTTAGACTTTTTTCTCCATTTTCTTAAAACAAAAAAATAGTAATATGTGTCCATGAGCAATGAGCCCCAAACTCTAATTGATTTTAAAAGTTTTGGTGAAGAAAACAAGTATAATTAAACATTTTCCATTACTAATATAACATTTAATATGAACAAAATTTTAAATATAATAAAAAATTATTATTTTTAATTAATTTAATTAAAAAGTTTTTTATTAGATGACGTAACGTGAGGGATAGGCTGAACTACTTCATTTATAACTATATTTATTAACTTTCCTTAAAACCCAAACCTAATTAAAGTCTATTATCAATAAAATCAAAGAGACCACTAATTTTGACCTTATTATTAAATAACTCTTAACAAAAAAAGTTTTGCCATACCTTACACTAGATGTAGCCATCTTGAACCGAAACCGTGAAACTGAATCGGAACCGAACCATCAAAAACCGAACCGGAACAAGCAAAAAACTGGAATCTGAACCTTCATACAAGGTTCGGCTCCGGTTCAAAATTTGAAAACCGTGGAACCAGCAGTTCAACCAAAGGTTCAAACCGCCAGTTCCAGTTAAATCAATATATATATATATAATGTCATGAATGATTAGGTTTTTATTTTGTTAATATCATTAATAAGTTATCAATTAAGTAATTACATATTTAAAGATATATTAAATAAATAATTAAAGATATTAACCAAATTGATTATTGATTAAGTCTGATTCCGAACACTTGATTAGCCGATTAGGTCTATTTCACAATATTCGTTAAACTTATATGTATTGTGCCATGCCAAACTTTGTTACTCATGCAAGAAAATAAGTTATAATTAATTGATTATGCTACAAATTATTGGATGCACAAACTTGCCCTGATGATTGGGAAAGAGCTAGACTATAAAGTCAAGATGACCTTATACACTCATCATCATCAGACGAGTAGGTAAATGATGGCTTTGGTACAACAACGGTGGCTTCTAGTTTCAATTCCTTCGATAATGATGCAAGCAATTAGGCATTATGAAAATATGAGAAATATGTATAATAAAAATAAAAGAACTACGTGGGCTTTCATTCCTCTAAAGGATACATAGGCAACTTGATATAATTAAGTTCAAGCCCTTTATTTTTTTTTATTTTTTCCCTTTTTGTACTTTTATTGCAAAATATTGTTTTGAATTATTAATACTTTTATTTTTTAATAAAGTATTATATTAAATTAATTCTTGTATTTTTGTATTCATTTAATTTGAAATATTGAATTATCTAGTTTAACAAAAAAAAACCTGAACCGTTTGAACAGCCAAACCAGAACCGTTGAACCGAACCATGAGAACTAGAACTAGAACCGAACCGGAACCGAATCACCAAGAACCTTGCCTAGACAGTTCGGTTCTTGTTCAAGGTTTTTTTGAACCGGAACCGGCAGTTCAGAAACCGGAACCGGCAGTTCCTGAACCGTAGCCATGTCTACCTTACACAACAACAAAAAAAATCAAAGATATAATTAGTTTTAAAATATCCAAAAATAATTTACTCCACAGAAGAATAAATGCAATTACATCTTTCCCATTATTATGTCATCTTTAATGTAAAATAAAAACTTCAGTGTAATGAAAAAATTAAATTTGTTCCTTAAAGTTCTATATGGCTGCTTTAAATATATGTATAGATATGTTACAATTAGTTACTTTAAAATTATATACTTGTTATTTATTAATTTTTGTGAAAATGGATAAATTATTCTTTTGGAAGGAAAAATGAATTATACCGTTATGTTCCAAAAATATTTCTATGAAAACGTTTTATTTAGGGGTTATTTGGTTATCCGTATTTCAAATTACAGTGTAAGTCAGATTACATGTAATTAAAATTACTGTATTTTCACTTAAATCATGGTTGTTTGGTTGCCTGTAAGTGAAAATGCTGCATTTCCATTTTAAGTGTTTGGTTTGATGTAAGTTGTGGGTTAAAATCACCATGTAAAGTAAGTGGTGAGGTTACCCCTATTTTCAAAAAATTTTATAATTTATATTTTACTGGCTTATTATTATTATTATTATTATTATTATTATTATTATTATTATTATTATATACAAGTGTTGATTTACCAATTCATTTCCATGTCATTGTCTTTAGATTTTTCTTGAGTGGTACACATAAAAAACGATCAATTTTTTACTCATTCACAGGGTATGGCTTGTGTTATGAAATGTCAGCAATCCCCACAACCCAACATGCAAGCTTTACAGGGCATTAACACCAATTAAAGTATCTTAAGAAAATGGTTAAAAGAAAAGTGAGCACAAATAAAATTTATCCTGATAAATAACTTCAAAAACAAAAAGGCATCAGAGAAGTTTAAGAATACTGAAGGATACAAGAATGCAACCAATAAAACAAATTAAAATTTAAGTTGAACTCCTCCTTACATCCAATAAAATGCTAGGACACATAGCTTTAGTTAGGAATAAATTCTATTCTTTGAGTTAAATGATGGTCCTTAAATGAAAGGTCCCACACCACCCAGATTTTTACTAGATAAATCTTTATATTTGACCAAATTAACTGAAAATTAAAACCAATCATTAAAACTCAGAAATTCGTAGAGGTTTTCAAACCTGAGAAAAGTCCATAAAACAAGAATTTTATCAATGAAGAAGCATAGAAATCATGGGCAAAGAGAGCATTAAAATTGTGAAATAAAGCCCAATTACAAAATGAGAATCAGACAAACCCTCACAATAAATCTTGAAGCTTGTAAATACTCAGATCTTGGAACAGTAATCCACATATTCAATCTAAATCTTTCTCAGCTTTGATCAAATAATAAATTAGCATACAAAAATTAAGAATATTATGAATAGAGTCCCATAATTCAAAGAAAACCCAAAGAAACAAAGGAAAAAAAATATGCAAATAGATCAAAGAACCTCTTTAGATCTAGAAAAACTCCTCCTTTACTTCTCCTTCTTCTTCACCTCTTCAATGGACCTAAGAGATATGGGATCGCAAGAGCAACGGTGGGGCAACGCGAGGAAGATGAGATCGGTGGAGCAACGGTCAGTGGGCAACTCTTTGAAGAAAGGAGGGCTTGGCAGCCAAGCAGCTGGGAATGGAAAAAGAGAATGAAAAGGAAGGGTTCACAGGCTTTGCAAAAAGGTGATTTTAATCCAACCCATTCCCTGCATTTTGACTTACGGCCAATTTGGCCGCAAGTGCAAATGCAGCAAAAAGCCCAAAATCAGTGATTTAAATCACAACAAATATCATTTCGCAGAAAATCAAACAACTTATATTGGCATTTTACTCGTAAGTCAAATTACATTATGCCCACTTACGGATAACCAAACAGCCCCTTACGATATCCAAAATATTTTAAAACATTTGAATTCAATATTTTAACTTGTGATTTTTTTAATTGCCAAAAATTTATTCCAATTAATATAACGCCTTCAAATTAATTATACTCTAACTTAGTTAATGAAATATAATATTTCTTACACCGACATGAACTTCTAAAATTAATTCACCCAGCCGTCAGGCTCTCTGCCTTCGGTTGGCTAGGGTATTTTGGTATTTCGGGAAGGTAATGCTACGAGAGGACTAGATAATAAATAGTTCAAAGGCAAGTTACCAAAAAGCAATTTGAAAGGTCAAAGACGTCAAATGCTCAGAAGGAAGATTTCTAGGGATGTTTTAGTAATTTTCTCATTAAAAACAAATGACATAAATAAAATGTGTGTGTGTGTGTGTGTGTGTGTGTGTGAGAGAGAGAGAGAGAGAGAGAGAGAGGGAGTGAGAGAGAGATGAGCCTTATCATTTTACTAGCAGTATTGCTATTCATTAGCGGCGGCAAGCATGGCTTCCAAATAGAAGAGGCCAGAATAGAAGACATCCACAAGGCCTTCAACCAAGGCAAGCTCACGTCCAGGCAGCTAACACAGCACTACCTAAACCGCATCAAGATCCACAACCCCTTACTGCATGCCATTATCGAAGTCAACCCGGACTCCCTCACCCAAGCCGACCGAGCCGACCGTGAGAGACAAACCGGATCCCACCCGTTAAGAGGGAGCCTGCATGGGATTCCGGTTCTTTTGAAGGATATGATTGCCACCCGGGACCGGCTCAACTCGACCGCCGGTTCGCTGGCCCTGCTCGGTTCAGTGGTTGGAAGGGACGCAGGGGTTGTAAGGAGGTTGAGGAAAGCCGGCGCGGTGATAGTCGGAAAAGCTAGCATGAGCGAGTGGGCCCACTTTCGCTATTTCTTGGCTCCCAATGGTTGGAGCCCACGTGGTGGTCAACCTCGGGTTAGTCTTCTTTCGTGGCTCGCAACACACCCCTCTTTTATATGTTGATGTTTCATAATTCTAAATAAATTTATATTTTTCAAATTATAGCTGCAAAGTTTCGATCACATTTTAAAAATAATTTGTATATAACGATTTCTGCTTGTCAATTCGTAGCTTGCCTTAAAGTCATTGCCACATGAATTGCAACAATGGTGTTACTTAATTATCCCAATAAACTGTACAAATTCGTGTAATTCAGTAATCTGTTGGACATTCTTTTTTTAAAAGAAAAATACTTAAGAACCACACAAAAAATTTTTAATAGTTTAACACAGCAAAGATAAATTTGTATTGTTATAATATAAAATTAAAAAGATTGTATTTATACAGAATCCATATGTATTGTGGGCGGATCCATGTGGATCAAGTACCGGATCTGCTATAGGAGTAGCGGCAAACATGGTGATGATATCATTGGGGACAGAAACAGATGGTTCGATATTATGTCCTGCAGCGGTGAACTCAGTAGTGGGGATCAAGCCAACAGTCGGGCTCACTAGCAGGGCTGGTGTTATTCCTTTGTCACTTAGACAAGATACTATCGGGTACGAAGATGTTTTTATTTTTTAATATTTGGATCAATTATATATATATATATATAGGGAAAATTACTGTTCACCCATCGGGAATTTCAAAACTGGCCAAAAACCCCCTCTTATTTTTACACACCCCGGACAGCTCCTCCGTTATAGTTTGGTTCCCTTCTACCCCGTCCGTCACATGAAATGGGTCCGTGTTACGAAAATCCATTTTTGCCCCTGCAAATGGTGGGAAGAAAACCCGCCCGATCACATCATGTCATATCTGGCTTTTATGCATACATATGTGAGTTTTTTCCCCCTTTATGGTTTCTTGTTCGCTTAGAGAGCTTAGAAGGCGAATTACATAATTTTGTTCTTGTTCTCCTTTTCCTTCTGCTAAGTCGATATTATGGACAGTTTTTGTGTCATTGCTAGATACAACGGGGAGGGACGAGTGCTGACGTTCACCGCGTCAACTGAATGGGCGTCAGTGTTAGGTGAGATTTGTGAGCGCTGGGGTGAAGTTCATCACACCCGATGGACATAATACGGTTTGCCCAATAGAGAACGAGGTGGACTTCCAGCGCATGTGTCATGTGTTCTCTATCCTCAAAGGCGGTGTAGTCGATATGGTTGTCGAGACGGATGACGTGCCACGGCAGCCTTCTGAAAACGAGTTATTGTCGTGGTAATGCGTTGCCCTAAAACAATTATGCAGTTGTATGTCAGTTAGTGTTTAACACTACCATTATCTGTATTAAAGAATGAATTATCCGTTTAAATTGGGCGTCTCCGATTAATTTATCATGTTTCTGTGTAAACTATCATACACCGTTTGCATTATTACATCTCTGTTTAACTATGCCTGTTAACGTGTAAATATTAACTTAGGCATTTAAATAAGTGGACTTTATGCTTAAATTCTGATCGTTTGCGTTTGAACTGAAGTGCTGGCAGGAATTCGGAATCTGGGAGCGCTTCTGTCCCACCACATGGCGACCCGGATGGTGTCGCATGCCTGCCATCGTCGTCAGATCGACATGAAGTGTTGTCGTTGGACGTCGGACAACGTTTTGATGGCGTTAAACATTTCCGAGATACACTTCGCAATTTTGCTATCAGTCGGAATTTTGATTTCAAATTCGTGAAGAACGAAAAATACCGGGTCACTGTGGAATGCACGGCCGGTGGATGTCAATGGCGCGTTCACGCATCAAAGGAATATAATAGAAATACCTTCGGAATCAAGACAACGGACTCGACGCACACCTTGCGGTGGTGGAATTGGGTCGGGGTCACACCCGAAAGCGTCCAAAAAATGGGTCGGCGCACGAGTGATTCGAAGGCCGAAGGACCGGCCCTTGTACAAGGCCATCGACATTCGAAGGACATGTTGCGGGAGCATGGTGTCCACATTCCATACAAGCGAGCTTGGCTGGGAAAAGAGCATGCCCGGGTGATCCTCGACGGCGGCGACATCTCCAAATGCGATCCGTTGCTTTTGGTACGTCCATAAGGTGGCCGAGACAAACCCCGGCAAAGATCGCGTTTGTGGAAAGAGACGGTGAGCGTTTTAAACGTGCGTTCTTCTCTTTCAGCGCGTGCATTTTGGGGTTCAAGCGGGCATGCAGGCCGCTGCTGTTTGTGGATGGTACTCACCTCCTCGGAAAGTATCGGGGTACTCTCTTGGGTGCCACAGGGAAGGATGGGAACAATGGCTTCTTCCACGTCGCCTTCGCTATTGTCGACAACGAGACCGGCGCCAATTGGACGTGGTTCATTTCCAAGTTAGGTGATGCTTTATACGACGAAGGAGACTACCAAGAGACAATTACATTCGTTTCGGATAGGTCAAAGGGCCTTGTGAACGCTGTTGCGAGAGTTTTCCCTTCATCCCCGCACGCGTACTGCCTTCGGCACTTGGAGGCCAATTTTATAAAAGCCAATGGCAGACTTGGGAAGGCATTGAGGGAGGAGTGCTGGTCCATATGCTTTCGTATCGCGTGGGCAACGACGGCTAAAGAAATCGATGACACCGTCAATGAACTGCGGGCCGTATCGCCCGAAGCGTTTCAGTGGTTGATTCACAAATCCGACATGTCACACTGGTCGAATTTTCTGTTCAAAGGTGACCGATGGGGCGAGATGTATTTGAATGTAGTGAGTCGTTCAATGCGTGGATCAAAGAAGCTCGACACCTACCGGTGACGAAAATGGTCGACGCTATAAGGTACTCGAAGGTTAAATACATGTAACGCTTAAGCTTAGCCGTTACACTTTAATGTTCGTTATCGGTGTTTAACATGCACTGTCCGCAGTTTGATATCGTCGTCGGTGTTTAACATTCACATTAACCCTTTAGTCCAGTAGAATCCTGTGTAAGATAACAAATGTAAATATCATTGTCTCGGTTTAAATACCGTCGTATATGTTTTTCTTCTTCGATCTTTAGTTTATTACTGTTCTGTTTACTCCGATGTAGTGGTGTTTAAATATTCATATATTCGCGTAAATTTATTTAAGATTTCCGATATTCGTTGTGCAGGTACAAGCTGATGCGCATGTTATGCACTCGCCGTGAGCAAGCGAACAAATGGGATACTTTCTTATGCCCGGACATACATTCAAAGGTTGAGACGCTTGTGTAGGACAGCCGAAGTCTTCACGTTGCTCGCTGTCTCGCTGATCGTTACGAAGTGATTGACCAGTGCAGTAACTCTGTAGACCTTGCCAGTAGAACTTGCTCATGTCGCAGATGGCAAGTTTATGGCATCCCGTGCAAACACGCTTGCGCTGCGATATTGGTGACGGACAGCAATGTTCATCGTTTTATTAGCGATCACTTCACCGTCGACACTTACAAGTTGGCGTATAAGGAAGCTATATTTCCCATACCCGACAATGAGAGGCCCACGGACAACAATCGAGATCTGCTTTTGCGGCCGCCTGTGACGAGAAGGCAACCTGGTCATCCTAGACGAAGGAGGATCTAGTCGCAAGCGTTTGATGTCCGCGAGTTACATTGCAGCCGCTGCCACGCGTCCGGTCACAATCGTAGAACTTGCAATGAAAGTGTCGCCGATTAGGCTTCGTAAAAGGATAATCTTTAAAGAGCACACATTTATTTTGTTATGACGCCATGATATTTAAACATAGAATAAACGAATTTCGTTGTACGCACTGAAGTTTTAATCGAATAAACCTAATGTTAAATGGTGACACATTTAAAGAGTCACACACAAATTGAAGCGTACGCAGTGGATGTTAAACGGGAAATATCGGTAATAAACGGTAACCAATAACGCTAAACATGCACATCGCTTGTTGTCATTCTATTGTATTTGAACTTCCGGAAGGAATGTAAGATAGTGACGCATAAACAGAGACGTCATATTTAAACAGATACGGCGGCGAGTTTTACACATCTTCGGCGGAATGTTTAACGGAGACGTTGTATGGTAACACAAATTGAAGCGTACGCAGTGGATGTTAAACGGGAAATATCGGTAATAAACGGTGACCAATAACGCTAAACATGCACATCGCTTGTTGTCATTTTTTTGTATTTGAACTTCCGGAAGGAATATAAGATAGTGACGCATAAACAGAGACGTCATATTTAAACAGATACGGCGGCGAGTTTTACACATCTTCGGCGGAATGTTTAACGGAGACGTTGTATGGTAACACAAATTGAAGCGTACCCAGAGGATGTTAAACGGGAAATATCGGTAATAAACGGTGACCAATAACGCTAAACAGGCACATCGCTTGTTGTCATTCTTTTGTATTTGAACTTCCGGAAGGAATGTAAGATAGTGACGCATAAACAGAGACGTCATATTTAAACAGATACGGCGGCGAGTTTTACACATCTTCGGCGGAATGTTTAACGGAGACGTTGTATGGTAACACAAATTGAAGCGTACGCAGTGAATGTTAAACGGGAAATCTTGGTAATAAACGATAACCAATAACGTTAAACAGGCACATCGCTTGTTGTCATTCTTTTGTATTTGAACTTCGGGAATGTAAGATAGTCCGAATTAATGACGACAAGACGTCATTAGAGTGAAATCCCAGTACGAATGCTAATTCATTACCATCTCTTTCCCAATTACATTTGAATTCAAAATCCACACGTAAGCATCAATGCACGGAGTACGTTAGGCGAACTTGCGACCCCTAAACTTCTATTTAAACAATAAACGGAAATCAAAGGCACATCCACATATTACACACAGAGAAAGAAGTATGTACAAGTCCCTCCTCAACGAGCTCTGCCAGAGAACCCGCCGGCCGTCGCCGGAGTACTCAACCGTTAGGGAGGGCCCCGACCACATCCCCGCCTTCTTGGGCACGGTGTCGGTTGATGGGACCACTTACTACAGCCCTTACCCCGCGAAAACATCGAAGGACGCCCAGAACACTGCGGCCGAGGTGGCGTACAATGACCTCCGTATTCCATACCCTGGGAGGATGAATACGCGTCCCGCTGCTACCGCCGATCGACTATGTGGGGGTAAGTCATACCGTAAGACTTCTGCGTCCATGTTACGGGAAATTTATTTATTTTCTAAATTGTTAAAAGCCTTCATTGCAGGGCCTCGCACCGCAACGCCTTCAGATGCAGCGCCTTCACTCAACCGCGAGCACTTCAACAGCGAAGAGTTGGAGTGCTTTCTGGAGGACATGCTCGTCGAGCTTGCGGAGAAGGAAGTCGTCCTCTCCGAAAAACTCAACCGACTAAGAACCCGCACGGCCCAAGTGAAGAAGCTCATCCAGGGACTGAAGGCGATATGATAATGTTTTTTTCAGTTTCTAGATGTATAAATCAGTATGCCTACGCTGGTTGTAATAGAACTCCGGTTCAACTAAAAATTTTGTGAAGGAAAGAAATTTGTTCCCCTGTTACGTTTTGATCTTTAAACCGATACATGTATATTTCAACATCGGCACTAAATTATAAACGTCGACGCCTGTAAAAGGGTGGGCCACAATATTTGAAAAGCGCGAGTGTTTGTAAATAGCGAGAATAGTTTTCACACAGAGTCCTCGATGTGTGAAGAAGACAATTCAAACATAAACATCGAATGTTAAGTGAAGACGCACACTAATAAGCGGTGTCATGCAATGTTAAACGGGGAGAACCCTCGTTCTCGTTCGTCGATAGTTAACCGCAGATATCGATAGTTAAACGGTAAAGTGTAAGGGTAAGTGATGACGGTTATATTTAAACAATGATGGCGAGTTTCATAGATTAAATACCACATTGATGTTTACAAAATAGGTTCAAAACCAGAAAATTTGCATTGGAAAATGCTGAAACATCGCATGCATAAATGGAGTTGAATTTAGGCTAGTTACGGTATAACGTAGTCAGAAAAACCATGCAATGTGAATTTATTATTAATTACTCCAATTTAATGTTGAAATGCGAGTCAGTAAAGCGTGAACGTAACCGATGCCATTTACTATATTCCATTTATTTCACCGAAAACCAATGCTTTTTTTTTTACAAATAGTTATGATTGTATGTAAGCATCAAGCCGAAACAAGATACAGACGCAGATATTATCCACATCCCACAACAATGTTTAAGTCACGTCTAGCAGACTTTTGCCAGATGACACGCCGGCCCTCGCCGGAGTACACCACTCTCCGTGAAGGCCCCGACACCAACCCCGTCTTCCTGGCCACGGTGACGGTCGACGGTCGACGGGACCCCTTTCTCCGGTTCTTCATCTGCGGAAAGCGCCGAGGAGGCGCAGAACATTGCTGCCGAGGTGGCGTTCAAGCAGCTGTGCCCTTCAGGCAGCGTGGAGATTACCAAGGCCCTGGTTGCTGACGATGACGTATCTGACGCAGGTACTGCATACTGTAAGACTTGTCAGTTGAGTGTAAAAACAAAAAAAGAGCCACCTTCCATACATAAACCTTCAACTCTTCATTGCAAGGCCTTCACGAGCCGTCGGGGATTACACCAGTGGTGAAGAGTTGGATTGGGTTTTCGAACACCTGGTCCGTGCACTAAACGCAAAACTTGAAGGAATAAAAGATCGAAAGACACGTGTGGAAAAGCTGCTCCAAGATTTGAATGACAAGAAAAGGGGGGAGTGAGATTATGTTCGAGTTGATGTCGTTTGTAAATTGCGCCATCTAAATGGAGTTCTCTATATTTAAACGGAGTCGTCTGAATCCAAACGTAGTCATTAATATTTAAACAGATTAATCTATATTTAAACATACAAACCTAAACGGTCATTTTTATTACTCACGGCGTGACTCATTAGCCAATATTAATTACTTTCACCATTAATTATGAAAACTAAAATCAGTCTCACATCTATTTCAAATTCATGTAATTTCCGTTGCGAGAAGCGTAAGTTGCGGATATTTGTGAAGCAATTATTGTCACATCGAATCGAATAGCAAACGGAGACTCGTATAATTATACGGGAACTCTAAAGAGTGAACAGCACGAACTATAATTGAACAGAGCCAACGAAGTTTAAACGGAGAGCAAATCATTTTGGCAGGCCTTTATATTTGAAAGTTAACACCGACTGCTAACCAGATACTATTACCTTTAGCGCACAACTAATATGTTTATGTTAGGATGATGAATTACATGATAATGAATTACGCAAACTTATTTTATTGTCGATGACTGATATGTGACAATAGCGACATGAAATTTTTTTTACTGCAACGTTAAACGTTAACAATAGCGACAAGTTAAACGACGGATTCGAAAGTTAAACGTTATTCTTAATGTGAATGGTAAGTCTTAAAGTTAAACAGATACGTAAACGGGGGATATACATTCTGAGTAATGCATGCATTCGACGAAGTGTTGTGAGATCTCATTGGGAAAGTGTGCATTGGTTAATCCGCCGGTGGACGTTACTGTTATCTGTTACGATTAAATTCGCTGTTTTGGAATTCAAACGTCGAATAGTTATTGGCATCAGACTCGAGAAATAGTGCAAACGTCCGTTGAATACATTTGTATTTAAAGAAGAATCGGAAACAAGAAACGCACCCAGATATTACTCGCAGATCTAGCAGTATGTATGTGCCAATTCTCAACGCGTACTGCCAGAAGACGCACCACTCCACGCCGGCGTACTCCACAACCAGGGAAGGCACCCCGGGCGCCTCCGCTTTCGTGGCAACGGTCACGGTGGATGGGACCACGTTTTCCAGCCGCAGAACCGAGAGAACAGAAGAGGCAGCCCAGAACGTTGCTGCCCTGGTGGTGTTCTACGAGCTATGTCCCGCGCATCTTAGGACGAGCGGTGCGGCCCCCGCTGATGTCTATGCGTCTTTAGAAATATTTATCTAAATCGTTCATATCTTCTTTGCAGGGGCGATGACCTATCCCTGGGAGCGGTTCCTCGAAGATTTAGTCGGGGATTTGACGGAAAAAGCAGCATCTCTCTCCGCAGAACTCGAGCGAGTGGTATCCCATAAGAGGGATGTGGAGAGGCTGCTCCGGTACGCGAAAATGTATAAAACGGAATTACGGTTTTTGACCAGCTTAGTGTAGTTTTCATCCATCAAATAAGAACTTTTTGCTTAGTGTGATATTTTAACTTCGTTCTTACTCTCTCAGAAACCGTTGCGGACGCATGTTAAACAGCCACGCATGAATTTTAAATGGAGAACAATGTTCCTTAAGCAAATTCTAACCATTCGTGCGCATGACAAGCACGGTTTAAATAGAGACGGACGCGAGTTAACCCTATCATGAAACGTTTAAATGGTAATATTCAACGGGAACGGTGATATTAAACCAGTAACGGCGAATGATAAACACAGATTGCCTTCTTGGCCTGATAATTCTAACTTTTAAACGGATACAACAACACGTAATTGGTGACACACTGAAAAAAATAAAAATTCCGTACGTTCTTACCCTCTCAGAAATGTTAACCGTTGGGAACGCATGTTAAACAGCCACGCATGAAATTGAAATGGAGAACAATGTTCCTTAAGCAAATTCTAACCATTCATGCGCATGACATGCACGGTTTAAATAGAGACGGACGCGAGTAAACCCTATCATGAAACGTTTAAATGGTAATATTCAACGGGAACGGTGATATTAAACCAGTAACGGCGAATGATAAACACAGATTGCCTTCTTGGCCTAATAATTCTAAATTTTAAACGGTTACAACAACACGTAATTGGTGACACACTGAAAAAAATAAAAATTCCGTACTTGAGGACCCATAGCGCGGTTGATGAAGACAATTAAAAATTTACATATAATAGCGTCTCTCACCTTTAAAAACAAACAGCGCAAGTAGAATAGGGTCTCACCCGTCGAAGAATAGCCGCCATATTAAACAGGGGCTGTAATATTAAACATGTAACGACAAAAGCTAAACAGAGAATACCTTGTTTAACTGCTAGCTCTGCATTTTAAACGAAGACAACAACACGTAATGGGTGACATACATTGAGAAAAGAATTCCGTGCTTACGGACCCATAGCGCAGTTGATGGAGACATTTAAAAAGTTATGTATAATAGGGTCGCTCACCTTTAAAAGCAGACAACGGAAGTAGATTACGGTCTCTTTCATTTAACAACAGCCTCCATGTTTTAAACAGGGACATAGGGAGTTAAACGTTTACCACTAATATCTAAACAAGGAGTATGTGATCAACCCGGTACCCCTGGTGTTAAACGGTAACGGTGTATATTGCACGGAGATCCGTATTGTTAAAGTGTAACACAATGTTTTAATAGTGACAGCGTCATTTTTTTACAGAAGTACTTAATTTTATAAAGCAGCGACGACCCTCAATCGGTACCATGGAATTTTAAGCAAAAAATGATTGAATATGAAAGAATAACGAACATTATTAGATGCACATTGAAATTTCTGCCATGTCGTTGGCAAAGAATGAATTGAATCAATTGAAATGAATTTCGACAAAACTGTTTTACTTCCCCACACTGGACCCTCCCCGCGTTGCTTGATGCCGGATGCTCGTCCTTCCTTAAGTATGTGGGCGGCGTACTTCAATCGCAGAGATAGGGGACGTCCTTGTGCGCTATCCGCAGCTTTTCGCCGCGGAGCAATTGCTCGATAAACCGCATCACGTAGACGGCGCGAGCCGACGGTGCCTTTCTTTTGACGCGGTGTGTCGTCATCGTGAACAAGCGGGTGCTTGTGCCGTCGCCGTCGTGCCGTACTCCATTTCGAGACAGTGTCGAATAGTTCAAGCCGTCGCATTATACAAACCGATGTTAGAATAGAAAGCATCTATGTCACTCGATAATCGAAATCTATATCGCAGAGAGCTTACCATTGCTACCGCGTCTCTGTTGTACTCTTCACTTGGGCATGAGGTGTAATGCCCGTACTCTTTCTTGTTATTGTCGAGCACCACGACATGGAAGTGGCCATTCAAGATTATGGGAAGGATGATGATGTCAACGTCATTGACGACCTTGGTGGCATCTCCGATCATAGCCAAAGTCGTCTCATGTGCGTCTTCCATCTTCGACATAAACAACGCCGGTGGTCGAGTGATGGAGGCGCGCTTCTTATGAGGATATGGCTTTCTGTTAAGTGTGTCTTGTACGATGCACACGAAGGCGTCCAACACATCATCTGTCACCATCTCTTTCCCGTCGATCGAACGAATAGGTTGGCCCGGGTGGTGCGGACATAATCATTCCTCCGGCACGACGGAACTGCGGTTAAACGGCAACACATGCGATTGATTAATAACACGTAGACGTTAAGTGGAAACAACACATACGTAAATGATAATGTATAGGGGTAAACAAGTAATATCGTTAGTTAAACGATACATTACTAGGTTATATGGTAACGACCGTAATTAAACGGAAACGCAACAACGTAAATGGGATGATCTCTATATAAACATTAACATCTACACTATCATACTTACTCGTCCATGGGGAAGTTGAGGAAAATCTTGATCGGCTCCTTCTCGAATACGTCGAGGAGCGATTGACCGAGCGTATTTTTTCTTCGCCGGAACGAAGTCTTTCCGCACTTCTTCATACTGCTGGTTGGCGAAGGTGACCGATTTCTTTTTTTTCTCGGCGACGTTCCCTTCGCCCCCGGCAACAGCTTTATTGGGATCATCCGTAGATGCTTCTTGCTGTTGCGGGATCGCGCCCACACTGGATGTGGCAATGTGGGTCGGCCGTTCCTCCGTGGGAAGGAGCTCCTCCACAATAGAGGCAACGGTCTTCTCAACCGCGGCCAAGGCAGTCTCATCAAGGGGAAGCACACCCTCGGGTGGTTCTTCTTCTTCAAAATTAGTGGCCACCACCCTCGATGCGCCGTTGTCGGCCGCGGCTACCGGCTCCACCGCGACGTGGATTTCGGAGTCTTCCGCAGACGCGGCATTGCCAACGGGGTCTACAATCTCCATCACCGGGGCGGTGAAGTCATCAACTGCAACGGTCTCAACAACCGCATCAGCCGCCGGTGGTGCTGCCATTGTTTCATCCTCGGCCGGTGGTGGACACACAGGCGGTATAGTTTTCGTCTCCTTTTGTGGAAGCCTCTTCATACGTGGCCTCGTCATATGTGGCCGTCTTGGAATGGCCTTCACGACGAAGTCGTCGTCCTCAATTTCCAACGGCTCATCCGTCCCGGGCAGGTCACGTATTTGTCCCGACGGTGCAGCCCTTTCAAACGAATCAAACCTTGCCTCCAATGCCTCAACCCGAGCGACAATCTGGGGGAAAGCGTTCATCATCACCTGGCATGCCCGCATAAAGGATGTAGTCACGTCGTCGGCTGATGACGTCGGTTGGGCTACCGCGGTCGGGGGGACTCTGGGGATCCGGGTGACTCTCGTTGTCGCGGCCGGTGCGGGTGTTGCCAATTGGCGGGGTAGGTGAGGGCCTATCCGACGCCGAGGGTTGCGTGTTGGGCTGGAAGGGGGGGAACCATGTCGGCGCGAACGGACGGAAGGGGCTGGCATCTCCGCTTGCAGTCGTGCAAGTGGTTCCCGCGCAACAGCATCCATCTGCCAATTGGCCCCAACAAAAGTCTCCTCCACAGCATTCGCCGGGACCAGCTCAGGAAACTAACATATATAAAGAAAACAATCTCAGACAAATCATTCAATTTAATCCAAAACAAACGTAGTTAAACATTTGACATGTATACGTAAACGATATGGCACACATTCAAACGGAGTATAACAAGGTTAAGCGAAGACACCAAGCGTTAAACACAAACTACATTTCCTACACGGATAAGCCTATCGTTAAACATTAACTGCTCTTTGTAAACACATTAACACTGATTTATTACCTCTTTTCCTTCGAGAGCTGACCAACTGGTTTCTATCGTCGCGTGCTTCCGGTAAGTACTTTCGCAGTAGCACAGCACCCTTGGGGTCTTACCGAAACGGCCTTTCTTGCCGGTTCCGGTCACCTCGTAAAACCAGATGGTCAGCGCGATCGAGCAACCCTTAATGTACCCCGTGTTTACCTTCCCCCCTCGCATCTGGCTTGCACTCGAGCGGCAGCTTGTGGAACGTCCTCCATAAGCCATTTGTGCGTCGCCTGCGCCCATGCGTACCGCCCCATGCCAGGTAGATCGTCGACATAATCAACGATCCAAGTGGGCACCGAGCATGAGGTATTCGGGAAGAGGATTGTCCCCATGAGGTACGCCATCAAGAGTTTCACAAAATCCTCCTCTCCCCCCCTCTGTCCAACAAGACGCTCAAGAGTGCAACTAATGGCGTCCCTGTGTCTGTCGAAGCTTTTCGAAAAAATATCTCCCTTCGAAAGCTGACGGTGTCTTCTTCTTCTTAAACAGGACCGCGTCTCCGTCGCAGCGCAGACCCATAACGAGAGCCACATCCTCAGGCCTGAAGCTGAGCAGGCTCGCCCCGATCCTGAATTTATTGGTGCGGCCATCGTACCTCTGCAGAAGCGAATCGAGAAGGGCCCTCTCTTGGAATACAGCTTCCACCTCAGTGAATGCCGCAAACGGTGTCCTTCCAATGATCTCCCAATGTCGAGAGGTCATGTGGACTTTCAATTCGGCCAAGGTCTCCACCACCGGTGTCAAGTAGCATCTCCCGTTGACTAGGTTTACCGCCATAATCACAAGACTGCAAAAATGACAACACTTGTTAAACAGATACATCAAACGCTACACAGAGACAAATGTTTTACACAAAAAGGTCAACACTTAAACAGAGAGATGCACCGTTAAACGGAGACAAACTCTTTTAAACACGAACTCATTTCATCATACGGAAATCTCTTTTACAAACTGCAACCATATCAAATGGAAGGGGAAACGCACATTGTAACCATTACACAAACAACAACAACCGATATCTCTTTCAATAATCGTGTGCACAGCCGAAAACCCTAAACCCTAAACCCTAAAACCCTAACCCTAAACCAAAACCCAAAACCCAGAACCCTAAACCCTAGAAACCCCAGCCGAGAAATTCCCCCGCACACTAGAACCACGCAAAACAAAACCGACGAATATCTCTGTGTAACAGAGTACTTCATATAAAAGCCTTGCTTTAGACACAGCTTCTGCCATACCTTGAGCTGCAAACTGATGGAAGTGCAGGATACTTGCGCATGGTGGACTGAAGTTACAGAGGATGTCGAAGCAGAGAGAGCTTCGGAGAGGGAAAAGCTGAAGAAAGTTAAGCAAAGAAGAAAAACGAACACTGCTCTCTGCGTCTCTTGGGATTCCCATTACGAAAAACCCTCCACTTCCTCTCTAACCGGCTTAATGATTGCACCACGATTTCCCATGCAATGTAGGGGCAATTCCGTCCGTGAATTTGAAAAGTAACTCCGTTAACCACCGTTTCATTCTTTGGGGGTTTGAAAATCATTGTCTTTAAAAAAAAGGGGTTTTTATGGATTTGGAAATTAACGGGGTGTTTTTGGCCATTTCCCAAACTTTGGGGGTGTTTTTCGCCATTACCAGATATATATATATATATATATATATATATATATATATATATATATATATATATATATAACTTGATATGTAATTTTTTCCAAACAATCTTAAAAATTGGAATTCCAAAACTTTTTTATTTTCATTTTGTTTGCATGTGTGTTCCGGTTGAAGGGGACACTTTTTAACAAATGTTTTTAAATTTGAAATCAAACTAATTTCTCAATTTTATAAACCTTCCCAAGTGAATTAACTAAAATATCGACATTGGTTGACCTAGCCATTCAGTGCAGTTACAGTAGTCTTTTATATTTGCAAATTTTCGTTACATTATAGAAAGATGAAATGTGATTTTAATTATTATATTTATTGCAAATTTATATTTATCATAAAATTTATTTAAAAACATATATTTATATCAAATTCACATTCATAACATTGTATAATAGTCTAGTTTTCCTGAATTTCAACATATTAAGATTATTTTTCAAATCAGTATTTGAGTGAGCATTTCCCTCTTCAGTTTAGTCAATTTAAATCAAATTTGCAACATTAACTTACTTTATTAAAAAAGAAATTAGCTCAATACTTCGTTTTTTAAACTTGAAAAATGGAGGTTAAAAATACAAGAAAAGGAACAAGTTGAACAGAACCCAGTTAAATCATATTTACCATCTTTGTTCTAGTTTTTTATGGCTCTACATCTACATATAAATGAACTTTTCCCATGCAATAAAAAGATCACTGTGCTGCATCACCAGTGCAGGCCAATATGCCGGACAGTCTCAGATGCAGTTCATGTATTAGATGTCATAGTAGGGTATGACAAAAGAGACGAAGCAACAAAGATAGCATCATCTCATTACATACCTCAAGGTGGATACAAACAGTTCCTCAAGGTGGATGGCCTCAAAGCCAAGAGGCTTGGGATCTTGAGAAAAGGTTTCTTTGATTTTCCTCCAGACTCCATCAAGAACAAATCCTATGAGGACCATTTCAATACCATAAGGTGGAACTTTCTACTATGTTTTAGTATTCAATTCATATACTGATAAATTAATTTATTATTATGAGAGATTGATCATATATAGAGTTTGCTGTGACAAGGCAAAGTGGAGCAATCTTGGTGGATAACCTAGAAATTGAAAATATAAGTGTCATCCTTGATAGTGTGCAAAGTGGAGCCCTTGTAGCATTGCTTGCTGAATTCAAGCTATCATTGAATCAGTATCTTTCTGAGCTAGTGCACTCACCAGTGAGATCTCTCATGGACATCATAGACTTCAACAACCAACATGCATATGAAGTAATGCATTGTGCAAAGAGTAATGCTATTTTACAACAGAGATTTATAAAGACTTTCTAGGTTTACCAAATCATTTATAATCATCCGGAGTGGTTTGAAATGTAAGGATGGCGATTCAAAGAAAAAGTTTATAAATGCCCTATACTATTAGAATTTATTGTATCGATTTGCTGAGTCATTACCAACCATTAATTCAAACCATAATTTTGTGGATGATTTGTTGAAGTTTTTCAACAGCACTATATACTCTATAAGAATAGCCTAACTCATATGCCAAATACGCTCTCTCTCTCTCTCTCTCTCTCTCTCTCTCTTTCTCTGCCTCTCTTTCCCTATTAATTTGTTATATGAACTTATGGAATCATTATCAACCAGCCAAAGCATCTTGAAAAAGAAAGTAGATGGCCATGCATGATTCTCATCAAATTAAGCTAGCTATTTGATGACACAATCAAATGAGAACGGTATCATCAACTTGCGAATATCTCGCTCTTAAAAATTTGTTGATGTACGATGCAGGAAAGAATGGTTGAATTTGGCCAACATGTCTTCTCAGAGGCTGAGAACACAAATGGAATTAACTCAACTGTGGAAAGGGCAATCAGTAATTTGGCTAAGCTCTGCAAGGAAGGACTAGAGAAGTTGATGGTAGAGGAGGAGCTAGATGCCATTATAACTCCAGATGCAACTATTTCTACAGTGCTTGCGATTGGTGGATATCCAGGGATCAGTGTTCCTGCAGGATATGGACTAGATGGAGTCCCTTTCAGTGTTTGTTTTGGGGGTTTGAAGGGTTCTGAGCCGAAGTTGATTGAAATAGCCTATGCTTTTGAGCAGTTCACAAAGGTCAGAAAGCCACCTTCTATATATGATCATGCAACTTGAGGTTCTATCTTTTATAATCTAGCCTGCTGTTTTCTTTCTTCTTCTTGTTTTTAAAACATGAATGTTTCTTTTATTCTTTTAAAATTCTGCAATGCAGCATCCTACAATCTAGTCTCGTTGTAGTTATGACATTTCCATGTTTGAATTGCAGCTAATTTATCAGAACCCATAATTTGTACATTATTTGTCGGAGAAAATGTACAAATTGCAAATAAAAATCAGAGATTCATTAATTCATCACTCTCACAACACCACTCTTCGTCCTTCTCCATTGCAACTACTTTAGTCTTACTTTTACTTAGCACGAACCCCAACAACCATCAATTCAATATTAATACCCCATGTTCCCATCAACCAATAGCCAAGCCTGGCCCTAGGCATAGGTGGACAACTGCTATGTCTACAGCCCCACAAATTTTAAAAGGTCCACAATTTCTAATTTTTTTAAAAAATTATATTTATTATCATCTAAATATGAAATTTTTAACTGTTTTCCGAACCATAAGTTTAATTAGGTAGAATATTCTATTTAATATTTTTATTTGATTCAATCTGTCTTTTCACTCTTGCTATTGTAATTTGACCTTAATTGGTCATTCTATTATTGATTTGAAGCAAATCAAATTCAGCTCATAACAGACGTTACTTTCTTCGTCAGAGTTTGCTATGTGGCTTTATGAGAGATTTAATTAATATTTAAAAATTTTACATGGATATTGTACGTAACGGGTTTGGATCAAAACCTGATCCAAACCCGTTATGTTAAACAGAACTGGCCTCTCTCTATTCACACAAATCCTCCGACAGTGCTTCTTCTCCGCCAGCGAACTTGGTCCTCCGCACCCGCCGCTGTTGGAGTGTGTCCAGCCGTGCACCCACCCCCTTGCAGTCTTGCCAACCTAAGCTTTTCTCTTCCCAACCCCGTAGAGGTGTGGATCAGTAGGGTTTTGCAGGATGGAGGCAAAGACAATGATCATTTTGAAAAGGATTTGCAGGAACCTTGAAGTTCCAAGTTCTTCAGTAAGGGATTAATCTTTTACAGGTGCACCGGACTTTAACACTTCTTGGAATGGTTTAATCATCATAAACAAGGTCCACAGATAGTTCAAGAAGAAGTAGAAAAAAAAAATTATTTCTTCAAAAAAAAAAAATTATCAATGTTAAGAGTGATGTTTTCACTTCATAAACCTAAATACTCTATGGCAAATCTACAACTAGATGAACACTACATGTTCCCACAATTCAGGCACAAATATATATGTCTATATGAAATTAGATTACCAAGAAATTAGAAAAAAAAAAAAAGAGCAAAATGGCTTCGCAAGAGAACTTCAGAAGAAGGAAGGCTAACTAAGAATGCTTCTATTTCTTCAAAAACCTGAATATTCTATGAAATCTCTTGAAATACATGAAAACAATATGTTCCTACATTCAATCATATATGTGTATGCATATGAAATTAAACTGCCAGAAAAACACAAGATGGCTTCATAAATAAACTTGGGAATACTGAAGACTGACAGAACTGATCCCAACTATGAAGAAGGGCACAAGCCCGCTTTAGCCCCGGAATTCCCTCCGGCCTTCCCTTAGCGGCACGATAGGCCTCCAGCGGCATGACACCATAAACAATAGAAATGTTCACTCCAGCCTTCTCCCAAACGGCCCCATCCTGCAAAACCCTACTGATCCACACCTCCACACCTCCACGGGATTGGGAAGAAAGAAGCTCGGTTGGGAAGAAAGAAGCTCAGGTTGGCAAGACTGCAAGGGGGTGGGAGAGCGCACGGCGGACACACTCCAACAGCGGCGAGTGCGGAGGACCAAGTTCGCCGGCGGAGAAGAAGAAGCACTGTCGGAGGATTTGTGCGAACGGAGAGAAGCCCATATTGTTTAACATAACGGGTTTGGATCAGGTTTGGATCCAAACCCATTATGTAAAATATCCATGTAGAATTTTTAAACATTAATTAAATCCCCCATAAAGCCACATCAGCAAACTCTGACGGAGTAGCTAACGTCTATCATGGGCTGTACCTGATTTGCCTCAAATCAACAATAAAGAGACCAATTATGGTCAAATTACAATAGGGGGACTAAAGGGTAGATTGTGTCAAATAAAATAACTAAATAGGGTATTCTACCTTTTAATTTTGATAAGAGTAATATCTAATAAATATACCATTATAACATGGCCCACAATTATCTAAGACTCCACAGAATCGCAGATTATTTTTTAAAATTAGATTTAAAATATTCATTTACTACTATACTATCATGGCTTTTGAATAATAAAACTTAATTTATGATAATGATAATTTGTAATAAATGTAATCGTATAATAGACCCCATAATAAAACATAATTTATGATAATGTTAATATACAATAAATTTAATTTTATAATAGGGCCCCACAATTTATTTTTTCAAAAAATTATATTTTTAAAATTTTTATTTACTATTATTTTATCCACATAATAGTAGAGTTTTTTGATATATTATAAGTAATTACATATAGCAAGGATTAAAAAAAATTCTCAAATCTCTCTATTTATTCAAATTAATATTTTATTTATTGTAATTATTGAAAGTAATTTATATATTTACTTTTATTATGGACTTTATTATTTTAACAAAATAATATTAAAATTGTTTTTCATAATTTTGTTTGAAACCTCATTTTTACTAACACAGGCGTGTCAAAGGGGACAAAAATAAGCGCACAAATTTTTTATACTAACATAACTCCACTCAAACACATAGGCTGCGTTTGGATGGGGGTAGGGGGAACCATTACCCCCTGATTCCTATGGTGGTGTTTGAGTGGCTTTTGAACATAGTAACCATTACCCTGGGGGGGTCACCATTGACCCCCCAAGGGTAATCAGCCATTCCCCCCAATGGGCCATTACCCCCTAGGATTTTACTATATTGCCCCTTATAATAATAAAATTCAAATTCTTTAATTGCATTGATTTAATAGTTATTCGAAGTTAATTTTTAATTAAAAAATAATCAATAATAAAAGAAGTATTCACATTTTTTTGTTATTTTATGAATATAGAGTAAATATTATTTATAATTAATTAAAATATTATAAGTACTTATTGAAAGTAGAAATTATCTAAAAGTAATATTTAATTAAACATTAGTCAATATTAATAATATAAATATTTATATTTTCATTATTTTATAAATAATAATCATTTGAAATAAATATCAGTAATCAGTAGTAATGAAATAAATATTTTCGTTTTCATTATGGAATAAGATTTAATTACTCCAAATAAATATAGTTTGTGATTAATTAAAACTTATAAGTATATAATAGTAACTTAATCTTTAATAGAAGTTAATTTTTAGTTAAACAATAATCAACAATGAGCATATTACTATTCACATTTTCATTATTTTATAAATTTTAATTATTTCAAATATATATTATTTGTAACTAATTATAAATTATAACTACAAAATTAAATTTATTTAAAGTTATTTTTTAATTAAACAATAATAACAAATAATAAAATGACTATTAATATTTATGTTTTCATTATTATAAGAATAAATACTATTTTTTATACAAGGGTAAAAAGTACATTAACATAACTCTTTTTTTTACTTTTCCCATTCCCAATGAATTACTCCTTCAACCAAACACCTTTTTCAATACCACCCCCTACCAATTCCATTCCCCCCTTAATCATTACTTCATTCCTCTTCATTCCATTATCCCCATCCAAACGCACCCATAGGGTGTATTTGTTTCATTTCATTTTGGGTTAAATTGGCTGAAGTGGAGATTTCCAACTCACTTCCGTGTGTTTGGTTGACCGAGTTCGGGATCGAAGTGGTTGATTGGACACTTCTAAACCAGTGCCACTTCCCCATTTAACTTCAGCAAAAAAAAAGAACTAAAGTCCACTTCATCTTTTCTTTTCCTTTTTGACTGAAGTGTTCCATCAAAGCATTATGGTCACCCAGTTCAGCCACATTTCCATGCAGCTTCTCTCTTCTCCTCCATCGTCTTCATCGTCACTGATGTTCGCTCCAGGGGTCTCCTTTTTTCTTTCACGACTATGTATACCTAACCGATCTCTATTTGCGTGTCTTTTGTTTTGGGTTTTTTTTCCCAATTTTTTATGATGATCTGCAAGATCTCATGTTTACATTTGATTTTATATGGTTTTTTTTTAATTTCTTTAGTGATGGATTTCAGGTGTGATTCTGTTTTTGGCTATTGCTCCTTCGACAAATCTGGGCTTAAATCTGGTTTATAATAATTGTTATTATTGATTTATTATGCCATCTCTACGTACACTTTAGTGGCCCTGATCTTGCCTGATTGCCCCCTTTTTTTCTCTCGATATTCTTAAACGATCTGGTTTAGTGGATGTGGGTTTTTTTTTTTTTTTTGGTAATTTTTTGTGATGATCGGCAAGATTTTATGTTTGTAATTGATTTTATATGTTATTTTCAATTTGTTCTTCGTTAGATTCCTTTCACTAGTTAGTGTTATAATTTCTTAGTTGATATTTGTTTTGTTTTATTTTTTGTTATATTGACAGCTTCCTAATGTTAACTTCTATTGTATTCTTTAGTTTCAACAGTACTTTAACTCTTCAAACACTAGCATTAATACATTAACTTTAGACATAGTTGTGAAGCCTTCTTCTGTTCTTCAAGCTGTTGGTGGGCTCTCTCTTCTTCAAATTATTGACAGGCTACTAAAGCTTCAATCACTCTTCAACATTATTAAACTGCTAATCAACATACATCATCTAATTGGGTGAAAATCCAAATTAGATCTCTACCTGATCAAAGCTAATTAATTTATATTAATTGAGGCAAACCACATGTATAATTGAAAACAAGGACTTTCTTGATGCAAGTTTAAATATTAATTGGCATGTTCAACTAGTTAGGGAGGCAATAGACTAAGCTAGAAGCAGCTTTAAACTTGGAAGAGTTTTTTGGGTTTTTTAAGGTCTTTATGTTACTAAAGAGCATGAAGGAGCAAGATGAAACTAGAGCTTTGGATTTGTAAAGACAAAAGGCAAGGAGCCCTAGGGATGAAGCCCTTCTTTTGAAAGCAAATATGAGTATGTTTTGGGTAGAGATCGAACATGACCTTTTCAAGCAACGTCGAGTAATGCACTATCAAATTAGTTTGCCAACCATGACTAGTCTAAGCATTGTATTTTATTAAAAAATAAATATATGTTGTTTGTAGGCGTTGTCTATACTCTTTTCTCTGTTAAAAAAATAATTATTAAGGTGAAAAAGAGAGGTCTCAGGTCTTGATTGAAGCTTTTTATTTCTTAGTTTACATTGCCTCCTCATTTCTTAATCAATGCGAAAAAATGGTGATGAAATCATAGTTTGAAATATAGATGATATTCTGTAGCCTATTGTAAATTGCTTTCAACTTCAGATTAAATCTGGCTAGTAGCAAGTAAGATCTTTGCATGTCTTCATTTCTTTGGATCTCAATTTCTGTGTTATACTTCTTGTCTTTGATTTTCACCTTGCAAATGAATCATTAGAGAAATGTATGAGAATAGTTTGAATGCAAGTAGATTTTCACCTTGATTTTCACCTTGCAAATGAATCTTAGGTGGAATTTGTTCTTTTTGTTGAAAATTGATTCCATCATTTATGTTTAATTGCTAATGTACTGTGGTACCAAAGGCATAAGGATCCGCATACACTACTTGAGCATTCTTTGCCTCTAGATGTACACAATCTTTGACCATTTCACAAATTTGTCAAGATTCTTTTGTTGGCATGTCCTAAGGCTTGAGTTTCAATAATATCTTGATCATAGGCTGTAAGTCTTGGTGTAATAGCTAATTATAGCTATGATCCAATTCCTATAATTTTCATAGAACATTTTGATCACTAGTTTGTTAAAATGAATACACTACTTAGATCACAAGGTTTGTAAGAGTGTTAATAATGGATATGAAAATCAAGCTACCACAAATCTTAGTAAGCACTTTACGCCCCTCATTGATGGAAGGTTTCTTCCCTATGCGTCTTGGTGTGGTCAATTTCGTCCAAATCTTCGTCAACAAACTGGATTTGTTCCATCTTGTTCTTCCTCTATCGAGCTAGCTTCTTTTATGAGTGGTCCTCATTCACTCTAGCACACAAAATCTGCTACGAAGATATATTTGTCTACTTAACTAGCACACCCTCCACTATTCCCCTTGGATGTCGAATTAATCTATCTGTGAGTTGGAGTGTCATTTGAATGGCCCTAGTTCTTCTTGTCTCAATTTTTTGAAAAATTTGTAGGGCATCATATTGATACTTTTCTCTAAGTCAGCTAGAGCTTTTTTTTCTTCTAAGCCATCAATTAAACAAGAGATAGTGATCCTTTCTGGATTCTTTATTTTACTCAGCAAACTTCTTTGTATGATAGTTAAATGTCTAGCATCTAACATTATCTCCAAGATTTTATTTAATCTTCCTCTTGTTGGTTAGCAAATCCTTCTAAAATTTTGCATAATAGGCTATTTATGCAAGAGCCTGAACAAAGGAATGTTGTTGTGGAGTTGCTTAAACAACTCCAAGAATTTCCTGAATTAATGTGGAGCACAATGCTTTCTTGCTGGAAATGACATTTCATTCAATTGAGCACATGATTAGTTTCTTCACATCATGTTAACACTCACTCCAAGTAGTATAAATACATCTCAAAAGTGCCGCCGAACACTAAAATATTATTTATAAAAACCTCCATTATATCCTCTATAAAGTCATCAAAATGGCCCTCATACATCTTTGAAATGTTACCGGGATATTACAAAATCAAAATGGCATTCTTATGTATGTAAAAGTTTCGTATGGGCAAGTGAATGTGGACTTTTCCTAGTCTTCAGGGCTTATAGGGATTTGAGAATATCCTGGCATGCCATTGAGGAAATAGTAGCACATGTGCCGCAAAAAGCTGCTCAAGCACTTAAACAAGAAAAAAAATGGGGAAATGGTCCTTTCTCATGGCATCATTCAATCTTTGGTAGTCCATGCAAACTCTCCATCTAGTGATTGTCCTTGTTAGGCTTAAATCAATCTTTTCATTTATCATTATTGAGGATTGGGCAATCTTGAGCAATGGCAAGAAGAGAAAGCATACACACATAAGAAGACACAAGAATTTTACGTAGTTCGGTCTTGAAGACCTACGTCTACTGCCGCACTAATATCAATTTATTTCAATTACAACACATACATTAGGGTTTACAAATACAGGGCTATTTATAGAGAGAAGACAACTAAGATATTCATGAGAAAAGATAAATTCTAATCCTAATCAAAATTCCCATATTGGAGATAAATCCTAATCCTAATCAAGACTCCACATACCCAACAATCATGACTATTATTTCTCTTTTCTTTGGTACCACCTGCATCGGATTGACCCACGCACAGTTATATATGAGATAAATGATTCCAGCATAAAAGAGTTTAATCACTTAAACTTTTGCTACCTCCTTCATGTTTGCATGAAGTCATTTTTAATGTTGATCCACATATTAATCACTGTCCTCCATCAAAATTTTAGGCACACAACGTGAAGGACTGATTCTCTTAATATCAACAATTTTCCAGCTACAACCCCTTTGTGTGTCTTGAGTAACATTGTTAATTTTTATTTTTGTTCTACACTGTGGTCTAAAACTATCATCATTGATAGATTCAATCCTTCGGCCATAAAAGCATATTTCAAATGTTCAAGAAATGTTTTCAATTCCAGCACAAGAGCTTCTTCCATTGATGGTCTTAATATGCATTGCTTCTTATAATCCATCTTTTTAAACTCAGCGTTTTAGTGTCCAGCTTTTCTCACCTTAGTTTGCCCTCTGAATTCTTCAATTCTTCCTTGATTTCTGAAATTTCCTTATTAGATTGGACTAATCACAACAAATGCCAAACCTCTTTATTTCTAACCTAAAGCAAGAGCACTACCGACTCCTACAGACAAAACTAGTTAAATACTTTCCTCATTGACTATAGAATGATCAGTGAATCCTTCTTCTTTAACCTAGTCTAAAAAGTATTACAGTTCAGATTTTGAGCAAGAATAAAGTTATGAGAGGGGTTGTATCCCATGAGGAGCAGAAGTCCTAGTACTGACCACTTCTCTATTATCTAGCCTTTCACTAATGACGGAGATTACCCTTAACTAGAAATTTGAGCAAGTATATAAAAAACCAAGGGTTGAGAAATTAGAAAGGGGTTAACAATTGATGAGAGCAAGTATATGACTTAAAGCACAAGATTTGGCTAACCACTTCTACTGGAGAGGGTTTGAACCATGGACATTTAAAAACATGCCAATCCCTTTCTCAAGGCAATTGATAGCTAGTCCCCTACAAAGTCTCTGTGGTGATTTCTCTCATCACTAATGCTCTATATAACAACATGACACTCTAAAATCCCAATTGTGAAATAACTTAAGTTCCTGAAGTTAGTTCAATCCCTTTCTCAAATTGATTAGCCCACAATCCCTTGGAAGATTCAATAATAATCTCTCTCCTCATTAAGGCTTCTATGATTGCATTACACTCAATGGAGCATGGAGGTAAGGTTAATTTATTAAAAGGATTAGAGGGATGGCTTCTATCACAAGGCTACCTCTCAATCCCCTTTTAAACTTGGTGAACATAACATTAAGTGGTTTCTCAACGCGCCTCAATGTGATTAGGCACACAATCAAGATCTTTTTATAAAGGATTGCATGGCATAAATAACAAAAGATTGAAATTGAAACTAAATATCAAATGAAAAATTGAAAATCAAAATCAAACAAAACAATAAGTTCTAGAGTTCAACATGCCTAAATACACAAAAATAAATAAATAAAAAATGGTTTAGCTCCTCATAGAGAAGGAATACAAAATCAAATACAAAGTATTGAATACAAATGAATTCATTGTAAAAACTCCTTTAATCCTCGCTATCCTCAGTCCCCTGAAGCTTCTTTAATCTCCCAATGAATCACCCCACAACAATTTGAACATGCTGATTCAAATGCAGTGCGAGACTCCCTTGATGAACCTATAAGTGATAGAATTGATGGGATTTGATGAAGAAGACCTTTCTTAGCTGTCTTGACCTTTCCTCCAAACCCTAGCACTAATCTTGGTTGAAACTTGCTAAAAAAGATCATGAAAATATGACTAGGGGTGGGTATTTACATGAGGCTATCAAAATGGCACATGGCCATGTGCTCAATCATGGGCTGCCTATGCGGATCCAGACAACCTAGTTTATGGGTGTGTGGGTAGCAGTGTGGCTCTCTGTCTTTTGAAACATATACAAATCTCCTGAAAATGTACACTGGTAGGCACATGGGCGCATAATTGCCTTTGTTTTGTTTTTGAGATAAAAAATCTTCAAGAAACCCTTAAGAAGTGGCACACACTCCCTTTGCTAATGCTCCACAATACTGTCTTTGTACTCTTTTTGTTCCAAACATTCTTCTTATGCCCTGATTACGCAAACTACTGAATTCCACACTAAATCAGTGTATATACATAAAAGGCATATGCTTATTCGTGCAAAAAGATAATACAAAATATGTTCATTCAAGCACTCATCACATCCTCTTATTTCTCCTTTCCATTGTACTGCTTTTCAGGATTTGTTGTAGTTTCTTCACTTTTCTCAGTCATTTCATGTTATGACCGAATTTATCAACCACTTCTCAACATGAGTTCGTCTCGCTAGTACTCGTGAGACTTTTTTGAGGCCTTTTAGTTAATGTTTTCACTTAGTACTCTACTTGGCACTCCAAATTCTACAGTCAGCCTTATTGATTCCTTAGGCTAGTCTCCACACTTTGAAATCTAGTGTCCAATGACTGAATGAATAAATTTAGTCAATACCTTCTCCAAATCTAAAATTAGATCATGGTGAGTTGGTTGTTGAAATTCTGGGGGTGCATTGAGTTTTTGCTGTCCTTGGTTGTTCCATGCAAAGTTAGGATAATTCTTCCATCCATAATTATACATGTTGCTGTAGGGATTGCTCTGAGGCTTTATTGCATTGGCAAAAAAACATCTTGCTCAACTGGCCTTAAGGATCCAAAGGTAATAGGGCAATCATTTTGGGTATGTCCCTCTCCACACTCTCATAATGCATGACCGATGCCACTCTTGCAATAGAACTATTATCAATTTTTTAATTAATACTTCCACTTGAGGAGCAAAAGATGTAATCGCATCCACCTTATGAATGTCCGGCTATCTTCTTCTTCTCATGAGTGTTCCATTGGTAGCTGTTCATTGAGATTTCTTTGACAAGTTGGTGAGTGATTTCCGGTGTCTTTTTTCCCAAGGTTCCTCCTACTGCAGAATCATTGAGCTGGCCCGTGCTTGGTTCAATCCAATATAGTAGATATAAACAATCATCCAATCCAAGAATCCATGTTGCAAGCATCTTCGTAACAAGTCGTTGAATCTTTCCCAAGTCTCCCGGTCATGAATCTCTGAGGTGATCACCCATTGATACAAAATTGAAGTTTAGAACCTAAAATGAAAAACGACCATGGTTTTAACTAAGATTATTTGTTTGTTGAACTTTTGTATTATTGTTTTTCAAATTTTTGGTAATTAGTAATACATATTATATATTTGTATATAATAAAATTATAACAAATATATTATATTCACAACCAGGTCAACTCTGGTCCAACTGCAGTTCGACTGTTGATCCATGACACAGGAGCCTTCCTGGGACACACCTCAGGGTCGGGTTTCAAAACATTGGTTATAATTACCTTTCTCACTACTAGAATAACATTGGGATTTATCGTATGTTTCTTTTTCTATTTATAATAGGTTTTGATGCAAAGATAGGAACAACTGAGAAATTAACTATAGTAAATAATTGCAACATTGGCTTCAATGCCTGAAATATAACATCCATGGGGGGTTAATTTTTTAAGAGGTCACTTAATCATGGTCTTGATCATTTTAGTAACCAAACTTTAATTTGCATCAAAATTGTCACTCACTTTTAATTTTCTTTCACAAGATAATTACCTGATTGATTTGGGGTTCAAGTGCTGATGTAACCGTCGAAAAATCTAATCAACGCCCTTGTGACACATCAGCCATTCTCTTTGGACTGTCCACATCACTAAAGTGATCCACATCATCCCACTTTGCCTCAACGTCACTCTTCTTCTTCTAGGAAAAACCCTATCCCTAAGCCTATTGCCATCTTCCATCTTCTTCTCTATTCAGAGGGGCAGGGTAATCAGGATTAACTGAGCCTGACGTCATCTTCCATCTTCTCCATAGAACATGTCATAATTTTGGAGTTTGATATTGTATACAGCTTGGGTTTCCATACAACACACATTAATTATGAAAAATATACTTCACTTGTTTTATAGAGGCTGATGGTATATTAGTTTTGCATTTGAACTTAATCTTGTCATTGCACGATTGCAGCATGTGCTTTGGTTGCCATATAACGAGGAAGGAGGAAAAAGATGGAGGAAGAAGAAGAGTGAATGTGGAGGTGAAGTGGGATGATGCGGATAAGTTTAGTGCTGTGGACAACCTACATAGGATGATTGATATGTCATAAGGGAGTTTACTCAGATTTTTTGACAGCCACATCATCATTTTGAACCCCAAATCAATAAGATTATTATTTTGATGCAAATTAAAGTCTGGTTACCAAAATGAAACAATACCATAGTTAAGTGACATACTGGATGAGGGAGAACAACTTTTTATGGATTCCAATGGGTTTATTTTCTTTCAGTGAATTTTTAGTTAATATATTTTTTTCAAAAAAAACTAAAAATTAACCATGGAAAAGAAAATATTTTTATGCAAATAATTTTACCTGAAATGGTACATACAATTTCAAGTTTTGCAATAGTACATGTCCAATTACAAGGTAATACTTATGGACAAATTCTATGATAAATAACCCAAATTACTAATAATTGATACACAGGATTACTCATCCAAAATTCACAATCCATGGCAAATATGTATCAGATGAAAAGGCGTCAGGATAATGGTGTTGCAATGCTTTAGAAGTGCGACCGACATTTGAGAGTAAAAGCAAGAAGAATTGATACAACCCAGGTACTTCCACAGTAAACAGATATATTATAAAATAATAATCATTCTATGGCTTCAAATTCGGTCCAAGAAATGAAATCTATTTGGAACTGACATTCACATACATATACATATCAAAGCACTCAGCATTTTCCATTTGGGACCATCCATTACATGCAAACATTTTCTGGAATCAATTAAAGGTTTTTTCATTTGCTTTTCTTGGGTACATTTACGACAAAACAAACAGAGCATTCATGTCCAGAACAAGGATAACATCTTTGGCACATAAACAGCACATAAATACAAGGGAAATTTTGTACAGTGGATAATAAACATAATGGTTTGAGAAGAAATCCAGCAGCTCAACACAGCTCTAAAATTTGATTCAATCTGGTAACTTTTGTGTTACCGGGCAAACAAATGATTCAATCCAGTTATTATCATTGTGTTCCCAGACAACAATAGAAGCTGTATCACAGGTAGTTTCTCAACCTAAACCCCAAACCTGAAATAAATAGTCAAAGAAATTTGAATTGGAACAGAAATTACAGAAAGCAATCATAAAAGGAATATTTGAGTTTTAAGGATGTCAACCTGAATCTTTCCGTCAGAAGTGCCAGCAAAAAGTAATTCACCAATTGAATCTGTTGTGAGGGCCGTGACTTTCGAACTTGCTGCATTTAGTTTGATTGAGGCGACTCTTGAGATGCGTTCTCTTGACCAGACTTCAATGAGCCCACACTTTGTTCCGGTGAACACATATTCACTGTTTGCATATATAGAGTGAATGTCGAATCTGGTGGAAAAGGACCCAATTGCTGCTTTCGTTGACAACGAGAATACCTTCCATGAAAAATAGGCAACTAATCAATTCGAATGTTGAAAAAAACTTTGTTAATAAGGAGAATACCTTCCACACAAATATCTCACCAATCCTAACATAAGAAATATCTGAATAGCAAGTATCTTACTAGGCTATAACCGAACAAAAATAAATACATAAATAACTAAATAAATGCAAAAGGAATGGATGCTACTAAGGCATCCATGAATTGCATTGGAGATCATGACATAATAGTAGTTAGCAATAAATATTTTCTGATTTTTTTAAAAATAAAACATAAGCAAGGGCACATCATAAATAGACTAATAGAAAATAAAACAAACCTTGCCAGCCATTCCATCAGCAGAAGATCCCGCAACAAAGAGATCACCATCTTCTGTGCAAAGTGCATGAATTGACTGTTTACCCAACAGTTTTTTAGGCCCAGAAAAAAATGTCTTTGATGAGCAATTGGATAAATCAACTTCCTGCAGATTCATTCACATATTTGGTTAAAGACACTGGTAGGTAATCACAGGGTACCTCTATAAAAGAAAATAGAGAAAAGAAATGGTCTATCCAATTCTTCCCTGCATTTAACATTAAGAATTACATATGTAACAGAGCGTGCAGCTTGGGAAAAGGAATTAGAAGGTAGAGCAAATGAAATAACACGTTATTGTGCAACCTGAATGTTGTAACCCGTGCAACCACAGTAGACATAATCGTCTGTCATAGAAAGGCATTTCACATTCCTGGTGAAGTTTATAGGCTTGGGAGCCCCCTTCCAATTATAAACCTGCAGAACTGTGATGTTCAGCTGAAAACTTAAATGACAATTGTGCTAGATCTAGTATGTAGACTAGTATCAAAAGCAAAGAAAGTAAACCTTAACTCCAGCTCCTTGAGAAGCAAAGCAAACAAGGTCACCATTAGTTGTGAAGCAATGTACCGCCTCTTTCACATCATGAACTTGAACACTATGAATTTCTTCAGGTTCAATAGCCCAAACCTATATAGAAAATAACTCAAAATGATTTAACTATGATGATCCACAAACTATGATATCACATGTAAATATTTGTTAGCTAGCAACACAAAATTATGTCATGCTGCATTGACTATTAGTGGAAATTAGCTTACAATGTACCCTGGAAATTATTCATCAGCATTCCTCTAAATAAAATGCTTGGCAAAGAGTATCCATCAAATGAGGTTTTAATTCAAATTGAGGAGCTTGAGGTAATAAATTTAACGATAATAAATCTTCATAAGATAGGCATGAACTAGAATAAGAAAAGATTTCATGCACGCAAAGAGGGAGAATACACAATTTAAAGGCCATAAAATTTGAAATGCCTCCAGAAAATGAGATTCTTGGACATAGAATATTTGGTAAATTCCAAATGAAACCCTTACAAACATGTTTATAATGAAGAAAGCAAAGGATGCCCAATGAACATGAAAAAGTAAAAACTTAATAAATAAAAAAAAAGAAAAGAAGCACTAGGAGAAAATGATATAAGAAAATGAAGCACAGTAATGTTGGACTTGAGTATTAAAAACATGTTATATACCTCCACATAGGTCATTGATTATATCTTTATGGGTCATTTTAATTTATTTCTTCAGTAGTCACTTATTTTGAGAGAAGATTATCCGCATTTTAAGGAGGTCCTCACAAAGTTTGAGTTGTTCCATCCTATTGTTGAAGTAGAAGTTGGTCATAGAATTTTCTGATGATATGGAAGTGAAGGGACTAGGGCTAGTTCTAGAGCAAGCTTACATGGTGATAATCTCACTCATGTTATTGTATCCACACCGCTTTCTAGCTTATATTGGAAAAGTTGCTAAAGCAAAAAATAATAATCTATTTCACAAAGAATGGAGATTAATATTGGATTGCAGTAGAAAGCAAAGAATGCCTTAGACTCCCATAAAAGTTACAATGGTTTGCTAAAACATGCCCTCCTTGTTAATCAAAGAAAAAAATCCTCCAATATGTAATTATAAGGTTGAAGGTAAAAAAATGATAATAATAAGCTCTCTAACAACCATTATTTACATTTGGATATCAAAGAAGAGTTTACAGAGGCCAATGTACGCTTCCACAGCCATACACAAGTACAATTTGCATTGGTCCTAGAAAGACCAGTTGAAAACCATAGAACTCTTTCTGATAGTCATTCAATTATAGTGCTCTTAGAAAATGTGATGCAAGAAAGTAAGAGAAAATTTTATGCTTTTTTTAATTTTCTCATTGAAAGTTAAATAAAAGATAATTTTATGAACACATTTTTTATGGGAAAGGAAAATATAGGTTAGACTTGCATTCTAGGTCCTTGATCACCAAGCCAACTAGTACAGCACCTGCATGTTTGATAATATCATCGACCATACCTTGATCTCTTTCTTCCAAATCCTATATAATTATGTGGAAATCTGTATCTGGAGTTGCTGGTGTGCATCCTTGTCTTAATTACCTCTGTTATCTCACTAAAGTTAAAAATCACATCCAACATTTCTTTGATACCAACAATCCACGGTTTTTAATCTTTATCTTGTAATTTATATTGCCCCTCCAGAATATCAGAAATAAGACACTAGACATTGTAAGGATTCACAAGAAGATGGCCCTAGGCTGCATATCAATAAAATAACATCATACCAAAATTCAGAGACATATTTCAAACTCTACTTGGGTTAGAAAACAGGAAGTTAGCCATGAAAATTAATGATCTAAATTTTCTCTAAACAAGAAAAATTCTAACTTCTACGGTCATGAAAATTTAATGGAAGATTTACTTCTAAATACTTAATGAGACGGTCTTCTTTCAATGTAAGAGATTTCATACACCATAGTGTAATTTAGTTCTATGAACCTAGAAGCATGATGAACACCACCTTCATATTAAAGGAATGGCAACTCTTTCTTTTGCCAAGTGAGAGGTCAAGAGATCAACTCCCTCTCACAATATTGGTTGAGGTGAGTGGCTTACCCACTTTATAGAAAAGAAAAATAAATTAAAAAATAAAAAATAAAAAGAAATCATGGTGAACTATGGGACAGTAGAAGCCTTATTCCAATTTAAAAATAAAGTAAAAAATAATTTAGCAGGTGATGCAGCTAAACAAACTCATACAAGATGTTTTTGCATTTTCCTTTGACAGAAACGGATTCTGCTAAATTTTGCTATTTCAAATAGCAAGCAGTTTGTAGCCATCGAGCAACAAAAGAAGTAGAGTACCTTTTTAATGGAAGTAGATTTTATGACTGCTCTTGCAGAAGCACAGCGTGGTTGACATCTGAATATGAAGGTTTAATACAAGTGCTCTCTTTTTTTCCTTTTCTTCCTCCAAACAACAAGCAAACGCATTGGGTCCATTATTACATGATACAGATTATGATAATCTATGGATGCAGGTACCATACTATTTACTAATATCCAAGCAAGCTTACATGGTTCTGCTCATCATCAAAAATTTCATGTTCTACTGCAAAATGTTTCAATCAAATAATGGTACAACCTATAAATTTTCCAGCTTTAAGTTGATTATTGTATGTAAACTATTCAAAGCCAAAAACATGATCTTAAGAAAGGGGAAAAATAGAAAGCTTACACGAATTGTTTTATCAAGTGAGCCACTATAAAGCTTATCCCCTGAGGCCGTTACATAAAGGCAGGTGACTGCCTTTGGGTGCCCATGAACTTCTTGAATTAATTTTAGAGTGTTACTCCCAGTAGCCCAAACCTGTTCACCAAAACAAATAGCGTTAAATGGTTAGAATGAATAGAGCAAGGAGCTAGCAACAGAAAGGCAGAGACGGTTGATTGATTGATACCTTAATGGTTCCATCAGAATGACTGCTAAATAGCTGGTCTCTTGAATGAACCAAAGAGAGAACCTCCCCATTAGAACTTGACTCCATCTCAAATAAATCCGTACAAGACCAGAACTCTGTCTACAACATCAGAGATCTTAAAACAGAAAGATCCTATTCAGGTTGTGAACTTTTTAAGACTTCTCATTTTACTTACTGTGTCAATTGAGGGCAAATTCTTTATTGCTTTGAGGGTATCTGTGACCACTATTGAGCATCTTTTAAGTCTCTTCAAGGGTTTATAAATGTGCTTTACATATGATCCGAGTCCTTCAATTGCATCTATGGTCAAGTAATGGAACACTTAAGATGGTTGACAAGAAAGAAGCATCAGACAAGGTCTAAGTTAATCACCTGGATCATGGATAAAACTATTCAAAGCCACTGTGGCAAGAATCTTCTCTTCAAGGTTCCTAGATGACTGTAGAACATTAATAAATTGGTCAAGCAAGCACTGACTTGCAATGGTTCTCATGCCTGTATCTGGGATTTTAGTAAGCATGAATGTAAGCCATGTAGCAATGATAAGGCATGATTTTGCCATCTCTACTGAATTGCTCCTAAAACATTCTTCCAAGGCTTTAAATATAGCTCCATTATCATGGTTACACAAAACAAAAGCTAAACGTTTTTCCCATGCAGTCATAGCCTTTTCTTCCTCTTCCTGTGAAGATATTTCAAAATAGAATAAATGATCAGAAATTACAACATGAATAAACAACCGAAAAAACTTCAGCAAATGATTAGAGGATCTTGCCAGTATTTCCAATGGATCATCTTCCGGCATTGCTATCTTGTCTTCCAATATTAGAGTTTTATAAGGCTGATCAAACCCTGCTGTCTTGAGTAACCATGCTTCAGTAAGCGGCTTCCCTAGGGAAGATGACCTCCCAGAGAGAGAACATAGTGTCTCTAAAGCAATGGTTTGAGAAACAGCGAACTCTTTTCTCTTAAGGGCTTCAATCAAAGAATCAATAGCTTCTTCCCTATAGATGCTCATCTTTCTTGGCTCAACCTTCAGGAAAACAACAGAGATCTTAATCATATAAAGCACAATTGTGAAGTCATTTAGAATTCAGATCTTCTCTAGAGATTAATGATGAATAGATCATAATCACAATAAAATTCAAATTATTGCAATGGTAAAATATATTGCACTTTAATTTGTCAGCTACCGATGAAAATTTTGAACAGTTATTATTTTGAAATTTCATGTTGCAAAATATTATTGCATCAAAGAAAAATAAAAGTAAAACATAATAAGATAATTCATAATATTAAAAAAAACGTTTTGCAGGTATTACCAATGTCCACTAGATATTTCAATTTGGTGATAATTATTTTGGTTAATGGACATCAAAACCATGCATCAAAACAGTTTTCTCAAACTTAAAGGCTCATTAATGCTGAAAGATTTCCCAACAAAATGTAAAGGTTTAAAGCAGTACTTATCAAACAATACTAGTAATGAGAAAATTAGGCATACCAAAAGATCAAGCTGAAGAAGGAGACTAGCAACTAAGGGTTGTTGATCTACTGGGGCAGTTTGTAGATAGATTAGAAAACTGTGCATCGTGCTAAATGCTCCCTCGTCTTTAATAATCTGCAAAATTTTATTGCACATTGTTCTCCTGAAGAAACAAGAAAAGAGACATCTAAAATAAAGAAAATTTAATATATAAACAATTTAGTTTGCATAAAATAAATTAAAACAAGATGACGTATGCCATCCACTGGGGAATCAAAAGAAACACATATAAAGTAAAATATGAAACAAAAGCTTATATAATTATGCTTGCTAATTATAAATATTGAAGGCATCAGTACAATAAATAGGTCCTGATGATGACTGCCCTTCATTGAGTAAAGCGGACTTATATTCTACAGTTATGTAGCAAAATAATGTCTGATAGTTTGTCTGAGCTAAAGGTAAATATAAATATGCAGGACAGGGGTATTGTTAATGAAAAAAGGTAATAATTATGGACTCGATACATTTCATTGCACAAACTTGTTCCAAACATTCATCACATTAATCCTGAATTCTAGCTTGATAAATTTTAACAATCAGGAAATGATCATTATTTAAATCTTTGTGTGAAGTATTTACCAATTAAAAAATGCACCTATCCTAAAAAAATAAGGGCAGTAGGCCAATCCAATAACCTCCCGGCATCCCTTGTCATTATTCATTACTCTGAGATAGGTTATATGCATGCGTGACAATTCTAGAGCCAAAAATGAAAGGCTAAAAGAAAATAATCAAAAGATCAATCTCAACACAAGATGCATAATTGAAGTTTTTGTCTGGTTAACTTGCTTGTCTGAAACCTTGTGCACCAGCCTGAGTGTAAAAACTGCAAGAAGATTTTGCAACAAAAATGATGCCTAATATCAATTAGAGCAAAGTCACAAGTGACAATACATCATACGTAACTCACTTGCATCATAGCATGCATAACATTAGGATTTTTATGCATATAACAACAACTCTATCAAGGATTGAGGCAGAAATTGGGCGACATAACAAGCATTTAGGGGCACACCTGCTCAAACAAATAATCTCAACAAGAAAATCAATGCATACGCTCCGCGTGTCATCATTTCCAGTATGAAATAATTCAAGAACAGGAGCCAGCTCAGATCTTTGGGCGATCATATTTCTGCACCTCTTGTCAACACGCATACAGCTTAAAAGAACTGATACAATAGAAAACCTACTTTCTATTCGATCCAAACAGTTGATAAGAGCAGGAAGTCCATTAGCTGAAATGACACTGAATGCATTGAGTGACCGACTATTTTCGTCTCCTCCTATTAAGATCTGATCTAACAATGCTATTGCAGCATCTTTCGGCTCCACAACAAATTGAAGATCATCAATTTGTTCAGCATCACTCATGATTACTTGAATCAGGGACGGAACTAGGCTGTAATTAGAGAGCTGGGAGAATGTAGACTGCAGTTGGTATATAAGTATGGAAGCCTCAGCCAAACCACTAACAAGCAAAGCAGCAAAGCAATCAAAAGCAGAGTCTATTCTAATAAGAGTTTCACCAAACCCTTTACTTGCAGAGACAAGCTCTGATAAAATATAGCAACATGCTCTGAGAACCTCTCTGCTACTGGATGCAGATAATACTTCTACAAATCCATTGACAACCTTTAGATTACACAAACAAGAACAAATTACTGGATCTGCTTTTGATTCCTTCCATATTTTCGCTACTGCCAGGACAGCTGCTTCACATTCTGGCAAGTTATCTGAAGTGCACAAGCAGGAAGTGAATGGCTTTAACTCATTTATATAAGTTTCTGCAGTGGCTTGAGATATCACACTCGTTGGAGATGCAGAATCTCCTCTTTCATTAAATTTTTTCCTCCTTTCTTTTCTTACTCCATTGGTTTTAGTTGTAGAGATAGGTGAGTCAAGATTCCTGAGTGTTGAAGAATCTGAAGAAAATCCTCGGAAAGAAATAGGACCCGGAGAACCATTTGGAGTATATGCACTTGGGAAATCTTGGGATTCAGGATTCTGTTCAACCCAAGAAGTGATTAGCCTCTTCAGAACATAATTTGTTTTTGGTAGAACAGTTGAAGAGAGAAACTGACGAGTAATGGGACATGATTTATTGCCCCTTTTTAACCATTCTTCAATTGCTCTTCTCTCAAATGTTTGTCCTGTCTCCAGAGTAACAGGATCATTAAAGAGTTGTCCAGTGATTGGGCAGACAAAATCCTTTGGAGGTCTTGTCCTTGGTGTCAACCTTCCAGATGAAGCAACTGAAAAACTGCTGTGGCTAGCATCGTCGTCGCTTTCAGTATGAATACTGTAATACCAGACCAGAGGAAGTCATAATCCTATTGAGAAGTAGAGAACTTCATCAAACATGTAAGTCATCTTACTTAGTATTTAACGCATGATTCTTTGTACTCATAAAGGAGAAATTCCGCATGCCTCTGAAACTGTTCCTTTGGCTTCTATGCTCTTCCTGAACCAGAAACAGCTAATGCAGCCAAACGTAACAAGTAAGTCCACAAAATTAAAAATAAAAACTAAAATAATTAATAAAAAGAAATAATGTCAATAAAAAACTTTATAAGTCGAAGCTTGAGATACCACTCCATCATCAGTATCACCAACAGCACTATTGCCAGGAGATGTCAGCACAGATTCCAAGTAGTTAGATGAGAGATTTACAGTGGGTTCATATTTTCTCGCTGATGTTGGAGAAAGCTCAGGAGAAACATTTCTCGAAGAGCCCACTGGAGAGAATGTCTTTGGAGAAGGACTTCTTTGGCGATTAGACAAAAGAAGAAGCGATTGTTCATATTCTCTGTTTTGTTTAGAAGAAAGAACTTTGTGATATGTCCTAGGGGAACCAACTAGAGAATGCCCCTCAAGATGACTGCAATGGTCCTTTCCCAGTGATGGTAACATTGGCACATGTCTTTTGCTCACCTTTGACTTCATGGTAGTCACATCAATTAAATTAAGGTTTACAGTTTCTGAATCCATATCAATGTCAAAGCCATCAAAAAGAACTTCGACATTTTCCTCAAGCAAGACCTCCTGATAACGATCACATCTTTCCAATTTTAAAAATCAAGAGCTACAATGAAAAAGCTCAACTTCATAATAAAAATGTATGGGAAATATGGGTTGAGACATTACTTTGCCTATCTGCTTAGGTTCCTCTTGTAGTGGTAAAGATGTTTCATTTGTATTCAATCTGCATAATGGATGGTTCAAATGAGAAAGCGCATAAAAGAAGAGCAAGGGGAACACCAAAAAACCAATGAATAAATTAGAATATATGGTTTCATAAATGAAATAGATCAACATAGAAAACTACTTGGTATTAATACAACCGTTTTAAGATAATGTACAAAAGAAACAATGATCACAATTCCCCTTTCTCTCAATGAAATTGATGCTGAGATTCATAAACCTTGTGTCCTAAAAACCCATGACTCAGGTGACAGTCCAGTACAATAATAATAATCTAATATTACCTGAATATTCGGTATGGTCAAGTCCACAAAAGTACAAATAGGAATAAATGAAAAGCTAAAAAAGTTCAGTAAGTCCAAACTCATAAGATATCAAAGATAATAGATCATGTAGAGCTTTAAAATGGAAAGCAAATTTCTTACTTAATCATGGAACTGCACAGCATTCTTAACCTAATTATCAATGGTGCTGTAAAATACACTGTTCTTGCTACTGCCTCTGTTTGTATTCCATACAGGTTTTCACATGCTCAAGCATAAGCTGAGTAATTTTTATGTCTTATTTTGGAAGCCACACGCCTAGGAAAAGGGAGAGGTTCTGCATTCTACTATGTTTGTAAGGTTGTGCTAGGCCAATCTTATGCTCTGGAACTGGACCAACACACTTCTGAAGAATCAGGTGCTACGTTTTGGAATTGGACCAAACACCTTTCCAAAGAATCAAGTGCTCAATAAGAGAGCCAGCCTGAGAAAAGAGGATCTTGTATGAGTTTCACTCTGTTACAAGTGATGGATATGTATCATTAACGGCAACCCAATGTTGCCTCATGTACACAATTCTGTTTTAACTGGTTGATGCCCAAAGGAAAAGAATATGCAGCCGTGGTTCACTCTCTGATTTCACTGGATTGACTAGATTGGGCTCTAGCGTTCTGTTCTACAAGCAGCTCAGCGGTAAACTGATCTACAACCTAAAGCTTAAGGTGCCACAGTCTACTAACACGCCAAATTCAAATTTTGACCACCACCCATCCATAGAAGTCATGATTAGAAACTAAGAGCAGCCAGAGACAAATAAAGATCTTAATCACTCAACATATAAAACAAGCTCTCAAAAATTAGTTCAAAGTAGTGTTTTTCTTCACCATTTAAAGAGCAGAAATAGCTAACCTCCCACAGTGGCTGAGGACAGGAGAGAAGCCAGCGCTCTTGGGAAGGATTGTACCGAACTTGACGAAGTCTGGGATAGAACGGCTCACCTCGCGCAGCGGCGTCATGGGAGGCTCTGCTATTGGAGGCAACCCTGGCACAGAGGCCTTCCTCCCAGCCGCCGCCTGATCATTCGCAAGCACTTCCTTAAAATATTTAGCATACATCCTCGTGGTGTCATTCAGGGAGTCCCCATAGCGTCTCTCCAATTCCCTAAGCTTCTCAGCCTGATCGGGCCTCACTGAGAGGATCACTGACTCATTGAAGAGCTGATCACCGAAATCGACAGTGAGTGAGAGATCGGAGGAATCAGGGATTGTATCCATGACGATTTGTTGCCGAGCCTCGGTGTACCATCCGACAATGGGGGCCATGTGGGGGAGGAATAGTGATTCCCAGAGCTCAGAGGCGAAGTCAATGCGCGAGAAGAAAGGATCAACATCGAACATCTCTAGGGCATGAAGCGTCGCAACACAGAGAGATCCAGAGGAACGGAGGCATTGCAAGAGGGCCAGGTTGAGGTGCGCCCAGGCGGAGAGATAGGAATTGGGAACACCGGCGGTGGAGCCACCAGGATCCAGCATGGCGGCAATCTGGAGCATCCGCTCCGCGTGCTCAAGCCGAGCGAGCTTGGCTTCAGGGTTGAAGCTCGAGGTAGCCTCCTCTAGCGCGTCGATGCCCCAATCGAGGTTAGCGAGCACCGCCTGGTCGGAGTAGCAGGCATCGGAGGAGGCAGCACCTGCAGCGAGACGCTCAGCGCACTGATCCTTATGGCGAATACGCTGGACGCGGTCAGAGAGGCGGGAGTGGAGGAAGGCGGCAACAGTGGCGGAGACATAGCGCGCGGTGCCATCGGAATCCATGACGGTGGCCCCGGAGAAGCCTTGATGCTTGCCATCCATAGCTTCCGTCTCGGCTGAGCGCCGGCTAGAAGCATAGAAGAGAAGAAGAAGAAGGGCGCCACGGATTCATAGCATCAGTTGGGAGGCAAGGGTATGTTGTGGCGCCGGAACTGATTTAGGATGGGTGAAAGTAAGCGAAAGAACGGAAGAGTAAAAAGCTGAAATCGATGGGAACGTTGTCTAGTTCGTGGGTGTAGGATAAGGTGGATGGGAGTGAAGAGGACGGTGAAGGTGGTGGGAATATTATAAGAGTGGAGGGTGACCAGGGACTTTTGAACGGTTATGGATGTCGTTTAGTGGACGTGTTTCAACTGATCTTGATGACTAAGGATTTTGCAGATACCTCCCTAATATATACAATATTTGTATATAACTTCCTTAGAAAATCTTTTCTGTGTGGGTTTTTACATGTGTATCACTATAAAATTCCGAAATTATACATATTTTTATTTCCCAAAATTTCATTTCAGATATATAGAGATATATCACACTCAAAGCTTAGTTAGATTTATATATAGTATTTTCATAGGTCTAATATTATGTTTTGGTAATATTCTTTCATCCCTTCTACAATAAATTTTATTTTAATGGACATGTTTTCACTAATCATATTCAAATCTAGTTTATAACTCAAACTTCAGGAAGGGTATCAAACATATAAAATCCTCTTCCTGTTTGAAGTCGAATCTATCTGTAAATATAGCAGGCATTAAGGACCCATGTGCAAAATTAATAAGTGGGTTCCAATTCAAAGTCAAAGAAAACATGAAAAAATAAAAATGATTTAGACAAAGAGAAGGTTGGTTTGATTGAAATAAGTTAACATAAAGACGAGATGCAAAGTTTTAGAACAATGATTGGAGAATTATTTAAATAAAGAAATCTTGAGATATAATTTTTGGTGTGAAGAGGATAAATCCTCTTTTGGATGGTTATGCCCAAATTGCACATATTCTAAATTTGTTTACTTTTTCTCATTTCACATCTCAGGGATTTCACTGCTTTTTCCCTGCAGTTAACCGTGCCTACTGCCACGTGTTATTTTATCTTGTTTCTTAAATTGTTTTCATGCTTATCATTATTATAAAATAAGACATCCGTATGATTTATTATTGTTAAAATAAAAAGACATCATGATCATCCCTCTAGTTGCCACGCGGGCACGCACACAAAACAAATCCCAGAGTAGAAATCTTTTTATATTTACAAGTGGTAATAAGCACCTCGTTTAAAGGTGTCAAAAAGACAAAGCAAAAGCCATGATACTTAAGGACGAGGACTTTCTAAAGAATTTCACCACCTCGAACTCTTTGAACCGGAGACCCACAATAAGATACATTCAATAGTTTCTTTCCATGAAAGTAAAAAAAAGGATAAAAACATAAGTAAATAAGGTGATTTTGGAAAGATTGATATGAAAGTGTGGTGGGCTAGCTATTTACAAAGTAAGTAGATTATGATTACGATGTAAAAAGTAGTATATTATGATTTAAAAAATAGTAAAAAGCTTGGGCTTTTTTCCATTATAACTATTTTCTTTTTTAATTATCAAAATAACTCTACACAAAATATATTTACCAAACTAGCCATGAAACCATCACATTAACCCCTATCTCATCACCCATATGTTTTTAAAATATAAAATATTAAGTTTTTTTCAAAAACACACTTTATTTGTTTAAAAATACAAATAAATTTTTTTTTATTTTTTAAACCATTTTCTTAAATTATTATTATTAAATATTTATTATTATTTTTATAAAAAATGAACAAAATAAAATTTTTTTTACAGGATTTATTTTAAAAGATATATTATTTTAAAAATATATTATTATTTTTTAAAAACACCGTATTTAAGTTGTTATTTAAGTTAAGCTTTTTTAACTGTATTTATTTAAAAAATATATTATTATTATCATTGGTTTATACATTTTTTTTTATTTTTAAGTAATTATTATTAAAAACTTATTTTTTTAAACCACATTTTTTAGAAAAATTTGGATAACTAAATATTATTAAGTATCAGGCAGACATATGCTCCATGTTTTCATCCAGTACTAAGTTCACAGTTTTGGCAATCTGTTGACCAAAGATGGTTATAAAACTTATTCCCAAAAAAATCAAATTTAAAAAATAAGAAAATAAAAAATTTTAAAAAAGAATTAGATAATTATAAAACTTCATAAAAAAATATCAAATATTTTAAATATTAGATATTTTTTAAAAAAATATCATATTTAAATAATATAAAAAACATCATCTTTTATTTGCTTGTGGCGTTGGAATTTCTTTTAAAAAAATTCGGAATAAATATCTATCATCTCGGTGGAAAGGTTCAGATTTTGTGAAAATAAACCAAAACATTAAGGATATTCTCTATAGAAAGAAAAATAACTAAATAAATGATAGATCTCTGTATGCTTCACATATGCATGATGATGATGGCTCCATCTCATTTTTTCATTTAATGCATGATTTTCCAACTTTTCATGCATGCAGAGTGAATTGATATGTATATTGCTTTCATGAGTGAATGTTCCCTTCTAAAACACTTTAGATTCAATGATGGATGTTAGTCAGAGAAAAAATGTGATGAGATGGTGATGCATGATCTTAATAAGATAAGGAAGAAAGTTGGGCTTTGAATTAACTTTGGCATTATTATAATGTTATGTGCTAGACATTGTCACTAGCTAAAAAAATTACTTTCTTACTTAAATGTAGTTCTCTATACCTTTCAATTACTTGACTGCAGGATGTATTTAAAAAAATATATGCTAGAAAAAATGATAAAGAGGGTTAAGGTCAGGACAAGTAAAGTTGATATAAAAAAAAAATATTAAGTTGTGGAATTTGAATTTTATTTACAAAAGCATGACAATTTTTGTGCCTTCATGCAAACTTGAGGAACATATGAAATGTGAAAATTCTAGGGGTTTGTTGATAAAAAATGTTAAAAATATGAAAACCTCAAACATCAAGTGTCCTTAGTAAAATTTGCAGAAAACTGAGAAGAGTAGAAATTCTGGGGGTTTAGTTGCAAAATTTGTAAAAATGTCAAGGTGAAAAGTTGAAGGGGTTTACTGCAAAAATTTGATGGCAAATATAAAAAGTCAAAAATCAGAGGGTTTAATTGCATAAATCATGAAACAAAGATTAAGGGGCCGTTTGGTTGCTGGATTGGGAATGGAAAAGAGTGACTAAGTAATGGAAATAAAAGAGAGTGAAAGAGGATTGGGAATTAAAGATGTGTTTGGTTGGTAATATATGAGAGAGTAGTTCTTTGGAAATGGAAAAAGTAAAAAAAATATAAGGCTTTTTGCAGGTGTACCCCTGAATAATTTTGAAATTGCAAATAACCCCTGAATAAAAAATAATTGCATACATACCCCTGAATAACCCCTATAATTATATATACCCTGGGATTAAATTTAGTTGAAAAATCATCTGTTAAAAAACAGTAGATATATAAAATGACCATTATACCGTTTGCATATATACTCTTGGAAAGTTTTTTTTATTATAAAATGATCATTTATTAATACCCCTTTAAAAATCTGAAATTTAAAATAGTTAAAAAAATATTTTTTATGTGCAATTTTACCATACTATTTATACATCCAAATACTTTTGATAAAAACCTAAATGTGAAATACACCATTAAATACATTGATCTACATGACACATATATCTAGTATCATCAAATCAACACATCACCATTAACCATCTAACTAAATCAAAATTCACATTATAGTTGTAACAAAAATATAATCATAAAATCTTTCTAAATACATTACCATGCCCACATGTCTATAAAATGTTTACAAATACAACAACATGTTCGCAAAATGATGTTCACAAATACATCAACATGCTCACAAAATGTTTGCTAACCATTAAAAATCTACATGTTCACATGAACATGTTTACAACCAAATATCAAAATGGAGTCTATTACTTGGGCAAAACTCCAATATTTGTAGCCAAACCTGCAAAATTAACAAAAATAGATTATATGAATATCCTTTATTACCATGCAATTAGCGAGCATAAGAGATATAATGGGCAAATAATACTTAAACATGGATCTCTTTATCTCTTGGAGTTTTTCTAGGCTTGCCTCTTCCCTTACAATTTTAAATTAAACTTGATTAGCAACTCAACAAACAACTAATTAATTAATTAAAAACATTTTATATCAATCAAGTAGAACATTTATATAATTTTCAAGACCTTCCTCGGGTGCTACTTGTTGATGGATTTGTTGAATGTTCTGGCTCTTTACAAGTTCTTGCTTGATGACCGAATCCATCACACCTAGCACATTTATGTCTGCCTGACCTTATCTCATATGTAGCCCTTATCTTATTTTTCTTCGGTCTTCCAGCTGGTCTCCTTGACAATGGAGTAAGTAAACCATCCAATTGACTATTAGAAGTCCATTGGTTAATGTCAGGCATGGGAGCAATCTCCAAGTTGTAGGCAAGCCTAATTTTCTCCACTAAAAAATATAAGTCAACATATTCTTCTCATTTTGCACCTCTAATACTGAAGATGAATGCCATAGCATGTACACACGGTACTCCAGAGACTTGCCACTTTCTACAATTGCATATTTCATCTGTCAACAGAACCTCACACCTCTGTCCTTTATAAGAGACCTCAGCCTTTGAATCACTACAACGTTGCACCTCATATGCTGCCAATCCTCTAGATAGGTTTCTTACATATTTCTTCACAGATGGCATAATATCATCCTTCCATTTTGTTGCCATTCTTCTTCTTTTATCTATGGTGACCATTATTTTCTATTTGACTGTGTCTAAAAGATCCAAAATAGCCTTTCTCTGGCTTCTGCAACCCATGCATTGAATGACTCAGATATGTTATTTGTGATGTAATCACATTTGCAAACAGTACTAAACTGTGATCTACTCCATATCGTTGGTTTCTTCCCCAAGTCTTCTATCCAATTATAAGCTCTGATATTAACAGATTTGATGTCTTCTATAGCTGTGTTGTAACCTCTAACAGTGTATGATCTTGTAGCAGCCAAATGCTTCTTTGTAGACTTTCCCCATGGAATTTCTTCTTGAAAGTTTTTGTACATATGCCTGACATATGTTCTATGCTCCACAGATGGATAAACCCTGCAAATTGCTTCCTCAAGACCCTTCTGCCTGTCAGATGCAAGTACTAAACCATTAGGTAAACCTATTGCCTCATATAAGCCATTTAAGAACCATGTCCAGGACTCAATGTTTTCTGACTCTAATATGCCATAAGCAGCTGGAAAGAGTTTATTACATCCATCAATTGCACTAGCTGCTGCCATTACTCCTTTGTATTTGCCTTTGAGATGACATCCATAAAGTCCCAAGAAAGGTCTACACCCCAAAAGAAACCCTGTACTGCATGATTCTAGACATATGAACATCCTCTTGAAATGTGATTTTCCCTCCTTTGACTCTTTGTCAATTTTTACTATACTGCCATGATTCCTTCTCATCAATTCATCCCTGAAATATGTGATCTTCCTATAAGAATCCTCCCAATTGCCATGTATGGTAGACACTACTTCTTCTTTCCCCCTCCAAACTCGATGATATGGTAGATCAACCTTATACTTTTCATTTAGCCTTCTTCTTAACTCCTTGGTAGATAATTCACCTTCCTTTCGAAGCCAATCACAAACCTTACTTGCAATCCAATGTTGGGTGGCCATTTTATTTCCACATTTGTTTGTTGAGCAACAAGAGTGTTCATCTTGCATTGTCTTTACCTACAAGGTATTAATGCGCATTAATTGCTAGTTAATGTGTATTGCAAAATTAAGTAACAATAAGTAAATAATAATTGCTCTTACTTGGAATACACCTTGCTCTTGAACAATCGATGCATAGACCCTCCATGAGCATTTATAATCTGCACACCTTGCCGTCACACTTGATTGATCACTTTTAATGTACTTAATGAAAAACTCCCTAAGGATGGAGTACTGTTCATGTGCACTTCGGAATTAATAACAATCAACAAACAAGGAGCTGACCTTTATACTTGGGTTTTTACCATCAATCTGAATTTGGTCTTCCTTAGCACCTGATTCATCACCTGATTCATCATCTGATTCACTGCTATACAATGAATGATAACTAATTTCACTGTCAATCTGGTCAACCAAGTCATCATCTTGACCACAATCTTCTTCATGCACCATATTGATGTTTTCATGATTTGCATAAATACTTGCTTGAGCTGGAATAGGTCTGTCATTAGAAGCACACGTTGGAGTTTCTCTCCTATCCACTACTTTTAAATTAGTGGCCCATTACCCAACCTCATGTACAGAACATGGTGTTGCATCAACCAATGTTACATAAATCTCAAACTTCTTTGAGTCTTTATACTCATTAAACATGTTAATGAGATCTTCTTCTCTTCTAATTTCAATAAATGACATCTGACTATTTTGTCTTGTCACACTCCAAAATATTGGTATTTGATTCAACCCCCAACTGTAGAATTGAGATAGATCTTCTTCTACATTCATTTTGTTGTATAAATCGGCGTTTACAGTAATTGATTTTTGTTTTTCCATATGATACCTCAATCTTGTAGTGCCTTTAATTTTCTTGAAGTATCCACCATACTTGAATGTCAACTTGTACACATTGTTGACACTGTCACTGCATGAAATAGACATTGTTAGAAATTTTTAAAGAACTTACAACCTAAACCATGAACCATCCCTTTAATTCTTCAAATGCATCATTTAGCATGTAAAAGAAACCTCATCCAATGCTTGGACATTCTAATTGATGAAATTGGACGACCCCCTACTTCATAAATGGCTTGGATTATATCTGCCGTAGAGAAAAAGAACAAATACACTTTAAAGTATTAGTATCAGAAAACAACTTTATTTTGCAACATTATTGCAGAGCTGAACACTAAGAATTAGCATAAAAAAACATTAAGGCAACTCTTCTAATTTAGTAATGTCATCACCAATATCCTCTTCTTCACTTTGAGTCAAATCAGGCTGAAGATTATTATAACAAAAAAAAAAGTGCAGGAAATTAAATAGATTTTCTGGATGCTAGTATTGAAAATGTGCTTCACAATTTTGTTTGATCTCAATTTCAAGGTGAGCTTGAATAGGCCAAGACATACTTAGCCTCAAATTCGTTTTATTCTTGACACTTATCTTCTCTTTCCTTACCCAGAGGTAGATGAAGCAAAGAGAGTAAAGGTTAGTTTGGTTCTTTTCATAAAATTCTTCCATTAACTTCAGCTCATAGGTGTATACAAGCAAATAAAAATGTTTTGTAGAGTTATAAAAGCAAATATGACTCTTATAGGGCTAAATTAGATAATTACTATTTTCCTCCTTTCCTTGGCCAAAAGCATTTCTAGGTAAGCAGAAATTTCATCTGATGAAAAATCAAAAAAACAAAAAAGAGAAAATTGGTGCAGAGGCCAGACACTTGATGTGCTGGAGAACAATAACCCAAAATCCAACTTGAACTTGGTTGGTAAATTGATATGATGAATTAATCAAAAATATGTAGATGGGAAGTGAAATATTTCAAATTGAAAGAGATGAGCATACTGCATCTACAGCAGCCTGTAATGTCACATGATCACACCCAATTCAATCAAAAGCAAGACATGAATAACAAGACAAGGCAATCACAAAATGGTAACTAGAACATTTCTTATCAAGCTAAAAGTTACATGGCAGACATTTTGATAATACAAATTAGGATAAAACATATAAAATGTAACAACTTTAGTCCAATTTGTTTGGTAGTAATCTCATTATGCACATGGCTGCAATAGTAGAAGGGTATGCTGAAGAAGAAAAATGTCTTGCAATTTTATTTTATTCTATTTTCCTTAAAAAAAATTGGTCTTTTCAATCTAGTGAGAAGAAATCTAGATTTTAGTAGCATCTTTCCAAACCTCAGTAAACAGTATGAAAACCTAAGTGCAAATGGACACCAGACAAAAGGTTTATTAATTAGAAAAAAGAAAAGAAGAGCCAGAGAGATCACAGCCTGAGGCATTGATAAAATGGACAGTTCAGCAAACATTATGGTTTCTGAATATACTTTCTACCTTATTTCACAGATGAAACAAAAGAAATCATACTGCAAAATCCCATCAGAATCAAATCTAAAAATGAATGCAAGAACTCACTACTCAAAAGCCTAAATTTAGCAAGGCGCTCCTCGATAAGCACGTATTCAAGTTCCCAACTTTCCAATTTCGACGAATTCCTTCTTTCTCGTCACCAGGCTTCTCATCGTCGGGATGAATGGGAGAGTGATGGAGAAAAAGAGGGAGAGAGAGAGAGAGAGAGAGAGAGAGAGAGAGAGAGAGAGAGAGAGATGAGGATTAGATATAGAGAAAATTGGTAAAGTTATTAAAGGGTATTTTAGACATTTTCTATATCTTAATTAAGATTATAACTATAATTAATAAAGTTAATTAACTTCTGTTAACCGAATCTAACGGTAGGGGCATATCTGCAATTATCTATATTTTTCAGAGGTATATACATAATTATGTTTTTTTCTGAAGGTAAATATGCAATTATAGAACTTTTCAGGGGTATATACTCAATTTTCTCAAAAAAAATATATATATACTAAATTGACTTTTATACCCTTGAAACAAGTAGATAATATTATATATAAAATAAAATATTAATTTAAATAACATCTATTAATTATTATAAAATATTGTGAATATTATTATTTTTAATTTTATAATTAAATATTTGAATTAAATATTTTCACTTTAATTAGTACTTGTTATTAAAATTATATAATTAATTATTATTTGAGTTATATTATTATTTTAATTATTAATTATTATTATTTGAGTAAAATTGTTATTTTGATTGTTAGTTATTATTAACTATTTAATTGTTAGCATATAAGGTCTAATATGAGAATATCATATAAGAGGGACTAATATGCCAAAAAATGAAAATAGGAATTTTAGTGAAATTAGGGTTGTTCTAACAAATTCATAGATTCACTCTTTGAAGACCACTATTTCTAATGGAGTCCAACATAATGATAGACTCTTTTCTGTAAGAGCCTCTCAATTATTGCTTGAGACTCTTTGAGTGAGTGGAAAGCTTTTAAAAACTACATCATCTCTTGTGGAATCTAACATAGTGATAGACTGTTCACCTCGTGAGAGCCTCCCAACTACTTCTTCAGACTCGCTTGAGCAAGTGAAAATTTTTAAAGACCACAATATCTTTTTTGAAGTCCAAAGCATGTGATAAACTATTCTCCTTGTGAGAGCCTCCTCACTGCTTCTTGAGACCATCTCGGCCAAGTTTAAATTATTCTTCAAAATCACCCACTCTTGTGAAGTCTAAAAAATATGATGAATTATTCTCATTGTGAGAGTTCCCACTTTTTTCTTGAGAGTCACCTAAGTAAGTGAAAATCCCACTTGAGAATCCCTTGTGTAAAAAAATAAAAAAAAAATGAAAAAATAGTTCTCTCAAATTTATTGAGAAATTAAAACATTTTTAAAAAAAATAAGAACAAAGAAATAAAAATGCTTTCAACTAATAAAAAGAAACGTAAAAGGTAAGAACCCTAAGGCCCATAACCCTTCCAGATAGTATAGATGATGAAGCAGCTAGTAATACAGATAGATAATTGATATGACAACTTTTGCATCGGATTCGAGATTTAGAAGATAAAGTGGAAAAACTTATAGAAGAATTAGATTTTTACAAATCCAAAAGAAAAGGGGTTATAATTACCCGAGAAGATTAGATTGAGGTATAAGAAACGGAGATAGAAGATATAGAAGATATGATCTTAGTAAACCAAGATAGAAGATATGATCTTAGTAAACCAAGATAGAAGGTATAATAATTTATTAAACTTGCATTTTACCATAGAATTTAAAGATGGATTTAAACTCCCGATCTATGGAATCATAGATACAGGGGCTAGTAAAAACTATATATCCCAGGATATTGTTTCAAAACAGTATCAGAAAGAGGTAATTAAACCCTCTGTAGTATATGATGCATTCGGAAATAACATCTTTTTAACAAAGAAACTAGAAGACTGTACTATAAAAATCAATAATCAAACTTATTCCCTACCATTCACATGGCTAAAGCCATTTCAAAAGAATAAAGCACTCAATTTATTTTAGGCATGGGTTTTATTCGATATCAATCAGGAGGACTCATGGTACAAGGAGACTTAGTCTCTATATTCAAAAGAATAGACATAGCAACCACTACCTCCTACACCACTAGTATCCTTTCTCATGAAGAATTTGAGTGGGAAGAACAGTGTGAATAGGATAGAAGTAAAGATAGGGTAAGACGATTTCCCTTTTTCCAGTAAAACATGTTAATAGGATAGAAGTAATATTAACTCCGGAGGAGCAAGCTAGAAGACTGAGAGAAGAAAACATAGCATTCTTACAGGGAGAACTATTGTATAAGCATGGATTCTTTGATTTTTCTAACAGAATCTATAAAGATCACAATGAAGTCCAAGTATGCTGTCCCAATGATGAGACATAGATAGCTTTAGATCTGATCACCTAAGAATCATATGACGAATTAGTAAAGGAGGGCTACACAATTATGCATTTAGGAATGGTATTATTAGGAATAATATGTATGCATATGAAAGAATTAGGAACAAAGGTCATGTTAAGTTTAGTTAATATAAGACATATAGATTCTATTTCAAAATCTACGATAGAATTAACAGAAGCATATATGAACAATAATTTTGAAGCTATCTACATGACCCCTGATTATATTGTATCATTAAGTACGTTATTTAAATATTTAAAACTAATTGTAAGGACCTGAGGCTATAACATGATAGATACTTAACCCAATATATCTATAACAAAGGCATTTACAGGACAAGTGTCCAAAAATAATAGTGTGAAGTACACCATGAAGACAAATAGAATAGAAAATATAATAAATATTCTGGGAAGTCAGGGAATCCAAACAATCCTAGCAAAATATTATGATTCAGACACATTAGCATGACAAGAATGGACCAAAGAGCCAATCTTGCCACTAACATTGAGACCAGAAAAGTCAGAATTCTATGAGCATTATGATGGAAGTTAAAATTTAGGGTAGCTAAATATAATAAAAGATTAGCCATAGAAAGGCAGACTTCCGCAGAAGAAACTTCAATAGAATGAAGAATATAGTTGATAAAAACAACCTTCCTATAATAATCCAAATGAGGAAATAGTATGAAAAGAAATTGGAAAATATAAATCTAGTAGCGTACAATACGAGAGTCATCATAGCCAAATATTATTGGTTAATAAGGGTAGAAATGTTTTTAGAATATTTCATTGAACAAGAAAATTATTACCAGGAAGCTTTAGAGAGACAAAAGTATAGCATTAGTTTGCTAAGGCGACAACCATCTTACAGAGAAAAACTCCTTAAAGAACAGAAAGAATAATTAGACTATGAGGAAGAGAAAATAAAAGCCTTAAAATAAGATTATGAGAAAATAGAAACTAGTTCTCGTTATTAATGAAATACAAATGTTTTAATAATCGGACCGGTTATCAACCGGTTGGGTAACCGGTTCACGGTTCAACTGGATTTAATATTTTATAAATAAATTAATTTTTAAAATTTAAAAAATTAAAAAATAAGTAAAAAATAATTTAAAAAATAAGAAAAATTAAAAAAATACAAAAGTATATATTGCAGAGTTATATTACCTATATAAAGTCACAAAGTTTCAACTCTACATAACATTAAATTTTTAAATTACAAATATACAATGATACAACTATACAATAAATATTCAAAAATAAAGAATTAAATAAAATATAAATATACACTATACAACAACAATAAAATAGAAGTATACAAGTATACAACAACAACACAACCATCATCACTAATAACAACACCAACATCAGCAATATCATTCAAAAATGAGGAATGAAATAAAATACAAATATACAACAACAACAAAATACAAGCATACTACAACACCAACACCAATAAATTAAATAAATATTTTTTGTTAGGTTTGTTATTTTTGTTCAACACTTTAACTTTAAAGTCTTATTTAATTTTAATGAATGGTTTTTTTGCTTTTAAACCCTGTTTAAAATTTTAAATGTTTAATTCTAAATTAACCAAACCGCACTACAAAAAAAATTGCCATGTATTGACGCTTTTCTATAGTAACGATCAAATTCCTTAGCTATAAACTGTTTTTACCGATGATATTTTAAAACTGGTAGAATATATAAGAGATTTACCGACGGATTTCATTTTGTTGGTATAGATATTATTGTATACTGACTTTTATCTATAGTAACAGTTAAATATGTAGCTATAGACTATCTATACCAATGGAGCATTCAATTTGTCAGAATAACTTTCATATTTATTTATGAATATTGTTTTGTTGGTATAATTAGTACTCTTATTGTAGCTATAGATTATTTATACCAAATGACATTTAAAAATGTTAGAATAAATCAATATTTAGTGATGGATATCGTTCCATTGGTCTAACTACATATTACTATGAATATATTATTTTGAATTTTATTTAGCTTTTATATTTATATTTAGTAGAGCATGACATAATTATAATAATATAATCTGAATTGAATTTTAGATTTATATTAAGAATTACTTCTTCAAAAAAGATACAGTAACATATTCCAAAAAAATAATATAATGTTTCACCATATTGCATTTTTTTTTTCTTTTGCATCCAATTTTTTAACTCTTTTAATTTTTTTTATAGTTATTAAATTATTTCCACATTCATCATAGGTAACATATAATAAATTTATCACATGATTGTAATTTGTAAACATTTGTTAAAACAAGCTCTTTATATTTAAAATATAAAAGTAAAATCATTGTCCAAGCCTTACACGCATATTAGAACGAAACACCCGCCTCGCATTCAGAGTCCAAATCATTTATCACAAAACTCATCCCATAAAAACAAATTTGGAAAATATATAGACAAGAGGTTTGTCTTATTAGTTATTTGGGGGATAAGTTAAGATGGGACTTCTGGGGGAGTAACGGAAGTTGGATTTTACCCCGTGAGTAATAGGACCAGACATCCCCCTCGTATTCGTGTCTTTGTTTCTTTCTCGTTGGAGCAACGTTGGGATTTGAAGGGAGTTCAAGGTTGAGTGTGTTAGATAGGGACCCACCACCCTAACTTCTCCATAACAGCTGTTGAGGGAAAGGTTTGGTAAGGGTATATAAAATAGGGGGAAATCCATCCCACAGGTGATGTGGGACTATGGTCCTGAGCCACTACGTCCCTAACATGCCCCCTAGACCCACAGCGGATGTGGGACCTAAGGTCCTAGCCAAAGCACAACCCCAGATACCTAGGCTCTGATACCATGTTAGATAGGGATCTACCACCCTAACTTCTCCATAACAGCTGTTGAGGGGAAGGTTTGGTAAGGGTATATGAACTATGGGGAAATCCATCCCACAAGCGATGTGGGACTATGGTCCTGAGCCACTACGTCCCTAACATAGTGAAGATGGAGAGCTGTGAATCTAGGGTTAGATGCCCGCGATAGAGGGTGCTGGGTTTCCCTGCTAGGCGCTGATGGTGGCTTTCGTCCTTTGCTGGCATTGGTGCTGATTGTGAAGCGGAGGTTGAGGATCGGGGGGAGAGGAGGGAGGAAGTGCATAGACTCGTAGCTTTAGCGGAGGCAGAGGCGGAGAGGGTGGAGGAGGAGGTGAGTTTAGCGTACGTGTGGGGATCGGTTGGAAAGAAGGAGATCAAAAGGCCGAGATGTGTTGTTTGCCTTAGCCCAACTACTACATGCTGCTCTTCGTGCAAGGCCGTTTGAACGGGTTAGTTTATTGGGAGATTTAGTGATTTTGTTTTGTTTTTTAAGAAATTTTGATGCGGGGCTTGTGGATTTGGGATGCGTGGCTGGGGATTGCCACAGGGGGGTGGGATTGGGGTTTTGACGTGGCATTTTTTAGACATGAGATGTTAATATGAATTTTTGTAGGAAAATAACTGTTATTTGAATGTAAGATAGATTGTTATAAATTCTATTTTGATTTTGAGAATTTAACTAGTGGTTTTTCTTTCTGGTTATTGGATTTCTTGCCTCCCGATGAGACTTCGATCGGCGGAAAATTGGTTACGTTTCATTTAATATTATACTTATTTTATATGGAAATAAATATGCATAGCATCAAAATTTTGTAGTTATACATGCTTTAACGTATTGTTTTCCTTAATATTCAATATTGTTCAAGGAGTTGTTTGGTTTTCTGCAAATGCCTATTCTTGTTGGTACCACGATGATTTGATGCGCAACTATATGCATGCTTTTGGTATTTTCCAGGTTTTGTTTTTTTATCTTTTCAATATTGTTAGAGTTATATTGTCACTTATACTTATACATTATATTTATACGTATTTACACTCTCTTGTATACACATTTTCTGTATTTATATGAGCTAATTGCTCTAATGAAGTTGGTTCATTCTTCATTTCATCTATCATGGTATCCGACTAGGTTTTCATCATCTACCTTTGTCTTGCCATCTGCACCTTTGTCCGCTGGCCTTTGTCTGTCATCGACCTTTGTTCGCCGGCCCTTAGCTTGTCATCTGAACCCACTCCCTCCCTCTTTTCTCCGACTTGGCTTAGCTCGTCGGAGCTCCATACACATACGGTCTTATTGAGAGGTCCGTGAGAAGACGCGCCGACTCCGTCTCTGTTACAGGCGCCCACACTACGGTCCAACTTTCTTCCGGAGAGTGCTTGGGGAGCTTGTCGCTGTCGTACCACCGAAGGCCGACAACGATCTTCTCGGTGATCACGTGCCACCGCTGCTTCCTTCGCTTGTTGATCCCTCTCTCCTTCACGATCTTCACGGCGAGTGCTTTGGAACATCAACCCCGGCCAAATCATGAAAGCTTGCATTCCAATGTCTTTGGCACAAGTTACAAAATCCAGCCAAATGAGTTGAATACTAGCCTATGAGCATTCGCCAGCTGCCTTCATTGCTTTCATTCCATATTTTTTTTAATATAAAATAATATTATATTACAAAAAAAAATCACGAGACTTTGCCACCTTAGCCGACGAGCATCAGTGGCCACAGTCTATCATTTTGATTATTATTATTATTATTATTATTATTATTATTATTATTATTATTATTATTATTAAAAAATCACGAGACTTTGCCACCTTTTATAGCCGACAGGCATCAGTGGCCACAGTCTATCATTTTGATTATTATTATTATTATTAATAAAAAAAACAATGAATTTTGCATCATCTCTTTTCTGTCATTATTGTCAACGACAAGGACATGTAAAAAGTCAGTGTCCAAAGAATCAGCGTCGACAACATCATTCTCCTCAGCGATCTTCTGGTGTTCCTTGTCTATCTCATGTTGATACTATCGAGGTCTTGACTCCTGTCTCCTCTAAGTAACTTGCTTCTCAAGTTAATCAGCTTACAGAGCAGCTTCATGTCATGCAGCGTGCCCTACAGTTCAGTTCCCCCTCTGCTATGCCTGCTGCTTCTGGTATGTCTTCCACCTCATGGATTTTAGATTCTGGAACTACTCATCATATGACTGCGGATGTTACTGCTCTAGTTCACCTTTCTAGCGCTCACCCGTTCTCTACTGTTCCCACTGCCAACGGCAGTCTTCTCCCTGTCACCCAGTTCGGTCACCTTCAAACTCCGTCTTTCACTATTCCGACAGTTTATCATGTTCCTGGTTTAGCTTTAAACCTTATTTCTGTCAGTCAGCTTACATATCATGGTTTGACTATTACCTTTTCTTCTTCTGACTGTTTTGTGCAGGACCATCTTACAGGCCAGAGAATTGGGACCGGACATAAAGTTGGCGGGCTTTATCACCTAGAGTCTCTTCATCTACCTGTACCTTATTCTCCTTCTATAGGTACTCCTGCTATTATCGCTTCTGTTTGTTCTTTAGATCGTTGGCACTCTCATTTAGGTCATGTTTCTAATGATCGTCTGAAACTCTTAACTAGTTCAGGCTGTCTTGGTTCTATCTCTTCAGACTCATTATCTTCTTGTATAGGTTATAAGTTTGCTAAACAATCAGCTCTTCCTTTTCCCTCTAGTAACTCTTTTTCAGTCTCCGCTTTTGACCTTGTTCATTCTGATGTTTGGGGTCCTGCTCCTTCATCCTCTCTTTCTGGTTTCTCTTATTATATAAGCTTCATTGATGATTTTTTTTGCTATACATGTTTCTACCTTGTTCTAGATCTGAAGTATTCACCATTTATTCTCAATTCACTCAAATGGTTCATACTCAGTTCGGTAAAAGAATTAAGGTTCTTCGCACTGATGGTGCTAAAGAGTATCTTTCAACATCTTTTCGTGCATTGCTTTCCTCTCACGGCACACTTTCCCAGCACTCCTGTCCTTACACACCTGCTCAGAATGGTGTTGCTGAGCGCAAACATCGCCACATACTTGAGACCACTCGTGCCCTACTTTTTGCCTCCTCTGTCCCCCAAAATGTTTGGGTTGAGGCTGTTCTTACATCCATCTATCTTATTAATAGAACACATTCCTCTATTCTTTCTGGTGTTACCCCTTATGAGCGTCTCTTCTCTTGTTCTCCTTCTTATGGACATCTTCGCACATTTGGTTGTGTTTGCTTCGTGCTTTTGTCCTCCACTGAGCGAACTAAACTCTCTCCACGCTCTACGATGTGCATTTTTCTTGGCTACAGTTCTGAACATAAGGGCTATCGCTGCTATGATCCTAACTCTCGTCGTCTTCGTATTTCTCGTAATGTTACTTTTCTTGAAGACACACCTTTTTTTTCTTCTTCTCCTCCTCCGGATTTTTCATTTCTTAAGTCTTCTGATTCTCCTCCTACTCATCTTCCTTCTATTATTTTACCTGGTTCTTCTATTCCTCCCGCCTCCATAACTCCCCACATAGTTCCCTGTGACATCCCTACCTCCTCTTTGACTCCACAAACAGTTCCTTCTTCTGCCCAACCCCCAGCATGCTTTGATACTTCCGGTGATTCTCCTACCTCCTCCTTGAGTCCCACCTCGCCTGAAGATGCTCATGCTGTCCCTCGTCGATACCCAGACCGTGTTCGTCATCCTCCCGCTCGGTATGCTCTTTCTCTCTCTTATACATACTCTTCATTTTTTCAGACCTTTCTTGCTGCCATTCACACTCATCATGAGTCACAGTCATATCGTGAGGCCTCCCAGGATCCCCATTGGCAGTAAGCTATGACAGAAGAACTCGGTGCTCTTAAGCGAATGCATACCTGGGATCTCGTTCCTCTTCCTTCTGGTGTTACTCCTATCAGTTGTCGGTGGGTTTATAGGATTAAGACCCGAGCTGATGGCACTATTGAGCGCTATAAGGCACGACTTGTTGCTCGTGGTTTTTCTCAGGAATATGGCATTGATTATGAGGATACTTTTGCTCCTGTAGCTAAGTTGACGACCGTTCGTCTTCTTATTGCTATTGCTGCAGCACGTCATTGGCCACTCTATCAGTTAGATGTGACCAATGCCTTCTTACATGGGGATATTTCTGAGGAGGTTTATATGACTCCTCCTCATGGCTTTTCTCATCCATCTCAGCATGTGTGTCGTCTTCGTCGAGCTATATATGGGCTCAAACAGGCTCCTCGTGCCTGGTTTAAGCGTTTTCGCAGTGTGGTTCTTGATCTAGGATTTATTGAGAGCTCTCATGATTATGCTCTCTTCACTCGACAGACTCCTCGTGGTCTCACTATACTTATTCTTTATGTCGACGACATGGTTATTTCTGGTGATGATACTGATACTATTCTTTCTTTGAAACAACGGTTACACACCGAGTTTCAAATGAAAGATCTTGGTCCTCTTCGTTACTTTTTAGGTCTTGAGATTGCTTATTCTCGTCGTGGTTATTTGGTGTCTCAGCAGAAATACATTTCTGACATTTTTCGACGATCTGGCATTACCGATCTTCGCACTGCTTCTACTCCTATTGAGCTACATCATCGTCTCTCCTCTACTGATGGTGAGCTTTTGACTGATCCCACTCGTTATCGAGCACTTGTTGGAGCTCTTGTCTATATGACTATCACTCACCCCGATATTGCTTATGCTGTTCGTGTTCTTAGTCAGTTTGTGAGTGCTCCTTGCTCTACTCATTATGCTGCACTTCTACGTATTCTTCGTTACCTCCGTGGCACTCTCACTCGATCTCTGTTTCCTCTGCCACGTCATCCTTTGAGCTGCGCGCCTATTGTGATGCTGATTGGGCAGGTGATTCTATTGATCGGCAATCTACCACTGGTTTCTGCATTTTCCTTGGAGATTCTCTTATCTTTTGGAAAAGCAAGAAACAATCTACTGTTGCTCTTTCTACTGCCGAGGCTGAGTATGGTGCTATGTTTTCTACTGCCAAGGAAGTTCTTTGGTTGCGTCAGATTTTGATGGACTTTGGTGTCTCCATATCCGCTCTCACTCCTATATATTGTGACAACTAGAGTGCTATCAAAATTGCCGCTAATCCCGTGTTTCATGAGCACACGAAACATCTCGAGGTTGCTCTTCACTTTGTTCGTCATCATTATCTTGCTGGCAGTATTCTTCTTCCATACATTGCCTCCACCCACCAGCTTGCTGATTTCTTCACTAAGGCACATACCATTTCTCGATTCCAGAGTCTTGTTAGCAAACTCTCGGTTTACGACCCACCGTGAGTTTGAGGGGGCATGTTAGAGTTATATTGTCACTTATACTTATACATTATATTTATACACATTTACACTCTCTTGTATACACATTTTCTGTATTTATATGAGCTAATTGCTCTAATGAAGTTGGTCCATTCTTTCATTTCATCTATCAAATATTATACTTATTTTATATGGAAATAAATATGCATAGCATCAAAATTTTGTAGTTATACATGCTTTAACGTATTGTTTTCCTTAATATTCAATATTGTTCAAGGAGTTGTTTGGTTTCCTGCAAATGCCTATTCTTGTTTAACCACAATGATTATATGCACAAGTATATGATGCGCTAGTATATGCATGCTTTTGGTATTTTCCAGGTTTTATTTTTTTATCTTTTCTTTAATGTATTCTTTATGTTTAACGAATCTCTATCTTTGGAATGATGGGCTACTATTTGCCATCTTTTATTTTTCTCCCTTTCATTCAATCAAATCTATGTGTTTCACCATGGGTAGATTATGCCCTGTCATACTATGATTTTTCATCTACTACTTATGATTATTTGAAGTGTTAATTATACAAAACTTGAAAGAATTTGCTTATGTACAGTAACTTAATTTCAAGGTAAATACGTCATGCTATTTAGATTAAAATTACAAATATATGCTATTTTTCAAAAACCCATTACTGCATAATTTGAAAAGCTCCATGTAAGACATCTGCTTTTATCCTAACAAATTTTGCTCTTTGATGTCAATTGCTATTTACTCTGCAGCCCCAGCTTTTAGACATTATTTTTTGTAGTTGTTACAGATTCAAGCTTTCATATTTGTTTATTTACTGATGTAACACATGGACATGTTTAGTATTTCACTGTGCAATTTATATGTGCACCAAAGTCTATTAACATCACCAACATACCACCATTTCTAAGGTTTATAAATATATACTTCATGTGTTGTTCTTGCACTCTTGCTGAAAATAATAAATATATATTTGCCTCACAATGGCCATGTTGATGAGTACCAAAAATTCTTATTATTGCATTTTGAATGGAAAATCTAATAGTTTTGTTGATTCACTCAAGATTATATAAAAGCAAATCAAGATGTGTTTGATTGCGTTGAAATTGTAGAAAATGGAAATGAATGGAATGCAAAAATAAAGGAAGAAATGCTCATACACTTTGCTTTTGTTTTGTTCAAATTCCAATGTGTTTGTTTCTCTTGTTTAAATGAACTAAGTAGTGCCTTCCTTTGCAGTAAGTATAGAACGAACAAATTTTCATTAAGCGTTAAGATGTTTCGTCAGTAAATTTAGTATTTATCAATCAAGAATTTAGTTCCCTTTCCTGTTTTATCTGCTTGTAGCTTTTTAACTAAGAAAAGAAGTCTTTTATGTGGTTTGTTTGAGATGCATATTAGTTGTGATGATGGAAATAATGTGTTATTTTCATGTAGAATGCTATATAATTGGCCACATTTCCAACTCCTTTAGCTTGGCCACATTTATATTAGTTGAGAAATAAGTATATTAAGTTTTGGGTTCTTCAAAACTTAGCCACATTTCCTTGTCAAATGGTAGCAACACCAACGACATGACTAAAAACAAGTGGGTTAATGAGGGCCATGAAGTGTCCCATCTTTGGTTCCAACTCCTAGTGTTGATGATTTATTTATTTTATTTATTTTTGTAGTATTATCCGAGCTTGAATCGGTCTTGGTGCTGCGAGAAGGGATATGCACTGGTGTGATGAAGTTTTCTCTTGATTACTTGTTTTCATGACAAAAAATGGGTTAAAATTCACACTTTTTATATTTTTATGCTGAATCTTTGCATTTGCAGAGTGTTTTTTTGCAGATGAAACCATCAAATGTTTCTCAGAAAATTCGATATCCTTCTACGCTTCTAGTTTTTGGTTCATTTGAAATGATGTTTTTTAGAGTTCATTAATTTGTTTCGATTTCGTGTGTTGATTATTTGGATATTCTTGTGCTGAATTCTTACTGCTTGTTTTGGAAATATATTTGATTTTGTCCTCATGATTTCGATGTGAAACTTTACAATTCTTATGATTTGATATAGCTCATTATCGAAGTATTAGTAATGCATCATTTTTTTTTTGTCAAGAAGAACGAAACCCCTAATAGGCCCGCTAAACTAAGACAGGGGTGTGCGCATGCCTCGACTGCGGCCCGTGGGGCCGCGCACACATGGGCGCTGGTACCACCCACAGTTCGTGCTCACAATTCTCAGACATGCACCCTCACCCCGAGGATTCGAACTCTCGCCACTTGCGAAGCGTCCTCACGGGGGACCCAAATGCCAATTGACCCAAAGGCCGTTGACTAATCCATCATTTTTGACAACCGGCCAGGATGAGCTATCCTGGTTCTTTGATTAGTTTTGAATTATGAATTTGTTAGATGCCTTTTTACTTTTGAAGTCCTCAATGATTCTTGTATTGATGGTGGATCCTATGATATTTGTTCTCTTCATCATTTCTTAAAATTTTGAAATTTTTGGATCAATTATTTGTCAAAGAATTCAATTAGACTGAAATGATTCCACAATACATGTTTAACTTGTTAAGCCATCTGTTACTTTGTCAGTATTATTCTTTCAATTAATAGAGGACTTAGGTGATAATTTTGGCAGCCTTTCAAACAAGTAGATTTTTTTTTAATATTTGCTTGAATGATGACACGCTGGCATGAATCATAAAACTTTATATGCTTTGTATGTTTTCTTTTCTTCACCAGAGGATACATATTCTCATATTATTGATCTCAATTCTTACTTAGCATTTCATTTTTCTTAACTTTTTGTCTTCCTTCAATCTGTGATAAAAATCTTAATGTATATTAAATTAAAAGTTTCATCCATATGTTCAACACAAGGAATTTTCATTTTTGAATTACTTATCCTTTTCAAGATGTCCATATTGCAAATACTCATGCTATGTTGTTGAGTATTGCGGTGCCCGAAAACAAAGAGCCTTCCGTTTTTTTTTTTCTTGTTTGGGGAATTTGATCACAAAACCGTTATATCATTATTTCAAAATCAATTTTCTGAGTGGAGCTACTGAACACTTTTACTCGTATGGTCTATGGAGAGGCGGGTGGTGATGAGTACATTTAGTTTTATGTATAAATTAGAGTAGCAAATTTGTTGTTTGGTTAGAGTCATACAATGATTAATATATAAAAAAAGGTTTTTTAAATATACTTCTTTTTCCTTATTGGTATATATAAGTCTTGTTCATATTTTGTTTGATGGTTGTATATTTAATTATTTTATTTTGGTTTGGTGTAGGATTTTGATGGATATGTTATCAATAATTTTTTAATGGCATTTGATAAGTATCGCTGTATTTAAACTTTACAAGTTTATTACTAATTTGTAAGTTCTTTTAGCTTGTGTTGTGTAAACAATTTTAACTTCCTTTTTTTATATGATTTGTAGGTACTTGATGTTTCTAGTGCTCAATAAACGCCGTGTGGGCATAATAATTGTCCCGAATCAAGTTATCAAGCAAATCCAATTGCATCAAGTAAGGTCAATATTTTTTTTTGTCATTGTTTTATTGTTGCATACATGTTATTAATTGTAAATTTTTAAAATGATTTTTGTAGGTGGTTGTGGGGCCTTTTTTCTCAACCGGCTTTTAATATGATTAACCGGCCAAAATAAAGGCTCACAAATAGAATTTTGATTATTTTTTTACTTCAAGGGATTGTGGGTTTCCGACTTCTAATAGAGGCAAGACCCTAATGTTAATTACCCTGGATATTGTCGCAGGAACCTCCGATTAAGAAGCAAATGTGAATGAGAAATAACGTAACAGATGAGTGAAATCAAATTTTTATTAACTTCAACAATACTACATGAACACATGATTTTGACTTAGAACAAAGGATAAGAGAACTATTTTTTTTTTATCCCACTTTCCTAGTCTTCATCCAACTTAACATAATCTAAGTTTACCCTTTGACTTTGACGTGCCAGACTTTTTCGAAGAAAATTATGCTTAGATATTCCTTTTGACTTTGTTGACTTCGGCCTTCTTCATATTTCTTTGACTTGCATAATGAGCATCATTCAAATGTCAAGTTACGACTTTACAAAACTTGAGAATGATGAGCTTGATTTGCTTTAATTTTTAAACCTTCAAGACTTCGGCATGTCATGCTTGTGAAGTCTTTAGTTTTTTGTTTTTTTTTTTTTTTTTGACTTGTGAGACTCTTCGATCCATTGACTTTTGATGTCTTGGCGCTGTTGAGCTCATTTGTTCATTCATTTGAAACATGTATCTTGAACACTTGAGTTTGCATCTTGAATTTGTTTTGGATTTCAAGTTGTGGATTCTCTAGGTTGATGAACCACAAACTTGATTTTACATAATTTGACTCTTCAAAAAGCTTCGGCTTTCGTGCTTATGAAACTTCCTTCAAGTCTTGACTTTTGAAACTCTTTGAGTCTCTGACTTCTAATGTCTTGAGACTATTGAGCTCATTTGTCATTTGTATAAATTTTCAACCCTTGACTCTTTCATATCTCGAATCTTGACTTGGCTGCTTTAACTTTGATTTCTTTTTAGAATGGCTTTAACTTTAGAGTTTGCATCTTGGATTTGACTTTGCATTTTGGATTTGATTTGAATTTCAAGCAGTTGATTCTCTATGTTGATGAATCACAAATTTGATTTTACATGATTTGACTTTTCAAAAGTTTCGGCTCTCGTTCTTGTGAAACTTTCTAAGAGTCTTGACTTGTGAAACTCTTCGAGTCTTTGGCTTCTGATGTCTTGAGACTGTTGAGTTCATTGGTCATTCATTTGAGTTTTTTTTTATCTTGACTTTCTGTGCTTTGAGCATTGGCTTGCACATCATCGAGTTATAATTTTTTTTTTACATGATCGTTTTGAATTGCTTGGTTTCGAAGTGGATCTCAAGTTGTAATCACGAACTTGATTTCTTTCGATCTGGGTGTTAGAAGACTTCGGCATTTTATGCTTGTGAAGCCTCTCAGATCTTGGGTTTGTGAAGCTCTTCGACACTTTGACTTTGATATCTCGAGCCCTTGAGCTCATTTGCCAATAAATTAAGCTTTTTCAAGTTGTTTGTTTTTATGCCTTTGAGCTTTGGCTTATGCATTGTCACGTCGTTATCTCTCACATAATTAAATTCACAAAGAAGTTTCATGGTCTTTGACATCTTCCACTCACTCATGTGAATCTCAAGCGGCAATAGAGAGGCTTCACAAAGAAAGCTGTTTTCCACTATATTGGATTGACAAAAAAGGTTCGTGGTCTTCAACTTTTTTCACTCACTCATGTGAATCTCAAGCGGCAGTGGAGATACCTTCACAAGGAAAGCTGTCTTCCACAACATTGAATTCACAAAAACGTTTCATGGTCTTCAACTTTTTCCACTCACTCATGTGAATTTCAAGCGGCAGTGGAGAGGCCTTCACAAGGAAAGCTGTCTTCCACTACATTGGATTCACAAAGAAGTTTCGTGGTCTTCAACATCTTCCACTCACTCATGTAAATTTCAAGCGGCAATAGAGAGGCCTTCACAAGGAAAGCTGTCTTCCACTATATTGGATTCACGAAAAGTTTCGTGGTCTTCAACCTTTTCCACTCACTCATGTGAACTTCAAGCGGCAATGGAGAGGCCTTCACAAGGAAAGCTGTCTTCCACAACATTGAATTCACGAAGAGTTTCGTGGTCTTCAACTTTTTCCACTAACTCATGTGAATCTCAAGCGGTAGTGGAGAGGCCTTCATAAGGAAAGCTGTCTTCCACTTCATTAAATTCACAAAGAGTTTCATGGTCTTCAACTTTTTCCACTCACTCATGTGAATCTCAAGCGATAGTGGAGAGACCTTTATAGTGAAAGCTGTCTTCCACTACATTGAATTCACAAAGAGTTTCATGGTCTTCAATTTTTCCACTCACTCATGTGAAGCTTAAGCGGCAGTGGAGAGGCCTTCACAAGGAAAGCTGTCTTCCACTATATTGAATTCACAAAGAGTTTCATGGTCTTCAACTTTTTCCACTCACTCATGTGAATCTCAAGCGGCAGTGGAGAGGCTTTCACAAGGAAAGCTGTCTTCCACTACATTGGATTCACAAAGAAATTTATTGGTCTTCAACTTTTTCCACTCACTCATGTGAATTTCAAGCGGCAATGGAGAGGTCGTCACAAGGAAAGTTGTCTTCCACTACATTGAATTCACGAAGAGTTTCGTAGTATTCAAATGGTGGATTAGTGAATTTTGTGAATACAACCCTAATCTCCACTAAAATTTCTAGTTCAATGTTCTTTTGCATATTAGTCCCATTTACATCAGATTTGCATATTAGACATTGGGTTATATTTTATTTATTTGTTTTTATGATTTATGCAACTACGTCCCTGAAGTTCTTAGTTTTTTTGTATTTCTATCAAAATTTGCAAATGTGCCAACTTTTTTTAAATTTTGTGTTTTTGCATATAAAATTTCTACTGAACCCTAAATTTGTTCTTAAAAAATTTATTTTTCTAGTAATGGTGTATATGCATATATATTGAAGGAAAGAATCACAATGATAAAACTAAAAAAAATAATCATGAATTTGATGTATTTTAACAATATATAAATAATTATTATTATTAAAATAATATATCAATAAAATCTTGCAACATACGTTTTTTTTTAATAAAAATATATTTATAATAATAAAATAAAATAAACATTCCACGGATATATATAAAAAACTATAAATTATAATATTTATAAAATAATGTTAAACTAAATCCTGGATATATATATATATATGGTTTTAAAACAAAATTATAAATATAATTATAATAATATTAAAAACAAGGGAAAATTACTGTTCACCCCTCGGGAATTTCAAAACTGGCCAAAAACCCCCTCCTATTTTTGCACACCCCGGACAGCCCCTCCGTTATAGTTTGGTTCCCTTCTACCCCCGTCCGTCACATGAAATGGGTCCGTGTTACGAAAATCCATTTTTGCCCCTGCAAATGGTGGGAAAAAAACCCGCCCGATCACATCATGTCATGTCTGGCTTTTATGCATACATATGTGAGTTTATTCCCCCTTTATGGTTTCTTGTTCGTTTAGAGAGCTTAGAAGACGAATTACATAATTTTGTTCTTGTTCTCCTTTTTCTTCTGCTAAGTCGATATTATGGACAGTTTTTGTGCCATTGCTAGATACAACGGGGAGGGACGAGTGCTGACGTTCACTGCGTCAACTGAATTGGCGTCAGTGTTAGGTGAGATTTGTGAGCGCTGGGGTCTCGATGTTTGTCGCGCGAGGGTGAAGTTCATCACACCCGATGGACATAATACGGTTTGCCCATTAGAGAACGAGGTGGACTTCCAGCGCATGTGTCATGTGTTCTCCATCCTCAAAGGCGGTGTAGTCGATATGGTTGTCGAGACGGATGACGTGCCACGGCAGCCTTCTGAAAAAGAGTTATTGTCGTGGTAATGCGTTGCTCTAAAACAATTATGCAGTTGTATGTCAGTTAGTGTTTAACACTACCATTATCTGTATTAAAGAATGAATTATCCGTTTAAATTGGGCGTCTCCGATTAATTTATCATGTTTCTGTGTAAACTATCATACACCGTTTGCATTATTACATCTCTGTTTAACTATGCCTGTTAACGTGTAAATATTAACTTAGGCGTTTAAATAAGTGGACTTTATGCTTAAATTCTGATCGTTTGCGTTTGAACCGAAGTGCTGGGCGAATTCGGAATCTGGGAGCGCTTCGTCCCACCACATGGCGACCCGGATGGTGTCGCATGCCCGCCATCGTCGTCGGATCGACATGAAGTGTTGTCGTTGGACGTCGGACAACGTTTTGATGGCGTTGAACATTTCCGAGATACACTTCGCAATTTTGCTATCGGTCGGAATTTTGATTTCAAATTCGTGAAGAACGAAAAATACCGGGTCACTTGTGGAATGCGCGGCCGGTGGATGTCAATGGCGCGTTCACGCATCAAAGAAATATAATAGAAATACCTTCAGAATCAAGACAACGGACCCGACGCACACCCGCGGTGGTGGAATTGGGTCGGGGTCACACCCGAAAGCGTCCCAAAAATGGGTCGGCGCACGAGTGATTCGAAGGCTGAAGGACCGGCCCTTGTACAAGGCCATCGACATTCGAAGGACATGTTGCGGGAGCATGGTGTCCACATTCCATACAAGCAGGCTTGGGCTGGGAAAAGAGCATGCCCGGGTGATCCTCGACGGCAGCAACATCTCCAGCTACGATCTGTTGCTTTGGTACGTCCATAAGGTGGCTGAGACAAACCCCGGCAGCATCGCGTTTGTGGAAAGAGACGGTGAGCGTTTTAAACGTGCGTTCTTCTCTTTCAGCGCGTGCATTTTGGGGTTCAAGCGGGCATGCAGGCCGCTGCTGTTTGTGGATGGTACTCACCTCCTCGGAAAGTATCGGGGTACTCTCTTGGGTGCCACAGGGAAGGATGGGAACAATGGCTTCTTCCACGTCGCCTTCGCTATTGTCGACAACGAGACAGACGCCAATTGGACGTGGTTCATTTCCAGGTTAGGTGATGCTTTATACGACGAAGGAGACTACCAAGAGACAATTACATTCGTTTCGGATAGGTCAAAGGGCCTTGTGAACGCTGTTGCGAGAGTTTTCCCTTCATCCCCGCACGCGTACCTCCTTCGGCACTTGGAGGCCAATTTTATGAAAGCCAATGGCAGACTTGGGAAGGCATTGAGGGAGGAGTGCTGGTCCATATGCTTTCGTATCGCGTGGGCAACGACGGCTAAAGAATTCGATGACACCGTCAATGAACTGCGGGCCGTATCGCCCGAAGCGTTTCAGTGGTTGATTCACAAATCCGACATGTCACACTGGTCGAATTATCTGTTCAAAGGTGACCGATGGGGCGAGATGTATTCGAATGTAGCTGAGTCGTTCAATGCGTGGATCAAAGAAGCTCGACACCTACCGGTGACGAAAATGGTCGACGCTATAAGGTACTCGAAGGTTAAATACATGTAACGCTTAAGCTTACCCGTTACACTTTAATGTTCGTTATCGGTGTTTAACATGCACTGTCCGCAGTTTGATATCGTCGTCGGTGTTTAACATTCACATTAACCCTTTAGTCCGGTAGAATCCTGTGTAAGATAACAAATGTAAATATCATTGTCTCGGTTTAAATACCGTCGTATATGTTTTTCTTCTTCGATCTTTAGTTTATTACTGTTCTGTTTACTCCGATGTAGTGGTGTTTAAATATTCATATATTCGCGTAAATTTCTTTAAGATTTCCGATATTCGTTGTGCAGGTACAAGCTGATGCCCATGTTATGCACTCGCCGTGAGCAAGCGAACAAATGGAATACTTTCTTATGCCCGGACATACATTCAAAGGTTGAGACGCTTGTGCAGGATAGCCGAAGTCTTCACGTTGCTCGCTGTCTCGCTGATCGTTACGAAGTGATTGACCAGTGCAGTAACTCTGTAGACCTTGCCAGTAGAACTTGCTCATGTCGCAGATGGCAAGTTTATGGCATCCCGTGCAAACACGCTTGCGCTGCGATATTGGTGACGGACAGCAATGTTCATCGTTTTATTAGCGATCACTTCACCGTCGACACTTACAAGTTGGCGTATAAGGAAGCTATATTTCCCATACCCGACAATGAGAGGCGCACGGACAACAATCGAGATCTGCTTTTGCGGCCTGGTCGTCCTAGACGAAGGAGGATCGAGTCGCAAGCGTTTGATGTCCGCGAGTTACATTGCAGCCGCTGCCACGCGTCCGGTCACAATCGTAGAACTTGCAATGAAAGTGTCGCCGATTAGGCTTCGTAAAAGGATAATCTTTAAAGAGCACACATTTATTTTGTTATGACGCCATGATATTTAAACATAGAATAAACGAATTTCGTTGTACGCACTGAAGTTTTAATCGAATAAACCTAATGTTAAATGGTGACACATTTAAAGAGTCACACACAAATTGAAGCGTACGCAGTGGATGTTAAACGGGAAATATCGGTAATAAACGGTAACCAATAACGCTAAACAGGCACATCGCTTGTTGTCATTCTTTTGTATTTGAACTTCCGGAAGGAATGTAAGATAGTGACGTATAAACAGAAACGTCATATTTAAACAGATACGGCGGCGAGTTTTACACATCTTCGGCGGAATGTTTAACGGAGACGTTGTATGGTAACACAAATTGAAGCGTACGCAGTGGATGTTAAACGGGAAATATCGGTAATAAACGGTGACCAATAACGCTAAACAGGCACATCGCTTGTTGTCATTCTTTTGTATTTGAACTTCCGGAAGGAATGTAAGATAGTGACGCATAAACAGAGACGTCATATTTAAACAGATACGGCGGCGAGTTTTACACATCTTCGGCGGAATGTTTAACAGAGACGTTGTATGGTAACACAAATTGAAGCGTACGCAGTGAATGTTAAACGGGAAATCTTGGTAATAAACGATAACCAATAACGTTAAACAGGCACATCGCTTGTTGTCATTCCTTTGTATTTGAACTTTGGGAATGTAAGATAGTCCGAATTAATGACGACAAGACGTCATTAGAGTGAAATCCCAGTACGAATGCTAATTCATTACCATCTCTTTCCCAATTACATTTGAATTCAAAATCCACACGTAAGCATCAATGCACGGAGTACGTTAGGCGAACTTGCGACCCCTAAACTTCTATTTAAACAATAAACGGAAATCAAAGGTACATCCACATATTACACACAGAGAAAGAAGTATGTACAAGTCCCTCCTCAACGAGCTCTGCCAGAGAACCCGCCGGCCGTCGCCGGAGTACTCAACCGTTAGGGAGGGCCCCGACCACATCCCCGCCTTCTTGGGCACGGTGTCGGTTGATGGGACCACTTACTACATCCCCGCCTTCTTGGGCACGGTGTCGTTCATATCTTCTTTGCAGGGGCGATGACCTATCCCTGGGAGCGGTTCCTCGAAGATTTGGTCGGGGATTTGACGGAAAAAGCAGCATCTCTCTCCGCAGAACTCGAGCGAGTGGTATCCCATAAGAGGGATGTGGAGAGGCTGCTCCGGTACGCGAAAATGTATAAAACGGAGTGACGGTTTTTGACTTGCTTAGTGTAGTTTTCATCCATCAAATAAGAACTTTTTGCTTAGTGTGATATTTTAACTTCGTTCTTACTCTCTCAGAAATGTTAACCGTTGCGGACGCATGTTAAACAGCCACGCATGAATTTTAAATGGAGAACAATGTTCCTTAAGCAAATTCTAACCATTCGTGCGCATGACAAGCACGGTTTAAATAGAGACGGACGCGAGTTAACCCTATCATGAAACGTTTAAATGGTAATATTCAACGGGAACGGTGATATTAAACCAGTAACGGCGAATGATAAACACAGATTGCCTTCTTGGCCTGATAATTCTAACTTTTAAACGGATACAACAACACGTAATTGGTGACACACTGAAAAAAATAAAAATTCCGTACGTTCTTACCCTCTCAGAAATGTTAACCGTTGGGAACGCATGTTAAACAGCCACGCATGAAATTGAAATGGAGAACAATGTTCCTTAAGCAAATTCTAACCATTCGTGCGCATGACATGCACGGTTTAAATAGAGACGGACGCGAGTAAACCCTATCATGAAACGTTTAAATGGTAATATTCAACGGGAACGGTGATATTAAACCAGTAACGGCGAATGATAAACACAGATTGCCTTCTTGGCCTGATAATTCTAAATTTTAAACGGTCACAACAACACGTAATTGGTGACACACTGAAAAAAATAAAAATTCCGTACTTGAGGACCCATAGCGCGGTTGATGAAGACAATTAAAAATTTACATATAATAGGGTCTCTCACCTTTAAAAACAAACAGCGCAAGTAGAATAGGGTCTCACCCGTCGAAGAATAGCCGCCATATTAAACAGGGACTGTAATATTAAACATGTAACGACAAAAGCTAAACAGAGAATACCTTGTTTAACTGCTAGCTCTGCATTTTAAACGGAGACAACAACACGTAATGGGTGACATACATTGAGAAAAGAATTCCGTGCTTACGGACCCATAGCGCAGTTGATGGAGACATTTAAAAAGTTATGTATAATAGGGTCGCTCACCTTTAAAAGCAGACAACGGAAGTAGATTACGGTCTCTTTCATTTAACAACAGCCTCCATGTTTTAAACAGGGACATAGGGAGTTAAACGTTTACCACTAATATCTAAACAAGGAGTATGTGATCAACCCGGTCCCCCTGGTGTTAAACGGTAACGGTGTATTGCACGGAGATCCGTATTGTTAAAGTGTATCACAATGTTTTAATAGTGACCGCGTCATTTTTTTACAGAAGTACTTAATTTTATAAAGCAGCGACGACCCTCAATCGGTACCATGGAATTTTAAGCAAAAAATGATTGAATATGAAAGAATAACGAACATTATTAGATGTACATTGAAATTTCTGCCATGTCGTTGGCAAAGAATGAATTGAATCAATTGAAATGAATTTTGACAAAACTATTTTACTTCCCCACAGCTGGACCCTCCCCGCGTTGCTTGATGCCGGATGCTCGTCCTTCCTTAAGTATGTGGGTAGCGTACTTCAATCGCAGATAGGGGACGTCCGTGTGCGCTATCCGCAGCTTTTCGCCGCGGAGCAATTGCTCGATAAACCGCATCACGTAGACGGCGCAGTCGACAGTGCCTTTCTTTTGACGCGGTGTGTCGTCATCGTAAACAAGCGGGTACTGTGCCGTCGCCGTCGTGCCGTACTCCATTTCGAGACAGGTGTCGAATAGTTCCCGCTGTCGCATTATACAAACCGATGTTAGAATAGAAAGCATCTATGTCACTCTGATAATCGAAATCTATATCGCAGAGAGCTTACCATTGCTACCGCGTCTATGTTGTACTCTTCACTTGGGCATGAGGTGTAATGCCTGTACTCTTTCTTGTTATTGTCGAGCACCACGACATGGAAGTGGCCATTCAAGATTATGGGAAGGATGATGATGTCAACGTCATTGACGACCTTGGTGGCATCTCCGATCATAGCCAAAGTCGTCTCATGTGCGTCTTCCACCTTCGACATAAACAACGCCAGTGGTCGAGTGATGGAGGCGCGCTTCTTATGAGGATATGGCTTTCTGTTAAGTGTGTCTTGTACGATGCACACGAAGGCGTCCAACACATCATCTGTCACCATCTCTTTCCCGTCGATCGAACGAATAGGTTGGCCCGGGTGGTGCCGACATAATCATTCCTCCGGGACGACGGAACTGCGGTTAAACGACAACACATGCGATTGATTAATAACACGTAGACGTTAAGTGGAAACAACACATACGTAAATGATAATGTATAGGGGTAAACAGTAATATCGTTAGTTAAACGATACATTACTAGGTTATATGGTAACGACTGTAATTAAACGGAAACGCAACAACGTAAATGGGATGATCTCTATATAAACATTAACATCTACACTATCATACTTACTCGTCCATGGGGAAGTTGAGGAAAATCTTGATCAGCTCCTTCTCGAATACGTCGAGGCGCGATTGACCAGCGTATTTTTTCTTCGCCTGAACGAAGTCTTTCCGCACTTCTTCATACTGCTGGTTGGCGAAGGTGACCGATTTCTTTTTTTTCTCGGCGACGTTCCCTTCGCCCCCGACAACAGCTTTATTGGGATCATCCGTAGATGCTTCTTGCTGTTGCGGGATCGCGCCCACACTGGATGTGGCAATGTGGGTCGGCCGTTCCTCCGTGGGAAGGAGCTCCTCCACAATAGAGGCAACGGTCTTCTCAACCGCGGCCAAGGCAGTCTCATCAAGGGGAAGCACACCCTCGGGTGGTTCTTCTTCTTCAAAATTAGTGGCCACCACCCTCGATGCGCCGTTGTCGGCCGCGGCTGCCGGCTCCACCGCGACGGGGATTTCGGAGTCTTCCGCAGACGCGGCATTGCCAACGGGGTCTACAATCTCCGCCACCGCGGCGGTGAAGTCATCAACTGCAACGGTCTCAACAACCGCATCAGCCGCCGGTGGTGCTGCCATTGTTTCATCCTGGGCCGGTGGTGGACACACAGGCGGTATAGTTTTCGTCGCCTTTTGTGCAAGCCTCTTCATACGTGGCCTCGTCATACGTGGCCGTCTTGGAATGGCCTTCACGACGAAGTCGTCGTCCTCAATTTCCAACGGCTCATCCGTTTAGGGCAGGTCACGTATTTGTCCCGACGGTGCAGCCCTTTCAAACGAATCAAACCTTGCCTCCAATGCCTCAACCCGAGCGACAATCTGGGGGAAAGCGTTCATCATCACCTGGCATGCCCGCATAAAGGATGTAGTCACGTCGTCGGCTGATGACGTCGGTTGGGCTACCGCGGTCGGGGGGACTCTGGGGATCCGGGTGACTCTCGTTGTCGCGGCCGGTGCGGGTGTTGCCAATTGGCGGGGTAGGTGAGGGCCTATCCGACGCCGAGGGTTGCGTGTTGGGCTGGAAGGGGGGGAACCACGTCGGCGCGAACGGACGGAAGGGGCTTGCATCTCCGCTTGCAGTCGTGCAAGTGGTTCCCGCGCAACAGCATCCATCCGCCAATTGGCCCCAACAAAAGTCTCCTCCACAGCATTCGCCGGGACCAGCTCAGGAAACTAACATATATAAAGAAAACAATCTCAGACAAATCATTCAATTTAATCCAAAACAAACATATTTAAACATTTGACATGTATACGTAAACGATATGGCACACATTCAAACGGAGTATAACAAGGTTAAGCGAAGACACCAAGCGTTAAACACAAACTACATTTCCTACACGGATAAGCCTATCGTTAAACATTAATTGCTCTTTGTAAACACATTAACACTGATTTATTACCTCTTTTCCTTCGAGAGCTGACCAACTGGTTTCTATCGTCGCGTGCTTCCGGTAAGTACTTTCGCAGTAGCACAGCACCCTTGGGGTCTTGCCGAAACGGGCTTTCTTGCCGGTTCCGGTCACCTCGTAAAACCAGATGGTCAGCGCGATCGAGCAACCCTTAATGTACCCCGTGTTTACCTTCCCCCCCCCCCTCGCATCTGGCTTGCACTCGAGCGGCAGCTTGTGGAACGTCCTCCATAAGCCATTTGTGCGTCGCCTGCGCCCATGCGTACCGCCCCATGCCAGGTAGATCGTCGACATAATCAACGATCCAAGTGGGCACCGAGCATGAGGTATTCGGGAAGAGGATTGTCCCCATGAGGTACGCCATCAAGAGTTTCACAAAATGCTCCTCTCCCCCCCTCTGTCCAACAAGACGCTCAAGAGTGCGCCTAATGGCGTCCCTGTGTCTGTCGAAGTTTTTCGAAAAATATCTCCCTTCGAAAGCTGACGGTGTCTTCTTCTTCTTAAACAGGACCGCGTCTCCGTCGCAGCGCAGACCCATAACGAGAGCCACATCCTCAGGCCTGAAGCTGAGCAGGCTCGCCCCGATCCTGAATTTATTGGTGTGGCCATCGTACCTCTGCAGAAGCGAATCGAGAAGGGCCCTCTCTTGGAATACAGCTTCCACCTCAGTGAATGCCGCAAACGGTGTCCTTCCAATGATCTCCCAATGTCGAGAGGTCATGTGGACTTTCAATTAGCATCTCCCGTTGACTAGGTTTACCGCCATAATCACAAGACTGCAAAAATGACAACACTTGTTAAACAGATACATCAAACGCTACACAGAGACAAATGTTTTACACGAAAATGTCAACACTTAAACAGAGAGATGCACCGTTAAACGGAGACAAACTCTTTTAAACACGAACTCATTTCATCACACGGAAATCTCTTTTACAAACTGCAACCATATCAAATGGAAGGGGAAACGCACATTGTAAGCATTACACAAACAACAACAACCGATATCTCTTTCAATGATCGTGTGCACAGCCGAAAACACTAAACCCTAACCCTAAACCTTAAAACCCTAACCCTAAACCAAAACCCAAAACCCAGAACCCTAAACCCTAGAAACCCCAGCCGAGAAATTCCCCCGCACACTAGAACCACGCAAAACAAAACCGACGAATATCTCTGTGTAACAGAGTACTTCATATAAAAGCCTTGCTTTAGACACAGCTTCTGCCATACCTTGAGCTGCAAACTGATGGAAGTGCAGGATACTTGCGCACGGTGGACTGAAGTTACAGAGGATGTCGAAGCAGAGAGAGCTTCGGAGAGGGAAAAGCTGAAGAAAGTTAAGCAAAGAAGAAAAACAAACACTGCTCTCTGCCTCTCTTGGGATTCCCATTACGAAAAACCCTCCACTTCCTCTCTAACCGGCTTAATGATTGCACCACAATTTCCCATGCAAGGTAGGGGCAATTCCGTCCGTGAATTTGAAAAGTAACTCCGTTAACCACCGTTTCATTCTTTGGGGGTTTGAAAATCATTGTCTTTAAAAGGAAGGGGTTTTTATGGATTTGGAAATTAACGGGGTGTTTTTGGCCATTTCCCAAACTTTGGGGGTGTTTTTCGCCATTATCAGTAAAAACAATCATAGCATATATAATTGTGAGATATATATATATATATATATATATATATATATATATATATATATATATATATATAAATAAAACAAAATAATAAATAAAAAAATCCACGGACACAAATAATATATTATTTTTAAAAGAAAATATAATATAATAATAAGATAAAAGAAATTCAGTAGGATAATATATATTCATGTTTTAAAAAATATATAAATAACAATATTAATAAAATAATATTAAACAATATCCTATATATATATATATATATTTTCAAAATATATGAATATCATAAGTTTTAAAACAAATCCATGACCGTGCGATATATATTTTAAATAAATATAATAATAATAATAATAATAATAATAATAATAATAATAATAATAATAATAATATATTAATACCAATAATAAAAATGTTATCAAAATCATATCCGTGGTAGATAGCCGTGAAATATATATATATATATTTGTTTTTTATTTTTAATAATAAGACTAATAATATAACAAAATCCTATATATAAACTAATAATAAAAAAAAAACTACGGAGCATAACATTCAAGTTCAATAATTAAAATAAATAAATAATAAATAAGTGTAAGGCATAGCATGGATAAATTAGCATAGGATTTAATTAATTAGCATAAAAAAAATCTTATTTAATAGTGATTACCTGGTTTTGTTTTTTTGATGTATTCTCTCGGATTCGTACTTCGTCGTTACGATCTGTTTTTTTTTTCGATTTTTCTTGACCCTATTTTTTTCTTGGCTCTTTCCTTTCTTTTTTCTTTCTCCCTTCTCTCTTCTTTTTTTTTTTAGTTTTTTCCTCCTTGCGCTCCTCTTTCCTTGTGATTTTTTTCATTTTTCCTTTCTCTCTGAAAATCCCCCAACCTTCTTCTCACACTTCCCCGAAAATCCTCAACTAATCCCTTTTTTTTTAATTTGATTTTTTTAAATAACAAAATCTGAATTTTCAAAATTTTGAATTAAAATTTTTTTTTAAATATAACAAAATCCGAATTTTCAAAATTTTGAATTTCAAAATTTTTAAATTTTTTTTTAAAAAATACCAAAATCTGAATTTTCAAAATTTGAATTTAAAATTTTCTTTTAAAAAAAAATAAGAAAATCCGAATTTTCAAAAATTTAAATTTAAAATTTTGTTTTATTCTTATCCGAATTTTTTTTATTAGATATATATGTTTGAAAATCCTGTCCCAATCAGGATAAGATTTTAATTTTATTAAAACTCTTATATATATTTTTTTTATATAAACAAAGTGTCCCCTCATAACTTCCTCACAGACAATCAGGAGGGAGGGAGGTACGAGTTATCCAAAGCTTTAGGAATTTTCCAAGCAATCAAGGTTAGTCAAATTCTCATCTATTTGTCTTCTTTTTTTTTTTTAGTTATTGTATGCCAAGATGCATTATATTGCATGAGTTCATGTGTCTTGACATACCACATGATGATAAAATTATCATCCTTCTTGGCATCATCATCAGCATCAACACCATTAGCATGTTTAATGTTGCATATTAAATATCAAATATCACTGTGTACTTGTTATTAAAAAAAACAAGCCAATTATCATCGTGCATCAGCATCACCACATGCATCACATGCATCATGATATTGCATGTTGAAGGTCACCATCAATGCCAATTATCATCATCAGCATCATCACTATCAACATGTTTTCATGATATATTTTATTTTTGGCCGATCATCATCATCAGCACCATCATCAGCATGAGCATCAGCATGTTTCATGAATATCTTTGAAATAAGGCCAACCATCATTATCACCAACGCGATTTTTCTTTTCATATTATATATTTATTTTTATTTGGTTGGCCCATATATACATTATTATTTTTTATGTTTTTTTTTTAATCCATTTAGACAATTTTTCTGTTCCCTTTTTTTTTTTAGTTTTTCTCAATGGGTCCGACCCCAAAGCACAAAATAATGGAACCGCTCTACGGGCCATATGATGATCGTGATAAAGCTCCGGATGGGCTTTTTTTCTCTCGACACTACCCCATCAGTGCAGAAAAAGGTATTCCCTATCAAGGGAGCGATTTCAATGAGTGGATCACCATACCGAGAGGACCTTGAGACATTGGCAAGCTCACATCAACTAGCTTTGAAAGAATAGGAAGCCTTGAAGTGATGTTGTTGAACCCTTATGAGCAAACTGCACCAAAATTTGAACCAGAGACACTTAGTAGCCGAGTCAATGTTGATTCCACATCTATCATATGGACCGAAAAACTCCCTTTCATCAAGTACATCCCTCATCCAAACGATTACACGAACTGGGCTTTAGAAACAGTAAGGAAGTCATCAGATAAACTTAAAGAGGCATGCATCCTTGGAGCTGTAGCAGTGTCCCCGGGGTCATATAATTTTGACCCGTTTATAATGAAAGGAGTCATTGAGATGTGGTGTCCAGAGACTAACACCTTTATCACCCCTTTTGGTGAGATTGGAATTTCCTTGTGGGATTTAAAATGCGAAGGAGGGCTACCTATCATAGGAGAATTTTACGAGGAGTATATTCCCCCAAATAATGACTTATATTCTACAAACAACTCTTATGCCACTTTAAGAGATCTTTTCAACATCTATCAATGGCTTTATTCTTATGCTTCAAAAAATAGCAAAATTACTTTTTCTCAATGGACAGATTTCTTCCACAGGGGGGTTCCATAAAGCTGCAGACGCTGATACTCATCCTGTACCTCTTGTTTCAGAAGAATGCAGATTAGCAGCTTTCTTATCTTTGTGGCTATGTCGTTTCATCATCTCAACTAAATGATTCCACATATGCCCAGAGACTTTCTTGATGGCTACAAAACTAGCCAAAGGTACAAGGGTTGCTTTAGCTCCCTCAGTGTTCGCATATATTTGTACCGGCTTAGACGCGATGGCTCGACACCCCAAAGGACCATGTGGTGCTTCAATTTCTTTATCATATCACTTTCTCTCTTCTTGGATAGACTCCCATTTTGCACGAACTTATGCTCGTCGAAAGACACCAAGTGACAGTATTAAAAACATAAATGGCCTGAGAGAGATCCTTGATATGGCATACATTTCAGATGTAGCAGCTAGCACATTTAACCCAAGAAGAGCTCGGAGTATACTTAGAAGAGAGGATTATCTTATATGGCATCCATTCACATGTGGCGAATTTACGAGTGAAGGGTGGTTTGAAGACTAGAAAGACCCAAATGATAAGAACAAACTAAGTAAGACCCAGGTGGAGTACTTCATCTCTTTTCGCCAGAGCATTATTCCTCTAAGTCTTGGAAAGGATCTTTATGCCCAACAGTACAACCCACACCGTTTTGCTAGACAGTTTGGCTATGGTCAAGGGTTTCCAACAGATATCCAAGTACCTAAGTGTCCTCAATCTATAGGTCTTTTGGTGAGCTATTGGTATCAATTTGCTAGACGAAGAACAAGATCGAGGTTCTATATTCCTTCTCATAATCGTGATGGGCATCCTTTACATACTTATGCACACTTTTGGTCAACAAAATTACACACGATGTTGAAGTCGATTCATGTTCGCCTTATCGAGAATGATTCTTCCAACAAAAAACATAACAATAATGCTCCTCTTGAAAGGGCGACTTCTCCTCGAACCAAGAAAAGGGACCATCATGAAAAGGAAATTCAGTTTGAATGGGTTGAACAAGGCCAAGGAGAACCTTTTGAATCACCAGTTTCAGTAGGATCGAAGAATCCCTCAAAGAAAGATTGAACTAGCGAAGATTACACATCATCACAAGCTTTTTCTATGCAAGGAGATGTTCCACATGAGACACAGATTCAAGGTATGTCTTTCTAAAGAGATGGCTTTATTCATTACTTTTAAAATCTCCGTACTAATTTTCCTCTCATTACAGCTGACGTTCCTAGCATGAGCAAGCATGAAAAGGATCAACAAAGCACATCCGAAATAGGATCTAGTCCAATAGGTATATTACTTTAAACTTTTCTTCTTCTTTTTTTTTTTTTTTTTTTTGATTTACTCTTACTTTTCTTTGCTATAGGCGTTCGCTGAGCTCATCCCTAAAGGTCCAATCCTTCAGACTATGACTCTTTACACCCCCATTCTCGATGCGTATCCTCTTGCTGAAACTTCTTATCATGGAGAAATTTTGAAATCCGCAAAAGAAACTCTTCCTCCTCTTCAACAACTGGAAGAGACTTTAGCTCCCGAGGCTACTATTATGGGTAGACAAAAAACAATGGCATCTCCACAAGAATCAGAAATATCTTTAGCTCCAAGTGCTACTTTAATAGATGACCAAGTAATGGCTTCTCCACCAGAATTAGAAACAACTCTAGCTCCAGAAGTTAACGTCATGGATAATCAACCTCAACTTAAAGCAGATCCAAATCTCAAGGTTGTTTCTATTGATAGTTCTTCTGAGCATAAGAAGGCTTTAACCACGGACACAAAGTCTACAAGTTCTTTTCAAACTACTAAGAAGACTTCTAGTTTACAATCTTTTTGGGCAAGGAAGCTTCTTCAGAAAGTGTGGGCATCTCATCCTCATGAGCATGAGTCCTTGAGGGAAGAAACCACAAAATTGTATAATAACTTGATCATGCACGGAACTGACATTTCAGCTGCAAGGGACAAGATATTCGAGGTGCTTGATCTCGCAAAAATTGTGCATGAGATAGAAAGTGGAGGAAATGATCCAACTATGAAGGAAAAAAGAGACTTGCTAACAAGTATTGATAATATGAAAGAGACAAAGTTATCCCTTACAATAGTGTCTCAAAGTGTGGATGAAGCCAAGCATAAGCTCATGCTTATAACGGAAGAGCTAGAAAAGTTGAAAACTCAAGCAAAAGAACAAGAACAACTCATCATCTCAGGGACAGAGTTGCTATCCACTGCTCCTTCTATTGAGGAAGTAAACCAGTCCTTAGCTACTGCTTTAGAGAAGCTTTAAGCGCTTGGAGGAGACAATGACTTAAAACTCTCATTGTCGCTTGCAGAAGCTCGAGCCAACTTTGAGAGAGCGAAGGCTCAACTCCACATATAGCTTGATTTATGTTTTGAAATTTTAATTACTTAGCTTTAAGCATAGTTATTTCGTTCACTTTATCTTCAGCTTAGTGTAATAAATGGACTAAGACTCCATAACTTAGAGTTGTCGTCTTTAGCAATAAAGCTTCTTTTTTTTTTAGTTTTGATTTGTTTCACCTGTATGTCAAACTTCAAATATGATCTCCTCCGTTCACATAACAGGAAAATCATCCATGAGTTTCCATAAAAAAAAATCACCAAAACTCAAGATGATTTTGATACTTGATCACCAACTTAATTATGAGAAATAATCGATATATTTTGTCTTCAAACTATGAGATTTTCGGGATAACCAAATGAAGTTCAAAACTGATATCCACCGTCCACGTACAAGACAATGACGTCATAAGCACGTATAACAATTTTCATAAAGATCAGAAAGCTTTTCACCATTAGATCATCGACTTGATGGCAGCTAGTTGTGAGAACAATAATCAGCAAATTTTGTCTTCGCTTCACCAATTTTTATTGAGACTTTAAGAGCTTCAAACAAGATCATGACCGTCCCTATTGTAGTATGACATGTTCTAAAGCTTCAATAAAAATTTCAGTCATATCAAAGAGAATATCATAGTCCGATGACACCTTGATTGACATTAGTGTTAGACAAAAGACAAGCCGAAGTTTGGCTTGAAACTTTGATTTTTTTCTATAAATGGTCCGGGCTTCAAATTTAATTCTGACCGTCCAGATTGTAGCATGACATGTCATAGTCCTCCACTTAAAATTTTGAGGCAATTGGAGGTGACCTCAATATCCCATGAAGGGCTTGATCAAAAGATCAATTGTGTAGGGCACATGCAGATTTTTAACTTCAATAACCACGGTTTTCTTTTTCTTTTCTTTTTTTTTTTTGAATTATTTGTTTTCTTTTCTTTTCTTTTCCCCATTTTCTTTGCTTATTTTCATAAATTGTTTTTTTTATCTGGATGAAATAGTAGGATGGATAATCAATATCTCATCACAAAAACAGTTGAGAATTCATGCTCACATGATTTTATTCATAGAACAGATAACACAATGAAACTTATGTTTTTACTTTAGGAAGCATAGGGAATGCTTAACCAAATTACATAAACAAGAGCACTAGATGTCCCATCATGTTTTTATTCACTTTGACATAAAGGAACAATATGGTGAAACTTGTGTTTTGCCTCGAGAAGCATAAAGAATGCTTGACCAAATTGCTCAAACAGGAGCACTGGACGTTCCGTCATAGACAAACACAAGTCTCTATTTTTTTTTATCAAGGATTACAAATACATCATGGATAATATTTCTTTAAAAACCTAGCATTAATAGGCGGCATAGTCTTCTTCCATCGGCATCAACTAGCTGATAACCTCCTCCTTCATAAACAGCTTCAATGGTATAAGGGCCTTCCCAATTTCACTTGAACTTGCCCCCAGCATGCTTGTTGGTGATGATCGGTCTTCTTAACACCCAAACCATTTCCCCTTTCTCAAAGGTTCGAATACGAGCCATTTTGTTGTATGCTCGTGCCATCCTTGCCTTGTAGACTTCAAGATCTTGCTGAGCCTCTAGTCTTCTCTCATCTAGAGAGTCAAGCTCATCTAAATGCAAACAAACTCTGTCTTCATCAGTGAATTCAATTTGCAAGGCAATCCTCAAAGATGGGATTTGAACCTCAAGTAACAAAACAGCTTCAGTACCAAAAACCAACGAATATGGTGTTGATTGCGTTGGTGTTCGGTAAGTTGTGCGGTATGCCCAAAGGACTTCAGGGAGCCTCTCATGCCAATCCCTTTGACCTTTTGAAATGGCTTTCTTCAATAATTTTAAGAGAGTTTTGTTAAATGCTTCTGCGAGACCATTTGCTCTAGCGTTGTATATAGAGGAATATCTCCAATCTATTTTGTGATGCTGAGCAAATCTCCAAACTTATATAACACATGATCCTTGAAAATTTTGATAATGTTCTCCGTTTTCACCTCCTTCAGAGGAATAGCTTCCGCCCAACGTGAGAAGTAGTCGGTGGCAGCTAATATGAAGCGATGTCCTCTTGATGATGGTGGCTCAATAGGGCCTATAACATCAGTTCCCCACATCTCAAAAGGCCATGCAGATATTGTAGGATGTAGAGGATTTGGGTGTTGGTGAATGAAATCCCCATGGGCTTGGCAAAGCTTGCATCTTTTTGCATACTTCATACAATCATTGATCATGCTTGGCCAATAGTATCCCATATGCTTGGTCTTCAGCCGCATGTTAGGTCTTGACTGATGAGCACCACAGATACCTGAATGAACTTCATTCATAACTTCTTCGGATTCCTCCTTAGAGAGACATATCAATAGGAGCTAGTCATATGATCTTCTATAGAGGATATCATTAACAAGAGTAAATCTCATTGCCTGTTTTTTTAATTGCAGTGCCAAAGACTTTTCTTGTGGAAGCTCGCCATACATCAAGTATTTAATGAAAAGACCCATCCAATCATCTTCAACTACTGCTAGAGCTTCTTCTCTTTTTAAGTGATGTTCATTCTCAACGTCCTCATCAAGGCATGAACTTAGGACTCTTCTATTCTGAATGGTGACTTGAATCTCCTCCATATTTGGATCAGCTAGCTCTTTTGCAAGTTTTGCCAGGCTATCCGCTTTTCCATTAACCGACCTTGAAACTCTTTCCAGTTTAACATCTGGAATTTGCTTCATTAGTTCTATAACTCTTTGATGGTATTGAAGAAGTTTTTGCTTGTAGGTTTTGAAACTTCCTTCAACTTGATTTATGATGAGTTGAGAGTCACCATATATGTGTAAATGCTGAATTCCCATCGTAATTGCTAGCTCAAGTCCAGCGATAAGAGCTTCATACTCTGCTTCATTATTAGTGCATGGCTTCAGTAGAGAGAGTGTATCGCAAGATCCCATCTTCAGGAGAAATGAAGATCAGCCCAACTCCAGCTCTAACTTGAGGGATTTTGGGCCTAACAGCTGGTTGTATTGCTGAAGCTCCATCAAAGTACATCTTCCAACACTTTTCCTCCTCTATTATCAAGGTCTCTTCATCAGGAAGATCACATTTCAAAGGGGAATCATCAGGCAAAGGATGTGCAGCTAGAAAATCTGCTAATGCTTGCCCTTTACTTGTTTTTTGTGGAGTATAAGTTATGTCAAACTCCATTAGAAGTAATGCCCATTTTGCTAATCTCCCTGTGAGTAGTGGTCTGCTCATCAAGTACTTGAGTGGGTCTGCTCTTGATATGAGAACAACTTTATGTGAGAGCAAGTAATGCCGAAGCTTTTTTACTGCAAACACCAATGAGAGGCAATGCTTTTCAATAGGCGTATATCTATATTCAGTGCCAACTAACATCCTGCTGAGATAATATAACACATTCTCCTTTCCTCCTTCATTCTCTTGAGCAAGCAAAGCTCCAAGACATCCATCCAAAGCAGTTGTATATAAGATCAATAGTTTTCCAGCAATTGGCGCTGCCAACATTGGAGGATTTAGCAAGTATTGCTTGATCTCTTGAAAGGCATATTGGCATTCATCACCCCACTTGAAAGGAGTATTCTTCTTTACTAGCTTTGAGAATGGCTTACATCTCCCTGAAAGGTTAGCAATAAACCTTCGAATATATGCCAATCTTCCTTGAAAGGATCTCAGCTGCTTCAATGTCTTTGGAGGTGGCATTTCGATGATTGCTTTATTCTTGGAGGGGTCAACCTCTAGTCCTCGGTGTCTCACAATGAACCCGAGAAACTTTCCCGACAATATCCCAAATGCGCATTTCATAGGATTCATTTTTAAGTTATATTTTCTAATTCGATCGAACACTATTCTCAGGTCATCAAGATGTTGATCTTTAGATTGTGTTTTCACCACCAAGTCATCCACATAACATTCAACAACTTGGTGGATTAAGTCATCAAAGATCTTGGTCATAGCCCTTTGATATGTCGCCCCCGCATTCTTCAACCCGAACGGCATAACTTTGTAACAATAAATGCCTATCGGTGTACGAAACGCAGTGTGCTTTTCATACCCTGGATCCATCTTGATTTGGTTGTACCCAGAGAAACCATCCATGAAAGAAAATATCTCGTAGGAGGATATATTATCAATCATGATCTCCATAACAGGAAGTGGAAAATCATCTTTAGGACATGCTTTGTTTAAGTCTCTAAAGTCCACACATATTCTGATTTTCCCGTTCTTTTTCCTAACAGGCACTATACTGGCAATCCAGTCAGGGTACTTCTCCTCCCTTATGAAGCCAGCTTCAATTAATTTTTTAGTTTCTTCAATGATTTTCTCCTCCAAGTCAAACTTCATCTTTCTTGGTGCTTGTTTTATTGGTGGAAAACTTGGGTTCATGGCGAGTTTATGAATAGCTACCTCCATATCTAAACCCGGCATCTCATTATAACTCCAAGAAAAGCAATCAATATACTCCACAAGAATGCTTCACATGGCTACTTTTTCTTTTTTATTTAATTGTGCCCTTACGAAGGTGGGTTTAGGATCATCCTCACTTCATAAGTTGATTTCCACCAACTCATCAATTGTAGCTTGTCCTTCATCTTCAAGCTCAGGAGATGCATCTTTCAATTTTACATCTTTTGTGAGATGTTCATCTCTTATATGTTCGACTGAATCTTTATCGCTTCCATCAGATACATTAATAGCTGATACCACACGACATTCATATACCTGTTTATTTTGAAACCTGAGTCCACTTTTACTCAGACCTTGGCCTCGCATGGCTTTCTTAAAAGGATGCCAGAGTTTTTCAAAGAGAATATTTCTACCCTTTGAGTGTTTTGAACCGACTCCAGCTCGTTACACTAATTTTCTGAGCGTAGGTGTATAATAGTCTGGAATTTTCAAGGGCCAAGGTTCCTCATCCTCCATTGCCTTGATCATCAAGAAGTCTTCATCATTGAGATCATTGGGTTTTGATTTATAGAAGAGAATCCCTCTCTCTCCTCGATAATAGGAAGGGACGTAGAAAGTAACTTGTCATTCCACCAGATTAGCATTCAAATCATCAAGAGCTTTATAGAGCCCTTCTGGTATCCTTGTAACATGAAGAGAGGTTTCAATTTGAGTTTCATCATCTTTTTCTTCCATTTTGACTAGTGGGAGTGAAGCTTCTTCTCCATCAGAGTCATCGCTACCAAAATGTTGGTTCTTCTTGGAAAGACGAGAAGATGGGTAAGTGGCCTGTATACCTTCATCATCCCTTTCTTCTTCTGAGGACTCAGTGTCACTTCCAAAGTGCAGCTTCAAAGGTAGGAAGGAAACCTTCTTCTGAGTAAACTTTATAGTCTTCGTGGCTTTCATGAGGGCATCATCTTTGGCTGGACTCAGCTTGCCCCTTTTAGGTGTATCTGCAAAATAACGTGCATCATCATAATGGATTTCGTGCATACCAAATTGTTGAATCTCTCCATAAATGCAATACACTTCATCATCTTTAACAAACTTCAAACACTGATGTAAAGTGGAAGGAACCACATTGTTCTCATGCAACCATGGCCATCCCAATAATGCTCTATAAGAGGCATCAGTGTTGATGACATGGAATTTCACTTCCGATATCAGCTTCCCAATCTTGAAAAGCAGGGTAATTGATCCGAGAGCCTTTTGACTGTGTTGATTGAAGCCTTGGACAACAATCTTTTCTGCTGATAAGTGATATATCTCCAAAGCTAAGGAGTGCAGAGTTTTTAATGTCATTAGATTTACTGAGGAGCCGATATCAATGAGGATTTTGTTGACTCTAGTCCCATCACAAGATCCGGTGACATATAAGGGTCTATTATGTTCTCTTGTCCCCAGTAGCAAGTCTTTTTTCAGAAAACTTGATTGACGGAGCACCAAAAGCATAAAGAGCTTCCGTCATATGAGTTTCCGCAAAATATGCTTGGTATTCTTCTGAGTTTTGTAAAATATGGATTAGGGCATCTCTAAGTTCTTGAGACATCGTTAATGCATCAAAGACACTTAATGGAGCTGGAATCTTCTTCAAGTGAGCAGCAATGTTATAATCTTGTGTCTTAGAAGTAGAGCTTTTCCAGGGCTGCACAAGATCTTCATTAATGTCAATCGCCTTCTCCTTTCCTTTGTCTTTTGTTCCTCTGGCTTGCTCGATAAGTCTTCGCACATTGTTAATTATTCGAGGCTCCTTCTCCTCATTTTCGTGGTTGTGGCCTTCCCTATGTTTGTCTTTAACAGTTAAGGCATAGCACGTACCAAATGACTCTAAGTATTCCTCAGGCAAGCTTATAACACCAGACTTGGTTGCCTTATGTAACCAGCTTTTAAAACCACGACAGTCTTCTAGTGCATGTCCCATCAAACACTGAAAAGGCAATACTAAGGATTATTCTTCACATCCGGGTTTACATCATCTTCAGTCTTTAGAGATAGTACGCATTCTTCAATCATTTTGTAAAATAACTCATAGATTTTATCACCCCTCACGATGAAACTTCCATTTGTCACACTTCTTGAAGGTTGAGGTGTACCATTTTGTATCATAATTTCTTCTTGAGTTTCACTGTTATGAAATTGTGGCACGTTCCCTCTGGGGGAAGCACATGTTGCTTCCACAACTCCTGATTCGTTCCAAGGGATATCATTTTCAGAAACATGGGGCTTTCTATGAGTGAGATCATATGTCACCTTTTGGATAAAAGATGAAATCTCTTCTCGTGGCATGACCTTTTTAAGTATCTTGTACTTAGGTGCCCTTCTTGGCTTCTGCTTTGGGTAGCATTAGTTTGTTTCAGGAACCATTGTTAGAGGCTCTTGCAGTCTTGCATTTGCCATCCTAACCATGTCTTTAAAAGCTTGCTTCTTTTTTTGCTTCTTACTTGTATAAGGCCTCCCGTGTCGATCATATAACTGCGCAGGCAAATAATCATCTTCATATGGATAGTAGAGTTCAAGTTCATCTTCATCATCATCATCTTTATCTTCATTTTGTGCCTCGTCTTCGTAGAGAGTAATGACCCTGCAGGTCTCAATCAAGTACTCTTCATCTTGAGACTTATCCAAATCTGTAAGTAGCTCTTTAGCTTCATCAGGGTAATAATCCCTTAATGTAATTAGAGTTCTCTCCTGTTGGTAATCATCCAAGGAGTCAATGTATTCTTCTATGATTGACTTCTTGCGATGGAACTCAGCAGGATTCACTTGTTTCTGTTTCTTCTTCTTACTTTTTGTCTTCTTATTTGTCTTGTTTTTCTTCTTAGGTTTTCATCAGGTTCTTGAGCTCTCCGCCACTTGATACCAGGAAGCTCTCCTAATCTCTTCAACATTTTTCTTGACTTTTTTGAGATAAAAATTTCCCATAAGTCTTCTGGAACTCCAAGAGGAGCAGGCGCGATTGGAGTTTGTGAACTTGCACCAACTTGTATCCTTCCTGAAGTGTTGCTTGCATCTTGCTCCTGGAGGGCTTCTTATTGTGATACAACCGACACATAATTAGTATGCTCGGCTGGTTGGTCAAGTAACACTCCTTTAGATAAGGTAATCTTGCCTTCTTGATATTGGCGCTCAATCCAGTCTTTGAAAACATAGTAGTTCTCAATTGAATGACCCAATATTCTGTGGTATGGGAAAAAGTTTGGGTGATCTTTCTTGTCTGCTTCTTCTGGGCGTTTACTCTCTAGTAGTTGCAAACCCACCTTTAGTGCATCTTTAAATATTTTCATCACTTTGTCTCTTCTAAAGGCATACTTCTTACTCATCCTTTCTTGAAGAGAGCTTAAAGGCTTCGTTGATTCATTTCCACTTCCAAGTGCTAGCGGCTTTGGCCTATTATAGTTTGGCACTGTTGTGGTTTTTTCACCTTATCGGTTGTAAAAGCCACATGCTTTACACCTTCTGGCTTACGTTGTTTTTCCTTGTCCATCTTGTTGGGTTGCATCGTAGACACCACCTTAGAGCTTGTTGTTTCCAGCTTTTTAACTTGAGAGATCAAGTCCTGAAAAGTATGGATTTCAGATGAATTGAGGAAAGGAGCCATCCAATTATCAATGTTCCCGACCAATAACCCAACTGCTTGCACTTGATCAAGTGGTTGCTCACACTTGATGTTCAAGTTACTCCACCTCATCACATAGTCAATTACCTTCTCATCTTTATTTTGTCTTGTATTAGCCAAATACGCAATGGTAATCTTGTTGGCCACACCACCAAATCGTACCCTGAAGGCATCTTTCATCTATTGCCATGTTTGAATGGATTCAGGTTGTAAATTGGCATACCATTCAAAGGCTACACCAATTAAACTAGCTGCAAATTGTCGTAACAAAAGAGAAGGGTTGCTACTTGTATCCCCACATGCTGTCACAAAGTGAGCTAGGTGCTGGTCAGGATTCCCTAAGCCATTAAATTGCTTAAACTTGGGGACACTATATCCTTTTGGATAAGCAATTTAATCATGAAAGCTTACGTATGGTTTATCTCCATCAATTTTGACTGTATTGCCTTTAGCCTCCTTTAATTGTGCAGCAACTATCTTTTTTATTCTTCTCAGGATATCATGGGCTCAAGCACTACTGATGTTCCAGCTTGCTCATGCAACCCGAGAACTTCCTCTTCATCATCTTCCTCTTGAATGACTTGTATGGGTGGTGCTTGCCAGTTAATCCTTGAATTTTCTTGAAATAAATTTTGTACCTGATCGCTTAAATGAGTGATCACACCAGTCAGAGATGTGACTGTTCGCATCATAGATATGTGATCCTTCTCTCGCTGATCTAATTGCATCTTTATTTTCGCGAGCATTGGATCTTTATTAGATGTGAAAACGAGATTATCATCTTCATCACTTGAGTCATCATTCCTCCTATGTGGAGTTTGAAATCTAACTTGAGCCATGGCTTTTGCCCTTTCTTGCATGGCTTGATTAAGCTCATCTTCTAGCAGAGTGCTTGTACAACTGTCATCTTCTTCCTCAGCCTCATGAAGGGGCGTTCTGGCTCAGGTGAATGCTCAGACCCTTCAGTAATCACTCGTACAGTATGCACTTCAAGATCTTCCATCTCTTCATCAATTTTTCGCTTCCATTGAAATTTTGAGCGACAAGGTAAGGGTTTGGTCACTTGCCCCCTATTAAGCTTCTTATATATAGTCGTTTTTTGTTGTACAAGCCTATCAAACACAGAAGCTCGCGACTCTGAGATCAACTTCTTCTTCCGCAAATAGAACTCCCTTGGTGTCATTTTGTCTGTCTGCAACTTTTTATAGGAGGTGTAGTTGTCATAGATGTTCTTGCCAAGGCTCTCTTTCTGATAGTGAGACCTTGGCGGCCTGCCCCCTTTCGTCTTGTTATTTGATTGGGAGTGAAGCTCGCCAATCATGGAGTTCTCCTTCACCATTCTCAATGGTTCAAAAGAATTTGTAAATGAACCAGATGAGTTGGCTTGAAACAAAATGAAATTTGCCTTCTCTTGGGATGAAGGCATTCTTCTCTTAGTCACTCGAGGGCGTCCCATTACAAAGGAGCTTGATGGGGTAGCTTTGGGTTTCTTGAAGGCACCACTCGTTTCACCTTTAGCTGTGATAGTGAATGAAGGATCATCTTCATCTTCTTGTTGTTTGATATTCACGGCCCTATTAGGAAATAGACGTCGATCAAAAACATATGTTCTTTTAGTAAAAGCATGCTCTTTCATCTCAGCGGGTGGAATAACATTTGGACGCCGACCCTTGAAAGCAAGCGAGGGGCATGGATTTCGGATGGTGATGGTGGTGGGCTTGGAATAAAGGTGACATAATCCGATACTGTTCGAAACTTGATCTCAGCTCCAGCAGGACCAGTGCAGACAGAAGCGCAAGGCAGCTTCACTTGAGTGCCTTCTCCCAAGAAAATCGTGCATGCAGTGCTTTGGTTGTTGTTGTTGTTGTTCATGGATGCCATTGTAGATATCTGAAGCAAAATATCACATTAGCAACAATAAGAGGTTGATTTTTTTTTTTAACGTTTTTTTTTTGTTATTTCTCATTCACACTATTTCAAAGATGGGAGGAGAAGTCAAGTCCCCGCCAGGCGTGGCAGACTTTGTGGGGCCCTTTTTCTCAACCGGCTTTTAATATGATTAACCGGCCAAAATAAAGGCTCACAAATCGAATTTTGATTATTTTTTTACTTCAACGGATTGTGGGTTTCCGACTTCTAATAGAGACAAGCCCCTAATGTTAATTACCCTGGATATTGTCGCAGGAACCTCCGATTAAGAAGCAATGAGAAATAACTTAACAGATGAGTGAAATCAAATTTTTATTAACTTCAACAATACTACATGAACACATGATTTTGACTTAGAACAAAGGATAAGAGAACTATTTTTTTTTATCCCACTTTCCCAGTCTTCATCCAACTTAGCATAATCTAAGTTTACGTTTTGACTTTGACGTGGTAGATTTTTTCACCGAAAATTATGCTTAGATATTCCTTTTGACTTTGTTGACTTCGGTCTTCTTCATATTTCTTTGACTTGCATAATGAGCATCATCCAAATGTCAAGTTAAAACTTGAGAACGATGAGCTTGATCTGCTTTAATTTTTAAACCTTCAAGACTTCGGCATGTCATGCTTGTGAAGTCTTTAGTTTTTTTTTTTTTGACTTGTGAGACTCTTCGATCCATGTACTTTTGATGTCTTGGCGCTGTTGAGCTCATTTGTTCACTCATTTGAAACATGTATCTTGAACACTTGAGTTTGCATCTTGAATTTGTTTTGGATTTCAAGTTGTGGATTCTCTAGGTTGATGAACCACAAACTTGATTTTACATAATTTGACTCTTCAAAAAGCTTCGGCTTTCGTCCTTATGCAACTTCCTTCAACTCTTCACTTTTGAAACTCTTTGAGTCTCTGACTTCTGATGTCTTGAGACTATTGAGTTCATTTGTATAAATTTTCAAGCCTTGACTCTTTCATATCTCGAATCTTGACTTGGCTGCTTTGACTTTGATTTTTTTTTAGAATGGCTTTAACTTTAGAGTTTGCATCTTGGATTTGACTTTGCATTTTGGATTTGATTTGAATTTCAAGTTGTTGATTCTCTATGTTGATAAATCACAAACTTGATTTTACATGATTTGACTTTTCAAAAGTTTCGACTCTCGCGCTTGTGAAACTTCCTTAGAGTCTTGACTTATGAAACTCTTCGAGTCTTTGGCTTCTGATGTCTTGAGATTGTTGAATTCATTGGTCATTCATTTGAGTTTTTTTTTATCTTGACTTTCTGTGCTTTGAGCATTGGCTTGCACATCATTGAGTTATAATTTTATTTTTACATGATCGTTTTGAATTGCTTGGTTTCGACGTGGATCTCAAGTTGTAATCACGAACTTGATTTCTTTCGATCTGGGTGTTAGAAGACTTCGGCATTTTATGCTTGTGAAGCCTCTCAGATCATGGGTTTGTGAAGCTCTTCGACACTTTGACTTTGATATCTCGAGCCCCTGAGCTCATTTGCCTATAAATTAAGCTTTTTCAAGTTGTTTTTTTTATGCCTTTGAGCTTTGGCTTATGCATTGTCACGTCGTGATCTCTCACATAATTAAATTCACAAAGAAGTTTCATGGTCTTTGACATCTTCCACTCACTCATGTGAATCTCAAGCGGCAATAGAGAGGCCTTCACAAGGAAAGCTGTCTTCCACTACATTGGATTCACAAAAACGTTTCGTGGTCTTCAACTTTTTCCACTCACTCATGTGAATCTCAAGCGGCAGTGGAGAGACCTTCACAAGGAAAGCTGTCTTCCACAACAATGAATTCACAAATAAGTTTCCTGGTCTTTAACATTTTCCACTCACTCATGTGGATCTGAAGCGGCAGTGGAGAGGCCTTCACAAGGAAAGCTGTCTTCCACTACATTGAATTCACAACGAGTTTCATGGTCTTCAACTTTTTCCACTCACTCATGTGAATTTCAAGCAGCTGTGGAGAGGCCTTCACAAGAAAAGCTGTCTTCCACTACATTGGATTCACAAAGAAGTTTCGTGGTCTTCAACATCTTCCACTCACTCATGTGAATCTCAAGCGGCAATGGAGAGGTCTTCACAAGGAAAGCTGTCTTTCACTACATTGGATTTACAAAGAAGTTTCGTGGTCTTCAACTTTTTCCACTCACTCATGTGAATCTCAAGCGGCAGTGGAGATGCCTTCACAAGGAAAGCTGTTTTCCACTACATTGAATTCACGAAGAGTTTCGTGGTCTTCAACTTTTTCCACTCACTCATGTGAATCTCAAGCGGTAGTGGAGAGGCCTTCACAATGAAAGCTGTCTTCCACTACATTGAATTCACAAAGAGTTTCATGGTCTTCAACTTTTTCCACTCACTCATGTGAATCTCAAGCGACAGTGGAGAGACCTTTATAGTGAAAGCTGTCTTCCACTACATTGAATTCACAAAGAGTTTCATGGTTTTCAACTTTTTCCACTCACTCATGTGAATCTCAAGTGGCAGTGGAGAGGCCTTCACAAGGAAAACTGTCTTCCACTACATTAAATTCACAAATAGTTTCGTGGTCTTCAACTTTTTCCACTAACTCATGTGAATCTCAAGCGGCAGTGGAGAGGCCTTCACAAGGAAAGCTGTCTTCTACTACATTGGATTCACAAAGAAGTTTATTGGTCTTCAACTTTTTCCACTCACTCATGTGAATTTCAAGCGGCAATGGAGAGGTCTTCACAAGGAAAGCTGTCTTCCACTACATTGAATTCACGAAGAGTTTTGTAGTCTTCAAATGGTGGATTAGTGAATTTTGTGAATATAACCCTAATTTCCACTAAAATTTCTAGTTCAATGTTCTTTTGCATATTAGTCTCATTTACATCATATTTGCATATTAGACGTTTGGTTATATGTTATTTATTTGTTTTTATGATTTATGCAACTACGTCCCTGAAGTTCTTAGTGTTTTTGTATTTCTATCAAAATTTGCAAATGTGCCCAACTTTTTTAAATTTTGTGTTTTTGCGTATAAAATTTCTACTGAACCCTAAATTTGTCCTAAAAAAATTTATTTCTCTAGCAAGGGTGTATATGCATATATATTGAAGGAAAGAATCACAATGATAAAACTAAAAAAAAATCATGAAGTTGATGTATTTTAACAATATATAAATAATAATTATTATTAAAATAATATATCGATAAAATCTTGCAACATACGTTTTTTTTTTAAATAAAAATATATTTATAATAATAAAATAAAATAAACATTCCACCGATATATATAAAAAACTATAAATGATAATATTTATAAAATAATGTTAAACTAAATCCTGGATAAGTATATATATATATATATATGGTTTTAAAACAAAATTATAAATATAATTAAATAATATTAAAAAAAATCACAGCATATATAATTGTGAGATATATATATATATATTTAAATAAAACAAAATAATAAATAAAAAAATCCACGGGCACACATAATATATTATTTTTAAAATAAAATATAATAATAAGATAAAAGAAATTCCGTAGGATAATATATATTCATGTTTCAAAATATATGAATATCATAATTTTTAAAACAAATCCATGGCCGTGCGATATATATTTTAAAAATATATAATAATAATAATAAACATATATTAATACCAATAATAAAAATGTTATAAAAATCATATCCGTGGTAGATGGCCGTGAAATATATATGTATATTTTTTTATTTTTATTAATAATACTAATAATAAAACAAAATCCTATATATATATATATATAAACTAATAATAAAAAAAAAACCTAAGGAGCATACAGAACTGACATTCAAGTTCAATAATTAAAATAAATAAATAATAAATAAGAAATAAGTGTAAGGCATAGCATGGATAAATTAGCATAGGATTTAATTAATTAGCATAAAAAAATCCTTTTTAATAGTGATTACCTGGTTTTGTTCTTTTGATGTATTCTCCCGGGTTCCTACTCCTTGAATGAATCAAATTGACGTTGTTTTCGTCTCCGCTCGCCGACAGACATGGTACTTTGTCGTCACGATCTTCCCTTGTTTTCTTGTTTTGATTTTTCTTGACCCTCTTTTTTTTCTTGGCTCTCTCTTTTCTCTTTTCTTTCTCCCTTCTCTTTTCTTTTTTTTTTCGTCGTGTAGTTTTTTCCTCCTTGCTCTCCTCTTTCCTTGTGATTTTTTTGGTTTTTCCTTTCTCTCTGAAAATCCCCCAACCTTCTCCTCACACTTCTTCTGAAAATCCTCAACCGATCCCTTTTTTTTTTAATTTGATTTTTTTTAAATAACAAAAATCTGAATTTTCAAAATTTTGAATTAAAATTTTTTTTTAAATATAACAAAGATCCGAATTTTAAAAATTTTGAATTTCAAAATTAAAAAAAAAAATTTTATAAAACAAAATACCAAAAATTTGAATTTAAAATTTTCTTTTAAAAAAATAAGAAAATCCGAATTTTCAAAAATTTAAATTTAAAATTTTGTTTTATTCTTATCCGAATTTTTTTTATTAGATATATATGTTTGAAAATCCTGTCCCAGTCAGGATAAGATTTTAATTTTATTAAAACTCTTATATATATATTTTTTTATATAAACATTGGTGTTTTTAAGAAGGTGACATCGGTTCTACTTGAGCAAATCCTTAGCAATTTATATCCTTGTTAGACATTAAATGAAAGTATTTTATCTTTGTGTTAGTTTTGGAATTACGGCAAGAACTCTTGGTTGTCAAGATTGAATGGTAGTTTACTTTCGAACATCTATTTTATAAACATATGTTTGTGATGATGAAATAGTTTTTATTTTTTATTTTTTTGGAATATTTTTGTTTTATTAATGCATTGATTGTTTTAATTTATTGTAAATTAATTTAATTGTGTATGAGATATTAAATTACTCATAATATATTTGCAGCTGTAAAATGATTATATTGATAGATTAATTATTAATATAAAGATTTTTATCAACAGTATAGTTGCTAAAAACAAACATGTCTTTTTCAATATATATCTATTGCAATGGATGTTGTAGTTATTGATAAATCAATGGATTTATTCCGATAAATGTTGTAACCGTTGGTATAGTTCTATTCTTATGAGATTTTTACTGACGGTAAAAAATGTTGGAATATACATTTTAGCATTGGTATAAGTTAAATAAATCTGAGGTGCTTTACCAACAGTGAGATCAATTCTTATTGGTATAATCCGTTGATAAATCTCATGAATTTTTCCAACAGAAGCTATAACCGTTGGTATAGGGTAAGTAATTTGACGGTGCTATCTCAACAGTATCACCAATAGTTATAGTCATATTCCGTAGGTAAAAACTAATAATTCATTCTAACAAATGCTAAATCTGTTGGTATATGTCTATACCTACAAGACTTTTACCTACGGTAAAAGAAGTGTTGGAATAGGTATTTTTACCATTGGTAAAGGGTTTTGGGATCTCTACCAATGGATTATTAATTTTTACCAATATTTTTTATGCCGTCATTATATGTCAATTTATTTGTAGTGCCGGTCCGCTTTAACTGGTTCACATGTTGAACCGGTTGAACAGGCCGGTCCGGTTACTTATGGTATATTGTGATTAACCGGACCAGTTTAAAACCCGGCTCTCGGTTGAACCAGTTGAACTGACCGGTCCGGTCCCATTTTTACAACATTGTGAAATACTTATTAGATTCAGAAACTTTAGAGCCCATAATACAAAAACGACAATTCTTTAGTAAGTTTGTAAATAATATGCCCTATAGCTCTTTACCCCTTAGGCGAAAGATTTTCCAAACAAAAATGGTTTTGGTTGGTAGAAGTAGAAAACTATGTTGAGAAAAAATTAGAAACGATAGAAAATTATGAAGAATAATTACAACTATCGCACCTAACTCAGGTACAAAAATTCCTCATAGATAATGAATACCAATATAGACTTAGAGAATTTGAAAAGGAAAAGCAAAGACTAGTAAGGCTTTATAGCCTAATTGAGAACTGTTACGGTCAGAATGAAACAATTATTAGAAAAAGGAACAGTAGAGGACGTAAATTCATTATTAGGTTATCTTATTAAGCACTTGCATATAGATAGACCAAGTATTAACAATCAATGAACAAATAAACACCCAAAAATACATTTGGTTAGAAGAAGTAAAGAGGTATATTTTGACTAAAGACAACATGTTAAGAGAACATATACATCAAAACCAATTAGCCTTAGAAAGAGAAAGCAGAAATAAGGGAAAAGCCATTGAACAAGAGGAACCCAGTAGTAAAAGAATGAAATACGATGAATTCTTAAGACCAATCAGGATACCCATCAAAACTAAGGAATTAATTGAGAGATGGAGACAGTATGATTTAGAGTTCTTAGAAAGATGGAAAAAAGAATTTGAAGAAAAATACCAGAAAATTGAAAGTTGTTATATATAGAAAATGTCGATACAAGAACAATTAGATTGCTTGTATCCAGAGGATGATTGGACTGTCGATTTGGGGGAATTTTCAGACAATATATATGATGTGAAATTCCTAATGGAATGTAGATATCCTTATGGAGATTGGCCTCGAAAACATATAACTAATACCGTAGAAACTCATGTAGATGAATTATATGTAGAAGAGACAGATGAAGATATTCTTCGGCAACTAGATGAAGTTGATGTAAAAGGGTTAATGAAGAAATACGAATTACCCTTAATCCAAGAAATACAGACACAAACAGAAAGTAGGGTCAGCCAGGGAGAACCTAGCATTGGTAGTGTCCCTACAACCTTTGTACCAACAAATCAAATTAGTACATCCCAGCCAATGTAGTTTCCGTCACAATATCAATTTGGCCCAGAACCGCCATACCAGCGAAGAAAAGGTAGGCCAAATCAGTTAGAGGTTATTAAAACAATGGCCAGACAAAATAATGAGGGGAGTATGTTGGTACTGACCACAGTTCATCCCCAGGAATGGTCTGAGCTCATTGATAGATGGGAATCAGATGCTATCAATGCTCTAGGAAGAATCTCTTTTTAGTTAGATGAATTAGGAACTATTAATTTTATTGAAAATTTACTAGGAACGACTGCAAGAGAATTACTCAATAGTTGGAAGATAATCTTCCCTACAGAATATCAAGACATGATTAGAATGGCCGACAACCCTTATAATGTCACTAGTCAGATTAGGCAAATCATTTTAGGAACCAACCCAACCAGAGAAGATACCTTGCTATAAGACAATGCGGCACGAGATTAGAAAGATTACAAATATCTAGCTTTAATGAGATAGTAACATTCAGCAAGATGTATCTGGCCTTAGCAACCAAGACAGGCAGAGCCTTTACAGGCACGGAACTAACAAAAAGATGGTTTAACAAATTACCCAAGCCATTAGGAGACCTTATTTACAAGGCATGGATAGATCAAGAAAATAAAAACATTGCAGGGATAGGACCAGCAATAATGTTTACATATGAATATTTGAAAAATAAATTTCTAGAGGCAGAAGCCATAAGACAAATTGCTAATTATAGCTACTGTAACAAGATTTATATCCCAGCAGTCCATAGGGAATATAAGCCTCGAAAATGATTAAAAAGAAGCTAGTACTATAGAAAAGGCAGACCAAAGTATAATCATGTGAAGAAGTTTAAGCTACATAAACAACCAAGGAAATGCAAATGCTATGTATGCGGCATTGAAGGACTTTATGCTAGGGGATATAGAAGTAAAACGGTTAATAAGGAAAGACTAGAACTATTCCAAGAATTAGAATTAGCAGATGAGTTTGACATAGTCAGTTTAGACAGTAATGATAGTGAGAAAAATAGTGACATATGCAAAAGAAAAAGTTACAGAAGAATTGATAGTCAGTTTAAAGAATTGATAAGACAACTTTTGCATCGGATTCGAGATTTAGAAGATAAAGTGGAAAAACTTACAGAAGAATTAGATTCTTATAAATCCAAAAGAAAAAAAAGTTATAATTACCCAGAAGATGAGATTGAGGTATAAGAAACGGAGATAGAAGATATAGAATATATGATCTTAGTAAACCAGGATAAATGGTATAATAATTTATTAAACTTGCATTTTACCATAGAATTTAAAGATGGATTTAAACTCCCAATTTATGGAATCATAGATACAGGGGCTAGTAAAAACTATATATCCCATGATATTGTTCCAAAACAGTATCAGGAAGAGGTAATAAAACCCTCAGTAGTACATGATGCATTATGAAATAACATCCCTTTAACAAAGAAACTAGTAGACTGTACTATAAAAATCAATAATCAAACTTATACCCTACCATTCACATGGCTAAAGCCATTTCAAAAGAATGAAGCCACTCAATTTATTTTAGGCATGGGCTTTATTCGACACCAATCAGGAGGACTCATGGTACAAGGAGACTTAGTTTCTATATTCAAAGGAATAGACATAGCAACCACTACCCCTTACACCACTAGTATCCTTTCTCATGAAGAATTTGAGTGGAAAGAGCAGTGTGAATTGCAGATATACTTCCATGAGCTAACACCATTAAAAAATAGGATATCGCCATTATTAGAAAAACTCAAGCAATAAGGAGTTATCGGAGAAAACCCGGTAAAATTTATTGAAATAACAAAGGATGGATGCAAATTAGAAATTATTAATCCAAAACTAAAGATAACATGTCCAGTAATTAAAACAACACCTTATGAACAGAAGGAATTCGAGATGCATATTAAAGAATTATTACATTTAGGTATTATCGAAGAAACCAATAGTCCACATAGGACTAGGGCCTTCATAGTAAATAAGCATAGCGAAATAATTAGAGGAAAAAGTAGAATGGCCTTTAATTACAAAAGACTTAATGACAATACCGAAGAGGACAAGTATCCACTGCCCAATAAAGAGGCACTTACACAAAAAATAAAACGTACATTTATTTATAGTAAGTTTGACTTGAAGAATGGTTTTTGGCAAGTAAGAATGGAAAAAGAAAGTAGCAAGTGGACAGCCTTTATTTCCCATAATGGTCATTATGAATGGAAAGTAATGCCATTTGGGCTAAAGAGTGCCCTACAAATTTTTCAAAGAAAAATGGACAACATATTTAGATACTTTCCCTTCATAGTAGTTTACATTGACGATATATTAATCTTTAGTTCAAATATCAGTCAACACATAGAACACCTCATCTTATTCTTTAATAAATGCAGACCACATGGCTTAGTGCTATCTTAGAAAAAGATGAAAATAGGATGCAGAAAAATAGAGTTTCTAGGAGTTCTTAAAAGGATAGGACAAATAGAGTTACAGAGTCACATAGCCACGAGCATTATAGACGTGCCAGATAAGCTAGAAGGACCAACACAAATCAGGTCATTCTTAGGAAAATTAAATTATGCTAGGAACTTTATTCTTAACCTAGGCCAATTAGCTGGACCTCTATACATGAAAACAAAACAAATAGGAGAAATAGGTTCAATAATGAAGATATCAAATTAGTCGAAATGATAAATTAAAGATGTAGTACGGAAGATTAGACCCCTACAGTTGCCACCACCAGATGCATATTTAATTATAGAATCGGATGGTAGAATAGGAGGATGGGGAGTCGTATTAAAATATAGGCCCCTAAAAACTAGTTCAGTAAAAGAAGAGCAAGTAAGTAGATATGATAGTGGAAGATATTCCACTCCAGTAACCAGCACTAATGCTGAAATTCTAGCAGCAATCAGGGCCATGAAAAAATTGAAGTTATTTGTAACATCATCAAATGAATTTTCATTAAGAATAGATTGTCAAGCAATCGTTTCTTTTTATATAAAAAATCTAATAACAAGTTATCTTTTAATATGTGGCTATGTTTCATGGACTTTATCGTTAGAAATGGGTTTAAGGTAAATATTGAACATATTAAGGTAAATATTGAACATATGCATGGACTTTTTCTTGCCGACTAACTCAGCACGATGGTGTATGAGGCTATGAGAACCAAGCCCATATGTCTTCCATCTGAAATACTTAGGGTGGGGATTGCAGAAACCAACAAGTTCCAATTTTCCTAAAATATGATGGGACCATGCATACCCTGGACCCTAAGACGTAGGAGGGTCCATTAGCATATCTAAAGTGGGGATTATAGAGACCTATAAGCTCCTCAGTGCTTTAGGTATGGTGGCGTACGGAGAATCTTTCCCTGAAAACAACAGATTCGTTTATCTTTTAACCAGGATGGTGGCTACAGAAAAAAGTAGGTCCATCGGCATCCTACTTATGGGGAGAGTCTGGGCTAACTAAACCACCCATTATAAATACCACGCTCTACACCCAAAATGATTCAATCCATGTCTGCAAGCCAAGCTCCACAAAAGAGTGAGGATCTACCCAACCCAAAGCTTCTAATTTTCGAGTAAATGAAAAGGAACATGGCGGCCCGAGCACTTCAGCAGATAGCCCCTTCATCCAAAACTTCACAAACAACATACCCAATTGACCCGCTACTAAAGCTCCCAATGTTCTCTGTAGACTCACCCTTCTATTTCAAGACTAAGCCTATTTTGAATCTACATCAGCACGTTATGCTCAATAATCTTTGGGCAAATTGATGCGACCCCAAGGCGATTCTCCCATTGCTCTACCAGTTAGTAGAAATTTTCCAGAGAATCAATGAAGAGATCGATAACCAGGCCATACCACAGCCACTGACTAAAACCAAGGCGCCACTGCCCTTTAAGCCTCAAACAGTCGACTTCTTAGTCAAACAAGAGAGACACATAAAGACGATGGAAACATAAATTAAGATTAAAGAAGAAGAAATACAAAAGCTGAAAGAAAAGCTCTCAGAAAGACAAGACGAGATCCAACTATTGAACAAAATGATTGAAGAAGAGAGAAAACAAAAACTACAACAATTAGAAGTCTTCCCAGAACGATTGACAGAGATCCAGGACGTCGTCTTCCAAAAAGTCCTGCAACACCTAGATGAGGAGTTCGTCAATGAGCAGCTTCAATTGCAAAGAATGGCCTTGGAGGAAGATTGTCCCCAAGGACTAGCTCTAGCATGAATCACCTACAGGGGAAACAAACATCCAGACCCCGCATGCAAGTATGACCAAAGTTTCGCAATGTATCGCTGTTCAATCAATCTAGCCACATGGAGAGACACCATTATCAGGGGAGTTCCCTTCAAACTTCTCTTATTACTCAGGCATGGGCTAGTTGCCAGAGTTATGATTACTGACGTATGCCTTCCAGAGTTATTCAGGCAAACTTGCTCAGGAAGCTGTGCAGATCAATCCCTCTGTGAGAAGGTTACATTAACCTTGAGATTAAATCCATCCCGCCAGCATTACAATCAGGATATCCGGACGAAGCCAAACACTTCACCAAAGTGTCCATCTTTCACCACCACAGACCGGTCCAAGAAGACGTGGACCCTTGTCGGCCAGCAACACTACAAAACCCCACAAGCATCATCCAACAGCTCCACCTCTGGAGGACATGTGTCCTCACAACCAATTGGAAAAGAATAGGGCCAACATTAGAAGAACCAACCTGGGTTCCCCTCATCATGGAGACACCGGTAATAAAATTATATATTGACCCTTAGTTTCCCCCATTTACAGCCATTTTCCTCACCTACTCAAGCAAGATGATTGGCTGGAGTACCATATAAAAAGCATCATGGCGTGGACACAACAGTTCAGATTCGGTGATTACGGACGCCTCAGCATCCCTCACCCCAGCATCCACTATATGAACCTAGCGACACCAGACTCAGACATAGAAGAAATGTTAGAGTCAGATCATCAAGTGCCCAAGGAACAGCAAGAACCAGTAGAAGGGTAAGATCCAGTTTCCAAGAACCTTCTCATAGATGACGTCGAGGAGCACAACCTCAATAACATGATAGAAGGTTAGGAAATCCGGTTAAGTCTTTCTATTTTTGTTTTTAAGAAAAATGTAGTCTCTAGAGGAATCCAACTTTAGTCACTACCAACCAATGGTTGGAAAAACTGTTTGGAATTCTCTAGGTAAAGTAAGGAATAAAGCAGAGAGAATAGTTCAAAGTGGGCTACAGGCCCACAACTTATACCCTTGACTTTATTTCTATGATTGTAGGAAGAAACACGTAAGCAAGATGCTTTAGAAGTTTGCGAAGTTTGCATACCAGGTTGGTTGAAGCATTAGGATATCCAGGGGGGAGCTTCATAAATACTTCTTCCTCTAAGTCTCCATGTAAAAAGGCGTTGTTAACATCCAATTGATAGAGAGGCCAACTCTGGATGGAGGCAATGGCTAGAAGAAAACGAACAGTAACAAGTTTGGCAACAGGAGCGAAGGTTTCATGGTAATCAAGGCCCTCGAGTTGAGTATACCCTTTGGCCACGAGGCGGGCCTTATAGCATTCAATCGATCCATCAGCCTTATATTTGATTTTGTAGACCCATTTACATCCAATAGCATGTTTTCCAAGAGGAAGTGGTGTAAGTTTCCAAGTGTGATTGGTGTCAAGAGCTTAAAGCTCAAGTGCCATAGCGGCACGCCAAAGTGGAGATTGGTTGGCTTGATGAAAAGTAGAGGTATGGAGGTGGAAGTAATAGCAGCGACATAGGTTCGGTGGGAATAAGAAAGTCGGGAATTTGTGAGACATGACGAAAGGGGGTGCGCCGTAGAAGACGATATTGTAGGCTTGGAGGGAAGAGAATGAACAAAGTCCTGAAGGTAGGCTGGTGGTTTGGATGTTCTTGTGGATCGTCGTGCTTCAGGGCCTGGGTCGTGGTTGTATATTTGGCCAATAGATTGCAATTGATCCATAGTGTTGGATTCATGTGTAGAGTTCAGGTGTAATTGTCCATCAATAGAATGCTCTGGCTGAGTATGTGTTGGAGCGGATGCAAGTAGACGGTCATCTTGAGATGGATCACTGTCTCGTCCAATATCATGAGAAGGACCTTCATTTGACTGTGGTCCATCTGTAGTGTCTGGCTCGGGGTGGGAAACTTCAATGTTCTCAGAAGAATCAAGCATTGGGGATGGGAATAAAGGAGGTGTTTTGGTGGACAAGTCTTGAAATGGGAAGGTGGTTTCATAAAAGGTTACATCACGACTGACATAAATTTGTTTGGAGGCAAGATCATAAATTATGTATCCCTTTTGCCCAAGAAGATAACCGACAAAACTTCCTGGAAGAGACCGGACATCAAACTTGTAGGAAATGTAAGCATTGCGACCATAACAAAGACACCCAAAAACACGAAGATGTTGGTAGGAAGGAGGAGCTCCTAGAAGAATCTCGTGAGGGCTTTTCCCAGATAATAGGCGAGTAGGAATCTTGTTGATGAGATAATTCGCAGTCAGAACACATTCGCCCCAGAAGTGAAGAGGTAGATGAGCTTGAAAACGAAGAGCACGAGCTACTTCAAGAAGATGGCGATGCTTGCGTTCTACTACGCCATTTTGCTGACTAGTGTGAATCATAGTAGTTAGAATCGTATGATTCGCGATATGAATCGTACTATTCATATCGTTTTTCATATATAACGGTTCGAATCTTATATAAGAATCGAAATTAATCCAGAATCGTGAATGAATCGTTTGAATCGGTCCAGAATTGGTTGAATCGATATGAATCAGGAAGATCAACGATTCTATTATCTTCTATTATCTTTACAAGTTTTGAATTTAAAAAAACAAGAAAATGACAAACACGCCCCTGTAACAAACGAAGAGCCCGAACAGCCCGACGATGCACATTCCAAAATTTTAAAAAAGAAAATCAAAGCAAAAGATAGAACAAAAAAAGATAGAAGCATAGAAGAAGGAAGAAGAAATTTTTGTTTTATTCCAAGATCCCCACCAAAGGTATTTTTCATCTTCTCGTCATCTTTCTTGCCGTTCTCTTTTTTTTTTTTAATTCTTTCTTATGATGTATGCCGTCAAATATTTTAATAATTTTAAAAGTTCTTTAAATTTAGTTTTATTCTTTAAATTTGTTATCGAAAAGTAATTTAAAGATTAATTAAAAGATAATGCTTTATTTTAAAATTTTAATATCCAATTAATTTGTTATCTTAAAAATCTTTTTATGGAAAGAAAAATTTTTAATTAAAAATGTAATCTTTAACATAATTTAATATTTATGTGATTATTTATTAATTTTTAAATCTGAACTATTTTTAAATTAACTAATGTTTTTTTTAAATATATAGGTTTGTTTAATACATGAAAATGTCTTCTACGCTTAGAAAAGGATCTCAAACAAAGAAAATTGATCCTACTTGGGAACAGTGCTCTAGAATTGGAGACAATAGAATGCATTTGAAATGTAATTATTGTGGACTTCAAAAGTGGGGAGGGATAATTCGAATGAAGCATCACTTAGCCGGTACTCATGATAATGTTGCTCCTTGCAAACAATGTCCAAATAATGTGAGAGAAAATTTTACCAAGCTTTTAAATGAAATGGAAAATCAGAAAATTTTAGATGGGAATGAATGCTTTCAAGAACAAATGGAAGAAGATGTTCAATGTGCAGGAGGAAAAGGAAAAGCTATTATGAATACCTTTATCATCAAAGAGAAGGGAGTCAAGCAACAAACTATTAATGCAATGGTTAAAAAAAGAGAACCGGTTGTCCAGAGCATTTGCTGATTTTTGTATGGGCATGCTTTACCATTTAATTTGGTAAAAAGCTCACTATTTTCTTCAATGATGGAGATGGTTGGTGAATATGGGAGAGGATTAAAACTTCCTTCATATCATGAAGCTAGAGTTACATTTTTGAAAAAGGAAGTTGATAATGTGAACTCAATGATGGAGAAGTATAAAAAAGAGTGGAAAAAAACAGGATGTACTTTGATGTCCGATGGATGGAGTGATCGGAAAAATAGATCTCTTACTAATTTTTTAGTTAATAGCCCAAATGGAACTGTTTTCCTTAAATCTGTTGATACCTCAGATGTAGTAAAAGATGCCCAAAAGTTGTTTGAATTGCTTGATTCTATTGTGGAGGAAATTAGGGAGGAAAATGTTGTCCAAGTGGTGACTGACAGTGCTTCATCCTATGTAGCTGCTGGTGATTTATTAATGCAGAATAGGACAAAATTATTTTGGTCTCTTTGTGCTGCACATTGCATTAATCTGATTTTGCATGACATGGGTGAACTGCCAATTTTTAGAGATGTTATAAAAAAAGCAAAAGAAGTGTGTGTTTACATCTATCGACATGTTTGGGTTCTCAACATGTTTAGAAAGTACTCCAAGAAGAAAGAATTGAAGAGGCCCGGGGTTACAAGATTTGCTACATCATTTCTCACTTTGAAAAGTATGGATGACTCTAAACTTGCTCTTAGGGCAATGTTTGCATCGGAAGAGTGGGCTAGATGTTCTTATTCTTCTAAGATGGAGGCAAAAAAAGTTGAGGCGATCTTATTATTGGATGACAAGTTTTGGAAATTTATCAAATATTGTTTGAAGTGTGCAAGTCCTCTCATTAAAGTTTTAAGACTTGTGGATGGTGATGCAAAACCCGCAATGGGTTACGTATATGAAGCTATGGATAGAGCAAAAGAACAAATTGCACAAAATTTCAATTGTCAAAAGGCAAGATATGAACGCGTTTGGCATATTATAGACACAAGATGGGATTTGCAACTCCATAGGCCACTTCACACGGCGGGCTATTTTCTCAATCCCAAGTAAGTTTACAAAATATTTTGGTTAACTTTCATTTTCTCTTTTGGCCAATTTTTACTTGCATTGCATTGAATTTTATAATTTTATAGGTTCCAATATAGTGATTGTTTCAATGCGGACATGGAAGTGAAAATGGGATTGTACAAGACAATGGAGAAAATGTATCCAGATCTTGAAACAAGAATCAAAATTGATCAACAATTAGAGAAGTTTAAGAAAGCTGAGGGATTATTTGGCATGAGCATGGCTATTTTAACAAGAGAAAACAAGCAACCTGGTAATGTTTTTTAATTTTGTAGATGCATTGTGAAACTTTTTTTAATAGTTTTAGTTATGCCAAAAAAAAAATCTAATTACCTATCTTATATATTTTAGCTTTATGGTGGGAAAGTTATGGGGAAGAATGCAAAGAGCTTCAAAATCTTGCCATTCGGGTTCTAAGTCTTACATGTAGTGCCACTGGATGCGAAAGAAATTGGAGTACATTTGAGCATGTGCATTCCAAAAAGAGAAATCGTTTGGAGCAACAAAGATTAAATGCTCTTGTTTTTGTCAAATACAACATTCAACTTGAATTAAGACAAGAAAAAGGGGAGAAAAAAGGGGAGACATATGATCCAATTTGTTTGAGTGATATGGAGTCGGATGATGAGTGGATCACCGAAGTAGAGGACGCTTGTTTACCCCAAGACAATTCATGGATGGATATGAATGAATGTTTTGAAGATGATGAAGGGCTTGGATCAAATAACAAAAGAAAACGAGGTAAATAACTCACTCTCTAGTCTCTAAATGCATAAACATTCATTATTTAAAATATTGAATTCTAATGCTTTATAGTTTATATAATGTATAATGTATCTTATATAGGACCAAGAAACTTAAAATTTGATAGAAAAAAAAAAGGAAAAGTTCTTCTAGATGAAGAGGAGGCAGAGGAGGCAGAAGATGATGAAGAAGCTAATACAGAGGAAGAGGAGCAAGAAGATGTTATGGTAGAAGATGATGATGAAGATGATGATGGAGATGACTATGAAGGGCTACAAATTTGAATGAGTGTTGATATGGAATCATGGATATGAAACTTATAATTTGATAGTTTGAGCAACTAAGTTTAAGGCTTTAAGCTTTATTTAGTTTTAAAATATTAACTTGGTTGGTAGATAAGTGTTTTGAACTATGTTGTTTTTAATTTATGTTTAATGCATGACTTATAATTTACTTGTTTATTTTTTTGAATCATAAATGCATAATATATATATATATATATATATATATATATATATATATATATATATATATATATATATATATATATATATGATTTTGAAATATTAAACCGGATCTTACGATTCGATTGGATTCACGATTCTCGATTCGCAAATTTAGAATTTCGATTCACGATTCGAATCTCGATTTGACTACCTTGGTGTGAATACATGACCGCTGATGAACGATGCCCTCTTCTCGAAGGAAGGGGTGAAGATCATTAGATAAGAATTCTTGGCCATTATCTGTCCGAAGAGTTTGAACATGGGTAGAAAACTGAGTTTTAACATAAAGAATAAAATGACGAAGAAGAGACTGAGTTTCTGATTTATGTCTCACTAAGAAAACCCAAGTGGCACGAGAATAGTCATCAACAATGGTTAAAAAATAATGTGCCCCTGATAAGGATGCAACCTTATAGCCTCCCCACATATCACAATGAATCATACTGAAAATGCATTTTGTTGAAATGGAACTATTTGGAAATGGAAGCCTGGTTTGTTTTGCCAAAGGACAAACAGTACATTTGCAGGTTTTAGAAATAGTGAGGCCAGGGACTGATTTAGATAGAAGTTCCATACGTTCTGAAGAAAAATGCCTAAACGCCAGTGCCAACAGTCAAAATTAGAGGCCTCAATGGTAGCAACAATGTTGGTTTGGCGTAGATCTAGGATGTAGAGACCTCCATGCATCTTACCCAGTCCAATCATCCTCCTCGACAGAAGGTCCTGAATGATACAGTGATTAGGATAAAAGATTCTAAGACAAGGAACTCGACGAGTTAATTGAGGGATGGATAGAAGATTGAGATGAAAAGAAGGAACATAGAGGACATCATCCAGTTGAAGACCATTAGGTAAGTGCACGGGTCCCTGTAACAGTTATAACTGCAGTTTGCCCATTCGGCAGAGTGACAGGTGAAATGTTGATGTTATTAGTAAATGAAGAGAATAAAAACTTTGAACTTGCCATATGGTGGGTGGCTCCACTATCAATAACCCAATCAGAAGAAAGAGTAGATAAGCTTGCGATATTACCCGAAACTATGGCACTTGTTGAAGGATAATTGGGAGGTGGAGTGCTTGTGGAGAGCAATGCCATGAGATGTTGATATTGTTCATGAGAAATAGGTGGCAATGGTTTTTGTTCCTCGATGACATTGGTAGATCCTGCATTGGCTGATGCGCGCGTGGTTCTCTGACCAGACTGATTAGATTTGAACTTTCCTTGTTGCCGCCGCCTGCTATTCTTAGGTGGGAAGCCATGGAGTAAGAAACATCGATCGATGGTGTGGTTATCTCTCTTGCAGTGATCGCAATGCATCAATGGTCTGTCAGAAATGGCTCGTCGATTGACACTTAAAGCCGCCGCATCATGTGAGGGTGTCACAATGTGGAGGTTTCGATGCCTCTCTTCCTACAACAAAAGTGAATAGATCCGACTGACGATGGGAAGTGGCTCCATTAAGAGGATTTGACTTCTCATAGCATTGTAGCTTTCATTTAATCCCATGAGGAACTGCATCACCTTTTCTCTTTGACAGATGCTCATTAATTCCTTAGATGAGCCACAAGTACAAGGAGGAATAGCACTGTAGGAAGATAGCTCATCCCATAATGCCTTGAGCCCAGTGAAATATGAGGCAATCGAAGATGTACCTTGTTGATGAGTAGCAATGGCACATGAAAGTTGGAAGATTCGAGGAGCGTTCTGTTGGGAGAAACGGTCACCAAGTTCAATCCAGACTTCATGTGTTGTTTCTGCATACATTACGCTATTGGCAATGTCACTGCAAACTGAGTTGAGAATCCAGGAATACACCATGTTATTACATCTTTCCCACTGAGAGACTTTGGGATCTGATGACTCGGGCTTTTGATGGTTCCATTTATGAAACCATATTTGTTTTTTGCAAGAAGTGCTATACGGATGGCTCTTGACCAAGTTGCATAGTTTTCTCTGGTGAGATTGTGGGTGACGATAGAAGTGCCGGGATTGTCCGAGGAATGGAGAAAGTAAAGAGAATCAGGATGGATGTTGGTAGTATTTGTGGCTTTCACAGAGTCACTCATGATGGGTTTGATGATAAATCGAGAAAAAGAAGAGAAGGATCGTGAACTCTTAATGAATGAAGAGGATCTCCGGTCTGACCATCGATTCCAATTCAATCATTAAGTCACTCGGATACCATGTTAAAAGGAGAAGATCGAGAGAGAAGATCAAAACAAACACAAGAATCTTAATGTGGTTCGGCCAAAGTAAGCCTACATCCACGGTTGTTGTCTTTGTTATGTTTTCTCAATGAGCATTTTCATACAATATATAGGAAGAAAACAACCTTTCTTATAATTTATGAATAGCCCTTAATAAACGAGCATAATTCAAACTTGCCATACAATATTGATAACCTTCCAATCTAAACAGGTTTATTATAGAAGGTGAGATGGCAAAATATAGGAGTTGTTGGATGGTTTGCAGATCCTCCAAAATTAAAGCACTATGTTGCAATCAATGATCTTGGAGCCTGGTGCAATCTTGGTCAATAGGCTTAGACATTTTCATAACCAAGGGTTGCTGCAAATGAACCCCAAGATGATGGCAAAACATCATCCAGACTTTGAAGATCAAATTCCAAGCTGCAAGGCATGTCAATTCGGTAAGCTCAATAGATAACCATTTTCAAAAGCAATTGGCAAAGCATCAAGGAAGCTGCAATTGATTTACATGGATGTCTCAGGCCCTCAAAGAACGCCTTCCCTAAAAGGTAGCCTTTACTACATTGCCTTTATTGATGATTTCAATAGAATGTGTGGGATTGGATTTTTTTTTTTTCTTGAAGTTTAAATCAGAAGTAGCTCAAGTTTTTCGGAAGTTCAAGGCAAGAGTTGAGAATGAAAGTGGCTACAAAATTCAGACTCTGAGATTTGACAATGGGAAGGAATGCACTTCAGCAGATTTCAACAAGTTTTGTGAAAATGCAAGCATTGAGCATCAACTTACAACCCCTTACAGTCCACAAAAAATGGAGTTAGTGAGAGGAGAAAGAGGTACATCATGCAAATGTCAAGATGCATGATGCATGAGAAGAAATTGCCAAAGAAGTTTTGGGCGGAGGCAGCAAATACGGCAGTGTTCCTTCAAAACAGGCTTCCAACAAAGGTAGTAAAAAATCAAACACCGTTTGAGGTTTGGTATGGGTACAAACCATCACTGAAGTTTTTTAAATATTTGGTTGTTTGTGCTTCACTCATATTCCATAGAGCAAATGTTACAAACTAGATAAAAAACTTCACCAGGCATTTTTATAGGTTATAGCATTGTCAGCAAGGCCTATAAAATTTTCCAGCCACAAACTAGAAATATTGTTGTTAGTAGGGATGTTCACTTTATAGAGGATGAAGAGTGGAACTAGGATGATGCAGAGAAGAAAGGTCAGACTATGGCAGAGTTGAAACTCAATTTTCTGTATTGAAGAAGAATAACAAATAGAATTAAACTGTGGATAATATTCCGGTGAGAGGAACTAGGCTGCTCTCTGACATTTATGAAAGGTTCAACATTATTGTGTGTTAGCAGGTACATTATGAAGAAGCAAAAAGTGATCAAAGATGGATAGCTGCAATGAAGAAGAAGCTATTCATGTTAGAGAAAAACAAGACATGGACTCTAGTTGAAAGGCTTCAAAATAGAAAGATGATTGAAGTTAAGTGGGTGTCTAGAACTAAGCTAAATCCTGATGGCTCTATCAATAAGCAAAAGGCAAAACTCGTGGTGAAAGGCTATGCTCAAGTCTTTGGTGTAGACTACTCAGATACCTTCACACCGGTTGCTCGTTTGGACACCAAAAGGCTTTTGCTTGTTGTAGCTGCTCAAATGAATTGGAGAGTATCTCAACTCAATGTAAAATTCAGCATTTTTAAATGGTGTTTTGCAGGAAGAAATTTATGTTGAATAGCCCAAAGGTTGAAACAAGCTCCAAGAGCTTGGCACAGTAGGATAGATGATCATTTGCTGAACTTAGATTTTAAAAAGAGTTTGTTTGAGGCCACTCTTTATGTTAAATGTCAGAGTAATGATGTTCTGATAGTCTCTCTTTATGTTGATGATCTTTTTCTAACAAGAAATGATGCATGCTGGTTGAGGAGTTCAAACATGAAATGATGAAGCTTTTGAGATGACAAATCTTGTGTTGATGACTTTCTTTCTTGGTATAGAAATTAAGCAGGCTGAGCATGAAGTCTTCATCTGTTAGAAGAAGTATGCTAAGGATATTTTGAATAAGTTTAAGCTTGAAGAATGCAAGGAGGTAAGCACTCCTATGAAACAAAAGGAGAAGTTGTGCAAGGAAGATGGTGCTAATAAAGTTGATGAGGGATACTATAGAAGTTTGATCGGCTGCTTGATGTATCTTACAACAAGAAGGCCTGACATTTTAAATGTTGTAAGCATCTTATCCACATTTATGAACTGTGCAAGTGACTTGCATCTCAGGGCTGCCAAGAGAGTGATTTGATATGTCAAAGGCACAAGTGATTTTTGTGTCAAATTCACAAGAAGCAAGGAGTTCAAGCTGGTTGGTTTCTCTTATAGGGACTAAGGAGGTTCAATTGATGATATGAGAAGTGCTTCAGGCTACTGTTTTACTCTCAGATCTAGTGTTTTCTCATGGAGTTCAAAGAAGCAAGAAATGGTGGCTCAATCTATAGTTGAAGCAGAATTTGATGCTGCAACAGTTGTTGTTAACCAAGCTTTGTGGCTAAAGAAGATTTTAATGGATCTTAACCTGGAGCAAAAAGAAAGCACTGATATTTTTGTTGACAATCAAGCTGCCATTGCTATTTCTCATAATCCTATGTTTTATGGGAAAACTAAGCATTTCAACATCAAGTTGTTCTTCATAAGAGAAGTGCATAAAGAAGAATTTGTGACTCTAGTTTACTGCAAATCTGAAGATCAGCTGCAAGCTTGTTTACAAAGCCATTTCAAATCATGTCCACGTTAGTTTCTAAGGCAAAGCGGAGTTTCTAAGGCTGAGTTTCTAAGGCAAGAAATTGGTGTTTGCAGCTTCTAAAGCAAGGCGGAGTGTTAAGAACATGCTTTAGTACTAAAACATGTCCACGTGTAGTTCATGTGTTTTATTTTACTGTTTTTCGGTTATTAAATTGTTTCCTAGTCTTTAGGAAGTAGTTAGGTTATTTCTTTGATGTTGTTGATTGTGGCCTATTTGTAGAATCCTTTTGTTAATCGTCAATTTTCTTTTGTCTTTAACTTTAAAAGCTGTCATGTTGTCTTTTTATATATTATTCTGAATATCAGAAGTACAATAGAATTTTATCACAAATCTTGTGCTTCTTTCTGCCTATATTTACAACAAAGCCAAATGGAGATAGAAAAATCAAGCAAAAGAGCCAAACTTGGGAACTAATAGACCTACTAGATGGCAAGAGAACAATGGGTTTGAAGTGTACCTTTAAAACCAAACATCATCCAAATGGAAGTGTACACAAGCACAAGGCTCATTTGCTGACAAAGGGATATTTACATATGCAAGGAATGAATTTGAAAGACACATTTCCCGTAGTTGATAGACCGGAAACATGTTGGAAGAAGTAAACTTAATTGGATACATGCATGCATGCATGACATTGGGAAGCTAAAGGGTTTTATGTTGGTTCATGAAAATGTGTTTTGATTAATGAGATGGTGCTTAGGGAAATGAAAATGAAATTAATATGTGAATGTGAAAGGTCACAAAACTAATATAAGAAAGTGGTTTTGTTGTCTTCCTCCATAGTGGGAAAAATCAATATACATCTTCCTCTTGAACTTTATTTTGCCCACAAATTTATTTTATCACAAATTATTTTCTAACAAAGTGGTACCAGAGCCGAAGGTGATCATTGGATATGGCTACCAATGTGATTGTTGTTCCTCGTCTTGCCGATATGACATATGGCCATTGGAGTATACAAATGAAGATGATGCTTGAATTCCAATATGCATGGGAAGCTGTTAAAGGCTTTGAGGAGTCTCAAGATGAGGAGAACCTTACGGGGGTTCAAAGAATGGCATTGGCGGATCTAAAGAAGAAAGATAAGAAAGCTCTCTTCTTTATCTATCAAGCCTTAGATGCAGCTACTTTTGAGAAGGTGTCGGAAGCCACAACATCTAAAGAAGCATGGGGTATCCTTGAAGAAATATACAAAGGAGATGACAAAGCAAAGAGCATTCACCTCCAATCCTTGAGAAGTGAGTTTGAAGAGCTAGAGATGAAGGAGCCCGAATCTATATCAGATTATTTTGCAAGGGTGCAAGCCATTGTAAATAACTTAAAGAGAAATGGTGATGACATTGAAGACAGCCGTGTAGTGCAAAAGGTGCTTCGATCTTTGGATCCAAGATTTGACTATGTTGTGGTGGCAATTGAGGAAGCAAAAGATGTAAAGAATATGAAGGTGCAAGAGCTACAAGGGACACTAAAAGCTCATGAAGCTAGAATGCTAAGAAGGATCAAGGAACCATTAGCGCAAGCCCTACAAACCAAGATGTTTATCAATGATAAGAAAGAACCTAAAACTGAGAGAAGTCAAGATGGTCACGGAGGTGTCCGTGGATGTGGCAATGGTAGAGGCCACGGTGGAGGTTTTAGACTTGACCGAGGGCGTGGTGACTACAACAATGATTTTAACACTCAATGGAATGGAGGAAGAGGACAACGAGGAGGCTGGAGGTATGATAAAAGCAATGTTAAATGTTATCATTGTAACAAGTTTGGGCATTATTCTTCTGAATGTTGGCATAATCAAGCTAACCAAGTGCAATGAAGGGTTAACTATGCTAAAGAAGATGACAACGATAATGTGCTTCTACTGGCAAAGAATGGAGGAGATGATGCAAACAAAAACCTGTGGTACTTAGACTCCAGTGCAAGCAATCATATGTGTGGGCACAAGGAACTGTTCACAGAGCTAGATGAGAAAGTAAATGGCGATATCTCATTTGGAGATGCTTCCAAGGCGCAAGTAGCAGGTGTCGGTAAGATTCTTATCAAGCTCAAGGATGGAAACCATCAATATATTTCTAATGTCTATTATGTGCCCAAAATAAAGACAAACATTCTTAGTCTTGGCCAACTCTTGGAGAAAGGTTACGAAGTACAAATGAAGGATGGACTTATGCATTTGAGAAAGGAAGATAAGTTGATTACTCATGTTCCCATGTCTAGGAATCGCATGTTTAGTCTTAATATTGATCATGTTGTTGCAAGATGTTTGAATGCTTGTTTGAAGGATAGCACATGGCTTTGGCATTTGCGTTTTAGGCATGTTAATTTTGGTGCACTAAAACTTCTCTCAAGCAAGAAAATGGTGAAGGGGCTACCATATTTTGATGCACCAAATGAATTATGTGAGGGGTGTGTTCTAGGCAAACACCTTAGGAAGAGTTTTCCGAAGGAGTCATTTAACCAAGCAAGGAGACCACTTCAACTTATTCACTCGGACATATGTGGTCCAATTACTCCAACCTCACTTGGAGGTTGTCGTTATTTTCTAACATTTATTGATGATTTTTCCAGGAAAACATGGATGTACTTCTTGAAAGAGAAATCGGAGGCATTTCAAGCATTCAAGGAGTTTAAAGCATTGGTGGAGAACCAAATCGGCTACACTATTAAGGCGCTCCGATCAGATCGTGGAGGAGAATTTACATCTAAAGAGTTTGAAAATTTCTGCAAAACTCACGGCATTTGGAGGCCTTTAACAGCACCTTATTCCCCCCAACAAAATGGAGTCGCCGAGAGGAAGAACCGAACCATACTTGACATGATTCGGAGCATGATGAAAACAAAACAAATGCCTAAAGAGTTTTGGGCTGAAGCTGTGAATTGTGCTGCATATATACTCGATAGATGCCCCACAAAGAACTTGGAAAGACTCATACCACAAGAGGCATGGAGTGGAGTCAAGCCAGATGTATCTCACTTGAGGGTTTTCGGGTGCATTGCTTATTTACACATTCAAGATCAAAGGAGGGTGAAGCTAGATGACAAGAGCATTCCATGTATTTTCATTGGATATGATGTAAGATCGAAGGCCTATAAGCTATAAGAGCCAAAGCAAAAGAAGATTCTCATAAGCCGAGATGTGAAATTTCAAGAAGATGGCGTTTGGAATTGGAATACTAATGCGGTGATAATTCAAGAAGAAGAACAAGTCAAGGAGCAAGATAGAGAGCCAACACCACCACCGTCTCCTACTTCAACAAGTTCAGATGATGAGGATGGTCCTAAACCACAAAAGACAAGGAATATTCAAGAACTCTATGAGGTAACAAGACCCCTTAATCTCATTTGTCTTTATGCTAATGAGGATGTTATATCTTTTGAAGAAGCCATTAAAGATGATAAATGGAGAAAAGCCATGGAAGATGAGATGAAAGCAATTAAGAAGAATAAGACTTAGGAGATTACTATTCTACCAGAAGGGCATAAACCCATTGGTGTAAAGTGGGTTTACAAAGTAAAAAAGAATGCACAAGGAGATATCGAGAAGTACAAAGCAAGGCTTGTAGCAAAGGGCTACAAGCAACAAGCCGGGATTGACTATGATGAAGTTTTTGCCCCCGTAAGTCGGATGGAGACTATACGGATGATTCTCTCTTTGGCCTCTCAAAACAAGTGGCAAGTGTTCCAACTTGATGTGAAGTTGGCTTTTCTCAATGGCTACCTAGAGGAAGAAGTCTATGTTGAACAACCAATGGGCTACAACAAAAAAGGGCAAGAAGATAAAGTTTTGAAGCTAAGGAAGGCACTCTACGGACTGAAGCAAGCTCCACGAGCTTGGAACTCAAGAATCGATGCTTATTTTAAAACTAATGGTTTTGTGCAGTGCCCAAATGAACATGCTCTCTATACAAAAGAAGGTGTCAACAATTTATTTGTTGCTTTGTATGTGGATGATCTTATTTATACAGGAAATTCACCTCAAATGATGGAAAGCTTCAAGAAAGCAATGGCAAAAGAATTCTAGATGACGGGCATGGGAGTTATGTCCTATTTCCTCGGGTTGGAGATAAAGCAACAAGATAATGGAATTTTTATCACTCAAGAACACTATGCTAAGGAGATACTAAAAAGGTTCAAGATCGAGGAATACAACCCAATTAGTACCCCAGTGGATTGTGGAGCCAAGTTATCCAAGAATGATGAAGGGAAGGTGATTGATCCTATGCTTTATAAAAGCTTAGTAGGATGCTTGAGATATTTGACATGTACTAGGCCAGACATACTCTATGGTGTTGGACTTTTGAGTAGGTTCATGGAGGAACCTAAAGCAAGTCATTGGAAGGTGGCTAAAAGGATCCTTCGATACATCCGAGGTACCCTTTGCCATGGCCTATTTTATTCTTCTTCTAACAACCTTGAGCTTGTTGGCTATTCGGATAGTGATTGGGGTGGAGATTGTGATGATCGAAAAAGCACTTCCGGATTTGTATTTTTCATGGGTGATGCGGCATTTTCATGGATGTCTAAGAAGCAAGCAATTGTGACATTATCTACATGTGAAGCGGAGTATGTCACGGCATCTTCATGTGTTAGTCATACTATATGGCTAAGAAGTTTATTAAAGGAAATTAAGTTTGTTCAAAGTGAAGCTACAAAAATATGCATTGATAACAAGTCGGCTATTTCTTTGGGGAAGAACCATGTGCATCATCAAAGGAGCAAACATATTGATGTTCGGTTTCATTCTATTCGAGAGCATGTGAAGAATAAAGATGTGGAGCTAATATATGTGAAGACGCATGATCAAGTCGCCGACATTTTCACCAAGCCACTTGGAGTTGATCTCTTCTACAAATTTAAGCAATTACTTGACATGAGAGACAAAGGCAATTAAGTTTAAGGAAGGGTGTTGGAAGAAGTAAACTGTTATTGCACAACCGCAAGCGCACGGTCTTGCCAAGTAGTAAATAGATATCGATCCCACGAGGACCAAGTACGATTACCAATCTATTGCAACAATAGGCTATCTAGACAGTCAAAGATGATGGAAAATAGAAACAACAAGCAATAAGAAATAAAACACAACCAGAGAACACAGGAACACAGGGTGTGGATTAAAATCAGATTTTGATAAGCTTAGATTCAGGAACTCGCCACAAAGTGAGAATGAATGATGTGTTGGATCTAGACCGGGTTTGGGTAGATCTCTTGAAGGGTATTAATCCTAAGCTACTTGTTACTCTCTTTCAAGAGATAACAAGTTGGTCTTGATTAAGGCTATCTCCTACTTTCGTGGTAGATAAACCCCTTTCAAAACCCAAATGAGTTCAGTGATTAAGTGATGAACCCTCAAGAATTACCTTTCAGCAGATTCAGGGTGATTTAAGAGGTTCCAAGGCCCAGGTTATCTTTTCAGCAATCCTAGATCTTTAAGATAAGCAAGTAATGCTTTCACAATTACAAGCTGTGTACTCAAATCAGAAATCAACTCAAGAAACCTACCTTTAAAGCACAAAAGATCCGTACAAAAAAAAGTGTTAACACATCAAACAGTCATCACTCTGGGCTAATCCCAAACCTAAGAAAAGTTTACAAACACATTGTCTCAATTACAGAAGAAAAGGAGAAAATAAGAGTAATGCAGGACACAACACAACAAGGCTGAGTAGACTCCCTATGATGCCAGCAGGATTTTAGCCTCTAACTCTTCATCCTTGTTCTTCCTTCTTCCTCCTCTTTCCAAGCTTCAGAACTTTCTCTCTTTCTTTTCAGCCGCCAGCCCCTTCTGTCCCCGTTTTTTTTCTCTTTTGGCCCCTTTTTATAGTTAGAGATAAGCGTGGGGCCCAGTTGCTTCAATTGCTTTACAGACCACAGGTACGTTACAGACCACAGGCAGGTTGTGCATTTGTTTTCGGAGAGGCTGATGCACAGTCTTCAGGGTTTCTCGGTCAGTTCCCAGCTTTCTACAACCAAGAACACTGAAAAAGAGTAGTTTGTACAAAAAGGAGAGAAACACTACAAAGACTAAGAAAAGTGCATGAATAATGATGGATCATTAGTTAAATGCAAGGCTATAATAATGAAATTTTTATATACAACATAAACTTAATTGGATACATGCATGCATGCATGACATTGGGAAGCTAAAGGGTTTTATGTTGGTTCATGAAAATGTGTTTTGATTAATGAGATGGTGCTTAGGGAAATGAAATGAAATTAATATGTGAATGTGAAAGGTCACAAAAGTGATATAAGAGAGTGTTTTTGTTGTCTTCCTCCATGGTGGGAAAAATCAATATACATCTTCCTCTTGAACTTTATTTTGCCCACAAATTTATTTTATCACAAATTATTTTCCAACAAAACACACAGGATTTTCTTAGCTTTGCAACTCAACTAAAATGGTTAGTATTCCAACTGGATGTAAAATCCACTTTTCTCAATGGTGATTTAAAAGAGGAGGTAAATATAGAAGAACTAGAGGGGTTTATCGTTAGTGGTAGTGAAGAGGTGTATAGGCTGAGGAAGGGTTTATATGGACTACATCAAGTTCTTCGCACATGGTATAGTTTATGAGACCATTACTTTATGGAGAATGGATTTCATAGAAGTGAAAGTAAGCATAATTTGATAAAATGTTGCAAGGGAATACTGTCTGGTTGCTAATCTATATATATGTGGATGATATAATATATATGTTAACTTGGTTTGTATAGAGGATGAATGTGATGCAAACGGTGCCCAAAAAGCATACATTGAAATAACATAAGCAGAGGTTTTATATCAGCCTCTGTTACAACGCCCAATAAGAAAGGACCAAGATCTTGATAGCCACTCAGTGACTATCAACTTTTACAAAAGTGAAGCTACAGTTGAAACGGCTAAAACGGCAGCTGCGCCTGCGCAACCAATCACTTCTCATTCTTTTCCTCCAGCTCAGCACGAACTTATCCCAGTCAGCGAGTCAGCAATTGACTGAGCAACTTCAACATCCTCCCGTGGCTCAGTCAACCCTAACTTCTTCTTAAACTCTTCATGCTTCTGAATGGCCAACGACTTTGTCAAGCCATCGGCTGCTTGTTCATCTGTCGGGCAGTGCTCCAGTTTGATTGTTCCTTCAGAAATTAGGTCGCGAATGAATGAAGCCGAGTATCAATATACTTGGTCCTCCCATGTTGTGCTGGGTGGTTGGCAAGCAAGATGGCAGACTTGTTATCACAGAGCAATGTTGTTCCCTTGTCCTGTTTCAGTCCAAGATCTGATAAAATTCTTCGAAGCCAAACAGCCTAACATGCTCCTGATGCTAGCGCCATGTACTCGACTTCAGTACTGGATAGTGCAACCACACTTTGCTTCTTAGAACACCACGATACAACTGCTCCACCAATGCAGAAGAGCCATCCTGTAGTACTCTTACGATCATCCACACACCCTCCATAATCACTATCTGTAAAGCCTATCATGTTGAAACTGCTCCCATGTTTATAGCTCAAACCCAATTGTAAAGTACCTGATAAGTAATGCATTATTCTTTTTACCGCCGCCATATGATGATGAGTGGGTTGTTGCATAAAACGAGAGACTACTCCAACTGTAAATTGAATATCTGGCCTTGTGTGAGTTAAGTAGAGTAGTCCCCCAACAATTCTCCTATACCTTGCTGCATTTGCTGGTCCAGAGCCATCTGTCAGTGATAATTTCTCATTACAATTCATAGGAGTGAATAGTTCTTTGCACTTGTACATCCTGTGCTCCTTCAATAAGGTTTCTGCATACCGGCGTTGTGAAACATGTGTTGCTTCATATCTCTGTGATACTTCAAGGCCCAGAAAGTACTTCAACACTCCAAGATCTGTCATTTCAAATGATTCCATCATTTCTTTCCTGAATTTTTCCATCAGACAGTCTGAATTGCTCATATAGATAATGTCATCTACGTATAAGCATAGAGTTAGAGTTCCAAGATCCTTCAAATGCTGATTATATAGCGTAGGCTCATTGTTACTTCTTTCAAAGCCCATTTTCAGAAAGTGATGATGGATCTTGCTATACCAGGCTCGGGGTGCTTGTCTGAGGCCATATAAGGCTTTCTTCAGTTTGTAGACCTTATCTTCTTGACCAGCAACTGCAAAGCCTTCTGGTTGAGTAACATAAACATCCTCAGTGATTTCCCCATTGAGAAACGCAGATTTGACATCCAGTTGATGAATAATCCACTTCCTTTGAGCTCCTACTGCCAAGAATAAGCGAATAGTTTCAAGTCTGGCCACTGGTGAGAAGACCTCAGTGAAGTCTACCTCTTCTTTCTGACTGTATCCCTTTGCGACAAGTCTGGCTTTTCTCTTGAGAAGAGATCCATCAGCATTAAGTTTTGTCTTGAAGATCCACTTAAGCCCACTGCCTGTTTCCCAGTAGGGAGTGTTGTTAGTTCCCATGTTTCATTTTTGATGATTGACTTCATCTCCTCATTCATTACATTTGACCCATCCTTGTCTCTACTTGCCGCTTCATAGGTGGTTGGATCCTCAGCTGTAAGAACAAGTGAATAAGAGTCATAAATATCAGAGAGTGTTCTGTACCTTTGGTTCAATACAGCCTCATCATCAGTTAATGCATGATCCTCAGAGATTTGTCTCTCGTCAGTTGAAGAGTGTTCAGGCAGAGCGCTGACTTCAGAGATATGTTCAATGGTTTCATTTGCAGGAATGATTGAGTCCTTCTTCTCTGCCCAATCCCACTTAGTTGTTTCACAGAAGGAAACATTCACACTGACTGTGATCTTTTCTGAGTCAGGATGCAGCACCCGATATGCCTTTGATTCCATGCTCTAGCCTAAGAAAACACACCGTTCTCCTTTGGCTTCGAATTTTCCTCGAGCCTGAGTATCAACATGAACATAAGCTACACACCCGAAGACTTTCAAGTGATTTACTGATGGCTTAATACCAGTGAGCTTTTCATACGGAGTTTGATCCTCCACTGCATTAGTTAATGACCTATTGAGTACATAGACAGCCGTGGAAACAGCCTCCGCCCAGTACTCCATGGGTACACTCATCTCAAGTAGCATGGTACGCGCCATTTCAATAACGGTCCTGTTCTTCCTTTCGGCCACTCCATTCTGCTGGGGTGTGTATGGCGCGGTTAGCTGACGATGAACTCCATGCTTGTCACAAAACAAGCTGAAGTCCTTTGAGGTGAACTCACCTCCTCTGTCCGTTAGGAACGTTTTGTGAGAGAGCTGGTTCTCAACTAGGCTCTTAAATCTTTTGAAGCATTGCAGGGCCTCTCCCTTGGAACTCATGAAATAAACCCAACTATAGCGTGAAAAATCATCCGTTAATAAGAAGAAATACTTATTACCTCCTTTTGATGGCACTTGCATAGGTCCTACCAAATCTCCATGAATGAGTTCCAGAGGTCCTTGAGCTCTTCGTGCCTGTCCTCGTGGAAACGAGGTCTTGGTAATCTTTCCCTGCATGCACCCTTCGCAACCATCTGTCACCAAGTCACGAGGCAACCCTATCACCATACTTCTTCGAGCCATCTGCTGCAGTGACAGTTGATTCAAGTGTCCAAACCTTTTGTGCCACAGAGAAGAAGTAATTGACTGTTGTGAAGCTACTTGTGCTGACTCCACTGCTCCCATCTCAAGAGAAAATAACCTATGTGAGGTCATTGGCACCTTGATCAGTAAAGTATCATCATCGCCATCTCTGATGCTGCACTCCTGATTGGTGAAGATTACAGAGTAGCCATCTGCAACAAGCTGACCCACGCTTAAGAGATTGTGAGCAAGTTGAGAAACAAATTGGACATTCGTTAGATACTTAGTCTTTCCTCGACTAGTCTGAATTCTCACTGTCCCAACACCTTCGACTCTCAGGGTCTTGCCATCTCCAAGTCTCACCATCTGCTCCATTCCTTGCTTCAGAAGCACAAAGTGTTCACGAATACCACTCATGTGGTTTGAACATCCACTATCAATAAGCCACACTGATGAGTTCTCACTGTCAGCTCCTCCACTTGCCATGAAGAGCTTTAGCTCTTCTATTTTAGTCTCTTCTTCAGTCACATGGGCTTCACTGCCTCGGTACCAACATTGTGCCTTCATGTGGCCATATTTTTTGCAAATATGGCACTGGACGTTTGCTCTATCAGCACTTCGACCTCTACCGCGACCCCTGAATCGCCCTCTGAACATGGCTCATCTTCCTCTGAACCCGGTGTTGCTACTTTCTTCATTCCATTTTGCAGAGGCTTCAGCTTGAAAGGCATGCTCCTCTTCATCTCCAGCTGAAAGAATTAATATAGCCTCATGACTTTTCAAAGACCCGCTGAGTTGATCAATAGTCATCTCCTCTATGTTATTGCCTTCTAATATAGATGACACGACATGATTAAACTTCACAGTGAGGCTTCTCATAATTTTAAAGACCACTGTTTGATCAGTGAGTGTATCTCCGAGCATGCGTATCTTATAGACTACATCAAGTATTCTACTGATATAATCTTGCACCATCTCTCCATTTTTCATCTTCATACTGTCAAGTTCTTGCCTTAGTGAGTAGCGGTTCACCATAGCACTCTTTGATCTCCCTTGGTACTTGGTTTTAAGTTTATCCCAGGCTTCCTTTGCGGTGGAAGCCTCAGCAATTCTGATGAGAATTTTCTCATCTAAAGCCTGCTGTATGAGATATAAAGCATATGCATCTAGCCTCTTCTTCTCAGCAAGTTGCTTGTCATCCTCTTCCTTCCCAACGCCTTCTTCCACGAGTTCCCATAGGTCTTTGGACTTGAAGAGGGTCTTCATCTTCAAGCTCCAAAGATTAAAGTTTTCACCTTTGAAGAATGGTGTGCCAACGATCGATGACTCTACGGCGAGACACTTCTCAGCCATGATGAATAACCTGGCTCTTGATACCACTGTTAACTTGGTTTGTATAGAGGATGAATGTGATGCAAACGGTGCCCAAAAAGCATACATTGAAATAACATAAGCAGAGGTTTTATATCAGCCTCTGTTACAACGCCCAATAAGAAAGGACCAAGATCTTGATAGCCACTCAGTGACTATCAACTTTTACAAAAGTGAAGCTACAGTTGAAACGGCTAAAACGGCAGCTGCGCCTGCGCAACCAATCACTTCTCATTCTTTTCCTCCAGCTCAGCACGAACTTATCCCAGTTAGCGAGTCAGCAGTTGACTGAGCAACTTCAACAATATATGGTGTCCTCACAATCAACTGTGGATGAGATTCAAAGACGAATGATATACACATTTGAGATGCCTGATCTAGCATGATCGTACTATTTCCTTGGACTGGAGATCAACCAAAACAAAGGCTGTAATTTTGCATCTTAGAAAAAATATCCAGAAGTAATAATCAAGAGAACATGCAGAGTTGTAAAAAGACTTCAACACCAATGAACACTTGTGAGAAATTGCAGAATGATGATGGTGTAGGTGAAGCTGATGCAAAAAGGTAGAGGACCTTGGTTAGTGATTTGATATATCTATCTTAGACGAGCCCAAACATTGCTTTTTCTATTGGAGTTGCATCCAAGTTCATGAACAAGCCATCACGACAGCATATGGGACCAATCAAACTTATTATGCGGTATATTGCCAAAACTGTAAACTATAGGGCGGTTTCGTTGACGATCGAAGTACTTCAAGTTTATTGGCATTTGGTTCAGGCGCTGCCACCTTGAGTGCCAAGAAGCAAGACGTCAGCTTGTTGTCCACAACAGAGGCAAAGTATGTGACTACTACTTCAGCAGCGTGTCAAGCAATTTGGATAAGAAGATTAGTCAGTGATATGGGGCAAGAGTAGACAGGGCAACACCAATTTTTTTGCATGACAACAAATAAACAATTTTGCATGGGTGCACAAAACATATTGAGATCAGGTTTTTGTTTTATCGTAAGCTTAATTACTGACTGTTTGATTAGCGTGCAATATTGCAGCACAGATAACCAAGAAGCGGACATATTCACAAAGGCTTTGACTGTTCTATTCAGGACTTTACTAACTGCGTCGGGCGTCCAATCAAGGCGATGTCTAGAAATTGATTAGATGCTGCACATGTGGCAGCCAAAGTGGCATCTAAGGATGCGTAGGAGGGTGTGAGATTGTGTGCCAAAACAGTCAGTTGATTTTGTTGTATGTGTGTTAGTGGTGTGTTTTTTAATCATTTTATTGAATACACATGCTCGTAGTTGGCTTCATGCATGGCATGTGTCAGATCTCTTATATTGTTGTATGTGTAACATGTTGTCAAGTACTATATGAAATGTTGTTCATCTTCATCATAAGCTTCTGTTGAAGCCTCTCTGATCTTTGTACAAACACCAACAATCTTGGCAAAATTGGAATATTGAATTACTTGGCAAACATCTGCCAGCAAATATATATGGTTGCCCACATTGCTAAGGGCTTATATGCATTGTGAGGATACCATCGCCTCTTTAACGAAGTCTTGCATCAGAGATGGAAAACAACATACAAACCTGCTGACAGACAGCAAAGAGTGCCACCTAACCAGAGGAGCAAAATTCAACCCGGTTGAGGAAGGGCCTCAAATCTTTTATCACTTACCAGGGTTGCTACAACATAGGAACTTGCTCTCTCTCTCTCTCTCTCTCTCTCTCTCTCTCTCTCTCTCTCTCTCTCTCTCTCTTCAATTTAAAAGGCAGAGAAAATTTTGCAAACTAAAAGAATTTTTGATTAATAATACAGGCAGAATGTAAAGGTAAACTGGTATTTGGACAAGCAAAAAGGATGAAATGTGCCCACACCCTTGCACTTATCAAATCCATTTTTTCAACAGAACTTGCAACTAGGCTCCCTGGATGCTTACATCTTCCTAATCTTCTGGAGAAGCTGCATACTATCTAGCCTACAGTAAACAAAGGAAAAACTTGTCAGAGTTGCAAAGAATCCATTTGGTCATCACTTTGAAATCTCTCGATTGGAAGGGTCAAATGCGAAGTATTCCCATTCTCTTCCACAGGTTAATGATGATCATCCAATGGTACACGTAAACCTGCATTCAGTTCTACATGTTGATTGACAGAATCAATATGATCTCTCCTCAAAAGGTAAACTTGGACTATTAAACATCAGACAATTCTGTTGATTTGCAGTATTCCAGGGTACACGAGTGTTATTATCTGCATTAGCGACGTGAGTGATGCTTTGAAGCTTGTAAATGGCTCTGAGACTGAGAACACAGAATAAATGTTGTCAGATAATAATCATATCAAACACTAGATGAAAGAGAAGCATCATATTTGAGAAGCTCAAGAAATATAAGCCATCATGCAAAGAATATGTTAAGATGTTGACTTTCCACCTTGAAGTAATCGTTTGAATTCCTTCGAGAAGTCTTCAACACGTCCTGACACAGGTCGGATGGCACAAGACTGTGACACACAGAACTCAAGGTACAAGCATTTCTCCAATATCTGTAGTAATAACAGACATACACCTTCTGCTTCCGGATGAATGGGCTTGGATTTATTTTCACATATTTCAGTTACTACAGCAATAGCCTGGTCCTGGATTAACAAAAGTATTGGTCATAAATGATTTGGACTTTATATTGTATAACATAATAACGGGTTTAACATCATTTACGAGTTGCTACGTCCAAATATGACAAACAGAACAAGGTTGGCTAAAAATTTCATTTTACAAAAAGATATTCAGGAAAAAATAAATTAATTGAAGATTTTGGGTGAACTTTTATACAAAGGCATTACTACCCTTTCACACTAAACTAGAGGAAAAGCCTAATAGATGATGAGACAAAACTTTCCTACATTAATTAACATTATAATCATTCTATAACACACACAAAAATGAATTCACACAGAGCATCTGATTTTTTATTATTGTACAAGTCCAAATATCAAAACAAGAATAGCCTTTGGTGTTTGGACTCATCAGTAATCTGGTTTTGGAAATTTGGCTATGTGCTACTATCTAAAAGCAATTGGGATAAGTTATATCAGATCATGTGGTTTCCCAACTCAAGGAGGATATTAGGCATTTGTGCTTATCCACCCAATTCATAATCTACATATATTTGACGAAAAATGTAGCCTTTGTGACAATCTGAAAAATAGGCCACATCTACTAATATATTTCAAATATTTGTGAAGTTATTATCCTTCACCATTAATAATTTATGAAATCAATCTATCGTTCCAACATCATTTAGTTGCTCTAATATAACTACATTTTGCACATCTCTCATTCATCAAGGGTATATGACTCGGACCATTGATAAAGACTGATAACAACAACAATATTTGCATACTCTTATGGTCCAAGTGTGGATAGGTTGTGTCCATGTCAGAAATCACTTTAATGACATCAGTAGAAAAGCTTATTACTCAGCTTTGGGAATTATGAAACAAAATGAAATCAAGTATCACATCTATCCCAATCTCTCACATTCTCCACTTGAACGATAACAAAGCAAACCACCTGGCTTCAATGTTTGACTTTACAACAGAAATAAATCGACATGGATTACTACCCAACCCAAAGACAAAAAACAACAGATTACATGCTTCTGAAATAAATAAACTTCATGTCTTACGGAACAAACACAACTGCATGCCCTTCAGAATTCTAATTTCTGTGTGTTTTAAATCAGTTTGGATCACATTCAAATCAATTTTCTCAAAATTGACTTTAACCTATACTAGGAGCTTGGAAATAGGAGCTTGCAAATATCATTAGAAGGGAAATTGGGCTAATGGAAATGAGACTCAGAGAAATACATATCTTCAGAAATATGGGGCCTGTTAACCAGTTTAAAATAAGAAAGTAATGAGTTCATTTGAAAATCACCGCCTGTCTAATACCCTCAAAATAGCATATGACAAAGTATATCAAATATAGAGTATTACACAAAAGATAATAAGGAAGATGACAGAAAAGGTTATGGTCCGACACAACTTCACTTCAGTCATTTAATTAAATTTTGCCAGTGTAGAGCAATAGTATACCTGCAGGCCATGTAGAATCTCAGGCATGGGAAGTTCAGGGAACCTAGCAAGGTCTATGAACTCGACCTCTTCTGCTCTTTTAGCTGCAGCTTTGGCTTGCATGCACAAAAATTTCAATAGAAGGAAAGCAATTCTGTAGATCTGTAAGGCAACCAAGTCAGAAAATTGTGTTCGCTGAAACTCATGAACATTTTCACCTTGATCTTTGACCACAACTGCTAATCCAGCACTCGGAGTAGCAAATACTTCACTTTTACTCAAATGGCTTATTGGGGTTTTGAACCATCCAGATTTGACATTAATGGATGATGGCCTTCCATTCATGGCAATCTCCTCTTTCAGCACAGGAGGGCAATAAAATGATGTTTTATAAGGTGAGTCACCAAGGCGCTGACCTGCCTTGCTTATAAAAGCCAAGATATGGACAGCAGTTTCTCTCAGATCTGATTCTAAAGGTTGCAGGCCCTTACTCCATGAAGCTTGATATCTCGCAAGCGCGCAAATAAGTATAAGAGTATGCTCAGTTTCTCTGAGCGCTATCAGAGATGTTTGTGTCTTCGGAATTCGTGCCCTTTTTTTGTTGTGAGCATCTGCTGGTAGTTTCAGAGAAGAAAGAGAACCAGAGATCAGGTAGGCTTTCTCCGAGAAGTAGTATGTAACCCCATCTACAATATTGGCACAAGACGAATCATCACCAAGAGAACAAATCATGGACACTATGATGCCCAATCCAAGACTCCAGATGTCTTTGTATTCATCCTTATTGACCATGTTGGAATAACTATCCATATCCAAATTATTTGAGAAAGCTTCAAATATTAAGAAATGACCAAATAACACCTTCAGTGAAGAAAAACAATTGGCAAAAGCAAGCATTTTGGCTCCACCTCTGACACGAGCTAGTGTTAGAAAGAAATTTAGAATTGAGGAAATGGAAACTTGAGCATCCTTATGCTGAATCAACTGGAGAACTACTGGCATGCGTAGATGCTTTTGTAGAATGGGCAACCAAGTATCAGGAGCCAAAAAATGCTTCAGCATCACATCCAGTGAAGCAACAGAGAGGTCACAAAATTCAATGCTCTCAACCAATTTACAAAGAACAGGTAATAGTCCAAGACAAGACAGTGATAGCTCAGAAAAAAGATTAGTTCCTATATCTGATTTTTTATTCATATCTGCCTTTGGTTGGCTGAAACTGATTGAAGTCATAAGCAAACTGAGGAGGACTTTCATTGCTTTGTTTAGCACAGAAGTCATTGGTCTAATATCAGCCAATAATCTAATACTGATGCCTGACTTTTTTATGGTAAGTGCAAAAACAGGCAAGAGCTCACTCTGATCAGGTGTGCCCAAATTTGGATTACACAAAATCCTGGACAGAATGAGTAGCATCTCTGCCTGGCTTGCCAGTAGCCTCAGCAAAAACTGTGGTGCTTTTTGAGCTGAAACAATTGAATCTACAGTTTCTTGCAAGCAATGGCATACATGGGTGATGCTTGAGATGATGACAGGCTTTGAGATCATAAGACCAATTAACTTTTGCTTTGTTTCAGTCATCTGCAGGCAAAAAAATATTCAGCTTGTGGTAGGTTAAAATGCAAAATTAGAACAAAAATCACAATACCAGTCAAAAGCAAAACTCACATGTTGTTCATACATGGATAGGTTAGCTATCAAGCTTTTCAATGCAAAATGTTTTGATTCATGAAGGAACATCACTGAATTTGCATTATGCATATGCAAAAACATCCTTTCAGCTATTTCTTTAGATGCTCTCCAATCAGAATAATCCAACAACTCTATTTGAAACTCCGCTCGCAAGCAAGTGATGTCAAACAGAAATGCAGTTTTGCTGGTGGGCATGATATCATGCTCAATCTTGTGGTCCTTAGACTCAAAAATTTCCATTTCAAGCAAAACATTTGACAGCTCTTTGAAAGCACCAGGTTTCATCTCACGGCCTTCCAGCTCTCCTTGAAGGTGATAGTAGAGATCGTTGATTACTAGACTGGTTAAGTCCTTCCCCTCACTGCAGATAGAGTTTTAGTGTAATTGAACAAAATGCATAGAAAAGGGCAGGCAAATAGTGAAGTATCCTCAAATTGCTTGATATATCACTTGCGAAGTTCTTCAATCTTTCACTTAACAAATAGCAAAGGATTACTTCCGTGTCACAAACTAAACAGCTCAAGTTATATCCTTAAGTATGACAATATGACCAAAGGATATAAAATTATAGACCTGCCAGATAGCAATTAAAACTCAACATTTTTAAGTTGTGCATGGAGCATACCTATAGCCAAGAGTAGAGTATTGTGACAAAAGGGAAGTAAATGATGGATGTTCAGTTAACTGCACAAAGAAAGTATACTTAGCACAGTCAAAAATAGCAATTGAATTTAAACGACAGCAACCAATAGAGTGGGTAGCCCTTCAATCCATAACTATAATTTTTGAACAGATAAAGTCATAATTTTAGTGACAACGGAATCGCATGCACAGTTTATGTTCAAGTTGTAATACTTATACAGAATCACAAGCTTAATTTAGCTCCAACCTTCTTGATGATCGCATAAATCCTCTCAATTAATGAGCATGATAAGCTCCCACCATCGCTGGTTAACAATTTACGCATCAGATGCATAACGCACAAGCATACAGTCATCTGCAATAAATGAGAAAAGTCACACATCACGTAGATGAGCATCAAAGATAGCCAGTTATCTAGTTAGTCAGAGATGAGGAAAAAACTTTACGGAAAGAAGCACCTTTTCCATACTCAGTAAGGTTTATAAATAAAAGGCTCTTCGAAAGTATTTACCACACTTCAACCATACCACCACTTCTTTTCAGAATAAAACCACAAAACATGTTAGAACTCCCAGATAAAGCTTTGGCACACTTGCTGGACCCCACTTATCATGAAGGCCATAGATAAAAGGCATGGGTAAAAGTATATCATGGATGTCCACAGCCAACCACTGGGACAACTTTCAGTACAATTTGTGCTCAGGTAGGCCAGGCTCAGCCTAACAAATTCCTAACTAGGACAGATGGCCATGAATTCTTACTGAGCACATAGAGGTTTTGAAAACTAATAAAAAATCAAAATACAAAAAGGTTTAATTAAAAAAATAAGAAGATTTGACAGACTTTAAATCTCATTATGTAATCTAAAATTTACATCCAAGGAAAAAAATAATACCATCAACTATATGAACATGAACAAATAAAATTCTCAAGTATTAAAGGGAAATTTAAGATTAAATTTCGATTAGATATTTCAAATTAAAGTTTAAATTCTGTTTAATCTATTTGTTTCCACAGTATTTTATATACATTATCAATGAGGCCCCACAACATATAAAATTAGAAGAAAATACTCTTTCATACCATAAAACACACAACCCATACCTATAGGCTGCAGGACTCCAGTCCATTTAGTGCCAATCCACAGGCACATATTGCAGGTTGCAACACTAGTCATACTGCATAAATGTGATAAAATTATGGGAAATTTGTGCAAGGAATTTTTGGGTTACCCAAGGTACTACCACGTGAAAATACAAATTGATCCAGAAGAATAGCATTCTTAATCTTTGGGATCATATCGACCGATATAAGTTCTGTAACTTGGAGCCTTGAAGTTCAAAATTAAACAGACCACCAAGTAGCTGATCGACTAAGATATGAAATTTATATAGGATATAAACAAATTTATTGATATCATTACAACTTAGATAAGACGTCTGTCGCGCGAGCCCACAGGTCAAAACAATATGACAGACTACCAAGTTGTGAGTGGCATTACTTAAAAACTCTTATGGGCCAAAAACAAAATTCAATGTAACTGGGTTTAATTTAGTCTTTTCAATGCCTTAAACAAGGAAAGGGATAAATGGTACACAGACCTTAAAATTTTAATAAATTCAATCCCTCTTGTAGATGCCTCTCTTAAATACTGACTGAATTTGTTATCTTCACACTATCAGCAAGTCAAGCCTAGTTAATCTTCAACATCCTAGATTAGCCCTCTTGTATTTTTTTTACTTGTATTCAGCGCATATAAATGCTAGTTCACATTTATAAAGTATCATGTCTTTTGTACAAATTGTAATCTTGTTTCTACTTTCAATAGTCAAATATAAATATTATAGACTTTTTATTACTTTCTCACATTTTAATCAATAATCTGATATTATCAAATATAAACAGGGCATCTTGGCAAGAATAAATTCGAAGATTTGCTCATCTGATCATGTACTAAGGGCATTTTTAGGCTGCACCAGAACCTGTGCACTTCCAAAAAGGTCAGCTTACAATCTATCACACTCAAGAGGATGAAGTCAACGAGATACCTATTCACTTTAAGAGAGAGAAAGAGTCCAAATATTGTACATGAACTATGGTTCAAACTACACCAATTTCCAATTACAGGGGCTACTAGTGAGACTCCAATTCTCCTAGCAAAGCAAATCAGGAAAGATGGAAAAACACAAATTTTCCAGCAAATACAATAAAATTAGTATTGTTTACCTTGGCATCAAGAATAATATCCTGGATAGATCTGGTAGATGAACATGATTTGATTAGATGTTCTACAGTGGGGCTCTTACACCAAGCTGATAAGACATCTTTAAGATTAAGAATGTTAGCAGCTTCCAAGTTGTCAGTAGTTGTCCGGGATTGGATGCCTTCTTTGGAAGCTTCATTGGTTTGCTTTTCCATCATATCTTGACAAAAAAACTTTTTTAGAAAGAACATTTCCTGTGCCATGATCTCTAAAACAGTAGCCTGACATTGATACCTGCACATGAAATACTGAGGCGCTAAGATCTGAATTTATAACATCCTTGATTCCTTGTAATTATGAGTGATTTGAAAATAGTTGTGATGCAGCTCAAGTGATCAGAAGATATTTATACCTGTATGCTGCTAATTGAATCTCATCACCGTTCAAATTTTCGGATGAAGTAGACATAATTTCCTTGGCTGAAATTGATAATGACAAGTTTCCCCAAAACTTTTCAGAGCTTCTAATCTTCTCCAATATATGGATATATTGACCTCCCCTTTCCCATAAAGCCTTCAATAGTTTGAGAGCAGCCAACAGAAAACAAGGAGAACTGATAAATCAACAATAAACACATCATCTTTCATTCAGTTGATGATAACACCACATTATAATCTACAACAAGCTGGTTAATGGGGTCAAGAATAGTTTTAGACTCAGTTCATTGAAACTAACAAACTTTTCGAATGAATATCCTCAACAGACCTGAAAATACTGAACACGGATTTATAGCACACCCATCAACTTATTACAAAACCATTCATTCAAGACTACCTTTTGAAATGAACATTTACAATGAATATCCTCAACAGATTTGAAAATACTGAGCATGGATTTGTGCAAAAAACTCCTCAAAAAATGGAAAAAGAAAAAAAAAACGAAGGGCAACCATTTGAAATGGTAACAGCACTTGAAATGACAAAGACAAAAACTGGAATGAATATAATGTTAAAGAAATGACCATTTGCACACAAATGAGCATCATAAGAAATTATTAAAACCTTTCATTCAAGATTACCTTTCAAAAAAAATATCAGATTTTTTCAGATAATTCAGAATTGGTTCAAGTGCTGTTTTAGATCTTATAGACTGAGCAACAACTGCATGCCTTTCTTTTTTATCACCATAAGCATTTGAAATTGTCTCCATGTCCTCATCCAGAAGCAAAATTGAAACAAGGAAAGCAGGCTGCAAGAAATGAGTCTCAGCAACAACAATTTAAAAATTTGTTGAAAGATATTATTCTAAACTTTCAATATCAATATAGAGGCGTTACTTCAAATTTGGAACTCGTCCATATTCAAAAACACAATGGCTAAACTCATGACTACAATTGAATTCTTAAAATTAGTTTAGTTCCATAGACCTTGCTTAAAAGTTTCCACAAAATGATATGCTGACCCATGTAATCACAACTACATCCAAAAGGCACACTGGATCTTATGTAAACCATTGCCAGTTCAGATCATCCTGTTGGCCCATAATCTTCACTCAGCAAGCTGATGACAGTTTTACATGTCTTCACAATCATCAACAATTGAAGGGGGAAAACACATTATAAAGCACCCATTGCATGATTTACAATAGTCAACCAATGACATGGCAACAAAAAAAAATTTCCTTTCACAAGCCCACATAAAAATAATTCAATAAACATTAGCTTTGATTACAAAGCTCCAGGATTTGATTGTTGGTAAGGATTTAAGATAACAACTCAGACTGACAACATGCAACTAAATTAGCTTACGCACATGTAAATCTATAATATAGCACGGTTCTGCTGCTGAGGAAAAAGTAGGGAACTTGACAACGGAACAGAATGTAAAACTCATCAAATTGATGACCAACAGAAAGAAAGGTCAGAAGACAGACCTGATATCTAGCAGCATAAACAAGCAGGTCAATTATATTAATTAGCAAATCTTCATTTCTGTTCATTTCCTCGTCTATAATGTTACAGAGTGTCACGCATAAATCATAAATCTGGAAAAGCAAACATATGAAATTAGAGCTGCATGTCATCTAAATTTCAGGGTACATTCAACAAAGCATTTGAGAGATGAGTTTAAGGATGTAAGAGGGTCGAACCTGCAAGGAATTGGCAGGAAAGCTAACATTTTCAGATCTATATGGTTGAACCTTTGATGCAACAAAGCATAACATGGAGAGCACTCTCACAGCAGCCAGTTGAATTGCCTAAAATTAGATATTATTCAAAGCATAAAAAAATAATAACTTCCAAATCCTACCTTACAACATTTACGTCAAGGATACTGTCTTAGAATGAATAGCAACCCATTTAAGGATGCATTGTTACATCATTCGAATGTGAGAGTATTTGAAGATAAGCAACTAAAATGATGTAGGTTAACAACAACATTATCCATAATCAATTTAGAGTGAAACAAAATTTCTATCGATGTTTGCTTAGTTTCATCACTAAATCTTTACACATTAAGAATTTCTGGAAATTGGTTCCCACATATAGCCAAGATGGCAATAGTTCGATAATTGACTGTCCATTAAAAATATGCAGACGACAGAAGGAATCTTACACCAAAAGTAATTCAAATTATTTTTATAGGCACTGGATTACATTATTTTGTTATAATCGTGGCATACTTATCAAAAGCACGCATTAGGCGCAAGGCACCCTAGGCTTCACATGTATGGTATTAAAGAGTTACCCTAAGGCGCGCACCTTGCCTCAAGAGGTGATTTAAGGCGCGCCTTAGTAAAGTGCAGCCTTTTTTCCAGTCTTAAGAGCCAGATGAATATGATCCATTAAAAACGAAAGGCCTTTTTATCTTTTAAAATTTTTAAGAACCGGACAAATATGAGCCATTAGATGATCACCAAATTAAATCTTAACCCTTAGAAACAAAAAGTTTTCTTATTTTATTTTGCTTTTAATAACTCGTTAAATATAAGCCGTTAGATGATCATCAAACTAAATCGTAGCCCTTAAAAACAAAAGCGTCTTTTTATTTTATTTTATTTTATTTCAGTTTTTAGAAGCTAGATAAACATGAGCATTAGATGATCACCAAATTAACTCACAACCCCTAAAACCAAAAGTGTTTTTTAGCTTAAAAACATCAGTCTCTTCCTAGCATAATAGTATTTCCTAGTAGTAGTAATGGTGTGATGATTTTTTTGCTACATTGATAATGTGTTATTTCGTTCTATACATGTTTTATTCAAGTTTGAACTTGTAAACTTTGATTTTTTTATTTTATAAAATAGTATGCATTTTGAATTTTATGATTTTCTTTTCATTGCTTTTTTTTATTTTTATTTTTTATGCCTTGCTTTAGAGAAGTGTGCGCGTAAGCCATGTGCCTAGGTGATTTGACACCCTACCACCTTAATGCGCCTTTCACTTTTATTAACAATGATTTGTTGCAATGCTTGATCTTAATTTAAATCCATAGCTGAACATTTGTGCCCTTGTATCTCTCAATTTTTATGTAATTCGTTTGAATGAAATAAAAAATATTATTTCCAAATACTAAACGACCATTCTCCAAAAGTTCCAAACTGTTGCTTCAGATTTAAAATATTTATTTTAAGGTACAACATTTTATAAAGATCACAAGTGATTTTTGTACTTGGAAAATATCAAAGAGAAAAATGATCTCAAGCCAAGTATATAGTGTCTTTTTTTTGGAGAAAAGAAATATAAATAAATTGGAAAATAAATAATCCTTGATATTATAATACAAGAACCGTTCATTTTCAAAGTAGTGGTGCAAACAAGCAGGTCACAAAACTCTCCTATCCAAAAGGTTCCAATGGCAACTGCTAGCCAAATTTCATATTTTTCACCACCAAAATTAACTAATGACCTAGATTGGCAATGGCCTGAAGCAGCTATTAAAGCAGGATGCAGCTCAATTAAATGCTAATTAAATAATCCATACTTTCTAATATATTAGCTAATGACTTGTCATGGTGTTAACATAAACTGACAGCTTTATGTATACAATAGACTATGTAATATACTTCCATTCATGTCTTAGTGAAATAATACAAGGCTGTTACTTCTATAAGTTTCTTTTACAGCTTTCTTTGGCTCTCAAAAGACACAAGCCTTTGTTCTTGGACATAGAAGCTTCAATTTTTTATATACTCAGAAGCATTCTTTTGTTGTAGCACTTACATGTAGTTAATGGCCTACATTAGCATCATATCTATGTAGAAACAAAATGGAAGCAATGACCATTTTCAATATATATAATCAGCATTTTCCATGAAACTTAATGACAGAAAAAGCATGACATTCTAATGTTATTTGCACCTGCAGATATATATTGACTAAATCACTACTTATTATGATCTACTTATGTCAAGCAATTGTGTGAAATGATCCTTTATTGATACAATTAAATGAATTCTTGGTCCAGCCATTTGCATAATCAATATAGTTCATAAAGAGACTAATTTGAGAATAGTTAAGGGCCTACAGGTAACAAAAAGCAAACATAGCATAGAGTTGGCCTTACAGAATTATGACAGGAGGATATCAATAATAGCGTTCCAGTTACAATTGGAAAAGGCTTAGAAGCAGGTGAAAAAAGCATCTGGAGAAAGGCTGGTGCGCTTGAAATATTTTCCTGAAAGAAACTAGCTTAAGTCACATGGTACCAATATTGACTGAAATTTCTCATGGATACGACATTCAGTACAGCTGTAAACAGAGATAACAATCAAGATAAGACAACCTTACCTTCATGATGCAGTGGTAAATACCATTGTCACAGAAGAATATTTAATAATTTTGTAGATTATTTATGAATCATTTTGCAGGCAAATAAGTCGCTGATTAATTCATCAGCTAATTCCATTTCACTGCTCAAAAACTGTTTAGCACATTACATCCTCCAGTTTATCCTTATTGTGATAATCATCAAAAGAGCTAAGTAATCTTTTCTTGTTTAGGTCACTCTTATCGCATGTTCAACAGTGTCCAACCCTAATCGTCAATTTAATCATAGTTTTCTGTTATGGTTTCAATCTCTTTGTTGATGTTTGGTTAGGCAACAGCGGTCACAACAGCAAAAATGTAGTAGGTATAAAACCAAAATAACTCTACATTTTACAATATGATTGGTTACATTAAAATAACCACAATATAGCAGTCATCACATCAAACATAATAGAACAAGTTTTCTCCTAAATAATAATTCAAACTCTCAAAGACTTACAACCCAACACCAGTTTTAGATTTTAGTTCGTATTGTGAATTCGCTATCATGGTTATGGATTTGCGAAAAAGTTCACATTCAGAAATATTTTCTCATATACTAAAATACATAAAACATTGGGGCAATTCGTTTTTACAAATCAAGGTTTGTGTCAGTGACGCAGGTGTTTGAATATATGCTTAAAAGGAATGAAATCATCAATTGAAAAATGTATGTTGAGAGTAATGGAGGCTTAAGGAACATTGCTTTGATACTGTTATTATAATTATATAGACAGTTTAAAGTTTTAATAGTAAGTAGTTTATACCAATTGCTTCCAATTACTGAAATACATACCCCAATAAGCTAAAATTTTCCCATACATTGGCATAATTTTCTGAAGTTTTTCCTAATTCAAAATTATTTTATTTGCTGACTATTCCCATACAATGAATACATGGCCACCGTCAAAACACCAATTAATTATTAAGAAATCATTTAGATTTTGTTAAGGTTAACACAATATGAAGAAAATGAAAAGACGATCACTTTTATATTATAAAACCAAGTAAAACCAAGATTATATATAGGAAGTATTTCAATGATGTCTTTGATTGCAGTCACTTTTTTACATTAAAAAACAAAGTATCAAAAAAATGAAAAATTTTATAAAACCAAGTTATAATGTGATCTTTTTTTATGAAAGCACTAAAAATTGGCGACTATTCTCTCAGTCCTCTCCTACATGGCACAAGGTTTATTTTCTTAAATATGGATTACACAAAACTTCAACGAATCATAATAATAAAAAGAAGCTCGTCTTAAACTACCCTTTGACAGCGCTTTTGTGAACACTATGTAATTACTTCAATCTTGACTTTCAAAGTCCTCCATTTCATTTATTCAACGTTTATAACTTATGAAGTATGTGCCTTACCAATAACTTGCTTAAACAAATCTCAAAATGAAACAAACCATTTCAATAGAAGACCCTCTACAATAATAGGATCAATCTGATATGTCCAAGTTTCTACAAAATAATTTCTTCTGCCATAATTACCACTAGCTGTGATGTATACACATCAGACTAAAAATTAGCAGTACAATATAAACGAAGAAAGCAAGCTACTGATTATGTTTACTTCGAACCTATCTCTCGATTAACATGTAAAACTGAGCAATGTACTTACAAAACAGTATAAATTCACACCAATATTATTAAATAACAAACAAGAAGTCAGTAGACGTTCTTTCAGTAAGTCAAATACAAAATGAAAAGGCTATGGAAAAGGCTTGAAGGACACGAAGATATGTTAGCTATCTACAAGTTTCTTACTTACGCTAAGCATAATCAGAAACATAAATGAATATCAACTTACCTCTGAAAGATCACCAAGAAGGGAAAAAATAGTGTCTAACGCAAAACATACAGTGAGTTGTAAACATTCAATCTCCTTAAGCCCCTGGTGGCTGCTCAAAGACAAGTTCTGCATACTTGAGCAAGTAAGCATTGATTTATGGAATACGTGCACAATTATAAACCGAAATCAAGTATCACAAACCTCCATATCCTCAACCAAATTGCAAAGCACATGACATATGATATTATGAATTGAGGAATCATTCTGTAAAATGTCACTAACAATACGACGACAGTTTACTGAAACATGTGTTGCTCTTGTACAGCTTTTCATCAATTCAAAGAACTGTAGGGCAAGAAATTTCACAAACATAATTCATGTCATCAAACTGTAGAAATCATCACAGGAAATAATGAAGAAATTAATATTTTGTTTCTAAGAATAAAATAACACTTCAATTGAAGAAACAGTAACAAAGAAAAACAAGGCAAACATACAAACTTCAATAAAAACAGATACACAGAAGTACCTTGAGTGTTAACTTCAAACAAGGGTACTTATGCTTGAATCTCCAATGTACACGATTAACCAAGACAAATTGAAGAGAAAATACAACAAGGGCAGCGACCATATTGTTCTCTGCTCCAGTTTCCAAGAGCTGTAACGTGAAATCAAGAACTGAAATAGGAGAATGCCATTATTACCCAACCAATATATAAGATAAAATAGTCACAAGAAGTTAAACAATGTATAACACAAGTTTGAAAAAAATATAAACATTACAAATTGAAATTTTAAACCATGAACCAGACAATGCATGTCAGTCAAAACTCAAAAGCAACCATGAGATCAATTCAGTTAACAAGCACAACTTAGAAAAACACTGTTTTCAATAAAAGAAACCAAGCAAGGAGGCATCTCATGACAACCTTAATGGAGAATATATGATTTAAAAAAACAACTACAATTAACGGATTACCACAAGAGACTTATTGCCAATCAAAAGATTACAACTAAATTGTGTGCAGATATCCAACTAGATATTAAGAAGAACTGATATAAACAAGATGGAAGAAATTCGAAGTAGGTGAAGCATGCCTGAAGTGGTCAAAGATAAATCCTCCTCACTCTCAACGCAATCAGCCAAGAGCATTCTCACAAAACCACTTGAAAGCAACCATGGGGCACTGAAAGAGACATTAAGTTGCCATGTGTTATATTGTCACCTGTTTTGTGTAACTGCCATACAAAAAAAAAAAAAAACCTTCTATGGCTAGCAGTGAACTTATGACAAACTATGCACAAATAAATAATCATCACAATGTCAACAATCCAAAGATAAAACTAAAAGCTACAGGTTAGCTTCCAAATATTGGCATGTGACCACCAAGAGGACTTGTATGATCACCAAATCACCATAGTAAAGTAATAGCAGTAACAAAAACAAAAACCACACAAGCATGAAAATCAAGATACCTTCATGATTTCAACTTCAGCAGATGATGCTATAGCTAATCCAGATTATTATGCAATTTCTAAAATGTAATTTCATTACATTAGGACACTTCACTTTTGGTAGATGCAAGCCGAACATATTATCCAGGCTAGATGCAAACCCAGGATAATTTATTCAAATTTATATTTACCATATTAACTGCTGTGGCACTATTAGTTACTCTAATATGCTCCCTTGCCATATGCCAGTCTATTTCAACTAGCCACGTTGCCAATAAACCAAATAAACCAAACTTTGATACCTTGTTAGATGCAAACCAAACAGATTAGAATATGAATTTGGATAAATAAGCCAGGGTCTCTCATCCTCTTAGCATAAGCTTTTGGGGTGGAATATGAATTTGAATGAAAGACCGTTAAAAGATCAACTTCATAAAACAAGTTATGTATATCCTTATATTACTCAAAAATATGAAGAGACAAGCCACTCTAATATAGCTACATACTAATTCATGCACGCCGCATAAAATGAAAAAAAAAACACAGAAGATTTGACAGGCTTTAAAGCTTAATATCAAATTATATATCATATTAAGAAAGGAAGGACCACTTCAGGCAAAATACTAAAACCTTTGTTTTTAAGGTAGCAAGCAGATAAGAGCTGATAAATCAGTAAAAGCATTTTTTTTCTTCTGAAAATTGTACAATATAGCAGTTTGCCTCCAATAAATAAAAGGAAAACTAACCTCAGAAATAATTTCAATTCATTAACAGGACAACAGGTAAGCAACACACCAGACTAACCTTGATGTACCAGCATTTTCTGTTCCAAAAATGTTCAACCTTGCAGCAACCTCAATGACATGAGAAGGAGCACTACAAGGGAAAAAAAGGAAATAATCACCATCAACATAAAATCAACAATTATTTAGGAAAAAATCAAACCCTTCAGACAAAAAAAATCAAACAAAAACAACACCCACCAACAATGATGCAAGATATCAAGAAAGGTAAATTTAATACTATCCTTGGTGAGCCCAATAAAGATGTTAACTTTTCTTTGGAAACAAGATTATAGCTGATAAAATTTGTTTATGCTGAATGAAAGAGTGAAAAGAAAAGAAAAGAGAAACAGAAAACAATAGAAAAGAAAATAGATCAGGGCAATTAAAGAGAAAGTTAAAAACCCAATAAAAAATCCTCTTGTTTGGTTATGATAAAATAAATCAAAGAGAAATTGGGTGAGAAAGAGAGAGAGAAAGTTAGAAAAAAAGCACAGTGGAGGCAAGCCCAACTTTCTTTTTTGTTTTTAACATTTTTTTACTCATTCTAGTATTTTCTTTTACCTCCGCTATGCCTAAAAATTAATAGCTTGAAATAAAACTAATGAAAACTGGGGGTTTTATTTTCTTTCAAATCTGTTCTTTTATCTTCACAAGGCAATCAAATGGTAGAAAGGAAAGCTTTATTTCCTTTTACTTTCCTTTCCCTCACTTCCTCCAAACAACCCAGCCTGCATAATGAAATTAGTCATTTATAGAATCTGATAGAAAGAGAATAATATGAACATCTAAATATTACTTTTAGATCGATAAACATGAAGAAAGAGCTGCATCTCATCCTATATCATACACAGACCAACATGTGCTGGCCTATGTGCTTTATGTACGACAGACAACATCAAATGAAATTAATTAACAACAAATTATAATCCCACCCTCATATTAGCAACAAAGTTTCCAGTATTAGAGCAACTTTTCACTAGTACATCAAAGAAATACAGCATAAGATAGAGATAATGTCAGATAGTAACAACACGAAAGAAAACATCATTAACAGAATGAACACATGTAGAAGAGACATAAGCATTACAGAGGGTGAAATTCATGTAACAAAAATATCTCCATCTTAAGAACAGCCATAAGAATGTTAGGGCAAACAAGTTCAGTCGATATTTCATTAGCTCCGAAAACTGAAAATATGTGAATCAGGGCCTATTGCTTACCACTTCAACATGAGAGCCAGGATCTTGATACAAACGGAAACTAAAGTTGCATTACTGACATCATGAGATAAATTGAGGATTAAACTACAAATGATCTCCACCATATCAGCCCTGGAAGATAGAAGAAGTCAACAAATTTGCAACATATTGTCAGCAAATAGCTTTGCAACTTATTACAACCGTATATAAAACCTTGTGTTATCTGCCAGATTTCCACCAAGCTGTCCAACTTCAGAAGGAAGTAGCTTCTCGAAATTAAGCAAAGCAAAAGTGATTGCCTAAATCACATACACATATAATATAATAAGTACATATTAAAATATAAAAGGGTTTGTTACTTAGAAAGTTAACAAGCTCTGAATGGATCATGAAGAAAATGAAGATTTGTAAAATCAACACTTTAGATAAGTATCTGATCAACACAAAGCGAAAAGTTAGCTATACAAAGAACCACCCAAGGGTGGAGTGTTTCTAAACCATCTCTCCAAAATTGTGGCTTTAGTTGTAGCACACACTGATAATGCAATTCACCTTAATATAGGATATGTAATTTCATTTTCATAAAAATCTCAATAAACAACTTTAAAATTTCTTTTCATATTGGCAATGCAAATCATTACTGGAAAACAATATCAATACACATGCCGCCAACAAATTTGGTATAGAAGATGGAGGGAGACAGCAATGCAACTGATATTTGTTTGTTAAATTAAAGGCCGCCATGTTTAGATTAGCACAAGAAAACAAACATATTGATCCAAACATGATAGAAATCCTGTGTAGTTGTTGCCTTTGCATTTGATTGCTATTTGAAGCATTCTTGATGAAACAGTTCATGTGACAAGCATGAGTATCAAGCTCAGTTGAGATATAGGATCTTATTTCATCTTAGTTTAGTTTTATATTAATTCAATTATTAATTTAATTTTAACTGTGTGTCTCTCGCGTTATGGAATAATTATGACAGAGTTTATTTCATTTCTATTAAATAAAAAAATAATGAAATTCATTGCATTAGTTTTGCCTACATGACATTCAAGTGGTTCTTAGTTAATGATACACTCAAATAAATAAATAAATATATATATATATATATATAATAAGATTTAACTTAAATATATGATAATAATGATATCAATTATATCAAAAGATTGCTTTAAGACCAATGGTTTCGCAGTTTGACACATTCTTCCTAAACTTTATACCAAATATAACTAATTAAAAATTATCATCAGATTCAAATTCTAAATCTATGTTGCCATCTTCACTTTCATTTTCTCCAAAATAATAGCCATCCATACCCTACTCTTCTTCACTAACAACTTCTTCTTCGACAACAAAAACTCTTGATCTAGATTTTGATTGCAATCTAGTTACTGTTCCAACCTCCGCATCACTGCTAATGCACCCCATGGCAACGCATCATTATTAAATACACATTCGTCTTCACCATCATCTGAGGCTACACCCATCTTTCCTATCAACCATTCATAACTTTCATCAATGTCTGCTAATGAAATCGGACTAGTAACATCCTTTCTGTGATATCTTTCTTTCAGTTTTTGGTTGTACTTCACATAAACTATATCATTTAAATGTTTTTGTTCCAGTTTATTCCACCATTTTGTGTGTAGATGCACAATTACTTAGTATATAGTAATGAACCCTATTATAAGAGAATTACCACTTTGTAAGTCATTTATGAAGTTTTAAATAAGGTATTGATTTTTAAAACATAATAAATTAATTTTTTTGTTTTTTAAAAATGGAACACCCAACAGACTCTTCAATGACACGTGCCTCTTTTGTGCCTTAAGCCTCAGACAAAGGCGTAGAAAAACACCAAAATCATGAGCCTTATCAAAGGCACCTCGCCCAAAGGGCATAGAGGAGCGATACCCATTTTGTATTGCACCTTAGCGCCTACTTAACAACATCGCACTTTACATGAAACAACAATAGACTGACATCCCTCTCGGTTATAAATCTCACAGAAACCCTCTCCAGCTGCTAGTCAATGCCCAAAGTAATCCGTGAAAATATTAATATGGCTCAAAAATATTATAAAAGAGCAGTCTTGAAAAATAGCAAATTACTTCAAACATAGCTTTTGCGAAGGACTTGTACCACTTTAACAACCATGATTTTGCGCATCAAATGTGCCGCTAGAAATAAAGTTACAGCAATGCGAAAGCTAAGAATAGATAAAACCCCAGAATAATAAGAAGGTCATGGTACAGAATTAAAGGAAAAACTCAGACTCATAGCACACAAAGCATAAGCAATAAAGAAACATATGTGTAGTGTAGAATCAGTGCACCAAGCCAGTTAATTAAGATTCATGACTATTTAAAATTGGCCGTTAGCTGTTTTCAAGCCCAAATTTAAGAAAAAATGAGATAAAACCAAAACATTAACTAGAAGGAAAGGTCAGTGGTTTCCAAGGATATATATGCTGGAATTGTTTATGGCATCACTGAGATGGAAATGTGTTACAGCAAGATCTCCTATCACATTTGAGAAAAGAAAGAAGAAAATACAATCATTAGATTACAACACAAATGCATTGTCCAACAACTCCTTAAAAATTCAGAACAAAGAGAAGAAACTCCAGCTCAATCAACAAAGGGGAAGTTTTTGAGGATGAAACAATCTACAAATTTAAGGTCAGATTAAGTCATTTGAAAGAAGGCAGCAAAGAGGTAGAACTTTTGTCAAGTATTGTTTCAAGGTAGATTATACACTACTGGAATCAATACTATAACAACCAGGTATACCAATCAAGAAAGATAACAATTATGAGGAAAAAGAGCAGAAATCATGAAATCAACAGTTAGTAAATTAAGTAAATGACAATGTGAACAAAACAAATAACTCTTAAAAGAAATGATAAAGATCTGGAGAAAAAGGAAAGAGATCATAATATTTACTAAAGTTGAACGAAAGGTCAATGAAACCGATGAATATATCCAGATAGGCATTAGAAATGGTTTAGGGAAATGGGATTGAAAAGAAAACCATTCAACAAGAGGCAGTAGATGACCGTCCTAACAAACTCATTGTATCCAAGTTTGAAAAAGGTATGTACATACTATATGGTATATGTAATGATTTTTCCTCTTCGTTAATGGCTTTCTGATTGATTTACTTGCCCCAGAAAATACCAGCACAAAGTGAAACCATTATTCTTGCATTTCCAACATAACGGTAGAAAGAAGTTGGAAGATAAGTAGCTTAGAAAACAAATCATAAAATAAAAAATATATATTATATATATAAAGTTTGGAGTAAGTGAACCTTGATTCTGACAGCTAAATGTGCACCTGCCTATCTCTAAAATCTTAATTCTGCCCTCATGAAACAAAACTAAAGGAACCATGCATAACAAGCATGAAAAAGGAATCTGACAATTAAAAGAAGCAAAGCATAAATAGTTACTGGAGCAATTATATAAAATGTTATGTGATCAATGAAGATAGCCTCAAAAATTCATCAAAGTAACAAAACAATGTCTCTCTTTGCATACCATTTATATTCAAATATCAATTTTAAAGGCCACATGAAGAAACGACCAGGTAGGTCATATCACTTACATAGCATGAGGACCATATTGAACATACAGCCTAAATATGTAATCTAGTGCTCCCATGAAAAGATATACCCACATTGGAAACAACAATTAACTTAGCAAATCCTAAACATTACCTCTATGAATATTCATAGCATGAAATCTAGTATTTGATCATTCTCAGAGTCAAAATAGTTGCCAACCACATATTGGAACCATAGCTAAACTATCAATAGTCAACTAGTTGATATTTTCCTTGTACATCATAGATGAAGGTTTGATCAGCTAATTTACATATTGTCCAACTGGCAAGTTGTATCCATACTTCTACCAATCATTTATTAGAATTCAATCCATCTATGGTTTAAAGGAACAATCATTAACCAAGTGAAAGATTGAAAAGCTTATAAAGGCCTTCTAATACCCACAACTTAGTTAATCTTCCTACTCCTTTAAATACTTCTCTAGAACATAAAATAATTTTAACCTAGAAATAATGCGCTGCATCTTCTGCGTTTGCAAAAAAGTTATATAACACTTCTGAAAGACTGAAACCAAGAAATAAAGAAGGAAAAAAGATTAATAATTTTGCAGGACGCATTTCACATTTAGTCAACCCAATTTTTTGAGCATTGAATCATGAGTATTTGCAAATATACGACACATCATAAGAATGTATACAAGCCAACAAAAATTGAAATTGCTTCTATGCCCTGATATAACCATCTCTCTTACGGATACACCCCACAAGACTGTATATTCAAACATTACTGAAGGAACTCATCGTATGTACATGGAAAAGGGGATAGCTGAAAGAATACTTGTTTTACAGCAGTAGACATGACGTACAAATTTGGCAGGGGTATGTATATAGTTATAAGATCTTGCAGGAGTATTTGTGCAAAAACCTTGAATAATTTGACCAAAACTCCCAAAATCTATTTTTCATAAGCATTCAAATCAAGTAATGCTCCAAAATCTGGTCAAATAGTACCAAAAATTTCTGGGACAAAGGCCACCATAAAAATTTCTAGAAATAGTCAACTAAGTTACAGCAACAAATAGTTGTCAACAGGATGTCACAAAATCAAATTGCTGTGCATAACAATTTAAGCTAGATAGAAAAATAATGGCGATATAACCAACCACTAATCAGTAACAAACTCGAAATTACCATATTAAATGACATCATCCGATAGAACAAGTTCAGTGCAAGGCATGCTTCCTCATTGTTGTTGAAAAGAGAACTCTGTGCTATACGAAATAGCAATAGAACAACACCAGAGACCTTGTTCTGCAAAGAAAAACCGAGTTTCAGCAGTCAGATGATAGTTAGAAGCAGTCAGCTAGACTTGATATCAGTAAAAAATTAAAATTTAAAAATGAAACCAACATTCACGGAAATGCAACATACTAAGCATAGTCCAAGGGAAGGTTGCAGAGTTGAATCCAAGAGTGGTGGTTTCAGAAAGGACACCCAAAAAGAGAAGCAAATAGACGCAATTTAAATTATATTTAGAATGCCCAAAAGCTTTTGATCACAAACATATGCAAACAAAATAGACAACAAATTTCTAAGGTTGTCTTGGCATTCCTTCCACAAGAGAAACTAGCCACAGGCCCACAGCAGTATTGGATTTCCATGAATGGGCTTAAGGTATGCTGATAGTAGGTTAATAGATGGTCTATACACTAAAAATTACAACTCATCCACTCCTGCAGATCAATTGTTTCTGTGGCAGAGCTATGCACTTGAAGATTTATTTTTTGCCTTCCCTTCCCTTTGTTTCATTCAGCTTGCATCCCAATTGTGTTTGATTCAATTTTTATGACCACAGAAAGTAGTCAACAGTGAAATACACACTTCCTCTTGATGGCATAATTCTATGAAGATTATACACATGCAATTCAACATGGTATTGTGAATCTGTGATCAAATCACCATGCTTCTCAGGCCACATACGTAGCATCTGTCCTCCATATAGGATGATAATTAAGTTTGAGATTCTTATGATGCCAATATAGTGAAGGGTGGTGGTTTAATACATGCTTGGCTGACTTGACCAGTCAACTAGTGATGTTTTGAGATCCAATGTACCTCACAACTATCATGCCTGACTCAGGTTAGCTCAAAAGAATAAATAAATATGAAAGAAGAAGAAGAATTAGCTGAAAAACCAGGTAATCAGCAAGTTTTTCCGTCACTTGTAACTCATCCAATTCAAAGTTGCATCACACTGGTTGGGTTAAATGTTCTATAAGTTCCACTATGCCAAGTTAAGCAAGTCATGCTACGTTTAATTACATCCTTGACCTTAACATCTAATAAGTGTAGAATTTAAATGAAATTTCGATATAAATTTGGTCTTATTTGTTGTTCAATCATGCGATTCTACATGATTTTTAAATGGATTTCTTTCTCCTTGTTCAGAGTACTGCTCTTTATCGTCTTTCATGCAAATAAGTGGAATTCAACTCCAAATCTACATATGTTCGATGCATTTTAGAAAGTAAACAAGAAGCAAGTTATAGAGGATCCTGGAGTAAGGAGGGGATGTAAAGCAAAGATCCACATATACACACAACTAGCCTGTTAATTAGCACGGGTGTGTTTGGTGTTGGTGAAGAAATTCAGAAATCAAATTCAGAAAGAAACACAGACAGCCAATGTTACCCAACAACACCCGTGTTCGTGATATACAAAGAAACCCTAGCATATCCCTTCGAGTGGGGAAGGACAGCGTTGCGGTGCTGAAAAGAAAACATATCCAAAGGCAAAAGAGGGGATCAAAAGAGTAACTAGCAGGGGAGGAAAGAGAACAACAAGCCTGGATCCACTTAGATCCGTTGATTGAAGAGCAACTACTCAACGTTTTGTGTGAAGGATAAGGAGCTTTTTTTCCTTTTAAAACTTTGTATTTTATCATCAAATGTTCAGATCAATGTCCATGGATTGTATGTTGAACATAGAGGTGTAGCACCTTTCTTTCTAGGATTGGGATTAGCCCAAGGACTGTAGAAGTTGTTATGTTCTGAATTTCTCTTCTTTGTTAATGGTTAATTGATTTTTTATTTGGTTTTAAAGCACTTCATGCTTGTGATTTTAAATGCTTTCAATTGCATGAACTTAGGTAACAAAGGATGGACTGAGAGGTGAACTTTGATCCTAGAATCTTAAAACCAAACCTGGAATCTTCAATTGAGATTTCTTGAGGATCCATTGGATTGTCATAAAACACAAAGGGTTTAATTAGGTTTAATCACCACGAGAGTAGAGGTTAGCATAATGGAGCACCTAGTAATATTTTAAAAAAGAATAACAAGTATTTAAGGATAATCCACCTTGAAGATGAATTAGACCAAACAGAGGAGAACTCAGAGCAGAGTACTTCCTTGCAGTGAACCGCGATCCTAGAATAATCTGAATTCAATCTTTAGCCCACAGCCATCACCTATAATCACTCTTAGCTTTTGTTAATTGTAGTGTTTTAGATTGTTAGCTTTAGTTTTCTTCTTTCCATTTCACATTTGTCCGTTTGCCTAGATAATCCTTAATTGCAATTATTTGGTAATCAATAACTTAGGGTCCGTTTGGTTAGAGGGAATGGGAATATGAGAAGGGGGCTAGGGATGGGGATGGGGATGGGAATAGGAATAGGGAAGGGGGATTGAGGATGAGAATAAAAATAATGTTTGGTTGTAGGGAATGGGGATAGCAATATGCAAAGGTATAGAATAGAATTGTAGTAAAATTACTTCTATACCCTTGAACATTTTAATTAAATAATGTATCTTAATTGTGAAACAAATAATTATTAAATGACTCCAATTTCTAAAATAATATTTAAAGGAATTAATGATGTATTTATTTTTTAAATAAAATTTAAATTTATACATTTTAATTAACAAATACAATTTAATAATGTTTAATTAAAATAAACAAATGTCCCAATTTAATTATTTTTAAATTACCAAAATTTTAATAAATCTAATGTTTCAAAAATTAATACAAACCAAGATTTTTAATTTCCATCAAAAATATTATTCAAAAATTAAAAAAAAATCAACATAATTTTTCTCTCATTTCTCACTTATAGAGGACAAATATGTAATTTACATGGGAAGGCATACTCAATCCCCCATAATGAGGGGGATGAGCATGAAGGGGTTGAGGACCATACAACCCCCCCTCAATCCCTTCCCATGCCCCTAGGTGCATGCCCAAACATGGGCATGCACATGCCATAAGGATTGATCCCCAATCCTTGGGGATCAATCCTTGCATCCAAACGGACCCTTGGTCCCCATGGAAACAATAACTTGATAACTACTTGACAAACTGTGCGCTTGATGTACACATCGGCATCCTCATTGTGAATTCTCTTCTTTCATCTGCCAACGTGAGCACTGCAAGCAAATATGTCCAATATCTGAGTGGTTCCCTTCAAAAGTCTATCCTTGCTCGTGAATCTCATTCAACCAACATAGATCACCTAAGGCTAGGTAAAGCTAGCATCCTTATCCCATCTCTTTCACTTTTCTTCTTCATTCTGATTTCTGCATTTTCTTTTCCAAAATTTTTCATCTTTTCTTTTCTACTCTGATACAACCTAACTATTTCTCTCAGCAATTCCAGAACATTCTTTCCTGTCAAACTTTCTTGGTGAACTAAGTTTTACTTTTTAAAATTTCCAATTTATGCTGCCTCATTCAACTTAAGTAATTTCTTTGTAGTCGCTGAAAGATTATTTTACTGAATTTTACTGGTGTTAGTGATTCCGTTTCTACAATATCACAATTACTGGCAGCAGATATTAGATTATGTAGAATTATATGATTTTTCTTTGCAGTGATTCTTCTTGAATTATTTAATATAGTCCAATTATATTTTAAATTACAACTTTTTTCTGTATTTTTTGTGAAATTTTTATGTCCCATCTGATATTTTCAAAATTTAAAGGTATCCCAATTGATTAGGTCCCAGGGTAACAACCTAAATAATTAACCCATAGAAGATGGTTTAATCAGTGCTCCCCATGCTTAAGAATAGTTTTAAGAAGCAAACCAACATGAAATATTTATCTAATCTATGTCATATTTCAAACATATAACAAATGTAAAATAATAAAAATAATAATTATTGCTAAATACACCATTAAGCAAAGATCTAATTTTTTTATCCACAAGTGCCTTTTTGGCAGTTACTGTAGTCTATTATTGAATCTCATTATTAATAAGGTAGCCTGAAGAAGTATTAGTAAAGGATCAATCAATTTGATGTGAGTTTACTTTGACAAAACCATCAAATTCCATCAAGAATTTAGACAAAGCAATGCACCATTATCTTCCTATAGTTAATGCTTTTCCCATTCAGAATCAATGGTTTTATAGGATTAGTTTATTAAGATGCATCACATACTAAACTTATGATATTCTATCAAATCATCTCCTTAACACAAAATTTAAAGATGAAATAACACCACATTTGCCAACAAGTTACACCGTACATGTACAGAAGCTTATCATTAGCATAAAACAAGTAATTTCAACAAACATCAGCAGAATCAGTGCTTTTATAGAATTAGTTTATTAAGATGCATCAGATAATAAACTTATGATATTCTATCAAATCATCTCCTTAACACAAAATTCAAAGATGAAATAACGCCACATTAGCGAACAAGTTACACCATACATGCACAGAAGCTTATCATTAGCATAAAACAAGTAATTTCACCAAACAACAGCAGAATCAGTGGTTTTATAGGATTAGTTTATTAAGATGCATCAGATAATAAACGTATGATATTCTATCAAATCATCTCCTTAACACAAAATTCAAAGATGAAATAACACCACATTTGCGAACAAGTTACACAATACATGCACAGAAGCTTATCATCGGCATAAAACAAGTAATTTCAACAAACATCAGCTTATAGTCCAGCTTCTCTCAGTAGGCATCAATCCCATTTTTAAAAGAAAGATATTACAGCAAAACAAAATGTCCCAGCTTAAATATTGAGTTTTCCCACTCAGTTATTCCAGTCCTTGTAACTTCATTAAAGTTGTAAAATACCTTAACCAATTTCTATAAGGCTTATATAGTGTTCAATTTTTGTACACATTCCGTTCTTTGAACATTCAAAATACAACAGAATCAAATAGCTCTCACTCTATTTGGACATTTTAAAGCAAACCGTAAAAAAAAAAAATGCAGATAAAATATTTACCTATCATAATCATTGTCACCCTTGACTTAAGTGGAAGTGGAAATATATAATACCATGGAAATCATTGCTTTCCATATGTCATGAAAAGTTCTCATCCTCATAAGCAGCATAACATCTACCATTAACATTAACATCATGGCATACATCCAAGAACTCATAAGTCAGCCACTCACTAATGCTTTCATCATGCAATTTGAAGTTGTTTGAGAAAAAATTAATCTAATCCTAATAAAACAGATGCAGCGTGTCCTCGTCTTATTTTAGTTGACTTATTCAACTTTAGTTGGTTTCATATTATCATCATCCAACTTGTTTGATGATTACCTGATCATATTAGTTAGTTTTATATTTTATTTAGTTCTTATCTTATCTTGGCTTTCTGTCTGCATGCATACGTATAATCATGTTTAACATAGGTGGAATTAACCAGAATTCAATTTCTCTACAACAGACATACATGCATGTGCATATTCAATATCTGAAACAATAACATGAACAAGAATCTACCACAACCATTTCTAAAATTGCTAAACTACAGAAATATTAATTTACTCTATAATGTCTGGATCCTATTAATCACTTAGCTAAAGCAGGTTTTTATGGTTTCAAACACATTGGAAGTAATGTCAATTGATCTAAGTGTTTCAAAAAAAGAGTGAGTTTATGAAACGTTGCTAACGGGAGACTATATAAAGAGTTGGAGAATATCTTAAACACACAGGAAACCACTTTCAAATAGGAAAGGGAAAGTAAAAATCGAAGATTAAAACAGATCACCTCCCAACGAACCAGCACCCGATTCGAATCGACAATTCTCAAAACAGATCCCCGGCTGCCCATTGGAATATAAAGACCTTCAACCCCCAGGACATATAGATGATGATGGGTTACAACAGTATCACGTATGTTCACATAGGAACCATCAGGGATCTCAAACAATGATGTGACACCACGCATCTTATTTAGAAAGTTATACCTGCAATATTAGATCACAAAAAGGAGCAAAATAAATGAATACTGCATGCAATGCAACTATGAAGACAAGAACCAAAAAAACCATAGTTGACATGAGACATATAAAATTAGCTTGCTGCAACTAGGATGACATCCCAAGGTCATCCTTAGCATTAAAATATAGAAGGCAATAAATGGGCAAACACAAAGAGAGTAGACCATCCAGAGGATATATGTAAAACCCAGTGTGAATCATCAATTTTAACATGAGTGAAAACTCATCAACCTTAGCCAATGATAGGGGACCACCTAGGTTAATGGCAAGGGAAAAGATTACCAAGTACATTAATGATAATTTAACACTAATTCATATTTGTCATTATTTTTTAACAATTTAACGTACTACTCGGCATATATTACTTTGATGATGTAGGCATTAATGATGAGTTGCACATATTATGTAGTTACGCTTTATACATATGTGAGCATACATAATCTCTTCATACACCTAAGTTCAAGAGAAATTACTCACCTTTATTTGCAGATAAAAGCTTTAAATGACGATGTATATTTAGCATCACGGTAAGTCAAACAGAATGATTTGTGTTAATATACACAATGGTTTACAAAACAATTCATTCCTGCTTGTTAAAATTTTCGTATGCTATATTTGGCGCATTTTGCATGTCCAGACATATCAAATTTTCTAATACAAATTTTATATATTAAATTCATAAGAAGATGAATTAACCTTAATTACCACCCAAAATCCATACCACGAAGTATAGTTGGTACTTTTTATGTATATGTCAGGCATACCAAATTTCTACATATACGTACTGCCTCATGAAAAAATTGCTTAAATCTTATCATTAGTTAATAGTAGAATCAGCATTAGCCCACTCACACTGTCATATTTGCCATGTAAACTTTTCTTTGTTAAGTTACCTAAGCTGGTAACATGTTACTAAATTAGTAATACAGTTCTTATTATATACCCTACCCTTGAAACCAAGTTATGCTAGCACTCATCTGCCCATGTTGGACGGAGAATAACTACGAATAACATGGGTTATCCTGTTTTCCAACCACATGGAAAACTTAGAGTTGGAATAGCCCCTTTTACAAAATTAGATTAGTTAGACTATGACAATAATTAGTTAATATTCATTAAATCATTGATTATTTGTTAATATTAATTATTGATTGTGCTAATAAAACTTGAATTGAAATTTATTCACTTCAAATAGTATTAACCAAGTTAAAGATCATTGGGTAAAGCTCATAATGATCTAGAACAAGCTTGGGTAAAAATTCTCTCCAACACAAGTTGAAATTAGTTGATATGAATTTGAATATACGAGCCTAGTTCTCTCACCCTATATGCTTAAGCTAGGTTTTTTACCTTTTATTTATTTATTTATTTTAGTAGCTAAAATAGAATAGCACATTTAAGGAGATGCATTAGATTAATTAATAGTTCCATATCAGAATTAATTAAGTCAATAAGTAAATATGGATATGAAAGAATGGTTTTTGTTAGATTTAAACCACATATTATCTCGAGACAACTCAAAAGCTTCAGCCTATAGCATGAGAGAACCTTGCACACACACACACACTTGATGAGAGACCCTTGCACACAGTGTGCGTGCAAGGGTCTCTCATGCTATAGGCTGAGACTTTTGAGTTGTCTCAAGATAATCTGTGGTTCAAATCTAACAAAAACCATTCTTTCATAACATCAGTTCAGGTGAATGCATGAAAGCAACATTTTCAAATATCATCTTGGTTAGCACAACACATTCTCAGACTCAGCTGCCATGGAGGAACCCAATATCAACAGATGTCAGGTTTTATGATTTTGTCTAAACAAACATCTGAAGATGCCTAGTGCACCTTCCATCTAAAAAGCATGGGCAGTCTACCAATAAAGGCTGGATTAGGGACATTTAACGTATTACGTTTTTCAGATTTAAAAACTAATAATACATTTAGGAATAAACTATACAAGAATTTCTTCTCGTAATGGTTTTAAGATAAAAGTTTCCCATGAGCTAAAAACAACATATTAACAATCAAAGCAGATCAAGCAGTAATGTTACAGATGAAAGATGCATGATTTGACTAAACAGACTATAAGACTCAAAGGAACAAAGAAGAAACAACATAGATCATTTGAATCCAAGCTATCAAAAAGATAATATATATATATATATATATAATCTTTTTGATAGCTTGGATTCAAATGATCTATCTATCTATATATATATATATATATATATATATATATAGAGAGAGAGAGAGAGAGAGAGACTGAGAGAGAACACTTGAATTTTTTATATTAAATAAGCAGAAGCAAAAAACTTGAGGCAAAACATACACGCATTCTGCAGACCACTTTCCTTCAGAAACAGCGGATAAGAAGCGAAGAAGTTTCACACTGCAGTAAGGGAATTCATTCTCAAGCATGTAAAGAAGGGATCGAATTGGACCATCAATAAAACTTTCTCCATCCCAAAATTGTGTCGAAAGTGATTCCTGAAGTTTAGGTAACCAAGTGCATATGGCAAGACCAAGGAAATTAAAAATAGGAAAATTAACAAGACAAAACAGAACATAATAAATTTTAGAAGATGAAAGCAACCTCCCCCTGGTAAATCAGGCAAAGTGTGTCCAGAATTAAGAACTGGTTATTTTCATCAATCTGAAAAAGCAAAGTGCAATCAACAACATTTTTATGGAACCCAGTTAATATCAACAAAGCATGCAAGCATAGAATTGTACATGTGCAGAAAATAAAATTGGTGAACAAGACACCCGATGGCTTACCTCATATGACGCAATAAAAGCAGAAATAAATGTCCTCAAGACACTCACAAAGCCAGAAACAGGGCCCTGAAAAGAAGATTTCATGAAAACATAACAAAGCACGACAGCTTTTTAAAGAAAGAAGAAAAAGCATGACTGATCTAATGTATAATCAAGAAAAAATCAATATCAATATTAAAGATGCCCCTGAATCTTACTTCAAGATGCATGATTACCCTGACTAGCTCTTTTTTTTTTAACTGACAAAACTTTGACTTAATCAATAATAATAATAATAAATATTTTAAGTTTAAATTTTACTTTTCTAAATACTTAATTTAATAACTTTTAAATTAATCATTAAATACATTTACATCAATAATTAAATCTCCTTTGAAATGTATTTATAAGGTTCTATAAAATGTTCGGTTAAGGGAAAAGTGTTTGCCCCCAACTGAACCTAGTGAGTTTAGCAGAGGGTTTGGCACTAAAATCATTTGTTCCTAGACAAACACAACCGTATGGATTGTCGTTAGCGTAATCTTGATACTCATTAAACAAATTCTTTCATCAAATACCATGAAAGGGAATATTACGTTTGGTTGAGGTTCGGATGATAAAGTTAAACTTTGGTTGTTGAGATTTATTTTGTTAAAAAAACTTTTATTTGGACTAGGCCATATTTCAATACTATTTAAAATATATAACCTTTTTTTATACAGAATTAAAATATATATCTTAATATAATCATATTTTTCAAATTAATGATAAATATTGATCGGTGTTAATGTTTTAATAAATTAAATACCGCAATTATTTATTTAAAAAATTAATTCTAGTAAAAGAGGTATAAGGGGATACCTCCAACTTAATCTCAAATGTTTGGTTGGATAAGATGGGATAAGCCAAGATATCGCCAACCAAACACACCCTAACATTTTAATTAACACTAATTAGAACAGATTTTTTAAAGATTAAAATTTTATTTTTCTAATTAATGATAGTAGTATATTAATAGTAACAATTTTGATATTTTATTTATTGAAAATATTTATTTAAATAATTAAATCTTGTAAAATATTTTTGGTTGGACCAAACATAGCATTTGAAAAGCAAAGCAAACAACCATCCCTGCACAACATTATCTAACGTTAAGGACCACATAGTGATAATTCATTCGCATGCAACCAAAAACTATTTCAGAAATGATGTCTACAGTAGTTTCCTCAATATAATCTATTTAGTTTCTACCTTTGTAGTTTAGAATCTTTAAATTTATGTAAGACCTTATCCCATGATTCCCATCTACCATTTTAATGATTTATTAGTTTGGCTTTATTCCTAACGGAGGTATGTGGGGGTATGAGATAAATAAACCATATTATGCAGTTATTTGTTTTTTGAATCCTCTAATATGTTTTCTACTAGTTAAATTTTATTACACTGTGAGAGTAGGTTTGTGATCTTAGAAATCTCCTGCTAAGACAGTATGCATTCCAGTTGTTGCCACTGCCCAGGCACAGACCTTCAAAGATGTTCTTTTTTGTTAACAAACACCAGACTTTGTCTGCGCACATCTGTCTGTGCCTTGCTTGCCAATGCAAGCACCTTATTCACTCACCGCCAATATGAGCCTGTTCACGAGCATCAAATCTCCACATCTCCGCCATGCCATGACTCTATTTTCTACTCCAGCTCCACTAAATGTATATTGAGTTTCTCCAAGTTGAACATTACATGCTCAACTTGAAGGGGCATGCCGAAAATGATAGGTAGTTTAGTTTGTAGAATATTATCTAAATATTTAGTATCCAGATTTCATATTACCTAGGATCTTATCCTATCTACAATTAAACTTGTTTATTAGTTTGCCATTATGCCTATATATATTCAGTGTAAATCTCTGCAAGACTTATGGAGTATGGAATACCAAATTATGGAATTCTTCTTTATTTCTTGTACATACTTTGCAATAAGTGGGATTTTGTAATAACTCCACTATAAAATATGTGAATAAGTGGGATTTTGTAATAACTCCACTATAAATAACAAAGAAGAAATATAATGACACTTGAAATTAATGGAAGCATCAATTTCAGAAGCAATGAAAGCAAAGCACTTACATCTAATTTCCTCAAAGTGTCCATACGGAGAATTTCCAATAAATATGCGAATGGGCCAACTTCAAATGCTTGACGAACATGAACAATATGATCAATCTCCTGCTCATAGTTGAAGTGGATGTTCAAATTTAAAATGTTTATTTGTAGACTTGAGGATGAAAAGAAACCATATCAAATGTACCATAAGTAGGTTATATTCTTCGCTTCTTGGAAGTGAAAGAAGCAAACAAAGAAAAGTTGCCCATGCTAAAATCAAAGGCCCAGTTTCGACCATCCCCAGATTAGAAAAACTTGAAACTACAGCATCAATCTCTTGAATTTCAGACAATGAAAACACAATATTGCTCTGCCTGATAAACAACCTCGTGAGGAAGGATAAGCAAGAACAAAAGTAGGGGAAATATTTATAAGCAGAAATACTGGCAAAAAAGATATCTATAACAAAAGGAAACAAGAAAAGGCAGAGAAGAAAAAAGAACAATAACAACCTGAAAGGCACTTCATCATGAACCATTTGTAAAAGGTTTTCCAAGTCCAGTATTTCTATAAGAATAAGGAGTAGCTGAGCTCTTGCATGACAAAATGAGTTCTTTGCCTCAACTGATGGTGCTAGCTTGCAAATGGAATATGACCCAGACAAAAGTTCCTGTCATTGTGCGTGATCCAACTGAGATTTAAACTAAAATGAGATATGGCAGTTTGCAGTCTCAAATTTATACATATACATACCTTAAAAATTGAACAAAATGTTTTCCACTGCTCACCACTGCAGGTGCAAAAATTTTCATAATAGCAGAGGAAAAGAATATCCAAGATCAAGTTATCCTCGATCAAAGTCTCTTCCACCCACAGTATAGAGAAATCAACTTCCTATAAACATATTAAATGAGGTTGCATGAAAAAGGAAGATTGAAAAGGCTATCAAATCAAAAAATGAACAATAATCCAACTTTGACTAGCAATCCAAGAACACTAAAAAGTTGTTTGCGCAAGTATAAAGTACATCTAAAACGTGCTGATATTAGAACCACAGGAAAATTCAAGAACACTGAGAGGTTATCAAGAGATTGGCTGATAGATTACTACAAATGGTACAATTATTTTGCGATAGACACATTTTGAGCTGTTTGCAATTAACATATATTACATTTGGACCTCTAGACTATGAAACACTATAAACAGAAGTAAAAGTCATTACATTGCATTTGGTTCTTCCACCAGCCAGCGGATTTAACCAAATATGTAACTTAAGGCAACATTTCTCATCAAAAGCAGAGGTTTCAGCTTTCTCTTAGCTATGGCAACCAGCTGGAAAAAATTGCAATTTAAGATAGGAAACTTTGCCAACATTAAAATGGTGTTATATAGAGCTCTTTGCTAACACTCTTAATGTTGGTAATTTATATGGCTTTCAAATGTAAATAAATTAAAACCACATAGAATGATCAATAATTGAATACCCTTAAGACTAAAATAAATAGAGATCGTTACAGAAACTCTCCATAAATTAACTGGATTAAATAAATGGACCTCAAATTTGGCTTACTTACATGCCACACCTTATTTAGTATCATTAATAGTGAGCAAGCATTTAACCACTTTCATGATAGATACAACAACAATAATCTTGAAATCTCAACCTTCATCAATTGGGGTTCAATGGCAACAATGTCACCGATGCTGACCAAAACATAAGTCAAAGGATGAATAATCATAAACAATGACAAAAAGAAAACTAAGAAACCATTGCACAAGCACTCACACTCTCAGCAATACAAGGAGAATTTGTTCATGCATGCTCTTTTGATCTAACCCAATCATAAAAAGGTCTGGACTATAACTATATTAAGTTGATATATACATATTTATCAATTTTAAAGGTGCACATTTAAACCAACTCAAATGTTGTTAAGTGTAAGCACCTTTTCATAAATAAATTCTTCTATGCTATTGATTGAATTCTGCATTGATTACACGTTAAATTTGTCTATACATAAGGCAGCAAAACAAAGGAAAGGCAAAAAAAAACCTATATAATCCAGTGCAAAACCATGTCCCAACAAAGCATTCTTGAACATATGTTGTTCATTTAACACTTCTCTCGAGCTAATGAAAATCCACAGGAAAGGTCAGATTTGACCAGAAATATTTTCTGGTAGATGCACATACCAACTTGTGTCGGAAATTTCTTTTTTCAAGTGACAAATTGAATAACAATAACCACATGTTATTGTAGAAGTGCAACTAATTTTTCATTCTATTCATGAAGGTCATGCCCAATGCTGTCAAGTGGTTATATGCTCACAGAAATGAAAGTAACCGAGAAACAAGAAAGCTTTCTCATCGAATCCACACTACAAAAGCTTGCAAGAGCATCTAGTACTGCTAACTCAAACAAAATGAACTGACAATAAATATCCATAATAACTAATGGAATCCATCGCAGTTAATTAAGTTGCTTTATACCAAGGCTAACATGTCATCCAACAAACAACAGTACAGTAACACATTTGCACTAGAATCACCAGACTAAAAAAAGACCACTGTAAAACAAAATTTGCAACACTTGTTTTTTTTACCAAGTCAATAACACCTCAAAATGTTAGAAATGAGAAGGACATAAGGTGGAATAACATATCAAAATTTTAGAAAGATGAACAATTTAAAAAAGTAGGAATTCAAAAAATTTTGGTTATACAGGTAACATACTTTTTTGTCCGAAGATACAGAAGAAAGTAAATCCTGGAAAATAATCAGCAAGTTCTTGTCCAAACCGTTGTGAATTAACCTCAAAGCTTCCTCACAAATGACAAAAGATGACTGAGAGTCATGGGCAATATATACTGCAATAAAGAACATCTCACTTAGTTATAATCAGAAGAAATTAAAATAAAGGGAAGCATCAAGTGAATGGAGTACTGAACTTTGGCCTAATATTGATCATACAAAAAGAATAATCTAACAAGTGTAAGACCATTTACAATTGTTGAAACACAACTCAGAATATCAGTGTATACTGTGGATGAAATAGGCAGGAAGATTTCATTTTTTTTCTTTGGAAAACACAAGAAAGACAAAAAGAATAGTAGAAGACATTCATTTTGGACAAAACATGCTCTATAAAATGGTTGATTATTATCTTTGTTATTAATTTTTTAAATACAATTAATTATTAGTCATAAATACAATTTCAATAACAATGCTGCACGCACAAACCTATTTACTTCACAACATGTGGATACACATCAAGTAAACTCTGTAATAATTCAAAGTTGAAGTCCAGTAGTAAATCTAGACACTATTTTTATATGAAAGAAATACTGCACATAATAAATTTATTTTATTTGCAACTAAAAATTTGTAATAATTTTAATTAATTCATGTTTAATATATATTGTGAATTACATGTGACACTTAAGTGAAGCTTCCCGTCCATTAACATAAACGAGAGCTCAAAAGCCCCTTCCTACCACCCTTTTAGATCGTAAAATTTGGGAAGAAAAATACAGTTGAACAGTAATTATAGTTCAGCTGATGAAGAGCCAGGTTGCTGGCAAAATGTTAATATCAAAAAAACAACACAATAAATTTGTCTTCCGCTTGTGAATATATTAACTTCAACCCACCCACACCTTCCTTTCTAATTAATCTGGTGGCCAGATAATTTGTATTTCTGATGTCAACTCCAAATGAACAATTGCCCTAACTTTCTACATCGCGAGTCATACATAACCATCACTTTTTACTAGACAACTCATGGGACAATAACAATAAGCCATTGCACAAGCCTGATGGACTGGCTCTCTATCTTTTACCTTGAGTTTAAAATCTATGTTAAAAGAAGGAACATGTCATAGGTATTTGCACGAAACCAATTGCAAACTTTCTCACAAACTTTGAAAAAGGGAATGACTAAAATATTAATTAAACCAAAGGCATCATTCCAATGAAACAGAAACCAACTTGACCTTCTATCAAGCCATAAAGTACAATTTGAGTAACTCAATAAACATACACAACTAATTTCTGCTTCCAAATATGTCATCACAATTGTAGGCTTATATCATTCCTACCTACCTCCAGATTTTTCATTCCCACAATGACAGATTTTCAACTGAACTTACTGACAAACAGAGTTAAACATAATTTACATCACGGTCTTATGCAAAGATCAATTCAAAAATTACACATGAAAATAAAAAACAAGTAAGATAATTTAAACTATGAAAAAAAGAATGCTATACCAAGAAAATGGGTGGCCATTTATTTATTTTATTTAGTTGAACAACATACCTAATGATGAACAATATACAACAATCATAACAAAATGGAACTTAAAGAGTAAGAGAACATGAGCCAAATTTAAACTGAAAATAAGACTCTAGAAACTAACACGCATGAACGAAAATTCTCCTCAAGCACTTCAATAAGCACTGTCGCTCAAGGAAATATTGAAGCACCATCTGCATAATAAAATAATAGATCTTGTCAATTACAGATCAAGTAGACTAGACAACAATAACAACAACAACAACCTCCACCACCAATTAGTCCCAACTATTTGGGGTAAGCTATAAGAATCCTTCCCTTAAATTTGCTCTATCAACAAGCAAAAGACTAGAAAGATACAAAACAAAAATACGAATAAATAATAAACAATGCATCAATCTTCATGTTCATTATTTGGACATAGAATAACTGCCCAAAATATCTCATTGATCAAACAGCAAGAGATCAGCATAACATACAATGGAACAAATAGCAAGAAACATCTTTTCTATTACATGTACAAGAAAAAATCTTCAAAACGTACCGATGGTCTAGAGAAGATTGTCTCAAGCAATAATAGATTATTACAATGCAAAGAGATTCTAATATAACATATATGTCAAGACCAAATGAGGATTAGGGTAAAAATTTTATGTGAGCACGCCTTGTAGAAGCATTACAAGGGCCCCAATAAAAGAGCCATGTAGCATCAATAGCGTATTACTGACTTGGTTAAACTTTATTAGTCAATTAGGAAACCCATGGATAAACTTAGATAACGTGCAAACCCCAATTGATCAGTCACAGATCTTAAAGCGTGTCTCCAGTTAATTCAAAGCTCTAATAATGTTCAATAAGGCAGATCCACAAACAAAAATTTAATCAAATTAAAATATCAAAATACAAGCTTCGCATGAAAACAACATATACAATACTAAATATACAGATACGAAATGCATGAAATGAACTAAAAGCAAAAATAACAAAAATTAAAATAAAAAAAAAAGAAAACCAAAACAAAAACAAACAAACAAACAAACAAAAAAAGAAGCCATTCACATATGGCGATGGATATGGATGAATACAAGGTATAGTATATTTTTAATAGATTTAGATTTCATTTCTTAGTTGATTATGCATCTTTCCCCATGTTTTTAATGGAATTTTAATTTTTTGTTCAAGTTACTGTTTTCCAATTCTTTCCATGCAGATAAGTGGAGTTCGCCTTTATTCCAGGAGGAAAAAAAGGAAAAGCTACCGAGTAATGAAAGAAAACAAAGGAAAATCGAGCAAGAAACACAGGCGACCCGTAATAGCTAATACACCCATCGATCGTGGTGCAAAAATTCAAATGACTCAAACCCTTGAAGAAGCATGACCCACCCATACTAGCTATCATGGCCATGTATCTTTGCCGCCATCTCAACCTTCATTTAATCCTCCTCTATATAAAGGCCAAAAAAAAAAAAAGACCGCTGCTGTGGCAAGAGTAAGAAAGACAGGCTTTCTCCAAGACTTCTAAGGTTGAAGAAAAAGCCAATGAGAGGGAGATCAAAGATTAAGCAAGAGTTTCCATCGATTGACAAGTAAGCCAGGCAAAACTTTGTGAAAGATTTAGAGTTTACTCTTTTCCTCCCTTTTTATGGTTGGTTGTCTAACATTTATTTTGAATATTATGGGTTGCAAATCGAACATGATAGGGAAGAATTCAAAAAAACATCTCTTGTTTATCATTACAGTGAAACTTCAATCATAGAGGCCCTTAAATCTTGCCATTTTCCCTCATTGCAAAGAATTAGTTCTATTCATTTTCTTTATTTATATTCGGATTTGTCTAGATAACCTCTACTTGCAAAAAATTAGTAATCAACATCATAGTCCTTGTGGAAAATGATATTTTATTTACTACTTGATGACTTGTGCACTCGCGGTACGTATCAAATAAAATATCCCAAACCTGCAGATAAAATACCAGTACCAAACCCAAACTTATTTAAAGTTTTACACCTAAAGCTACCCTGAACACTTGTAAGAACTCTGACTAGATTTCTAACCCAAGAAAAATGGTTCATGAATTTGCTTACATAAACCAAAAATAGTAGAAAAATACCCAAGTAATGAATTTCATAATTTAATATTACAAACCAGATTCTCAAAGGATGAAGTCAAAAGATCTCTCTCTCACATTATCATCTGGAGTCAACACATACAGTAAAAAATCAAATTATGCATGAGTTAAATAAGATAGACCTAGTCTCAAGTTGCATCATACAAGAGAAAATCATCAGTTTATCATCTCACAGTGTATAGATACTTACGTAATGTATAGAGATTAAATTAGCATCTTTTTCATACCACATTTGAAGAGATTATAAGGTGCTAATAAATTAAAGTATTAAACTAGAATGCCACTTTAGAACCAAGCAGTTTTAAAATTGATAATTGTACAAAATTTCAACTCCTCTTCGAACTTTAAATAATAAAAAGGAGTGGATCCATTCAAACATAAAAACATGCACTCAACAAAATAGTTTTAAGAAAGAAAAAGCTGCTTACATAAGCACATATATATAACTATACACAATTAAAATAACAAATCTATAATTTCAGATGCGCAAAAAAATTAGCAATTTTATGCCCATTGACTATCTATAACATATCTGTAATTGGGTAAGAATGAAATGTGATTTGATGAGATACTACTAATAATCATATCAATTACCATATGGAAAAGTCACAAAAAATATCAATTACAATAATATGTATTTTTGTTTGCCCACAGCATACCGACTAGCCTTAAAATAGCAGTCAAGTTATATGAGAAATGCCCATTATTTCTAAAATTTATTGAAATACAATATATGTGGATTTGAGGATAAGACAATGTTTAATATCACAAATTAAATTATTTCTTAAATTTAATAAATTATAACAAAACAAACTCCAAAAACAGAGGGCGATGTAAAAGTATTCAGGCATACAGTCCCTTAGTACCAATGAGCAGCCTGTTCGCATTGCAACCCAGATCCCATCAAATTTTTTGTTGCATTGCCAGTACACTTGTAACTATAACTGTATCATATTGATCACTTTTAAGTTCTTTAACTAAACCTTGTTCTATGGCCTGAAGTGGTCTGCACACTTCTGTAATCTGTATATTGACTATATAATGGAGCTAAATCAAACAGAAAACACTAACATGTCCAAATATCATCTTAACATTTCACTTGTAACCAAACTTTTCAGCCTCTTTAACATTTCTCCCAACTAAGCTTGATCATGACAATAATAATACCAGACTACAAACTCTAACGATTTCAATTAAACAAATGAGGAAAAATCCTTGTTATTATAATAAAGCTAAACCACATTAAACGGGAAGATTAGTTATAGAAACGATATTCATCCTGCTCACAAGGGATTATTGGAACAAAGGAAAGAATCTTCATAGTATCATCATGGTTGACCATTTAAGGCATGTATATTTCCATTATATAAATGCCAATATCAACTAGATTCAATGAAATAGTCATTCAAGAGCATGATTAGTAAATGTTGAAGACATCCCAAATGCTCAGATATTCTCACTTATTTAATTAACAAAGCAAACCAGCACATGCATTTGAATCAGCTAATTTGAACACTGAAAAAGAAGACCAAACTGATATACAAAAGAAATCCCTAGACATAGTGATGAACAAAGAAGAAAAAACCAGAATTTCATAGTGAAGAAACAGTTTGAAGTGCTCACCAAATGCAGAAACTCTTGGCCTTCAAGGTTAACAATGGATTTATTAAGCTCAGAAGCCCTATCAACCAAAATGTATGACTGGATCTCATCTAAGCACTAAAATTCAACAGAAGAATGAGTCTTAGGAAAGCAGTGATTGTCCTTCAAATAGATAACAATAGCCAAAACTATAATACTATAATATGGGAAGCAACGGAAATAAATAAAATGAACCCGCTTAGAATTAATATGTACGATAAAAGAATTCTACAATATATTGAAAAAATAACATGAATAACATATTATACCACCAAAGCCAATTCACAAGGGCTAGCTATAACTTTGCATTAACCTAACTAATGCACAAGAAAAATAGTTTCAAGGTGTAGGGCAGATATTCTGATATTAGACTTACTTTGAACAAGATAACATGAAACTATTTTATCATATAAGCTTGTCTATGCTCTACTTTTTATGATGGAATCCAAACAACTTAGTTAGCTTCATCAGATCAAAGGAGGAAGTAGAATATTGCGAAATCCAAGAGAGAAGCATTCAACATAGAAAGCTGCAAGGGCTACCAAATGGCATATCCTCAAGGAAGTGAAGAAAGTTTTCTAAGAAACATATAAAGATGCGTATAGTGTTGTATAAATATTTGGAAAGCAAGTGGTGCACGTTGTCTAACTGAAACTATGATATGGACAACACTTTATTATTCTGAAAGTCTAACCAACTTGTATTCACACTGAAACCTATGTAAACACAAATAAACACTTCAAATAAGAAATTATCTTATATCCAAATAAAGAACTGAATATAGATCACTAACCAAGGCACGTGCTTGTCTTTGTAGATGAGACTAAAGAAACTAAGATCATGAATTTAAAATGTAAATTTAGGAGAGTATTAATATACCTAAAGTAGTTCAAAATTTCCATAACAAGCAAACCTTACACCGTTTATAGATTGCTTCAATGACACATCTAAAACGAATATCTTCATTTGAAAGATTTAATGCTCAAGGGAGTACTGAGTTGGTTTGAGTTGTCATTTGGTCAGATAAAAGTGGAGATGAAGCATCCTAATAATTTCCCCAATGTACTAATATCTTGATTTTGAATCTTTATCATATCCACTATTGATGTCAAGGATACTTATGCCACTATCAAACAAGCTATAGATTTGAAGGTTGGATTGAACTAGAAGTGCTTGTTTCTAATCCCTTTCTAGTACTAATAAGATTAAAAAATTGGAAAGAATATTGGGATCTTACCAACTTCGTATAGGGTTGAGTAGGGTATATAATAGTGTTGCATCCTCTTCATTGTAAGTTTGGGGCGAAAAAGTTTGACTCTGGAAACAAGAACCACCACAATGTTTCAAATGATTGCACACCCTCTGGTAATGTGCTCAACTCTATGGAACTTGCAAATAGCAATAGTCTATTGTTTGTACATACCACTATGGAAATGGGGAAAAACCAATTGAAACCTAGAATCAAAAAAATACATATATAGTTTTTTCAGCACAAAGGAAATTTGATAGGTGATGACCAGAAGTTATGGGTTTTCATAACTCGAAAAGAGGATTTTTCAAACACTACTTCAATAGCGGATCTAAGGAATAAACGCCACATAAAAAGATAAATTATTAAACGGGGCTACCCTACGCATACTTGTTTATATAGTCCAAAGAAGGAAGGTAGTGTACCACCAGAAAAAAGATCTGTTAGTACATTCGATATGCACAACAGATTGACCAGAGAGCTTGAACACCAATAAATCGCAGCCATCTACAGTCAACAAATTCCAACATCTACGCAAGCTTTACAAGGAAATCATCATGACATATAACACAAACAGATCATTCATATAGATTGGTTCAAGATGGTGCAAAAAAGAAGAACAACCGCAGAATGTCATAAACGCAAATACCAGGTACGCGCTAACTCGGAGGGCTGCTTCTTTCAGCTCAGGCTTTATAGTCAGCTGATGCGAGCCAACCGAAATCTGAAAAGAATTCAAAGCTGCCTTCGAAACCTGGCTAGGAGGCCTGAATCTAGACACAGAATCCAAGAACCAAGCATGATTTTTCTTGAGCATTTCCACCTGAAATGAGAAATTCAATATAGCCAACAAAATGTTTTTAATTCTCAATTACAATTACCAGAGATATAAGGAGAGGATATAGGGTTTATACCAGGCGATCAGGGAGGTCGGAGGTCAATGGTGCGGTATCAAGCTCTTCGAAAAAGGGGATGAAGGAATCCCACCAAAGGTTCTCGTCTACAGGCTTAGGAGGCGTGGCCTGGTCGCTGGCCACCGCGGCGCTCGCCATTGCCGACCACGAAGATCAGAGACGATGATATGACCTTCTCTTTGAAACCCTAGGAAAGAGAAATGGGGGCGGATCCCGCCTTTTGTTCTTCGAATCGAAATGACAAGTGGGCCGGCCAGAGAAGCAAAGCAACAAAAGAAAAGTTTATTTGGGGATGTCAAGCTTGGGCTTGGAAGTCTGTTTGTTTGGATGTATTTGGTTTTAAAACCAAATACTTTATTGATATGAAATTCATTATTTGTTTGGGTGTATTTGTAAAATCTGGTGTAATTAGATTTACACCTCAGTGGTTTTTGGGTGTATTTGGTTTTACACCCGAATCGGGCGTAAAACCAAATACGGGGAAAAGAAAACGCGAGCTTCGTGAAAGAAAAGGAAGTTTCTCATCCTCCGCCCTCCGCTCACACCGGCAAGAGGAAAATTGAAGTTCTCCTCCGCTCACACCGGCATCGGCTCGTCTCCTCCAAGAGTCTCTGTCCACGCCGTCCTCTGGTTGACGATCTCGCACAAGATCGAGCGTCATCAACATCCTCCGGTTGGATTAGAGTAAGTGACGACAATCTCGGCGCATTAGAAGCTTCGCTTGTGCGGTTTGTCTTATGTTGCAGTGTTGGGTGAGTATTTTTTCTTTTCTTTCTTGTTGTCTTTTTTCTTGGATTTTGATGTTTTCTGAGGATCTTTGCTTAGGTTTTAGTTTCTTTTTTGGTTTTTTTTTTGTTTCTTCTACTAATAATCTTGTGATCCGGTGTGTTTTGGACTTTGATCTGATGTTTTCTTTTTATTTGTGTGACAATGGTTGGATTTAAAAGCTATAATCTTGTGATCCGGTGTGTTTTGGCTTCCCTTTGTCATGTCTCTGAATGACATAGTTCTTTTCCTTTGAAAATTATCCTTTATTAGCATAAATTCTCAAATTGTTATTATATCCTCTTTTCGGTGTTTAAGTGGAAACTCTTTTATTTTTTCCGTTCATTCATGGTTTGTCAGGTAGCTTGATGTTTAAGCTCTTGGAAGTTGTTTTGTAACTAATGGCATAGTTCAAAGATGAGGAATGTGGTGGTCATAACTTATAATCTTTGTGCTAATCTTGGTAGAGTTTAATATGGAAGGCAGAACCTTTTCTTTGCTATCACTTCAAATCAGAAATGATTTATTTGTTCTACTCTTTCTTGAAATGCAAGAGATATGAGTAATTATCAGCTATTGAATTTCCAGCATTGAATGTGAGGTGATTCAAATTGTGATTTAATTTTTCTAGTGGATTGTTGGCATTTACTATCAAAGAAGTTCATATGTGAATTAAGGATTTGTGGGCTTCATTAGTCAGACTTAGAATCATCCGATAGTGAAAGTTCAAAGGGTTGATTTAATTATAATAAATTCCAATAAATAGCTGCATGCTTTCCCGGTGTAAATGAAAATGAAGACATAATATGATACTTGAAATAATAAGTGAATGTTTTGTCATAAGATTTTAGTATTTCATTAGCGTCCACGTTCTGGTGTCAAATAAATGCAGAACAACTTGTGGTTGAGAATTACACATACATGATCCCTCATTGTCAAGTAACTCCAAACTTTATACATAAATGACAACAAAAAATAGAAACCCTGACATAACATGATTCTTGAAAGGATTAATTAATGTTTTGCTCAAAAGTTATAATATTTCACTAGGTTGCACATTCCCATGACAACAATTTCTTGAAACAGAAAATCAAGTTCTTAGTTTGTGTCGCAATCTCTTGGTTGTTGGTGACAATGAAAAGGACTCTAGTTTTAGGCCAGATAAGCAACTGAATACTAGTACACTCTGTTTGAATAACTCCTCAAAGTAGTGATTGATAATTCCAAAACCTTGAACCTGACATTGTGCTGATGGTCGAGAAACCAAACCAAGTTTTGAACCATAAATACAAACTTCGCTTTGCAATATTAAAAAGACACTATGAATTAGATTAATGTCCTAAAGCACCTATGTCTTCAATATATTATTGATTTTTCTAAGAGAATTATTGAAGTTGCTTACCCTATATTAGGTGAATTATTACAGTAACTAATAGTTGACATTGGTAAATATGAATATAAATATATAAGCTACGCCCTCTCATCCAATCAGTTTGAACTTTTGGGGTTAAATAGGTCTTAGATGATATGTATTTGGCTTCATCTAATGTTGTAGTATCACGTAACTAAAATAATTTAAGCATGTATTAAGGGGTATCTTTTCTTAATTTTTTTGATGAGAAAGTGGTATCTTTTTTTAAGTTTTTGGATGAGAATGTGGTTTTTTTCTTTGGATGCTATAGAATAAATGACAATTTCATTTTCTTTTTAATAATTCAGCCTTTGAAGCTAGAATTACTAGAGATCGCCAATAAGGGAAGCTGTTTTTTTTTTTTACAAGCCACTTTAGTAGTATGTTTTCTAATTTCCTATTGATCATGTCTTGATAACAATTCCTTAGCAACCTTGTATAATTATTATTTAGCTATGTATTGTTTCCCAAATGAAGAATGATGCATTTTTTTTTTTTGGATAAATCAGTCTATAGATTATTAATGAGAAGCTTTTTGGAAAGTAAGTATATATAGAAGTAAACAAAATAAAAGAAAAATACACCAAATGGCCTCTCCTTTTTTGGTTACATATTTTTTTATCTTGTAGATGGATGGGCATAACGTAGCGGATAACTTTTATGTGACACGCATTTCAGTCCTTGCTGCGGCTTTTGCTATCACATTGCTTTTGCGTAATAAACGACGAAAAATTTGTAGAGAGCCCTCTCATGCTCGATCAGAAATTAGAGACAAATATTTATCAAGACTAATAGATGGAAATGACACAACTAGTATCAATATGGTCAGTATGAACAAATCAACCTTTTTCAATCTTTGCTCGATAAAGACGAAAGGGCCTTATGAAAGACACACTGCACATCACTATTGAAGAGTAACTGCTGATGTTCCTCCACACCATAGGACATAACCAGCCTAATCGTGTCATTGCACATAATTTCCTCAAAGCTAGTGGGACTGTTAGCATGTACTTTAATCATGTTCTATACGCAATTGGACAATTGCATGATGAATATGTGCTCTCGTTGATATTTATTTAATTTTTTGGGGAATATTATGATGATTGTTATGTATGTAGTATATTATAGTAACTTTTTTAATAGGATGATGCAGACTATGGGGCATCCCAAAGAGTTTACTAATGTGAGCACGAAGAATGCAACAGGTAGTTCATAATATTAATATCATTATTTGTATATTGTCATTGTTAATTAGCTAATGTTAATAAAATAGGATTTTTTCATATATGCAGGATTTTGAGTATTGAAGGCTCATTGCATTGAATGGTAAACCAAGTGCTTGGAGTTTGATGGGATTAACTGTGAAATGGTTGCCCCTTTGCTTTTGAATGTGTGTGTGTTTTTTTTTTGTTTGTGTACTCAATCCAAACTCTTGTTAGTTTGAATGTTTTAAAGCTTGAAACTATGAAGCCTGTAATGCTTAAATGATTGAATGATGATGTGATTAATTATGATGTTTTGCTTGTTGCAAATATCAGGTACAAGTTGGGATCTTTTTTACATGAATCTTGTGTAAAGTATATGAACTTGCAAATTTTCCTTCATTTAATACAGGGCGAGCTTCACTTGGGGGAAGGCTTTAATATTTCTATGTTAATTGCTTTTCCCTAACATAATTTATGTCATTTATGTGTGAAGGAACACACAAAGATCCTGTAAATAGTTATTTAATTTGATAGTTCCCACAATAATGGCAACATTGGCAGAGATCAATGTAGGATTTGACCAGGGAGAAATAACAAAAAATGCAGGTCTGACGGAACATGTTGGCGGTACCTTGGCTTTGCAAGTAGTCAACAGTTTTGAGCTACGGATTCTATTGGCAGGCATTACTTGGTTTATTATAAGAATGGCTATTATGGGATTGATTGAAGTTATGGGAAACAAGGGAGAGTTTAGAAGGTAAAAAAAGACAAAAAGGAAGAAAAAGATCATAGGTAGAGATATAGAGCCAAACAATATAGCAAATGAAAAAGATCTAAAAGCTAGGTTCTGCATTACTTTCACACCTCTGTATAAACAAAAACAAATTTGGCAGGTGCTTTCAGCTTAGCAAATATCTTTTAGATGGTTTTTTATTTTTCAAAAAAATTTTAACCCCAATGTCGGAGTTGTAACTCTGTTATTAAAAAAAATAATGATCACCAAAATGGAGCATTTTTAATATAATTATTAAAAATAAACTAAAATTGTAATAAAATACAATTATATATGTTAAATTACATAATTAGATCCGTAATTATTTTTGTTATTTTTAATAACATTTAATAATGTATTTATAATTAATTAAACTTAATGATAGCTTAAAGTGGGGGTAACCTCACCAAAGGTTTTTATATCCTAGAAATACATCCAACTAAACACATGTTTTCAAAATTCAGATTTACAAATCCTTCCAAACAAACACAAAATATTGAATTCCAGCATTTTCAAATACAGTTAACCAAACACCAAATTTGATTCTCCTGTATTTTTAAATTCAAAGATTTACAAATACACTGTAATTGAAAATCCACTGCATTTTTAACTACATCTAACCGAACGCCACCTAATAAATTATTTAAGATCAAATATACTTTTGAATGCATATGGAAATACTATATTATAAAATTTAATATTATTTTAATAATTTTAAGTATATATTAATTATTTTAACTATTAAATTTAAATTTATTAGTAATTTTTTTAAAATTTTATTATATTTTAAAATTTGAATTTAATTATTAATTCCACAAAAATAACATTTCTAAAATTTTCATCTATTTTTAACAAATTATTTAATAGTTTTAAATATGGTATCGATAATTTAATTATTAATTTTCATCTATTTGTTCTTAGTTAGTCACATGTAGATCACATTAAGGTCACATGTGAAAAAGCAAAAAGATAAAATATTTGCCGAGGGATTACGCAAGCGTATGCAAGTGCGCAGCGAGTGGGAGCTTGGCTGAGCCATGGGCAAGGATGGCAAGTGTCACGGCCTCAACCGATCACCTTCGGCCGTGCGGTACCTGACATGCACCATAGCGACAGGTCAGCCTTTCTTTGCATGAACAGTAAGTGAATCCTGTTTGCATTACAAAGCACAGCGAAAATAAGATGAAGTGAGCAAATCCGGAATACCCATCGGTACGAGAAACACGACACAATGAAACCCATTTTGAGAGAGAAAAACATAAAACTCTCTTAGATTGAGAAATGTTTACAACCATGGCCAAAACCAACACCAAGTGGCCTTGTCTTCTCCCAAAGACACATTTGACCCTAATACAAGAGCTACCCCAAATCCAAGGTTAATTGAGCCCCATGCCTAATACCGGCTTGGCTTGAATTCCCTGACTTCACTTAGCTTGCAGTGTCCTCTGACTCGACTGTAGCTTTAACCAGCCACCCTTGGTCACAGCGCGCAGCAGTACCGGTCACGCGCAGTAATACCGCGTGCCATCCTCACCCCTGGCTCGACAACGCTCCCGGCCACGTGCCTACTTGCATACGCCTGTGTAAATGCCTTGTCAGATCCGGAATCAGCTCTCGGTCAACCGGCCTGATCAAGTGTCCCTCCCCGCCTGGACTTGCTAGAGATCCAACACTCTACATGATGAAGTCCTGCGACACTTGACTCTTGGTAAGGGGCGCGCCTGCCCCACTCGCTCACCGGCCACGCGCATGCCCACGGTCCAGCGCGCGTGCGCCTCATGGTCTCGGCCCATGATCATGCGGGGTATTTCACCCGCCCTTGGTCCGGACACAACATAAGCGCCGCGCCACCTGCGCGCGCTACCAAATTCACGCAGCTGTGCGCCCTCGTGGCTTGGTCTATGTGATACTGTATGCCCGCTGACCAAGTGTAAGGTCATCAACCCTTACAGCAAGCAATATTACCGCGCATGGACCGAAAGTGGCTGGTTAAAGCTATAGTAACGTCAGAGGACATTGCAAGGTAAGTGGAAGTCTGAGACTTCACGCCAGACTTATATTGGGCAAAGGGCTCAATTAACCTTGGGGATTTGGGATAGCTCATGTAATAGGGTCGATTATGTCTTTAGGAGGGGATAAGACCTCTTGATGAGGATCTTTGGCTATGATTGTAAATTTTTCTCAAATCTAAAAGAGTTTATGTTTTTCTCTCTCTAAAACTGGTTTATTGTGTCATCTTCTCGTACCGTTGATGTTTTCTGTTTTTGCACGCTTTTTTATGTGCTATACTTGTGTTGCGAACATGTGTGTTTCACTGTTGTTCTAACAAAGAATGCTGACATATCAGTTGGTGCGTGTCATGTGCTGCACAACCGAATATGATCTGTTGAGGCTGTGACAATTACCAACTTACTGTTTTAATATTACCACCACTATTTCAAACGCGGTAATCTGATTACCACATAACACATAATTTATGGTAATATTTTCACATTATCGTGAACGAAAAAACCATTAAAAAGTTGGTGGCTATGGAACGTTTAATTACTATCAACATTTTATTGTGGAGTCCACATTTTTTTTAAATATTAAAAAGATTCTTTTAAAATTCAAACTTTATTAAAGCTTTTATTAATTAAAGACTTTTTAATAGCAAATTCAAATCTTTACATGAATGATCAACGGGTTTTTTTATTTTAAAATCTTTTTTAATAACAAATCTTTTTCTATAATATACTTTCTGAATAATACAAGCTTTTTATCTCAAACAGCCGAACAATGGTTTAAAAACCTCTCTAAACTCTAGCCGTGGCCGCAGCTAGGTTCAGAGCTGTCCAGGCACTCATGTCCTTGATGTTGATCCACCGAATCCGTATGATGACTCAGACACACGATATACATCCAGTCAGGGCTCTACGCGCCACCTGAGTGAATAGATCAGCCGGGTCCATCACGCCCCCTGTAAATACTGGACCGTGAGGACCCCCTACTGCAGTAGGCGGGTTACAAACCCATCACCATCAAAACATCACGAGAAGTAACAACAATGCAATTCAAATAAAACATTTCACATGGTCCTTGTCCAAGACAAATGTTCACATCTGTATAAGCCGAATCAAAAAGTGTAATATGTATATGAAATTCTTCATTTCAAACTGATATAGCAACATGTAACAATATAGCATTATTCATGTTCTTCAAATAACATAAGGTTTTGCTTTCAAAATATGAAACATGAAGAATACTTTTTAAGCAACTAAATCATTAATTCAATCATGATAAATTCCAAGTTTTCCATCAAAATTAGTTATACATATATTTAGAGAAAATTAACTAGAACTGTGCAATCAAAACCCACTCACAAACTTAGGAGAACGACTCCTCAGTGGCGTTACTTCTCCGCCGGCTCCTTGCATTTGGCTGAGCTTTCACCGCCTACACCAACACAACTGCTCAAACCAACTGAAAACACAAAAGAAAGACAAGCATGAATCTCTTCATGCTACAACCACAAAACCCTAGCTAACAAGGCTTAGATATGGTCTGAACTTGTCCCTAAAGACTCCAAAGAACCCCTATGGAGACCAACTCTCCCAAACAGCTAAGAATGCAAAGGTTTAATAATGGAATTCTCAGTGCTACAGTAACTCTGAATTCAAGAATAAGGGAAACAAGTTTCGTTAAGGTAAAATGGGGTAGATCTTCACCTCCACTTCATAATCCATGAAAGAAATTGAACAAGCATTCGAGAATTCATCAGCATCAAACTAAGATTCGAGATCTAAAATCTAGGGCTAACATGCTTGAACCAATCTAAAAGAAATAAGGAGAAATAAGAAGAAGAAAAAGAAGAAGAAGAAGAAGGATTTATATACACCTGGCCGAATACAGGCGTGTAGAGCCCGGTTTGATCATGCTTTACCTTGAAAAGGATCATCCTGACACAAGCACGGGTTGAAGCAGGGGTGTGCTTTACCTCGTACACTTTACAAGGAAACAGGGCAAGATTTTTTCTGCTGAAACACTGCTTTTCTGCCCCGAGCATAGCCGTGCACTCTCAAGCACGGTCTAAACACTGGCGTGTTTATGCCAGTGCATTTTATAGGTCACTGGGAGCAAAGTCCAAAACATCCCGTGAAGTGCATGGCCAAGAGCACGGTCCCAAGCACGGCCGTGCTTACTCTGAACTATGTTCTAAGCCCAAAATAACTTAAAATGCTCCAAAACTCACAGTACAACCGTTCTAGGACAGTTTGGACAACAACTCACACTCTGAAAAGCCGAAATACCACATTATGGGTTAAAGAGCAGGGTAAACCCAAGACAGTTGTGTAATGTAGCATCTACGAGTCCTTCCACATCTGATTCAGCTTATGGACGTACCACCTATCAACCTTTTGCAACAAATGAATCTACATAAAATTATTTTTTAGTCCCTGATACTTTTAATACCCCAATAGGTTCCTTTGACATTTTCCAATACTAATCAGACCTCCCTTTTGAATTGTTTACCGTGGCATCCCTCACATTAACTTCACCCGTTAGACTTTTTGAAAAGCCCAAAACTACCCTTTGGGTTGGAGGGAAATTAACCATGATTTAGAGGGAGTTTGGTCGCCCTGTCATGTCAAGGTATAGGTGGCCGTACATCCATGGCTTGCTTGAGAAGCTTCCCTACCATCTTCTTCTTACCCTCTTGCTCTATTTAGTTCGAAAGGTAGCATGTTTAACTCTGTTTCCACCACCGATCTTTAGTTAGGCAGTTGACCTCAAAGTGCTCAAGTTGAGGATGTTTCAGGTGTTGCTAAGATAAGGTGGTGGAAACCCGTAAGTGGAGGTGAGTTCTCCCTGTTATGCGATGTTGCTTTCTTTCCTTTTACATTTTCTTACTTTTGTAGTTGTTGCAATAATCAGATGGATACATTTTACGGTATTGCAAATACAAGCAAGATGGTTGTATTGTGGAGTTCTACATATTATCAAGGTGGGAGTCCGTATGGGACGAAGTATGCACACATTGGACCCTTCATGCTCCTCAAGTAAGAGTTAAATATACAATCCCAGATGAGTATAATAAGACAGTTTGCATTACCTCAGACGTTGATTTCCAAAGAATGTGTAACATTCACCATGCATTCAAGAAGAATGTAGTTCACATGGCAGTTGAGATGGTTGACGGAATGACAAAGTAGTCGCTCAGCTCATCAATGCCACTATAAATGTTGATCTCTTTTTATCATTTGTGCCCCATAATTTATCATGCGGAGTACATCTCTTGTTTGTAAATTATAGTAATTATTTAGTTATTGTTGTTCATGTGTAATTATCTTTCTAACCGTTTCTATATGTTGTTACAACAGAGGACCATTATCACAAAGTACTTTGTGTAACCCAAACCCCTCGGTGTCGATGATTGTTGGTGGTGGATCCATAATGCCATCTATTTCCTCAGGAGATACTGGATGTGAAATACTTATGGTAGGACAGTGTTATGAAAATGCAGAAAATTTTAAGGAGATGTTGTACGACTTCTCCATCAAACGGATTTTCAACTTCCGCTTTACCAAAAATGATAAACAAAGAGTTACAGTCACTTGTGCTACCATCGGATGTCAGTGGCATGTTCATACCTCGGGAGAGGGTAATCTCCCTACATTTAGAATTAAAACAGGGCAAGATGTTCACACATGAAGGGGCTGTTTGGTTCGGAAGTGATTTTCTGAAGTGGTGACTTCCTGGAAGTGGCACTTCAGTGGAAGTGTGTAGTTTAGTTGGAAGTGCAGACTTCTGTGTGTTTGGTTGTTGCTGGAAGTGTCACTTCAGGAACCACTTCCAGTGTTTGGTTGGTTGAAGTGAAATATGGAAGTTGCCACTTCGACAGTTCATGGTGTTTGGTAAGAAGGGAAGTAGGTATATGATTACCACTTCAGGGAGGCGGGTATGGTTACCCCTTTTTAATTTTCATGATTAAATGTAGGAAAATGAGTGTTTATGTATTATTTACGGAAATGAGTGTATATGTGTTTATTTTTTTAATGTGAAAAAAAATTGTTTAATTTTATTTATAAAATTTGAAAAAAAAAAATGTATGTATGAGATTATGGTGTTTTTTAGCACCCAACTTTGCATTTCTATGTTGCAATTTAACAACCATAAATAAATATACTACTCGTATTTTATATATTATTTGAAATTTATGGTGTTTTTTCATGAGTATTGTGAATTCAACAATATAATCATGGGAAATTCTCTTATAAATTAGAATAAACATTAATTGCATTCTTCAATATTTCTGAAAAAAATGATTTTGTGATAAGAAATATATTAATAACAAGAAAACAATTGATAACAAAAGCATTCGATTAATGACAAGAAAACAATTTCAGCAATATATTACACATTTCAATAATAACAACCACTGTTATACTGTCAAGAACTTCACAAATTTAATAACAAGAATGATTAAAGGCAATGGTTGGACTATTCTCAATCTGATAGCATCAAACTGTAAACAACCAAAGTTTTCAGGAAACCAACATGGCCTGAATTCACTAAGGTACACACGAGCTTGGCGCCATGAATGTCGAAACTTTCACGAATCAACGCAGCCGTGGTGGGCGAGGGTTGAATCTCACAGGTGTTTTGGAGGCAATAATCCTGAACAGATTTGAAAGAGTATAAATTCATTGTTGTTTCAATTGATATATTCAAAAATTGAAGGAAATTATAGTTTATCACCTTCACACAAATCAGGTAAATGGCAATTGAATCCTGCATTACACCATAGCCTGAAATGGTTTGTTAGCATGCAACATGAATATCTTATGCACAATGAAGCAACCCTACCTATGAATCACGAGACGACAACGGCTGCAAATGATTGAAAATGAAAGCTGAAATTATGCCAGGGCTCAGGTCACAAGAGTGCCGTGAACGCACCTTCATCGGCATTTTTAACGGTCCCATGTGCTTCATCCCAATCCAGCACGCACGGATTAAAACCACAAGAAATAAATGGTCATACAAAGTGGGCTGCAATAGTGCATTGCATGCCTCCTAATTGCCTCGCCACACTTGTACAACATTCGGCCGGGAAACAAAAATCCAAACATGAATTCCAAAACCAACCAAGTTCCAAAAACACAGAACAACAAGACATTTAAAAAGCCACATAATTGATGGTTGAAAATTCAAGATATCAAAAAAAAAAAAGCAGACCAAGAAGCATGCAATTATTAAAAGACATGAAAGGATAAGAAAGTTTTCATAAAATAAGCATGCAATAATTTGTCCAAGAAGCATGCAATAATCTGACGAACTTTATTACTTTAGCATGCAAAGTATACACCCACAAATTTCTTCACTATAAATTGAGAAATCCCCACTCAAGCAGCCTGTATGAATCAGTCATTGAAATAAACATTAACAAATTGTCAGCTATATCAGATTAAGTGAAAAGTTTCAGCTATGGCAAAATGAATGGGAAAGGACACTAGAAAGTGCCTGATGTCTAAGTTCTATCTACATGGGTAAAACCTCGTCTTTTAGATTCTTGATGGAATGAATCAAAATTGTAGTTGTTATTCTAAACAGGAAGTGTAATAAAAAAGTAAAAATTCAGACGAACGGCGACAACCATTGAAAACTTCCCAGTAATGAAATTGACATTAACAAAACTCAAACCATTCCAAAACAGTCGGAAGATCAAGCGAAAATGTCTGGAATTGGGGGAAAAACTAAACAAATGAACACAGCCAGCAACACCCAGCAGACAGGAACACAACCATTTTTATCTTACTTCTATCCATGATTAGTACCAATTATTCTATCAACAGGATAAGATAAAAAAGGGTATTAATACATTCTTAGGTAGCAACACAGACAATAATAAAAAATACATAAAGCCTGCATAAACAATCAAGCTAGAAAGAGGGTAACTACGCATTGGGTTAAGGCATAAGTAGGACAATCACTAAAGAAGCAAAAAAATCGAAAAAACTTACATGAATGTATGCAAAGAAGATTAAATAAATGGGAAAGGAGACTAGAAATACTTAGATCTCTAAGTTCTATCTACATGGGTAAGACCTTCTCTATGGAAGAATACCACACCTAAAACATTCAGGTGTTTGTAGGAAAAAAAAAATAGTCACATGAAACCATCATGCTGATGATCAAAGCACAGCAAGAACCAATAATGACTGCAAATAATTAAAAGGCATTAAAGAATAAGAAAGTTTTCAGAAACACGTGAAAGCGTGAAAGAATGATTGAAGTTTTAGACTAAACAGGGAACGGCTGCAAACCTTCCTTTAGGGAAATTGAATGATACTTAAGTAAATCAAGACAGAAGTAGCTCAAAATTGTCGCTTGGTCCCAGTGTTGCCTTCCAGGATAATCTCGGTGGATATCAAGAAAAACCCACATACTAATTGCGAAAATAAACCCAAAATAAAAAAGAAATCCTTATACCTTGCAAGGGAGGTTGGGAATGCTTGAGTGAAATCGATGAGGGTACAAACAAAACCTGCAAGATCGAAGAAATAACTGTTAAACACACATTTTTTTAATGGGTGAAGCAAAGGAAAAAAGAAAAAAAAGACCCTGCAAAAGAGAGAATTTCGGCCACGTCAGAGACAACACCGGAGACAACGACGGCAGACCCTTGCAAGTGCCGACGACGCTAAAGTATCGAAGTGGCGAGATGGTGGCCAAACCCTAGGTACTTGCGAAGAAGAAGATGAGAAGGGAAAGAGAGGATTCACGGGATGCACAGGATCGGGGAAATGGGGGTGTTCATAACACCCCCACGTGATTGGAGTGGGACTTCGGCCACGTCAGCCGAAGTCCCACTTCGGAACTTTTAAAGCCGAAGTCAAAACCATTATTTTCCCCACTTTTGGAAGTGCCACTTCCAATTTAACCCATCACTTCAGGTTGCCAAACACCCGAAACTCAGCCGGAAATAGCCACTTCGGTGACTTCGGCCCACTTTTCAGTGAAACAAACACCCCTGAAGTAGGGGGATCGGCACAACATCTCACTTGAAAGCTTCAAAGAAATGGGTGAGTAGGCAGGTAATTCAGAAGCTCCGCCAATGTCCTCTATATAGGGTTGTAGATATACAATGGAATATATTGTTCGACCATTGTGTCCATTTACCATATAAACAAGCTTGGATGGGCAAAAACTAGCACGGGGAGTGCTTCATGGTTTTGAAGTAGCAAGCTACAACTTACTGATATGGTATGCAGTTAAAGTGCCGAAACTAACCCGGGTAGCTTTGTTATCATTGATAGGGATGGCGACCAATTCAAGCATGGCTTTTTCTGCTTTCATGCTTGTATCGATAGATTTAAAAAGGGTTGATGACCAATGTTATTTCTTGATGGAACTCACTTGATGGGAAAATATGGCGCATACTCTTAGGTGCAACTGGTAAGGATGGTAATGAAGGAATTTTTCACGTAACATTTGCCATTGTCGACAATGAGGTAGACAAGAATTGGACCTGGTTTTTTTTGAACTTTGGACGATGCATTATATGATGATGAAGACTTTGACAAAATCATTACATTTATCTTAAATCGGTCGAAAGGGCTTATCAGTGCTATTGTGAGGGTTTTCCCTTCCTTCCCACTCGTTTATTGTTTACGCCAACTTCATGCAAATTTTCTTAAGACCAACAACCGTTTGGGGAAGGCTTTAAAAGATTAGTGCTGGCCGTTGATTACTAAGGTTGCATACACATGTACATATACAGAATACGAACAACCAGTCAATGAGCTGTCTACCACATCATTATAGGCGCACCATTGGTTGTTCCATAAATCTGAAGTCTCGCACTGCAGCAATTTCCTATTCATAGGTCAACGATGGGGTGAGATATACACGAATGTTGCTGGGTCATTCAATACCTAGATCAAAGAGGCACGGCACCTTCCTGTGTGTAATATGGTGGACTCCATTAGGTATAAATCTCGTGATCTATTTTTTGTTTTCTTAGTTCATTAATAACGATAACTGAGTGTTTTGTAGGTTTTTTATCTTACATTGTATATGGTGGCCTAGTATTAAATGTTCGTACTCAAATGCCCATTTTCCTGTTCGATTTTGTATGCTCCTGATCAGTATCGTAGTTTATTGTTTAAATATATAAGTACCATATACGATATTGGAGAGCTAATATCTTTTGGAGCTGACGTACCCAACTTTTGCTTGTACATTTTCGACTCTCGCAAAGTAATTAGTTTTAAGCTACTCAAATTTATTATTGTGTAATTGTATGTATCATGCTATCTTAATGGGATGCAGATTTAAACTAATGAACATGATGTGTGACTGACGACAACATTGTCTTAAATGGAAAACTCATCTATGTCCTGCAGTCTATAAGAAAATTGAAAGGGTTGTAGAAGAAAGCCGACGCTAGATATATAGTGGGGTCGTCCAACAGGGAGCAATTTGAGGTGCTCGACCTTGAAAGAAGCTCTATCAACCTACGTAAGAGAACATGCTCATGCAAACGATGGGAAGTGTACGGCCTGCCATGTAAGCATGCTTGTGCTGCCATCATTCAAACAAATAACAATGTCAATCGTTATCCGGATGACAACTTCTCTATGCAATCATATAGCATTGCGTATGGTAGTCCAATATACCCTATAAGAGACTATGACAAGCCAATGGACAACTCCCATCAACTCCGCCTTCGACCACCCATCACAAAGCATTAGCCAGGTCGGCCGAGACAGTAGAGAATTAAGTCCCAAGCATTTGGTGTCCAGGAGTTGCACTATAGCGGTTGCACTGAAGTCGGACATAATAGGGCCACTTGTAATGCTATTGTCGCTAATTAATAGAGTACAGTTAGATTTTTTGTTACTTTATGAGGTCATTATGTTTTGATTGTATACTAACCCTCTGGGTGTATGCAGTGTTCTTTTTTGATATGATATGTTATTCCAGTTTCACTTACCTCGCATATCATTAATTTCGGATATATGACGTAATGGGGTCATACCTCAAGGGTTTCATCCAATAGTGAAAGGGAATGGTAATCAAGAGTGTGTACCAATCGTAGATAAACACTTCGGTGGATACTGAGGACAACCAACGCACAAGGATAACCACAGAAAGTATATATGGCTAAACGTCTAAATATGATGTTTAAAATGTGTCACAATGCAGAATAAGCACAATACAAACCACAACGGCAATATCTTAATGGGAGAGGGCAAATATCATTGTTAAGCTAAGTTCATAAAGGGTTATAAAGATATGAAAATGGAAAGTGCAAATATCATTGTCAACCTAATTTCATAAAGGCTTAGAAACATATGAAAATGGAAAAGCATAGTTGCAAGGCATGGACTGTATACATATATCATTCAATAACTTTGACAGTCGTATCTGGTGTCTCGCTTGAAACAACAACTTCATTTGTTGGTGGTGCGGCTGGGTATGAAGTTGGGGTGGGAGCCTAGAATGCATTCTCATCGGTGAGTTCGACAACCACATCATTTCAAAGAGGCACTACCGGGGGCTGAGCAGCGCTATCGATAGGAGATGTGCTCTCTACTGTCTCATTGATCGGTGCGGGTTCCCCTTTCTTGGTCCATTGTTTCTTTCACTGCCGAGCTAGGGATAATTCCATCTGCAATTATCCTTGCAGCATATTCCAATCTAAACAGTTGCACGTCCCCGTCTGGGAGATCAGGTTCTTCAGTTCTAAACAATTGCTCCATGAATCGCATGATATAAAAAGCGCAATCCAGAGTACTAGGCCTTTTCTGGGGGTATTCCAGCACATGCTCGAGTGGGTATGCATTATTCTTGCTGATCTTATGCATCGCTTGCAAAGTCTTTTCAAATAGAGTGCGTTGCACAAACGAGAGAGAAGAAATATATAAGAAACTTAGCTAAATGGATAAACAAAATAAAACACTAAAGAGTTGAAGGTTTACTATTGCACATGCAGCTCGATCATACACTAGGCTTTTAAGCGAGGAGTAATGTAAGTATTTCTTTGTTCCTTTGTCCAGCACAAGAAGATGGTAGTGTTTGTTCAAGATTATTGGCATGAGCACAAAGTCCACCGTCACATACTCATTCAATGAGGGGCCCATCAATTTAGCTACTCCATCTTCGGATTCCTTTCTCTTTGATAGAGCCAATGCCATAGGCCTGACGATTATCGCAAACTGCTTGAACTGTTTGGGGAAATTCCCTACTGTCTAGTGTAACATCAGGACAAATGTGTCTATAACATTATCAAAAACCATAAGCTTTCCATCAACAAGGGCATACACATAAGCATGACTCACGTGACCAAATTCATTACTCCATGCATAAGTACTATTAAAAGCAAAAAACTATCGAGTATAAATAATTTGAAAGCATCGTAACTGAATGTGTAAGGTACACTCAGGACTTTAAGCTATAAAATAGATACCGAAACAAATAATACTAAATAAGCCAGTTAATGAATAGGAAACACTATATATGGATAAGTACCATAATAAGTTGTATGAGACAACAAATACCATAGTGAAAAGAAGTAATAGAGTACAACTAAAAGTTGGGATGAGTTGGAATGCAACTTGAAAACTAGAAACCATAAATTACTTTAAGAAGAAGCAAGGTGACACTTACTTGTCCATTGACAGTTGAAAAAAATAGATAACGTCATTTGATGAAGCTTATCTAGCCATGTAAATCCTTGCTGTCGCTTGTTTGTGAGGATGAAGTCATGAGGTACATCAGGAACATCGTTGGTCTCAACAACTTCCTCTGTTGCGTTGTCATCAATGTCGATGGCTACATTACCTAGTTCCGTGGCAGCCGTTGGTATATCATATTTCAAGGATGTCAAAGACTCTATGACACTCCCAATGACTTCCATTGTTTCATTGTCCACTACACTCATCTTTGATAAAGGCCGTGAACACTTCTTCCCTTTCACGTCAGGAGAAGCCTTTTTTGTTGGCTGAGAGGGCAATGCAGTGCATGTTGTAGCAAATGCTTTTGCTACAAGGATGAGGGGCCTCTTGTAATCGGTCTCTTCGGATGATTCTGCAGATGGAGGCTTTTCTTGACCTCTCCTACGTGCAACCCTCTTCGACTTTTTTGGTGGGGGTGCTTCCAGCAATTCCTTCTGTGGGTTTTTATCGTCCGCCTTCATCCTTGGGTCTGAAGCCTTATCTTTTTCAGCGGCACCAAAGATGATCCCTTCTAGGATGCTCACCCTCTCCCTGAGCGAGCATATCTCAATCTTCATCTCCATCTTTTCAAGCTCAATAGCCCTTTGTCCTGGGCCTGGTGAGGATTGTGTATTATCTTTTTGTGGGGGACTTGCAAGGTAAACAGATTATCGACTCTTCTTTCTAGGTGGCTCTAGCCTGCTTGTTTGTTTTTTTTTGTCTTCACAAATCTTGTTGGTTGGGTGTTGGTGGGTGGATCCAAAGTAACCCTTTTTGTGTTTCAGTAATCATGATTATGACAATGAATGAGGTCATGTTCGTACTGGTTCTCAGAGATCAAGCTGCAAAACTATTAAAAATGACCATCTATTAGTATGCAGCAGTAGTAATGCTTGTAAGATAGACATGTATGCCTGTTTATAAATAGTTTGTAGTGTATATAAGTGATAACATTAGATAGTAAACACATATCTCCCAAAGTGAACGGTTACTTATATAGTTAAAGTGTACATGTTATGTCTTGATCAGTAAGTTTCAATCATGAATTCATTTGCAAGCATTAACATTATAACTAGAGTATATATGACAATATTAATGTCTACCTAATCTCTGTGAACGTTAACTTATAGAGTAAACAGATAATGGCATTTGCAAACATTTATATTAAATCATGCATGCATGCCAAAATTAACTTATTTCTTGACTAGCCAATGTGTCCATCAATGTGCCAGCGCCAGATCGCTTTCTATAACTACCTTCACCGTAGCATAAGATATGTGGTGATTTTCCATAGCACATCCATTTCCGTGTCCTAGTAACCTCATAAAACCAAATGTTCAATGCAAGTACACGACCTTTAATATAGCCTGGACTTGATGTTTTCCCGAAGAGTCTTTCTTTCACTCAGTTGGATATGGCTGGTGTATCTTCCATGATCCAATTGTGCACCGCACTTGTCCACGCATATTCCTCAATTGTGGATAGGTCATCCACGTAGTATACTAACCATGACGGTGCCGAACAGGAGGTGGTGGGGAAAAGCAAAAAACCGATAAGGTACATTAACAACAGCTTCACAAAATTTTTTTCGTTTTTGTTGTCTTTCTTGAGAACCAAACCTTGTAATGCACATACCAAGAAATCCCTATTTCTGTCAACTCCTTTGGCAAAATATTCATCTTCCATCCTGCTTCATTCTTTCTTCCTTTTAAATTCCACTGCGAGGCCATTGCATTGAAGTCTTAATATGAAAGACACATTCTCAAGCCTGAATTGCAAATTGCTTTCACCAAGCTTGAAAGTTTTTGTCCGCTCATCAAACACTTGCGTGAGAGCGTCGAGGATACTCCGTTCTTGGACGATGGGTTCAATATCCATGAAATGGCCAAATGGTGTTCCAGAAAGTATATCCCAATGTCTTTGCGTCATCTTTTTCTTCAATTCCCATATGAGGTCCACAATGGGTGCTAAATAGCATCTACCATTCATAAGATTCCCAGAACTACTAGCCATTACCCTGCTTCCTGCAACAAATGCTTTCATATTAGATAGCATGAAAACAAATATTTTTGAAGCACAATAAGATTTCAAACAATACACTTACAAAATGAACAAACACATGCAAGTAGTTCAACATATTGCCTTAATAATAAGCATATTGCATAAATACTAAACAGTAAACCAAACTTTCAATGTAAAACATTCACACACAACACAAATGGCCGACAGTTTAGTTTTGCAACTACAATTGATTTAGTGGTAATTATACCAAATGGTCCCCAAAAATAATTCACCACTCCCTTCGTAGCATAAAAGACAATATTTTCCCGCAATAACAACAAACATGCTTAACATATTCCATGTCGCAAAATTGAGTAGGAAATAAAATAAAAGATTACATGTGCATAAATAGACAACATAAAATTGGATTACACATCACAAAAATCAAACAAACCCCCAACAAAATATGCAATAGTCTTCAATTACATTGACAAAATTAGGGTACAAACATCACAATTCCTGACAATACACAACTTGCTTGTAAAATAAACAAAACATAAAAAGAAAACCAATGTGAAGTTGCGCTGGTACCTCTCCGACTCAGACGATAGAGACCTTCTTCTCCCTTGGTCAAGTGTAGTTCTTTTCCGAGATGTGAAAAACTTCAAGCACTACCCATCCTCTTCAACCACAAGACTTCATGTGCAGTCCTTCGGCCAGGTTAACTCTACAACGAGGGTTTCGTTTGAAGAAGATGAAAATGAAGGCTGCGCTCGAAGATAAAGCATTCGCTCCACTTAATGGACACTGTTAGGACGCGGAACGATGTGACCACTACCGGTTTTCAAGCTAGGTACTACTTGAGGGTAGTCAGGTAATTTCACCACTTTTTTAACACCGTTTGTATGCGGTTGGACTGGGAAGTTATGAACATGATAAAGTATGGACCTTTTGGGGATATGGCAAAATCAAGGATCTTTGTAGGGATAACCTAAAGTGTGGGAGACTATTTGAACAATTCCTCATGAATCTATGTTGCAAACCAATTTGCAAAAACAAACTTGAGAATTTAGAAAGTATAGTACTTTATATTAAACAAGATCAAGCAGGGCTACAAAGTAAGTTGGACAAAATCTTTGAGTTGGAGTGCGGTCCTCCAACATTATTTTCTCATAGGAGCCAATTGCAAATTGATTCAAGGGATGCCGCTATAGGAGGTAGAGGAAAAGATGCAGAAGGAGAGAGAGATAGTAGTTACTGTATATATATATATATATATCAAAGATCAAAACATTCAAATCTCAAGATCAGCCGAGAGCACGGATCTCGAGGCGATCTAAAACACTCAAATCTCAAGATTAGCTGAGAGCACAGATCTCGAGGTAATCTAAATATTCAAATCTCAAGATCAGCCTAGAGCACTGATCTCGAGGCGATCTAAATAAACAAATCTCAAGATCATCCGAGAGCACTGATCTCGAGATGATCTAAATATTCAAATCTCAAGATCAGCCTTAGAGTATGAATCTCGAGGCGATCTAAATATACAAATCTCAAGATCAGCCGAGAGCACCGATCTCGAGGCGATCTAATATTCCAATCTCAAGATTCGCCGATAGCGCATATCTCGAGGCGATCTAAAATACTCAAAACTCATGATCAGCCAATAGCACAAATCTCTAGGCAATATAAGATATTCAAATTCCAAGAATACAAATTACGAAGTAAAATTAAAAAATAATAATAATAAAGAAACAAATTGAAATAAAAATAAAGAAAACCAAGTTAAATAAAAGATATATATATATATATATATATATATATATATATATATATATATATATATAAATGAAATTTAAAATTAAAATAAAAAAATTAATTATAAAAAATAAAAAATTAAAAAAATTAAATTAAAAAAATCATCAAATCAAATAAACATAATGTAATAAATAATAAAATATAACAATGATAATAAAATAATAATAATAAAATATAAAAAAATAATAATATATTAATAATATTATTATTATTAAAAAAAATTAATTAATATATGTATATATATACATATATATTAAAAAAACATATAATAAAAAAAAAAGGGGACGTGGGGGCATGCATGGTGCCACTATTTAGTTATCATATATTAAAATAAAATAAAATAATAATTAAAAAAAAAGGTGTGAGGCATGAAGGGGGGGGGGGGACGTGGGGGGCATGCACAGTGCCACTATGTAGTCACCATGATGCCTGCAGTTACATGGGAGGAGATAAAAAAAAAAACAGAAGTATCTGAAGCAAAGGAGAAAAGAAGCAAAAGACCAGAAGAACAAGAGAGAAAAGAAGGAAGAGAAGGAAGAAAAGAAGATAAAAGGTTGTTCTCTCTATACATTTATTTCTTCTCTCTTTGGCCCAATATACATATAAAAAAAAAAACATCGCTGTTGTTGTTGTCGCTCATCACCGCACGCTGCCGTCACCGCCGTCGTCGACGCCATGCGAGGGTGGAATATCCCTCCATGGTCGTCGGTATACATAAATATAAAGAGATAAGGAAAGGTCGCCGCTGTCTCTCGTCACCGCACGCTGCTGTCATCGCCGTCGCCGACGCCATGCGAGGGTGGAATATCCCTCCATGGTCGCCGATATATATATATATAAAAAACTAGTTGTATCCACCATTTGCAATGTGAGGAGTGACAAGCTGGCTCCAATATGGGTAATAAGAACCTGGTAGTTTAAGTGATACTTTAGAATGGAAGAGATCACGAAGGGTTTGAAGGAACACAAGAGTCTGATGATTTAGAATGGAAGGGATCAAAAGTTTGAAGAAAAAGACCAGCTTAGTTTCACTCAATATTTCCTTGAATTCATTACAAAAACTGACAGTTATATATAACTGTCCAACATTAGACAACGCAATAGCTGAGTGATAAGATCTCAGACACCAAACATAACGCGCCACATGAACCCAAAAGTGAGAGGCTAAAAGACATAAAGAAACGGCTAAAGGAACGGCTATTTAATGCCCATCAATCTGCGCCGTCCAGCCTCATTAGTTGAGAGCTAACTCATCTAGTCAACGGCTAAAGGAACGGCTATTTAATGCCCATCAATCTGCGCCGTCCAGCCTCATTAGTTGAGAGCTAACTCATCTAGTCAATGGTTTCTTATTTGACTGAGTACTTCCAACACACTCCCCGTGCTCAGTCAAACCCAACCGTCCTCTGAGAACCATATACTTGTGAACTGATAATGACTTTGTTAACATGTCTGCAAGTTGATCATCACTGATGCAATGTACTAATTGTATGATTCCACTTGTCACCAGCTCCCGAATAAAATGGAATCTCGTATCTATATGTTTTGTCCGCCCATGCTGAGCTGGGTGTTTGGCAAGGAGGATTGCTGATCGATTATCACAGTAAATTATAGTAGCATTTTGCTGCCTCTGATCCAGATCTTCCAAAATTCGTCGGAGCCACATGGCCTGACATGCAGCTGACGTAGCTGCCATGTATTCTGCCTCGGTACTTGAGAGTGCCACTACTTCCTGCTTCTTTGAGCTCCAAGAGATAGCTGAAGATCCGAGATAAAACACCCAACCAGTGGTACTCTTCCTATCATCAATGCATCCTCCAAAGTCACTATCTGTGAATCCTGTCAATTTGAATTCAGATACCTGTTCATACTTCAAGCCAAAGTTCATTGTAGTTGATATATAATGCAAGATTCTTTTAACTGCACCCATATGATAGTGAGTAGGATTCTGCATAAATCTTGAAACGACTCCAACTCCGAATTGTAGATCAGGACGAGTGTGTGTGAGATACAAGAGTCCCCCAACCAAACGCCTATATTTGACTGCATTTGAGGACCCTGATCCGTCACCTTGATGCAGCTTCTCATTAGGATTCATTGGAGTAGATATTCCCTTACAATTAAGCATTCCAGCTTCCTTTAACAGTGTCTCTGCATACTTCCTCTCAGTCACAACAATCATCCCTTCTTGCTGGGATACTTCCAAGCCCAAGAAATACTTCAACAACCTGAGATCTATCATTTCAAATGAGTTCATCATCTCAGCTTTAAATTTATCAAGCATGTACTGAGAGTTACTCATATATATGATGTCGTCGACATATAAACACAGAATGAGTGTCCCTTGATCACCATCTTGTTGTTTATACAAGGTAGATTCATTGTTGCTTCTTTTGAACCCCATATTAATGAAATGTTGATGGATTTTGTTGTACCAAGCTCTCGGAGCTTGGCGAAGTCCATATAAAGCCTTCTTCAACTTGTATACCTTCTCTTCACAATCCGAGACAATGAAACCTTCAGGTTGTAGAACATTTACGTCTTCACTCAGGTCTCCATTCAGGAAGGCTGATTTTACATCAAGCTGATAGATTTGCCATTTCCTCTGAGCTCCAATAGCAAGTATAAGTCTGATTGTCTCCATTCTGGCCACAGGTGAGAAAACCTCTGTAAAATCTATCCCTTCACGTTGAGTATAGCCTTTGGCCACAAGTCTGGCCTTCCTCTTGAGTAGTGTACCATCTGGATTAAGCTTGGTCTTGAAAATCCATTTCAGTCCCACCGTTTCTTTCCCTGCAGGTAAATCAATGAGTTCCCAAGTTCCATTCTTGGCAATGGCCTCCAATTCTTCATTCATTGCTTCACACCATTCCTTGGACTTGCATGCCTCTTCATAGGAGATTGGATCTTCAGCAGTCAGTGCAAAGGAGCATGTGCTGTAGAGATCTTCTATAGTTCTGTATCTTCTGTGAGTTTCTTCATCACTGTCAAAGCATGTCTCCCTTCCATTGTCTGTAGTATCTGCAGGGATCTGTACTGAAGAATTTGAAGGATCCTCTGATGCATTTTCCTTGCTAGGATTGACACTGGTTATCTCCTCATCTTGACTCACTTGCACTGTTTCATTGATGTTCCGCCAGTCCCATTTAGAATTCTCACAAAATGCTACATTTAAGCTGATTGTTACCTTCCCGAACTGTGGATGCAGCAATCTATACGCCTTGGATTCCATGCTGTATCCAAGGAATACGCATCGTTCTCCCTTAGCCTCAAACTTACCCCTTGGGTGAGCATCTGAAAGTACATAAGCTACACAACATGGGTATATATACTAAAGGAAGGATTGATTTCCAAAGATAGGAATCACTCTTTACTTCCAAACAAGCCTAAAAGTTTTTTGGATTAATCCCCATAATGTTAGTTGCGTGCTTGTAAGTGTCACGCCCCGTCCTGCGGGATTGGCATACGACAACAGTTGTGACAATCCAAAAAGGGACACTCACGCCACTCAACCCTCGAGTCGCCGCAAGGCTAACAAACTCTTGGGATGAGACAATTCTAAGCAAAATTCACAGGTTCAAAATACCCAAAATATGGAGTACAAAAATAGCACAGAGGAGCAACCAAATTAGCTTGATAATAGGGTTCAATGAAATATGCTCTCACGATTACAATAAGGTTACCAAGACATTAGATAAGTATACGAACCATGCATAAAGAGTGGCAAATACACTACTAGATTTATGTCCTTATACAATGCAACATTTGTCACGCCCTGTTCCGTGGACTGGTGCATGATAACCACCGCGACACCCTGAGGAAGGACACTCATGTCACTCGACCCTCGAGTCACCTCAAGGCTAACAAAAACCTCGGAATAAACACATTTGAACAGAGTTCACAAGCTCAAAAAATTCATAATAGAGTACACAAGAGCACATAGGAAACAATCAAGCCATATCCTGACAATAGAATTCAATGAAACATTCCTACTATAAATCCAACAAGATTGTCAAGACATAAGACAAGTATACAAACCATGCACAAAGATGACAAACATACTAATGAATCCATGTCCTTATATATAATGCAACATGTTCAAGAAGAAATGTACATCAAACAATGAACAAGAAAGATAGTTGAAAAATGCTCAGCACCTGATCCGCCGCAACACTACTAGAAGCTAGAGCCTGGAAGGTAAGGAGAGGGTGAATAACCAGAATCACTCAGTGAATGGGTTAACACCATTCTAATACAATACAAAAATAATCGATAAAGCGACAAAGCCGAGCTTTTGCCGTAATACATAGATATATATATAAGAATGCCACATATAGCATAAAGGACCTATTCTTAAAACTCATGAATGCCGCAATCCAGGTTTTAAAACAATAAATCCCAAATCTCTTCAACAAACTAATTTAATTTGCATAAAGGCATATTTTCTTAAAATACAAAGTTAGCATCTCGAGCAATTGGATAATGGCCTAGAATTCCCTCTAAACTATAGTCGTGGCTGCAGCTACGTTCAAAGCCGCTAAAGCACTCATGTTCTTAACGTCGAACCACCGAGCCTGTGGGGTAACTTCAGACTCTCGATCTTCGTCCAATAAGAACTCTACGTGCCACCTGAAGTGGACATGTAAACCGGATCCACCACGCCACCTCTAAAGGTTGGCCCCTGGGGACCCCCTACTGCAGCAGGCAGGTTCTAACCCAACCAACAAAACCACAAGAAGTGTATCATAGATAAAATTAATGTAAATCATTTCACAGGGTCCTTGTTCAGGACAATATTCACTAATCGAGGATAAACATCATTACCATATAAATTAAAGCTAAGATTATAGCATGTGAATGAAGTTTCACAATTCAATTCAATTCAATCCAATAGATCGACATAGTCATAATCATTTTATCTAACATCAAGAGTTTTGCTTATAAATTGAAAATATGGAAATTCCTTTCAAACCAGTTAAATCATCAATTTATCATGATAAATCTAAAGATTTCATTTAAATTAACTATAAATATATTTAGATAGAAATCCACTAGAATTGTGCAATTATATAACCCACACACAAACTATGGAGATCGACTTCTTAATGGCGTTACTCCTCCGCTGGCTGCTTTGCTTGGGTAGAGCTCTCAATACCTAACACCAACATATGCACAAAGTTGAAAATTAAGAGAAAAACACAAGAAGCAAATGCATGCATGAACGTCTTCATGCTATAAGACAAGAAACCCTAACAAGGCTGGAGTGTGGGTTCAACTTGATCTCTAAAGGTTCCAAAAAATCTCTATGGAGATAAACTCCCATCACAACCATGAAAATAAAGGTTTTGCAAAAAAATTTCTCAGTGCTATATTATCATGCTACAGTAGTCCGATTTCAAAAACAAGGAGAAATCATGGCTTCATCAAGGTGGAGAGGATGGGATCTTTACATCCACCTCATGATACAATGAAGAATGAAAGATGTAAATCAAACCACTCAACAAATTCATCAACCAACCAAAATCCAATTCCTACAAACCTAGGGCTATCTTGCTCAATCAAAACTAAAATGAACAAGGATAAAGATGAGGGAGAAAGAAAAGCTCACCTTCAAAGAATCTTCAACCAAGCATGGAGATGGAGGTCAAGCAAAGGCTCTTTCTTCTCATCCAAAGCTATGGAAACAAAAGGAAGAAGGATAAGACGATGAAGGACTTTTTGAGAATTAGAGCTCAAGTTCAAGACTTTAAATACCCCTGAGAGTACATGACCAAGTACATGGCCTTGTAAATCCTAGCCTAGCCATGTATCTTTCTGAATGGAGTGAGAATCGCTCATCCAGAGAGATATACGGTTAAGTACATGGTCATGTAATTCAACCACTGCCCGTGTAGATTGATACGGACAAGTACATGGGTGTGTATTTCAGCTAATGCTCATGTACTTTTTTGAAACTCATCTAGAGAGTTACACGCGCAAGTACATAGGCATGTATCTCAGCCTCTGCCTGTGTACCTTTTCAGAACTCAGATTTTCACTATTTTTCAGCACAAAATGACGAAAAATGCGCCAAAACTCAAAACATAACTATTCTAAGATTGTTTAGACAACAACACACATGCGGAAAAACTATAACACTATAAACATATTTAAGAAGAAACATGCATAGGATTGGGAATAAGAAGGTAGCTAAAAGAATGATCAGCACTTCGTCTAGCCACAACACCACTAGATGCTAGAGCTTGGAAAGGGGGGAGAGGATGAGTAACCAGAGTCACTCAGTGAAATGGCTAGCACAAATCTATAGAGTAAATTCTATATAATACAAAATAATCGATAAAGCAATAAAACCAAGCTTTTACAGTAATACATATAGACTAGAATATATATGCTGAAATGTTCTAGTCTATATGTATTACTGTAAAGTAAAAGAAAAATTCTTGCTCAAATGAGGTTTCAATATTCATAACTCATTAATAACATAATACGAATTTTAAAATCATAAAACAAGATACTTATCATCAAATCAATTTGCATTGCATAAAGACAGATTTTCTTAAAATAAGAAGTTTGCATCTCGAGCAATTGAATAATGATCTATAAATCTCTCTAAACTATAGCTGTGACCATGGCTAAGTTCAGAGCCGTTAAGGCACTCATGTTCTTGACGTTGACCCCCCGAGTCTGTGTAGTGATTCTGGACTCTCGATATTCATCCAATATGAGCTCTACATGCCACCTAAAGTGGACAAATAAATTAGGTCCATCACACCATGTGATATCTTGTATCCTTGTCCTTTCTCTTCTAGCATCCATGATTAGGATAGACACCTCCTATCCTTTGCATTGGAATTCTGTACAATTAGAAGGGCATTTTAGACTTTTGGTTCTTTTGTTTTGTTTTCAATGGCAATGTTGTAGTTTTGATGAATGGGTGAGGGTGAAATGGTTTTTTAGCTTTCAACTTTCTTCTCTAGAATTTTCTCTTATTCTTATGGCTGGCCTTAAGAGAGTTCATCATCTCCTAGCCGTCAATCTTCACTCCTTCACTTTCTCCAAAATGTTAGCAAGAATTTCTAAAGATTTAAAGCTCCCTGCAATTGAATTTCAAGTTTCTCTATAGAATTTGGGTAAGGATGCCTATCCTTTAATATTTGTATTGCTTTACATCTTTGTATATCTTCTTGGAAACCCTAAGAATCAATCTTTAAATTCTTCCAAGTCCTTAGCTTTTGTATCAATAGGTTTTATGTTATTTTTTTTTAGTTTCATTGACTTGATGAAAGATGTTGTTTGCTATTGATCTTGTATTTGAATGCCTTCTTGTTTGGATTTATTGTTGAAATCATGGATTTTGAATGCTCTACGGGTTGCTCCTATGTTCTTTTATTGCTTTCCTTGGAATTCCATAGGATGAGAAATGAATTCAATTGAGATTCTAGGGTTTCCATTGTCAGGCACTGTAGTTAAGCCCGAGAACACTGTAGACCCGAGAACCTTGTTTTGAACTCTTTCGATTTATGTCTTCAATCCTCATAGAGTCACCATCCTATCACCCTCAGAGCAGGCCCAAAATCCCATTCTTTGACATAGAATCTGATTCATTTCCTCGAGTCATATGATTTTCATTTTTCATATTTTTCTTCTTATGTTTCGTATTCGGGTTCCTTTCATATTTTGTACGAAGGGAGCCTCCAAGCCAGAGCAAGGCCAAGGAGGAAGCTTGAGCACGTTTTGGACTTGATTGTGAGTGAACTTGTGTTTATAATGTACATAATTGAATAGGGCTAAATGAAACATCGATAGACGGACTTCCTCCTTTCGCATAATTTGGAATGTATAGATCATGATGCTATTCTTGATATATATATATATATATATATATATATATATATATATTCTTATCTTAAATACATATTCTTCTTGATTCTTTTCTCTCTGTGAAAGGAAAGTTTACCATGTGGGAAGAATGACTTATTGTGCGATGGAAGTGTTATATTTATGTATATATAAATGTTTTTTCAATGTTTCCCGTGATTTGATGGTGGCATCCTATGTGCGATCCACTGCAGTGGAGGTCTCCATGGCTGGTCTCTAAAGGCAACGTGGTTGACCGGTATATTTCCCATATCAGGAAGCGCGTAGAGAGCCTGAATGGGATGGGACTGACTGAGACCCTTGGAGTCACCACACAAGGTTCTCAGAGGCCAACACCAAGGAGGGCTATTCCGTTTATTTTCTTATAAACTAAAAATAACCTTGGCTGGTTCGAACCCTAATTCCGGCCACAATTAGGGTGAACATTCTTTGAGGCTAGCCTATGAGTTTTTCCAAATAAATGATTTGTTGTTGACAACCTTTTCATTTTACCTTAAATTTGACTTGAAGTCATTTATTTATCTATTTCTTTGTTTTTTTTATAACTATACATATTCTTATTAGTTTCATTTCAATCCTTTTCAAGTAAGTGAAGTGTTCACTCACTGAGTAATAGCTTTATTACTCATCACACATTTCACCCTCCTCAGGTTGAGTAGAGCGTGTGGTTGTTTCCGGTGCTGGTCACCTGTGCAGTCTAGTCCATTTGTGTTATAGGTATGTATGCATTTTTTTAGTATCTTGTGTATCAACTATCCTTGTATACACTGGATTCGTTGGGTTGTATATTTTGATATACATCACCTTGTGTTCTCATCTTTTACTATGTAAATATATGTGGTTGTCATTCCTTATAATGTATCAAAGATCAAGTTTTAGCCTTGCATTAATTAAGGGGAGGTGTTGTACACCTCACATGAATTAGTGCGGCTGTTGTCTCATGCCTGACGGTGTGTGTCAGGGTGTGACAGACCACCTCTAAAGGTTGGCCTGTGGGGACCCCTACTACAGCAGTCGAGTTTCAATCTCATCACCAACAAAACCACAAAGAAGGTGTATCAATAATACAATTTATGTAAAGCATTTTACAGGGTCCTTGTTCTGGACAAATAGTTACATATTTGGAATGAACACCATTGTCATATGAACTCAAGCCAAAAGTATAACATGTGCATAAAGTTTAACAATTCAGTTCAATCCAATATACCAACTTAGCCATAATCATTTTTATCAAGCATCAAGAGTTTTGCCTATAAAATAAAAAGCATAGAGATTCTTTCCAAACTGATCAATTCATCAACTTATCATGATGAAATCAAGAATTTAATTTAAATCAAACCATAAATATATGAGATAGTATTATACTAGAAATATGCAATCATAAACCCACTCACAACCTAAGGAGATCGAATCCGCAATGGTGCTACTCTTCCGCCAGCTCCTTACCCCAGGCGGAGGTCTCACCACCTAACACCATGAAGCACATGCGATAAGGCTCAAAATTAAAAGAAAAACACAAGAAGCAAATGCATGCATGCCAAGAAACCCTGACAAGGTTTGGGTGCGGCTTGCACCTGAGCTCTAAGGGTTCCAAAGAATCTCTATGGAGATAAACTCCCATCACAACCATGAAAATAAAAGTTTGCACAAGATTTCTCGGTGTTATAGTAGCATACTATAGTAGTCCGATTTCAAAAACAAGAGGATTTGTGATTTCATCAAGATGAAGAGGATGGATCTTTATATCCACCTTATTGAACAAGAAAGAGTGAAGGAAATCAATCTCAACACTAAACATATTCATCATTACATCAAGATCCAATGTCCATAGACCTAGGGTTACCATGCTTATTCAAAGCCAAGAGGAAATAAGGAGATATAAGGGAGAAAGAAGAGTTCACCTTTAAGGGATCATCAGCTAAAAGTAGAGATGGAGGTCAAGTAAAGCAAAACTACCAAATAGCCTCCCCCAAACATTTGGGTATAAAACTCATACAATTACAAGGAATGAGTTCCGACAGAAGCCCTTACGGGCTCGGCTTACCGCCGTAAGTCCGACCGTAAGGGCTGTCCAGCGGAGCTTACGGGGCAACAAATGCCCGTAAGGAGTGATCGTAAGAACTAGTAGGGAAATCTTATAGTTCCACACTTACAGCCATAAGTGGGACCGTAATTGGAAGACAGAAGATCTTACGGGCAGAGCTTATGGTCGTAAGCTGGACCGTAAGGCACGCGATCAACACAAACCTCACCCCTTACGGCCCCGAAGCTTATGGCCGTAAGTAGCCAGTAAGAGTGAGGGTATAAAAGACATTGAGGGTTTCTGATCAAAGGGAGACGCATCTTGGAAAACCCTAGAGAGGAAATTATGGTGAAAAGCTCCAAAGCGAGGTGGCGACGGTGAGGCTAGGGCTTAACGAAGACATTCAGGAGAAGGAGGAAGCACGCCGGTGACCATCCTCACTGTGCTCATCATCGATCAAGCATCGGCAATTGTGCAAGGGTTGCACGGTCAACTTTGAGGGGAATCATATACCTAGTCGTCATCTCCAGACTCACAGGTAGTTTTACTCATTTTTGAGATGTATTGCACTATATTCATTCTAGATCTTGAGTTGTATGACTCCATGAGGAACTAGATATTTGTTGGGCATTTGGGCATGTGAATCACTAGGGATTTTGTAATAGATTCTATCGTACTTCTTAGTCTTAATTGTTTATGAAGTTTGATTATTGAAATCCATGTGTAGTTTGATTCAATTCTGATTACATGTTGCATGGCTATTGATCTGCGGCGGAAACTCGTTAGTTATCAATGCTAGCATGCGGTGAAAGCCCGTTAAGATGCCGCATTTCTAGTCAACTTCCATTCTATGAGTGAGAAGTGTTCATAGGATCTGTGCCTCATTGTTGAACCCTAGGCCAAAGAGGATCATCGCCCAAATTTCCTTTTATCTCTTTAATTATCTTTTGTTCTTTAGTTATTTTACTTTTTACTTCCTATTATTAATAAGCTAGACAACAGAGAGGCGGCTATTACTAGTATTTCTGTTCTCTGTGGTTCTACAACCCGACCCTTCACCGGGTCCACTTTATTACTTGACAACTTGTACACTTACGATTACGCAAAGGGCGTGTCATTACTCAGTGAGGGGCTAAACATGGAGCTATACTTCATACATGCATAAACAGAATACAATACCAATAATGCATCTATAATAATTTTTAACAAGAAAGATACTTTGAATACACGATTCAACATATAAGAAACTTTTCAACCTTCTCAATGAAATGCATCAATAAGCCTTGGAAATCATTCATAAAATGGTACTAGTCTGAAAATTCAAGTTGAATAATCTTTTTGGAATGCTCAACCTTTCAAGGTTTCATAAAGTAATCAATGTAGTAAATCTCATATCACTAAATCCAACTTTTAAAATACACTTCTTCATACTCAAATATCTAAGGATTTATAAGATAATCACAATAAATCCCGTATCATTAGTATCACCGGCCTCCGAAAACCCTCCATCACTAACCGTGGCCAAGGTTAAGTTAGGAGCTACCAAGATACGCGTATCTTGGTGTTGGCCATTGGGAGTCTATGTGGTGACTATGGGCACCCAACACCGCACCTTTCAGGTTCTCTACGCGCCCCCTGAAATGGTGAAATCAGCCGAGAACTCCACACCATCCCAATTAGGTCGGTCCGTGGAAACTCACTACTGCAGTAGATACTGGGGATCCTCCCCATGTCACCATCAAACATTCGGATATCAATCCATCCCGTAGGCTCACATATAAAGATCAATATGATAACATATATCTCAACAATAGATCATAAGTTCTAAAAAATGCAATTCTCCATCCAGGAGTGTATACTCGAGTAAATCATCATCAACGAATACGGTTTTCATCAAGAACCTCATATAAGAACATTCTTTGAATATATGCTTCAAAAATGGCAATATCACAAAGAAATCCATTTTTTGGTTCAAATAAGCCCTTCATGGCTTTCATAACAAGAACAATTCTCTAAAAAAATACGTTTCAAATATTCAAGGCTTTTGCAACAAAAACAATTCTTTGAAAATATGTTTCAAATAAAGAATTATCACACAAAAATTCATTTTGATTCACATTCCCTTTATTGGGTCATCATATTAAGAACATCAAGCCTCTCAATTGACACAAATCTTGAAAAGCATATATTTCAAACCAGGGTTTCCAACCCACAAGAAATATGAAAGCTATTTAGCCATAATCAAGAAATAAACCAAATCATAAATCTTCATGATTCTAGGTTTCAAGAAAACATCTCAAGAGTCCTTTGAAATCAAGGGAATCACCATTTGAAAACATGCAATATCGTATATTCAAACAAGCATGATCATAGCTCATTAACAAATAAATTCCCACTCACAAACTTGGCGAGATCAAACCCTCCGGGTTAAATGTTTACTCGCTCTTTACCCTTGCTCGAGGATCTACCGCCTAGAAGCATTCAATCATCCAAGAAAATCAAGAATCAATCACAATATCCCAATTCAAGAACATGAGAGGAAAAATGATCAAAATGGGATTTCATTGTTTCTAGGGTTTGCTAAACACTCTAATAGGAAGAATTAACAAAATAAAATCCTCACAACCCTCAAGATCATAATAAAAACAAGAAGAATCCAATTGGGTTCGGATGTACAAGGATCATAGGCTTAGAGATGAAGGATCTTTCTCATTCTTTACCAAAGCGTGAAATCAAGACTCTAATTCATTCTAGCCTTTAGATCTATAATAGATCCATGTTTTTCATTCACAAATCTAAGAGGAAATGCCATCAAGAACAAGTTATTCAAGAGGAAGAGAGTCATAAAGCCAAGTGCAGATTCAATTCCTGCTCCAGCGTGCCGTGATGAGGTCCCCTCTCTTCTTATTATGCCTCTCCTCAAACTTTCCCCTCTTCTCCGTAAACTGCTGGGCTGGAAACCTACTACTCACCTTTAAGGATCACCCAAACCTAAAAGGAACCTTCACCAATGGAGAAGGAGAAGAGATCAATGTTTCTCTTCTTTCTTGGAGCCCAAGGATGAAAATCTAAGAGAGGGGGGAATAAGGATTCAAAATGGAGGGAAAAAGGGAGGGAAAAAAGGTCTTATGAAGCCCCTAGAAGGCCCAAACGAGGTATTTATAGGCAGGGATTCGCGGGGGTTCTCCCGGGCTCCCTTGTGTTCGCAAGGGGCACCGCGAGGCTCCAACCAGGGCCGCTTGCGGGCTCCCTTGCACCCGCAAGGGAAGTCGCACGACCCCTAGGCAGGGGCCCTTGTGGGCTCCCTTGGGGCCTACAGGGGAGGCCGCAAGGCCTCCTATTTTGGGGGTGTTGCAGCACATTAAGTGCCACAACTTCTCCTGTCTTGCTTACACTTTCCCAAGAGTTTTTTCCCCTCCTTTTTATATGTAAAAAGGACCTTAATTAAGACCCTAACACGAAAAACACTCAATGAAAAACTTAAACACACAAAATTTAACTCAAGAAACAAAACACAATAGAAGTAGAAAAAAGGTCGAGCTTCCACAACCTACCCCCCTTAAAGAAATTTTGACCTCGAAATTTTGGCATACCTCTAGATTCAAACAAAAGGGGATATTTTCTCTTCATCACTTCCTTTTATTCTCAAGTTACCTCTTCTACCACATCATTCCTCCAAAGCACTTTAACCATAGAAATGATCTTTCTCCGAAGTGTTTTCACTTGAGAATCAAGAATTTCCACTGGCTGCACTTCAAACTTCAAATCTTCTCTTAACTCTACCGGCGGAGCTTCAAGACAATGAGAAGGGTCAGGAATATACTTCTTCAATATAGAAACATGAAACATGTTATGAATCTTCTCCAACTCAGGGTTTAATTCCAACCGATATGCCACTGGTCCAATTCTCTCTAGAATCACAAATGGATCTATATATCAGGGATTTCACTTTCCCCTTCCACGAAACGGAACTACCCCTTCCCATAGAGAGATTTTCAAGAATATTTTATCCCCAACCTCAAACTCCAAAATTCTCCTACGATTATCTGTATAACTCTTCTGCCTGTCTTGAGTTGTTTTTAATCCTCCTCTAATCATTTTCAGCTTCTCAGTAGTTCGATCAATCAACTTCACACTTCATCCCAACAAAGAGGGGTTCTACACTTCCTTCCATGCAAGGCTTTATATGGAGCCATACCAATGCTTGATTGAAAGCTATTGTTGTGAGCAAACTCTACCAAGGCTAGATGTTGATCCCAACTCCCTTGGAAATCTATTACACAAGTTCTTAACATTTCCTCGAGGGTTTGAATAATCTTTTCTGACTGGCCATCTTTCTGAGGATGGTAAGCAGTGCTGAACTTCAAAGTTGTACCCAGGGCATACTGAAACCTAGGCCAAAAACGGGAAGTGAATCTGGGGTCTCGATCTGAAACTATCGAAATTGGCACCCCATGCAACCTTACTATCTCATCAATATACAACTTTGCCAATTTCTCCAAAGAGTAGTGAGTATGCACTGCCGAGAAATGTGTTGACTTTGTCAGTCATCCACTATCACCCACACCGCATCAAAACCTCAAGATGTTGGCGGTAAACCAACCACAAAGTCTATCGTCACATGATCCCACTTCCATTCTAGGATTAGAAGAGGTTGTACAACCCCTGACAGCCTTTGATGCACAGTCTTGATTGTTCTGTACACCAATAACTCTCCTATCTCTCTTTTCATTCCTGGCCACCAATAACTCTCCTTAATTGTTCTGTACAACTTGGTACTTCAAGGATGAACTGCGTAAGCTGAAGAATGAGCTTCTTCCAAAATAGCTTTTCTCAGCTCAGAATCTGTTGAAACACAAACACGTCCTCAAAACTCTAGGATTCCATCTTCTCTCAACCTGCACTCACTAATCTCCCCTGCTTGCAACTTCTGAACTTCTTTCACCAATTCTTCATTAACACTCTGAAGCTCCTTAATACGGTCCAACAGTGAAGGTCTCACTACAAAACTGGTCACTAATGCTCCACTATCTTCAGTCTCAAGTTCTAACCTCAAACTCTTCATTGCTGAAAGTAATTTCAAGTAGGACATCCTCAAAGCAGACACAGAAGTAGACTTCCTCCTCAAAGCATTAGCCACCACATTGGCCTTTCCTAGATGATAATCTATAATCAGATCATAGTCCTTTATCAATTCCAAAAACCACCTTTGCCTCAAATTCAAATCCTTCTGAGTGAAAAGGTACTTCAAACTTTTATGATCTGTGAATGTTGCTGGAAGCTCAAAACTTGGCAGTAGCTGGAGCAGATGTTAATGCTTGAGGACACCTGGACTCAAAAGGACGGCCCTGAGATGATGGTGCAAAACTATCCCGCCCTAGCTCTGGACATGCAAATCTCAAGTACCCACCCTGACCACACTAGAAACACCTGCGAGGTGACTGACACTGCCCTTTATGAAACTTCTCACAGTTTCTACACTTGGCATTAGATTTTGGACCTCTGATACTAGGAGCACTCTCAGCACGTGAGTGTCACTACTGGTAACCACTCTGAGGCAAAGGAGGTCTAGCAGAACTTGGCACAGAAAGTGCCCTTGGAGAAACCCTCACTTCTGCTCTTCTTGAAAGGTTGACCCATCTCTATGCTCCTTATTCTCTTAGCAATGCTCTCTCGAACTCTCTTACCTTCTCTAACCAACTGCTCTGCCCTCAAAGCTGACTGCACCACTTCTTGGAAGCTTTAATTACTGGTAACTGCCATCCTTTCTCTAATACCCAAATTCAGCCCAACTTCAAATTTAGAACAAAAAACCTCCTCGATAGGTGCTAACTAAGGAACGAAACTAGCCAAATCCTTCAGTTCCGTCTCATATTCCGTCACTGTCCTGTTCCCCTAAACCAATCTCATAAACTCAAGCCTCTTCTGATCTCGATGGAACCGGGTGTAATATTCCTCATCAAACTTCCTCAAGAAATCGGACCAAGTGACCTGCCCAAAGGATCGACTCTTCAGATTTTCCCACCAAATCCGGGCTCGACCTTCCAACAATCTAGTAGCCACCCTGAGTCTCATCCCAGCACCTAGGCTCATATTGTCAAAGGTAGGCATCACCCTCTTAACCCACTCCTTAGCAATCATGGCATCACTTGTGCCATCAAAAGAACCACAACCAAGCTCTCCGGCTTCCTTAAGATATTTGGACAAAGCTAAAGTTTGGCTAGATCCACAGGCCTCTGCTGGGGTCAGTTTTGGGTCTGCTTGAGCTTGCCCCCCAAAAACCCTCCAAAACTCCAGAAAGTCCTGATACTCCTGATAGGTAGGCTGCCTTCTCTTGGTAGCCCAATGAGCCCTAAAGGCTTCCAATGCCTTAGGAGTTGGAGTATTACCTTGAACCTCAAGGGCATGAACAGAAGCTGCCACTGTAGGATCGTGCCCTGAACTGGCTTTCTGCCTAAATGGCGATGGAGATGAGGGTGGGGATGGCTCTCCCCGCTTCCCATCTCTTCATACCCTTGGTGTAGCATCAGCAGGGAAAGTAGCTCTCCCACGGCCAGCACGTGAACGCATTGCTGGCATTTTACTGAATGAGGAATACAAGACAACTCTTAGGATCAATTCTACATGCTTCAAATGCAATAAGTTAGACTTTACTTGGATCCACTAGTTATAGGAATCAAAAGATCGGCTTTCTGACCCAATCTGAAGACAGTTGCAAGAAACAAATGACCAACTCTTCTGACCCAAGCAGAAAAAAAAAGATCCACTTTCTGACCCAATCAGAAACAATTGTAAGAGTTAAAAAATCAACTTTCTAACCTAATCAGAAGACAAACTCTAGACTAAATCTATCCCTAAACCTTAAACTAACCTCACTCTTATACCACTAAAGTATGTCACGCCCTGACCCCACGGGTCCTTGTTCATGACATACCGCCACGACAACCCAGGGGAGGTCAAGAACCTGCCTCAACCCTAGATCACCGTAAGGCTAAGATATTTCCTATACAACATTAATATAACAACAAAAAAAATCTAAATCTGAAAATATACGACCACAATCCTACACAAGGTCAACATACTCACATCGGATGTATAATCCTGGAAAATCACAACATGTAAGGCAAAACTACCAAATAGTCTCCCCTAAACATTTGAATATAAAACTCATACAATCACAAGGTACTGATTGACCAAATTAGGAAACAATCCTGGAAACAAAGTAAAATACGAAAATATACATCCTAGTGGATCCATCTAGTATATATCCACAATGTTCAAAAATCATACACAACTCAAATGAAAATACAAGGAAAGCTTTGCCAAGCACTTCACGTTTCACCCTATTACTGTGCTAACACCTACAAAGAGAAGAAAATAAGAAGAGAGGATGAGTAACTAGGTTACTCAGTGAGGGGTTGAACATGGAGCTACACTTCACACATGCATAAACAGAATACAATACCAATAATGCATCTGTAATAATTTTTACAAGAAAGATACTTTGAATACATGATTCAACATATAAGAAACTTTTCAACTTTCTCAATGAAATGCATCAATAAGCCTTGGAAATCATTCATAAAATGGTACTAGTCTGAAAATTAAAGTTGAATAATCTTTTGGAATGCTCAACCTTTCAAGGTTTCATAAATTAAACAATGTAGCAAATCTCTTATGGCGAAATCAAAGTTTTAAAATACACTTCTTCATACTCAAAGATCTATGGATTTATAAGATAATCATGATAAATCCCATATCATTAGTATCACCAGCCTCCGAAAACCCACCATCACTAACCGTGGCCACGCTTAGGTTAGGAGCCACCAAGATGCGCGTATCTTGGTGTTGACCATTGGGAGTCCCGTGTGGTGACTCCGGGTACCCAGCACCGCACCTTTCAGGTTCTCTATGCAACCCCTGAAATGGTGAAATCAGCCGAGAACTCCACGCCACCCCAACTAGGTCGGTCCGTGAAAACTCACTACTGCAGTAGATACCGGGGATCCTCCCTATGTCACCATCAAACATTCGGATATCAATCCAGCCCGTAGGCTCACATGTAAATATCAATATGGTAACATATATTTCATCAAAAAATCACAAGTTTTCAAAAATGCAATTCTCCATCCAGGAGTGTATACTCGAGTAAATCATCATCAACGAATACAGTTTTCATCAAAAACTTCATATACGAACATTCTTTGAATATATGCTTCAAAAATGGTGATATCACAAATAAATCCATTTTTTGGTTCAAATAGGTCCTTCATGGCTTTTGATACGCCCCTTGCGTAACCTCAAGTGCACGGGTCGTATAAGTAGTAAAGATGTACCCTTAGGGTCCGGTAGGCGTATCCACTGGGACTGGTATAGCTTCTAATACTAACGTTCTGCTTAATATCTAACCAAACAGAGATTGATGGAATTGACTCCGGGTTGAATTCAAGGAGGAGATGGGGCCCCGGGGTTGGAATTTTGACGTTCACTAACTCGGTCTTTCTCAATATTTATCAGAGATGTCTTCAGTTCTAAATCTAGTTATGCTATAAGAATGATGCTTCCAGCGCTGCTGAACCCTAAGTTGAAATCTTACTGCTTGCAACTATCAATAACGATTCACAAGCCTAGATAAGAGAACCTAACTTCCAAGCATTCAAGCACTAAACAACACTCAAGATAGGCAATAACTCAGATTTAATGTAAAGAACAAGACATTCATAAATTCTGCAAGTAAAGACAATGAGTTCCAGCTACAACGTCATACAAACCACCCCGGGGCTCCTTTAAGAGTTTAGCCCCTCATAACATTAAACAACAAGGAAATTGCCAAAGAAATTGAAATACAAGAAGTTGAAAACTCCCTAATTTCTTACATTCTTGAAGTTGTCAGAGGATCTGCAATGCTGTGGAATCTCCTCCCGATCGGCCTACCGTATGCACGACATTCCCTTGGTGAAGAGGAGGAGGAACCCCCAAAGCTCTCTCCTTCTTTCTCCTTCAGTTCGCCCACCAAAAAGTCCCCTTTGAAACTAAGTTTCCAGGGTTTTAATGTTTTCCCGATGTGAGCACGGACGTGTTGAAGCCGTGCAGATTTTGGCCAAATAAAACTCCAGAAACTCACCTTCCTGTAATCTACACGGGGTACAACACGTGCGTGCTTAGGCTGTACTGAGGGTTTGCACGGCCGTGCTCAGCGAACTTAGACTGTGCTGACTTGGCTGAATTCTCCTACAATCTGCACGGGGTACAGCACGGGCGTGCTCAAGCCGTGTTGAACTTGATGAGATTTCTTCTAAGTCCTTTAGCTTCTAAAATCAATCCAAAACACTTCTTCTTGCTTCAGGACTCAATAATGATGAGAGTAAAGTATAAAATATATATATATGAAATGCACTCGTCAGCTTTCGTAACGAGAACAATTCTCTTAAAAAATATGTTTCAAATATTCAAGGCTTTTGTAACACGAACAATTCTTTGAAAATATATTTCAAATAAATAATTATCACACAGAAATTCATTTTGATTCACATTGCCCTTTCTTGGGTCATCATATCAAGAACATCAAGCCTTAATTGACATAAATCTTGAAAAGCATATATTTAAAACCATAGGGTTTCCAACCTACAAGAAATATGAATGATATTTAGCCATAATCAAGAAATAAACCAAATCATAAATCATCATGATTCTAGGTTTCAAGAAAGCTTCTCAATGGTCCTTTGAAATCAAGGGAATCACCATTTCAAAACATGCAATATCGTATATTCAAACAAGCATGATTATAGCTGATAAGTGCCTGCATGTACATATTACTTGAGATGTTTTTCCATGCATGAGCATCACATTTTTCAGGTTATATTTCTCATTTCGTGTGTTTTTGTGTTCTTTCGTGCAATTAGGGTTGTGAAGAAGGTTTATGCGAAGAAAAGCAAGATTAGGTCATAATGGTGCTATGTGGAGCTCTTTTGTGCAAATACGAAGTCAAGACACAAATCGGGTTCAAATGAGGGGGTATGTGCCAACTTCTAAAGGCTTCAAGACAATTCTTGTAGAAGGACACGAAGGCAGTCATGCTCGCTCGTTCCGATTGGTTCAAAGATTTTAAAAGCTCTCCAAGGTTTCCCATCATCAAGAAATGCCACTTGACCTTTCACATGGGCGTGTGTCCGTCCATGTGACCTCAGGAGAAGAAACGGGCGAAATCGAGGATTGGTATGAAGATTTCACATGGCAGAAAATCCACATGGGCGTGTGGAATTTCCACACGGCCGTGTGGACTATCCACACGCCCGTGTGGATCCTCGAGATGGCCAATTATAAAGCCGTTCTGAAGCGTTATCAAAAGAAAGCTGCTTCTAACTTTGGGAGGAGGCGACGGCTAGGGTTCAGGAGGTTCTTGCCACACTTTGGGGGCGCTTCTTCACCGGTTTCATCATCATTCCCTTCCAAGGAGAGCCATTGGGGGAGCCTTCGACGACTCGATTCGGCGAGGTGGGCCTTAGGCTTGGAGGAAGGGACTCTTTGAAGAAGAAGGAGGAGTTCCCATAGTCTATCAACACGAAGCCTAAGGGGGTTTTCTTTATGGATTTCTTGCACTTATCTTCATTTATTTTGATGAACTTGTATTGCTCCATGGAGAGCTAAACCCCTAGTGGGTACTTGGACTTGTAAACCCTAGATTTCCTATGTTTCATTGACTTAAATGCTTTTATTCAATTGGAGTTTGAATTTGAGTTTCAATCTTGCTTGCTTAATTGTTTCTCCCTTAGAGTGACACTAGGGTTGAGGGCTAATACAATCATCCTTTTGACGAGTGACCATCACCATTAGGATTAGATTAATCAAGATTGGAGGGGGTTGAGAGGGTGAGTTGAGAGGTAGCGACACGTCCCCTTTCCCCTCCGGTGTGGTTCTCCCTACCTTCTTATTCCAAGTATTACCTTCGATCTCAAAGAGAGTTAGGCGTTGAGAGAGGCCTTTCCGCCGGGACTTATTTGTGATTAGGGATCTTTCGCCTGGACCAAAGGGATTGATCTATAGTTGGGAATAGGGTTTACCACTCGGAATCCCTAGAGCATAGCGCAGTCATACGTGGTGTGAGGCGTTGAGAGTCTTCTCTCCGCCGGGACCTCGTAGGGGACTAGTCAAGGTTGACCTTAGATTTGGGACCTTGTATCTCTGGATTCCACGACTCTTGAAATCTCTATTGAATAAGAGTACTTGAAGTCTTGCACGTGAAACAAGGATTCTAGGGGGAGCATTGTCCGAGTACCCCATCTTCTTATTGATCTATTTCCCCAACCTAGCTTTCATTTTCAGCACTTTATTTCTACTATTTTCTGATTTTACTTTCTTTCAACAACAATTGGTTTATCTTTGATTACTTGACAACGTGTGATTGTTCTTACGTCTACTCCCTGTGGATTCGACTACCCACCCGTTTGGGTACTTTATTACTTCGACACCCGTGCACTTGCGGAGTACACACGCAAGGGTGTGTCAAGTTTTTGGCGCCGTTGCCGGGGAGTTAGGCGTTTTAGGAATTGTTACACCTTGTTTCGCTAGTCATTTTTCGCACATTCTATCTCACACTTCTTTTACTTCCATTGTTCTGATTTTATTTTCTTTTCTTGATTTCAGCTCCAGGTTATGACCCGTGGACATCCTTCGACATTAGTGGAAGGTGATCCGGAAATAGAGAGGAGATTACACAGACGGGGAAGACAACCCGAACTAGAACAGTTAGATCAAGCCGAGATAGGAGTTGAAGAGTCCGCAACCATGGCTGAACAGAAATGAGCAACAGGCGGACCCTTTCGATTTTGCTAGGCCGTCTGTTCGTGGTACACAATCAAGCATAGTCGGCCACCTATTTCAGCTCATAACTTTGAGCTTAAGCCGGGGTTCATTCGGATGGTCCAACAGTCCGCACGGTTCAATGGGTTAGCCGATGAAGACCCAAATAATCACATTGAGAATTTTTTGGAGGTGTGCGACATGTTGAAAATCAATGGAGTCACGGACGACGCCATCGATTAAGAGCCTTCCCATTTTCCTTGAAGGGGAAAGCAAAACAATGGTTGCAATCTTTACCTAGAGCATCGATTACCACTTGGGAAGAAATGGTTGAGGCCTTCCTTGCCCGATATTTCCCTCCCCGGGAAATCGGCAAAGCCGAGAAATGAAATTTCTTCCTTCATACGATCGGAATTGGAGTCTCTTTTTGAGACATGGGAAAGGTTCAAGGACCTTCTGCGCAAATGTCCTCAACATGGGTTCCCCGAGTGGATGGTCATCCACACCTTCTACAATGGATTGAACCCAAGCACAAGACAACTACTTGATGCCGCAGCAGGGAGGTACCTTAGGAAGCAAGACCCCCGAAGCTGCCCGCCAACCGATAGAAGAAATGGCTATGAATAGCTATCGGTGGAATGCTCGAGACAAGAGAAAAGTGGCGGGCATTCATGAAGTTGATGCAAGTGACATCTCTAGCAGCTCAAGTTGAAGCATTGAGCAAGAAGTTGGATACTTTGGCAGGCCCATCTAGAACAGCTGCAGTGATGAATTGTGATAGTTGTGGAGGAGGGCATGTTTCTCGCGATTGCCCTATTTCTATGGTCGGAACAAAGACTCGTTGAACAGGTTGATTTTGTGGGGAATGCTTGGGACGAGGTCAAGGAAACCCCTATAGCAACACCTATAATCCGGGGTGGCGAAACCACCCGAACTTTGCATGGAGTAACCAAGGGCAACAAAGGCCCTCTCGCACCCCCCGGATTTCAGCAACCCCAACAACCAAACATGGAGGGCCGAGTTTCGGGGCTTGAGAACCGAATGACAGACTTGGAGAAGGCATTGACCAAGTTCATTCAGTCCTCGACACGCGCTTCCAAGGCGTGGAGAGTACACTTCGCAATCACACCGCTTCACTACATAATTTGGAAAATCAGGTGGGGCAGATTGCGAAATCTTTATCTCGAGCGACCTCAAGGAAGTCTCCCGGGAAATACAGAGACCAACCCAAGAGAGCAGCTGAAAGCAATCACTCGAGGAGTGGTCGTGAGATTGAGGGTATACTTCCCGCCGAAGAGGTTGTTCAAATTCCCGCTCAGGAGAAAGGCAAGGAGAAGGATAAGGAAAAGGAGGTAGCACCTACACCGTACAAACCAAGGATTCCTTATCCTTCAAGGCTGAAGAATGATAAAAATGATGAGCAAGTACAAGAAGTTTCGGGCCTTTTCAAGCAATGCACATTAATATCCCTTTTGTGGAGGCTCTGTCTCAAATGCCTCGATATGCAAAATTTTTGAAGGACCTCTTAACCAACAAGAGGAAATTGGAAGAGGGTGCAGCAGTGATATTGGATGCATCTTGTTCACCGTGTTGCGTAAGAATCTACCTAACAAGATGAAAGACCCCGGAAGCTTCATCATCCCATGTAACATTGGGAATTTGGGTGAAGAGAAGGCATTGGCGATTCGGGAGCCAGTATCAATGTCATGCCTTACTCCTTCTTCAAGAAGCTGGGACCGGGAGAACCAAGGCCCACTCGGATGACCTTACAACTAGCCGACCGTTCCATTCGTCACCCGAGAGGCATCATTGAAGATATTTTGGTGAAAGTGGATAAGTATATATTTCCCGCAGATTTCGTGGTACTGGATGTAGATGAGAATGTCGACGTGCCGCTGATACTTGGAAGACCCTTTCTCGCGTACTTCCAAGGCTCTTATAGACATGGATGGCGGGGAGATGACATTGAGGATAGGAGATGAGAAGCTAACCTACCGCCTTGCCGAGGCCATGAGACATTCTCTCAACTTTGATGATACTTTGTATTTTCTTGACACCGCTGATGCTTTGATTGATGATTATGTGCAGGAAATCTTTTGCCCGGATCCGCTAGCTGATTTGTTGGATCAAGAGATGAATGATGACCACAGTTTATCGGTTGACCCGGAAAACAAGGATACATCTACCACGGGTACGGTCAATAAACTAATGAAAAAGCTAAAGAGGGTAAGACATCGCCGCAAGAAACAAACGAATGAACTTGCGGACGTTCCCTCAAGGTCTAAGGATGATATCCTTCTATCCCGGTAACAAACTCGATCACCCATCTTCTAAATTTCGGAACTTATGCTCTTCATGTTTCACATTCCCAAGCAGCGAAGTGCTTTCGACCCATGACCCCCCTTGAGTCTAGAGAAGCAGGTACGTCAAGCTAGTGACGTAAAACAAGCGCTTATTGGGAGGCAACCCAATTTTTTTCTTTTAGAACTCTTTGTTTGTGCTGTAGTTAGTTTTATTTCTGCATTTTTTGTTTAGTTTGTAGTGTGTGGATTTATTGCTGGTAGTGCATTTTTTTTTATGTGTTCATCGTTTATGGCAAGTTAGGTGGTATTCTTGTGAATTGTGCGAGATTTTAAATCGTAAACGTCTTAGTTTTCAACTTCTGCAGTCGTTCCATGTGTTTTCATTAATTTCTGCAGAGTTTGGACTATTTTTGAGTTGAAGAATGGAAGCACACGGCCATGTGGAAATTCCACATGGCCGTGTGGATGAGATTGTGAAGGAATTTTTTCGCATCCAGAGAATCCCCACGGCCGTGTGGAAATTCCACACGGCCATGTGGATTTATTTAGTACAAACCTTCACAATACAGAGAATCCACACGGCCGTGTGGAAATTACCCACGGCCGTGTGGAATTTCGGGAAGTTTGATAAGGCCATACAGAGAATCCACACGGCCGTGTGGAATTTCCACACGGCCGTGTGGGGTATTTAAACTGAAAAAGGGGGGCATCTCTTTATATTCCCCCCCCCAAGCAACCTTTCATCTTCAAACGCTTCCTCTTCAAAGGTCGCGACGGTTGCTCCTCTCCTTCCATTCTCTCGCTTATTTAAGGGATTTGTGGGCCTTACTCGTTACTACATTGTTAGATTGGACTCATCCTCTCCGGTAAGCCTTCTTTCCCTCTTCTTGCCATGAAACCTTCAATCGTTGTTGTGGATGTTGAATCTTGTGTTTTTGCATGCTATTTTCATGATTAATACTTAGATTATTGCTTAAAGCACTTGTGCTCAATTGTGTGGATGATTATATGAATTGGTGTGGATTCACCATGGCACTTTGGCCATGGTCGAAGATCCACACGGCCGTGTGGAAATTCCACATGGCCGTGTGGAGTATCGGGGTGCCCCCTCTGAATTCCAGAGGAGACACACGGCCGTGTGGAAATTCCACACGGCCGTGTGAATTACCTGTTTCTTTGTTTTGGGCAACCCAGAGGAGACACACGGCCGCGTGGAATTTCCACACGGCCATGTGGAATTCTCGGGAACCTATTTTGAGCTCCGAATTAACTTGTTTACCCCTCTTATGCACGGGAATGGCCCCAAGAACGAAGAAACTCGCTCATAAGCGCCCTCGTGAGGCTCGTGAGGTCCGGGAGTCCCGTGATCTCTCGCCCGCACCATTCGAGTTCGCCGTGCCCGAACATCAAGCACGGTTTGATCGACTTTCGAAGTTGAAGTTTGGCCAGACGCGTATTCCTGACTTGCAAGCTTTAGAGGCAATAGAACATGCGCGTGCAGCCGAGTTGGCGGATGAGGTCCGTGAACTTATTGCTGTGGGCGGGTGGGAGCGACTGTTGTGCATCAAGGACCCAGCCACTCGCGATCTCACTTTCGAAGTCCTCGCGACATTCGAGTTTGATCGCGCCCACACCGACTACCACCGGCCGGACACGGTTCGATTCCGCATCTTTGGGCAATACCACAAGCATGAGCCCGACAGATTTTGCTGTCGCCCTCGGCCCGTACGATCGAGACTTCATCCACACGGAGGAGTACGCGCAGCCTGCCATTCGACTATCCTTTCCGCGTCACTCCAAGCCGGGTTTGCCTGGATGCTGTGTGGAGACATACAAGACGAGCCCGGGTTGACCAAGGCGTCTTTGCTCCTCCGCCCCGCCCACAGTACATTCATGCCATCCCGAGCAGGTCTATTACGGGGCGGGGAGACAAGACCGGCGTATTGGGGCGGCTGGACCTCCTCTATTTGTACTCTATGGTCCAAAGCCTGCCCCCGCACCTCGGGTTACGTGGTAGCAGATTTTCCGAGGCACCGGGGACAAGACGCGCGGATAGGAGTTCTTTTCTCCGGCCCCTACATCACCCGACTCATCCGAGGAATGGGACCGATTGATGCTTGTTCGGGGAGCCGACAAGGTTATTGTTCCCTCCCCACTTGGCCTTGATACCCCGCGTATGATGGGCATGGTGAAGAGGGCCGCTCCCGGCAGGTATGTACTTGCTGTTCCATTCCCAGATGAGTCCGAGGAGTCTGAGGACGAAGACGAAGACTCGGAGGAGACTCGGGCCGGACCATCATCCCAACCCGCACCCATGGAGGCGGAGGACACCCCAGCAGACGAGGAGGTGCCACCGGTGTCGGCACTCCGCATCTCCCCGGCACAGGAGCGCATAGACAGATGACTTGAGGCTGCTGTGGGGACCCTCCGGACCGATCTCGCCGCCATGCGGGTGACTCGAGCAGCGAACCACACCGAGGTTCTTGCTCGCATGGCCGAGTACCACTCGGAGATGATGACGCGCATCACTTCACTCCACCGGTTGATAGCGAGAGGCAGCGATTCCACTCCGCCGTCCACACCCCGAGCACCCTACGCCTCCCCAAAGATCCCCAAAGCAGCACCAGCAGATGCCGACGCTTGATGCGTCTTTCATTCCTTCTTTTTATTCCCTTGTACTTTCTTTTGTGTTGAGTCTTTGTATACTCAGAAAGGTTGCACCTTCTGAGAGTTATCTTACTGCTTTCTTTTCATGTTCTTTGTTGAGTTTGTGTTTGGCTTGTTTAATTTTTGTACTCTTTTAATCGTAGCTTTTGTTGAAATCCACCGAACCCCTTTTGTGATGTGCGAGATAGACTTGTCAACTTGGTTTTGAGAAATGGTCATAGGCACGGCCGTGTGGAATTTCCACACGGCCGTGTGAGCTTCACAACCCTACGCAACTCCACTTCCCACCTTCACGCTCCATTCAACTACCACACTCGGAGATCGGGGAGTGTTGTTTTTAATCCCCACGCCCTCATGTTTTATTTATATTCTGTTTTGTATGCTTGCATGCGTACAATGGGGGCATTGTACATCTTAAGTGTGGGGGGAGTTCACGTTGCACACGTTCTCTATGTATGTATGCTCATCACTCATATGCTTATCAAGCCAATGATAGTTCACCTTAAAAGGCAAGGATTGCAGTCTTGAATTTAGGAGAATTTTAAACATCGTTTGTACTCATGCTCTAGTTTACTCGAGAAACTTAGAAATTTTTTGTCCGATTGCATTACTTACACCTTTCTTGCTCGTTAACCCCGACAACTCTAGTTCAGTGCCAAAAGGACCTTAGTTTTCTTTATTTAAAAAAAAAAAAAAAAAAAAAAAAAAAAAAAGAAAAGGAAGAATGCCTTATTTGTTTACTTGTTTCCGGAGTGGAAAGAGCTACCACCTATGTTGTATGCGGCTACTCTCATAAGTCGGATACTAGCTATGCCCTAATGAGAGAAAGAGCTATCTAATAGGCCGTGTGAAAGCTAACACTCCCCGGTGGAAAGAGCTACCTCCTCAAAGCGTGAAAGCCGCCTAGGAGGCATCTTAGGAAATGGCTACCTTCGAGGTTGTGTGCAGCTACCGCCTATTCTTTGTCCTCAAATAAATCCTTTTCAATAAGAACTTTTAAGAGTAAATTTAGGGTTGGCATGAGTAAGCAATACACACACACACGCAGTCAGATTCTATTTTCTTTGTGCTCCGAGTTTTTGCTAGAGCATTGGTTTTTATCTTTCTATGTTGCAAATTGTTCCTTTGTTTAAGAATGCTCTTCTTACATACTTTTTGGTGAACTTAAGGCTAAGCACTTATATCACTCTACTTGTGGTTTTCATTGTATAAATTTTGCTTGAGGACAAGCAAAAGCTTAAGTGTGGGGGAGTTTGATAAGTGCCTGCATGTACATATTACTTGAGATGTTTTTCCATGCATGAGCATCACATTTTTCAGGTTATATTTCTCATTTCGTGTGTTTTTGTGTTCTTTCGTGCAATTAGGGTTGTGAAGAAGGTTTATGCGAAGAAAAGCAAGATTAGGTCATAATGGTGCTATGTGGAGCTCTTTTGTGCAAATACGAAGTCAAGACACAAATCGGGTTCAAATGAGGGGGTATGTGCCAACTTCTAAAGGCTTCAAGACAATTCTTGTAGAAGGACACGAAGGCAGTCATGCTCGCTCGTTCCGATTGGTTCAAAGATTTTAAAAGCTCTCCAAGGTTTCCCATCATCAAGAAATGCCACTTGACCTTTCACATGGGCGTGTGTCCGTCCATGTGACCTCAGGAGAAGAAACGGGCGAAATCGAGGATTGGTATGAAGATTTCACATGGCAGAAAATCCACATGGGCGTGTGGAATTTCCACACGGCCGTGTGGAATTTCCACACGGCCGTGTGGACTATCCACACGCCCGTGTGGATCCTCGAGATGGCCAATTATAAAGCCGTTCTGAAGCGTTATCAAAAGAAAGCTGCTTCTAACTTTGGGAGGAGGCGACGGCTAGGGTTCAGGAGGTTCTTGCCACACTTTGGGGGCGCTTCTTCACCGGTTTCATCATCATTCCCTTCCAAGGAGAGCCATTGGGGGAGCCTTCGACGACTCGATTCGGCGAGGTGGGCCTTAGGCTTGGAGGAAGGGACTCTTTGAAGAAGAAGGAGGAGTTCCCATAGTCTATCAACACGAAGCCTAAGGGGGTTTTCTTTATGGATTTCTTGCACTTATCTTCATTTATTTTGATGAACTTGTATTGCTCCATGGAGAGCTAAACCCCTAGTGGGTACTTGGACTTGTAAACCCTAGATTTCCTATGTTTCATTGACTTAAATGCTTTTATTCAATTGGAGTTTGAATTTGAGTTTCAATCTTGCTTGCTTAATTGTTTCTCCCTTAGAGTGACACTAGGGTTGAGGGCTAATACAATCATCCTTTTGACGAGTGACCATCACCATTAGGATTAGATTAATCAAGATTGGAGGGGGTTGAGAGGGTGAGTTGAGAGGTAGCGACACGTCCCCTTTCCCCTCCGGTGTGGTTCTCCCTACCTTCTTATTCCAAGTATTACCTTCGATCTCAAAGAGAGTTAGGCGTTGAGAGAGGCCTTTCCGCCGGGACTTATTTGTGATTAGGGATCTTTCGCCTGGACCAAAGGGATTGATCTATAGTTGGGAATAGGGTTTACCACTCGGAATCCCTAGAGCATAGCGCAGTCATACGTGGTGTGAGGCGTTGAGAGTCTTCTCTCCGCCGGGACCTCGTAGGGGACTAGTCAAGGTTGACCTTAGATTTGGGACCTTGTATCTCTGGATTCCACGACTCTTGAAATCTCTATTGAATAAGAGTACTTGAAGTCTTGCACGTGAAACAAGGATTCTAGGGGGAGCATTGTCCGAGTACCCCATCTTCTTATTGATCTATTTCCCCAACCTAGCTTTCATTTTCAGCACTTTATTTCTACTATTTTCTGATTTTACTTTCTTTCAACAACAATTGGTTTATCTTTGATTACTTGACAACGTGTGATTGTTCTTACGTCTACTCCCTGTGGATTCGACTACCCACCCGTTTGGGTACTTTATTACTTCGACACCCGTGCACTTGCGGAGTACACACGCAAGGGTGTGTCAATAGCTCATTAATAAATAAATTCCCACTCACACACTTGGATAGATCAAACCCTCCGGTTAAATGTTTACTCGCTCTTTACCCTTCCTCGAGGATCCACCGCCTAGAAGGATTCAATCATCCAATAAAATCAAGAATCAATCACAGTATCCCAATTCAAAAACATGAGAATAAAAATGATCAAAATGGATTCGCTAAACACTCTAATAGGAGGAATTAACAAAATAAAATCCTCACGACCCTCAAGATCATAATAAAATAAAGAAGAATCCAATTGTGTTCGTTTGTACAAGGATGATAGGGTTAGAGATGAAGGGTCTCCCTCATTCGTCACCAAATCATGAAATCAAGAATCTAATTCAATCTAACCTTCAGATCTATACTAGATCCATGTTTTTCATTCACAAATCTAAGAGGAAATGGCATCAAGAATAAGAGATTGAAGAGGAGGACAGAACCCACCTTTAAGGATCACCCAAACCTAGAAAGAACCTTCACCAATGCAGAAGGAGAAGAGATCAATGTTTCTCTTCTTTCTTGGAGCCCAAGAATGAAGATCTAAGAGAGGAGGGAATAAGGATTCAAAATGGGGGGGAAAAGGGAGGGAAATGGGGTTTGAGGAAGCCCCTAGAAGGCTCAAAGGGGTATTTATAGGCTGGGATTCGGGCCGGGTTGGGGGGGGGATTCGGGCGCAAGGGGGCTGTGAGGGTCCAACCAGATCCCCTTGCGGGCTCCCTTGTGCCCGGAATGGAGGCTGTAAGGCCTCCTATTTTGGGGGTGTTGCGGCACATCAAGTGCCACAACTTCTACGGTCTTGCTTACACTTTGCCAAGGGTTTTTCCCCTTCTTTTTCTCTCTAAAAAAGACCTTAATTAAGACCTTAACACGAAAAACATTCAACAAAAACTTAAACACGCGAAATTTAACCCAAAAAACAAAGTACAAGAGAAGTAGAAAAAAAGTCGAGCTTCAACAAAAGGGGTGTTGTTCCCAAAAGTTAGAAGAAGAATGGGTTCACAAGCATGAGTAGCACACCCTGATGCATGTGGACATATTATGCTAGCATATTTGACTGAAATTGACACGAAAAACAAGTTTTAGCCTCTAACGTTATATGCACTTCTATTATATGGCTAACTTTATTTGAATCCACTACATATGTAAAGAAAATATGTATGCCTTAAGCTTAATACAATGCAAGGCTTATGATATCTTGAGCACAATGTCTCAAAGATAGGAATGCATAATCGCATGTTTACACAAAAGACTAAAATGTCATTTAAAAGCATTAGAATTAAAAAATGTTAAGAGTTATACAAAGTAATAAGAGTAACATACGAGTGGATCTATCCTAATCGAAGTTCTAACACAAGCAAATAGCAAACTTTAACAATGGTATGAAAGATAACATGAAAGTGGAAATAGCCTTGCACAACCACCTATCACACAACAATCTAAGAGGAAACCACCTTTAAAATGGATAATAGAAGTGGTGAATAACACAGTTGCTCACAGTGTATATAATACAGCTTCCAAGCACAAATAACTACTTAAATCAATTATATTATTTGATTCTCAAGTTCATGATTTACATGTTTACATTTCTATAGGAACGGCGGTGCTAAGTACAACAAATGAATGTTAAAATAGAAGTTTAACAAGAGGATAGATTAGAACTTGTATATCAAAAACAATAAAAAACTTGCCAAAAATCATATCCATGTCCTGTCAAGCACAGCTGTGACTAAGTCCGGGATCGCTAGGCCCACGTTTCACATTGTTATAACATGGAAATCAAGCTTTCCTTGCCTTTTGCTTTGAAATTATCATGTGATGAGTCATAGAATCCCAAGCCCAGTGGGGGTACCCTCCTACTCCCAAATAGGGTGTCTATGCACCAGCTTAATGGTGTAGAGTAATTCAGTTAAACACATTACCTCTCACTAAGTATAGCCGAAGCCACCATTATCGTGGTCAAGTCAAAGACTTCCACTCTAAGTACAACATACACACAATCTCTTTTTGTTTTATTTCATAATAGGATTTACATATATATTACGAGTACCAAATTCATCTATATTTCCATTATAAATCACAAAATAATATTTGAGGACCTCATCTTATTTTAAAAAATAATTTGTCACATTTTAAAACCTTTTATATGTATTGAAACATATTTAAAATATATAACAATGATATCCACATAATTGTGTAGAAAGATAATGTATAAACAAAGTAATAAAGTCCACACATGATCAAGTATCAAAGATTGCCAAATTCATTTGTAAGAAATAACCAATATGGATGATAAGGTACCAATAAGTTTGAGAAGAATACTAATAATAAAATCTACTGATATGTCCCTTACGTATCGGCAAGTGTACGAATCGTACAAATAGTAATGTGTACCCAATGAAAGGTCGGGTAGTCAAATTCTCGGGGGCTGGTGTAGCATTTTGATACGCCCCTTGCGTAACCGCAAGTGTACGTGTTGTATAAGTAGTAAAGTGTACCCTAAAAGTCGGGTAGTCGTATCCATTGGGACTGGTGTAGCTTCTACTACTCTCGCTCTGCTTAGTATCTAATCAGTTGAAGAATGGTTTGATTGACTCTAGGTTGGACTGGAAGAAAATTAAGGGAAAGTAATGCACTAAGGAAAAGTAAGGATTGGCTCGATGGAGTAGACGGGGCCCCGGGGTGAATTCCTGATGCTCACTAACTTGCACTCTCTCAGTACTTATCAGAAATATTTTCGGTTCTAAAATCTAGTTGTGTTAGGTAAATGATGTTCACAATGCTGTTAAACCCTATGTTGAAATCTCACTTCTTGCAACTATCAATAAAGATTCACAAGCTAAGGAAAGATAACCAAACATTCAAGCATTCAACCACTCAACAACATTCAAGATAGCCAACAACCAAGATTTAATGCTAGGAACAAGATATTCATAAATACTGCAAGTAGAGTAACAAGTTCAAGCTACAACATCAGAATATTCCCCCCGGGGCTCCCTAAGAGAGTTTAGCCCCTCATGAGGATAGACAACAAATAAATGCCAAAGATTTGAATTTGAATAGAGAAAGAGAACGTAGAGCGGATGGAAGGGCAAGGGATAATTTTAAAAATTAACAGTGATAAGAAGTAGCACCCGGATTAATCTCTCAGAGAAAGTTGCTGCGATTCTCCAACAATGATTTTCAGGTAAATTCTAAAGATTTTATGTGTGCTCTCACAGCCTTGTCACATCTATGGCAATCATAACATCAAGTTTTGTGAATGTAACTACGGGAATCATGGGCATCAAGTTTTGCAATTACCCTTCGAGAATCACAACTATGGCATTCAACACACATTAAGTTTTACAATCACAACTACTTTATTCATGCACATCAACTTATGTAACACAAGATTTAACATAAAAATTAATAAAACTCCATAATCATTACAAGAGAGTATGACTACTACAAATTAAACTCTGAGTTCATAAATTTGGGGCACCGGAGAATGGTTAGACCCTCATGGTTTCACACAACAAAGAAACTAATACAGAAACAATTAAGTAAGAATCCATTGACTCCCTATTGTGTTAGAATCGATTGGTTGTGCTCCGAGGACCTTCTATCAATGAAGCTCTATTCCGAATCGTGTCTTAGAATTGATGCTCCGATCCCTCGCTGGATGGTGGTGAAAATATCCTCTTAGGTCGCCTCCTCCAGTCCTAAGCTGAAGTCCTTTTGTAATGCTAACTTTGGGGCTTAAAAAGGTGTTTTCGACCCAAGCATGGGTGTGCTTGGGCCGTGTTTCTTGACCGTGCTATATGTTGCCAAATCTTAGATTCAGCATCAGAATATTTCTCACCAGATAGTGAAGTGCACGATCTCCAACAAGTCTGTGCCAGGATCATGCTTTCTTAAGCACGCCCATGCTCTAGGGACCGTGACCGTTCTTCGTATTTCTTCAATCTCCCTTATTTTGGCTATTTGCAACTTAGCTCTTCTGTTGCTAATTCTGCTCCAATACTTCTTCTATAAGCCCAAAACCTGCTGATTTGCACAAGAATGCGAAGATACCAAAAGTACCACTAAAATATAGAAAACAAATGTTGAAAGACAAGCCCAACATGGGTAAAAGGTTTATAATATATGTTTCTGAAATGCACCCATCATCTACCTAAATGGAACAATGCAATAACAGCAGGTGAACATTTTTGGTTGGTACCATATGGTCATTTTTCATTTTGAACATCGAACTTTAATTTGTATTATTTTGGTCTTTTGTGTTCAATGTGTCACCAGGAGGATTCTAAGGAAAATTTGATGATATGTATACCATATATATCATGCTAACACCAGTTTGCCTCACTATTTGGAAATATGGACATGACATGTCATAAATATTATGGTGTAAAAGGCAAACATATCGTGTAACATGTCAATCAGAGTGGTCTTATGCCATTATTTGATGATATGTCATCTTTGTGCATGCAGATTGGGCAAGAACTAGTATTGACATTGCGAATCCAACTTACATGTCATTAAATTCTCCACAAAATCTCTTTGATACCTTTCCAATTATCAAAAATTAAAGTTGGGTGATCAAAATTATATGGTAGTGATAATATTAACTAATGAAATAGATGTAATATTATGATATTATATCCTTTATTTTAAAGGTAATTATATTATATTAATATGAAATATCAAAGCTACTAACTATAAATATTCATACAATTTAAATATTGTTATAATTGAACTTGGTGTATCATATATTAGTGTAACAATGATTAATATAGAACTATTAATCATAATAATTAATATTAATGATGGTTGTGTATTGACATGCACTTTTTATGCATACAGAGCCACGGGTGCACGGATCGTATAAGTAATAAAGTATACTATAAGTTAAGGTAGTTGATCCCATAACAATCGGTTCTTAGTTTGTGGCTCCTCTATTATCTAAATAGCAAATGGAACGATTGTTGCTAAATCCCTAAGCTATGAAAGCAATGATTTAAATTGATTGAGTAAAATCAATATGCGAATATGATACCTTGAACACAAATCCTCTAGAGATTACTTTGCAATCAATTTCCTATATTAGCTAAGTAGTGAGTGTTCTTGGACTGTAGAGACTCTAAAATTAGAATAGCCCTTTTCTCAAGCCTGTCAAATTCTAATCCCATACAATGACATGCCTCCAGCTGCATTATACAATTCCATGAATTCCACTATGATGTTTAACCCTAATATGAAGAGTTTGATACTATACACCTTATATCTAAGCGTATATCCAACATCCATCTTCTATGTTTGATCTATACATAGTTAATTTTTTTATTCTTGATGCGCCCTTTACATCTTCGCAAGTGCACGGGTCGTCAAGTAATAAAGTGGACCCGGTGAAAGGTCGGGTTATCGAACCAAAGGGAAGAAGAGTATTAGAATTAACTTTAGAGGATCCTTTCTTCAAACGGAAAGAACAGAGATAGAATCAGATCGATTCCCAAAATGCCTTCAATTGAAATCTAGCCTGATTAACTTGGCATAGGGTAATAGATTAACTATTACTAAAAAAGATTAAACAGGGAACAAAAGCTAAAACAAGAGGTTAACACTGTCGAGATTAATGAGAGTACTTGGACAATGATCCCTTAGGGTTTCAACAATGAAGCATAAAATCCTATATATACTTCTCACTTGAATAAAACGAAAGTTAGCTAGAAATGTGACATCTTAATAGGTTTTCACCGCACATTAATTAGCAAGGTCTAATGGGTTTTCACCACACATTAGCGCCGATAACTAATGGGTTTTCACCGCACATCAATGGCTACACAACATGCAATAAAAATTAATTCAAACTACACATGCATTTCAAAACCAAGCTTCAAAAACAAATAAGAGTGAGGAATACAAATAGAATTTAATACAAATCTCTAAGGTCTCAAGTCCAAGCTCTCAATGGGGCTTTAGCTCATCATGAAACACAAAAAAATTGAACAGTTAAACACAATCATAGTGATAATGAGAAATTTAACTGCACTCCCTCAAAGATCAAGAATGGATGAATCAACGCGAAGTTCCAATCAACGAAGCCCGACTTATGGCTCTTGACCGTAACGATGCCCTAATGGATGATGGTGATTGATACACCCTTGCGTGTGTGCTCCGCAAGTGCACGGGTGTCGATGAAATAAATACCCAAAGGGTGGGTAGTCAAATCCACAGGGAGTAGACGTCAGAAACAAATACACTTTGCCAATTAGTCAATGAAAACTCAATGTGTGAAGAGATTGAATTAAACGTGAATAAACAGAAAAATAAGGATTAAAAGCGATGACTAGAGGTACGGAATATATCAAGATAAAAATGGGGTACTCGGACAATGCTCACTCTAGGTTCCTTGTTTCAAGTGCAAAACTCTAATTACCTTCATTTTAAACGAGATTTGAAGAGTTGTGGAATCCAAAGACACAAGGTCCCAAACCTAAGGTCAACCCTGACTCCCTACGAGGTCCCGGCCGATAGAAAACTCTCGACGCCTCACACCACGTATGACTGCGCTAAGCTCTAGGGATTCCAAGTGATAAACCCTATCCCTTTGGTCCAGGCGAAAGATCCCTAATCACAAATAATTCCCGGCGGAAAGGCCTCTCTAAACGCCTAACTCTCTTTGAGATCGAAAATAATGCTTGGAACAAGAAGGTAGGGTAAACCACATCGGAGGGGAAAGGGGACGTGTCGCTACCTTTCAACTCACCCTCTCGACCCTCTTCAATCTTAGTTAATCTAATCCTAATGGTGATGGTCACTCGTCAAAAGGATGATTAGATTAGTCCTCAACCCTAGTGTCACTCTAAGGGAGAAACAATTAAGCACACAAGATTGAAACTCCAATAAATCTCAATTTAAAGTAAAAGGAATAGAGTCATTGAAACAAAGGAATTCTAGAGTTTACATGTCCAAGTACCCACTAGGGGTTTAGCTCTCCATGGAGTAATACAAGTTTATCAAAATAATTGAAGACAAATGCAAATAAACCATAGATAAAACCCCCTTAAGATCCGTGCTGATGGTCTATGAAGGCTGTTCCTTCTTCTCCACGAATCCTTCCTCCAAGCCTAGGGCACACCGCGCCGAATCGAAGTCGTCGAAGGCTCCCCCAATAGCTCTCCTTGGAAGGAATTGCGGTGTTGAAATCGGTGAAGAAACGCCCCCAAAACGTAGCAAAAACCTTCTCAAATCTTAGCCAAACTCCCTCCAGCAGTTGGGAAGAAGATCCCCTTAAAACGCTTCAAAACGGCTATTTAAAACATCATCTCGGGGATCCACACGGGCGTGTGGATGAGCAACACGGCCGTGTGGAAATTCCACACGCCCATGTGGAATTTCAGCCCTGTAGAAATCCACTTGTAGGTCCCTGATTTCGCTGGTTTTCGCTTCTGAGGCCACACGAACGGACACACGTTCGTGTGGAAGGTCATAAAGCTTTTCTTGATAGTGAAAACCCCCTTGGAGTGCTTTTGAAGTCTTCGAACATATCAGAACGAGCAAGTATGACTGCCTCTGTGTCCTTCTACAAAAATTGTCTCGAACCATATAGAAGTTGGCACATACTTCTCGTTTGACCCCGATTTGTGTCTTGATCTTTCTAATCGCGCAAAAGAACTCCACTTGGCACCATTATGACCTATTTTTACTTGAATCCCCAAATAAGACTCTTCACAACCCTATCTACACGGAAGAACACAAAAACACACGAAATGAGCGATATAACCATGTAAAAGTAATGCTCACACATGAAAAGCATCTCAATTATTTTGTACATATAAGCACTTATTAGTGATGATGATGATGGACAATGGCACGAATTCCTTGTCTTAGAGGGATTGAAGTTGCCCTTGATCTCGCAGCCTCCGACTCTCCTTCTCTAGCCTCCTCTTCTCAACTAAAAATCTCCAAAACCTAGCCTCCTCTTTTCTCAGAAATCAGATAAAGCTTTCATATTACTAAGTTTACGGGTAGCTTACAAGCGTAAACCCCCGCCGTAAGCCTCGAGGTTTCATCTGATCTCGTGCCTTATGACCCCGATTACGGTCATAAGCCTCTCACATGTGCTTGTCTTCGAGTTGTGGTTCCCTTTATGGCCGTAATAGGAATACCCGTAACCCTTGTAATGTTAATCTTACCCTTTTAATTACGAGCACAAGCAGCTTCTGTAAACCTTTCTGTCTACCACTTACGGTCACACTTACGGCCATAAGGTTGACCATAAGTTCTCTTGTCTAATAGTTTCTCTCTTTACGGGCATAAGAATGCTTGCATTGTCTTCTGAAAAAGGCTTACAGCAGTAACCTTGGGCATAAGCAACCCGTAAGTGATTCTGGATCTCAGGTGACTATGTCAGAAGGGCCCCATCTTCTGCATTTTGATTACTAATTGCTTATTTAGCTCTCCTTTGTCTTTAAACTCCACCTCGTGCCTGCAAAGACAATTCACACTTGATTAATGATACGCCCCTTGCGTATCCGCAAGTGCACCGGTCGAATTAGTAATAAAGTGTACCCTAAGGTCGGGTAGTCGTATCCACTGGGACTGGTTTATCTTCTAATACTAACGTTCGGCTTAATATCTAATCAATTAAAGAAGGATTGAATTGACTCTAGGTTGGATCGAAGGAGATTAGAGAGAAGGAATTGCACTAAGGGAAAGGTAACGATTGGCTCGATGGAGGAGATGGGGCCCTGGGGTTGTATTCTAGATGCTCACTAACTTGGACTCTCTCAATACTTATCAGAGATGTCTTCAGGACCCTAAATTCTAAGATCTTGTTGTGCTAGATGGATGATGCTCACAGTGCTATTGAACCCTAAGTTTGAGATCTCACTTCTTGCAACTATCAATGAGATTCACAAGCTAAGATAAGATAACCAAAACTTCAAGCATTCAACCACTCAACATACAATCAATGCAGCCAACAACCAAGATTTAATGTAAGGAACAAGACATCCATAAATACTGCAAGTAGAGTATTCAAGTTCAAGATACAAACATCATAATATCACCCCGGAGCTCCCAATAAGAGTTTAGCCCCTCATGAGGTTAGACAACAAGGAAAATACCAAATAAATAAATACACAAGGAGTTGAAAACTCCCTAATTACTTGCATCCTTGCAACTATCCGAGGCTCTATGATGGAATGAATTCTCCTCCCGATCGGCCTACCATTCACGCGACATTCTCCTGTGATGGTGAGGACGGCTCCCCAAAGCTCTCCTCACTTCTCCCTTTGTTTTCCGGCCAAAAAGTCCTCTAAAAACCTAAGTTTTTGGGGTTTTAACCTTTTCCCGATGTGAGCACGGCCGTGTTGAGGCCGTGCTACAAGCCTTGCAGATCACTGCAGAATAAAACTCCTGAAACTCAAATTCCTGTAATCTGCACGGGATCCAACACACCCGTGTTGCGGCCGAGCTGAAGGTTGCACGACCGTGCTTAATTATCAGAAAGTGTGCTGTCCTCGGCTGAATTCTCCTACAATCTGCACGGCTTGTAAGCACGGGCGTGCTGAGGCCGTGTTGAGCTTGGTGAGGTTTCTTCTAAGTCCTTTATCTCCCAAAATCACTCCAAATCACTTCTTCTTGCTTTAGGACTTTGATATCTGCATGGAAAACTAAGAATACCTCAAATAGCACTGAATTTGGAGTATTAATGCCTATAAGTTCAAGAATCATGGGAGTAAGATATAAAATAGATATATATGAAATGCACTCATCAAATACCCCCAAACCTGAATCGTTGCTTGCCCTCAAGCAACCATAATTCCCTAATAAAGTGATGAGTACATAACCTCTGATCTCAGCAAAGTCAGAAAATTTCTAAAGCTCGAGGAGCCCAGAGTATCTAGTGTCTTAGTCCATTGAAAGCTCTTGAAAGATTTTACTAATACTTCGTACTACCGTGTGTGTGTGCCGCCTCACCAAGTGTGTCAAAACTGTCCTTGAGTGGGCCTAGTTCAAGCTATTATTTTTCACTTTTTTCAGATGACTCCTAAACTGGGCAGTAGCTTCATACACCATAGAGGCAGCCATTTCACTTGGTAGGTCATCAAAAATGACATTTGTGATGCCCAAGATCCGACTACTCAAGTGCGGCTTTCACTTTTTCTAAGGTTATAGCTCTTTCTACAATCTTTCTAACAAAATTCGACAGGGAATCCAAAGGAAAGGAATCCGACTTGTCAAAATTCTTTTCTTTTTCTCACTTTTTGAAATTTCTTTTCGTTTTCTAGCTTTTATTAATTGATTTTGGAGTCAACATCTAATTTTTCATAAGCCTTAAAACTAGCCTTTCCTCTAACAGAGTGACCACACAACAGAAGGCTAGGTGTTAGCGTTAGGGTTTCCAAAGTAAGAGCAAAATGAAACCTTAAGTTCAACAAAAGTGCACTAGCATGCTCAATGACTCTTTAACTTAGTGATTCTCAACCAAACATATCATAGATCGTTCTAAGTCATTCACTACATCTAAACATATTATACATAAATAAACAACCCTCCCCCACCCTTGAATGAAACATTGTCCTCAATGTTAAAAATAGAACATGCAACATAAAAAAAATAATCAAGTGCAAAGAAGGGAGAGTTGGGGAATTTTCACCAAATTAAAGGAGAGGTGCCCATGAAGAATTCCATGACAAATAAGGGCATGTGTTGAACACCATCAAGTGGAAGCCATTTCATACGGCCGCAAGATAAATATCCATACATCCTGAATTAAGCATGCAAGCATTATAAGGAGATAAAACAGAAAAAGACAAAAAAAGAAAACTCACTAAAAAGATATCAGCTTAGTGGGGGACTCCCATTGCTAACTGACTCAGAAACAAAATACAACGAAAATAAAACGAAGTACAAGGAAAGATAAAGAAATAAGAACAGAACAAGAACACTCAAAAGTCGGGGCTCTCAGAATCGGTGGTGTCAATCCCCACACTCCTGGAGGTAGAAGGCCCCGCAGCAGATCGAGGCGGAGGAGACAGCGTTACATCCATGCTGGCAGCTAGGCGCTACACACTCTGAATCATCCACCGCCGGAAAGAAGGTGAGTGTCCGGGGGGAGAATCCGGAATAGTGGCGGAAGTACGGGCCAGTGGTGTGCGTAGGGAGGTAGAAGGAGCAGACGGCGCGGGAGGAGAGTTAGGTATGCTGGCAGTAGGTGCGGCGTGGAACTGAGAGCCGTGGGAGGTGTGCGTAGCACGGAGCATACCCATCGCGCGGAGGGTGTCCACGGAGACAGGTACCACCCCTCCCACCATCCTCATCGCTCTGAGGCCGGACTGGAAGCCCATCCCGCTAATCTACCGCGCGACGTAGGGTCCGCCAAAGAGCGCGCCAACCCGAGAGTCTTGCGCCTGATGCTGGAGGCTGAAGGCGACCTCGTAGCCGAGGTACAGATGGAAGCCATCCAGCATGCTCAAAAGCAAGTTGAAGTCGCGGCGACTGACGACCCCGGTGCTATCTCCCCTGCCCGTAATAGAATGACTGAGAATGAAATGGATGTACCTGAGAGCTGGGAGACGGAGGGATGAGGCCTTGGACCGGCGAGGGTTATAAGATCGGTCTGAGCTCAAATGCCGCCAGCAATCCTCCTGAGACTCCGCCGGCAGGCGAGCAACAAGAAGTGCGCCGTACTCTGCAGTCCTGGTGAACTCCTCATCGTACAGACCCAGTCTGACAGAAAACTCTGTCAGATTCATCCTGTGCAGCTTGCCAAACGCCAGGAACTGGATTTCGCCGGCGTGGCGATAGCTGATGGGCCCTCAGGGCATCTCGAGGGTCACGAGGACCTCTATGGATAGCTGCCGGTAAGCTGGGTCGGTGATGCTGAGCAGCTGCGTCCAGGTGCCCGCCCCCAGGTATCTACGGACGTCGACCTCCATGCCGACGTCTAGCAGAACCTCTCAATCAATCGCTCTCAGCTCGCCGAATTTCTTGGCGCTCAGATGTGAATAGCGCTCTTGGTAGATGGGAGCACCAAAAGTGGGCTCGGAGGGTGCGGACGGGGTCGACGATTCCCCTCGAACCCTCTTCGAAGAAGGGCTTAGGTGGTTGCCTTCCTCGGCATGATCTGCAAGATGAAAGATTTAAAAAGCTTAGAAACAGTGAATGCACGGGCGTGTTGAATGTGACACGCCCGTGTTGATTGGCAAAAGAGGTTTTACATGGAACACGGGCATGCTAATCAAAGCACGCCTTTGCTGGAATTTAAAATAGGGATCTGAGTAAGAACACGGCCGTGCTTATAGAAGCACGCCCGTGTTGCGAGAGTCCTGCGTCGTCCCCGACGATGCCTAGCTAGAAAATCAATGGTAAAATGATGTTTAATCAAATTAAACCTCACCCTAGATTCCTCTAAAACCTAGGTTAGGCAATTGAACGACGATAAGGCATATAAACCATGATTTGGACGAATTAAACAATGAGGGTCCGTCGACTTACCAAAACGTCAGAGAAGAAGAATATAAGCGATGAAACTCCGAAGGATCCCTAAAACCCCACAAATAGCCATGAATTCGCAAGAAAACCGAGAGTGAAAGAGGGGAAACTCGCAAGTGAAAATGAAGAACGGGCGTGAACGGCCGGATTTAAAAGAGAAACTCGCAGAGAACGAACCGTCGTGGCGAACACGCCCTCAACACGGCCGTGTTGTGCTCGTGCTAATAAAACTCAGTGGAAACGAAGAACACAGCACGTCAGTACTGCGTGCACGAGCAGCGTGCTTGGGGTTCAGCACAGCCATAGCACGGCCGTGCTTCCCCCGTGTTGCTCGAAAAAAATAAGACATTGAAAACCTGTAAACTACACCGCAATCAACACGGGGGTGTTGTTCCCGTGCTGAGCCTGAAACTTCTCAAAATAGCTGAAAGCACACCGGCTCGACTTAACAAACAAGGAAAACACACAAACACAACAAACAAACACAACAAGAAAAGAAATGGCATGAAACCAATCAGGTTGCCTCCCGAGAAGCGCTTATTTAATGTCACTAGCTTGACGTACCTGTTCTTACCTCATGAAGGTTTAAAGACGTACCTTCTCTCCTGGCGTCCTATAACACAACATTCCAAGAATGGAGACAATGAATTAATTAAAAATACCTCACCAACACTGAGTACATTAGCCGGGACGTGCTTCGGGGCAGAGGCTTGTTGTTTCTTCCTATCCTCAACCTTCTGCCACCAAGTCCGAGCCTTATATGGTTTTTTTTTTGGCATACACGACTGGCTTATCCGCGCTCGGTGGGACAACAACTACTTCTTCAGTCCTCACTATGGGCTCCTCATCTGAAGGTGCCTCCCCTAACAAGTCAGTAAGGTGGTTCTTTCGCCAAGTTTCCTGCACACACTCAACAATCACATCGTCAGTAGCATCAAGAAAATAACAAGAATCATCATTGGGTGTCTCACCGCTTCCTTAAGTTGAAACACCACTTCTTCATCCCCCATCCTTAATGTCAGGCGACCATCCTTCACATCAATGATTGCTTGCGACGCAGCTAGGAATGGTCGCCCAAAAATCAGAGGTACCTCAGCCCGATCATCCAAGTCTAAGATGACAAAATCCACCGGGAATATAAACTTGTCAACCTTCACCAAAAGTCCTCCACAATTCCCTAAGGCCGGCAAGTGGAGCGATCAGCAAGTTAGAGTGTCATTTGAGTCGGCTTGAGCTCTCCCAGTCCTAGCTTTTGAAAAATTTTAAACGGCATCAGATTGATGCTCGTCCCTAAATCAGCCAATGCTTTCTCATCGATCATTCCCCCAATTGCGCATGGGATGATGAACCCTCCCGGATCCTTCTCTTTCTTGGTGATTTTGTTTGAGATGATCGCGGAACATTCTTCACTTAGTGTCACCGTCGAGACTACTTCTAATTTCCTCTTATTAGTCAACAGCTCTTTAAGTAATTTGGCGTACTTGGGCATTTGTGAAATAGCTGGGACGAACGGGACATTTATGTGCAAAGTCTTGAACATTTCAAGAAACTTTCTAAACTACGCCTCTTGTTGGTCTTTCTTGAGCTTTTTAACCTTTTGCGCTTGTGAATATCATGTTGTGCTTGTGGAGGAGGGGATTCTAGTTCCCTCGCACTTCATAGAGTAACTGCCTTGAGAGACTCCCAGGGGTTGACTTCCGTATTACTAGGTAAAGAACCCGTGGGTCGTTCTGCGAGCGTCTTCGCTATTTGCGCAACCTGGCACTCAACATTCTGCAGGGAGGCCTGTTGGTTCATCATGACCTCCTCATGCCCTGTGATTCGGGCATCATTGGACTGAATATATTAAACAAGTAGGGCCTCAAGAGAAGGTCCCTTCTGTTTTGGTGGGGGAGGCCTCGAGAATTGAGGCTGTGTCTGTTGCTATTGTTGCTGTTACTGCTGAGGGCGCTGTTGCCCTTGATGCTGCTCCTTCCAAGAAAAATTAGAGTGATTCCTCCACCCCGGGTTGTAGGTGCTGTTGTAGGGGTTATTAGTGTATTGCTGATTCTGCCCGATGAAATCCACCTGCTCGATGGCCCTAACCCCCTCTGATGAACAACTGGGCCCCACTTGGCTTACCAAACTATCAGTATTCAAATTATGTGATGAAGATTGGACTTGCATTGTGTCCAACCTTTTAGAGATTGCTTCCACTTGTGCTACAAAGGTAGTGAACACATCAACCTCATAAAGTTCGGTTGTCTTTACCGGTTTGTTCCTCTCAGAACTTCATTGGTACCCATTAGATGCCATGTCTTCGATGAGGTTTTGTGCTTCTTCTGGTCTCTTGCTGCACAAAGAACCTCTAACTGCCGCATCTAACATTTGCTTGGTCGCCACATTCAGCCCATTATAAAAACTCTGTATTTGCATCCATTCTCCTATCCCATGATGTGGACACTTCCTCAATAATTCCTTGTAACTTTCCCATGTGTCGTATAAGGTTTCAGACTCTGCTTGTCAGTAAGAGGAAATGTCATTTCTGAGTTTAGTGATCTTGGCAGGTGGAAAGTAGCGAGTTAAGAACTTCCCGGCCAGCTGTGCCCAATTTGTGATAGAACCCGCCGACAAGGAATTTGGCCACTGCTTAGCCCTTCCCCGCACTGAAAACGAGAACAATCGGAGGCGAACCGCATCCTCGAACACATTATTCGCCTTGAACGTATCCCAAATTTCCAAAAAATTTGCAAGATGTGCATATAGGTCCTCATCCTGGAAACTATCAAACTGGCACATCTGCTGCACCATCTGAATAAAATTCCGTTTCAGCTCAAAAGGTTTTGCTGCTACAGGGGGCTGAACAATGCTTGATCCAAAGCCCTCCAAATTAGGGCGTGCATAATCTGAGATACTTCTCTGATTCCCGACCATACTTTCTTCTTGGTCTACATCTATGCTCAGTTCCACTGACCCGGTTCCCCTTAAATTGATCTGCATGTGTCTCTATGGAATGTCCTTTCGATGTCAGGATCAGGAGGTACTAACTGGGAAGAGTTCCCTTGGGGTTGTATTCTTGATGCTCACTAACTTGGACTCTCTCAGTACTTATCAGAGATGTCTTCAGGACCCTAAATTCCAAGATCTTGTTGTGCTAGATGAATGATGCTCACAGTGTTGTTGAACCCTAAGTTTGAGATCTCACTTTTGTAACTATCAATGAGATTCACAAGCTAAGATATAACCAAAACTTCAAGCATTCAACCACTCAACATACAATCAATGCAGCCAACAACCAAGATTTAATGTAAGGAACAAGACATCCATAAATACTGCAAGCAGAGTATTCAAGTTCAAGATACAAACATCATAATATCACCCCGGGGCTCCCAATAAGAGTTTAGCCCCTCATGAGGTTAGACAACAAGGAAAATGAAAAAGAAATAAATACACAAGAAGTTGAAAACTTCCTAATTACTTGCATCCTTGTGACTATCCGAGGCTCTATGATGGAATGAATTCTCCTCCCGATCGGCCTACCATTCATGCGACATTCCCCTGTGATGGTGAGGACGGCTCCCCAAAGCTCTCCTCTCTTCTCCCTTTGTTTTCCAGCCAAAAAGTCCTCTAAAAACCTAGGTTTCTGGGTTTTTAACTTTTTCCCGATGTGAGCACGGCCGTGTTGAGGCCATGCTCCAAGCCGTACAGATCATGGCCGAATAAAACTCCTGAAACTTAAATTTATGTAATCTGCACGGAGTCCAACACGCCCGTGTTGCGGCCATGCTGAAGGTTGCACACCCGTGATTAATTATCAGAAAGCTTGTTGTCCTCTGCTGAATTCTCCTGCAATCTGCACGACTTGCAAGAAGGGGCGTGCTGAGGCCATGTTGAGCTTGGTGAGGTTTCTTCTAAGTCCTTTAGCTCCCAAAATCACTCTAAATCACTTCTTCTTGCTTTAGGACTTTGATATCTACATGGAAAACTTAGAATATCTCAACTAGCACTGAATTTAGAGAATTAATGCCAATAAGTTAAAGAATCATATGAGTAAGATATAAAATAAATATATATGAAATGCACTTATAAATTAGGCCTCGTTTTCCTGTAGGGTTCCATAAAGTTGCGGACGTTGATACTCATCCCATACCTCTTGTTTCGGAAGAATGCAAATTGGTAGCTTTCTTATCTTTATGGTTATGCCGTTTCATTATCCCAACCAAAAGGTTTCAAATACGCCCAGAGACTTTCTTGATGGCTATGAAACTAGCCAAAGGTACGAGAATTGCTTTAGATCCTACAATATTTGCATATATTTACACCAGCTTAAACGCAAGGTTTCGACACCCCAAAGAACCATGTGGTGCTTCAATTTCTTTACTGTATCACTTTTTATGTGCTTGGATAGAATCCCATTTTGTTGGAACTTATGCTTATCGAAAAACAGCAAGTGACAGTATTAAAAATATAAATTTTTTAAGAGAGATCCCTTGTGTGGTATACATTTCAGATGTAGCATTTAGTATATTTAACCCAGGAAGAGCTTGGAGCTTACTTAGAAGAGAGGATTATCTTAATTGGCATCCATTCACATGTGGCGAATTTAAGAATGAAGGGCGACAGTACAATCCACACCGATCTACAAAAACCCAAATGATGAGAACAAATTAAGTGAGAACCTAACGGAGTACTTCAGCGCTTTTCACCAAGGCATTATTCCTTTGCGCCTTGGAAAGGATCTTTACGCCCAACAGTACAATGCACACCGATTTACCAATCAGTTTGGCTATGATCAAGGGTTTCCAAAAGATATTCAATTACCCAAGCGCCCTTAGTGTATAGGTTTTTTGGTGAGCTATTAGTATCAGTTTGTTAGGAGGAGAACATGATCAAGTATCTATATTCCTTCTCATGATTGTGATGGGCATCCTTTACATACTTATGCACACTTTTGGTCAATAAAGTTACACAAGATGTTGAAGTTGATTCATGTTTGCCTTATTGAGAATGATCCTTCCAACAAAAAGCCTAACAACAATGCTCCTCTTGAAAGAGCTACCTCTCCTCAAATAAAGAAAAGGGACTATCATAAAGAGGAAATTTAGTTTGAATGGATTGAACAAAGCCAAGGAGAATTTTTTGAATCACCAGTTTTAGTAGGATCAAAGAATCCCGCAAAGAAAGCTCAAACTAGCGAAGATTATACATCATCACAAGCTTCTTCAATGCAAGGAGATGCTCCACTTGAAACACATGTTCTAGGTATATTTTTATAAGGAGATAGCTGTATTCATCACCTTTAAAGTTTAATTACTAGTATCCTTTCTTTACAACTGATGTTCCAAGCATGAAAAGTATCAACATGGCGCCTCCAAATCAGGATCTAATACAATATGTATATCTCTTTAAAAGTTTCCTCCTTTTTTTTTATAATCAACTCGATCTACTTTTAGTTTTCTTTACTATAGGCCTTGACCGAGCTAATCCCCAAAGGTCCAATCCCTTGGACGATGACTCTTTATCCTAAGATCACACAATTGACGATGATTACACCCCCATTGTCGATGCTTATTCTCTTGCTGATGGTTCTTATCATGGAGAAATTTTGAAATCCATAGAAGAAATTCCTCCTCCTCCTCCTCCTCCTCCTCTTCAACAACCGGAAGAGACTTTAGCTCCCTAGGCTACTATTATGGGTGACCAAAAAGCAATTGCATTTCCACAAGAATTGGAAACACCTTTAACTCTAGATGTTATTTTCAGGGGTGACCAAGTAAGTGGTTTCTCCAATAGAATTAGAAACAAGTCTAGCTCCAGAAGTTAACATTACTGATGATGAACCTAAAGCAGATGCAAATCCCAAGGTTGTTTATATTGAAACTTTTTCCGAGTATAAGAAGGGTTTAACCACGGACGTGGAGCCTACAAGTTCTTTTTGTTTTCAAGCTACTAAGAAGACTTCTAATTTGCAATCTTTTTGGACAAGGAAGCTTCTTCAAAATGTGTATCATCTCATCCTCATGAGCATGAGTCCTTGAGAGAAGAAACCATAAAATTTAATAAGAATTTGATGATGCATAGAACTATCATTTTAGCTGCAAGGGACAAGATATACGAATTATTCGATCTTGCAAAGATTGTGCATGACATGGAGAATGGAGGGAATGATCCAACTATGACAAAAGGAAGGGAGTTGCTAACAAGTATTGATGATATAAAAGAGACAAAGTTATCCCTTACAACATTGTCTCAAAGTGTGGATGAGGCCAAGCATAAGCTCATGCTTATAACGGAGAAGCTAAAGAAGTTGAAAACTCAAGCAAAAGAACAAGAACAACTCATCACCTTAGGGACAGAGTTGCCATTTACTACTCCTATTGAGGAAGTGAGCTTGTCCTTAGCTACTGCTTTAGAGAAGCTTGAAGAGCTTGGAGAAGGCAGTGACTTACAACTCTCATCATCACTTGCAGAAGCTCGAGCCAACTTTTGAGAGAGCAAAAGCTCAACTCCAAATTTAGTTTGATTTATATTTTGAAATTTTGATTACTTAGTTTTAGCTATAGTGATGAGTGCATTTTATACATATTTTTTATCGATTTTATACCTATTACTTTCTTGTCCTTTAGCCATTATTTTTCTAATACTGTGCTATTTGAGGTATTATGTGTTAATCGTGTAGATATTTAGGTCTTGGAACAATTATAAGTGGTTTGGAGAAGATTTCATAACAAAAGGACCTAGAGTGCAGTTCGTCAAGGCAAGCACTGCCTAAGCACGGGCGTGCTTCTCAGCCGTGCACTTCACAGAAGTCTCAAGAGAAATGGACTTAGAAGTACGGTTTTAGTTATCAGAGCATGGGTGTGAAAATGGAAGCACAGCCTAAGCGCGGGCATTGATAAGTGCTTGTATACATATATTTTATAACATCATGTTGCATTCATTGAGCATCACTTTTATCAGGTTATATCACTAAAAAGGTGTATTTTGTGTTCTTTGTGCAAACAGGGCTTTGGAGGTGTGAAATATAAGAAAGGAAACAAAGATAGGGAGTAATGGCACATTTCAAGATCAGAAATAGAAGCTGTGCTCGCATACATGGAGGTGTTATGTGGTGTGAGGTGTCGAGAGAATTCTCCGCCGAGACCTCGCAGGGGGTTAGGGATTGATAAGTGCTTGTTTGTATATATTTTATAACATCAGTTTACATGCATTAAGCATCACTTTTATCAGGTTTTATCATGGACAAGGTGTGTTTTGTGTTCTTTTGTGCAAACAGGGCTTTGGAGACAGGAAGTACAGGACTTTTGAAAATGGCAAATAAGAGTGCAAGAATTATGAGCAATTAGGGGAGAAAGAACACGAAGTTGCACAAAATCAATTAGAGAGAGAAGAGCCCCCATTTGGGAATGATGAATTCCTTAATGGACAAAATGCTTATGAGGAGGAAGCTGTACAAAAGGGTTTGCTGAAGTCATATCTCTTTCAACTTGATAAGGTAAAAGAAGCAAACCCTAAGGCAACGGAACAGGTACCTCTCTTTGAAATTGATCAACCAACAAAATGCAACAAAGAGGTCATGGGAATTAAAGAAGATGTGGGTAGGAGGCTCAAACCATCCAAGGACCCACCTACTTTGAACTTGAACAATTCTCTGCCAAAATTGTTTCCATGGAGAACTAAAGTAAAATTGCTCAAGCCTCCAATAAAAGTGCATCACCGACGAGACAAAATGGTGTTCATGGGAAGTAGCTACGCAAGATATAGTCGGGAGGTGCACACCCTTTTCAAGTCTCCATAAAGTAAGGAATATCAGGTACGTCAAGCTAGTTTATTAGGAGGTAAAACAAGCGCTTCTTAGGAGGTAACCCAACTCATTTTATTGCTTTCGTAGTTAGTTTTCATTCTGCAGTAATAATTAGCTTGAGTATGCAACTTTGCGTTAATTCTGTCGTTGCTGCGTTTTTATTGTTTATTCTTGGTGTTTCATGATAATTATACATGTGTGGCATAATCTAGAATGTTTTAGAGGTTTAAAGTTAAGGAATTGGCCTTGGACTTATCTGTTTCATGTTGTGCTGAAAATCCACAAGGGCAGGCACAAGGGGGGTGAGTGCCCCTGTGCCTTGCTGAAAATTGCAGAAAACATGAAACACGAGTGCCCCCATGTGAGTGCCCCTGTGGCCCTTCTGAGGAGCCACACGGCCATGTGGGTCATCCACATGGGCGTGTGAGACCTGAAAATATATTTTTCAGGTTTTCAGAGAGGCACAAGGGTAGCCACACGCCCGTGTGGCTGCCCCTGTGGATTTTCCAGGTCCAAATGGCACTCACACGCCCGTGTGAGTGCCTCTGTGACCTTCTGACTCGCGTTTTTCATCCACACCGGCACTCACACGCCCGTGTGAGTGCCGTTGTGGCGTTTTGGCGTCGAGTTTTGGAGTCACAAGGGCGTGTGGCTCATCCACACACCCGTGTGGACATCCACAAGGGTGTGTGAGACCCTCACACGCCCATGTGGCTTACAAGGAGATGAGAAGGCCTTGAAACCACCATTCAAACTTTCGCGCTTTTTCACCTTCCGACGCCTCCACGGGAAGAGACGCATCTCTTGGGTTCCTAACGCCTCTCCTTAGCTTATTTAAGGATTATTGGGTGTTTTTCCGGCGATCCCCATCTTTTTTTTCATCTAAAATCTCCGGTAAGCTCCAAGTTTTCCTAGTTCTTGCCATGAGTTTTAAATTTCAGATCGGGTGATATGTTGATGTTTTATGCATAAATCTTTCATTGGAACTATCATAATATGCATGCTTGCCGATTTAAGGGTGTTTCTAGATGTGGAAACCACCCAACCATGGCCTTTTGGCCATGGTCAGACATCCATACAGGCGTGTGGCCCATCCACACGCCCGTGTGGATGAGGAAGATGATCCACAAGGGCGTGTGGATCATCCACACGCCCATGTGGATTCCTGCATGGTGAATTTTTGCACTAACTTGCCCTATTTTCACAGATATGGCACCCAGGGCTAAGAAGGTCGCCCACAAGCGTTTTTGCGCCGCTCGGGAGCCTTCTCCTCTCGAGGAATTAGAGTTCGCCGTCCCTGAGCATCAGCAGCGATATGAGCGCTTACAGCGTCTCAAATTCGGGCAGGCGCGCGTAATTGATTGGAAGGCACTCGAGGAGATCGACTTGGCCGATGAGAGACTATGGTCACACGGGGGAGTACGAGTCACTCATTGTCGACTACCCTATTGGATTCACCCCGAGCTGTGCATACGCGATAATATGTGGTGGTTTCCAGTATGAGCCGGGATCCTCCAAGGCCGCCATGCTCAGCCGTCCGGCCTACAGGTATATACACTCTATCTTTAGTAGGACAGTGATGGGGCGAGGCGACAGCACCGGAGTTTTGAGCCGCCTCGACTTGCTTTACCTATACACCATGGTCCAGAATATCCCCATGCATTTAGGCTTTGTTGTGACGGATTACCTCCGCCATTAAATCCATTACGTGCGGGTTGGTGTGATCTTCTCAGGAGTATACATCACCCGACTCGTTCGTGGCATGGGGTTGACCGAGGCACTTAGAGGGATGGAGAAGATCGACGTACCTGCACTCTTGAGGCTTGTATCCCTCCGAGCCATGCGTATGGTGAAGAAGATGAGTATCGGCCGATATGTACTCGCAGTGGAGGCTGAGGTGGAGGAGTCAGAAGACGAGGTTGCCGATCCAGCAGACGCTCCTGACTTACCGGTACCCACAGACAGCTGTGCCGATGGACACCGAGGCCCCTGCATCTGAGCCAGAGCCAGAGCCAGAGTAGCCTTCCACTCGAGCCTGTGACCATTTGGCGAGGCTCGAGGTGGCAGTTGGAGCTCTCCAGGGGGACATGGCGAGTGTGCTCGCCAACCAGTCCATGATGATGTCGCAGTTGTCCAGCACACCAGTTAAAGCTTATCGAGAGGAACTCCCCACCGAGAAAACAAAAAAAGAAAGGTTTAAAGAAAGTGTGGAGTAAAGTGCTTGGGAAGAAAAAAGATTCCAATCTTACACACTCTAGGCCAAGCGAAGTAGACCGATTATATTTCGAAGGAAAAGGCAAATTTCAAGTCTACTCGTGTCTCTCGATGAACATTCCAAGCGGTAATGTGTGCAAGAAAACCGGAGGTAATTACCCTCCATTTGACCCACCCTGAGGTAAAGTTGAAGGTACGTCGAGCTAATGACGTTAAACAAGCGCTCCTTGGGAGGCAACCCAAGTTTTAAATTCCGGCAATTTATTTTCTCGTACTCTCTTTTAATCTTTGTTGTGTGGTTTGATTGGTGTGTTTAGTTTTTCGTATTTTTGGTTCTTGTTCGAACCCATGTTGCCTTTATTTTGTTGAAATTCAAGTTTGTTGTTTTAAATATTTCGGCAATTAATTGTGTATCTCAGATTTCTCTTTGAAGTTGTAGGGGAGACCATGCCGAAAATTTGATATTCCAGGACTTTACGGGCGTTTTACGCCCTTAAAAAGCATGGCAAACTTCGTTGGGAGCCTCGTGGGCGTCTTCGCGCCCGCGAGGAAGGCCGCAAGGAGCCCCAAAGACAAGGGCTGGGAGCCTTGCGGGCGCATATGCGCCCGCAAGGCTGGCCGTGAGGCTTCCAGCCTCACGGCCATCCGCAGGCGAGCGCCTTGCGGGCGCCCATGCGCCCGCATGGGCGCCCGCAAGGCCCCCGCCTTGCGGGGCGCAAGGCGCCTGGGCGCCTTGCGGGCGGCCTTGCGCCCGCAAGGCCGCCCGCAAGCTGCCCAGCCCGCGCGGGCTGGGAGCCTTGCGGGCGCCCATACGCCCGCATGGGCGCCCGCAGGGCGGGCGGCCACTTAAGTGGCTGCCCTTCTCTCCCTTCTCCCTCACTCTCTCTTCCTCTTCCTTGTTTTCCTTGCTTCCCTTCTCCTTTCCCCACCATTGTTTTCACCGTTTTTCTTAGTTTTTCTTGCCCTAAACTCCTCTCCCACCTCTAGCAACTTCATTTTAACAAGTTTTTGAAAGTTCTACCAATTTTTTTTGCCGTATTTCTTCGACTTGAGTTTTGGTGCCCTAATTGAAGGTTTGTTCTAATCCTCTTCTTTTCTCTTTGTTTTCACATAATTTATGTTGCAAACTTTATTGTGGATTGATTGGATGTTGTTTATATGAAAATTTTGAGCTTTAAGCACCCTTTGTAAAATTTTTAAAGCTCCAAATACAAGGGGAACTCTTGCAAAATTTTTTTTAGGGCTTATATTTTTCTTTGCTTTTATATTATAATGAGAGCCCTAAAACCCTTGTTTTTCTTGCCTTTTGGTTTAATCTTGTGTATTTGCTCTTGTAGGCATGCCGAACAAACGGGTAGCGTCGAAGAAAACTAGGAGGGATGGCGCACCCATTGCCGAGCCACAATTTATAAAAGCAATGCACAAGACTAGATATGAGTTGCTGAAGTCCAAACCTTTTGGTACCACCCGGACAATTGAATGGAATGACCTAGAAACCTTGGGTTTGGCCGATACCATCTTGGGCATGATATCACATGATGGATGGGATAGAATGTTCTCCATTGAAGAAGTCACCTACCGCGAACTCACTTTAGAATTTTTAAGCACGATCGAGGTGACCAAGCCGTCCACCCATACTCAACGGGAGGGTTCGATTTCCTTTCAAGCTTTCGGGACAATGCACACTATCACTTATGACCAACTTGGAACCTTGTTGGGACTCTATCATGACAGCCACGAAAGCTCACCTCCCTGGCATCAGTTGCCCACAGATTTCCCAGATCATACGCCACATACATTGTACTGGAACCGGATATCGCACGGAGCGACCGGGGTATCGAGAAAGGCATCCCTACTCATCAACCCAGCCCATCGCTACATTCAGGCGCTTCTAGCAAGGACAGGTTGGGGGCAGGTCGGACTCTACGGGGGGTGTATCCCGCTCCGATCTTCTCATGATGTACAGTATCATTGAGCGTTATCCGATCCACTTAGGAGGACTCCTTGCCGACCTACTTGCGCATCGGGGCCGTTTGCACGACTTGGAGCTATTTTTGCTGGACCCTATATTACACGGTTGATACGGGGCATGGGATTGATTGACTATACTAGAGGGATGCACATGGTTGGTGGCACTGCGCGCCCTTAGGGATGTCGACTCTGTTTTCAATGGGGGGTCGTTGAGAAGCGTAATGGCATATTCACAATTGTTCGATATTCAGTCCTTGGCGAACGCATCACCGACCCTCCACAATCGCCTGAGTCAGATTCAGATGACACCCCAGCACCATTTGAACACAGATTCCAAACACTAGAGAATGAGGTGCAGTCTCTTCGACAAGGTCAACAACAAATCCTTGACATCCAGCATCAAATGTTGAGAGACATGGGCGAAGTTTTAGCCTATATACGCGGATCCTCTTCTTCCGGTGGCACTTCTTCTGCCGCCACCACATCTGGGGCTCCGACTGAGCCTACCGCCAGACAGCATCCACCTTGAGGATTAGGCACTTGGGGACTTTTGTTTTTCTTGTTTTGTTTTTATTTCCTTGTTCAGTGTGGTTTTATTTGAACTTCAGTATTTCTTGAGTGTTTTATTTTGTTAGCTGTACTTTTCTCTCTCTGCTATGAATGGTGAGTTAATCTACTTTTTGGATCTTTGCAGGTGCTAATAATGAGTTATCTCCCACCACTCTTCTACTTTCTTGCCCTAGATCACTACCAGTCTTCATCCAATAACTGGGGAAGTTCTTCTTACCTTACCCTTCTGGTTTTATATTCTGTATTCTTTTTGCGCTGCTGATCATGTGCATTGGGGACAATGCACAACTCTAGGTGTGGGGTTGGGGTATGTATATATCTGCATGTATAATTCACCTGTGATGGCTATGATTTGTTATAAGAATTTCCTAGCTTGAAAGAATGTTAGAATTGAGTTGTATTTTATTCATGTGCTTAATTGAAAGTCCTGTCTTATCTCTAGTGTAGACCACGTACTGTATCACTGAACTTTCACCTTGTACACTCCAACCAACCCATCACGTTGATACTAGTCTTAATTTGTTAAGGGCTACTTTCAATGAGTTTTTAAGAACTTTTGATTCTTGTGAACCCTAGCATTAGGGACATGTTGATATGTTAGACCAGGAGAAGTGAGATGAGTTGTAAATAGAAAATAAGTTGAAGACAGTATTCCTCTTCTTTCATTGGCTAAGTAACTTAGGGTACAGGCTCCTAACCAGAGTGTACCTTCAGCCAACAGCTAGTGAAGTATGAATGCGTTCATGTAGATATGTAATAAATTGAGTAGGTGGGTGCTCGGGTGCTTAAACAGCATGTGTACCCTACCGAAATTTTTGTACAGTCTACGTTAGTCTTAAAAAAAAAAAAAAAAAAAAAAAAAAAAAAAAAAAAAAAAAAAAAAAAAAAAAATTTTCGATCTCCTTTGCCTGTCTAGAACCTTTAAAATGATGCTAGAGGTCTAGTTTAGATTCAAAAGGGTCTTAATTCCTCATTGATGGTTTTTCTTGACATTTCTAAGACTACTCGTCATAGTATGTGGAGTGCATGGAAACCCTAGTTTGATCTAGGGTGAGGAGAGTGAGGTAGAGAGTTCGCACACACTCACAGGAACACTTTAGATATGACAGGACTATCTTTGCAGAGCTAATCTTGTTTTATATACAACTCAATTTCTGGTATTTCTTTCACTTCATGCTAGCGGAGTTCTTTACTGTTGAGCTTGAGGTCACATTTAGCCACTTATCATCTTTCCCTTAGTCTTCATGTTTTTGTTTGCTTGAGGACAAGCAAATGCTTAGGTGTGGGGATGTTATGATAAGTGCTTAAATGTGTATATTTATTTATAGTATTTTTGTTTTAAATTATATGCTTTTGTTAAGCCGACGCCCGCTTTGGTGGTTTAATTAGTTTATTTGTGTTACAGGCCTTGAAGAAGCCCAAACGAGCTCGAGAACGTATTTTGGAAGAAATCGACACCAAATACGGCGTTTTCGGAGCTCTATTACTGTAGCAGATTACTGTAGCAAGGTTACTGTAGCAGTGCAGAAAAACGATTTCTGGAAAAAGGCTGGGAGCCTTGCGGGCAAGCATGCGCCCGCAAGGCTGCCCGCATAACCCCCCGATTTTCATGTTTAAAGGGCGTTAGGGCTAAGAAGAGAGGGGGCTTTTGGTGAGGCTTTGGGAGAGAGGTTTCTTGAGCTTGAAGGAGGCTTGAATCTGAAGAAGGAGGGACCTTTTCTCATCAACTGGAGAGTGGAGATCAAGAGGAAGGAGAACTTTTGGCAAGATCCATCTTCCATTACACCTTTTGAAGAAGAAGAAGAAGAAGGAAGCCGCCCTCATTGCGGCGTAGGTGGAGGCACGTGGCGACGATCCGGCTCACCCTTTCATCACCAACAATTGAGGGAGTGTTGTTATGGCTAGACTAGTTGTTTTTATGATGTGTTGTATGCTATTTGCTTGTATGAACAACTAAGCCTCAAGGTCACCGGACGCCGGTGAACCTTGGGATGAACGAGCTTGTATGGATGCTTTGATTTATTTTTAATGCAATTTGTTAGTTTGTGGTTCATGCTATGTGTACTTGATTGCCTTGAATTACATGAGAACTCTGTAGTTCGATTTGTAGGTTGTACTTGGAGCGTGGGATACGCCCTTGTATTAGACTCGCATAGTTTGAAAAGGATACATGTACCTATACGCCGAGGGATTCGGGTATGTGGTACCCTTCCAATCATTAGGTTCGAACCTACATACTGAGTTTGTTCCTAATCAGAGATTTCCTAGACGTAGTGCAATCATAGGGGGAATTGGTCAGAAGAGAATCTGTCCAATACCTGTATGGGATTAGGGGTTAATCACCGAGGGATTCGGGGTTAACCTATTTTAGGAATCTCTTGGCCCAAACCATAATTGCAATTTTAACCCTAGCATCTGTCTTGTTTCAGTAGTCCCAGGGGGATCCGAGTCCGTGACCGTTTTCTCCCCTTTGTGATTCTCCATTTATTTCGGCCGTAGTTCGTCTTTCAGTTAGATTTTCCAGAAGTTAGACTGTAGAACTTAGCACCCAACTTCGAGGCATTTGGTTAGACAATAAGTGAAGAGGAAGTAAGGGTAGATCCTTGGCCCCGAGGAATACGACTCCTGTGGCACACACAGGGTATTACTTGACGACCCCGTACACTTGCGGGACGCCCATCAGAATTCAGGGGAGTATTGTTTTAATTTTGCACACCCTCACATGCTTTATTTTCAGAATTCATAATTTTATTGTGCTTGCATGTGTACAATGGGGACAATGTACATCTTAAGTGTGGGGGAGGGATCACCTTATACACCACTTTATATATATGCTCATGCAACCTATGAAGGTACACTTTAGGGTTAAGAGTTAGATTCTAGACTATAGGAGAGCTTCGAACACTAGATTTCATCATGCTCTAGTTGTCATCCAATTTTTTGAGAAAGTTTTGTCCGATTGCCAATTATGCACTCTCACTCATTAGACCTATAGAAGCTCTAGTTTAATGTTTTGAGACTTGTTAGTAGTTGTTTTATTAAAAAAATAAAAGAAAAAAAAAAGAAGAGAAAAAGGAAAGAGAAAGAAATATATATATATGTAGATATTTACAGTTTAGCGATTGTGAATTCTTTCTTGTATATAGGGGGTGAAAAGGGCTAATACCCTTGATTATATGCAGCTACTCTCATAAGTCGGATACTAGTTATGCCCTAATGAGAAAGAGCTATCACAAGGGATATGTGAAAGCTAGCACCCTCGGTAGAAAGAGCTACCATCTCTAAAGTGTGAAAGCTACTCAGGAGGCCGCCTGAGAAAGGGCTACCTTGGAGATTGTGTGGATGCCCGTGTGGATGCCCGCATAAAGCCCCGAATTAAAATTATAAAAGCCGCCTTGTGATAATTTTAGGGATCTTTTCCGCTACTTTCGAGAGAGAAGGCGGCTAGGGCTTAGAAAGAGTTCTTTGCGGCTTTGGGAAGCTTTCCTCACCAACTTGGATGGATTCCTCCTCCGTCATAGCATCAAGGAAGCCATTGGCGACCTAGCTTCGGAGTGGATTCAATCCAGACGTAGAAATTACCATCAAGACCATCATCACGGATTTAGAGGGGTTATTCTTTATATCTTTGGAACTTTATTCTCAATTCAGTATTTGTTTTGTGACTCGTTCCATGGACCCCTAGAGGGTATTCGGGCATGTAAACCTTAGGATTCTTATTTTCATTAGATTTACATTGTGTTTCTATTCGAATTTATCAGTTTGAGTTTTACTCTTGAGTTCTTAATGCTTTCTTGTGCTTTTGATTTTATTATTAATTGCCTTGCATGTTTTATTCAATCTAGTGAAGAGAGAGATCACCGCTAGGTTAGAATTACCAAGAGTAAAGAGGGTTGAGAGGGTGAGCCGTGAGATAGTGGAGTGTCCCCTTTCCCTTCCGATAGATATATCCTATCTCCATATTTCTTAAGTGTCAAGCAACCATATGTGGTGTGAGGCGTCGAGAGAATTCTCCGCCGGGACCTCGTAGGGGGTTAGGGATCTTTCACCTGGAGGCAGGGTTGGATCTACTTTTAGGAATTGGTTATATCTTTGGGATCTCTAGAGTTTTAAACAGTCATATGTGGTGTGAGGCGTCATGAGAATTCTCCAGTGGGACCTCGTACGGGAGTAGTTATCGGCTGTCTGGAGGCAGGGACCGATATATCTTAGGATACCCACGACTCAATTGGCTCGTTTAGAAACACGTGTAATCTACTTTTAACACCCGAATCTGAAGGGGAGCATTGTCCTGATACCCCACTTTTATTGATTGATAACTCGCTCTCCTTTTAGTCCCTGTGCACTTGTAGTGGCACTCTTAGGCTTGGCTATTAGATCATCACACATTACACTCATTAGGCTAGATAAGAAAAGAGACTCAATTACTAGTATTTCTGTACCCTGTGGTTCGACAACCCGACACTTTGGGGTCTACTTTATTACTTGACAACCCGTGCACTTGCGGCAACGCAAGAGGTTGACACATCACCCTGTGTTGCGGAAACGCAATCAAGTTTTTTGGCGCCGTTGCCGGGGAACAGGATATTAGGAACACTAGTATTTTGTTAATTTAGCTATTCATTTATTTTTACTGTTTTTCTATTCCATCTTACCTACTTCCGTCGTTCTTTTTCTGACTCTTTTCCTTTGCCTATCTCAGCACCATGTTTAATACAAAGGAAATACTGGAGACACTGACAGCGGTAATGGAAACAAATGAAAAGAAGATAGAACAAATAATCGCAACGTATAAACTGAGTGAATGCACGGATTAATGGGATCCTGGGTTGACAGAACAAGAAGGAATAATCAATGGGCTTAGGAGCTCGCATCAAGGTTCAGATCTGGAAAGCTTGCTAGATTAATTCGATAAATTGGCAATTATCTCTTTTAATGAGGAGCCCGAAGTGAATTCGAAAGAAACACTAGCACAGTTTCACATGACAATGGCAGATGAAGGTACTGGTGCAGGAAGCATTTCAAATGATGATAATGATTCTGTAGAAGAAGTGGATCATATACAAGTAGCAAAATTTTGTAGTGTAAGTTTCGAAGAAGAGTGCCCAGAGAATTTGGAGATGTTGCTATCAGCCCAACCAAAACAGGAGGCTTTCGAAGAGGAGCCTGAGAATGAACCCCAGAGCTTTGAGAGAATTGAATAAAGACAAGAGAATCGATTACGGCCTTCAGTGATAGAGCCTCCCTAGTTAGAATTGAACACATTACCCGACCATCTGGAATATAACGATGATTTTTAGTTGAAGCTTTCAATTCAGCTAAAGTGCTACTTTCACATTTTCCACACCTGAATTATTTTCTAACCAACCATGCTCCTGATGTTTTTATTTTGATTGAATATCTGCGACAAATCAGGACTAAAATGACAAGGAGGTCATTTCATAACTCAGCTGTGGAGCAGGACATGCCTGATCATTTAGCTGGAACTAAAAGAGGCCCATTTCATTCTTTTAAAGGGAGAGGGATGTATCTTTAATACAAAGAAAGCAGAAACAAAGGATAAAAGAAAAACATACTAAATACGAAAATAAAATATAAAAGTCCACTTCTAACAGGGAAGCCCTAGGGAGTTGAGGGGTGTCTACCCGAGGCGGCATGGCCTGATGGTCAAGTTTCTGGTCAAATTTTTAGGATCACAAGCACGGATCCCAGAAACATATGATTTTTGCTGCACATACAATGAAATAAAATAACAAATAATGAATTATTAAAATTTTTTAAAAGGAAAAAAGGTAAACAATGAAAAATTAAAGTGATTTACTTCCTTTTTCCTCATAAAATAAAAAAGCAAACGCTTTTTCTCTTTCTGGATGAAGTAAATAAAAAATAAATAAATAAATAAATAAATAATAGTAGTGTCCGAGAATCTGAATCCTTCTAACGAGGGCACACGAAGGAGGCGGTCCTTATCTTGTTGGTTAGTCGAGCTTCTTGTCATTTCGTCCATATGGTGATGCTCCTGGTTTCCCACGCCGCCGGCAGCCTATGACCTTGATGCCGGGAATCCGCCGGCACCGTCTTCTTCGCCCTCAGCTATTGTAAACCTAGTCCCTTCAATCCCATCCTCAGCCCTAAAAGATTATAGACTCTCTTCTCAATGTAGAAAACTTTGCTCACTTGTACACTCACTGATCATTCTGCTTTGGTCGTTTAATGGTGAACGAAGCTCAAGTGAGAAGTGAAACTATGAACACATGAAGGTGTTTGTTTGAAGCTTGAAAGTCTGATAATCTTTCATTCAAAAGCTTAAGTTACTACAGAGATTAATACATAATATATAAGCATCATAAGATAGACTAAGACTAGGAACAAAGCTAGCTTACTAAAAAGTAAACATCCAATCGCCTGTTTCCAGCTGCTGCAGTGGCTGCGTTTCCATCCAATCACGCCTGGCTTTTCCATGCAGTGTACGTGACGGCTAATGCATGTACAAAGTCAACTTAGTTTAGTACCCATTTCTCCTTTCTAGCTCTAAGTACTCCTTCAACACTCAGCACCCATTGGATCACCATGGTATGATCTTCTGTATTTGACGAAGACTCTATCTCTCCCATCAATCACTAGTTTTAACTCCTCTAGAAATCCAAATAAGGAGCAAGATGAGCATGAGAAGCCTCGGAATCGACAGTCTGCGGCGTCCAACTCGTCTTCGATTGATCTCTACTTGCCGGATTATGTGCGGTCGTATGTTCTTCTGGCTCGTTTTGATATATATATATATATATATATATATATATATATATATATATATATATATATATAGTTGCTTCCTTTTCTTTTCCATAATTTAGCTCTGCCCGGCTTTCGACGAGATTGTTGTTGATTTTAACTTTTAAATTATGTTAGTTGCTTTGCTGGGGAATGGTTCTTACATAAGCAACCATAGGTAAAAAAACTAAGAGGATGATAATTAACCAAACATTTGAGAAATTAATTAATGAAACAGTGAGCAAAGCAAACAACATTAATTAAGAATGGCCATGAGAGCAACATTAATTAACCAAACATTTGTCTCAACTAATGGCTAATTGAAGAAATATTACCAGATTGAGATATTAATTCATGGCATGCATAATTTATGAAGAATGTTGATGTGAAATTAAGAACTTAATGGCATAGCAAACAGAACTGACTCACCTTTTACTATCAGTAAAGCCCATTCTTTGCTATCATTGATCTTCAAATCCCGAGCCAACACCGTAAGAATGGGCATGAGAAATACACACAAGTTAGCATACAAATATTGATTGAGAATGATTAGTAGGTAAATTCACATACCTCTAGAAACCACTTCCAGTTATTTTTGTTTTTTTATCCACCATGGCCCAAGCAATGGGATAGCTGCAATTATTTGCATCTATCCCAATTGCAGCCAACAATTGGCTTCCATACAACCTCTTCAAGAAGCATCCATCCGAAGAAATCAGATCACTGTACCCTGCCAAAAACCCTGCTCTCAATGGAGACATGCAGACATATAATGCTTGGAAGCCCACTTCTTCATTGCTGCTCACATTTATTGTTGACCCAGGATGGGTCTTCATCAGTTCTAGCCTATAATCATGTAACCTTGCCATTTGGGACCTCATCACCATCTATAAACCTTGGTGGTGAGATGGAATGATGTGAGGAAAAGAAATCAGATATTTGTGTTATGCATCAGTTTACTATAATAAGAACATGAATGTAAAAGCAATTAATCTAACTTACTTTTGGGCAATGCACTTGGCCCTATAAGCTTTCAACCTGCTAATGTCAACTTTTTGATTGCCCTTCACAGTTTGGATGATGCCTACAATTCTCCAAGATGGATCTGCCCTGTACTACTCCAAGTATGTCCTTGCTATCCATTCAGCACTCACATGCCTATTACTATGGTCTCTAGCACATTCATGTTGTAAAACACCTTTCTTAATCTGGATTGTGGCTTCATCTTTGACCATTAATGAAGCCCAGAGATAAAAAAGGGCAACCTTTCTTACAAAAGGCTTTACATTTTTTTTAGTGTTAGGCCTGAAGGTCATCATATATTGATTTTTTATCCCATAATTTTTTATAGCTTGTTTAAATTGTTTGAAACTTCTAAATTTCATTCAAATCTTAAATTGTGGGTTCTTCATGCCAACTTCATCATTAAACTCAGCATAACTAGGCCTAACATGCACCATTGTATCCTCATCAGTTGAAGAATAGGACTGTAACTCCTTAGACCTTCCATAGTCAGACTCTACATCATTACCATCATTAATTTTGCCCCCATGTTCTCCTCCTATGTCTGCTTCAGTCCTAGTCCTCCCAGTGTTCTCCCCATTTTTTTTCATTTGATTCCCCTTGAAAACTATAGTCTAAATCATCCCCTATATCCCCCCCATCTTGGCCCCCTACCAGGATCCCTTCTAAGTCAGCATCCTCTACAATGTCTTCATCCCCATCTGCAGCTTTTTCCAATACATCCTTTTACCAATTCAACCTTGCCTAATTGTCCAACTCCTACACCACATCATTGCAGCCAACACGACTTTCTCCATGAGCACCACTACATGTTTGCAAGCCTAGCATATACATATACTTCCTTACTAGCTCCCACAAGCATTGCCATGGACAGGGTATCTAAGTTATTTTGAATTTCTTTTAATACTTTCCCCTGATTGGATTCATCTAACTACCAAAAAGTGCAATCTTCTACAACTAAACTAAATTCTCTGGCCATGCAAATGAGCTTGATTATGGACATTTGGTCTGTGCAACAGTAACCTATATACCCTGCCATGACTTCTATGTCACCAACCATATAATGCAATTTTATAGTAAACAGGTCTGCAGTTGGCACTGAAAGTGAATGGGCTCAATTAAGTCAGTCATTTGGAAGCAATCCAACAATACTCCTCCAACTCATATATTTCTCTACAACTTGACAGCAAATACTTGTAGCTTATACCACCAAGGTGTACTAGCATTGGTAAGTCCTAACACCAAGGAAATTAATGTTGGGTACCCTAACAATGCTCATGCTTTGTCAACAGATGTAATTATTATAGTAAAGTTAATATGCATATCAAAACTCATGTCACTTTGAAATGCACAATCAGTGGCAAGTATAACAAATCCATTAGCAAATTGAGTTCAAGCACACAACTATCAATGACATATGCATCAAAATACCATCAATGACAGGCAATTTAACGCACATTACACAATACAGATTCTCATCAATGACAGATAAGCTCATTACTCTACAAACAAAAACCAATGTTTTATAGAACATTTAAACAACCCTTTCAAACTTCATGATCAGAAAGCGTTCTACAAAAAAACTTACAGTATGCAGGGGCTTCCTCCTCTTCTTGCCGTCTCTCCTAGTTAACTGCCATGTCCAAGCTGGCTCATCTTCTTACTCAAGGGTGTCTGAAGGCTCCTCCTCTAACTTGCTTGTGTTCCACCTCTTCAGTACTGACTTCCTTTGATTTTTTGAAAATCACCTTGCTGGACTTCTGCCGGTCTGTATCTCCCTTGGTTTCTTCGGAAGGAGCTTTGCTAAAGAAGGGCTTTGAAGGGGATTTAGAAAGCTTTGGTGACACGTGTCCAGCTGATGTGGAAAGTTGCTCCATGACGTGTCATTGAATGGTGAGGCGTTGAGTGAGTCAGCCATGTAAGCACTGATGGAGGAATTCCGGCCTTCACGTTATCAGTCAATTGCTGGAATTCTTTGGGTAATCTCCTGGTTAAAATGAATTAAAGATGGGTAACTTTTTTTGATTCAAATTAAAGTTTGGACATCTTTTTGATAATTGACCAAAGTTGGGTGGCCTACCAAAAATTATATATATCCCTGAATCATCATAAAATAGCTCTTTCAATTTCTCATCTATTTTTAGGTTTCTCTAGCTATTTAACAAAGCTCAAATTTTTTATTGTGAAGCTCCAATTCCTCCCGTGAAACTCTAATCTTTTTGAGGAGGTGAAGGTGTGAAACTTTTTAAGTTGATTAATCTTGTTTGTTTGTTTATTTCTATCATTTATGGGTTGTTTTTAAGTAAATTTGTTGAAATGCTTGTGGATTGAGATTGATTAATATCGTACATGGATTGATATTATTGATTTAGATATTTGAGGAGTATTAGGGGCAAATTTGTGATTTCATGATAAATAAAACAAAAATCATCCAAAAACAATTCAAAATATAAGTTATTACTTCCAAATAAAACTTCATCTATAGTTAAAATTAAAAATTTTAAAATCATTGAAATAAATTCAGAACAATTATTAATTAACATATACTCACTCATCATAATTATGTTAAATACGAATTTTTTTAATTTAAAATTCTAGTAAGTTATAATTATACATAAGAGGATTTAACTCCCCCTCAGTCATTAATGACATTTTTATTTTGTATTTTAAAAATATTGTTTTTATTGCATTATTTCGAATATTTAATTTATACAAATTTTGTTTGAATTTTTTTTTATAGGTTTGTAGCTTGCCCCTGGCAACAATTTCCGTCTCCACCCTGACTATAAGATCACCAGTGAGATCAATATCAGTTTCTTTAGTTTATTGTGTATAAAGATAATTAATTAAACCAATATACATGGTTAGATTGACATGCCGTTCCAATACACGAAGCTTATGAAGAGTCAATGGCCAAAGATTGATCCGCGGGGGGGGTGATAGTACACTCTACCTCTTTGCCGCATGCAATGAAGGGCACAGTTAAACACAAACATAATAAAGGCTAATCCAGCCTCTTTCCAAACAAACGAATAATAAAGGCAGTCAGATGCGGGTTCAAATGCCTTGATTAAATCATGTGCAAATATCCATACAAAGACTGTTCGTTCAGCCAGCCTCTTAAAGCAATTCTAGGTTATGATCAAACCCCATAAAAAAGGCACATATGCCCTACAAATCAATCCACAACATCAACTCCACATTGGCTCTTAAACCCTCGATCGCAACTGAATGGTCCATTGATAGTCCAAGGATAGTCAATCAGTCTTTCCTTCTTGAGCTCCAATTTCCTGCAGGTAGTGCTCCGCATCAAGTGCAGCCATGCACCCTGAGACATTTTTTTTATATTGGAAATGCATCAGTCAAAGTGCAGATTCAAACAAAGGTCATCAGAGAATAGTTCACTTTTAATCTCTCGGTGTCATCATGAATTATATACAATTATCACTCACTGGTGAACATGGAAGACTGAGTGAATAGACTCAATACTTTATTTCAATAGATATGCATAGACTCAATACTGTGATCTTAAATTCACATATCCAGCACGACATAATTATTAGAATGGCAATGGGCATAGGAAATTAATACAATAACACAAGACAAAAAAATGAACAATACTTGAGAAACCAACCTTGGACCAGGTTTTTAAGCGTTTCAGTGCAGAGGTAATTAGGGAAGAAAATAAGAGACGGAAGCATTGCTTCCATAACCGATGTTCTTTTCATCTATAGCATCACATTCAATGAGATTACAGATCAAGCCCATCCATCCCAACATAATATTAAATGGCTTCTACATTTTCAGCCGTGTTTTAAAAATAAAATTAAAACAAAAAAGACAACAAAAAGCCCTGCAGTATTTCCTGGTTTTCTGTAAGATTTTTTATTTGAACACATAAATTAGCTGATTCTCCCAGACAACCTTTTCCTCTCTTTCAAATACTCTATTCCTACCAGAACATCAGCCCCCAAATGACACTTGGGAAACCAAGCAATATACTTGAGTGCTAGTCTTTAAATCAGTTGAAGGTCAGAGAGCTTTTGCAGCAAATCTTGAAATGTGGAGGTGTATTTATACTACAATAAGAAAATGAAAAATGGAAATCCACAATATATAACAGAACATATTTTTAACATGGAAAAGATTCCATCAAGTATTACCTAAACTGTTGATGTATACAACAACAATATTCAAAACATAGTTGGCCCTCAAGGCATTAAATTAACTCAGAGGCACCCAAATATTTAACAAGCAAGAGACCTTGCTTTTTATTCTCATATTATGGAAGTTGCATAGTAGCAGAATAATTTTCTAGAATGCTTGGGAAATTCAACAGTTGTGAAAATGTATTATTGGGCTGTAGTAAAGGAGATCAATTATGAACCAACATAGACACAAGTATAAGAGCTAAAAATGATTGAAACTATAAGGGAAAACAAAGGAAAATTTTGACACAACTAATAAAAATAAAATCTTAACACAGGTTTGATCTATGTTGTAATGTGCCTTGAATTATTTCATTATCCAACCCAATTAGTGATTTGACCCTATTCTGGGAGCTTGTGAGGAGGTTTTTAATGGTGAGGCTCATGGTGGAAGCTGAGGGCAATTGATTGATTGTCATAATGTAATTAGGAACAACCTCACCGATTTGCTTTTGGATGTATATATATATATATATATATATATATATAGGTTTTAGGGTTGTATCGTCTTTTTGTGTTAGTTTTCAAAGAAATAAGAATACTCCCTCTGCATGTGGATACAGGCAAAATAGACTGAATCATGCAAATTTTATTTCTCCTTATTTGTCTCCTGTTTCTATCTCCTATTAATTCTAGGCCTACCGCAACATGTTTTCTCTTGTCGGTCAAACTTTTGGGTTGAAAATTAAATTCTACCATCACTAGGCTTGACTTTGATATGTAACAATCAACAGCCCACACAATTGATGGTTCTATAACATAAATTTGTATCAATAGCACAAATTAAGGTGCCCCTGGCTTGTTTAACAATGTGATATGGCCATAACTATGACAGTTCTCCATTCCTAAACCCTAAACCTAACTTTTTGTCTGGTTCTCCTTCACTATTCTAGTTATTTGTAGTGACCACTCTCTAATAAAACCTCAGATTCCAGGTATCTTCTAGTCTTAAATTTCATCCCCTCATGGCCCATCCATCAAATTTCACCTAGAATTTTACTAGTTTCATTGTGCGCTTCTACATCCTTTGGACCATGCCATTCCGTTATTAATAGATGAGTACAGAGGAGGAATCATCAAATATACAGACATGATGGATTTAAAGAGCTGTTCGATTCAAGTGAGTCACTAACAATTTCATGTAAGATAGTAGTGGTATCACAATGAGTGCACTCATATCGTAGAAGACCAATCATAGTTCATAAGAATGTAAACTAACAATATATGATATAACAAAGCGCGCGAGTGAGTGACTGATGCAATGAACAAAGTAGTATGAAGAACTGACCAGATCCAGCTGCGGTGATCGCCTGGCGGTACTTCTTATCCTGCACGTCTCCAGCGGCAAAAACACCTTTGACGCTGGTACGTGTGGAGCCAGGCTTTGTGACAATATATCCATCCGCGTCAAGCTCCAGCTGCCCATCCAAAAACTTGGTCGCCGGTTCATGCCCTATTGCAAAGAAAAGCCCCGACACCGTCAAATCAGACACCTCCTCGGAGATGACATTCTTCACCTTAACACCCCCAAGAGGTCCATTCGTCTCCTTGGGGTACGCCTTCACCACCTCCGAGTTCCATAACACCTCGATCTTGGGGTTATTGAGGGCCCTCGCCTGCATGATTTTTGAAGCCCTAAATGTGTCCCGGCGGTGCACGATGTACACGCGGGACCCATACTTGGTCAGGAAATTGGCCTCCTCCATGGCGGAGTCTCCTCCACCGATGACAGCGATGGGGCGGTCCCGGAAGATAGGGGCTGCCCCGTCGCAGACTGCGCATGCAGAGATCCCTCTGTTCCAGAGGGTGTCGGAGCCAGAGAAGTGGAGACGGCGGGCAACGGCGCCGGTGGCGATGATGATGGCGTCAGCATAGACTTGGGTGGATGAGGAGAAGACCTTGAAGGGGTGGGAGGAGAGGTCGACAGAGGTGACGGTCTCGGTGAGGATGTTTGTCCCGAAACGGACCGACTGGGCACGGCAGCGATCCATTAGGTCGATGCCCATGATCCCTTTGGGAAAACCGGGGAAGTTCTCAACGTCAGTGGTGGTGGTGAGCTGGCCCCCAGCGGCGATGTCATTCGCCATCCAGCCCTCGAAGAGGATAGGTTGAAGTTCGGCGCGCGCAGCGTAGATGGCGGCGATGTGAGCGGCAGGGCCGCTGCCGATGATGCAGAGGCTGGTGCGGAGGATGGATTTGGGAAGGCTGCCGTCTTCCAAATGCGAAGGTGGTGCTGCGTTTGTCGAGGTGGAGACGACGCGTGATTTCTTAAAGAGGGCGGCAAGCTTGGAGCAAAAAGAATTCATCAGGGGTTTTCCCTTGTTTTCAAGGACAGGTTCGGTGTCGAGTCAATCAGCGCCCAACACGCCCCGCACGGGAAAGAAGAGGTTCGCTCAATCTCGAATAGGTTTGGCCTGCATACTGTGACCCGACCTTACCCTATCCTTCTCCTTTAATGCGTCTGTTTAAGAAAACATACCCTTTTTATAATGGCTACGTTTCACATGTTGAAAGGTTCGAAAAGAAAAATTTTTTCTCACGGAAATATAATACTACCAAAAATATAAGCTTAATTACAAAAATACATTGTGATTTATTTATTTACTTAAAATATAATACTACCTAAAATAGTTTACTTAAAAAAACATACACACACAAGCACACAAACACAATCTTTTGCTGATAGATCTAGGGAGGCGGAGATATTATGTACTTGTTTCCAATTTCAATACTACCAAATACTAGAAGACAGATGGAGAGGTACGTGGGAAATTCAAATGTGGTACATGCGAACTGATTCATTATGAACAAATTACCGGACACCGCAAGTCATTCTTGGACATATAGACTTCCCAGGTTAGGGGCCGTTTGGTTCGGAAGTGAATTGTCGAAGTGGTGGAAGTCTGGAAGTGGCACTTCGGTGAAAGTGAACAGTTCAGCTGGAACTATCCACTTCAGTGTGTTTGGTTCAAGCTGAAAACTGGACTTCAGATACCACTTCCTGTGTTTGGATGGTTGAAATAGGGATATGATCACCACTTCGGTGAGGGGATAAAGTTGTCATTTCATGTTTTTTACATTAATTTAATTAAATCATATTATTTAATTAAATGATTTAATTACTTTATTACGATGGTAATAAATAATTTATTTATTAAATTAAAAACTTTGCACATCACATAATTAATTTAATACCATGTTATTAAATTAAATTAAATCGGTTAATATATTATGCTTAATTATTAATTAATGAGAGTAGTTATTTAATTATTTTATTACCATGGTAATAATTATTTTATTTATCATTGAAAAATATTGCAAAATGGGCTGAAGTGGAAGGCTGAAGTGGTGACTTCGGGACTTTTCCAGATGAAGTCAAACACCGAAGTGGCCGAACTCAGAAGTTGTCACATCATCACTTCCGGGTTCAAATAAGTGAAACAAACACACTGAAGTGGGCTGGAAGTGGCCACTTCGGCCACTTCGGTGCCCACTTCGGTGAAACAAACGGGTCCTTAGCATCAGTTCCAAGTTCCACAAAGGAGAATGTTACGCACAAGAAGGCATCAGGGGTGGGCCATGAGGAAAAGCACAGAAATGAGCTACTAACGAGACGAAGGGGCCAGAGAGAGAGAGAAAAAGCAACAAACATTTTGAAGATTTCATTATGTCCTGACAATATGGCAATTAGCAACAGAGAAGGGCATGTGAAGGACAGAGGCTGTGATGCTGGGTAAAAAGACAGAAAATATAAAGGGTGAAGGGGGGAAAAAGGAGAGGCAAGGAAAAAGAAGGAAAAGGAAAGGGAGGCCTGACTCTGGAAACCCGAGAAGCTCCAGCGAGAGTTCTTCAGTGACCGGCTCGGGAGGGAAGATATTCCCAACTATCTTACTGCTTTTAATTTCGTGCTGTCGTAGCTAGTCTTAATTGTGCTAGAGGTTGTGTAAGTCCTGTTATTTCCAAACCTATCATCGTCTGCTTGAATTACATTGGGTGAAAAACAACTCTTTTGGGGAGTTGCTAGTTTGTGGAGTGGAATTTTGCAGGGAAACAGCCGTGGATTTGAAAAGTTCATTACATTAGAACAAGGATTTCTTTCATCCGTCCACTCTTTTCCATCAATCTGATGGAGACCAGAGGTGGTAAGGATGTGGGTGTAATAAGACTGCTCCTACAGGCTCACTGGTTTTGCCATTTCTAACCCACATATATATATATATATATATATATATATATATATATATATAGAGAGAGAGAGAGAGAGAGCCATTAATCAACAGATCATAAGCTCAGAATTTACATCAGAGAACCTCTGCACTCTTTTTCCCTCTTCTCCTATGTTATCCTCCTTGTTTGCCTTCACGTCTGTGGAACTCTACAGCTGGTTACCGCTTACGTGCACCTTCAGGACAATTGTGGTGTATTTTATCAGATGCTCAAGTGAGACCCTAAGTTGATATGTTGGTTCCTGTCCTCTGAGAACTTTGTGGTAACTTACTTCCAAGTAACAAGATCATTTTCAACTCTAGGAGACAAGGAGAAACTTCAATATGGACCCGCAAGAAATTAAATGCGACTTTGGGCACAATATCTACTGCCCTGCCAATCTGCCATGCCATATGAAGATCTAATGAAAAATTTCATTGAATATAGATTGAGCAACAATCCCCACTAAATAAAAATTGAAGTAGATGACCAGATAATAATTGTTAAAATAGAAACCAATTTACAAGCCTTAAGAGGTAAAAGCTGAGATACAATTCCACATACATTGGAAAACCTTCGAAGAATGGAAACTCATCACAGGGATCGCATTACAACTTAACAATACATAGATAGAGAGGAACCTATTGATAGAAAGGCATAGAATCACCAATTACCTAAGGCACTGGAGAGGGAAATTACGTAAAGGGTTTTCTTTCAACAGCTCTGTTTCCCTGCACGGTGCAAGAAGGTGATGCGTATCCGTTGGTAAAATAATATGTCTGGCTATATTATAGATACAGAAATTAAAAAAAAGATTTAGTGCAGCTTACTTCTTAAGATTAACGTTGTTTCCCTGTCTGAGCTGCAGTATAGAAGAGGTCACACTTTTCACCCCTTCTGCTGGTAACCTGACACAATGTAAAGCCCTAATTGAGGGAAGGGGGCATAGTAGGGTTATATGAAAGATACATGTAGACGACTGTAACTTTATGATGGGAGCACAAAAAATTATCTTAAAAATACATGAATAGGTGTATTGAAAAATTGAGAACATTATGATCTTGTTACTAAGTCAGTGATTATATCTATTATTATTAGCAGATATGTCAACATTCAAAAGTTATTCATCCATTCAAGCAACACATTAGAGTTGAAGTTTGGAGGCTTTAGGAACAATTTTGATGCCGTAATTTAGTTTCTAAGTTCAGGGTAACATAACACATTAGGGGATTAAATGTATGAATGCAAGTGGGGCGGAGCGGGGCGGAGCGGGGCGGGGAATGAGATCCCCATCCCAATCCCCGCTTCCCACAAAGCGGGGATTCCCCGTTTCAAAATTCCCCATGGGGGAGAAATTCCCTCACTCACTCTCCTGCGGGGATCCCCATGGGGTCGGAGAATCCCTGCCCTACTAAATTTTTTTCTATAGCATATTTTTATTTGCATCATATACAAAATAAAAAAAATATACAAAATATTTCTCAAAATAAACATAATATTGTAGGATGAAAAAATTAAATATTACAAATAACACAAAGTTTGAAAATAAATTAAAAGTACAAATTCATTAATAAAATTCATAATACAAAAACTAGTACAACAATTTTATATTTTCATTAATTGATTTTCATTCTTTAAAATATTTAGATTAGAATCCACCACCGTTAACATTTTAATATGATAGCTTCGCCTTCAATAATAAATAAAATTGCAAGTATAAAATAAAATTATAAATAATATCAAAGTTAAAAATAAAATCATATGAAAATCATATTTATTTCATGATTCTAATATTAGTTTTTTTAATAATTAAAATTAATCATATGAGCTATTTTTTTATAAATTTTTTATAAATTTGTATATATATAATTTAAAAAATCTAGAAATCCCCATAGGGAGCGGGGCGGAGAATACTCTCCCCGCTCTAGCCCCGCTAGTCGGGGAGGGATTTTCCCCTATTCCCCGCCCCATAGGGAAACTATTTCAGAAAATCCCCGTCCCGTTGGGACGGGTCTCCGGGGGGGACAGGGATTCTCTGCCCCACTTGCATCCCTAATTAAATGTAATTGCAACATTGTATCCAACTCACATTATGTAATGTAATTGCTGTTGATATTTGTTTTACCGCATCAGATAGATGAATAATATGTCAAGCAGCCATATCATACTTGTGTCAGAATAAAGTTCATAAATAATACTCTGCCAGCAGATTCACAACAATCTCCATAGCTTTCAGTGATACCTACCATATACAAATTCCAACCTAGCATCAAAAACCAGATGGGATACAAATAGTTTAAAAATATATAGAAGTAAAAGTTTGCAAGGCTTTACAACATCTATAATAGTAGTAATTGAAGTTCTGATTCATAACACAATATAAAATGTGTCACCTTCCACCAGGCAAACTGGTTATTATGGGCTATAATAATTATTTGAAAACATCTATCTTTTTCTACTCAATATTTCATACGTAGATAAAACAAACTCTACAATGAATGAAGCCTTGACCACCAATTCATCTTCTTGGTTGTCTGATTTATTTATTCATGTGGTGAGTAATTCTGAGGGCTTGATTAGGCATGGTTCAAAAACTAAGTTGAAAAAAATTAACTTTTCATGATTACTTTTGAAGAAAAATAGATGAGGTACAGCATTATGTTGTTGTGAATAGCCCTTTGGTAATTGAACATCAATTTAAGCTATGAGAAAATGTGGGTGCGACTATATCTTGTCAGCTGCTAAAACTTAAAAGAGTTGATAGGAGAACATACTCAGCACATTCGTCATCAACAAAAACCTCAATACAAGTACTTGGGGCTGCTACCGCTGTCCTGGATGCTATTTTCTGAGGAACCTGATGAAAGAATTACGGCCATGAAATTGATGCCAAGCAGCATAAAATAGCAATAGAATGCATGAGAGAGATGGTAAACCAAGCTAAGCTTACCTTGTAGGAGATCCATTTGGATGGGACTGAGGTATTCTCTTTGTTTCTTTCAACCTGGTTTGCTATTGTATGCCAGACCCTCTCATTATTCCTTATTACTTCTGAGTTGCAGTTTCCTTGTGTGTTTGTATCATTGTAGATGGAAAGTGGTCTATTGGTATCAACCCTGCATAAACATCAATTCATATGAGTTGACAATTTGTATTGATTAAGCAAATCAGAGCATATAACATTCTTGGAACTTGACAGTCAAATTGTTAAATCTCAATGAATGACTATTGTTAAAAGGGGGGAAACTTGTAAACCACATTGGGAGTGAACTGCCTACAAAGCATATGCTTCAGTTAGTTTTTAAAAAAAAATAAAGGTAAACTCATATTGCCGGAGAGTTACTTTATTTTGCTATCTTTTTAACAACAATAAGCTTGGAAGGCTGTATATCTCAGTTATCTAACAAGGCTATGTTGACAAACGGAAATGATGCAGCTCTACAATTTAGCCAGTTATGAAAATGGCAATTTCAAAGAAAGTCTTGGATGTCATGCACTCATGGATAAATTTGTGCTAAGTTTTACTTGGTTTCGAGTTCAGATAGGAATAATGCACATTGAACTGTGATAGGTTTAACAAATTGTTAATATAAATGATATAAGCTACCATAACAAGTATTACAGGGATCAATTGTCGTATGTGTGACATTGGTGCAAAGATTCTAATTGTGGCTTTCATTGCATGGATATAAGATGGTACCTCTTCACCCTCTTCCTAGCAATATCAGAGTTCTCAGTAGTTTGCCTCCCTGGACATTGTGAGTCAAGTCAGTTTCATAACATTTGAAAGATAACCAAACCGCAAACAGTACTCACTTGCAGCATCTGCAGCCAATACAGTTCCAAAGCTTCGAATGGGCATACGGTTTTCTGGTTCGGTTGATTCCTCCTGCATCAAATAGCAACAGAAAATTCTTTACATGACTCCTAATGTCAAATGAAAGACAATGAAGGTTTAAGTGCATACCTTGATATTTTTCTTCTTCCTTGTGGAACGAACCAAGAACTTCCTGTAATCAGCTTCTAACTTCTCTAATGGTTTGGCTTTCCTGCGCAACGAAAATCAACGAGTGGGAACTTTTCAAGATAACTAAATTAAGGGTCACCAAGAATTGAACACATTTCTCAACATCACTTGTATCAGCTGCAACTGGGAGTGTTAGAAAAACAACGGCATGCTTGTTTGATGTATGTTAGAAGTGTTTTGGGCAAGACCTCGCAATCCCGAGATTGAACATCTCATCTGCCTTCTTAAGCTTATTCTTGGACTCCATGAGGAGGGCATATGCACAGTAATAGATGGAATGGTTCTGACCTATTTCATTGGCTTCAAGAAAGCCGTAAATTACTTCAGCATCAGCACAATTCTCAGCCTGGGAGAACAAGTAGAAATTAAACATCATGAACAACATCTAAGCAGCAAGGAATAACAGGACGGATGAAAATACAAACAGGACATACATATTCCAACCACACTTTGAGATAGCGCAAATCATCTTTGTATCGTTGGTCATGCCAGAATGTGCGCACACATTGCTCATAAATCACAAGCAATCCGGAGCACTCTCCTGCAGTTGGGAATGATTCCTGAACCCATTTGATGCAGCTATATTCACACAAGAAAAAGCAAGGATGGGGCGTTAATTCACTCAACAGTTGTGGGAAGAGTAAGGAAGAAGAAGAAGAAATCATAAAAGAGAAGACTCACTCGAGCCAGGGTCGAAGGGGATCGTCGCCCTTGTAGTCGTCGATGGCCTCGATCAACCTCCTTTGAGTGTGGATGAGGGATCTCTTGAGGGCAGGTTGGGAGTGAGAACGGAGGGCGAGGTTGAGGAGCTGGACGTTGCGGCCCCGCTTCAGCGGCCGGATGTTCTCCTTGAAAAGTTCCCACTCGTTGCCCGTATGCTGCTCGGAAGCCATTAACTCCGCTTCTGGATCCATTGCACTCCCCAAACCCTGCTGAATTCAAACGAGGAGCGAGAGAGAGAGAGAGAGAGAGTAGGGGGACTAAAGCCTAACGTTCAGTTGCGTTATTACTTTTGGGCTTGCCATTTTTAAGGACAAACAATGGGCCCTTTTTTAGAGCACTAAATGACAACTTGCATATGAGATTGGGCTTTCCCCTTCTTGAAAGCCTCATATCTGTTATGAGATTGGACAAATCCAATTCAATCTTGGACTTGAGATGAATTTGCCGAATCTGTTATTGCCATAATTGGCTGGTATATTGTGAAGGCCCGATGCAATCTTTTTTTCCAGGAACCCAGATTTTAACACCATTGCTTAGAGAAGGCGTTTGGTATGGGAATTAATGTAAGATTTCAAAGAATATAAGCTAGAGAATGGTATTCTCATATATGATATGAAATTAATGATACGGGAGTTATTTATTCTCAAAAGTATATTATTCTCATGACTAAGGGCCTGTTTAGTTACAAAACATAAAAATATGGCATAATTTTATTATGCAAGAGTGTAAAAATGATTATTACAGAAATTATGATATATTTTATTCTTACAGAATTAGTATTTGATTAACAAAATAAAAAAAATATTGCATAATAAAAATAGTCATGGGAATATAATCGTTGATAATTAAAATTTGAAAAATAGTAGTCAGAAAATAGTCGTTGTAAATATAGCCGTTATAATTATAACCATTAGAAAATAGTCGTCGTAAATATAGCCGTTATAATTTTTTTCTATTTATACACAACATGACTCCTTTGCAACTACACATACTCTCTTTTTTTTTTTTAGTTGAAAACCTTCATAGTTCTAACCATTGTTTCAACATGGATTTCTTAAATTTTTGGAGAAAAAAAATGAAGAAGATGATTTATTAATGCTCAGCATTTGGTCGAGACAATGTCCAGCGACCTCCAAAGGTAAAGAACATCACGCATTCATTCTTACATGTGCTGCATATGTACAAAAAATTCTTTAAAGTCATCAGGAAAGCTGCAAAAGAGAATTTCATATAGAGCCTTATATATTTCAAGCATTTTGGGGTACCGGAAGACATTATAAGCAATCGAGATGCTCGCTTTACTGGGCGGTTTTAGACGACTTTGTTCAGGTTATTGGGCACAGAGTTGAAGTTTTCAACTGCGAATCATCCGCAGACGGATGGGCAGACGGAGAGGATCAATGCTCTGTTGGAAGAGTTTCTCTGGCACTATGTTTCGGCTTCGCAGAAGAATTGGTTAAGTCTGCTTGATGTGGTCCAGTTTAACTACAATCTTCATCCGTCTTCATCGACGGAAAAGAGTCCATTTGAGCTTGCATACGGATACCACCTATTACTCCTTCAGAGGTGGCGAAGAGGAGGACAGGAGAGAAATGTCCTCCCATGTATCAGTTTGCTATTGATTGGCAAGATATGATGGAGAACGCTCGGGATAGCCTCGCCAAGGCGGCTCGCTGAATGAAGAAGTATGCAGATCAAGGGAGACGTCCTTTGGAGTTCCAAGTAGGGGACAAGATTTTGTTGAAGCTCACTCCACAGTTGTGGAAGAAGTTACATCGGAAGGATGTACACAAAGGCTTAATCGCGAGGTATGATGGGCCTTTCACTATTGTCCAGCTGATGGGCAACGTGGCATATCATTTGGATCTCCCTGATCGGCTGAAACTCCATTCAACTTTTCATGTGAGTTTCTTGAAACCATGCCACGAGAACCCCACCGATCCATCGAGGGCGAAGAAGAGTCGGGCCCCACTGATTATTTGCAAGGAGTTCAGCAGGGTGGCTGAGCGGATCATAGACCGAAGAGTAGAAGGCCAAAGTAAGAAGAACTACAGGGTGTTCTTCCTTGTCCAGTGGAAGGACTTGCTTATGTCGGAGGCAAGCTGGGAGCGTGATACTACTCTTTGGCAGTTCGAGGAGTTGATGCAAGACTTCTTGAGTTCAAGACCAACGAGGATGTCGGGTTCAACTAGTGGGGGTGGTTTGTAAGAGTTGATGACCTTACACTTGGTTAATGGGCATACATTTCAACATAAGCCAAGCCACGAGGGCGCACAGCTGCGTGGATTGGGTAGCGCACGGTTAGCGCGAGGCATGTGTTGTGTCATGATCAAGAACGGGTAGAATATCCCGCACGATCATGTGCTGAGACCGTGAGGCACGCGCGTGCTAGACCGTGGGCGTGCGCGTGACCGATGAGAGCGTGGGGCAGGCGCGCCCATACCAAGAATCAAGTGTTGCAAGACTTAATTATGTAGAGTGTTGGATCTCTAGCAAGTCTAGGCGGGGCAGGACACTTGATCGGGCTGGGAGACCGAGAGCTGATTCCCGATTTGACAAGATTTTACGCAGGCGTATGCAAGTGGGCACGCGGTCGGGAGCGTGGCCGAGCCAGGGGTGAGGATGGCACATGGTGTTACCGTGCGTGACCGGTACTGCTACGCGCTGTGACCAAGAGTGGCTAGTTAAAGCTACAGTCGCGTCACTAGACACTGCAAGCTAAGTGAAGTTAGGGACTTCACGCCAGACCTGTATTGGGCATGGGGCTCAATTAACTTTGGATTTGGGGTATCTTGTAATAAGGTCTAATGTGTCTTTGGGAGAAGACAAGGTCTCTTGGTGATGGTTTTTGGTCATGGTTGTAAACATTTCTCAATCTAAGAGAGTTTATGTTTTTTTCTCTCAAAATAGGTTTCATGTGTCGTGTTTCTCGTACCGTGAATGTTTTTCGGTTTAGCTCGTTTTCCTTTATTTCGTTGTGCTTGTGATGCAAACAGGAATCTACTAACGGTTCTTGCAAAGAACGCTGACCTGTCGTTATAGTGCATGTCAGGTACCGCACGGCCGAAAGTGATTGGTTGAGGCTGTAACAGTAACCACGATGTGCAAGAGCGATTTTAACATTCTGCAGAAACGATTAATCGTTATTTTAGTAAAGTAATTAAATCTATTACTCGATTTACTCATAGATACATAGAACCTCCATCGACAATCACATCGTTGGTTATTCAGAATAACAGAAAATTTTTCCCATATTTCAAGGTGGGTAAAGCTATATATTATTAATTTAATTATAAATTTATTTTAGTCATTATAAATGTTATATGTTTGTTTATTTGTTTATGATTGTGTTGGTGTCATTGATGGAACACATATTCCTATCACGATTTTTTTGGATAAGCAAAATCCTTATAGAAACATGAAGCAATCACTATCGCAAAATGTTATTGTTGCATGTGATTTTGATCATCGTTTTGTATATGTACGAGCTAGGTGGGAAGGTTCTGCTCCCGATGCTAGGATTCTCTAATGTTCGATCGAACAAGGCTTGGAAGCCCTAAGGGGTAAATATTATCGTGTAGATGCAGGATATGCTAATACCCCGAATTTTATTGCTTCATATAGAGGTGTCTGTTACCATTTGCTGGAGCAAGGACGAATGCAATCTAGACCGAGTAATTATAAAGAATTATTTAATTTGCAACATGCTTCGTTACAGAATCATGATGAACGCATCATCGGCATTTTGAAAATGACATTTCTACATTCCCATAGGGATTGGATAAAGTTTATTCTAATGGCATGAGAATAAACTTATATAATTAAAATAATCAAAAACACTTCTAATTCTATTTCTTCTGTTACATCCTCTTTATTATAAAATCCTAAAAACTCTCTCCATTATCTTTATACAACAACTTTATTCCTTTCTTATTTATATGCCAAGTTTGTAGTGTCCTAAACTTAAGTCCGCTCTAGTATCTAAAATTATTAGAGCTTATATTTGAAACTGGAAGTTATATGTTAATAGTTCTAATTGCATTTCCTCGAACCACTATCGTACGTGGCTCAGTCATTTGACTTTCCATGAGCCACCATTCACGGTTGCAGTATGTCTTTCGTTGTTGAGCTATCTTATTGAAATAAGATTCACCTTTAACCTTCTTACATGGTTAACTTGTGGATTTTCCATATAGACCTATTTGACATCTATAACATAGCATCACCTATGCTAATTATTGTAATTACTGGCAATGTAATTCTTAAATAAGTTATAGTTTGCAATTGTATGAATTGAAGCACTTGAGTCTAAAACCCAAGAATCAATAGGACTAGCAACATATAATAGCACAGATTTTGTACCTTTATACTTGAAGCATTAGCATTGTTCTTGTATCATCCTTTTTTAAGTGATATGTAGTAATTAGCCAATCTTGCCATAATTCAGGCACTGCAGCTTTTTTCATATTTGTTTTGTCCTCACCTCTCCTTGATTTGCGCATGGTGTATCTTCAATTAAAATTTTTCTCCCAGCTCCTCATGTTCTTTAGATTTAGAGCAAAACTCGATGAAGTTCCTTTGACAAAATCCATCCTTCGAACTTCTTCAATAAGAACCCTATCCTTGATATTGTTCAATTGCAGCTCTCTTACCAACAAAATTGCTAGCAACTACCCACATCAGCTCTCAAGTATTTGGTAAGGATGCCAAAAGGATAAGCACTTGAATATTAACATCAAAATGTATGTCAGCAAACATCAACGGTAAAATGATCGTATTAATCTCATTAATATGGGGCGGCCACTAAAGCCTCTTCTCCTATCTACAAGTTGAACAACTTCTTCATGAGATGTACTTTGTTGTTTGTTGATAGTTTCTCGTACATGTGTTTGACAAAATAGGGAAGATTTCTAATGAGGGCTACTTTATGTCCTATATTCTTTGATGACATTACAAAACTCGTACATATTTGAAAAGATAGACATCCAATGTGTTTTTCGCCTATGCCATAATATGCACAACGTTCTTCGATGGTGTCAAATAAATTATGCATAACACTTGGCGATCAGGAAGGTCCAACTCCCAATATTCAGTGTCCTTGTTTTTTTCCTGATAGGAGGTTGTGCAACTTCTTATGATACAAGGAGTACTCAATTCGCAATCACTAAAACTAGAAATCTGAATTATTGAACTGTTGATTCTAAATCCCAATCCATCTTTCCTAGCTATAGCTTTTGTAAAGCTCCAACATGTAGTCAAGCGCATAACAACCACCATGATGGCCCAGAGATATGTGGACCACAGTTAATTTTGAGCTACCGCAAGGCTTACACACAAACTTGATATAATTATCAAAGCAAAAATAAGGAACAAATACAACAACATACTTTTTAAACATACACAGAATATGTATATATATAGTTCTCAAACTTATTGACCAAAAGATTGCACAACAAATATTTCGTGACTAGTGGATCCAATTTATACAAAAAACAAAATATATACAATATGTAACAGAAGAAATGTAAAATAGATATAAGAGTTGTTTTGAAAAAAGACACAATTGCTCAGCACTATAACTTGCCCAATACACAACTCAACCTAAGCAAAAAGATGGAGGGATGAGTAACAAAATTACTTGGTGAGTAGAAAAGCATAATCTAATGAGGATAAAAAAATCCTTGTTATAAAAAAAATAATGTAAAAACATAATATAGGATAATACTTAACACAACATCACTGAATATTGCTTGATAATCCAAAAACATTTATATTGCCTGAAAAACAAAATAAGTAATAATTGTATTATGATACAATGGATAGTTTTTCAGTCAAAATATGAATAATACAAGTAAAAGTAATAACGACATGAAAAATCACAATAGGCTAGCCTCAAAATCATTTACGGTCTCGTTGTGATCGCAGTTAGATTAAGCCCCCCTAAGGACATTTTGTTTCACTCAGAAAATAATATTTGACCCACCTTAGTGTTGACATCTGGGAATCTCACATGGTGACACCGATATCCCAGCTTCAGTGGGGATACCCACCCATTACTCATTCAGGCTCTCTATGCACCTCTGATCCAATTCAATTGGTCAACCATGCTACATCTTAGGTTGAATCATGGGAACATCTATTGCAGTATCTAGGTGTTAGCCCGCCGTTGCCATTAAACATTCATAGCATTATAGAATGAGTTTCACTTTTATGTAAAACAAGACTTCAATTTCACATATTGCCCAAATACCGTAACCGAGCAAGATTTATCAAAAATAAATAAATGCCTTAGGCGACAAATTCTCAATTCAAATCAAAGTATTACAATTTCCAAATATCTTCCTAAAAGCATGGTGTCAAAACCTTTTGAATCACATGTATATCAAGCTAAAAAAAAAGTTGTATACAAAACCGGTTTAAACATAATTATTTGAAACTCATATGTGCATATATGTCAAACATTCAAAACTCATCTAATTCATAGTAGACTATATATTGATCAATGTAAATTTCCACTCATTACATTAAATAAATTATATATATAAAAGACACACTTGCACTTTCCTGAGTGGAATTGTTTAGTGTTTTTAACGATTTAAACACCTTTTATAATGTCTCATCAATGATCAATCTGATACGGGATAAACTTATTTCAACACACACAACCACACTAGCAAACTATGCCAGAAACTATGCCCTCCCTCAGATCTCAAGGCAAACGCAACGAAACATGGTGTAAGACAGTCCCAGATCTCAAGGCAGACGCAACTAAATATGCTGTAAGAAAGTTCCACAGAAGCATGAACATCATGCATGACAGACGCAATCAAGCATTTTCAGCCAAGTGACTGTCAGAGCTCCCCGAGCTTATTATAACTTGATACACATATATTTAGAGACTCAGAAATAACTTGGTCATTACAGAGATTTCCTCGAAGAAAAGCATGAACATAATGCTTATATATGTAATTAAGACTAGCCAACCCAGATCGATGGGGCTTTTTTTTTCGCGCTCAAACGTGTACGGTGTATACTGCTCAATGGGCTCACAGTACATGAATCATAGCACAGAACCAGAGAGAGAAGTCTCTAAGGGATCCCAGTCCAAAGTAGAGTGATAGATGGCTGACAGCGTCACAAGAACCTCGGTCATGTCTGGTCGGGAAGATGGGTCGCGAGCCACGCAGCGCATAGCCAGCTGAGCCATGGCATACGCTAAATCGAATGGATACTCGTCTCGAAGATAAGGGTCTATAAAGTCTCTCAGCTCACTCTGCACATTTTCCCCGCTAAGCATTGGTCCTATCCGCGCCGACAAGAGCACTTGTTCCTTCCCCTCGCCACCCCCTTTTCCCTTAGGAACACGGCCTCCTTGCCCGATAATATCTCCAGCAGCACAACACCAAAGGCAAAAACATCGAGCTTGGGGCTGATGAGACCATGCTCGAGGTATTCCGGCGCCATGTACCCTTGCGTCCCAGTGACATGTCGAGTGAGCTGAAGTGCTTCCCTCCTCTCCACTGACCTCGCCAGGCCGAAATTCGCAATCTTGGCTATGAACTCCCCATCGAGGAGGATATTGTCGCTTCTCAAGTCCTTGTGGACGTGCTGGGGGTTGGCGTAGTTGTGAAGATAACCGAGCCCATCTGCGACACCGCAGCGATCTGGACCCTTTGCTTCCGGCTAAGACATGAACACGGATCGAAGGAAGGTACTTGCCGTTGTCGTCCTTGTTGCTGTGATGGAGCCGGTCGGCAAGTGAGCCATTTCGCGCAAACTCATACACCGGGAAAGTGTTGCCCTCGTGCACGCAGAAACCGCAACAACCCGATCACATTGGAATGGTTGATCCGCCTCGGAATGGTGATCTCATGGGAGACGTCCCCTTTGAGCCGCTTAATGGCGGCCTCATCCCCATTGATCACCCCCGGTACACGGACCCTTTGATCTTGTGTTCTTCCCCAAAAAAATCCAGTCGCTTCGTTCAATTCTCGGAACTTGTATACGGTCGGTGACTCGATGGCGGTGCGGATCTCGTCGAGACACACCGGTTCCACCCGGCCAGTGCGGACAACACACCGTTCCCAGCGGACCCTTCCTTGCTAGCTTGGAAAGGTGACGGCTTGGATCGACGCGGTCTACCCCGGCACAAAAACCAGAGTGCGATGCCACACAGGATCACAATAGCGACCGCCCCAATGGAGACCCCGATGTAGACCCTTGTTGTCCGAACCGCCATCGCCACCTCCGGCGGATGCGGGAGTAGGTGGCGGCGGCGGCGGCGGCGGCGGCGGCGTAGGAGGGGGAGGAGGAAGAGTGATGGTCTGTGCCTTGGAGGGAGGGGTCGGGAGCGGGATGAGAAGGCTAGTGTAAGGGAATATGGTGTCACCGCCCGGTAGGGTGTTGGCATTAACGATGGAGTCACCGTGACGTTGAATCCGGAGGCAAGGGTTGGGACATTTTCGCCGAAGACGGGGGTGTAAGTGAGTAGGTATCGGACGTCTTGGTTGATCCGGGTTTTGGTGGGGCGGGCGCATCTCAAGGGGACCGTGATGCTGTCTCCGGGAGAAAGATTGGTGGCCGGGTAGGACGGGTTCCGAGCAATGAGGGCCTGGCAGGTGGAGAGACCCCGGGTAGGTGTTGTTGGCCACGAGAAATAGATTTCCGAGGGCTTGAGGGTGTAGGATACGTTGTGCTGGTAGTAAATGGAGGAGCATGAGCAAGGGACTGGTACAATGAGTTGGGAACCGCTGGGGGCGGAGGAGTTCTTAGGCATATCGTTGATGGCGGAGATGGCGCTCCCATTGGATGAGAAGAGAGATGCGATCTGGACGGGTGACTGGTATGGGGGTTGAGATCAAAAAATGAGGTAGCTATCACAAGATTTGTCAGCACCGTTGCACTGGTAGCCGAACGTGATGGAGTCGTTTTTGTTGCAATCCAATTGGTCGTTGTTCGGGTATGCTTGCTGTCCATCGCACCGCATCAGGAGGAGATGATAGAAAAGAAAAGGCAAGAAGAAGCAGACTACCTGTGGCTGCTTCATCGCCATCGAAGAGAGAGAGAGAGAGAGAGAGAGAGAGAGAGATTATTTTATTTATTTAAAATCTTATGAAATTTCGACCTGGTCATCCGGGGCGGCTGTGGACTTTGAATATCAATATGAGGCTTCTCACCTCTCACAGTGATGCAAGGATTTATCTCTAATCCTGTATTGATCCCCAATGGGGGTTGTTTGTATGCCCCTCAATCCTTTATGCTCATTTTGGTGATTTAAAAATAATTAAATTTGAACATTTGTTTACTTTAATTAAACATAATTAAATTGTATTTGTCAATTAATATGTATAAATTTAAAATTTTATTTAAAAAAATAAATACATCAATAACTCCTTTAAATATTATTTATAGAAATTAGAGTCATTTAATAATTATTTCTTTTACAAATAAGATATATTATTTAATTAAAATAATCAAGGGTATAAAAGTAATTTTACCAAAAATTTTCCCCTACACGTTTTCATATTCCTATTCCCATTCCCTACCACCAAACATTACTTTTTATTCCCATCCCCAATCCCCTTTCCCTATTCCTATTTCTATCCCCATCCCCATCCCCATATTCCCATTCCCTCTAATCAAATGGACCCTCAGTTCCATCACCGTCAACCGGGCGCGTTGTACACGGAACTGAATTCCCTTCCTCAAATCAATATCATATTCACATAGGCTTGGAGACACGGGATTAGAGAAATATGCCTTCATTTGCTTGAACGGCAAATGTGAGTATGACCGATGATTTAGTAAGACTATTTGGATGCTTGGGTAAGACTGGGCTGTTATGGTCGTGCCTATTTAATTTGTATAAACGAATATACTAGCTCTCTAAACTCACAAAGAAGTGATTAATTTTTATTTCCCTTTCTATCTCATCTTCTTGTGTGTTAAATAAGCTCCATCTCTTACCTTTGTCCAAGCAAGAGTTTCACCAATTTCAGCCATCCTTTTTAACTTTTAACTTTTAGGTTGCGTTTGGTACTTTGCCATAGGAATGTTGTGATGGAATTTAATTGATGGGAAAGTGATTGATAGGAAAGTAATTCATGGGAAAATGACATTCCTTTGTTTGGTATGCAGTGGAAAATTTGATTAAATTGATGGGAAAGTAACATTTCTGTGTTTGGTATTACAAGATATTCTTGGGAATATATTGACATAATGACATAAATACCCTTTTATTATTTTACTTGTCAATCACTTTTAAATTTAAAATAATAATAACAAAATGTTTTTAGCGATTCATCTATCACAACTTCACAATTTATTCATAACCATATTATATAATTCGTTGAGCAATTAAATATTCGAATCGGATGAAACATAGATTTCTAGTGAAATATAAAAATTAAAATTTAAAATCAAATCATAACAAACCAATAAATAAAATTTTTTTAACCAACCAAATCTATTAAATCAAACTAAAAAATAAGAGAAACTAGATGAAAATACCTAATAGGGTTTGTTGTGTAATGGAGATGTCAATGGAGGCTCGAGAGATGGATGAAGATGTTATCCGGTTTTTTGGAGAAGTGGGGGAGTTTGTTGAGAAAACGGAAAGCTATTTTTGAAAAAAGTTAAAGGTATTTTAGTCCAAAAAAAATAACTCACTTTCTTTTCCCACGGGAAGCCAACTTTCCCACCATGTAGTGAGGGAATTACTTTGGAATTGCTCTCCCATGGAATGTTATTTTCCAGCCAAACAAACTCTACCAAACATGGGAAAGTGATTCTCTGGCTTACTTTCCAGGAAAAGTTGGGTACTTTCCCATGTACCAAACTCATGTTTGGATAATTTTTTTGGGAGGTAATCATTACCTTGAGGGGTCACCATTAACCCTCCCAAGATAATCAACCATTTCCCCCAAATTGGGGGGAATGAGCCATTCCCCTACTAAAAGACAAATATGCCCTTCTTAAATACCAAAAAGATAATATATGAAATTAATATTTATTTAAAATTACTTTTAATTAAATATTAATCAATAATAATAATAATAATATAAATATTTATGTGTTCATTATTTTATAAATAATAATTATTTAAAATAAATATCATTTATAATTAATTAAAATTTGAAATTAATTTTTAATTAAACATTAGCCAATAATAATAAAATAAAAATTTATTTTTACATTATTTTAAAATTCAAATAAATATCATCTAAAATTAATTAAAAATTATAAGTACGGACTAAAATTAGTAGTTATTTGAAATTAAGTTTTAATTAAACGTTAGTCCATAATAATAAAATAAATAGTTATGCTTTCATTATTTCATAAATAATAATTATTTGAAATAAATATATTTTATAATTAATTAAAAAATAATTAATAATAGAAAGAAATAATAAGTGAACATATTTATCTATGTTACTAGTCAAGTTTTAGATAATAGACTGTAACCAATTTGTTTAAAATAACTTCTCAATAGATTTATTCCCCAAAATAATACACTAAAGAAAAAGTATAATGCCAACAACATGAATTCTTTACAAGAAATTAAGATATCCTAGGTATGCTTAATAAACCTTGTATACAAAAAAGATAATAATACTCTCTCATATGATCTAAAAGAAATGGGTGAATGATCAGGCTCTTCAAATGATCAATTATGTACCACAGCTACAAGTTATGGAATGCCCAGTAATTATGCTTATACAAGTGCGTATAAAGTATAATCAACCACATATACACATTGGACAGAACACAATGAAAACATGTAAATTCCGGCTGAGCAAGTGGCACCCCTCTTCATGCAAACCAAATATTAACAATGATAAAGTTCATTAAATAGATAGCAAAAACATGTTGACAAATAATGCCACAACTAACTAGTCAGTTATGGTTGTAAATAAAACCACCGAACAATTTCTTTTAAAATCAGACTGGTAAAAGTGAACTATATTATAACAAATTAAGCTCATATTAAGTGAACTTTTTCACTTTAGGCAGGTTTGATGAGATGCCGTGTGAAACTCAAAAAACCCTAGATCAAGGTTAAGGCCATGTTCAACTGTCATATTTGTGATGAACACCCCAGCTGTTAACCTATGTTTACATCAAAAAAACAATTCAAATGAAAACACAAACATGACCATTGAAGGACATTTTTAAATCCTACACAATTTGTGGACAATCATAACATGAAGGAGGAATATTGAATCTACACCTTGAACTTAGGCATCATTTTATGTATTTAAGCATGACTCCCCCCATTAAGGCTGGAAAATTTCTAGTGCTACTAACAACCAGTAGTATTAAGGATAGTGAATATCAAACTCAAGTGTGCATAACATCAGATGGAAGATCAAGAATAGCATTATGTTGGAACAAGAAGGCATGAGTTATATACTCAGAAACATTGTTCATAAACCCTAAACCCTAAATTGAAAAGCAAGCCCTAAGCTGCTAATATAGCCACCAAGCGAACCATGAAAGCAAAATAATAATAACAATAATGATGATGATGATGATAATGATGATAATGATGATGATGATGATGAAATAAAGCAAAGAGTAGAAGGACAAGTACATATTAAGGCACTATTTTGTCAAGATATCATTACCAGCTGTGATTATGTACTTGAGCTTGAGACTGAAAGAAAAACTGCACATTGAGGTAGCCAGTAATGTGTGATATAAAACAATTGAAGAGTTCAGGACTTTGAATACATGCTAAATGAATATTAAGCAGCAAAAAACATAATATGCCTTAAAGATTGATCTGCAGTAGTCTGTGAAATGTGCAGTACATCAAGATGCTCATTTTTATACAAAATTGCAGTAGTCTGTGAAATGTGCAGTACATCAAGATGCTCATTTTTATACAAAATACAGACTCACAAGGATGGCAGATCATAAATTAATTATGAATTATGCAGCAGTTGAAAGTGTGCCATACATGAATACTGCTTATCAAAGATTAAGTTATGTCAATATCTAGGTAGTCCTTATTTAAAATTTTAAATCATTACACCCATAAAACATGATCAATTTCCTAGTTTAACCATTGTTGCAGTGGTGATTGTACAAATAAAATTTGACCTGGGAAACTAACCAGAAACAGCCATGAGGGTCTGTGAAATTAAATAAGCAGCTTGAGCGAAAGGAAAAAAACTCAACCAACTTTTTACAACAAGAAGTTGAGGTTTAAACTTCGAAAATCCAAAAATAAAATAAAATAAAATATCTAGCTCATTGCTACATATCACAGCATTATCACATCAAAGACAAAGTAAACACAAAGAACGCCCCATGCAAATCTCGTATTTAGGAAAAACAAGTATGACCTCAGAACGCAAGGCTGGAATTTTAACCCCTAAGCCTGAAATGCATAACATTCAGTCTAAAAGCTTATTCCTAAACAAATACAACCTTAAAACCCAAAGCTGGAACCCTGATCCTTAAACCAGTATAAACTAACGGCCCACAACTAAACCCCCATTTCCCTAATTCTTCAACTTTTAAATCCCAAGGATTCCAAAACCCTGACTAGTATAACATTAAATCCCAAGAACCAAGTTCTAGTCCTTCAAACAGAATAACCTCAAAACCAAATTTTTGAATAGAGAAAAAAAATTTAGAACAGGCTTGAGACCCACTCTCTCTATCTGAAACCCTATCTGACAGAGAAGAGAGGAATCAAAGGAAAGCCTGAAATCCTCTTTTCACATGAATAAACTCTCAACACCATCCTTCAGTATTTTTTAGTAATGATCTGGAAGTAAAGCATGTTATTCTGTATCTTAATTTATAAACTTATAAGGTTTGTATATCTTGTGCATATATCGTGTCCGGTATACATCAAACTAAACAGATAAAAAAGCCTGGTTCATTGATATCAAAATAGGAAATTAAGCCTATACAGGAATTTCAAGGCGGTATAAAAACATAAAGATATTTTACTTTTCTTGGAAAAAAACTACAAATACAAAGTTCAATTGTTTGATATCAGTGAGGGTTCATTGTTAGATCTTGAGCTTAATGGGGTTTGAGAGGGCTTAACCACCACGAAAGTAGGGGGTGGCTTAACCAAATCAACTTGTTATATCTTGAAAAAGAGTCACAAGTAATTAAGCATAATTAACCTTCAAATAGATTTACCCAAGCCAAGTAGAAACTAATAAAAACCTAGGTTTGCCTAGAATTGAATTTCAGTCCCCATCCCTGCATCTCCGCATTCCTTGTCTTTCTTTTATAATTCTGCTGTTTTGTTATCTTTGTTCCTTCATTCCTACATTTTCTAATTGCCTAGATAGCCTATTGTTGCAATACATTAGGGGTTCACACTTAGTCTTCGAGGATCAATATCTTAATTACTACTTGGCATAAACCATATGCTTGCGGCTGCACAACAAGTTCCACATGTCTTGTTAAACAAAATCTCACACATGAAGATAGAATAAACAAATAAGTAATAAACTAAAAAATAAAAAGCATATTATATTGGCAACCAAAAAAACAAAAGGAAAGAACTTCTATTAAGTTGGCTATTGGCCACATTTTAACTTGTAGACGCGTTTCCAAAGGTTTAATCTATGTTTGTGAAGAAATAGCAACCTTAACCAGAATCAACATCTGTGCGAACTTAAAAGAAACATGATCACTTACTCTATTTCATTTTATTCACTTAAGCCAAGAAAAGTGAAATATGAGAATATAATGACTTGAAAAGATTATAAGATCAAGAACCATACTGAAAATCACCTTACAAGATTACAACTGCTAAAAAGAAAATATGCTTATGATCTAATTTAAAAAGCTAAGCTCTAATGCCCATCTAAAATCAAGAAAGATTTCTCATTGTAAGGAACGCCAAACCAAAGAATTCTCATTTGTATGTAAATCTACATTTTATAAGAAGTTAAAGTGCAAAATATCTAAAAATAAATCCCCTCACTTGGATTTGTTACCCCCTCTAACTTGTGGATGACCATTTAGGTTTTGAGATATTTAGGTTAAAAAAGTTTTAATTTATATATAAACCTAATGTTCATTAGAACTTAAAATGCAAATACCAAAAAATAAAAACGAGGAATGGTGCTATGCCCCCCAATATCCCTATAGAGTGGAAAAAGGTGCCTAATGATCCCTACATTGCATGACCCACCTCCATCTAATCTTCAGCAGCCCGACCCATCCACTGACCCATCCAAATCAAGAAGAAAGTTACTAGCTTTATTTGTATGATGCTAGATGTTCTAATACACCCATTGATAGAAGAATTTGAGTACCAACTTTTCCATGCTTGTGGCTTGTTCTTAACATCATCCTAGCTCAGCTTCTAGACTCTCTAGAGGGCCCGATCTCTGGAATGATTATGCAAAACACCAACCATCCTGGAAGAATACAGAAAATGAGGTAGATATAACAAAATCTTACAACAGATTATACAAATCACACGATGGAAAACATAAAAGAATAGTAAAGAAGAGTATACCACAGAAACATAAACCATTCAAGAGACACGTCAACCTTATGAGCCAATGCTCCGAAATCAGAATAATAAGCATGGACTAAAACAAACAACCTTCAATAAGATTGATCAAAAAAAAAACAAAAAGGGAAAATAATCTTTCTCAAAACTAACAGCCCATCATCAGCATAACATGATCCAGCAGAATTCTGCAAGAATAAATGCATCCTCTTTGAATGAAAATAATAAAAATGGAGAATGAATTCATTAGCATTAAGAAAGCTTGGAATGCAGAACGTCATCCTTATATGAGTGTTAGATTATTTCTGCACCACAAAAAGAAAGTGAGAAAGAAAGGTTTGAAATATCAAAATGCACCTAAACAAGAGACATTGAAATCACTTCTCATAAAAGGGCAGAGATTAAAATATCAAAATGCAACCACCTTTTTTACAATAATTTATTCCTAACATCGTCAAATTTCAAAGAATTCATAGTGATATAAACTAGAAACACTTGATATGCAAACTTAAAAAACTTGAATGAACATCCATTAGACTGAATATGTTTCCAATTGAACTTAAAGCAGTCGAGGCAATCTAAGTAACCACCATAATTGATACTTGTCAGAATTACATCAAGCGCTCATCAAAACCACTATATTTTGATTAAGAACTTAGGAGCCATAAATTAGAGAAAAGGACACTTCAATGGAAGAAGTAAGAAGACTCTACCCAAGTAGTCATCCAAACCACTGCATGTAGATTAAGAATTCAGGGACCGTAAATAAAAGAAAAGAACACTATAACTGAAAAAATAAGAAGACTATCCAAGTCTAAGATAATAAAGCATGATGAGAAACCAACCACCTCAATTAGTGTGTGAGCCTCTTTCTTCAACATGGAAAAATTTGTCCTTGACAGTTCAGCATGTTCTCTATCAATTGGTGAATTAGAACAAAAAGATAATGTTTCTCAAAAAAAAAAAAAAAAAAGTGTAGAAACATATACCCAGGAGCCATTATTCACAAAATAAAAAGTGAAATAGCAACCTTGTGAAGACTCAAGGCATCATGTCCATCTTGTTCCTCATGAAACATGAAGTGCAACCTTGATGGAGGCACATCTGGACTAAGAATACTACGGTGATCCTGAAAAATTTTAAAAGTAATGTGTATTAGCTGCACGAAAAAAATACTCCAATATTAGAACACCTTAAAACTAAATCCAGAGGATGCTTGTGTCAACTTATAAATCAATAAAGAAATAGATTACTATACTGCCTTCGTAATGCTTCAGATGATTCATTCCTTGGAATACACGTTATAAGCTTAAATAATATAGAATGACAGGATCCATTTGATAGCTGCTTTGGTAATAAAATATCAAGGCATTTTATGTTGTCAGAATCCAGATCACTTGAGCATAAAAATCTTTTATCTTGCAGCTTAGCCATGTATGTGAGTGCTTCCTTAAAGAAGTCCAGATGGAAACCAAGTATTTTTAAACAAGTTACAATGTGCAAAGAAAAAAAAAAAAGAAAAAAATGACACTTACTTGGGTGACTATGAAGGCCATTTTCAAAGAAGTATCAGGTGAAGCTGGCACTAAGAGATGTGTCAAGCAACCTGCCGTATTTTCCTATTATAAGAATTGATTTTATTAAAAAGACTTCTTTCAAAGAAAACCAAAATTTTGCACTGGAAAAATAATTGAGAGCGATTGTCAACAAATGATGTTCTTCTACATATGGAGATCGGAAACATCAACGGAACATCTCAATCAAATAGACAATGTACTGGAAATTCCATCTGCAGATCAAATAGACAATACACACATATAATTATGAAAAGGCTACATACCTCCACGATTTGAGTCCACCCAATTAGCATATGAAGTTGGACTGCTTGTTCTTCAAGATTCTTATTGTATCACCTCCTCATCTCAACAACTGCTTAATGGATTCTCTTTATTCACCCTTTTCACCCATATTAAAGGAGATATCCAAGGAGCATCTCAATCAAAACAGCTTAATGTCCTAAAAATTTAATTTGCAGATCAAATAAATAATACGCACATATCATTAGGAAAAGACTACCTACCTCCACTATCTGGGTCCACCCAATTGACATATGATGTTGCGCCGCATGTTCCTCAAGTTTCTTGTTGAATCTCCATCCCCATCTCCACAACTACTAGACGGATCTCTTAATTCAACCTTTTCAATCTCATTAAGAAGACTAGTTGTGGATTGAGACAATAACAAATTTGAATAAACCATTGAAAGAAACAAGTGGGCATCAATATATATATTATACATGCAATAAGAAGATATAACAATATTACATACTGAAACAAATAACATAAAACCAACCAAAGTTGTTCATGGAAGCATCTAGGTCAATCAAGCTATCCCCACTCTAAAAAATAGATATGATTAATGCCGGAAGTTGCGGGATTTTTAAGTAGATCTTCCACCTTAAAGAAAGAAACTGAACATGCAGTAAAGCGTGAACAAAAACAATCAAACCACTAGGAATAACAAAGTTAAATGGGCTTCATTTTTAAACTTTGGCATCAGCAGAGAAAACCTCAATGTGACATCAGGAGATTTAAATCAGACAACCTTAAGCAATTCAAGCACCAAAAAAGAGATAACAAGAACTAGAACTGTCACGCCCCGAACCCGGCTCGCCGGACTCGACGCGTTGACAAACGGCCGTATGCCCACAAGGCCGAGACCAAGTGGACACACAAGGCCTCAATACCTGTCTCTCAAATACAAATCAAAGCACATTATAGATTTGAATAAACCATTGAAAGAAACAAGTGGGCATCAATATATATATTAGACATGCAATAAGAAGATATAACAACATTACATAATGAAACAAATAACATAAAACCTGCAAAAACACTTCATGGAAGCATATAGGTCAATCAAGTTATCCCCACGCTCAAAAATGGATATCATTAATTGCGGAAGTTGCGGGATTTTTAAGTAGATCTTCCACCTAAAAGAAAGAAACTGAGCATGCCGAAGAGCGTGAACAAACCTAATCAAACCACCAGGAATAACAAAGTTCAATGGGCTTCCTTTTTAAACTTTGACATCAGCAGAGAAAACTTTGATGAGACATCAGGAGATTTAAATAGGGCAACCTCAAGCAATTCAAGCACCAGAAAAGAGAAAATAATAGCAATAACAACAACAATGACAAGAACAATTACAATAACAATAACAAGAGTGACAACAAGAACAACAACAACAAGAACAGGAACAAGAACAACAACAACAACAACAACAACAAAAACAAGAACAAGAACCAAATAAACAGACATAGAGAAATGGCATATCATAAAAATATAAATGGCAGTTCCTAGCTTCAAAAACTCTGTCCCACGACAGTAAAAAAAACAAAAACATCCAAACAATGTCCAATGCAAAGAAGATGTTTCAGCGACAAAACGTTTGATTGGAAGCAGCTCCAAATGGAATTATTAGAACCATGCAGTATAAACCATTCAAATTGACATCAGGAGATTTAAATTGGACAACCTCTAGCAATTCAAGCACCAGAAAAGAGAAAATAATAACAATAACAACAATAGGAACAACAACAATAACAACAATGATAACAATAACAATAGTAACAACAATAACAACAAGAACAAGAACAATAACAACAACAATAACAAGAACAAGAATAACAACAACAGCAGCAAGAACAAGAATAGGAACAAGAACAAGAACAAGAACAAGAACAAGAACAACAACAACAATAGCAAGAACAAGAACAAGAACAAGAACAAGAACAACAATAACAATAACAATAACAACAACAACAACAACAACAACAATAACAAGAACAAGAACCGAATAAACAGGCATATAGAAAGGGCATATCATAAAAAATATAAACGGGAATTTCTAGCTTCAAAAATCCTGTCCCACGACAGCAAAACAAAACAAAAGCATCCAAACAATGTCCAATGCAAAGAAGATGTTTCAGCGACAAAACTTCTGATTGGAAGCCGTCCATTTGGTATTACTAGAACCGTGCAGTATAAACCATTCAAATTGACATCGGGAGGTTTAAATTGGACAACCTCAAGCAATTCAAGCACCAGAAAAGAGAAAGTAATAACAAGAACAAGAACAAGAACAACAACATAAACAACAACAAGAAGAACAACGAAAATCACAACAAGAACAAGAACAAGAAGAACAAGAACAAGAGCAAGAGCAAGAGCAAGAGCAATAACAACAACAATAACAATAATAATAACAATAACTAGGCAATGAAAAAAGAAAAAGATAAACTCACTGCCCTTGCAACAATCGACGGCATCATAGTTGCTGAATTATCCGTGCTACAACAAGGTACAAGTGATGCACATAGCACTCAATGAAATACCTAAAAAGTAGACACTGTCTAGTCAGTTTTCATCAATTATACTAGATGAGAAAAAAAATAAAATTGGAACCAAAGGAGAACAAACTGACATGATAAATTTCACTAACAAGTTCGAAAAGAGATGCAAAAGGCTGATTATTCATCTGAGCTTGCTGCTGTGAACCAAAACCATTGCCATCCATGTAGTCATCGGGTCCCAAAAAGATGGATGGGTGAAGGCCATGCATAGCGTTCTCGTTCATTTCTTTCACCTATTGAGAAAATGGTTGAAGTAAATGAAATTATCATTAGGAAAAGAACCTTTAGCAATTTCAACATGAATCCCTAGCTTGTTAAGCCAGCCTACGGATTTGTAGGAATTTAAACAGTAGAGAGAATTCCCCTTTTGTCGATGACCAAAGAATTCCCCCTACAAGATCAATATTGGGCGACCAAAGTAAATTAATTGCATAAGGAATACGAAGGAAAAGGTTGGTGCATGGTGAGACGTTACATGAGGCAAAAGCAGAATGATATTTACACAAAATTGATCAAAACTGAACCAAGGCGAAATTTGATTGCACCATGGTAATCTGAAAGTAAAGAAGGACCAAATTTCAAAATGTCCAATTGATGACCTTTCCAAAAAGTTGAAGAGACATACTACTGCATTTTATTATAGAAAATTCAAGCCAAGAAAACACAATAATAAAATATTTTACCACGGGCCATTTGATTCTTATTGACGCTGACATGCTATACGAAAGAACGTCAGCATAAGGACTAGAGCACAAACAGCGTTGTCCTCGGAAACGGGGTAGGCAAGAAAACACATCAACTTAAGCAAGTACAAACGTATGACATATCCTCAACCTCATTCTGCATCAAAAAAGGTAAAATAAATTAGAAGATCCCGGGATGGATGAATAAAGTTGAATCAAATGAAAAAGAACAACATTTAGTCTAATAAAAAACTAGGTCCATCAAAATCTGAACAAAAAGTAAGTGCGGTAAAATATTGTCTTTAGTAAGGGGGTGAGCAAGAAAGCACACATCAACTTATGGAAGTACCCATGTTCGACATATCCCCAACCACATTCTGCATCAAAAAAAGGTAAAAAAAAGTTAGAGGATCAAGGGATGGATGAATGAAGTAGAATTCGATGATAAAGAACAACATTTAAACTAATAAAAAACTAGCTCCATCAAAATCCGAACAAAAAGCAAGTGTAGGGAAATAGTCTTTAGAAAGGGGGTGAGCAAGAAAGCGTATCAACTTATGCAAGTACCCATGTATGATATATCCTCAACCTCGTTCTGCAACAAAAAAGCCAAAATAAAGTTAGAGGAGCAAGGGATGGATGAATGAAGTAGAATTAGATCATAAAGAACAAGAGTTAATCTAATAAAAAAATATAACTCCATCAAAATCTGAACAGAAAGCAAGTGCAGGCAAATATTATTTTTAGTAATGGGTGAGCAAGAAAGCATATCAACTTTGCAAGTACCCGTGTAAGATATATCTCAGCCACATTCTGCATCAAAAAAGGTATAACAAAGTTAGAGGATCACGAGAGGGCTGAATGAAGTAGAATTACATGATAAAAAACAACATTTAATATAATTAAAAATAGCTCCATCAAAATCTGAATAAAAAGCATCTGCAGGAAAATATTGTCTTTAGTAAGGGGTGAGCAAGAAAGCACATCAATTTATGCAAGTACCTATGTATGATATATTCTCAACCTAATTCTGCATCAAAAAAGATAAAATAAATTAGAGGATTAAGGGATGGATGAATGAAGTAGAATCAGATCATAAAGAACAACATTTAATCCAATAAAAAATAGCTCCATCAAAATCGGAACAAAAAGCAAGTGCAGGAAAATATTGTCTGTAGTAAGTGGGTAAGCAAGAAAGAGCATCAACTTATGGAAGTACCAATGTTGATATATCCTCTTCCACATGCTGCACCAAAAAAAGTAAAATAAAGTTAGAAGATCAAGGGATGGATGAATGAAGTAGAATTAAATGATAAAGAACAAGAGTTAATCTACTAAAAAAATTTAGCTCCATCAAAATCTGAAAAAAAAATGCAAGTGTAGGAAAATATTATCTTTAGTAAGCGGGTGAGCAAGAAATCACATCAATTTATGCAAGTACTCAAGTATGATATATCCTTAACCTCATGCTGCACCAAAAAAGGTAAATAAAGTTAGAAGATCAAGGGATGGATGAATGAAATTGAATTAGATGATAAAGAACAAGAGTTAATTTAATAAAAAAAATATAGATCCATTAAAATCTGAACAAAAAGCAAGTGTAGGAAAATATTATCTTTAGTAAGCGGGTGAGCAAGAAAGCACATCAACTTATGCAAGTACCCAATTATGATATATCCTCAAGCTCATGCTGCACCAAAAAATGTAAAATAAAGTTAGAAATTAAAGGGATGGATGAATGAAGTAGAATTAGTTGATAAAGAACAAGAGTTAATCTAATAAAAAAATATAGCTCAATCAAAATCTGAACAAAAAGCAAGTGTAGGAAAATATTATCTTTAGTAAGCGGGTGAGCAAGAAAGCACATCAACTTATGCGAGTACCCATGTATGACATATCCTCAACCTCATTCTGCATCAAAAAAGGTAAAATAAAATTAGAGGATCAAGGGAAGGATGAATGAAGTAGGATTAGATGATAAAGAACAACATTTAATCTAATAAAAAACGAGCTTCATCATAATCTGAACAAAAAGTACGTGCAGTGAAATATTGTCTTTAGTAAGGGGATGAGCAAGAAAGCACATCAACTTATGCAACTACCCATGTATGACATATACCAAACCTCATTCTGCATCACAAAAGGTAAAATAACGTTACAGGATCACCAGATGGATGAATGAAATGGAATTAGATGGTAAAAAACAACATTTAATCTAATAAAGAATAGCTCCATCAAAATCAGAACAAAACGCCTGTGCAGGAAGATATTATCTTAAGTAAGGTGGGTAAGCACGAAAGCATATCAAAAAAGGTAAAATAAAGTTAGAGGATCACGAGACGGATGAATGGAGTAGAGTTAGATGATAAAAAACAACATTTAATCTAATAAAAAATAGCTCCATCAAAATCTGAACAAAAAGCAAGTGTAGGAAAATATTATCTTTAGTAAGCGGGTGAGCAAGAAAGCACATCAACTTATGCAAGTACCCATGTATGATATATCCTCAACCTCATGCTGCACCAAAAAAGGTGAAATAAAGTTAGAAGATCAAGGGATGGATGAATGAAGTAGAATTAGTTGATAAAGAACAAGAGTTAATCTAATAAAAAAATATAGCTCCATCAAAATCTGAACAAAAAGCATGTGTAGGAAAATTTTATCTTTAGCAAGCGGGAAAGCAAGAAAGCACATCAACTTATGCAAGTACCCATGTATGACATATCCTCAACCTCATTCTGCATCAAAAAAGATAAAATAAAGTTAGAGGATCAAGGGATGGATGAATGAAGTAGGATTAGATGACAAAGAACAACATTTAATCTAATAAAAAACTAGGTCCATCAAAATTTGAACAAAAAGGAAGTGCAGTGAAATATTGTCTTTAGTAAGGGGATGAGCAAGAAAGCACATCAACATATGGAAGTACCAATGTATGACATATCCCAAACCTCATTCTGCATCAAAAAAGGTAAAATAACGTTAGAGGATCTTCTAAACTACTATAAATAGAAGCTTACATCTTGAACTGCTGGAGGCAAGCGATAAGTATTTGCGACTGTTCACATGGATTTGCGTATGCTCTTTGAGGAAAAGGGCAATATATGTTAGACAAACCTAAATATCTCCCACACCCTGCCAAAAGTCAAAGAAAAAGGAATAAGAAACTTAAATGGTAATTAGAACAAGCAAGAAACATAGATAGTTAATGCATGAAATATTGATAAGGACTGATAAAAAATAAAAAAATAAAAACATAAACCCGTTGAAGATTGCCTGATACACAGGCCACAACTAAATAATATTCAAATTTAAAGATTAACATTTTGTATAGTAAATAGATCTAGATGTAAAAGGAAAAATCCAGTAAACCAGCTTCTTTGTTCCAGTTCACTGCCAAAAAATATCAACTCACCAGCAAATAGCACTGCAAGGCCTAAAGATAAACCTCTTTTTTTTATCAACGCTCCAGATTGTATTGACTTTGCACGACCTAATTAATCAGTAGTCAGCCCTACACTTAACAACTAACCTTCAAATATGGAGGTACACTTTCAAAACCAAGAAGCTTCAACAATGGATAAATATCTGGAAAGCAAGTTCAGCATATTTTCTAAGTTCGAGATAAATATCAGCAAATTATCACAAACATTTTTGATTTTATTGGTGTCACATAGTGTGGCAGGCGACGTACGTAAAATACATAACTGAATAAAATATGCTTGCTATATATTGCTAGCAAACCTCGGCAGAACTCCTCGCAGGTGATTGCAACATAATTCTCTGCGATATTCACTATTTTTTCCTAATGAAGTCCTTAGCACTATCAATTGCAAGCTTTTCATTTCTTATCAGAGAGAAAGATTGAACTCGCATATAAAATTCATTTATCACATCAAAAAAATCGATTAAAAAATTATATAAGGGGTAGCTACAAGCAAGAAACTTAACATGGATGCATAATGCAAGACATCAGCAAAAAGAAAGAAAGAGTTGTATTCCAGCATGAAGAAAGTATGAGCACAAAACTTTTGAAGAACATTGAAGTAGGCAATAAGTGCTTGTGCATCCCCGTCCTGAAAAATCAAGCAACGAGATTCCAGAAGCACGGTGTGACAGCTTGAATCTCTCCTCATAGATAGATAAACACTCAACCAAGGTACTACAGCCTACGGTGCGGCACATTTCAGTCTAAAGTAACTCAAAAACTTTTGAAGCACCTTTCTCGTTAGAAGCATGAAAGAACTAATATAATCTCAAAGCAAGCCTACAACAAAAATCATATCTAAAGCATTATTAAGGCTTTCACTTACCAAAGTACCATGCATCCTCAAGAAAGTCACAAGAGTTTGTATAATAGTACAATTCTCTCATCAATGTGAACAAAAAGCATGAGCAGGAAAATATTGTCTTTAGTAAGGGGGTGACAAAGAAAGCATGTTAACTCATGCAAGTACCCATGTATGACATATCCCCAACCTCATTCTGCATCAAATAAGGTAAAATAAAGTCAGAGGATCACGAGATGGATGAATGAAGCAGAATTCTATGATAAAAATAACATTTAATCTAATAAAAAATAGCCCTATCAAAATCTGAACAAAAAGCAAGCGCAGGAAAATATTATCTTTAGTAAGGGATTGAGCAAGAAAGCACACCAACTTAAACAAGTACCCGTGTAAGATATATCCTCAGCAACAATCTGCATCAAAAAAGGTATAATAAAGTTAGAGGATCACGAGAGGGCTGAATGAAGTAGAATTAGATGAAAAAAACAACATTTAATATATTAAAAAATAGCTTCATCAAAATCAGAAAAAAAAGCAACTGCAGGAAAATATTGTCTTTAGTAAGGGGGTGAGCAAGAAAACATATCAATTTATGCAAGTACCTATGTATGATATATTATCAACCTCATTCTGCATCAAAAAAGATAAAATAAATTAGAGGATTAAGGGATGGATGAAAGAAGTAGAATCAGATCATAAAGAATAACATTTAATATAATAAAAAATAGCTCCATCAAAATCTGAACAAAAAACAAGTGCAGGAAAATATTGACAGTAGTAAGAGGGTGAGCAAGAAAGCGCATCAACTTATGCAAGTACCAATGTATGATATATCCGCAACCACATGCTGCACCAAAAAAGTTAAAAAAAAGTTAGAAGATCAAGGGATGGATGAATGAAGTAGAATTAGATGATAAAGAACAAGAGTTAATCTAATAAAAAAAATTAGCTCCATCAAAATCTGAACAAAAACCAAGTGTAGGAAAATATAATCTTAAGTAAGACGGTGAGTAAGAAAGCACATCAACTTATGCAAGTACCCAAGTATGATATATCCTTAAACTCATGCTGCACCAAAAAAAGTAAAATAAAGTTAGAATATCAAGGGATGGATGAATTAAGTAGAATTAGTTGATAAAGAACAAGAGTTAATCTAATAAAAAAATATAGCTCCATCAAAATCTGAACAAAAAGCATGTGTAGGAAAATTTTATCTTTAGCAAGCGGGAAAGCAAGAAAGCACATCAACTTATGCGAGTACCCATGTATGACATATCCTCAACCTCATTCTACATAAAAAAAAGTAAAATAAAGTTAGAGGATCAAGGGATGGATGACTGAAGTAGGATTAGATGATAAGGAACAACATTTAATCGAATAAAAATCTAGCTCCATCAAAATCTGAACAAAAAGGAAGTGCAGTGAAATATTGGCTTTAGTAAGGGGATGAGCAAGACAACACATCTACATATGGAAGTACCCATGTATGACATATCCCAAACCTCATTCTGCATCAAAAATTGTAAAATAACGTTACAAGATCACCAGATGGATGAATGAAATACAATTAGATGATAAAAAACAACATTTAATCTAATAAAAAATAGCTCCATCCAAATCGGAACAAAAAGCATGTGCAGAAAAATATTGTCTTTAGTAAGGGGGGTGAGAAAGAAAGCACATCAACTTATGCAAGTACTCATGTCTGACATATCCTCAACCTCATTCTGTACCAAAAAAGGTAAAATAAAGTTAGAGGATCACGCGACGGATGAAGATGATAAAAAACAACATTTAATCTTATAAAAAATAGCTCCATCAAAATCTAAAAAAAAATGATGCGCAGGAAAATATTGTCTTTAATAAGGGGGTGAGCAAGAAAGCACATCAACTTATGTAAGTACCCACGTATGATATATCCTCAACGTCATTCTGCATCGGAAAAGGTAAAATAAAGTTAGAGGATCAAGGGATGGATGAATGAAGTAGAATTAAATGATAAAGAACAACATTTAATCTAATAAAAAACTAGCCCAATCAAAATATGAACAAAAAGGAAGTGCAGTGAAATATTTTATTTAGTAAGGGGATGAGGAAGAAAGCACATCAACATATGGAAGTAGCCATGTATGACATATCCCAAACCTCATTCTGCATCAAAAAAAGTAAAATAATGTTAGAGGATCACCAGATGGCTGAATGAAACACAATTAGATGTTAAAAAACAATATTTAATCTAATAAAAAATAGCTCCATCAAGATCTGAAAAAATAGCAAGTGCAGGAAAATATTATGTTTAGTAAGGGGGTAAGCAAGAAAGCACATCAACTTATACAAGTACCAGTGTATGATATATCCTCAGCCTCATTCTGCATCAAAAAAGGTAAAAAAAAATTAGAGGATCATGAGATGGATGAATGAAGTACAATTAGATGATAAAAAACAACATTTACTCTAATAAAGAATAGCTTCAACAAAATCTGAACAAAAAACATGTGCAGAAAAAAAATATTGTCTTCAGTGAGGGGTGAGCAAGAAAGCACATCATCTTATGCAAATACCCTTGTACGATATATCCTCAGCCTCATTCTGCATCAAAAAAAGATAAAATAAATTAGAGGATCAAAGGATGGATGAATGAAGTAGATTTAGATGATAATGAACAACAATTAATATATTAAAAAACTATGGCTCCACCAAAATCTGAAAAAAAAAAGCAAGTGCAGGAAAATATTGTCTTTAGTAAGGGGGTGAGCAAGAAAGCATATCAACTTATGCAAGTACCCATGTATGATATATCTTCAATCTCATTCTGCGTCACAAAAGGTAAAATAAAGTTAGAGGATCAAGGGATGGATGAATGAAGTAGAATGAGATGCTAAAAAACAAGAGTAAATCTAATAAAAATATATAGCTCCATCAAAATCTGAAAAAAAAGCAAGTGCATGAAAATATTGTCTTTATCAAGGGGGTGAGCAAGAAAGCACATCAACTTATGCAAGTACCCATGTATGAGATATCCTCAGCCTTATTCTGCATCAAAAAAGGTAAAATAAAGTTAGACGATCAAGGGAAGAATGAATGAAGTAGAATTAGATGAAAAAGAACAACATTTAATGTAATAAAAAACTAGCTCAATCAAAATCTGAACGAAAAGGAAGTGCAGTGAAATATTGTCTTTAGTAAGGGGATGAGGAAGAAAGCACATCAACATATCGAAGTACCCATGTATGACATATCCCAAACCTCAGTCTGCATCGAAAATGGAAAATAACGTTAGAGGATCACCAGATGGCTGAATGAAATACAATTAGATGTTAAAAAACAACATTGAATCTAATAAAAAATAGCTCCATCAAGATCAGAAAAAATAGCAGGTGCAGGAAAATATTATGTTTAGTAAAGGGGTGAGCAAGAAAGCACATAAATTTATACAAGTACCCGTGTATGATATATCCTCAGCCTCATTCTGCATCAAAAAAGGTAAAAAAAAATTAGAAGATCATTAGATGGAAGAATGAAGTACAATTAGATGATAAAAAATAACATTTAATTGAATAAAGAATAGCTCCATCAAAATCTGAACAAAAAGGAAGTGCAGTGAAATATTGTCTTTAGTAAGGGGATGAGCAAGAAAACACATCAACATATGGAAGTACCCATACATGACATATCCCAAACCTCATTCTGCATCAAAAAAGATAAAATAAATTAGAGGATCAAAGCATGGATGAATGTAGTAGATTTAGATGATAATGAACAACAATTAATATAATAAAAAAATATGGCTCCACCAAAATCTGAAAAAAAAAGCAACTGCAGGAAAATATTGTCTTTAGTAAGGAGGTGAGCAACAAAGCACACCAACTTATGTAAGTACCCATGTGTGAGATATGCTCAGCATCATTTTGCATCAAAAAAGGTAAAATAAAGTTAGACGATCAATGGATGAATGAATGAAGTAGAATTAGATGATAAAGAATAACATTTAATTTAATAAAAAACTAGCTCAATCAAAATCTGAACAAAAAGGCAGTGCAGTGAAATATTGTCTTTAGTAAGGGGATGAGGAAGAAAGCGCATCAACATATGGAAGTACCCATGTATGACATCTCAGAAACCTCATTCTGCATCAAAAAATGTAAAATAACGTTAGAGAATCACCAGATCGATTAATGAAATACACCTAGATGATAAAAAACAACATTTGATCTAGTAAAAAATAGCTCCATCCAAATCGGAACAAAAAGCATGTGCAGGAAAATATTGTCTTCAGTAAGGGGGGTGAGCAAGAAAGCACTTCAACTTACGCAAGTACTCAAGTCTGACATATCCTCAACCTCATTCTGCACCAAAAAAGGTAAAATAAAGTTAGAGGATGACGAGACGGATGAAGATGATAAAAAACAACATTTAATCTTATAAAAAATAGCTCCCTCAAAATCTGAAAAAAAAATGTGCAGGAAAATGCTGTCTTTAATAAGTGAGTGAGCGAGAAAGCACATCAAGTTATGTAACTACCCACGTATGATATATCCTCAGCCTCATTCTGCATCGGAAAAGGTAAAATAAAGTTAGACGATCAAGGGATGGATGAATGAAGTAGGATTAGATGATAAAGAACAACATTTAATCTAATAAAAAACTAGCTCCATCAAAATCTGAACAAAAAGGAAGTGCAGTGAAATATTGTCTTTAGTAAGAAGATGAGCAAGAAAGCACATCAACATATGGAAGTACCCATGTATGACATATCACAAACCTCATTCTGCATCAAAAATGGAAAATAACGTCCGAGGATCACGAGATGGATTAATGAAATAGAATTAGATGTTAAAAAACAACATTTAATCTAATAAAAAATAGCTCCATCACGATCTGACAAAATAGTGAGTGCAGGAAAATATTATATTTAGTAAGAGGGTGAGCAAGAAAGCACATCTACTTATACAAGTACCCGTGTATGATATATCCTTAGCCTCATTCTGCATAAAAAAAAGTAAAAAAAAAATTAGAGGATCATGAGATTGATGAATGAAGTACAATTTGATGATAAAAAACAACATTTACTCTAATAAAGAATAGCTTCAACAAAATCTGAACAAAAAACATGTGCAGAAAAAAAAAATTGTCTTCAGTGAGGGGTGAGCATGAAAGCACAATATCTTATGCAAATACCCTTGTACGATATATCCTCAGCCTCATTCTGCATCAAAAAAGATAAAATAAATTATAGGATCAAAGGATGGATGAATGAAGTAGATTTAGATGATAATGAACAACAATTACTATAATAAAAAAATATGGCCCTACCAAAATCTGAAAAAAAAAGCAAGTACAGGAAAATATTGTCTTTAGTAAAGGGGTGAGCAACAAAGCACACCAACTTATGCAAGTACCCATGTATGAGATATCCTCAGCCTTATTTTGCATCAAAAAAGGTAAAATAAAATTAGACGATCAAGGGATGAATGAATGAAGTAGAATTAGATGATAAAAAACAACATTTAATCTAATAAAAAACAAGCTCAATCAAAATCTGAACAAAAAGAAAGCGCAGTGAAATATTGCCTTTAGTAAGGGGATGAGGAAGAAAGCACATCAACATATGGAAGTACCCTTGTATTACATATCCCAAACCTCATTCTGGATCAAAAAATGTAAAATAACGTTAGAGAATCACTAGATGGATGAATGAAATACAATTAGATGATAAAAAACAACATTTAATATATTAAAAAATAGCTCCATCCAAATCGGAACAAAAAGGATGTGCAGGAAAATATTGTCTTTAGTAACGGGGGTGAGCAAGAAACATCAACTTATGCAAGTACTCATGTCTGACATATCCTCAACCACATTCTGCACCAAAAAAGGTAAAATAAAGTTACAGGATCACGAGACGGATAAAGATGATAAAAAACAACATTTAATCTTATAAAAATAGCTCCATCAAAATCTGAAAAAAAAAGACGTGCAGGAAAATATTGTCTTTATTAAGGGGGTGAGCAAGAAAGCACATCAAGTTATGTAAGTACCGACGTATGATATATCCTCAGCCTCATTCTGCATCGGAAAAGGTAAAATAAAGTTAGACGATCAAGGGATGGATAAATGAAGTAGGATTAGATGATAAAGAACAACATTTAATCTAATAAAAAACTAGCTCCATCAAAATCTGAACAAAAAAGGAAGTGCAGTGAATTATTGTCTTTAGTAAGGGGATGAGGAAGAAAGCACATCAACATATAGAAGTAGCCATGTCTGACATATTCCAAACCTCATTCTGCATCAAAAATGGAAAATAACGTTAGAGGATCACCAGATGGCTGAATGAAACACAATTAGATGTTAAAAAAAAATATTTAATCTAATAAAAAATAGCTCCATCAAGATCTGAAAAATAGCAAGTGCAGGAAAATATTATGTTTAGTAAGGGGGTGAGCAAGAAAGCACATCAACTTATACAAGTACCCGTGTATGATATATCCTCAGCCTCATTCTGCTTCAAAAAAGGTAAAAAAAAATTAGAGGATCATGAGATGATAAAAAACAACATTTACTCTAATAAAGAATAGCTTCAACAAAATCTGAACAAAAAACATGTGCAGAAAAAAAATATTGTCTTCAGTGAGGGGTGAGCAAGAAAGCACATCAACTTATACAAGTACCCGTGTATGATATTCTCAGCCTCATTCTGCATCAGAAAAGGTAAAAATAAAATTAGAGGATCATGAGATGGATGAATGAAGTACAATTAGATGATAAAAAACAACATTTAATCTAATAAAGAATAGCTCCATCAAAATCTGAACAAAAAGCATGTGCAAAAAAAAAATATTGTCTTCAGTGAGGGGTGAGCAAGAAAGCACATCATCTTATGCAAATACCCTTGTACGATATATCCTCAGCCTCATTCTGCATCAAAAAAGATAAAATAAATTAGAGGATCAAAGGATGGATGAATGAAATAGATTTAGATGATAATGAACAAGAATTAATATAATAAAAAAATATGGCTCGACCAAAATCTTAAAAAAAAGCAAGTGTAGGAAAATGTTGTCTTGAGTAAGGGGGTGAGCAAGAAAGCATATCAACTTATGCAAGTATCCATGTATGATATATCTTCAATCTCATTCTGCGACACAAAAGGTAAAATAAAGTTAGAGGATTAAGGGATGCATGAATGAAGTAGAATGACATGCTAAAGAACAAGAGTAAATCTAATAAAAATATATAGCTCCATCAAAATCTGAAAAAAAAACCAAGCGCATGAAAATATTGTCTTTATCAAGGGGGTGAGCAAGAAAGCACATCAACTTATGTAAGTACTCACGTATGATATATCCTCAGCCACATTCTGCATCAAAAAAGGTAAAATAAAGTTAGACTATTAAGGGATGAATGAATGAAGTAGGATTAGATCATAAAGAACAACATTTAATCTAATAAAAAACTAGCTCCATCAAAATCTGAACAAAAGGGAAGTGCAGTGAAATATTGTCTTTAGTAAGGGGATGAGGAAGAAAGCACATCAACATATGGAAGTACCTATGTATGACATATCCCAAACCTCATTCTGCATCAAAAAATGTAAAATAACGTTAGAGGATCACCAGATGGATGAATGAAATACAATTAGATGATAAAAACAACATTTAATCTAATAAAAAATAGCTCCATCCAAATCGGAACAAAAAGCATGTACAAGAAAATATTGTCTTTAGTAAGGGGGGTGAGCAAGAAAGCACGTCAACTTATGCAAGTACCCATGTCTGACATATCTTCAACCTCATTCTGCATAAAAAAAAGGTAAAATAATGTTAGAGGATCATGAGACGGATGAATGAATTAGAATTAGATGATAAAAAACAATTAATCTAATTAAAAATAGCTCCATCAAAATCTGAACAAAAACCATGTGCAAGAAATTATTGTCTTTAGTAAAGGGGTGAGCAAGAAAGCACATCAACTTATGTAAGTACCCACGTATGATATATCCTCAACCTCATTCTGCATCGAAAAAGGTAAAATAAAGTTAGAGGATCAAGGGATGAATGAATGAAGTAGAACTAGATGATAAATAACAAGAGTTAATATAATAAAAAAATATAGCTCCATCAAAATCTGAAAAAATAGCAAGTGCAGGAAATATTATGTCTAGTAAGGGGGTGAGCAAGAAAGCACATCAACTTATACAAGTACCCGTGTATGATATATCCTCATCCTCATTCTGCATCAAAAAATGTAAAAAAAAAATTAGAAGATCATGAGATGGATGAATGAAGTACAATTAGATGATAAAAAATAACATTTAATCTAATAAAGAATAGCTCCATCAAAATCTGAACAAAAAGCATGTGGAGGAAAATATTGTCTTTAGTGAGGGGGTGAGCAAGAAAGCACATCAACTGATGCAAGTACCCATGTATGATATATCGTCAGCCTCATTCTGCTTAAAAAAAGATAAAATAAATTAGAGGATCAATGGATTGATGAATGAAGTAGAATTAGATTATAAAAAACAACATTTAATCTAATAAAAAATAGCTCCATCAAAATCAGGTCTTTCACATTGTTGATATTGTAGAAGTGGTAAAGGAGCCGCTGGAAATTGCGTTTCAAAGTGTTTTCTCTTTGTATTTTCACTACAAGGCTCTTTGTGACCATTTTGAAGACCAATTTCAGCAACGCCATCAGCCACATCACCTGCTCCTGGATCAACATCAAGAACTATGTTGCTTTTTACTGTTTCCTGTGTATCCAATTCTTCTTCAGGCTCACAGGAAACAGGTGGATTCCCATTTCCAGATATTTTTTCACGAGAAGCTTCTATATCAATATTTGAGAACTCCACCTAACCTCTATCATCAGCAGAAGATTGATCCTGTTCGGTGCTTTTGCGTTCATCATCCATTCTGTCTTGGCCACAATTTTCCTCCAATGATAACAAGTTCAGCATGCCAATACCTTTTGTCAACCGTTCATACCTTTCTTCACCGAAAATGTTGTAGGAACAAGAGAAGCATATCAAGATGCTTATCCATTAAGAGAGTATCACAATTTCTCCTGAAATTAGGAATTACAGTAGGCCAAATACAAGTGAGATCAAAGCAGCAAAAAAACCTTCACAGTGAAGGCTCCAAAAACAATGGCATGCACAAAAAACAATAAAAACTATTCAATAATTTCATAGTATTATTGTGTGATGCAAGCAACACCAAGAAAAAGAGAGAAATTTCTAATCTGTGGAAAAAGTATACTTGCTTTAATTAATAGCAATCTACTACATCATTTTTAAAATTCCTGTGCAAATATTCAAAACAAAGCAATGATAAATAATATAATGTAAAACTCCAGACACATATTCTCTTGCAAGCTCCCAAGGAAATCAGCAAGTTGCATCACGGTAAAGCATATTTAATTAAAGAGCATCCAGAGTTCAATCAGCTAATTTTGTAGTCCTTGCCCTGGCACATCTTCCCCCTCACCTCCCAAGTACTACACCATGGCCACGATGATGTATCAGTATACCTCTTTTATGGTCACAACTGTGTTTTCTGAACTTAATCCACATTATTTTAAGACTTTGTTTTACACTTAACCCAATAAATTGAAGGGCTCGGATGCAAAATTAACCATAGACTTGCTTCAGATATAATCAGAACAATTAAAAGATTAGGCATAGTACCCTCATTGCCGCTTAAATTCAACTTCCAACACTAGCCCAGGATCTAGCCTTCTAAGAAAGAAAATGATAAATATTAACAATTTAACTACAATGAGTTGAAGGCAGAAGAAAAATCTGAGTAATTAGTACATCAAATGGCCTTCTGGTTTACTTCAAACTAAAGAAAATATGCATCAAGAAGAAAAAGAAATCTCTGGAAATAAATGTCAACTAACCATTCAAAGATTCAAAGTAATGTTGGAAAAATAAAGAATAGAAATAAGGGGGAAGAAAGGAAAGCAAACTGATCCAAGAAAATGTAATGTCACCTTTGCAATATGCCAAAATGCAAGTCAAAGAGTGGAAGCCTTGATAGGATGCAGTAGCACCGGGGTGTGGTTATTATGTATCGGCTCAAGGGAAAACAGGTTCCTTGCTCTTCTGAAAGCATAGAAATTAATTCTGAAGGTTTCTGTACCATCTCTTCAATATAAACACAACATCCATACAAAGATGAATCATCAGCCACCCGAGGAATAATAATGTCTGATAAGAATCTATAGACTGCAAGGGTGTTAAGGCTGCACATTCAGAAAAAAAAGACCGAATTGAAGCCAAATCATACTCTTCACATCAGAAACAGACGAGAGAAATAAATCATCATCCATTCATGTTATTGAATCTCACAATACGAATCCTCGGCAGAAGCAAAAATGAAGTAGATATACTACTACAAGTTCAAATTATTTAGCATCCCAAAGTAATGGAATTGTCAGAGACATCATACATAACTGCCCCATTCTACTAAGATAAGCATTGACAGCTCAAGATAACTACCATACATGATAGAGGCATTATGAGAGCTTCCATGTTCCAATGGAGGGAGGTGTACGAACCAGTCCGTAATGATTCCCATGTTTAAATCAAAATGAAATGAAATGGTTTGAAGTTAAAAGGAGGAGGACTAGTGTACTGTCAAACCTTCCAGTCCGTACTGGTACCAATTTTTAAATCAAGCTGAATGAAATAGTTTGAAGTTAATGTGAAGAAGACTAGTATACTGTCAAGCCTCATGATTTATGACATAGAAAAACAACATCCACAGTAGTCAAATAAAATACTGCATCAGTTCAGGATAATACAAATAAATTTAGATGTAAAACCTAGTTCAAGAGCACATCACCACATCCAGATAATTAACAAAAAATTCCATGCCACCAAAAACCTTAGTATCTTCCGATAGTGGTAACTTGAGAAGACCGACACCCTTCATGAGATCAAATGACAAAACCAAATAGCAAACAACAAAATAGAGACATAACAATCGTAATATTTGGCAATAAAAAACAAAATGCGCAACAAATAGCATCAACAGAGATACTAAATCACCTGTACGCGGAACACAGAAGACAATTCACTATGCTTGACTTGGTCCTGCAGAAAGGGCATTGCATATGAGACCATATTCATGATAGCACAACTAAAATAGAAGCAAAAACATCTTAAGGCAATTAAGAACAATCAGAGGTCGAATACAGTCTCTAGGATACAAATCAAGTAAAACATAGATGCATTTTTCCTAGTTTAACTATGCAATTGGGCATTAAAAAGAAAAAAGAAATTAATTCAAAGCTTACTTACCTAGTTGAGAAGAATTCCATTCAACTCACTCAGTAAAGGAGTTCTTTCTACTGCATGAACCTAGAAATAAGAGCAGTCATTTTCAATAACATAACGGCAACACTGCCTTGAAATCTAGATAATTTAGTGAGCAGAAGAGATGATCACAAAAGAAGAAAGGGTCACTCATAAGAATAATGAACAGTAAAAAAGGGATTACTAAAACAAAGTCGGAGAATATCTTACAGACTAGCAAAAAGCAAATGCTAGAGAACTCCAAATAAACAGGACGTATAACACACTGACACACAAATTTCTCATGAACAGATATGCACTGATGGAAAATGCACATTGTAAATACTTTTATGCCACCTGCCATTAGATGATTCCAGACTGCAACTATTAAAAGAGTAAAGTTATGTTCCTTTTATTAAATCAAATCCAGGAAATCCCATCAGACAGGGTGTGCCCCTTTATATAGAGGAGAACTAAGTATACAATTTTCTTTTTAATGAAATCATTTAGTTTGTCAAACAAGATAAATGTGAACCAAAAAGTTGGCTTCGCAAAGAAATTTCCAAGTTAGAATGCACAAAGGGATGATCATTATAACTTGTGATCAAAATTAGCATCACAAAATAAAGTACCAAACCTCCAGGCCACCGCGAAAGCAAAAAGAGAGAAGATCCTTATACTTGAGAGGTAGATCTTTTTCTGGAGGATACACGAATAAAATCTGAAAAGAATAAAAAAAAAAAAATCACTTAGTCAAGATTTTGTCCTGCAAGTCTATTTGGTAAATGGAAGGCAACAGCAATATAAGCATTATAAGTATATCCACATGAAATTGGAAGCATTAATGCAAAATTTGAAAAGGCATGTCATATAGAAAGTAATATATTGGCAAAATGTGGAAGTAAACCAAATATTAATGAAACTCATATCAATAATTTGCATATGAAAAAGGACCTGCGGTTCAAAATTTGGTTCAACATGAACTTGCTGATGAAAATTAAGCATGCTTCTAGATTTCTTTTGATCCTCATTACTTCTCTCCAATACATGCTTCTCAAGAGCTCGAACATCAGTTCTTGGATGAAGTCCAACAACAACTATGCTCTCAAAAATCTTTGATGGTTCTTTCACCGACCTTTGATCCTGCTCAAAACAATCTTTGTATGATCAACATAAAAGGAAGGAACAATCTTTCAGATGCAGGAAACAAAGAGGTATATTCTCTAATATACAGATGGAAAAGAGCCACAGAGAGTTGATGCAGTTGCACATGGCTGTCTACCAACATCAACCAATCAAATAATCTTGATTCTTAACTATTTCTTGTCCAGTGATTAATAAAATATGACATGAACAAACTTGTTCATATTTTGCAGAGTCAGAGTTCACAAGTACACAACAACAAACATGAAAAATGAAAGGAAAAAAGGAGTTGGCAAAGCACACACGGAAACCTGCATAAACTAGAAGAGTAAAGGGCAACCAAAACCTCTGAAACATGAAAGGGATAAGCATACCAAAGTTTGCAACTGAAAGTTTGCCCACTGCCATTTTTGGCTGGTGAGTATTTCTGGATTATAAGTTGCCTTTTTGACTTCTGGTGGAGGTGAAAATCCTTTAAAACGCTTAAAACCCGACGTTGCAGTTTCTGAAGCTGGTTATTACCGCTGTCGTCTCTTGATGAGAACACTACAGATGGGCGTGGCGAGCGAACAGCTGTTGCAGAAGCAGCGGTGGCAACAGCTTTTGCAACATCTTCAGTTGTTTGTATAAATAATGAAGCAATCCCAGACTCTTCCTTCTTATCCATGCTATTTACACTATGTTTATCTTCCAAAACCTGCACAAAAACTTCATATAAATCTGCTGAATAGTAGCATGTTGAATCATTTGCACTTACACAGAAAGGATTCCAAATAGGGAAGCTACAAAAATGGAAAAAAAAAAAAACATTTCATATTAGAAACTTATTGCTTGGCGAAGTTCAGCTTTACATGTCTGATAATATTTCTCTGACAAGTGATGAATATCAAGAAATATATATATTGTGATGCTGCCCTACTTGAGGGAATAGATGTAGCATATAGAAATGGTGGAAGCCATATTACCAACCAAATTAATTATAAAACCTTCAGCAAAAAATAGTAATATTCTTTCACTTTCTTGAATTGATAAAATAATAATCTCAATCTCCCCTAACCTTTCTTTTCCCACATAAAAAGCGCCAGCAATACCAAACAAGCTAAAAACCCGCAGTCCCTGATCAAGTAAAGAGCCTAATCCAAGAGTAATTAAACACCCAAATTCGATCCTATGTATCAAACTAGCCACCTTAACATTAATTTCTCCTCAATCTACGCCGATCGAAGAGTTAAAGAATAAAAACTAAACCTCCACAAACAACAACTGTTTCCACACAAGAAGAAGCACACAGTTTTCCCTTCGTTCAAGATTTCATGATCAATTCACAACTTCACAACAACTTAATCATCCGAAAATATCAAAAATTTACACAGAAAAAATTCAACTTTCCTTCAGGGAAACAAAAAAACCAAATAAATCAAAGCAAACAAAGGCCTCGAATCTTTCGTAAAATCAATCTCTCCAAACTCATCATAACTCAACTCCGAAATTTAACAAACAAGAAACGAAAAACAAGAAAACTCCCGGTCAAATCGGCATTTGGGAAATTCAAGATAGCACAAGTAGAGTAATTGCAATTTAATCAATAAATTATGACAAACCAATTGGATGCAAATACTAGGCAATGAAAAAAGAAAAACATAAACTCACTGCCCAAGCAACAATCGACGACATCATAGTTGCTGAATTATCCGTGCTACAACAAGGTACAAGTGATGCACACAGTACTCAATGAAATACCTAAAAAGTAGATATTGTCTAGTCAGTTTTCATCAATTGTACTAGATGAGAAGAAAAATAAAATTGGAACCAAAGGAGAACAAACTGACATGATAAATTTCACTAAAAAGCTCCAAAAGAGATGCAAAAAGGCTGCTTATTCATCCGAGCTTGCTGCTGTGAACCAAAACCATTGCCATCCATGAAGTCATCCGGTCCCAAAAAGATGGATGGGTGAAGGACATGCATAGCGTTCTCTTTCATTTCTTTCACCTATTGAGAAAATGGTTGAAGTAAATGAAATTACCATTAGGAAAAGAACCTTTAGCAATTTCAACATGAATCCCTAGCATGTTAAGCCAGCCTAAGGATTTGTAGGGATTTAAACAGTAGAGAGAATTCCCCTTTTGTCGATGACCATAGAATTCCCCCTACAAGATCAGTATTGGCCGACTAGAGTAAATTAATTGCATAAGGAATACGAAGGAAAAGGTTGGTGCATGGTGAGACGTTACATGAGGCAAAAGCAGAATGATATTTACACAAAATTGATCAAAACTGAACCAAGGCGAAACTTGATTGCACCTTGGTAATCCTGAAAGTAAAGAAGGACCAAATTTCAAAATGTCCAATTGATGACCTTTCCAAAAAGTTGAAGAGACATACTACTGCATTTTATTATAGAAAATTCAAGCCAAGATAACCCAATAATCAAATATTTTACCATAGGAGATTTGGTTCCCATTGACGCTGACATGCTATACGAAAGAACGTCAGCATAAGGACAAGAGCACAAACGGCCTTGTCCTCGGAAACGGGGTGGGCAAGAAAGCACATCAACTTATGCAAGTACAAACGTATGACATATCCTCAACGTCATTCTGCATCAAAAAATGTAAAATAAATTAGAGGATCCCGGGATGGATGAATGAAGTTGAATCAAATGATAAAGAACAACATTTAGCATAATAAAAACTAGCCTCATCAAAATCTGAACAAAAAGTAAGTGCGGTAAAATATTGTCTTTAGTAAGGGGGTGAACAAGAAAGCACATCAACTTATGGAAGCACCCATGTTCGACATATCCCCAACCTCATTCTGCATCAAAAAAAGATAAAAAAAAAGTTAGAGGATCAAGGGATGGATGAATGAAGTAGAATTAGATGATAAAGAACAATATTTAATCTAATAAAAAACTAGCTCCATCAAAATCCGAACAAAAAGCAAGTGTAGGAAAATAGTCTTTAGAAAGGAGGTGAGCAAGAAAGCGCATCAACTTATGCAAGTACCCATGTATAATATATCCTCAACCTCGTTCTGCATCAAAAAAGCCAAAATAAAATTAGAGGAGCAAGGGATGGAGGAATGAAGTAGAATTAGATCATAAAGAACAAGAGTTAATCTAATAAAAAAATATAGCTCCATCAAAATCTGAACAGAAAGCAAGTGCAGGAAAATATTATCTTTAGTAAGGGGTGAGCAAAAAAGCACATCAACTTATGCAAGTACCCGTGTAAGATATATCCTCAGCCACATTCTGCATCAAAAAAGGTATAACAAAGTTAGAGGATCACGAGAGGGTTGAATGAAGTAGAATTACATGATAAAAAACTACATTTAATATAATTAAAAATAGCTCCATCAAAATCTGAAGAAAAAGCATCTGCAGGAAAATATTGTCCTTAGTAAGGGGTGAGCAAGAAAGCACATCAATTTATGCAAGTACCTATGTATGATATATTCTCAACCTCCTTCTGCATCAAAAAAGATAAAATAAATTAGAGGATTAAGGATGGATGAATGAAGTAGAATCAGATCATAAAGAACAACATTTAATCTAATAAAAAAAAGCTCCATCAAAATCTGAACAAAAAGCAAGTGCAGAAAAATATTATCTTTAGTAAGCGGGAGAGCAAGAAAGCACATCAACTTATGCGAGTACCCATGTATGACATATCCTCAACCTCATTCTGCATCAAAAAAGGTAAAATAAAGTTAGAGGATCAAGGGATGGATGAATGAAGTAGGATTAGATGACAAAGAGTAACATTTAATCTAATAAAAAACTAGGTCCATCAAAATCTGAACAAAAAGGAAGTGCAGTGAAATATTGTCTTTAGTAAGGGGATGGACAAGAAAACACATCAACATATGGAAGTGCCGATGTATGACATATCCCAAACCTCATTCTGCATCAAAAAAAGTAAAATGACGTTAGAGGATCACCAAACGGACGAATGAAATAGAATTAGGTGATAAAAAAAACATTTAATCTAATAAAAAATAGCTCCATCAACTTATGCAAGTACCAATGTATGATATATCCTCAACCACATGCTGCACCAAAAAAGGTAAAATAAAGTTAGAAGATCAAGGGATGGAGTGAAAAGCATTCTTCAATTTATGATACACAATCTCTGAAAATCAACTAAATTATAATTTTCTCTTTATATAGTTCTATGCCATGTGAGATAATATATTTTAATTACTAACTAAAACCTTTATTTATTTTCAAGAAAACAAATAATTTGTGTCAAGGTTGACACCGAAATTTTCATAGACAGGATGTTTAGCAGGTGCCTTGACTGCATAATTGCGACTAGGATCAATTCAACATAGCAAAAACCAATGACCAATTAACATTAAACCCTATACCTGAAACAACCGAAACCATCAACCACAGACCCCCGCCCACTCAACCCCGAACCATAACCTTAACCACTAAACAATAAACTCTAAACAAACTAGCTCAAGTGTCACTAGTGGTATGCCCACGCAATATGCTCCACTATACCATTATGTAATCTTTCGTAAAACAAGAAAATAAAAAATAACGCAATTGGGCAAAATTTCAGAAAAAAAGCATCAATAAGATACTCCCTGATGCTGTTTGGAAAATCGGCACAAGGATTTTCCAAGACAACATGAAACATTAGGACACAACAGAAGTTTTCCAGTTTCGATGCATATTGAGCAATTGATTTCACAACAATAAACGCTGCCACCTTATTCATGTCAAGATTAAATGACGTGCATCCAAAGCACAAAAAAAAAGCAAAACACATAACCTATTAGTTCAGAAATAGTCCACCAAGAAACATTTGAATGATGCTCACTGCTGTAAACTTGCATCCTTATCTGGTAGTCGTGTTCATCCGTAGCTAGAAGATGACTGTAAGGGTTGATGACCTTACACTTGGTCAGCGGGCATACAGTATCACATAGACTAAGCCACGAGGGCGCACAGCTGCGTGGATTTGGTAGCGCGCGCAGGTGGCGCGGCGCTTATGTAGTGTCCGGACCAAGGGCGGGTGAAATACCCCGCATGATCATGGACCGAGGCCGTGAGGCGCGCGCGCGCTGGACCGTGGGCGTGCGCGTGGCCGGTGAGCGAGTGGGGCAGGCGCGCCCTTTACCAAGAGTCAAGTGTCGCAGGACTTCATCATGCAAGAGTGTTGGATCTCTAGCAAGTCTAGGCGGGGCGGGACACTTGATTAGGCCGGTTGACCGAGAGCTGATTCCGGATCTGACAAGGCATTGCACAGGCGTATGCAAGTAGGCACGTGGCCGGGAGCGTTGCCGAGCCAGGGGCGAGGATGGCACGCGGTATTACAGCGCGTGACCGGTACTGCTACGCGCTGTGACCAAGGGTGGCTGGTTAAAGCTACAGTCGAGTCAGAGGACACTGCAAGCTAAGTGAAGTCAGGGTATTCACGCCAGGCCGGTATTGGGCATGGGGCTCAATCAACCTTGGATTTGGGGTAGCTCTTGTAATAGAGTCAAATGTGTCTTTGGGAGAAGACAATGCCACTTGGTGTTGGTTTTGGCCATGATTGTAAACATTTCTCAATCTAAGAGAGTTTTATGTTTTTCTCTCTCAAAATGGGTTTCTTTGTGTCGTGTTTCTCGTTCCGACGTGTATTCCGGATTTGCTCGCTTCTTCTTATTTCTGCTATACTTTGTAATGCAAACAGGATTAACGTACTGTTCTTGCAAGGGAAGGCTGACCTGTCGCTATGGTGCATGTCAGGTGCCGCACGGCCGCAGCTGATCGGTTGGGGCTGTGACAATGACCACATAGGGCCATCTTGACAGAACAACACTTTAACAATGTGGAAAATAAAGAATTTTCCTACAAAGTCATGGAAATGAACAAGGTTAAATCATAACAAATAAAATCAAATGGCTAGGCTCACAAGCATATCGAATTGCCATTAGCTTTCAACGCATATCGAATTCCCAACCCACTCAATTTAATAAAGAAAAACAAACAACAACAATAACAATAAAATAATGAAAATTAATTGTTTTATACCCAATCCAACCCTCACTCAATTTAAGAAGAAAAACAAACAAAAATCACACTAATAACAACAACAATAAAAACAACCACCACAAAAAAATAAACAAAAACAATGACAATAACAATAGCAATCAAAAACAAAAACAATAAAAGTAAGAAAAACAATAACAATAACAAACAGAAACATTAACAAAACAATAACAACAACAATAACAATAAAAAAAAAAAAAAATTAACAAAAACAATAACAAAAAAGAAAACGGACACAATAATAGCAATGTTAATAGAAACAATAACAATAACAATAATAAACAAAAACAATAACATTAACGGAAACAATAACAATGACAATAACAGAGACAATAACAATAACCATAACAATAACAATAAAACATAAATTTAAATGTTAACGATAACATTAATAGAGAAATTAATATAAACAATAACAATAACAAACATAAACAAAAACACTAACGCTAATAACACTGACACTGACAAAAATAGAAACATTAACCGAGACAATAACAAAAACATTAACACTAACATTAACAGAAACAGAAACAATAACACTAACAACAAAATAGAAACAAAAGTATTAACATAAACAAAAACAATAACAGAAATTGAAACACGAATACCATAATGAAGAAAACCCGAGCTTTAACCAAACCAAAATTGCACTAAAACTACAGTAATAGGCCACTATGCTATAACGACATCAATGATGCCATTAGAATAAGATACGCACTTAAAGCAGCAGGAGGTCACTTGATAACAGTGTCATGATCTGGAAACTCAAACAAAATCACACAAATATAAATCATGTTTGGCTTTTTACCTGTTTACAAGTTCCAATGTCCATACCTTGATCTTATTTGGCAAGTTCTTTGCACGCGGTATGACATCCTTAACAAATAGCTACATATGCCTAAAACACAGTCCTAGAGAGCACTAAAACAAAAAGTAAAATACCCACCAAAATCAAAAATAACAAAAAAGAACAAAGCAAAAAGAAAAAATAAGGAAAATCAATTGTCCTATTCCAAGTCATTTGATATACCTAATAACATCCCCCACTTCATTTATGTAGAGAAAAGCAACAACAAAAACCATAACAAAAGAACATAGCAAAGGAAAAATAATGAAGATCAATTGTGTCATTCCAAGTCATTTGGTATACCCAAATCCCACCACCCACTCAATTTGAGTAGAAAAAACACAAACAAAAACACACACACACACACAAACACAAACACACTAACACAATTACTGACACACACACAAACACACTAACAATAACACTAACACTAACAACAACAGAAAAATAGTGAAAACCAATAGTTTTATTCCAAAGTCAATTGGTATACCCAATCCAAACCCTCACTCGATTTAAGGAGAAAAAAAAATAACAATAACAATATCAATAATAAAAGAACATAGCAAAGCAAAAAAATAGTGAAAATAAATTATGCTATTCCAAATCATTTGGGATACAAAATCCCACTACCCACTCAATTTATGAAGAAAAAACACTAACATAAACAATAACAATAACAAAAAAAACATAGCAAAGGAATAAATAATGAAAATCAACTGTCTTATTGCATGTTATTTGGTATAGGCAATCCCACCCCCCGCTCAATTTAAGAGAAAAAACAAAAATAAAAACAATCACAATCACAAAAACAAAAGAACATAGCAAAGGAAAAAAATAATAAAAATCAATGGTATTATCTCAAGTCATTTCGGATACTCAATCCCAACCGATTACTCAATTAAAGAAGGAAAAAACAAAACAATCACAATTACTATCACAATGACAACGACAATCACAATCACAATCACAATAATAAGAGCAATTTCTGAAACAATCACCAAATTTGTGCACCAACTAACTCACAAAACACCAAGCATAACTAATGTTGTCCTACCTAATACTAGAAAACTACCAACAAAGAGATCTTGCTGACTTCCTGGATCAGGCTTTCAAATAACTTGGAAGACAAGGCATGTCACACTGATTAGATGTTAAGATGAAACTCATCACAAAGGGCTTGAACTTAATTATATCAAGTTGCCTACGTATCCTTCAGAGGAATCAAAGCCCACGTAGTTCTTTTATTTTTATTATACATATTTCTAGTGACTCTAGTCTTTGTTTTTACTTTCTAAGAAATTCATGATCAATTCATTTTATAAAAAAAAAAATATAGTTTACAATTGAAATGACAAGCTCACATGAACAAGGAAATTCAAATAGTTAAATACATATCAAAAATTGGATATCACTGAATATTCTGTCTGAGTAAGTTATGTCCCATGGTACGTATCTTCCAGGAAGATGTGCAATAGGATCCCTTTAGGTGAATAAAGAAGTAACCGAACTAGGCCGGGCCTCCTTATTAGCCTTGTAATCCTTGGCTTCCTTCTTACAGATAATATACCAATGGAAACCTCTTATCTTACGTCTAAAATGAGCAATACTGACATTTAGCAGATTTATAACAGCAAGCATACTTTCTAGAACATTTAAATACATATCATCCTATTGTATCGTATTGTGTTGTAGACAATTAAAGGATGAGATGTTGTAGACAGCAAGATCGTCTAAGTTCATCAAATTATAAACATGTACAAGAAGAAATTAACATCATGATACATTCGAACATACACAAAAAAAAACAAAAAAAAAAAAAATTAAATGACAACAGGAAATCGGGGCATAAAAAAAAACAACAATGCGAAGGTAGAATTTTAAAAAACAATACTTCCCTGAACTCCGAATGCAGAATTTGGTACTCTAAATCGCGGAGCGTTGAGTTCATACTTGCAGCAACGGAAAGATGCAGAACTCAGAATAAATTCAGCGGAATGATCTAACCTGAAGCAGCATAAGGATACGCTCATTACCATAAGTTATTTCCACTGATACAAGAAGCAATCGAAGACTTCCAGCCTTAATAGTTATTAAAAAAATATTAATCATGTACTATAAACCTAGAAGTTAAAAGACACATATAAAACCCATCGCACACAAAAATAGTAATCTAGAAGTACTTTAACCTGAGAGCTTTAGAAGTTCTACTCTTTGAATTGCAATTCTAGCAGTCTACGCTTAATCCAACCTCAGCTGAATTGTCTTGCTTGAGAATATCTAAAGTTTAATGAACCTCATAAGCAATGGGAGTGGAAAAAGTGTATGCTTCTGCAGAGAAAATGGTCACATGTTACTTTAATCCAGATATTTTCAAAACAGTCGAGACATCAAAGTGATTAAAAAAGCAAGACAATCGTAAGGCATAAACAAATGGTATAGTAGAGCCCTAAACCCTAAACCCTAAAAGTTTCAAACCTTGAAACCTATAAACCCTAAAACCCTAAACCACTAAACCGTTAAACCAAAAACCAATAACACATCAACCCTACACCCTCAACTTGAAACAACCTAAACCTTCAACCAGATACCCCCGACCACTCAACCCCGCACCATAACCTTAACCACTAAACAATAAACTCTAAACAAACTAGCTCTAGTGTCACTAGTGGTATGCTCACGCAATATGCTCCACTATACCATTATGTGATCTTTCGTAAAACAAGAAAATAAAAAATAACACAATTGGGCAAAATTTCAGAAAAAAAGCATCAATAAGATACTCCCTGATGCTGTTTGGAAAATCGACACAAGGATTTTCCAAGACAACATGAAACATTAGGACACAACAGAAGATTTTCAGTTTCGATGCATATTGAGCAATTGATTTCACTCCAATAAACGCTGCCACCTTATTCATGTCAAGATTAAATCACCTGCATCCAAAGCACAAAAAAACAATCAAAACACATAACCTATTAGTTCAGAAATACTCCACCAAAAAACATTTGAATGACGCTCACCGCAAGAAAAACTTGCATCCTTATCCGGTAGTCGTGTTCATCCGTAGCTAGAAGATGACCACATAGGGCCATCTTGATAGAACAACACTTTAACAATGTGGAAAAGAAAGAATTTTCCTGCAAAGTCATGGATATGAACAAGGTTAAATCATAACAAATAAAATCAAATGGCTGGGCTCACAAGCATATCGAATTGCCATTAGCTTTCAACGCATGTCGAATTCCCACCTCACTCAATTTAATAAAGAAAAACAAACAACAACAACAACATTAAAATAATGAAAATTAATTGTTTTATACCCAATCCAACCCTCACTCAATTTAAGAAGAAAAACAAACAAAAATCACACTAATAACAACAACAATAAAAACAACCACCACAAAAACCTAAACATAAACAATGACAATAACAATAGCAATCAAAAACAAAAACAACAAAAGTAAGAAAAACAATAACAATAACAAACAGAAACATTAAAACAACAATAACAACAACAATAACAATAACAAAAAAAAAAAAAAAAAAAAAAAAAAAAAAAAAAAAAAAAAAAAAAAAAAAAGCGGAAACAATGATAGCAATGTTAATAGAAACAATAACAATAACAATAATAAACAAAAACAATAACATTAACGGAAACTATAACAATGACAATAACAGAGACAATAACAATAACCATAACAATAACAATAAAACATAAATTTAAATGTTAACAATAACATTAATAGAGAAATTAATATAAACAATAACAATAACAAACATAAACAAAAACACTAACACTAATAACACTGACACTGACACTGACAAAAATAGAAACATTAACCGAGACAATAACAAAAACATTAACACTAACATTAACAGAAACAGAAACAATAACACTAACAACAAAATAGAAACAAAAGCATTAACATAAACAAAAACAATAACAGAAATTGAAACAAGAATACCATAATGAAGAAAACCCGAGCTTTAACCAAACCAAATTGCACTAAAATTGCAGTAATAGGATACTATGCTATAACGACATCAATGATGCCATTAGAATAAGATACGCAGCTAAAGCAGCAGGAGGTCACTTGATAACAGTGTCATGATCTGGAAACTCAAACAAAATCACACAAATATAAATCATGTTTCGCTTTTTACCTGTTTACAAGTTCCAATCTCCATAACTTGATCTTATTTGGCAAGTTCTTTGCACGCGGTATGACATCCTTAACAAATAGCTACATATGCTTAAAACACAGTCCAAGAAAGCACTTAAACAAAACGTAAAATACCCACCAAAATCAAAGATAACAAAAAAGAACATAGCAAAAAGAAAAAATAATGAAAATCAATTGTCCTATTCCAAGTCATTTGATATACCTAAATAACATCCCCTACTTAATTTAAGTAGAGAAAAGCAACAACAATAACAATAACAAAAGAACATAGCAAAGGAAAAATAATGAAAATCAATTGTGTCATTCCAAGTCATTTGGTATACCCAAATCCTACCACCCACTCAATTTGAGTAGAAAAAACACAAACAAAAACACACACACAAACACAAACACACTAACACAATTACTAACAATAACACTAACACTAACAACAACAAAAAAATAGTGAAAACCAATAGTTTTATTCCAAGTCAATTGGTATACCCAATCCAAACCCTCACTCAATTTAAGGAGAAAACAAATAACAACAACAATATCAATAATAAAAGAACATAGGAAAGGAAAAAAATAGTGAAAATCAATTATGCTATTCCAAATAATTTGGGATACAAAATCCCACTACCCACTCAATTTATGAAGAAAAAACACTAACATAAACAATAACAATAACCAAAAACACATAGCGAAGGAAGAAATAATGAAAATCAACTGTCTTATTGCATGTTATTTGGTATAGGCAATCCCACCCCACACTCAATTTAAGAGAAAAAACAAAAATAAAAACAATCACAATCACAATCACAAAAACAAAAGAACATAGCAAAGGAAAAAAATAATAAAAATCAATTGCATTATCTCAAGTCATTTCGTATACTCAATCCCAACCCATTACTCAATTTAAGAAGGAAAAAAAAAACAATCACAATTGCAATCACAATGACAACGACAATCACAATCACAATCACAATCACAATCACAATAATAAGAGCAATTTCTGAAACAATCACCAAATTTGTGCACCAACTAACTCACAAAACACCAAGCATAACTAATGTTGTCCTACCTAATACTAGAAAACTACCAACAAAGAGATCTTGCTAGCTTCCTGGATCAGGCTTTCAAATAACCTGGAAGACAAGGCATGTCACACTGATTAGATGTTAAGATGAAACTCATCACAAAGGGCTTGAACTTAATTATATCAAGTTGCCTACGTATCCTTCAGAGGAATCAAAGCCCACGTAGTTCTTTTATTTTTATTATACATCTTTCTAGTGACTCTAGTCTTTGTTTTTACTTTCTAATAAATTCATGATCAATTCATTTTATAAAAAAAACATATAGTTTACAATTGAAATGACAAGCTCACTTGAACAAGGAAATTCTAATAGTTAAATACATAACAAAAATTGGATATCACTGAATATTCTGTCTGAGTAAATTATATCCCATGCTAAGTATCTTCCAGGAAGATGTCCAATGCAGAATTTTAAAAAACAATACTTCCCTGAACTCCGAATGCAGAATTTGGTAGTCTAAATCGCGGAGCGTTGAGTTCATGCCGGGAGCAACGGAAAGATGCAGAACTCAGAATAAATTCAGCGGAATGATCTAACCTGAAGCAGCATAAGGATACGCTCATTCCCATATGTTATTTCCACTGATACAAGAAGCAATCGAAGACTTCCAGCCTTAATAGTTATTAAAAAAATATTAATCATGTACTATAAACCTCGAAGTTAAAAGAAACATATAAAACCCATCGCACACAAAAATAGTAATCTAGAAGTCCTTTAACCTGAGAGCTTTAGAAGTTCTACCCCTTGAATTGCAATTCTAGTAGTCTACGCTTAATCCAACCTCAGCTGCATTGTCTTGCTTGAGAATATCTGAAGTTTAATGAACCTCATAAATAACAAAACGTAAAATACCCACCAAAATCAAAAATAACAAAAAAAACATAGCAAAAAGAAAAAATAATGAAAATCAATTGTCCTATTCCAAGTCATTTGATATACCTAATAACATCGCCCACTTAATTTAAGTAGAGAAAAGCAACAACAATAACAATAACAAAAGAACATAGCAAAGGAAAAATAATGAAAATCAATTGTGTCATTCCAAGCCATTTGGTATACCCAAATCCCACCACCCACTCAATTTGAGTAGAAAAAACACAAACAAAAACACACACACACACACACAAACACAAACACACTACACAATTACTGACATACACACAAACACACTAACAATAACACTAACACTAACACTAACAACAACAGAAAAATAGTGAAAACCAATAGTTTTATTCCAAAGTCAATTGGTATACCCAATCCAAACCCTCACTCAATTTAAGGAGAAAAAAAATAACAATAACAATATCAATAATAAAAGAACATAGCAAAGCAAAAAAATAGTGAAAATCAATTATGCTATTCCAAATCATTTGGGATACAAAATCCCACTACCCACTCAATTTATGAAGAAAAAACACTAACATAAACAATAACAATAACCAAAAAAACATAGCAAAGGAATAAACAATGAAAATCAACTGTCTTATTGCATGTTATTTGGTATAGGCAATCCCACCCCCACTCAATTTAAGAGAAAAAACAAAAATAAAAACAATCTCAATCACAATCACAATCACAATCACAAAAACAAAAGAACATAGCAAAAGAAAAAAATAATAAAAATCAATTGTATTATCTCAAGTCATTTCGTATACTCTATCCCAACCCATTACTCAATTTAAGAAGGTAAAAAAAAACAATCACAATTACAATCACAATGACAACGACAATCACAATCACAATCACAATCACAATCACAATAATAAGAGCAATTTCTGAAACAATCACCAAATTTGTGTACCAACTAACTCACAAAACACCAAGCATAACTAATGTTGCCCTACCTAATACTAGAAAACTACCAACAAAGAGATCTTGCTAGCTTCCTGGATCGGGCTTTCAAATAACCTGGAATAGAAGGCATGTCTCTGGTAAGAATCTTATTCCAACAAAAGAAAAAGTCAACAAAAACCAAAACACATGATGCGGAACACTAAACAATAACAGAAATATTATCAGAAACAATAACCAAAAAAAATATAGAAACAATAACAATATCAATAAAACAGAAACGTTAACAATAATGTTACCGGAGAAATTAACAGGAACAATAACAATAACAAACGCAAACAAAAACAATAACACTAATAACACTAATACTAACACTAGCAACAACAAAAACCAAACAAAAACATTAACAGAAACATTAACATTAACATTAACACTAACACTAACAATAAAACAAAAACAAAAACATTAACAGAAACATAACCAGAGAGCCCAGACCACTGAACCCCGAACCAAAACCTTAACCACTAAACAATAAACTCTAAACAAACTAGCTCTAGTGTCACTAATGGTATGCTCACGCAATATGCTCCATTATACCATTATGTGATCTTTCGTAAAATAAGAAAATAAAAAATAACGCAACTGGGTAAAATTTCAGAAAAAAAGCATCAATAAGATACTCCCTGATGCTGTTTGGAAAATCGGCACGAGGATTTTCCAAGACAACATGTAGCATTAGGACACAACAGAAGTTTTACAGTTTCGATGCATATTGAGCAATTGATTTCACTCCAATGAACGTTGCCACCTTATTCATGTCAAGATTAAATGACCTGCATCCAAAGCACAAAAAAACAAGCAAAACACATACCTATTAGTTCAGAAATAATCCACCAAGAGACATTTGAAAGATTCTCACTACAGTAAACTTGCATCCTTATTTGGTAGTGGTGCTCATTCGTAGCTAGAAGATGGTCACATAGGGCCATCTTGATAGAACAACACTTTAACAATGTGGAAAAGAAAGAATTTTCCTGCAAAGTCATGGAAGTCTTAGGTTACTGTTTTGAACAAGGTTAAATCATCACAAATAAAATCAAATGGCTAAGCTCACAAGCATATAGAATTGCCACTAGCTTTCAATGCAGATACATTTGGAGGACTCAATAAGAAAAAATGGTAAGGCAGGATAGCATATATACTACATGCAGGATATATTAAAAAAAAGACCAAGTTGCGTTAGAGAATATAATATAATAACTAACTCACCTACCTGAAAACAATAATCACGTCCTTACAGCAACATTAAATCTAAATATAACAACATTAAATTCATCATAGCGAAAGTAAAAATTGTTATCCAAGGTCAAAGAAGAAAAAAGGAGAAAAAATATGAACCATAGATAATAGGAATGTAGAAATACTTTAACCTGCGAGCTTTAGATTTTTTGCGCCTTGAATTGCAAAGCTAGCCGTCTTGGCATAATCCAACTCCACCTGCATAGCCATGTTTGATAATTTCTGAACTTCTATGAACCTCATAAGCAATGGGAGTGGAAACAATTTATGCTTCTGCTGAGAAAGTGGTCATATGTTACTTCAATCCAGATATTTTCAAGATAGTTAACACATAAAGGAGATTAAAAATTAAATATAACCATGAGGCATCTCGTCAGCGTTGATCTTAGTAGTTACAGCAAAATAAAATCATCCTCTGACCTTCCAACCAGCTGCTCAGAAGCTTCCCGCCTTCCTGGACTCCATCAACACAACTCATAAAGCATGGAAAAGAATCAGAAAATGTCAAATAAATCAAAGGCCATGAAGACATAGAATTAGGAAGAAAAAAAACAAACCTTTCAGGTCGTAGCTGACAAGGCAAATGAAAAAAAATTGAGGCAAGATTCCACATATAACTTATACGTAGGCTATAACAAAAAATACCATGTTCCGTTCGAGAACATAATATATTAACTAAAACTATAACCTGTAAACAATAAGCATGTCCTTAGAGGAGCATTAAATTCAAATATAATCAATCTAATTCATCATAGCACAAGTAAAAATTGTTATATAGAGTTCAATAAGAAAAAAGGCGCAAAAATACCCACCATAGCAAATAGGAACCAAGAAGTACATTAACCTGCGAGCTTTAGAAGTTCTACACCTTGAATTGCAATTCGAGCAGTCTTCGCTTAATCCAACCTCAGATGCATTGTCTTACTTGAGAATATATGGAGTTTTATGCGTCTGATAAGCAATGGGAGTGGAAAATGTGTATGCCTCTGCAGAGAAAATCGTCATATGTTACTTTAATCAAGATATTTTCAAAATAGTCGCGACATTAAAGAGATTAAAAAAACGAGACAATCATGAGGCATCAGCTAAGGGTATAGTGGAGCCTTAAACCCTAAACCCTAAAAGTTTCAAACTTTCAACCCTATAAGCCCTAAAACCCTAAACCACTAAACCCTTAACCACAAAACCAATAAAACCTCACCCCTAAACACTAAAACCCTCAACCCTATACCTGAAACAACCTAAACCATCAACCAGAGACACCAGACCACTGAACACTGAACCCTGAACTGTAACACTAACCCCTAAACAATAAACCCTAAACAAACTAGCTCTAGTGTCACTAGTGGTACGCCCACGCGATATGCTCCACTATACCATTAGGTGATCTTTCGTAAAAGATGAAAATCACAAATAAGACAATTTTGCAAAATTTCACAAAAAAACCATCAATAAGATACTCCCTGATGCTGGTTCGAAAATCGACACGAGGATTTTCCAAGACAACAAAGAAACATTAGGAGACAACAGAAGTTTTTCAGTTTCGATGCAAATTGAGCAATTGATTTCACTCCAATGAACGCTGCCACCTTATTCATGTCAAGAATGAATGACCTGCATCCAAAACACAAAAAAACATGCAAAACACATAACCTATTAGTTCATAATAGTCTACCAAAAAACATTTGAATGATGCTCACTGCAGTAAACTTGCATCCTTATCTGGTAGTGGTGCTCATTGGTAGCAAGGGCCATCTTGTTTGAACAACAATTTAACAATGTGGAACAGAAAGAATTTTCCCTGCAAACTCATCAAAGTGTTTAAGTTACTGTTCTGAACAAGGTTAAATCATAACAAAGAAAATCAAAGGGCCTAGCTCACAAGCATATAGAAAATACCATTAGCTTTCAATACAGGTGCATTTGGAGGGCTCCGTAAGAAAAAAATGGTAACGCAGGATAGCATCTATACTACATGCAGGATATATAAAAAAAAAGATTAAGTTGTGTTAGAGAATATAATATAATAATTTACCCTCCTATCTGAAAACAATAATCATGTCACTACGTCAGCATTAAATCTAAGTATAACCACATCCAATTCAACATAGCGCAAGTACAAATCGTCATCCATGGCCAAAGAAGAAAAAAAAGGGAAAAAATATGAGCCATAGACAACATGAATGTAGAAATAATTTAACCTGCGAACTTAACATTTTCTGCGCCTTGAACTGCAATGCTAACCGTCTTGCCATAATCCACCTAAGGCTGCATTGTCGTGTTTGATAATATCTGAAGTTTTATGCATCTCATAAGCAATGGGAGTGGAAAAGGGGTATGCTTCCGCTGAGAAAACGGTCATATGTTACTTCAATCCACATATTTTCAAAATAGGTAAGACATAAAAGGAGATTAAAAATTGAATAACCATGAGGCATCTCGTCAACGTTCATCTTACGAGTTACGGCAAAATAAATCAACCTCTCACCTTCCAACCAGCTGCTCAGAGTCTTCACGCCTTCGCGCACAACATCAACACAAGTGACAAAACATGGAAAAAAATTAGAAGATAAGAAATAAATCAAAGGCAATGAAGGGATAGAATTCGGAAGAAAAAATAAGCATACCTCTCAGGCTATAGCTGACAAGAAAAATAAATAGAAACTTAACTGAGACAGGATTGAACATATACCCTACATGTAGGGTATTAAAAAAAAGATCAGGTTCTGTTAGAGAATATAATATATTAACAACCACTATTACATGAAAACAATTAGCATGTCCTTACGAGAGCATTAAATTCAAATATAATCACATCTAATTCCGCATCTAAAAATTGTTATACAGAGTTCAAGAAGAAAAAAGGCCAAAAAATAGAGACATCATTATAAAATAAAAATACGAAATTAGGTATATGAAAGTGCTAATGTAAATTGAAAAACAACACACACAATTACAACATAAACCCCAGTTTCATATTCATGAACAAGAATGGAAATCTCATTATAAAATCAAAAGCAGAAATACCTGCAAGCATAAGATTCAAGGGGTTTTCACATAGGAACTTAGGTTCGTGTTCTCCAAGCCAAAGTGCAATGTTCTCTGTACCAAAGGCATGAAGTTACTGGACCAGGCCAGACCTCAAAACCAGCGGCATGTCGAACCAGTGACTTTATATGAACTATAAACCATAGTTCCAAAAAACCATATGGCAAGAATGAACAAATACCATAACATACCATGCTAGGACACACACAATTAAATTAAATCCACAAACCTACATCTTCTGCAAGAACAAAGAATAACTTATAAAATTAAAATTGGAATCTTCATGCTATATGAAAAGGGCAACAAAATTAGCTAGTGGCAGTGTTAATGTAAATTGAAGAACAACTCACAGAATTAAAACATAAACCCTAGTTTCATATTCATGAACAAGAACAGAGACATCATTATAAAATAAAAATCAGAAATTACCTATATCAAAGTGCTAATGTAAATTCAAGAACAACACACACACAAATACAACATAAACCTTAGTTTCATATTTATGAACAAGAATCGAAGCCTCATTATAAAATCAAAACCAGAAATACCTGCAAGCATAAGATTCAAGGGGTTTTCACATAGGAACTTAGGTTCGTGTTCTCCAAGTCAAAGTGCAATGTTCTCTGTACCAAAGGAATGAAGTTACTGGACCAGGCCAGGCCTCAAAACCAGTGGCAAGTCGAACCAGTGACTTTATATGAACTATAAACCCACGTTCCAAAATACCATATAGCAACAAGATAAAGGTTAGTACATGGATATTTCTTGTGGCATCTTTATAACCTACAAATATGATGATGTGCTTAAAATGAATTAGAATTGAGTACTACACGCACATTCTAAAAGTAGCTAATCCATGGTAATAGATAATGCATGCCATGTGGAGTCTCATTTTTAGTCCATGCTAAGAAGCAAGAACACTAGTTTAGTTTGCTGAAAAAATTATCATTTCACTATAAATTTGTACAACGTCAATTCAACGGATATAACAAGCTAGTAACTACTTCACAAGGACATCAACTTTTGTACATATCCATCTAATGACCTTTGACAAAAACCATCCTAAATCCTAAATGGCAACCATTAAAAGGCACATCATATTCCTGTGCACTCTTTCCTTCCATTGAAATGAATAATCAATTCCCCAAGTAAACTTTGTATCATTTGTATTCATTATTAGATTAATGCTAAGGACGAGTAAAAAAAACATCTGATTACCGTATCATACTAGTGCTAAAATAAGTTAGTATTAATATGTTCATAGGTAAAGGTAAAATTTAAATTAAACATGATTGATTGGAGGATTGGCCCACAGGAAGAGACATCTTGAGTATACGATAATAATTTATCCGGTAGTGGTGCTAATTCATAGCTAGAAGATGACGACATAGGGCCATGTTGCTCGAAAAAAAATAAAGAATAACCACCATAGCAAATAATAATATAGAAGTACTTTAACCTGAGAGCTTTAGAAGTTCTACTCCTTGAATTGCAATTCTAGCAGTCTTCGCTTAATCCAACCTCAGCTGCATTGTCTTGCTTGACAATATTTGAAGTTTTATGAACTTCATAAGCAATGGGAGTGGAAAAAGTGTATGCCTCTGCAGAGAAAATGGTCACATGTTATTTTAATAAAGATATTTTCAAAATAGTCGAGACATCAAAGTGATTAAAAAAGCAAGACAATCATAAGGCATCAACTAATGGTATAGTGGAGCCGTAAACCCTAAACCCTAAAAGTTTCAAACCTTAAACCCTATAAACCCTAAAACCCTAAACCACTAAACCCTTAAACCAAAAACCAATGACCAATTAACATTAAACCCTATACCTGAAACAACCTAAACCATCAACCACAGACCCCCGACCACTCAACCCCGAACCATAACCTTAACCACTAAACAATAAACTCTAAACAAACTAGCTCTAGTGTCACTAGTGGTATGCCCACGCAATATGCTCCACTATACCATTATGTGATCCTTCGTAAAACAAGAAAATAAAAAAAAAAACGCAATTGGGCAAAATTTCAGAAAAAAAAGCATCAATAAGATACTCCCTGATGCTGTTTGGAAAATCGACACGAGGATTTTCCAAGACAACATGAAACATTAGGACACAACAGAAGTTTTCCAGTTTCGATGCATATTGAGCAATTGATTTCACTCCAATAAACGCTGCCACCTTATTCATGTCAAGATTAAATGACCTGCATCCAAAGCACAAAAAAACAAGCAAAACACAACCTATTAGTTCAGAAATAGTCCACCAAGAAACATTTGAATGATGCTCACTGCAGTAAACTTGCATTCTTATCTGGTAGTCGTGTTCATCCGTAGCTAGAAGATGACCACATAGCATATCGAATTTTCCTGCAAAGTCATGGAAATGAACAGGGTTAAATCATAACAAATAAAATCAAATGGCTAGACTCACAAGCATATCGAATTGCCATTAGCTTTCAACGCATAAAGAATTCCCACCCCACTCAATTTAATAAAGAAAAACAAACAACAACAATAACAATAAAATAATGAAAATTACTTGTTTTATAGCCAATCCAACCCTCACTCAATTTAACAAGAAAAACAAACAAAAATCACACTAATAACAACAACAATAAAAACAACCACCAAAAAAACCTAAACAAAAACAATGACAATAACAATAGCAATCAAAAACAAAAACAATAAAAGTAAGAAAAACAATAACAATAACAAACAGAAACATTAACAAAACAATAACAACAACAATAACAATAACAAAAAAAAAAGAAAAATTAACAAAAACAATAACAAAAAAAAAAACGGAAACAATAATAGCAATGTTAATAGAAACAATAACAATAACAATAATAAACAAATACAATAACATTAACGGAAACAATAACAATGACAATAACAGAGACAATAACAATGGAAACCTCTTATCTTACGTCTAAAATGACCAATACTGACATTTAGCAGATTTATAACAGCAAGCATACTTTCTAGAACATTTAAATACATATCATCCTAATATATCGTATTGTGTCGTAACAATTAAAGGATGAGATGTTGTAGACAGCAAGATCGTTTCAGTTCATCAAATTATAAACATGTACAAGAAGAAATTAACATCATGATACATTCTAACATACACAAAAAAAACAAAAATAAAAAAAATAAAATGATAACATGAAATCGGGGCATAAAAAAAACAACAACAATGCAAAGGTAGAATTTTAAAAAACAATACTTCCCTGAACTCCGAATGCAAAGATTTGGTAGTCTAAATCGCAGAGCGTTGAGTTCATACCGCAAAGCAACGGAAAGATGCGGAACTCGGAATAAATTCAGCGGAATGATCTAACATGAAGCAAAGATAAAGACACGCTCATTACCATAAGTTATTTCCACCGATACAAGAAGCAATCGAAGACTTCCAAACTTTAATAGTTATTAAAAAATATTAATCATGTACTATAAACCTAGAAGTTAAAAGAAACAAAAATAGTAATCTAGAAGTACTTTAACCCGAGAGCTTTAGAAGTTCTACTCCTTGAATTGCAATTCTAGCAGTCTACGCTTAATCCAACCTCAATTGCATTGTCTTGCTTGATATATCCTCAACCTCGTTCTGCATCAAAAAAGCCAAAATAAAATTAGAGGAGCAAGGGATGGATGAATGAAGTAGAATTAGATCATAAAGAACAAGAGTTAATCTAATAAAAAAATATAGCTCCATCAAAATCTGAACAGAAAGCAAGTGCAGGAAAATATTATCTTTAGTAAGGGGTGAGCAAAAAAGCACATCAACTTATGCAAGTACCCGTGTAAGATATATCCTCAGCCACATTCTGCATCAAAAAAGGTATAACAAAGTTAGAGGATCACGAGAGGGTTTAATGAAGTAGAATTACATGATAAAAAACTACATTTAATATAATTAAAAATAGCTCCATCAAAATCTGAAGAAAAAGCATCTGCAGGAAAATATTGTCCTTAGTAAGGGGTGAGCAAGAAAGCACATCAATTTATGCAAGTACCTATGTATGATATATTCTCAACCTCCTTCTGCATCAAAAAAGATAAAATAAATTAGAGGATTAAGGATGGATGAATGAAGTAGAATCAGATCATAAAGAACAACATTTAATCTAATAAAAAAAGCTCCATCAAAATCTGAACAAAAAGCAAGTGCAGAAAAATATTATCTTTAGTATGCGGGAGAGCAAGAAAGCACATCAACTTATGCGAGTACCCATGTATGACATATCCTCAACCTCATTCTGCATCAAAAAAGGTAAAATAAAGTTAGAGGATCAAGGGATGGATGAATGAAGTAGGAGTAGATGACAAAGAGTAACATTTAATCTAATAAAAAACTAGGTCCATCAAAATCTGAACAAAAAGGAAGTGCAGTGAAATATTGTCTTTAGTAAGGGGATGAGCAAGAAAACACATCAACATATGGAAGCGCCCATGTATGACATATCCCAAACCTCATTCTGCATCAAAAAAAGTAAAATAACGTTAGAGGATCACCAGATGGACGAATGAAATAGAATTAGGTGATAAAAAAAACATTTAATCTAATAAAAAATAGCTCCATCAACTTATGCAAGTAAAAATGTATGATATATCCTCAACCACATGCTGCACCAAAAAAGGTAAAATAAAGTTAGAAGATCAAGGGATGGAGTGAAAAGCATTCTTCAATTTATGATACACAATCTCTGAAAATCAACTAAATTATAATTTTCTCTTTATATAGTTCTATGCCATGTGAGATAATATATTTTAATTACTAACTAAAACCTTTATTTATTTTCAAGAAAACAAATAATTTGTGTCAAGGTTGACACCGAAATTTTCATAGACAGGATGTTTAGCAGAGGCTTGACCTTGGCATAATTGCGACTAGGATCAATTCAACATAGCAAAAACCAATGACCAATTAACATTAAACCCTATACCTGAAACAACCGAAACCATCAACCACAGACCCCCGCCCACTCAACCCCGAACCATAACCTTAACCACTAAACAATAAACTCTAAACAAACTAGCTCAAGTGTCACTAGTGGTATGCCCACGCAATATGCTCCACTATACCATTATGTAATCTTTCGTAAAACAAGAAAATAAAAAATAACGCAATTGGGCAAAATTTCAGAAAAAAAGCATCAATAAGATACTCCCTGATGCTGTTTGGAAAATCGGCACAAGGATTTTCCAAGACAACATGAAACATTAGGACACAACAGAAGTTTTCCAGTTTCGATGCATATTGAGCAATTGATTTCACTCCAATAAACGCTGCCACCTTATTCATGTCAAGATTAAATGACGTGCATCCAAAGCACAAAAAAACAAGCAAAACACATAACCTATTAGTTCAGAAATAGTCCACCAAGAAACATTTGAATGATGCTCACTGCTGTAAACTTGCATCCTTATCTGGTAGTCGTGTTCATCCGTAGCTAGAAGATGACCACATAGGGCCATCTTGACAGAACAACACTTTAACAATGTGGAAAATAAAGAATTTTCCTACAAAGTCATGGAAATGAACAAGGTTAAATCATAACAAATAAAATCAAATGGCTAGGCTCACAAGCATATCGAATTGCCATTAGCTTTCAACGCATATCGAATTCCCAACCCACTCAATTTAATAAAGAAAAACAAACAACAACAATAACAATAAAATAATGAAAATTAATTGTTTTATACCCAATCCAACCCTCACTCAATTTAAGAAGAAAAACAAACAAAAATCACACTAATAACAACAACAATAAAAACAACCACCACAAAAAAATAAACAAAAACAATGACAATAACAATAGCAATCAAAAACAAAAACAATAAAAGTAAGAAAAACAATAACAATAACGAACAGAAACATTAACAAAACAATAACAACAACAATAACAATAAAAAAAAAAAAAAAATTAACAAAAACAATAACAAAAAAAAAAAACGGACACAATAATAGCAATGTTAATAGAAACAATAACAATAACAATAATAAACAAAAACAATAACATTAACGGAAACAATAACAATGACAATAACAGAGACAATAACAATAACCATAACAATAACAATAAAACATAAATTTAAATGTTAACGATAACATTAATAGAGAAATTAATATAAACAATAACAATAACAAACATAAACAAAAACACTAACACTAATAACACTGACACTGACACTGACAAAAATAGAAACATTAACCGAGACAATAACAAAAACATTAACACTAACATTAACAGAAACAGAAACAATAACACTAACAACAAAATAGAAACAAAAGCATTAACATAAACAAAAACAATAACAGAAATTGAAACAAGAATACCATAATGAAGAAAACCCGAGCTTTAACCAAACCAAAATTGCACTAAAACTACAGTAATAGGCCACTATGCTATAACGACATCAATGATGCCATTAGAATAAGATACGCACTTAAAGCAGAAGGAGGTCACTTGATAACAGTGTCATGATCTGGAAACTCAAACAAAATCACACAAATATAAATCATGTTTGGCTTTTTACCTGTTTACAAGTTCCAATGTCCATACCTTGATCTTATTTGGCAAGTTCTTTGCACGCGGTATGACATCCTTAACAAATAGCTACATATGCCTAAAACACAGTCCTAGAGAGCACTAAAACAAAAAGTAAAATACCCACCAAAATCAAAAATAACAAAAAAGAACATAGCAAAAAGAAAAAATAAGGAAAATCAATTGTCCTATTCCAAGTCATTTGATATACCTAATAACATCCCCACTTCATTTATCTAGAGAAAAGCAACAACAAAAACCATAACAAAAGAACATAGCAAAGGAAAAATAATGAAGATCAATTGTGTCATTCCAAGTCATTTGGTATACCCAAATCCCACCACCCACTCAATTTGAGTAGAAAAAACACAAACAAAAACACACACACACACACAAACACAAACACACTAACACAATTACTGACACACACACAAACACACTAACAATAACACTAACACTAACAACAACAGAAAAATAGTGAAAACCAATAGTTTTATTCCAAAGTCAATTGGTATACCCAATCCAAACCCTCACTCGATTTAAGGAGAAAAAAAATAACAATAACAATATCAATAATAAAAGAACATAGCAAAGCAAAAAAAATAGTGAAAATAAATTATGCTATTCCAAATCATTTGGGATACAAAATCCCACTACCCACTCAATTTATGAAGAAAAAACACTAACATAAACAATAACAATAACAAAAAAAACATAGCAAAGGAATAAATAATGAAAATCAACTGTCTTATTGCATGTTATTTGGTATAGGCAATCCCACCCCCCGCTCAATTTAAGAGAAAAAAACAAAAATAAAAACAATCACAATCACAAAAACAAAAGAACATAGCAAAGGAAAAAAATAATAAAAATCAATGGTATTATCTCAAGTCATTTCGGATACTCAATCCCAACCGATTACTCAATTAAAGAAGGAAAAAACAAAACAATCACAATTACTATCACAATGACAACGACAATCACAATCACAATCACAATAATAAGAGCAATTTCTGAAACAATCACCAAATTTGTGCACCAACTAACTCACAAAACACCAAGCATAACTAATGTTGTCCTACCTAATACTAGAAAACTACCAACAAAGAGATCTTGCTTGACTTCCTCGGATCGGGCTTTCAAATAACTTGGAAGACAAGGCATGTCACACTGATTAGATGTTAAGATGAAACTCATCACAAAGGGCTTGAACTTAATTATATCAAGTTGCCTACGTATCCTTGAGGAGGAATCAAAGCCCACGTAGTTCTTTTATTTTTATTATACATATTTCTAGTGACTCTAGTCTTTGTTTTTACTTTCTAAGAAATTCATGATCAATTCATTTTATAAAAAAAAAAAATATAGTTTACAATTGAAATGACAAGCTCACATGAACAAGGAAATTCAAATAGTTAAATACATATCAAAAATTGGATATCATCGAATATTCTGTCTGAGTAAGTTATGTCCCATGGTACGTATCTTCCAGGAAGATGTGCAATAGGATCCCTTTAGGTGAATAAAGAAGTAACCGAACTAGGCCGGGCCTCCTTATTAGCCTTGTAATCCTTGGCTTCCTTCTTACAGATAATATACCAATGGAAACCTCTTATCTTACGTCTAAAATGAGCAATACTGACATTTAGCAGATTTATAACAGCAAGCATACTTTCTAGAACATTTAAATACGTATCATCCTAATGTATCGTATTGTGTTGTAGACAATTAAAGGATGAGATGTTGTAGACAGCAAGATCGTCTAAGTTCATCAAATTATAAACATGTACAAGAAGAAATTAACATCATGATACATTCGAACATACACAAAAAAAAACAAAAATAAAAAAAATTAAATGACAACAGGAAATCGGGGCATAAAAAAAAACAACAATGCGAAGGTAGAATTTTAAAAAACAATACTTCCCTGAACTCCGAATGCAGAATTTGGTACTCTAAATCGCGGAGCGTTGAGTTCATACTTGCAGCAACGGAAAGATGCAGAACTCAGAATAAATTCAGCGGAATGATCTAACCTGAAGCAGCATAAGGATACGCTCATTACCATAAGTTATTTCCACTGATACAAGAAGCAATCGAAGACTTCCAGCCTTAATAGTTATTAAAAAAATATTAATCATGTACTATAAACCTAGAAGTTAAAAGACACATATAAAACCCATCGCACACAAAAATAGTAATCTAGAAGTACTTTAACCTGAGAGCTTTAGAAGTTCTACTCTTTGAATTGCAATTCTAGCAGTCTACGCTTAATCCAACCTCAGCTGAATGGTCTTGCTTGAGAATATCTAAAGTTTAATGAACCTCATTAGCAATGGGAGTGGAAAAAGTGTATGCTTCTGCAGAGAAAATGGTCACATGTTACTTTAATCCAGATATTTTCAAAACAGTCGAGACATCAAAGTGATTAAAAAAGCAAGACAATCGTAAGGCATAAACAAATGGTATAGTAGAGCCCTAAACCCTAAACCCTAAAAGTTTCAAACCTTGAAACCTATAAACCCTAAAACCCTAAACCACTAAACCGTTAAACCAAAAACCAATAACACATCAACCCTACACCCTCAACTTGAAACAACCTAAACCTTCAACCAGATACCCCCGACCACTCAACCCCGCACCATAACCTTAACCACTAAACAATAAACTCTAAACAAACTAGCTCTAGTGTCACTAGTGGTATGCTCACGCAATATGCTCCACTATACCATTATGTGATCTTTCGTAAAACAAGAAAATAAAAAATAACGCAATTGGGCAAAATTTCATAAAAAAAGCATCAATAAGATACTCCCTGATGCATATTGATTTTCATTTTCGATGCATATTGAGCAATTGATTTCACTCCAATAAACGCTGCCACCTTATTCATGTCAAGATTAAATCACCTGCATCCAAAGCACAAAAAAACAATCAAAACACATAACCTATTAGTTCAGAAATACTCCACCAAAAAACATTTGAATGATGCTCACTGCAGTAAACTTGCATCCTTATCTGGTAGTCGTGTTCATCCGTAGCTAGAAGATGACCACATAGGGCCATCTTGATAGAACAACACTTTAACAATGTGGAAAAGAAAGAATTTTCCTGCAAAGTCATGGATATGAACAAGGTTAAATCATAACAAATAAAATCAAATGGCTGGGCTCACAAGCATATCGAACTGCCATTAGCTTTCAACGCATGTCGAATTCCCACCTCACTCAATTTAATAAAGAAAAACAAACAACAACAACAACATTAAAATAATGAAAATTAATTGTTTTATACCCAATCCAACCCTCACTCAATTTAAGAAGAAAAACAAACAAAAATCACACTAATAACAACAACAATAAAAACAACCACCACAAAAACCTAAACAAAAACAATGACAATAACAATAGCAATCAAAAACAAAAACAACAAAAGTAAGAAAAACAATAACAATAACAAACAGAAACATTAAAACAACAATAACAACAACAATAACAATAACAAAAAAAAAGAAAAACAAACAAAAACAATAACAAAAAAAAAAATAAAAGCGGAAACAATGATAGCAATGTTAATAGAAACAATAACAATAACAATAATAAACAAAAACAATAACATTAACGGAAACTATAACAATGACAATAACAGAGACAATAACAATAACCATAACAATAACAATAAAACATAAATTTAAATGTTAACAATAACATTAATAGAGAAATTAATATAAACAATAACAATAACAAACATAAACAAAAACACTAACACTAATAACACTGACACTGACACTGACAAAAATAGAAACATTAACCGAGACAATAACAAAAACATTAACACTAACATTAACAGAAACAGAAACAATAACACTAACAACAAAATAGAAACAAAAGCATTAACATAAACAAAAACAATAACAGAAATTGAAACAAGAATACCATAATGAAGAAAACCCGAGCTTTAACCAAACCAAATTGCACTAAAATTGCAGTAATAGGCTACTATGCTATAACGACATCAATGATGCCATTAGAATAAGATACGCAGCTAAAGCAGCAGGAGGTCACTTGATAACAGTGTCATGATCTGGAAACTCAAACAAAATCACACAAATATAAATCATGTTTCGCTTTTTACCTGTTTACAAGTTCCAATCTCCATAACTTGATCTTATTTGGCAAGTTCTTTGCACGCGGTATGACATCCTTAACAAATAGCTACATATGCTTAAAACACAGTCCAAGAAAGCACTTAAACAAAACGTAAAATACCCACCAAAATCAAAGATAACAAAAAAGAACATAGCAAAAAGAAAAAATAATGAAAATCAATTGTCCTATTCCAAGTCATTTGATATACCTAAATAACATCCCCTACTTAATTTAAGTAGAGAAAAGCAACAACAATAACAATAACAAAAGAACATAGCAAAGGAAAAATAATGAAAATCAATTGTGTCATTCCAAGTCATTTGGTATACCCAAATCCCACCACCCACTCAATTTGAGTAGAAAAAACACAAACAAAAACACACACACAAACACAAACACACTAACACAATTACTAACAATAACACTAACACTAACAACAACAAAATAATAGTGAAAACCAATAGTTTTATTCCAAGTCAATTGGTATATCCAATCCAAACCCTCACTCAATTTAAGGAGAAAACAAATAACAACAACAATATCAATAATAAAAGAACATTGGAAAGGAAAAAAATAGTGAAAATCAATTATGCTATTCCAAATAATTTGGGATACAAAATCCCACTACCCACTCAATTTATGAAGAAAAAACACTAACATAAACAATAACAATAACCAAAAACACATAGCGAAGGAAGAAATAATGAAAATCAACTGTCTTATTGCATGTTATTTGGTATAGGCAATCCCACCCCCCACTCAATTTAAGAGAAAAAACAAAAATAAAAACAATCACAATCACAATCACAAAAACAAAAGAACATAGCAAAGGAAAAAAATAATAAAAATCAATTGCATTATCTCAAGTCATTTCGTATACTCAATCCCAACCCATTACTCAATTTAAGAAGGAAAAAAAAAACAATCACAATTGCAATCACAATGACAACGACAATCACAATCACAATCACAATCACAATAATAAGAGCAATTTCTGAAACAATCACCAAATTTGTGCACCAACTAACTCACAAAACACCAAGCATAACTAATGTTGTCCTACCTAATACTAGAAAACTACCAACAAAGAGATCTTGCTAGCTTCCTGGATCAGGCTTTCAAATAACCTGGAAGACAAGGCATGTCACACTGATTAGATGTTAAGATGAAACTCATCACAAAGGGCTTGAACTTAATTATATCAAGTTGCCTACGTATCCTTCAGAGGAATCAAAGCCCACGTAGTTCTTTTATTTTTATTATACATCTTTCTAGTGACTCTAGTCTTTGTTTTTACTTTCTAATAAATTCATGATCAATTCATTTTATAAAGAAAACATATAGTTTACAATTGAAATGACAAGCTCACTTGAACAAGGAAATTCTAATAGTTAAATACATAACAAAAATTGGATATCACTGAATATTCTGTCTGAGTAAATTATGTCCCATGCTAAGTATCTTCCAGGAAGATGTCCAATGCAGAATTTTAAAAAACAATACTTCCCTGAACTCCGAATGCAGAATTTGGTAGTCTAAATCGCGGAGCGTTGAGTTCATGCCGGGAGCAACGGAAAGATGCAGAACTCAGAATAAATTCAGCGGAATGATCTAACCTGAAGCAGCATAAGGATACGCTCATTCCCATATGTTATTTCCACTGATACAAGAAGCAATCGAAGACTTCCAGCCTTAATAGTTATTAAAAAAATATTAATCATGTACTATAAACCTCGAAGTTAAAAGAAACATATAAAACCCATCGCAGACAAAAATAGTAATCTAGAAGTCCTTTAACCTGAGAGCTTTAGAAGTTCTACTCCTTGAATTGCAATTCTAGTAGTCTACGCTTAATCCAACCTCAGCTGCATTGTCTTGCTTGAGAATATCTGAAGTTTAATGAACCTCATAAATAACAAAACGTAAAATACCCACCAAAATCAAAAATAACAAAAAAAACATAGCAAAAAGAAAAAATAATGAAAATCAATTGTCCTATTCCAAGTCATTTGATATACCTAATAACATCGCCCACTTAATTTAAGTAGAGAAAAGCAACAACAATAACAATAACAAAAGAACATAGCAAAGGAAAAATAATGAAAATCAATTGTGTCATTCCAAGCCATTTGGTATACCCAAATCCCACCACCCACTCAATTTGAGTAGAAAAAACACAAACAAAAACACACACACACACACACAAACACAAACACACTACACAATTACTGACATACACACAAACACACTAACAATAACACTAACACTAACACTAACAACAACAGAAAAATAGTGAAAACCAATAGTTTTATTCCAAAGTCAATTGGTATACCCAATCCAAACCCTCACTCAATTTAAGGAGAAAAAAAATAACAATAACAATATCAATAATAAAAGAACATAGCAAAGCAAAAAAATAGTGAAAATCAATTATGCTATTCCAAATCATTTGGGATACAAAATCCCACTACCCACTCAATTTATGAAGAAAAAACACTAACATAAACAATAACAATAACCAAAAAAACATAGCAAAGGAATAAACAATGAAAATCAACTGTCTTATTGCATGTTATTTGGTATAGGCAATCCCACCCCCACTCAATTTAAGAGAAAAAACAAAAATAAAAACAATCTCAATCACAATCACAATCACAATCACAAAAACAAAAGAACATAGCAAAGGAAAAAAATAATAAAAATCAATTGTATTATCTCAAGTCATTTCGTATACTCTATCCCAACCCATTACTCAATTTAAGAAGGTAAAAAAAAACAATCACAATTACAATCACAATGACAACGACAATCACAATCACAATCACAATCACAATCACAATAATAAGAGCAATTTCTGAAACAATCACCAAATTTGTGTACCAACTAACTCACAAAACACCAAGCATAACTAATGTTGCCCTACCTAATACTAGAAAACTACCAACAAAGAGATCTTGCTAGCTTCCTGGATCGGGCTTTCAAATAACCTGGAATAGAAGGCATGTCTCTGGTAAGAATCTTATTCCAACAAAAGAAAAAGTCAACAAAAACCAAAACACATGATGCGGAACACTAAACAATAACAGAAATATTATCAGAAACAATAACCAAAAAAAATATAGAAACAATAACAATATCAATAAAACAGAAACGTTAACAATAATGTTACCGGAGAAATTAACAGGAACAATAACAATAACAAACGCAAACAAAAACAATAACACTAATAACACTAATACTAACACTAGCAACAACAAAAACCAAACAAAAACATTAACAGAAACATTAACATTAACATTAACACTAACACTAACAATAAAACAAAAACAAAAACATTAACAGAAACATAACCAGAGAGCCCAGACCACTGAACCCCGAACCAAAACCTTAACCACTAAACAATAAACTCTAAACAAACTAGCTCTAGTGTCACTAATGGTATGCTCACGCAATATGCTCCATTATACCATTATGTGATCTTTCGTAAAATAAGAAAATAAAAAATAACGCAACTGGGTAAAATTTCAGAAAAAAAGCATCAATAAGATACTCCCTGATGCTGTTTGGAAAATCGGCACGAGGATTTTCCAAGACAACATGTAGCATTAGGACACAACAGAAGTTTTACAGTTTCGATGCATATTGAGCAATTGATTTCACTCCAATGAACGTTGCCACCTTATTCATGTCAAGATTAAATGACCTGCATCCAAAGCACAAAAAAACAAGCAAAACACATACCTATTAGTTCAGAAATAATCCACCAAGAGACATTTGAAAGATTCTCACTACAGTAAACTTGCATCCTTATTTGGTAGTGGTGCTCATTCGTAGCTAGAAGATGGTCACATAGGGCCATCTTGATAGAACAACACTTTAACAATGTGGAAAAGAAAGAATTTTCCTGCAAAGTCATGGAAGTCTTAGGTTACTGTTTTGAACAAGGTTAAATCATCACAAATAAAATCAAATGGCTAAGCTCACAAGCATATAGAATTGCCACTAGCTTTCAATGCAGATACATTTGGAGGGCTCAATAAGAAAAAATGGTAAGGCGGATAGCATATATACTACATGCAGGATATATTAAAAAAAAGACCAAGTTGCGTTAGAGAATATAATATAATAACTAACTCACCTACCTGAAAACAATAATCACGTCCTTACAGCAACATTAAATCTAAATATAACAACATTAAATTCATCATAGCGAAAGTAAAAATTGTTATCCAAGGTCAAAGAAGAAAAAAGGAGAAAAAATATGAACCATAGATAATAGGAATGTAGAAATACTTTAACCTGCGAGCTTTAGATTTTTTGCGCCTTGAATTGCAAAGCTAGCCGTCTTGGCATAATCCAACTCCACCTGCATAGCCATGTTTGATAATTTCTGAACTTCTATGAACCTCATAAGCAATGGGAGTGGAAACAATTTATGCTTCTGCTGAGAAAGTGGTCATATGTTACTTCAATCCAGATATTTTCAAGATAGTTAACACATAAAGGAGATTAAAAATTAAATATAACCATGAGGCATCTCGTCAGCGTTGATCTTAGTAGTTACAGCAAAATAAAATCATCCTCTGACCTTCCAACCAGCTGCTCAGAAGCTTCCCGCCTTCCTGGACTCCATCAACACAACTCATAAAGCATGGAAAAGAATCAGAAAATGTCAAATAAATCAAAGGCCATGAAGACATAGAATTAGGAAGAAAAAAACAAACCTTTCAGGTCGTAGCTGACAAGGCAAATGAAAAACAATTGAGGCAAGATTCCACATATAACTTATACGTAGGCTATAACAAAAAATACCATGTTCCGTTCGAGAACATAATATATTAACTAAAACTATAACCTGTAAACAATAAGCATGTCCTTAGAGGAGCATTAAATTCAAATATAATCAATCTAATTCATCATAGCACAAGTAAAAATTGTTATATAGAGTTCAATAAGAAAAAAGGCGCAAAAATACCCACCATAGCAAATAGGAACCAAGAAGTACATTAACCTGCGAGCTTTAGAAGTTCTACACCTTGAATTGCAATTCGAGCAGTCTTCGCTTAATCCAACCTCAGATGCATTGTCTTACTTGAGAATATATGGAGTTTTATGCGTCTGATAAGCAATGGGAGTGGAAAATGTGTATGCCTCTGCAGAGAAAATCGTCATATGTTACTTTAATCAAGATATTTTCAAAATAGTCGCGACATTAAAGAGATTAAAAAAACGAGACAATCATGAGGCATCAGCTAAGGGTATAGTGGAGCCTTAAACCCTAAACCCTAAAAGTTTCAAACTTTCAACCCTATAAGCCCTAAAACCCTAAACCACTAAACCCTTAACCACAAAACCAATAAAACCTCACCCCTAAACACTAAAACCCTCAACCCTATACCTGAAACAACCTAAACCATCAACCAGAGACACCAGACCACTGAACCCTGAACTGTAACTGATACGAACCCCGCCAACGATCGTGACGAGACCCGAAAACAAATTTGGCAAGAAGAAGAAAAGTCACGGATTCAAATGGAACGGATGGACACCTCGACCCAATGCTTAGCGAAGCACGAACCTTGGTAAGGGAATGACGCCACAAAAGGAGATGGAAATCCAATTGATAAGTCAGTTGAACGCCACAAGGAAAAACCCTTGATAAGTTCTTAAAAAGTCTCTTCAAGAAAACAAGAGGAAAACCTCACAAATTCTCATTCATCAAAGTTCTCTTTTATCGCTGCTACATGCGGCTATATATATAGCCCAAAACCCTAGAGAACTTCTAAGAAGTAAAAGTTCAAAACTACCCTTAAAGATAAAAAAAAGAAGCAATCAACTTAAAAAAAACAACTTCAGCCCAAAGGCTCACAAAGCCCAACAAGACTAGTCACTTACAAAAGACTCTAGTTCACATATTAAACTCATCACCAAATGACAACCAAATCTTCATCAAGCGTCTAAGTGGAATCGGCTTGGATGAGTAGGACCAGTTTTTGTTCACCATCAGTAGTGATCACGCCCTCTTCTTGTTGTAGAATTCTCCATGCCAAGTTGCTGAGCTCCTCTTTAAATCTTCTAGCTCGAGCCCTCATCACTGGTCCCGTTGGAACTTGAATTGGATCCTTAGCCTTGATGTCCACATCATTCCCCCCCTCTTGAGAAGGATTTGCCCTCAAATCGTCACCTACATCAAAAGGACGTAAGTCAGTCACATTGAAAGTAGCACTAACATTGTACTCACCCGGTAAATCAATGCGGTAGGCATTGTCGTTGATCCGCTCAAGCACTTGAAAAGGACCATCTCCCCGAGGTAGCAACTTGGAACGTCGGTGTGCGGGGAACCGCTCCTTCCTCATGTGTAACCACACCCAATCACCAATCTCAAAAACTTGCTTGTGACGTCCCTTATTTGATTGCTTGATATATTGCTCAGTCCTCCTTTCTATGTTGAGCCGGGCCTTCTCGTGGAGCTGCTTCACAAATTCGGCTTTCTTGTGGCCATCGAAGTTCACATGCTCACAAAAAGGTAAAGGTGATAAATCCAAAGGAGTTAAAGGATTAAAACCATAAACAATTTCAAATGGTGAAAACTGTAGCGAAATGCATAGAACGATTATAAGCAAACTCAATATGTGGTAAACAATCCTCCCAAGTCTTGATGTTCTTACTAATGACAGCCCGTAACAAAGTGGATAAAGTTCGGTTAACTACTTCAGTTTGACCATCGGTTTGAGGGTGACAAGTAGTGGAAAACAATAGTTTAGTCCCTAGTTTACCCCACAATGTCTTCCAAAAATAACTCAAGAACTTAGCATCCCGATCTGACACGATTGTTCTTGGCATACCATGTAGACGTACAATCTCCCTAAAGAACAAATCGGCGATATTGGAAGCATCATCAGTTTTATGACACGGTATAAAATGGGCCATTTTAGAAAATCGATCCACAACTACAAAGATTGAATCCCGTCCACGCTTACTCCTAGGTAATCCTAGCACAAAATCCATCGAAATATCAATCCAAGGGGAACTAGGAATAGGTAGTGGTGTGTAAAGGCCATTTGGTTGAACCCGAGACTTAGCTTGTCTACAAGTGATACACCGACCACATATTCGCTCAACATCTCGTTTTATGCATGGCCAATAGAAATGCTCTTGTAACACGGCTAGAGTCTTAGCTACCCCAAAATGCCCCATTAATCCTCCCCCATGGGACTCTCGAACTAACAAATCTCTTAAGGAGCAATTAGGCAAACACAACCTATGTTCTTTAAACAGAAAACCCTCATGCCTATAAAACTTCCCTTCGGCGGATTTTTCACAAGCCCCATATACCTCCCCAAAGTCATGGTCCTCATGGTAAAGATCTTTAATGTGCTCAAAACCAAGGAATTTAACATCAAGAGTGGAGATTAAGGCATACCTGCGTGACAAACAATAAGCAACCACATTCTCCTTACCTTGTTTATATCGAATGACATACGGAAAGGTTTCAATGAATTCAACCCATCGAGCATGTCGCTTGTTCAGCTTATGCTGCCCTTTCAAATGCTTCAAGGATTCATGATCCGTTCGAATCACAAACTCCTTCGGCCACAAATAATGCTGCCAAGTCTCCAATGCTCGAACCAAAGCATACAACTCCTTATCATAAGTGGGGTAGTTTAGAGTAGCCCCGCCTAGCTTCTCAACGAAGTACGCAAGTGGTCTTCCATCTTGCATGAGTACAAGACCCAATACCGACACCGGAGGCATCACATTCTATTTCAAAAGTATTAGAAAAGTTAGGTAAAGCAAGTAAGGGAGCATGAGTTAGTTTGTGTTTCATAAGCTGAAATGCTTCCTCTTGTGCTTGGCCCCCATTTGAATGCAACGTTCTTTTTGATAACTTCAGTAAGGGGTGCCGCAATGGTACTAAAATCTTTCACGAATCTCCTATAGAAGCTAGCAAGTCCATGAAAACTACGAACGTGACTCACACTTGTTGGGGTCGGCCACTCTTGGATGGCTTTGATCTTTTCCCCATCAACCTCAATACCTGTAGCACTCACAACAAATCCTAGGAAAACAAGTTTTTCAGTGCAAAATGTGCATTTCTTGAGGTTAGCATACAATTTCTCTTTCCTAAGGACACCCAAAACCAAATGCAAATGCGAAGCATGATCATGCAAATTCTTACTATAAATCAGAATATCATCAAAATAAACAACAACGAATTTTCCAATGAAAGTTCGTAAAACATGATTCATTAAACGCATGAAAGTACTAGGTGCATTAGTTAAGCCAAATGGCATGACTAACCATTCATACAACCCATGTTTAGTTTTAAATGCCGTTTTCCATTCATCACCTTCTTTCATTCGGATTTGATGATACCCACTCTTAAGATCAATTTTTGAAAACACACAAGATCCATGCAACTCATCTAACATATCATCTAAACGAGGGATGGGGTGTCGATACTTTACCGTTATGTTGTTGATGGCTCGGCAATCAATACACATCCTCCATGTCCCATCCTTCTTAGGAACTAGAATCACCGGAACTGCGCAAGGACTCATGCTTTCTCTCACATACCCTTTCTCTCACAATCGAAAACCAATTCCATCTTCTTCTCCCATTCAAGGTATGCTTCGGGTTCACTCTTTCCTTGAAATGCCGGAATTCTCATCTTGATACTACCCAAGTTGTTGTCTAAACGATTCCGAGCGTCTCTATCTCGACCATATCTCCTAGGGCTGCCCATTGACATCCTATCAAAGTCTTCATCGAAATTTTCCACTCCAAACGCCCCCACACCTTCAACTTCCCGTTGGGGCACCCTATTTCTCCTTGGGAGGTTTGGAACAATCGGTGGCTGTCCCCGTTGTGCTACCTCTTCAACCCTATCCATCCTCTCATGTATTTGCTCAAGTTCCGCCCTCATCATCCTTCTCATTTCCCCAATTATAGCTTGCACTTGCAAATTCGGAATAGTTGGAGGGGTACTCTCCTCGCTTGTGTTTCTCTCTGGAATTTGAGACATGATGGAAACCTGCAAAGCAATGTTAGATAAAAAAAATTACCTCACCCAAAGCTCACGTATTTCACTCCAAGAAAAAAAATTCACTCAAATCCACTCTTGTATCACTCAATTCAATTTGGCTTTTACCCTCAAATGATCTCACCTCGCTGCCTTTTTCCACTCGTTCTCTTCTTTGAGTTCTTTCAAAACTAATTAAAAACCATCATCAAAGGGTTCAAACCGAAGACAAACCAAAACTGATGGAAGATGTGTTTTCTTGGAAATGGGCTGAAATTTTGGTATTTCAAGCAATTTTGGCAATCAAAGAAATCTTTGGCAATCCAAGATTGGCAATTCAAGAAATTTTTGGCAATCCAAGATTGGCAATTCAAAAATCAAGGAATCTTGACAATTCAAGAATGGCAATTCAAGATTGGCAATTTAAATCAAAACAAATCAAGAAATTTTGACAATTCAAGAATGGCAATTCAAGAATGGCAAATTCAAACAAATCAAGAAATCTTGACAATTCAAGAATGAAAATCTCAATACCTTTCTAGGTTTTGTTTTCGTTTTTTTCTTTTTTTTTTTTTTTTTTTTTTTTTTTTTTTGTAAGAGAGATGAACAGAAATCAATGGAAGATAGGTCAAAAGGATGAACTTAGCTCTGATACCAACTGATACGAACCCCGCCAACGATCGTGACGAGACCCGAAAACAAATTTGGCAAGAAGAAGAAAAGTCACGGATTCAAATGGAACGGATGGACACCTCGACCCAATGCTTAGCGAAGCACGAACCTTGGTAAGGGAATGACGCCACAAAAGGAGATGGAAATCCAATTGATAAGTCAGTTGAACGCCACAAGGAAAAACCCTTGATAAGTTCTTAAAAGTCTCTTCAAGAAAACAAGAAGAAAACCTCACAAATTCTCATTCATCAAAGTTCTCTTTTATCGCTGCTACATGCGGCTATATATATAGCCCAAAACCCTAGAGAACTTCTAAGAAGTAAAAGTTCAAAACTACCCTTAAAGATAAAAAAAAGAAACAATCAACTTAAAAAAAAACAACTTCAGCCCAAAGGCTCACAAAGCCCAACAAGACTAGTCACTTACAAAAGACTCTAGTTCACATATTAAACTCATCACCAAATGACAACCAAATCTTCATCAAGCGTCTAAGTGGAATCGGCTTGGATGAGTAGGACCAGTTTTTGTTCACCATCAGTAGTGATCACGCCCTCTTCTTGTTGTAGAATTCTCCATGCCAAGTTGCTGAGCTCCTCTTTAAATCTTCTAGCTCGAGCCCTCGTCACTGGTCCCGTTGGAACTTGAATTGGATCCTTAGCCTTGATGTCCACATCAGTAACACTAACCCCTAAACAATAAACCCTAAACAAACTAGCTCTAGTGTCACTAGTGGTACGCCCACGCGATATGCTCCACTATACCATTAGGTGATCTTTCGTAAAAGATGAAAATCACAAATAAGACAATTTTGCAAAATTTCACAAAAAAACCATCAATAAGATACTCCCTGATGCTGGTTCGAAAATCGACACGAGGATTTTCCAAGACAACAAAGAAACATTAGGAGACAACAGAAGTTTTTCAGTTTCGATGCAAATTGAGCAATTGATTTCACTCCAATGAACGCTGCCACCTTATTCATGTCAAGAATGAATGACCTGCATCCAAAACACAAAAAAACATGCAAAACACATAACCTATTAGTTCATAATAGTCTACCAAAAAACATTTGAATGATGCTCACTGCAGTAAACTTGCATCCTTATCTGGTAGTGGTGCTCATTGGTAGCAAGGGCCATCTTGTTTGAACAACAATTTAACAATGTGGAACAGAAAGAATTTTCCCTGCAAACTCATCAAAGTGTTTAAGTTACTGTTCTGAACAAGGTTAAATCATAACAAAGAAAATCAAAGGGCCAAGCTCACAAGCATATAGAAAATACCATTAGCTTTCAATGCAGGTGCATTTGGAGGGCTCCGTAAGAAAAACATGGTAACGCAGGATAGCATCTATACTACATGCAGGATTTATAAAAAAAAAGATTAAGTTGTGTTAGAGAATATAATATAATAACTTACCCTCCTATCTGAAAACAATAATCATGTCACTACGTCAGCATTAAATCTAAGTATAACCACATCCAATTCAACATAGCGCAAGTAAAAATCGTCATCCATGGCCAAAGAAGAAAAAAAAGGGAAAAAATATGAGCCATAGACAACATGAATGTAGAAATAATTTAACCTGCGAACTTAAGATTTTCTGCGCCTTGAACTGCAATGCTAACCGTCTTGCCATAATCCACCTAAGGCTGCATTGTCGTGTTTGATAATATCTGAAGTTTTATGCATCTCATAAGCAATGGGAGTGGAAAAGGGGTATGCTTCCGCTGAGAAAGCGGTCATATGTTACTTCAATCCACATATTTTCAAAATAGGTAAGACATAAAAGGAGATTAAAAATTGAATATAACCATGAGGCATCTCGTCAACGTTCATCTTACGAGTTACGGCAAAATAAATCAACCTCTCACCTTCCAACCAGCTGCTCAGAGTCTTCACGCCTTCGCGCACAACATCAACACAAGTGACAAAACATGGAAAAGAATTAGAAGATAAGAAATAAATCAAAGGCAATGAAGGGATAGAATTCAGAAGAAAAAATAAGCATACCTCTCAGGCTATAGCTGACAAGAAAAATAAATAGAAACTTAACTGAGACAGGATTGAACATATACCCTACATGTAGGGTATTAAAAAAAAAGATCAGGTTCTGTTAGAGAATATAATATATTAACAACCACTATTACATGAAAACAATTAGCATGTCCTTACGAGAGCATTAAATTCAAATATAATCACATCTAATTCCGCATCTAAAAATTGTTATACAGAGTTCAAGAAGAAAAAAGGCCAAAAAATAGAGACATCATTATAAAATAAAAATACGAAATTAGGTATATGAAAGTGCTAATGTAAATTGAAAAACAACACACACAATTACAACATAAACCCCAGTTTCATATTCATGAACAAGAATGGAAATCTCATTATAAAATCAAAAGCAGAAATACCTGCAAGCATAAGATTCAAGGGGTTTTCACATAAGAACTTAGGTTCGTGTTCTCCAAGCCAAAGTGCAATGTTCTCTGTACCAAAGGCATGAAGTTACTGGACCAGGCTAGACCTCAAAACCAGCGGCAAGTTGAACCAGTGACTTTATATGAACTATAAACCATAGTTCCAAAAAACCATATGGCAAGAATGAACAAATACCATAACATACCATGCTAGGACACACACAATTAAATTAAATCCACAAACCTACATCTTCTGCAAGAACAAAGAATAACTTATAAAATTAAAATTGGAATCTTCATGCTATATGAAAAGGACAACAAAATTAGCTAGTGGCAGTGTTAATGTAAATTGAAGAACAACTCACAGAATTAAAACATAAACCCTAGTTTCATATTCATGAACAAGAACAGAGACATCATTATAAAATAAAAATCAGAAATTACCTATATCAAAGTGCTAATGTAAATTCAAGAACAACACACACACAAGTACAACATAAACCTTAGTTTCATATTTATGAACAAGAATCGAAGCCTCATTATAAAATCAAAACCAGAAATACCTGCAAGCATAAGATTCAAGGGGTTTTCACATAGGAACTTAGGTTCGTGTTCTCCAAGTCAAAGTGCAATGTTCTCTGTACCAAAGGAATGAAGTTACTGGACCAGGCCAGGCCTCAAAACCAGTGGCAAATCGAACCAGTGACTTTATATGAACTATAAACCCACGTTCCAAAATACCATATAGCAACAAGATAAAGGTTAGTACATGGATATTTCTTGTGGCATCTTTATAACCTACAAATATGATGATGTGCTTAAAATGAATTAGAATTGAGTACTACACGCACATTCTAAAAGTAGCTAATCCATGGTAATAGATAATGCATGCCATGTGGAGTCTCATTTTTAGTCCATGCTAAGAAGCAAGAACACTAGTTTAGTTTGCTGAAAAAATTATCATTTCACTATAAATTTGTACAACGTAAATTCAACGGATATAACAAGCTAGTAACTACTTCACAAGGACATCAACTTTTGTACATATCCATCTAATGACCTTTAACAAAAACCATCCTAAATCCTAAATGGCAACCATTAAAAGGCACATCATATTCCTGTGCACTCTTTCCTTCCATTGAAATGAATAATCAATTCCCCAAGTAAACTTTGTATCATTTGTATTCATTATTAGATTAATGCTAAGGACGAGTAAAAAAAACATCTGATTACCGTATCATACTAGTGCTAAAATAAGTTAGTATTAATATGTTCATAGGTAAAGGTAAAATTTAAATTAAACATGATTGATTGGAGGATTGGCCCACAGGAAGAGACATCTTGAGTATACGATAATAATTTATCCGGTAGTGGTGCTAATTCATAGCTAGAAGATGACGACATAGGGCCATGTTGCTCGAAAAAAAATAAAGAATAACCACCATAGCAAATAATAATATAGAAGTACTTTAACCTGAGAGCTTTAGAAGTTCTACTCCTTGAATTGCAATTCTAGCAGTCTTCGCTTAATCCAACCTCAGCTGCATTGTCTTGCTTGACAATATTTGAAGTTTTATGAACTTCATAAGCAATGGGAGTGGAAAAAGTGTATGCCTCTGCAGAGAAAATGGTCACATGTTATTTTAATAAAGATATTTTCAAAATAGTCGAGACATCAAAGTGATTAAAAAAGCAAGACAATCATAAGGCATCAACTAATGGTATAGTGGAGCCGTAAACCCTAAACCCTAAAAGTTTCAAACCTTAAACCCTATAAACCCTAAAACCCTAAACCACTAAACCCTTAAACCAAAAACCAATGACCAATTAACATTAAACCCTATACCTGAAACAACCTAAACCATCAACCACAGACCCCCGACCACTCAACCCCGAACCATAACCTTAACCACTAAACAATAAACTCTAAACAAACTAGCTCTAGTGTCACTAGTGGTATGCCCACGCAATATGCTCCACTATACCATTATGTGATCCTTCGTAAAACAAGAAAATAAAAAAACGCAATTGGGCAAAATTTCAGAAAAAAAGCATCAATAAGATACTCCCTGATGCTGTTTGGAAAATCGACACGAGGATTTTCCAAGACAACATGAAACATTAGGACACAACAGAAGTTTTCCAGTTTCGATGCATATTGAGCAATTGATTTCACTCCAATAAACGCTGCCACCTTATTCATGTCAAGATTAAATGACCTGCATCCAAAGCACAAAAAAACAAGCAAAACACAACCTATTAGTTCAGAAATAGTCCACCAAGAAACATTTGAATGATGCTCACTGCAGTAAACTTGCATTCTTATCTGGTAGTCGTGTTCATCCGTAGCTAGAAGATGACCACATAGCATATCGAATTTTCCTGCAAAGTCATGGAAATGAACAGGGTTAAATCATAACAAATAAAATCAAATGGCTAGGCTCACAAGCATATCGAATTGCCATTAGCTTTCAACGCATAAAGAATTCCCACCCCACTCAATTTAATAAAGAAAAACAAACAACAACAATAACAATAAAATAATGAAAATTACTTGTTTTATAGCCAATCCAACCCTCACTCAATTTAAGAAGAAAAACAAACAAAAATCACACTAATAACAACAACAATAAAAACAACCACCAAAAAAACCTAAACAAAAACAATGACAATAACAATAGCAATCAAAAACAAAAACAATAAAAGTAAGAAAAACAATAACAATAACAAACAGAAACATTAACAAAACAATAACAACAACAATAACAATAACAAAAAAAAAAAAAAAATTAACAAAAACAATAACAAAAAAAAAAACGGAAACAATAATAGCAATGTTAATAGAAACAATAACAATAACAATAATAAACAAATACAATAACATTAACGGAAACAATAACAATGACAATAACAGAGACAATAACAATGGAAACCTCTTATCTTACGTCTAAAATGACCAATACTGACATTTAGCAGATTTATAACAGCAAGCATACTTTCTAGAACATTTAAATACATATCATCCTAATATATCGTATTGTGTCGTAGACAATTAAAGGATGAGATGTTGTAGACAGCAAGATCGTTTAAGTTCATCAAATTATAAACATGTACAAGAAGAAATTAACATCATGATACATTCTAACATACACAAAAAAAACAAAAATAAAAAAAATAAAATGATAACATGAAATCGGGGCATAAAAAAAACAACAACAATGCAAAGGTAGAATTTTAAAAAACAATACTTCCCTGAACTCCGAATGCAGCATTTGGTAGTCTAAATCGCAGAGCGTTGAGTTCATACCAGCAGCAACGGAAAGATGCAGAACTCAGAATAAATTCAGCGGAATGATCTAACATGAAGCAGCATAAAGACACGCTCATTACCATAAGTTATTTCCACTGATACAAGAAGCAATCGAAGACTTCCAGCCTTAATAGTTATTAAAAAATATTAATCATGTACTATAAACCTAGAAGTTAAAAGAAACAAAAATAGTAATCTAGAAGTACTTTAACCTGAGAGCTTTAGAAGTTCTACTCCTTGAATTGCAATTCTAGCAGTCTACGCTTAATCCAACCTCAGCTGCATTGTCTTGCTTGATATATCCTCAACCTCGTTCTGCATCAAAAAAGCCAAAATAAAATTAGAGGAGCAAGGGATGGATGAATGAAGTAGAATTAGATCATAAAGAACAAGAGTTAATCTAATAAAAAAATATAGCTCCATCAAAATCTGAACAGAAAGCAAGTGCAGGAAAATATTATCTTTAGTAAGGGGTGAGCAAAAAAGCACATCAACTTATGCAAGTACCCGTGTAAGATATATCCTCAGCCACATTCTGCATCAAAAAGGGTATAACAAAGTTAGAGGATCACGAGAGGGTTTAATGAAGTAGAATTACATGATAAAAAACTACATTTAATATAATTAAAAATAGCTCCATCAAAATCTGAAGAAAAAGCATCTGCAGGAAAATATTGTCCTTAGTAAGGGGTGAGCAAGAAAGCACATCAATTTATGCAAGTACCTATGTATGATATATTCTCAACCTCCTTCTGCATCAAAAAAGATAAAATAAATTAGAGGATTAAGGATGGATGAATGAAGTAGAATCAGATCATAAAGAACAACATTTAATCTAATAAAAAAAGCTCCATCAAAATCTGAACAAAAAGCAAGTGCAGAAAAATATTATCTTTAGTATGCGGGAGAGCAAGAAAGCACATCAACTTATGCGAGTACCCATGTATGACATATCCTCAACCTCATTCTGCATCAAAAAAGGTAAAATAAAGTTAGAGGATCAAGGGATGGATGAATGAAGTAGGAGTAGATGACAAAGAGTAACATTTAATCTAATAAAAAACTAGGTCCATCAAAATCTGAACAAAAAGGAAGTGCAGTGAAATATTGTCTTTAGTAAGGGGATGAGCAAGAAAACACATCAACATATGGAAGTGCCCATGTATGACATATCCCAAACCTCATTCTGCATCAAAAAAAGTAAAATAACGTTAGAGGATCACCAGATGGACGAATGAAATAGAATTAGGTGATAAAAAAAACATTTAATCTAATAAAAAATAGCTCCATCAACTTATGCAAGTACCAATGTATGATATATCCTCAACCACATGCTGCACCAAAAAATGTAAAATAAAGTTAGAAGATCAAGGGATGGAGTGAAAAGCATTCTTCAATTTATGATACACAATCTCTGAAAATCAACTAAATTATAATTTTCTCTTTATATAGTTCTATGCCATGTGAGATAATATATTTTAATTACTAACTAAAACCTTTATTTATTTTCAAGAAAACAAATAATTTGTGTCAAGGTTGACACCGAAACTTTCATAGACAGGATGTTTAGCAGGTGCCTTGACTGCATAATTGCGACTAGGATCAATTCAACATAGCAAAAACCAATGACCAATTAACATTAAACCCTATACCTGAAACAACCGAAACCATCAACCACAGACCCCCGCCCACTCAACCCCGAACCATAACCTTAACCACTAAACAATAAACTCTAAACAAACTAGCTCAAGTGTCACTAGTGGTATGCCCACGCAATATGCTCCACTATACCATTATGTAATCTTTCGTAAAACAAGAAAATAAAAAATAACGCAATTGGGCAAAATTTCAGAAAAAAAGCATCAATAAGATACTCCCTGATGCTGTTTGGAAAATCGGCACAAGGATTTTCCAAGACAACATGAAACATTAGGACACAACAGAAGTTTTCCAGTTTCGATGCATATTGAGCAATTGATTTCACTCCAATAAACGCTGCCACCTTATTCATGTCAAGATTAAATGACGTGCATCCAAAGCACAAAAAAGAAGCAAAACACATAACCTATTAGTTCAGAAATAGTCCACCAAGAAACATTTGAATGATGCTCACTGCTGTAAACTTGCATCCTAATCTGGTAGTCGTGTTCATCCGTAGCTAGAAGATGACCACATAGGGCCATCTTGATAGAACAACACTTTAACAATGTGGAAAATAAAGAATTTTCCTACAAAGTCATGGAAATGAACATGGTTAAATCATAACAAATAAAATCAAATGGCTAGGCTCACAAGCATATCGAATTGCCATTAGCTTTCAACGCATATCGAATTCCCAACCCACTCAATTTAATAAAGAAAAACAAACAACAACAATAACAATAAAATAATGAAAATTAATTGTTTTATACCCAATCCAACCCTCACTCAATTTAAGAAGAAAAACAAACAAAAATCACACTAATAACAACAACAATAAAAACAACCACCACAAAAAAATAAACAAAAACAATGACAATAACAATAGCAATCAAAAACAAAAACAATAAAAGTAAGAAAAACAATAACAATAACAAACAGAAACATTAACAAAACAATAACAACAACAATAACAATAAAAAAAAAAAATTAACAAAAACAATAACAAAAAAAAAAAACGGACACAATAATAGCAATGTTAATAGAAACAATAACAATAACAATAATAAACAAAAACTATAACATTAACGGAAACAATAACAATGACAATAACAGAGACAATAACAATAACCATAACAATAACAATAAAACATAAATTTAAATGTTAACGATAACATTAATAGAGAAATTAATATAAACAATAACAATAACAAACATAAACAAAAACACTAACGCTAATAACACTGACACTGACAAAAATAGAAACATTAACCGAGACAATAACAAAAACATTAACACTAACATTAACAGAAACAGAAACAATAACACTAACAACAAAATAGAAATAAAAGTATTAACATAAACAAAAACAATAACAGAAATTGAAACAAGAATACCATAATGAAGAAAACCCGAGCTTTAACCAAACCAAAATTGCACTAAAACTACAGTAATAGGCCACTATGCTATAACGACATCAATGATGCCATTAGAATAAGATACGCACTTAAAGCAGAAGGAGGTCACTTGATAACAGTGTCATGATCTGGAAACTCAAACAAAATCACACAAATATAAATCATGTTTGGCTTTTTACCTGTTTACAAGTTCCAATGTCCATACCTTGATCTTATTTGGCAAGTTCTTTGCACGCGGTATGACATCCTTAACAAATAGCTACATATGCCTAAAACACAGTCCTAGAGAGCACTAAAACAAAAAGTAAAATACCCACCAAAATCAAAAATAACAAAAAAGAACATAGCAAAAAGAAAAAATAAGGAAAATCAATTGTCCTATTCCAAGTCATTTGATATACCTAATAACATCCCCCACTTCATTTATCTAGAGAAAAGCAACAACAAAAACCATAACAAAAGAACATAGCAAAGGAAAAATAATGAAGATCAATTGTGTCATTCCAAGTCATTTGGTATACCCAAATCCCACCACCCACTCAATTTGAGTAGAAAAAACACAAACAAAAACACACACACACACACAAACACAAACACACTAACACAATTACTGACACACACACAAACACACTAACAATAACACTAACACTAACAACAACAGAAAAATAGTGAAAACCAATAGTTTTATTCCAAAGTCAATTGGTATACCCAATCCAAAGCCTCACTCGATTTAAGGAGAAAAAAAATAACAATAACAATATCAATAATAAAAGAACATAGCAAAGCAAAAAAAATAGTGAAAATAAATTATGCTATTCCAAATCATTTGGGATACAAAATCCCACTACCCACTCAATTTATGAAGAAAAAACACTAACATAAACAATAACAATAACAAAAAAAACATAGCAAAGGAATAAATAATGAAAATCAACTGTCTTATTGCATGTTATTTGGTATAGGCAATCCCACCCCCCGCTCAATTTAAGAGAAAAAACAAAAATAAAAACAATCACAATCACAAAAACAAAAGAACATAGCAAAGGAAAAAAATAATAAAAATCAATGGTATTATCTCAAGTCATTTCGGATACTCAATCCCAACCGATTACTCAATTAAAGAAGGAAAAAACAAAACAATCACAATTACTATCACAATGACAACGACAATCACAATCACAATAATAAGAGCAATTTCTGAAACAATCACCAAATTTGTGCACCAACTAACTCACAAAACACCAAGCATAACTATTGTTGTCCTACCTAATACTAGAAAACTACCAACAAAGAGATCTTGCTGACTTCCTGGATCAGGCTTTCAAATAACTTGGAAGACAAGGCATGTCACACTGATTAGATGTTAAGATGAAACTCATCACAAAGGGCTTGAACTTAATTATATCAAGTTGCCTACGTATCCTTCAGAGGAATCAAAGCCCACGTAGTTCTTTTATTTTTATTATACATATTTCTAGTGACTCTAGTCTTTGTTTTTACTTTCTAAGAAATTCATAATCAATTCATTTTATAAAAAAAAAAATATAGTTTACAATTGAAATGACAAGCTCACATGAACAAGGAAATTCAAATAGTTAAATACATATCAAAAATTGGATATCACCGAATATTCTACTGCGAGTAAGTTATGTCCCATGGTACGTATCTTCCAGGGAAGATGTGCAATAGGATCCCTTTAGGTGAATAAAGAAGTAACCGAACTAGGCCGGGCCTCCTTATTAGCCTTGTAATCCTTGGCTTCCTTCTTACGAGATAATATACCAATGGAAACCTCTTATCTTACGTCTAAAATGAGCAATACTGACATTTAGCAGATTTATAACAAAAAGCATACTTTCTAGAACATTTAAATACGTATCATCCTAATGTATCGTATTGTGTTGTAGACAATTAAAGGATGAGATGTTGTAGACAAACAAGATCGTCTAAGTTCATCAAATTATAAACATGTACAAGAAGAAATTAACATCATGATACATTCGAACATACACAAAAAAAAAAAAAAAAAAAAAATTAAATGACAACAGGAAATCGGGGCATAAAAAAAAAAAAACAATGCGAAGGTAGAATTTTAAAAAACAATACTTCCCCGAACTCCGAATGCAGAATTTGGTACTCTAAATCGCGGAGCGTTGAGTTCATACTTGCAACAACGGAAAGATGCGGAACTCAGAATAAATTCAGCGGAATGATCTAACCTCGAAGCAAGCATAAGGATACGCTCATTACCATAAGTTATTTCCACCGATACAAGAAGCAATCGAAGACTTCCAGCCTTAATAGTTATTAAAAAAATATTAATCATGTACTATAAACCTAGAAGTTAAAAGACACATATAAAACCCATCGCACACAAAAATAGTAATCTAGAAGTACTTTAACCTGAGAGCTTTAGAAGTTCTACTCTTTGAATTGCAATTCTAGCAGTCTACGCTTAATCCAACCTCAGCTGAATGGTCTTGCTTGAGAATATCTAAAGTTTAATGAACCTCATTAGCAATGGGAGTGGAAAAAGTGTATGCTTCTGCAGAGAAAATGGTCACATGTTACTTTAATCCAGATATTTTCAAAACAGTCGAGACATCAAAGTGATTAAAAAAGCAAGACAATCGTAAGGCATAAACAAATGGTATAGTAGAGCCCTAAACCCTAAACCCTAAAAGTTTCAAACCTTGAAACCTATAAACCCTAAAACCCTAAACCACTAAACCGTTAAACCAAAAACCAATAACACATCAACCCTACACCCTCAACTTGAAACAACCTAAACCTTCAACCAGATACCCCCGACCACTCAACCCCGCACCATAACCTTAACCACTAAACAATAAACTCTAAACAAACTAGCTCTAGTGTCACTAGTGGTATGCTCACGCAATATGCTCCACTATACCATTATGTGATCTTTCGTAAAACAAGAAAATAAAAAATAACGCAATTGGGAAAAATTTCATAAAAAAAGCATCAATAAGATACTCCCTGATGCTGTTTGGAAAATCAACACAAGGATTTTCCAAGACAACATGAAACATTAGGACACAGCAGAAGATTTTCATTTTCGATTCATATTGAGCAATTGATTTCACTCCAATAAACGCTGCCACCTTATTCATGTCAAGATTAAATCACCTGCATCCAAAGCACAAAAAAACAATCAAAACACATAACCTATTAGTTCAGAAATACTCCACCAAAAAACATTTGAATGATGCTCACTGCAGTAAACTTGCATCCTTATCTGGTAGTCGTGTTCATCCGTAGCTAGAAGATGACCACATAGGGCCATCTTGATAGAACAACACTTTAACAATGTGGAAAAGAAAGAATTTTCCTGCAAAGTCATGGATATGAACAAGGTTAAATCATAACAAATAAAATCAAATGGCTGGGCTCACAAGCATATCGAACTGCCATTAGCTTTCAACGCATGTCGAATTCCCACCTCACTCAATTTAATAAAGAAAAACAAACAACAACAACAACATTAAAATAATGAAAATTAATTGTTTTATACCCAATCCAACCCTCACTCAATTTAAGAAGAAAAACAAACAAAAATCACACTAATAACAACAACAATAAAAACAACCACCACAAAAACCTAAACAAAAACAATGACAATAACAATAGCAATCAAAAACAAAAACAACAAAAGTAAGAAAAACAATAACAATAACAAACAAAAACATTAAAACAACAATAACAACAACAATAACAATAACAAAAAAAAAAAAAAAAACAAACAAAAACAATAACAAAAAAAAAAATAAAAGCGGAAACAATGATAGCAATGTTAATAGAAACAATAACAATAACAATAATAAACAAAAACAATAACATTAACGGAAACTATAACAATGACAATAACAGAGACAATAACAATAACCATAACAATAACAATAAAACATAAATTTAAATGGTAACAATAACATGAATAGAGAAATTAATATAAACAATAACAATAACAAACATAAACAAAAACACTAACACTAATAACACTGACACTGACACTGACAAAAATAGAAACATTAACCGAGACAATAACAAAAACATTAACACTAACATTAACAGAAACAGAAACAATAACACTAACAACAAAATAGAAACAAAAGCATTAACATAAACAAAAACAATAACAGAAATTGAAACAAGAATACCATAATGAAGAAAACCCGAGCTTTAACCAAACCAAATTGCACTAAAATTGCAGTAATAGGCTACTATGCTATAACGACATCAATGATGCCATTAGAATAAGATACGCAGCTAAAGCAGCAGGAGGTCACTTGATAACTGTGTCATGATCTGGAAACTCAAACAAAATCACACAAATATAAATCATGTTTCGCTTTTTACCTGTTTACAAGTTCCAATCCCCATAACTTGATCTTATTTGGCAAGTTCTTTGCACGCGGTATGACATCCTTAACAAATAGCTACATATGCTTAAAACACAGTCCAAGAAAGCACTTAAACAAAACGTAAAATACCCACCAAAATCAAAGATAACAAAAAAGAACATAGCAAAAAGAAAAAATAATGAAAATCAATTGTCCTATTCCAAGTCATTTGATATACCTAAATAACATCCCCTACTTAATTTAAGTAGAGAAAAGCAACAACAATAACAATAACAAAAGAACATAGCAAAGGAAAAATAATGAAAATCAATTGTGTCATTCCAAGTCATTTGGTATACCCAAATCCTACCACCCACTCAATTTGAGTAGAAAAAACACAAACAAAAACACACACACAAACACAAACACACTAACACAATTACTAACAATAACACTAACACTAACAACAACAAAAAAATAGTGAAAACCAATAGTTTTATTCCAAGTCAATTGGTATACCCAATCCAAACCCTCACTCAATTTAAGGAGAAAACAAATAACAACAACAATATCAATAATAAAAGAACATAGGAAAGGAAAAAAATAGTGAAAATCAATTATGCTATTCCAAATAATTTGGGATACAAAATCCCACTACCCACCCAATTTATGAAGAAAAAACACTAACATAAACAATAACAATAACCAAAAACACATAGCGAAGGAAGAAATAATGAAAATCAACTGTCTTATTGCATGTTATTTGGTATAGGCAATCCCACCCCACACTCAATTTAAGAGAAAAAACAAAAATAAAAACAATCACAATCACAATCACAAAAACAAAAGAACATAGCAAAGGAAAAAAATAATAAAAATCAATTGCATTATCTCAAGTCATTTCGTATACTCAATCCCAACCCATTACTCAATTTAAGAAGGAAAAAAAAAACAATCACAATTGCAATCACAATGACAACGACAATCACAATCACAATCACAATCACAATCACAATAATAAGAGCAATTTCTGAAACAATCACCAAATTTGTGCACCAACTAACTCACAAAACACCAAGCATAACTAATGTTGTCCTACCTAATACTAGAAAACTACCAACAAAGAGATCTTGCTAGCTTCTTGGATCAGGCTTTCAAATAACCTGGAAGACAAGGCATGTCACACTGATTAGATGTTAAGATGAAACTCATCACAAAGGGCTTGAACTTAATTATATCAAGTTGCCTACGTATCCTTCAGAGGAATCAAAGCCCACGTAGTTCTTTTATTTTTATTATACATCTTTCTAGTGACTCTAGTCTTTGTTTTTACTTTCTAATAAATTCATGATCAATTCATTTTATAAAAAAAACATATAGTTTACAATTGAAATTACAAGCTCACTTGAACAAGGAAATTCTAATAGTTAAATACATAACAAAAATTGGATATCACTGAATATTCTGTCTGAGTAAATTATGTCCCATGCTAAGTATCTTCCAGGAAGATGTCCAATGCAGAATTTTAAAAAACAATACTTCCCTGAACTCCTAATGCAGAATTTGGTAGTCTAAATCGCGGAGCGTTGAGTTCATGCCGGGAGCAACGGAAAGATGCAGAACTCAGAATAAATTCAGCGGAATGATCTAACCTAAAGCAGCATAAGGATACGCTCATTCCCATATGTTATTTCCACTGATACAAGAAGCAATCGAAGACTTCCAGCCTTAATAGTTATTAAAAAAATATTAATCATGTACTATAAACCTCGAAGTTAAAAGAAACATATAAAACCCATCGCACACAAAAATAGTAATCTAGAAGTCCTTTAACCTGAGAGCTTTAGAAGTTCTACTCCTTGAATTGCAATTCTAGTAGTCTACGCTTAATCCAACCTCAGCTGCATTGTCTTGCTTGAGAATATCTGAAGTTTAATGAACCTCATAAATAACAAAACGTAAAATACCCACCAAAATCAAAAATAACAAAAAAAACATAGCAAAAAGAAAAAATAATGAAAATCAATTGTCCTATTCCAAGTCATTTGATATACCTAATAACATCGCCCACTTAATTTAAGTAGAGAAAAGCAACAACAATAACAATAACAAAAGAACATAGCAAAGGAAAAATAATGAAAATCAATTGTGTCATTCCAAGCCATTTGGTATACCCAAATCCCACCACCCACTCAATTTGAGTAGAAAAAACACAAACAAAAACACACACACACACACACAAACACAAACACACTACACAATTACTGACATACACACAAACACACTAACAATAACACTAACACTAACACTAACAACAACAGAAAAATAGTGAAAACCAATAGTTTTATTCCAAAGTCAATTGGTATACCCAATCCAAACCCTCACTCAATTTAAGGAGAAAAAAAATAACAATAACAATATCAATAATAAAAGAACATAGCAAAGCAAAAAAATAGTGAAAATCAATTATGCTATTCCAAATCATTTGGGATACAAAATCCCACTACCCACTCAATTTATGAAGAAAAAACACTAACATAAACAATAACAATAACCAAAAAAACATAGCAAAGGAATAAACAATGAAAATCAACTGTCTTATTGCATGTTATTTGGTATAGGCAATCCCACCCCCACTCAATTTAAGAGAAAAAACAAAAATAAAAACAATCTCAATCACAATCACAATCACAATCACAAAAACAAAAGAACATAGCAAAGGAAAAAAATAATAAAAATCAATTGTATTATCTCAAGTCATTTCGTATACTCTATCCCAACCCATTACTCAATTTAAGAAGGTAAAAAAAAACAATCACAATTACAATCACAATGACAACGACAATCACAATCACAATCACAATCACAATCACAATAATAAGAGCAATTTCTGAAACAATCACCAAATTTGTGTACCAACTAACTCACAAAACACCAAGCATAACTAATGTTGCCCTACCTAATACTAGAAAACTACCAACAAAGAGATCTTGCTAGCTTCTGGGATCGGGCTTTCAAATAACCTGGAATAGAAGGCATGTCTCCGGTAAGAATCTTATTCCAACAAAAGAAAAAGTCAACAAAAACCAAAACACATGATGCGGAACACTAAACAATAACGGAAATATTATCGAAAACAATAACCAAAAAAAATATAGAAACAATAACAATATCAATAAAACGAAAACGTTAACAATAATGTTACCGGAGAAATTAACAGGAACAATAACAATAACAAACGCAAACAAAAACAATAACACTAATAACACTAATACTAACACTAGCAACAACAAAAACCAAACAAAAACATTAACAGAAACATTAACATTAACATTAACACTAACACTAACAATAAAACAAAAACAAAAACATTAACAGAAACATAACCAGAGAGCCCAGATCACTGAACCCCGAACCAAAACCTTAACCACTAAACAATAAACTCTAAACAAACTAGCTCTAGTGTCACTAATGGTATGCTCACGCAATATGCTCCATTATACCATTATGTGATCTTTCGTAAAATAAGAAAATAAAAAATAACGCAACTGGGTAAAATTTCAGAAAAAAAGCATCAATAAGATACTCCCGATCTTTGTTTGGAAAATCGGCACGAGGATTTTCCAAGACAACATGTAGCATTAGGACACAACAGAAGTTTTACAGTTTCGATGCATATTGAGCAATTGATTTCACTCCAATGAACGTTGCCACCTTATTCATGTCAAGATTAAATGACCTGCATCCAAAGCACAAAAAAACAAGCAAAACACATACCTATTAGTTCAGAAATAATCCACCAAGAGACATTTGAAAGATTCTCACTACAGTAAACTTGCATCCTTATTTGGTAGTGGTGCTCATTCGTAGCTAGAAGATGGTCACATAGGGCCATCTTGATAGAACAACACTTTAACAATGTGGAAAAGAAATAATTTTCCTGCAAAGTCATGGAAGTCTTAGGTTACTGTTTTGAACAAGGTTAAATCATCACAAATAAAATCAAATGGCTAAGCTCACAAGCATATAGAATTGCCACTAGCTTTCAATGCAGATACATTTGGAGGGCTCAATAAGAAAAAATGGTAAGGCAGGATAGCATATATACTACATGCAGGATATATTAAAAAAAAGACCAAGTTGCGTTAGAGAATATAATATAATAACTAACTCACCTACCTGAAAACAATAATCACGTCCTTACAGCAACATTAAATCTAAATATAACAACATTAAATTCATCATAGCGAAAGTAAAAATTGTTATCCAAGGTCAAAGAAGAAAAAACGAGAAAAAATATGAACCATAGATAATAGGAATGTAGAAATACTTTAACCTGCGAGCTTTAGATTTTTTGCGCCTTGAATTGCAAAGCTAGCCGTCTTGGCATAATCCAACTCCACCTGCATAGCCATGTTTGATAATTTCTGAACTTCTATGAACCTATTAAGCAATGGGAGTGGAAACAATTTATGCTTCTGCTGAGAAAGTGGTCATATGTTACTTCAATCCAGATATTTTCAAGATAGTTAACACATAAAGGAGATTAAAAATTAAATATAACCATGAGGCATCTCGTCAGCGTTGATCTTAGTAGTTACAGCAAAATAAAATCATCCTCTGACCTTCCAACCAGCTGCTCAGAAGCTTCCCGCCTTCCTGGACTCCATCAACACAACTCATAAAGCATGGAAAAGAATCAGAAAATGTCAAATAAATCAAAGGCCATGAAGACATAGAATTAGGAAGAAAAAAAACAAACCTTTCAGGTCGTAGCTGACAAGGCAAATGAAAAAAAATTGAGGCAAGATTCCACATATAACTTATACGTAGGCTATAACAAAAAATACCATGTTCCGTTCGAGAACATAATATATTAACTAAAACTATAACCTGTAAACAATAAGCATGTCCTTAGAGGAGCATTAAATTCAAATATAATCAATCTAATTCATCATAGCACAAGTAAAAATTGTTATATAGAGTTCAATAAGAAAAAAGGCGCAAAAATACCCACCATAGCAAATCGGAACCAAGAAGTACATTAACCTGCGAGCTTTAGAAGTTCTACACCTTGAATTGCAATTCGAGCAGTCTTCGCTTAATCCAACCTCAGATGCATTGTCCTACTTGAGAATATATGGAGTTTTATGCGTCTGATAAGCAATGGGAGTGGAAAATGTGTATGCCTCTGCAGAGAAAATCGTCATATGTTACTTTAATCCAGATATTTTCAAAATAGTCGCGACATTAAAGAGATTAAAAAAACGAGACAATCATGAGGCATCAGCTAAGGGTATAGTGGAGCCTTAAACCCTAAACCCTAAAAGTTTCAAACTTTCAACCCTATAAGCCCTAAAACCCTAAACCACTAAACCCTTAACCACAAAACCAATAAAACCTCACCCCTAAACACTAAAACCCTCAACCCTATACCTGAAACAACCTAAACCATCAACCAGAGACACCAGACCACTGAACACTGAACCCTGAACTGTAACACTAACCCCTAAACAATAAACCCTAAACAAACTAGCTCTAGTGTCACTAGTGGTACGCCCACGCGATATGCTCCACTATACCATTAGGTGATCTTTCGTAAAAGATGAAAATCACAAATAAGACAATTTTGCAAAATTTCACAAAAAAACCATCAATAAGATACTCCCTGATGCTGGTTCGAAAATCGACACGAGGATTTTCCAAGACAACAAAGAAACATTAGGAGACAACAGAAGTTTTTCAGTTTCGATGCAAATTGAGCAATTGATTTCACTCCAATGAACGCTGCCACCTTATTCATGTCAAGAATGAATGACCTGCATCCAAAACACAAAAAAACATGCAAAACACATAACCTATTAGTTCATAATAGTCTACCAAAAAACATTTGAATGATGCTCACTGCAGTAAACTTGCATCCTTATCTGGTAGTGGTGCTCATTGGTAGCAAGGGCCATCTTGTTTGAACAACAATTTAACAATGTGGAACAGAAAGAATTTTCCCTGCAAACTCATCAAAGTGTTTAAGTTACTGTTCTGAACAAGGTTAAATCATAACAAAGAAAATCAAAGGGCCAAGCTCACAAGCATATAGAAAATACCATTAGCTTTCAATGCAGGTGCATTTGGAGGGCTCCGTAAGAAAAAAATGGTAACGCAGGATAGCATCTATACTACATGCAGGATATATAAAAAAAAAAGATTAAGTTGTGTTAGAGAATATAATATAATAACTTACCCTCCTATCTGAAAACAATAATCATGTCACTACGTCAGCATTAAATCTAAGTATAACCACATCCAATTCAACATAGCGCAAGTAAAAATCGTCATCCATGGCCAAAGAAGAAAAAAAAGGGAAACAATATGAGCCATAGACAACATGAATGTAGAAATAATTTAACCTGCGAACTTAAGATTTTCTGCGCCTTGAACTGCAATGCTAACCGTCTTGCCATAATCCACCTAAGGCTGCATTGTCGTGTTTGATAATATCTGAAGTTTTATGCATCTCATAAGCAATGGGAGTGGAAAAGGGGTATGCTTCCGCTGAGAAAACGGTCATATGTTACTTCAATCCACATATTTTCAAAATAGGTAAGACATAAAAGGAGATTAAAAATTGAATATAACCATGAGGCATCTCGTCAACGTTCATCTTACGAGTTACGGCAAAATAAATCAACCTCTCACCTTCCAACCAGCTGCTCAGAGTCTTCACGCCTTCGCGCACAACATCAACACAAGTGACAAAGCATGGAAAAGAATTAGAAGATAAGAAATAAATCAAAGGCAATGAAGGGATAGAATTCGGAAGAAAAAATAAGCATACCTCTCAGGCTATAGCTGACAAGAAAAATAAATAGAAACTTAACTGAGACAGGATTGAACATATACCCTACATGTAGGGTATTAAAAAAAAAGATCAGGTTCTGTTAGAGAATATAATATATTAACAACCACTATTACATGAAAACAATTAGCATGTCCTTACGAGAGCATTAAATTCAAATATAATCACATCTAATTCCGCATCTAAAAATTGTTATACAGAGTTCAAGAAGAAAAAAGGCCAAAAAATAGAGACATCATTATAAAATAAAAATACAAAATTAGGTATATGAAAGTGCTAATGTAAATTGAAAAACAACACACACAATTACAACATAAACCCCAGTTTCATATTCATGAACAAGAATGGAAATCTCATTATAAAATCAAAAGCAGAAATACCTGCAAGCATAAGATTCAAGGGGTTTTCACATAGGAACTTAGGTTCGTGTTCTCCAAGCCAAAGTGCAATGTTCTCTGTACCAAAGGCATGAAGTTACTGGACCAGGCCAGACCTCAAAACCAGCGGCAAGTCGAACCAGTGACTTTATATGAACTATAAACCATAGTTCCAAAAAACCATATGGCAAGAATGAACAAATACCATGACATACCATGCTAGGACACATACACAATTAAATTAAATCCACAAACCTACATCTTCTGCAAGAACAAAGAATAACTTATAAAATTAAAATTGGAATCTTCATGCTATATGAAAAGGACAACAAAATTAGCTAGTGGCAGTGTTAATGTAAATTGAAGAACAACTCACAGAATTAAAACATAAACCCTAGTTTCATATTCATGAACAAGAACAGAGACATCATTATAAAATAAAAATCAGAAATTACCTATATCAAAGTGCTAATGTAAATTCAAGAACAACACACACACAAGTACAACATAAACCTTAGTTTCATATTTATGAACAAGAATCGAAGCCTCATTATAAAATCAAAACCAGAAATACCTGCAAGCATAAGATTCAAGGGGTTTTCACATAGGAACTTAGGTTCGTGTTCTCCAAGTCAAAGTGCAATGTTCTCTGTACCAAAGGAATGAAGTTACTGGACCAGGCCAGGCCTCAAAACCAGTGGCAAGTCGAACCAGTGACTTTATATGAACTATAAACCCACGTTCCAAAATACCATATAGCAACAAGATAAAGGTTAGTACGTGGATATTTCTTGTGGCATCTTTATAACCTACAAATATGATGATGTGCTTAAAATGAATTAGAATTGAGTACTACACGCACATTCTAAAAGTAGCTAATCCATGGTAATAGATAATGCATGCCATGTGGAGTCACATTTTTAGTCCATGCTAAGAAGCAAGAACACTAGTTTAGTTTGCTGAAAAAATTATCATTTCACTATAAATTTGTACAACGTAAATTCAACGGATATAACAAGCTAGTAACTACTTCACAAGGACATCAACTTTTGTACATATCCATCTAATGACCTTTGACAAAAACCATCCTAAATCCTAAATGGCAACCATTAAAAGGCACATCATATTCCTGTGCACTCTTTCCTTCCATTGAAATGAATAATCAATTCCCCAAGTAAACTTTGTATCATTTGTATTCATTATTAGATTAATGCTAAGGACGAGTAAAAAAAACATCTGATTACCGTATCATACTAGTGCTAAAATAAGTTAGTATTAATATGTTCATAGGTAAAGGTAAAATTTAAATTAAACATGATTGATTGGAGGATTGGCCCACAGGAAGAGACATCTTGAGTATACGATAATAATTTATCCGGTAGTGGTGCTAATTCATAGCTAGAAGATGACGACATAGGGCCATGGTGCTCGAAAAAAAATAAAGAATAACCACCATAGCAAATAATAATATAGAAGTACTTTAACCTGAGAGCTTTAGAAGTTCTACTCCTTGAATTGCAATTCTAGCAGTCTTCGCTTAATCCAACCTCAGCTGCATTGTCTTGCTTGACAATATTTGAAGTTTTATGAACTTCATAAGCAATGGGAGTGGAAAAAGTGTATGCCTCTGCAGAGAAAATGGTCACATGTTATTTTAATAAAGATATTTTCAAAATAGTCGAGACATCAAAGTGATTAAAAAAGCAAGACAATCATAAGGCATCAACTAATGGTATAGTGGAGCCGTAAACCCTAAACCCTAAAAGTTTCAAACCTTAAACCCTATAAACCCTAAAACCCTAAACCACTAAACCCTTAAACCAAAAACCAATGACCAATTAACATTAAACCCTATACCTGAAACAACCTAAACCATCAACCACAGACCCCCGACCACTCAACCCCGAACCATAACCTTAACCACTAAACAATAAACTCTAAACAAACTAGCTCTAGTGTCACTAGTGGTATGCCCACGCAATATGCTCCACTATACCATTATGTGATCCTTCGTAAAACAAGAAAATAAAAAAAAACGCAATTGGGCAAAATTTCAGAAAAAAAGCATCAATAAGATACTCCCTGATGCTGTTTGGAAAATCGACACGAGGATTTTCCAAGACAACATGAAACATTAGGACACAACAGAAGTTTTCCAGTTTCGATGCATATTGAGCAATTGATTTCACTCCAATAAACGCTGCCACCTTATTCATGTCAAGATTAAATGGCCTGCATCCAAAGCACAAAAAAACAAGCAAAACACAACCTATTAGTTCAGAAATAGTCCACCAAGAAACATTTGAATGATGCTCACTGCAGTAAACTTGCATTCTTATCTGGTAGTCGTGTTCATCCGTAGCTAGAAGATGACCACATAGCATATCGAATTTTCCTGCAAAGTCATGGAAATGAACAGGGTTAAATCATAACAAATAAAATCAAATGGCTAGGCTCACAAGCATATCGAATTGCCATTAGCTTTCAACGCATAAAGAATTCCCACCCCACTCAATTTAATAAAGAAAAACAAACAACAACAATAACAATAAAATAATGAAAATTACTTGTTTTATAGCCAATCCAACCCTCACTCAATTTAAGAAGAAAAACAAACAAAAATCACACTAATAACAACAACAATAAAAACAACCACCAAAAAAACCTAAACAAAAACAATGACAATAACAATAGCAATCAAAAACAAAAACAATAAAAGTAAGAAAAACAATAACAATAACAAACAGAAACATTAACAAAACAATAACAACAACAATAACAATAACAAAAAAAAAAAAAAAAATTAACAAAAACAATAACAAAAAAAAAAACGGAAACAATAATAGCAATGTTAATAGAAACAATAACAATAACAATAATAAACAAATACAATAACATTAACGGAAACAATAACAATGACAATAACAGAGACAATAACAATGGAAACCTCTTATCTTACGTCTAAAATGACCAATACTGACATTTAGCAGATTTATAACAGCAAGCATACTTTCTAGAACATTTAAATACATATCATCCTAATATATCGTATTGTGTCGTAGACAATTAAAGGATGAGATGTTGTAGACAAAGACAAGATCGTTTAAGTTCATCAAATTATAAACATGTACAAGAAGAAATTAACATCATGATACATTCTAACATACACAAAAAAAACAAAAATAAAAAAAATAAAATGATAACATGAAATCGGGGCATAAAAAAAACAACAACAATGCAAAGGTAGAATTTTAAAAAACAATACTTCCCCGAACTCCGAATGCAACATTTGGTAGTCTAAATCGCAAAGCGTTGAGTTCATACCTGCAAAGCAACGGAAAGATGCGGAACTCGAATAAATTCAGCGGAATGATCTAACATGAAGCAAAGATAAAGACACGCTCATTACCATAAGTTATTTCCACTGGATACAAGAAGCAATCGAAGACTTCCAACTTTAATAGTTATTAAAAAATATTAATCATGTACTATAAACCTAGAAGTTAAAAGAAACAAAAATAGTAATCTAGAAGTACTTTAACCCGAGAGCTTTAGAAGTTCTACTCCTTGAATTGCAATTCTAGCAGTCTACGCTTAATCCAACCTCAACTGCATTGTCTTGCTTGATATATCCTCAACCTCGTTCCGCATCAAAAAAGCCAAAATAAAATTAGAGGAGCAAGGGATGGATGAATGAAGTAGAATTAGATCATAAAGAACAAGAGTTAATCTAATAAAAAAATATAGCTCCATCAAAATCTGAACAGAAAGCAAGTGCGGGAAAATATTATCTTTAGTAAGGGGTGAGCAAAAAAGCACATCAACTTATGCAAGTACCCGTGTAAGATATATCCTCGGCCACATTCTCGCATCAAAAAAGGTATAACAAAGTTAGAGGATCACGAGAGGGTTTAATGAAGTAGAATTACATGATAAAAAACTACATTTAATATAATTAAAAATAGCTCCATCAAAATCCGAAGAAAAAGCATCTCAGGAAAATATTGTCCTTAGTAAGGGGTGAGCAAGAAAGCACATCAATTTATGCAAGTACCTATGTATGATATATTCTCAACCTCCTTCTGCATCAAAAAAGATAAAATAAATTAGAGGATTAAGGATGGATGAATGAAGTAGAATCAGATCATAAAGAACAACATTTAATCTAATAAAAAAAGCTCCATCAAAATCTGAACAAAAAGCAAGTGCAGAAAAATATTATCTTTAGTATGCGGGAGAGCAAGAAAGCACATCAACTTATGCGAGTACCCATGTATGACATATCCTCAACCTCATTCTGCATCAAAAAAGGTAAAATAAAGTTAGAGGATCAAGGGATGGATGAATGAAGTAGGAGTAGATGACAAAGAGTAACATTTAATCTAATAAAAAACTAGGTCCATCAAAATCTGAACAAAAAGGAAGTGCAGTGAAATATTGTCTTGAGTAAGGGGATGAGCAAGAAAACACATCAACATATAGAAGTGCCCATGTATGACATATCCCAAACCTCATTCTGCATCAAAAAAAGTAAAATAACGTTAGAGGATCACCAGATGGACGAATGAAATAGAATTAGGTGATAAAAAAACATTTAATCTAATAAAAAATAGCTCCATCAACTTATGCAAGTACCAATGTATGATATATCCTCAACCACATGCTGCACCAAAAAAGGTAAAATAAAGTTAGAAGATCAAGGGATGGAGTGAAAAGCATTCTTCAATTTATGATACACAATCTCTGAAAATCAACTAAATTATAATTTTCTCTTTATATAGTTCTATGCCATGTGAGATAATATATTTTAATTACTAACTAAAACCTTTATTTATTTTCAAGAAAACAAATAATTTGTGTCAAGGTTGACACCGAAATTTTCATAGACAGGATGTTTAGCAGGTGCCTTGACTGCATAATTGCGACTAGGATCAATACAACATAGCAAAAACCAATGACCAATTAACATTAAACCCTATACCTGAAACAACCGAAACCATCAACCACAGACCCCCGCCCACTCAACCCCGAACCATAACCTTAACCACTAAACAATAAACTCTAAACAAACTAGCTCAAGTGTCACTAGTGGTATGCCCACGCAATATGCTCCACTATACCATTATGTAATCTTTCGTAAAACAAGAAAATAAAAAATAACGCAATTGGGCAAAATTTCAGAAAAAAAGCATCAATAAGATACTCCCTGATGCTGTTTGGAAAATCGGCACAAGGATTTTCCAAGACAACATGAAACATTAGGACACAACAGAAGTTTTCCAGTTTCGATGCATATTGAGCAATTGATTTCACTCCAATAAACGCTGCCACCTTATTCATGTCAAGATTAAATGACGTGCATCCAAAGCACAAAAAAAAAGCAAAACACATAACCTATTAGTTCAGAAATAGTCCACCAAGAAACATTTGAATGATGCTCACTGCTGTAAACTTGCATCCTTATCTGGTAGTCGTGTTCATCCGTAGCTAGAAGATGACCACATAGGGCCATCTTGACAGAACAACACTTTAACAATGTGGAAAATAAAGAATTTTCCTTCAAAGTCATGGAAATGAACAAGGTTAAATCATAACAAATAAAATCAAATGGCTAGGCTCACAAGCATATCGAATTGCCATTAGCTTTCAACGCATATCGAATTCCCAACCTACTCAATTTAATAAAGAAAAACAAACAACAACAATAACAATAAAATAATGAAAATTAATTGTTTTATACCCAATCCAACCCTCACTCAATTTAATAAGAAAAACAAACAAAAATCACACTAATAACAACAACAATAAAAACAACCACCACAAAAAAATAAACAAAAACAATGACAATAACAATAGCAATCAAAACAAAAACAATAAAAGTAAGAAAAACAATAACAATAACAAACAGAAACATTAACAAAACAATAACAACAACAATAACAATAAAAAAAAAAAAAATTAACAAAAACAATAACAAAAAAAAAAACGGACACAATAATAGCAATGTTAATAGAAACAATAACAATAACAATAATAAACAAAAACAATAACATTAACGGAAACAATAACAATGACAATAACAGAGACAATAACAATAACCATAACAATAACAATAAAACATAAATTTAAATGTTAACGATAACATTAATAGAGAAATTAATATAAACAATAACAATAACAAACATAAACAAAAACACTAACGCTAATAACACTGACACTGACAAAAATAAAAACATTAACCGAGACAATAACAAAAACATTAACACTAACATTAACAGAAACAGAAACAATAACACTAACAACAAAATAGAAACAAAAGTATTAACATAAACAAAAACAATAACAGAAATTGAAACAAGAATACCATAATGAAGAAAACCCGAGCTTTAACCAAACCAAAATTGCACTAAAACTACAGTAATAGGCCACTATGCTATAACGACATCAATGATGCCATTAGAATAAGATACGCACTTAAAGCAGCAGGAGGTCACTTGATAACAGTGTCATGATCTGGAAACTCAAACAAAATCACACAAATATAAATCATGTTTGGCTTTTTACCTGTTTACAAGTTCCAATGTCCATACCTTGATCTTATTTGGCAAGTTCTTTGCACGCGGTATGACATTCTTAACAAATAGCTACATATGCCTAAAACACAGTCCTAGAGAGCACTAAAACAAAAAGTAAAATACCCACCAAAATCAAAAATAACAAAAAAGAACATAGCAAAAAGAAAAAATAAGGAAAATCAATTGTCCTATTCCAAATCATTTGATATACCTAATAACATCCCCCACTTCATTTATGTAGAGAAAAGCAACAACAAAAACCATAACAAAAGAACATAGCAAAGGAAAAATAATGAAGATCAATTGTGTCATTCCAAGTCATTTGGTATACCCAAATCCCACCACCCACTCAATTTGAGTAGAAAAAACACAAACAAAAACACACACACACACACAAACACAAACACACTAACACAATTACTGACACACACACAAACACACTAACAATAACACTAACACTAACAACAATAGAAAAATAGTGAAAACCAATAGTTTTATTCCAAAGTCAATTGGTATACCCAATCCAAACCCTCACTCGATTTAAGGAGAAAAAAAATAACAATAACAATATCAATAATAAAAGAACATAGCAAAGCAAAAAAAATAGTGAAAATAAATTATGCTATTCCAAATCATTTGGGATACAAAATCCCACTACCCACTCAATTTATGAAGAAAAAACACTAACATAAACAATAACAATAACAAAAAAAACATAGCAAAATAATAAATAATGAAAATCAACTGTCTTATTGCATGTTATTTGGTATAGGCAATCCCACCCCCCGCTCAATTTAAGAGAAAAAACAAAAATAAAAACAATCACAATCACAAAAACAAAAGAACATAGCAAAGGAAAAAAATAATAAAAATCAATGGTATTATCTCAAGTCATTTCGGATACTCAATCCCAACCGATTACTCAATTAAAGAAGGAAAAAACAAAACAATCACAATTACTATCACAATGACAACGACAATCACAATCACAATCACAATAATAAGAGCAATTTCTGAAACAATCACCAAATTTGTGCACCAACTAACTCACAAAACACCAAGCATAACTATTGTTGTCCTACCTAATACTAGAAAACTACCAACAAAGAGATCTTGCTGACTTCCTGGATCAGGCTTTCAAATAACTTGGAAGACAAGGCATGTCACACTGATTAGATGTTAAGATGAAACTCATCACAAAGGGCTTGAACTTAATTATATCAAGTTGCCTACGTATCCTTCAGAGGAATCAAAGCCCACGTAGTTCTTTTATTTTTATTATACATATTTCTAGTGACTCTAGTCTTTGTTTTTATTTTCTAAGAAATTCATGATCAATTCATTTTATAAAAAAAAAAATATAGTTTACAATTGAAATGACAAGCTCACATGAACAAGGAAATTCAAATAGTTAAATACATATCAAAAATTGGATATCACTGAATATTCTGTCTGAGTAAGTTATGTCCCATGGTACGTATCTTCCAGGAAGATGTGCAATAGGATCCCTTTAGGTGAATAAAGAAGTAACCGAACTAGGCCGGGCCTCCTTATTAGCCTTGTAATCCTTGGCTTCCTTCTTACAGATAATATACCAATGGAAACCTCTTATCTTACGTCTAAATGAGCAATACTGACATTTAGCAGATTTATAACAGCAAGCATACTTTCTAGAACATTTAAATACATATCATCCTAATGTATCGTATTGTGTTGTAGACAATTAAAGGATGAGATGTTGTAGACAGCAAGATCGTCTAAGTTCATCAAATTATAAACATGTACAAGAAGAAATTAACATCATGATACATTCGAACATACACAAAAAAAAAGAAAAATAAAAAAAATTAAATGACAACAGGAAATCGGGGCATAAAAAAAAAACAACAATGCGAAGGTAGAATTTTAAAAAACAATACTTCCCTGAACTCCGAATGCAGAATTTGGTACTCTAAATCGCGGAGCGTTGAGTTCATACTTGCAGCAACGGAAAGATGCAGAACTCAGAATAAATTCAGCGGAATGATCTAACCTGAAGCAGCATAAGGATACGCTCATTACCATAAGTTATTTCCACTGATACAAGAAGCAATCGAAGACTTCCAGCCTTAATAGTTATTAAAAAAATATTAATCATGTACTATAAACCTAGAAGTTAAAAGACACATATAAAACCCATCGCACACAAAAATAGTAATCTAGAAGTACTTTAACCTGAGAGCTTTAGAAGTTCTACTCTTTGAATTGCAATTCTAGCAGTCTACGCTTAATCCAACCTCAGCTGAATTGTCTTGCTTGAGAATATCTAAAGTTTAATGAACCTCATAAGCAATGGGAGTGGAAAAAGTGTATGCTTCTGCAGAGAAAATGGTCACATGTTACTTTAATCCAGATATTTTCAAAACAGTCGAGACATCAAAGTGATTAAAAAAGCAAGACAATCGTAAGGCATAAACAAATGGTATAGTAGAGCCCTAAACCCTAAACCCTAAAAGTTTCAAACCTTGAAACCTATAAACCCTAAAACCCTAAACCACTAAACCGTTAAACCAAAAACCAATAACACATCAACCCTACACCCTCAACTTGAAACAACATAAACCTTCAACCAGATACCCCCGACCAATCAACCCCGCACCATAACCTTAACCACTAAACAATAAACTCTAAACAAACTACCTCTAGTGTCACTAGTGGTATGCTCACGCAATATGCTCCACTATACCATTATGTGATCTTTCGTAAAACAAGAAAATAAAAAATAACGCAATTGGGCAAAATTTCAGAAAAAAAGCATCAATAAGATACTCCCTGATGCTGTTTGGAAAATCGACACAAGGATTTTCCAAGACAACATGAAACATTAGGACACAACAGAAGATTTTCAGTTTCGATGCATATTGAGCAATTGATTTCACTCCAATAAACGCTGCCACCTTATTCATGTCAAGATTAAATCACCTGCATCCAAAGCACAAAAAAACAATCAAAACACATAACCTATTAGTTCAGAAATACTCCACCAAAAAACATTTGAATGATGCTCACTGCAGTAAACTTGCATCCTTATCTGGTAGTCGTGTTCATCCGTAGCTAGAAGATGACCACATAGGGCCATCTTGATAGAACAACACTTTAACAATGTGGAAAAGAAAGAATTTTCCTGCAAAGTCATGGATATGAACAAGGTTAAATCATAACAAATAAAATCAAATGGCTGGGCTCACAAGCATATCGAATTGCCATTAGCTTTCAACGCATGTCGAATTCCCACCTCACTCAATTTAATAAAGAAAAACAAACAACAACAACAACATTAAAATAATGAAAATTAATTGTTTTATACCCAATCCAACCCTCACTCAATTTAAGAAGAAAAACAAACAAAAATCACACTAATAATAACAACAATAAAAACAACCACCACAAAAACCTAAACAAAAACAATGACAATAACAATAGCAATCAAAAACAAAAACAACAAAAGTAAGAAAAACAATAACAATAACAAACAGAAACATTAAAACAACAATAACAACAACAATAACAATAACAAAAAAAAAGAAAAACAAACAAAAACAATAACAAAAGAAAAAATAAAAGCGGAAACAATGATAGCAATGTTAATAGAAACAATAACAATAACAATAATAAACAAAAACAATAACATTAACGGAAACTATAACAATGACAATAACAGAGACAATAACAATAACCATAACAATAACAATAAAACATAAATTTAAATGTTAACAATAACATTAATAGAGAAATTAATATAAACAATAACAATAACAAACATAAACAAAAACACTAACACTAATAACACTGACACTGACACTGACAAAAATAGAAACATTAACCGAGACAATAACAAAAACATTAACACTAACATTAACAGAAACAGAAACAATAACACTAACAACAAAATAGAAACAAAAGCATTAACATAAACAAAAACAATAACAGAAATTGAAACAAGAATACCATAATGAAGAAAACCCGAGCTTTAACCAAACCAAATTGCACTAAAATTGCAGTAATAGGCTACTATGCTATAACGACATCAATGATGCCATTAGAATAAGATACGCAGCTAAAGCAGCAGGAGGTCACTTGATAACAGTGTCATGATCTGGAAACTCAAACAAAATCACACAAATATAAATCATGTTTCGCTTTTTACCTGTTTACAAGTTCCAATCCCCATAACTTGATCTTATTTGGCAAGTTCTTTGCACGCGGTATGACATCCTTAACAAATAGCTACATATGCTTAAAACACAGTCCAAGAAAGCACTTAAACAAAACGTAAAATACCCACCAAAATCAAAGATAACAAAAAAGAACATAGCAAAAAGAAAAAATAATGAAAATCAATTGTCCTATTCCAAGTCATTTGATATACCTAAATAACATCCCCTACTTAATCTAAGTAGAGAAAAGCAACAACAATAACAATAACAAAAGAACATAGCAAAGGAAAAATAATGAAAATCAATTGTGTCATTCCAAGTCATTTGGTATACCCAAATCCCACCACCCACTCAATTTGAGTAGAAAAAACACAAACAAAAACACACACACTAACACAAACACACTAACACAATTACTAACAATAACACTAACACTAACAACAACAAAAAAATAGTGAAAACCAATAGTTTTATTCCAAGTCAATTGGTATACCCAATCCAAACCCTCACTCAATTTAAGGAGAAAACAAATAACAACAACAATATCAATAATAAAAGAACATAGGAAAGGAAAAAAATAGTGAAAATCAATTATGCTATTCCAAATAATTTGGGATACAAAATCCCACTACCCACTCAATTTATGAAGAAAAAACACTAACATAAACAATAACAATAACCAAAAACACATAGCGAAGGAAGAAATAATGAAAATCAACTGTCTTATTGCATGTTATTTGGTATAGGCAATCCCACCCCCCACTCAATTTAAGAGAAAAAACAAAAATAAAAACAATCACAATCACAATCACAAAAACAAAAGAACATAGCAAAGGAAAAAAATAATAAAAATCAATTGTATTATCTCAAGTCATTTCGTATACTCAATCCCAACCCATTACTCAATTTAAGAAGGAAAAAAAAAACAATCACAATTGCAATCACAATGACAACGACAATCACAATCACAATCACAATCACAATAATAAGAGCAATTTCTGAAACAATCACCAAATTTGTGCACCAACTAACTCACAAAACACCAAGCATAACTAATGTTGTCCTACCTAATACTAGAAAACTACCAACAAAGAGATCTTGCTAGCTTCCTGGATCAGGCTTTCAAATAACCTGGAAGACAAGGCATGTCACACTGATTAGATGTTAAGATGAAACTCATCACAAAGGGCTTGAACTTAATTATATCAAGTTGCCTACGTATCCTTCAGAGGAATCAAAGCCCACGTAGTTCTTTTATTTTTATTATACATCTTTCTAGTGACTCTAGTCTTTGTTTTTACTTTCTAATAAATTCATGATCAATTCATTTTATAAGAAAAACATATAGTTTACAATTGAAATGACAAGCTAACTTGAACAAGGAAATTCTAATAGTTAAATACATAACAAAAATTGGATATCACTGAATATTCTGTCTGAGTAAATTATGTCCCATGCTAAGTATCTTCCAGGAAGATGTCCAATGCAGAATTTTAAAAGACAATACTTCCCTGAACTCCGAATGCAGAATTTTGTAGTCTAAATCGCGGAGCGTTGAGTTCATGCCGGGAGCAATGGAAAGATGCAGAACTCAGAATAAATTCAGCGGAATGATCTAACCTGAAGCAGCATAAGGATACGCTCATTCCCATATGTTATTTCCACTGATACAAGAAGCAATCGAAGACTTCCAGCCTTAATAGTTATTAAAAAAATATTAATCATGTACTATAAACCTCGAAGTTAAAAGAAACATATAAAACCCATCGCACACAAAAATAGTAATCTAGAAGTCCTTTAACCTGAGAGCTTTAGAAGTTCTACTCCTTGAATTGCAATTCTAGTAGTCTACGCTTAATCCAACCTCTGCTGCATTGTCTTGCTTGAGAATATCTGAAGTTTAATGAACCTCATAAATAACAAAACGTAAAATACCCACCAAAATCAAAAATAACAAAAAAAACATAGCAAAAAGAAAAAATAATGAAAATCAATTGTCCTATTCCAAGTCATTTGATATACCTAATAACATCGCCCACTTAATTTAAGTAGAGAAAAGCAACAACAATAACAATAACAAAAGAACATAGCAAAGGAAAAATAATGAAAATCACTTGTGTCATTCCAAGCCATTTGGTATACCCAAATCCCACCACCCACTCAATTTGAGTAGAAAAAACACAAACAAAAACACACACACACACACACAAACACAAACACACTACACAATTACTGACATACACACAAACACACTAACAATAACACTAACACTAACACTAACAACAACAGAAAAATAGTGAAAACCAATAGTTTTATTCCAAAGTCAATTGGTATACCCAATCCAAACCCTCACTCAATTTAAGGAGAAAAAAAATAACAATAACAATATCAATAATAAAAGAACATAGCAAAGCAAAAAAATAGTGAAAATCAATTATGCTATTCCAAATCATTTGGGATACAAAATCCCACTACCCACTCAATTTATGAAGAAAAAACACTAACATAAACAATAACAATAACCAAAAACACATAGCGAAGGAAGAAATAATGAAAATAAACTGTCTTATTGCATGTTATTTGGTATAGGCAATCCCACCCCCCACTCAATTTAAGAGAACAAACAAAAATAAAAACAATCACAATCACAATCACAATCACAAAAACAAAAGAACATAGCAAAGGAAAAAAATAATAAAAATCAATTGTATTATCTCAAGTCATTTCGTATACTTAATCCCAACCCATTACTCAATTAAAGAAGGAAAAAAAAAACAATCACAATTACAATCAGAATGACAACGACAATCACAATCACAATCACAATCACAATCACAATCACAATCACAATAATAAGAGCAATTTCTGAAACAATCACCAAATTTTTGTACCAACTAACTCACAAAACACCAAGCATAACTAATGTTGCCCTACCTAATACTAGAAAACTACCAACAAAGAGATCTTGCTAGCTTCCTGGATCGGGCTTTCAAATAACCTGGAATAGAAGGCATGTCTCTGGTAAGAATCTTATTCCAACAAAAGAAAAAGTCAACAAAAACCAAAACACATGATGCGGAACACTAAACAATAACAGAAATATTATCAGAAACAATAACCAAAAAAAATATAGAAACAATAACAATATCAATAAAACAGAAACGTTAACAATAATGTTACCGGAGAAATTAACAGGAACAATAACAATAACAAACGCAAACAAAAACAATAACACTAATAACACTAATACTAACACTAGCAACAACAAAAACCAAACAAAAACATTAACAGAAACATTAACATTAACATTAACACTAACACTAACAATAAAACAAAAACAAAAACATTAACAGAAACATAACCAGAGAGCCCAGACCACTGAACCCCGAACCAAAACCTTAACCACTAAACAATAAACTCTAAACAAACTAGCTCTAGTGTCACTAATGGTATGCTCACGCAATATGCTCCATTATACCATTATGTGATCTTTCGTAAAATAAGAAAATAAAAAATAACGCAACTGGGTAAAATTTCAGAAAAAAAGCATCAATAAGATACTCCCTGATGCTGTTTGGAAAATCGGCACGAGGATTTTCCAAGACAACATGTAGCATTAGGACACAACAGAAGTTTTACGGTTTCGATGCATATTGAGCAATTGATTTCACTCCAATGAACGTTGCCACCTTATTCATGTCAAGATTAAATGACCTGCATCCAAAGCACAAAAAAAAAGCAAAAACACATACCTATTAGTTCAGAAATAATCCACCAAGAGACATTTGAAAGATTCTCACTACAGTAAACTTGCATCCTTATTTGGTAGTGGTGCTCATTCGTAGCTAGAAGATGACCACATAGGGCCATCTTGATAGAACAACACTTTAACAATGTGGAAAAGAAAGAATTTTCCTGCAAAGTCATGGAAGTCTTATGTTTGTTGTTTTGAACAAGGTTAAATCATCACAAATAAAATCAAATGGCTAAGCTCACAAGCATATAGAATTGCCACTAGCTTTCAATGCGAGATACATTTGGAGGGCTCAATAAGAAAAAATGGTAAAAGCGATAGCATATATACTACATGCACGGGATATATTAAAAAAAACACCAAGTTGCGTTAGAGAATATAATATAATAACTAACTCACCTACCCGAAAACAATAATCACGTCCTTACAAAGAACATTAAATCTAAATATAACAACATTAAATTCATCATAGCGAAAGTAAAAATTGTTATCCAAGGTCAAAGAAGAAAAAAGGAGAAAAAATATGAACCATAGATAATAGGAATGTAGAAATACTTTAACTCGCGAGCTTTAGATTTTTTGCGCCTTGAATTGCAAAGCTAGCCGTCTTGGCATAATCCAACTCCACCCGCATAGCCATGTTTGATAATTTCTGAACTTCTATGAACCTCATAAGCAATGGGAGTGGAAACAATTTATGCTTCACGCTGAGAAAGTGGTCATATGTTACTTCAATCCCAGATAT